>CM061348.1:200189467-201439467 GCA_030867105.1 Liasis olivaceus
CCTAACTACCCGGCCTTTCCTTTGCTCCTATAGATGCTATTGCACATACTGTTCAGACTGAGAGAGATATGGGGTGCCCAAATTCACAGTGGAATCCACCACCACATTTCCTGGCCCCAATGCTGTTTGTTTTAATTTGGCTCAAAACATTTAAGACCTAGATCTCTTCTGTAGCATGAATTTATCTAGAACCTATAAATTTACTACTCTCACAAATTTCAAATTAATGTATTTCACTTGAATGACCTTATCACAAGTCATTCAAATTAACTCCATCAAATTAACTTTCAAAGCCCTCTCTCCTCCTGCCAAATTAATTTACCTTTTGGTTATTATATCCCCTTTCTGATTTCTCCTCAACCATCTCCGATTTGATTTTGAAGACCAAGTTTTTCTAGTCATTTATTCAGCTCTTCTTCAGCATAGTCTCCTCCTTCTTGGTTTACTTCCAGAATAAAGAATCAAGGTTCTGCAAAGAAGATATGAACGGCAGAGTAGTCACTCTGAAAACTAGCTTGGCAGCCTTACTCTTCAGCCACTATATGACGGTGCAAGCATCTGTGTGCAACATGTAACATGCTTTAGTGCAGACAGGAGCACATCTTTATACAACAAGGGTTGAAATATTTAATTAGTTCCATTAGTAAATGTTGAAAATATTTAACAATGTTTCCACTTAATTGGACAGGAGATTTGTAAGGAATTGTTTTAAATGGAACAGCATGTAACAGGAGATTTTTAGTTTTTGCTGTCTCTTTCATGTTGGAAACATGCCTCGTCTGAGATAAAAAAGCCAGTATGTTGTAGTAGTTAAGGTGTCAGACTAGGACCTGGCAGACATAGGTTCAAATCTATCATCAGCTCCAGAAACACACTGAGTGACTTTGGAGTCTTTCAGCCAAACCTACCTCCGGGGTTATTGTGGGGAAATATTAGAGGAGTAAATGTTGTGTGTGCCATTTTGAGCTCTTGGAGGAAACACAGGATATAAATCTAATATAAACAGACAGACTTGACTTGACCGGTATGCATCATCTTAAATTCAGGGAAATAATGTTTGCTTTAAGTCTATTCCTAATCATAGGCAAATTAAACTGGTTAATTGATTGACCAATAATATGAAATTGATTAACTAAAATTTCTTTGATCAAGTGGTAGTCTTGCTAAAATCTCTGTCTATACTCAGTACAGGTGCTGAGTTCCATGTTATTCTGAAGCCTATCTTGAAGTTAAAAAAAATGTACAGTATCACTTTGCCAAGCCATTCATGACAGGATGTAAATCTGAGACTCAGATGGCCTTCATGCTTTCAGAACTGAAAAAGTAGCCATTATTCTTTGATCTAGTATACCATGAGTAATTTGATGCCTGTAACACCTAGTAGTGATTAATAACATTCAGTCTGAAATCTCCATTTTGAGATCGACTCTAATCTGCAAATCATAATGGCTAAAACACCTGGTCCAATTGCTAGATTTTTTTTTGTTGCTTCCCCATTCATGTTTTTTTGTGCCATTTTGCCTGCAAAATGAGAGAAGTCTAAACTTGCACACTGTTCTGTATCATTTTGGATACCTATAATGATTTATGCAACCATGGGGATTTTGTTTCTTTGTGAACTCTCACAGCTATCTTTGTTTTATTCTCACACACACACACACACACACAGATATACATACATATACATATACAGATATATATATACATATACCTTTTTTTTGTGCCTTTGAATCAGTGTTGACTCCTGGCAATGCCTGGACAAGTCCGTATAGTTTTCTTGGCAAGGTTTTTTGGCAGTAGTTTGCCATTTCCTCCTTTCTAGGGCTGAGACAGAGTGACTGACCCAAAGTCACCCCGCTGGCTTCATGCCTAAGGTGGGACTAGAACTCATGGTCTCACAGTTTCTAGCCTGGTGCCTTAACCATTACACCAAAGTGACTCACACATATACAAATGTATACACACACACACACACACATACATATATATAATATATTCTGTCAGTTTGAAGTTGCTTTGTTTGCTTTTCTATTTATGTAGCTCCCTCTTTGCAGCAACAACCTGCATTTACCTAAAAAAGAGAAATTTTCCAGACAGCCTGAAAACATAAGGGATCCCTAGAGCAATATTTAGCTATGCATAGATAAACTGTTATTAGAAGCAAATATCTCCCAACTTAACACTTGGAACAGTCCTTCTCATTTCTTCAAATCCTGTGTTATTCTTGTGTCCTACAGTGTTTAAATGTATAGTCCATGTGTGTGTGTGTGTATACATATATGCACACATACAGATGCATAATTATATATACATTATCGTAACAGTACAACATAACCTTTGCTACACTTTCCATTCAGAAATTATTGAAAAAAATTGGGAAAACGTTTAACAGTGAACAGTGTGTTTGTTGTCCCAAGCAGCTGTCAGTCGATGAAGCAAAGGAGCAACAGGAGCTGAAAGCGTTGCTGCGCTGGCACCGTCTTACAGATGAAGTGCAGAACTCAGAAAGGGATCTGCAGGTGTTAAGGTATCGTTCAGGCTGCTTGCTTTGGCTGTGTCTTCCTTTTCCAGGTCATTTTTCCTCTGAAAACTAAGCATGTCCAAATGATCAGATTAAATCTTTGCATTTTTTTTTTCAAAGAGGATATTGGAAAATTTGAATGGGCCAAAGTGATGTGGAGTTAGTGAAGGCAAATTAAATAAAACTAATTGTGAATGCAGTCTGGTGCAACTCAGTGGGAATTATTTCTGATTAAATAAGTATAAGTTTTGGCTGCAAGTTGCTACTGGGATCATAAAAAGAAACAAAACAGTTTTAAATGTTGATCCCAGAAAAGCATAAAACATTTCTTTTCTCACATAATTTCTATGATTAGAGTAATCTCATTGTATTTGTTGGAACCACAAACTCTGTTGGATTTCAGGTGCAGAGTTTTCTGTCTACTGCAGAATACAGAGTTACCACATCATACTTATTCACTGCTTACCATCTCATAGAATACCAACTGAGAATATTAAAATGTGGAAAACTTATTTAAAGAACATTTTTAGGAAGAAATATCCTCATTGGTTTTCATAAAAAAAAATTCCCCTCTCACCCCTATGGGTGGTATGTGTCTTCCTCAATCTCGGGTCCTCTACCAGAGGCCTGGGAGTTTGAGGGTTCTGCGCAGTATCTTAGCTGTTCCTAGCACTGCACTCTTCTGCACAGAGAGCTCTGATGTTGTTCCTGGGATCTGTTGGAGCCATTTTCCCAGCTTAGGAGTCACGACCCCGAGTGCTCCTACCACCACTGGGACCACTTTGGCCTTGACTTTCCACATCCTCTCGATTTCCTCCTTCAGGCCCTGGTACTTCTCCAGCTTCTCATGCTCCTTCTTCCTGATGTTGCTGTAACTTGGCACTGCTACATCTATCATTATCGCTGTCTTCTGGTCTTTGTCTACTACCATGATGTCTGGTTGATTGGCCAGTACTTGCCTGTCCGTCTGGATCTGGAAGTCCCACAGAATCTTAGCCCTGTTATTCTCCATGACCTTCTGTGGAATCTCCCATCTGGACTTGGGGGGTCTAGCTCATACGCTGTGCAGATGTTCCTGTACACAATGCCAGCTACTTGGTTGTGCCGTTCAGTGTCGTGGAGAATAACAGGGCTAAGATCCTGTGGGACTTCCAGATCCAGACGGACAGGCAGGTACTGGCTAATCAATCAGACATCGTGGTAGTAGACAAAGACCAGAAGACAGTGGTAGTGATAGATGTAGCAGTGCCAAGTGACAGCAACATCAGGAAGAAGGAGCATGAGAAGCTGGAGAAGTACCAGGGCCTGAAGGAGGAAATCGAGAGGATGTGGAAAGTCAAGGCCAAAGTGGTCCCAGTGGTGGTAGGAGCACTCGGGGCCGTGACTCCTAAGCTGGGAGAATGGCTCCAACAGATCCCAGGAACAACATCAGAGCTCTCTGTGCAGAAGAGTGCAGTGCTAGGAACAGCTAAGATACTGCGCAGAACCCTCAAACTCCCAGGCCTCTGGTAGAGGACCCGAGATTGAGGAAGACACATACCACCCATAGGGGTGAGAGGGATTTTTTTTTTTATATACACACACACACACATATACATATACATGTTTAGACTAAAGTTCCTTGCTTAAATGTGAATTTCATTGATTGGTTCTAAAACATATCGACTTTATTATTTACAGTTAAATGCAGACTTGAAGCTAGATTTGGCACCATAGTTTACCTGTGATTTCAGACAAAGTATTAAAAGCATAAACCCCTGTCTATGAAGTTGTACGGAGAAACAATTCATGGTTGGCTTTGCTTGTGTTTTATTGTTCCATAAAATGTCTCCAGACCTCCAATAGCATGCATAGTTATGCATGGAATTCAGATTGGAGTATGCTGCTATTCGTGTATTTATGTGTAATGCTTCACAGAAGGTTGCAGCCCAAATCTCTAGTCTAGACAATTGTGTATAGGAAGTCTATGTGCAGAGTAGGACTTTATTCTGAAACAGTATACCAACTGAAATTCATTCCATGTTGGTTTCTGAACTACCCCAGTTTGAAAATTAAACGTGTCATACAATCTGCAGGGAACTCGTTATAGAGACCTGAATGGTAGGGCTGTTCTGTCCTTCAGATTCAAAAGGGAAACGTTGTTTTTTCTGGAACTGGGCTGCAGCTGGAGAGGGCAGTGAGGCAACCCAGAAAAGATGCAGTTGCTTTAAGGAAGCAGCCTACAGCCAAGAAGAGCTACGTGAGCGGCCCTTATCTTTGAAGCTCCTTTTTGCCTTCAGATCAAAAGAGCTACACAGCCCTGATGAAACCAGTTCCAAAGATGAGATACCCGAGAACTTATAGAGTCCAGTTTTATATAGTTCCAAATGTAAAAGAGCTGGATATTAATCCTAAGATTTCATTAACTAACTTCTACTCTTAGAGCCAAAAATTGATGTGCAGTACATACACTCCTTTAGTCTGAGGCTTATAGGAAGGTTTAAGGGATTATTCTTACTCCCCCCTCCCCCTTACTTTTTAAAAATCTTTCTTAGCTACTTTAGGACTCAGAGGGAGGGACTAGACCAAAATAATGTCATAGTTGAGGATTTCAGAGCTTTCTGCTTTTAACCTAACTCTGCTACAGTGGCTGCTCTAAGAGCTCTCCACTGTGTTCAGCCACCGTCTTTCCTCCATATTAGCTGTTGAAGCATCCTGGGTGCTTCTGAGAGTTCCTGAAAGCTTGAGTCTAAGTTCAGCAAGAATTAGTGAAGCAGGTTTTATAATTACAGTCGAAAGGAGATTGATTTACAGGAAATACATTACATTTATAGGCCAAACCTAGAACCTAGCTAGCTATATCCTATGAGGGGGAGAGTCCAAGACCATGTGCTCTGTGTGAGTGTGAAGGCAGAAGGAAGTCACCCATGCTGGCTGCGGAATTCTGGGAGTTGAAGTCCACGCATCTTAAAGTTGCTGAGGTTGAAAAACATTGTCTTAGACAAAGAGCAGGCAGAGTGATAGTGAATGAGAAACACAGGTAAATCCTAAACCCTCTCTCTACACTGCACGTCCCAATGTGATCTATAGGTCATGAGGTGCTGAAGAGCTAGTGCCATTGGATTCACACCTCCAACATGCCTATCTTCCCTTTAAATTTAAATCATCACATAATAAGTCTTAAAATTCAATTCTCATATTTCCAAGAGTGCTGTTTGATAATAGGTGTAGATAGAAATGGCAGCCTTATCATTAGCCTCCATGCAGCTGCTGATTGACAGGGTGGCTGGTGGTTGTTGCTTTTGTTACAGTGTGTACGTGTGTGTGTGTATGTGTATAGCTTGTTGCGATAGAGGCTAACTGGACATTTGCTTATGCCTTGTCCAGGTGTCTGGAGACTATGAAGGTATGGAGGGGAGAGAAGAAGGTAAAGTTGAATCCCAGCAAGAAGGAGTTTTTGCACTGAGGCTCTTTGCCTGCACTAGTAGTGTCTCTTGAGAAAGAATCACTACCCCTGAAGGAGCAGGTCTACGATTTGGGGGTCCTCCTGGACTCTCAGCTGCTGCTAGGAGAGCAGGTAGAAGCCATGGCCAGGGGAATCTTTGTCCAGTTGCAACTGGTGTGCCACTTGTAGCCCTTTCTGGGTCAGAAGGACCTTGTTTCAGTGACTCATGCCTTTGTCAGCCCTTGCTTAGATTCCTGCAACATGCTTTGTAAGAGGCTGCCTTTGAATGCCACTTGGAAGCTTCAGCTGTGCTGAGGCCCAGAGGTGCTGCTTCTCAGTAGTTGTGCCAGCCCTCTGGAATGACCTCTTGATGTGCTCCTACTTTGACTGCCTTCCAGAAGCAGCTGAGAATGGAGTTGTTCCAGAGGTTATTTTGGACATGATGCTGTCAGGTTTATATATTGATAGCTGATGGATTATCACACCAGGATGATAGTTTTTACTATGATTAGATGATTTAATTGGTATTAATTATCAATGTTACTTGTGTATTGTGAACCACCAAGACTCCTTTAGGATTATAGCAAGATATAAATATAGTAAATAAGTAATATTGTTTTGTATCTTGCTACCAGTTTTGGTTCTGATTGCTTATTAATTCTTGTTTTTTTTAACTTTATTGGGTTTTTTGCTTGTTTATTGATTGTACACCATCCAAAGTCACTATTGAACACAATTGTTCAAGTTGCGTGGCCATATAAATTTCATAGATAGAAAGAGTGTCATAAAAAAGGGGTCCAACTTAGTTTATCTTCTGAAAGCAGGGAGGTCTGAAAAAATGTATCAAAGAAAGTTTAACAAGGGGGAAGGCAGTTTTTTAAGGTCCTAAGTATTAGACCTTGAAATGTTAAAAATAGCATTTTCAGTTGTGTCTAATAATGGGCTAGAAACCAGTTTCACCCAGATTTCATTTGTGTATTACCTTAATATATCTTAATTACAGAGAAACATTTGATAGTCCATGACATTTTGATTACCAAAATAGTTAAGTGAAGGTTGAACAAGGTGGATTCATAACTGGCTCAAAAACCATATTGAAAAGTGTTCACCAGATTCCTAGTCAAATTAGAAAGGAGAATTGAAAAGTTGTTGTAGGATTTGGTCTGGGGATCTGTACTGTTCACTATTTATATAATAACTTTGGTGATGAAGTAGAAGGAATGCTTATTAGATTCCACACAACATTTGATTGGTTAGCCACTACTCTAAATTAAAACTTATCTTGATGAATTAAATAAATTGATTGAAAATAACAGAAATGCAAAATTCTTACCTTAGGAAAAAGTTATCAAATGCCAGGCATAGAATGGCAGTTACCTAGCTTGGGGGGGGGGGGGGGAGAAGTGAAAATATTTTAAAATTGTGATCTTAATTGTGATCTCTGTGAATGCAGTGAGATGTGGCTGCAACCCCCCCCCCCCCTACAGTTTTAGGCTGCATCAATAAATGCAATGAAAGTTTAGTTTTAAATCACAGGAAATAATACTTCATTCTGCATAGTCAGACCACTCATCTCAAGTACTGCTCAGTTCTAGACGCTACTAAGTTAGGATAGATTCAGACAAGTAGGAAGAGTTCAAAATAAGCAAAAAAGATGATCAGTGGATTTGAAATGAAGAAGGGATTGGGGAAAACTGAGTCCATTTATCTTTGGAACAGAAAGGTTTGAGGGGAACATATGATAGAACCCTGTCAAAAGATCTCACACTGAAGAGGGCTATGACATGTCCTATTTCTACAGAAACCAAAACCAAAATATAGTAATGATTTTAAGTGGTAAAAAGGCTGATTCTGATTAAATTTTAGATTCCTAACACAGCAATTTAACAGGGAAACCAATTAGCTGGAAAACTAGTGGGTGCCCCATCTATTGATATGTTTCCACTAATTACAAAATGTTCATGTGGAAGATGGACAGACATCTGTACTGATGCTTCAGTTTCGATTCCTGATTGGAGTAAGGGGTTGGACCTGATAGCTTTTATGTCCCCTTTCAATTCAATTACATTTAATTTGTGATTGAAGAATTTTTTAAACCACATTTTAGCTACTTTAAGAAATATGATGAAGCTCATATATTATATCACAAAGAAAGGTTTCTGTTCATCCCCTTTCCTTTCCAGTGAGGTTCCCTTAGAGAATGTAACCTGTCATTCATAGCACCTTTTAAAATAACTTCAATTTTAATAGCATTTTTCAACTATTAAACCTTGTGATATATTGCCATATAAATGTAGAAAATAGAACATAAAACCAGCATTCAGCTGGTATTTATGTGGGAAACTGTACAGAAAGCGGAAACAAAGTAGATAAAGGGATTGGAGCAATTCCCAGTATCAAAAGACAATGAGATAAGCTAAGATCATTTGGTGTAATTTATTGGCTAATAAATATAACAAAGAATTAAATGGACTGCTGCTGTTTCCTTGTTCGCAAAAGAGCAAGTGGTCTGTTTTTAAAACAAAACTGTGGATCAAATATTTAAACAAGCTGTTGTATATGTATTTATTTTATTTATTTATTCATATTTATTTGGCCACCCATCTCATAATCAAGTAACTCTGGGTGGCGTACAACAAAATTAAAAACAATATATACAAATTAATATTAATGTTATTAATAATATTTTTTTAAATTATGAAAGGCAGAAAACTAAAACAGAAAAAGGGATTAGGCAATGAGCAGGTGTTAATTACACTGGAGCTATCTCAATATTTCGCCAGTCCCCTGGGGTCCCCAGGCCTGATGACATAACCAGGTCTTAGGGACTTCTGGAAAGTTAAAAGGGATGAAGCCAGCCTGACTTTGGGGGGAAGGATGTTCTATAAAGCAGGGGCCACAGCAGAAAAGACCCGCCACCTAGGACCCGCCAAATGAATCTTCCTAGCCTACAGGACCTGCAGCATGCCCCCTCTGCTGGGTCTGTGGGATGGGTAGATGTAATTGGGGAGTGGCGGTCCCTCTGATAACCTGGTCCCATGCCATGTAGGGCTTTAAAAGTCAAAACCAGCACCTTGAATCGGACCCGGAAACAGACTGGTAACCAATGCACCTCGCGGAGCAGAGGTGTAATGTGTGTTCTTCTGGAAACATACATAACTGCTTGCGCTGCTGCATTGTGCACCAGCTGAAGCTTCCAGATACTCTTCAAGGGCAGCCCCATGTAGAGTGCTGGTATATGCTGATTTTTGTATTATTTTAATCAACCACTTGAATTCATGCAAAAACTGGAGAAAAATAAAGAAGCTTGAGGGATATCATATTCATTTCTAATTTCATAATTCACTATTTAATTTATGTCAGATCTCAAGAAGGATTAAAGAAAAACATGTTAAGTGACTTTTTAATCAATGCATTATGTTCAATCATTCATAATGAACTTAGGGGGTACTGAAAAATGATAACCTCCTTGACATTTTAAGATGCCTTGTTTAGTCATTTGTGCTTTACACTTTTATTCTTTTTATTTGGTTTCCATTTGTGCTCATTTATATATTTTCTTTTAAAAGTTTAATAATTTTTTTTAAAAAAGAAATGTTGAGGATGCCCCGTCCTTCAAGCAAGGATACATCAACACTGATTAAACAGTATTTTAACCAGTAAAAAACAATAATAATTTCAGTACAGTATTTGTTTGCTGACCATGCTATCCATTATGCCACTGATTTCTGTAGGTTATTCTATGATTTAACCTATATACTTAATCAGCATATAGCATTTTTTCTCTTACCTTTTCCTCACAAACAGACCAGTAGTCCCTTTGATAGCAATGGAGTAACCAACAAAAAGTATTAGGAAGGAATATGTTAGTTGTTATACCATAGACTTTAATTTTATATATTTGGTTCATGTTGGCTCCTGCAACTTGAAAAGAATATTGCATATGTGAAAGAAGTTCAATCTTTTGAAAAAACAATCCAATGATTGCGATATAAAATCTTAATCCATTACTGTATTGAATTTTGAGGTCAAATACTGGTATGTGTGTTTTTTAATAATATGTGTCTGTGGATGGATGGATAACTTGTTAGGTCTTAAAATGGCCTGGGCTGTTCATATTCTGTAGTCTTATCCAGAGGAGGGAAAAGGGCTGTTCAGTGTATTTTTTCTAGATACCTTTTTGTGGCCATGCAGCTTGTACTTGCAAAGAGCATTTGCCCAATTGCCCAGATATTGCCAGTATCATGAGAATTCAGTTTCTCAGCTTCATCCTCCCTTCATATAATATTTGGTATATAGAAACCAGCTTTCATGAAAACTTATGTAAATGCTTCCTTATAGCAAGTTGTCATTTGAACTGAGGCAGAACAAGGCTGCATAATCTGTTAAGGAGGGTTTAAATCTACAGTATGCTATAAACAGAAGATTTTAGGCATGGCCCAGAATCTAATGATGTGGCTGGTATAAAAATGCTGTAAATGAATGCATTTCTGGCAGAGCTATGGTGAGTGACCATTAACTGATACAGAATCTAATCAATAGGAACTGGTAGAGGGTATTGCAGTCCTCCTGAATGAAAATTTGGAAGCCAAAACACAGTGTTGGGGGATTATAAAACAGAAGAAAAGTAAGGGAAAACGTGGCACATTTTAAGCATATTAGACATGGATGAAATAAGTTATTTACCTTGACAGGTACAGTCTTGTGAGCTGCTAAAGTGAAGTTCGGATAAAAGCAATCAAAATGTGTAGCTGGATTCTTTTCTTCCATCTAGAATGTTTCCATCTCTTTTCATTTCCCTTTGCTATGATGAGACGATCTTGTCTGTGTAACATGTCTTAGCAGAATGCCATATGATATGATGTCATGTCTGGGAGAAGAGTTAAGTAGCTTCACACCAGCTTAACTTGGGCTATTGATTCTATGTCAGCTGCTTATTTAGCCATATACATAATGTTACATTAGAAAACTGCATTGTTGCACTACTTTTCCATGAACAGAGTTCCATGAATCAAATATTATGCTGTTCCTGTTTTTAATGAAGTGTTTTGATAATGAAATTTTATAAAATATCCAAATATATTTCTGTCACTTTGTCTAAATTGATGTTATTATTTTGTACCCTTTTAGGCCAAACAAAGAGAAAACTGGCAAAGTGACTGAATCTGGTTCGTCTGTAATCAAACATGGCCTTAATGCAGAAAAAAACTTCATGCAGGTTCACTACCTAAAGGTCAGAATGCTTAAAGCTACTATGGCAAACCAAATATTTATACATGGAAATTTAAAGTACTGATATTACATTTTCAAAGCCCTAGAGTATCTTATATGAACTTGTTTGGTGTGGTAGATTCTTCATGTTGTCATATATGAATTCACAAATGCAGGTATATGCATTTGCACAGTACACCTTCAGAACTTTTCTAAAGTTCTTAGAGAGACTATGGGAAGGAGTCATATTTCCATGCAATACATATTCCATTCAATACATAATGCAATCCTGCAATTTCCTGTGGTTCCTTCAGTACTGTAGTGATCCTTGGAAACAATCAGGAAGATTGGCTGCTCAGAGAAACAGAGGTATAGATAAGATTTGCCTCTGTATCATGGTCTCTGTGAATAATATGAAGAGGCTAGTAGCAATTGTTACCTGGACATGAGCTTATATGCTCAGGATTGCTTTCACATATGCAGCATTATGTTGGGAGTGAACATCTAACTGGTATTGTTTTATGAATGTGGAATGTTGGGTCCAGGTTACAGTCATGCTTTCTTCTTTCAATGAATTATGCTAGAGCATAGCATAGAAGATAAGGCAGCCCTTGTAAAATGGCTCTGACTATGCTTAGATCAGGGAAGATCAGCCAGCTCATAGAAGAAAGTTCTAGCAGCAACAACCTAGCAGGGAGTATACTGAGAGGAAATAGAAAATATATGAAGTGTTGGAGTCCTTAGAGAAAGGTACCATTTGTTGAAGACAAAGGCTTCAAAAGATACACCTCCAAACTGTTTACTGTTCTCTCCAGGACGTAGACAGATCATTGAAGGAAAGCAGGAAAATAATATGTTGGTTCAAGTGGATCTCTGATACATTTTAGGTAGAAAGGAGTCATCCTTGTGTGAGATGACATCGTTTTTATGAAAAGTAAGGTACATGACAGCCAGTCAAAGAGCAGCTAATTTACCAGTTCTTCTGGCAGAAGTAATAGCAACTAAGAACACAGTTTTCCAAGTCAGCAGATGAATAGGGCAAATAGCCAGCAATTCAAACAGATTCATAATCAACATTGAAAGAACTAGGGGTTAAGCTCCAGATCAATATAGAATGTTCAACGGGTAGATGTGTATGTAATAAATTCCTGGAAAAGCAGCTCTCTCTTGTATGTGAGAAAATTGACCATCCCTTGACCATTCAAGAGATGCTGAAATGGCCATTAAAGCAACTAAGGATTGAAAGGAGAAGGTTTTTCCTCCTTCAGACAGTGTAGGAAAACAAAGCCAAGTCTAATAGTATAGGATGTCTGGAATGAGATATATTAAAGACCTAAACTCAGTGTAACATTCTATTTGATATTTTGTCTTCACTGTGTTAAATGAAAAGCTAACAGAGTCTTTTCACATAAAAGCTCACTTGATCAGTGATCTTTTACAAAAAATTTAATGTGTGATGCCTGAGAAGAGATCTTACTTCATGAATACAGTACTTGTTTAGTTAATGTAACTGAATGGATCCAGAATGCATTGGACAGGGAATGCAATTGCTTTAAGAAAAGCAAACAGGAACTGAGTTCACATTTCTATGTGCTCTGAAGCATCTTTTTGGAATTGCATCTGAAGTATTATACCATGTGTGTATGAGAGGTAGGAGTAGGGCTCAAAGGTCTCTAAAAGCTCTAGAATAGATCTGTACAACAGGCAGCCTGCCAAGCAGCATTATAGGGCCCACCAACGTTTTTTAAAAAGTAGTAAATTTAGATTCGCTGCCGCCGCCAGCTCCAGTGCTTCAGCTGCTCTGCTAGCCACAGAATAGCTGAACAATGGCACTCAAGTATTTCTTGGTGGCCCACAAGGATTTTTAATTTATCAATGTGGCTCTTTCCCCTTGACAAATTCTGCAGGCCTGCTCTAGAAGCACTATTGCTGATACAGATACCCATTTGTGTGAATTGTAAAGACTACAGTCAAGGACTGTAATAAGTGTTAGGGAGAGGACTTCTTTGTGCAATCTCTTCTCTTTAATACATTCCCAAGGAAAATATGTCTAATTCTTTCTTTGTTGTTAGTCCTTAGAAGATTGTAGTCCATATGATAATACTGTTGTACCGTATGGTAATGATCAGTTTATCAACTCATGACTTTGTAATTGTCTAACTACTCTTGATTGAATAATAATTTAATAATATCCCATTGGTTCTTTTGCTAATCATTTTAGGAACCCTTTTGCAAGGGTGGGTACTGTGGAAATACAACCCCAAACCCAAAACAATAAAAGAGAATAAAGAAATAAGAACTGATAGGGTATAGGTTTCCACTGCCATTATTTATTGCGCAAATGAAGTCCAGATAATGCCATGTAAGATAATGAATATATGCTGACATTTTGTTAGTCACGCTGCTAACTTCAAAGCAGATTTGAAACTGAGAAGTGTCCTGTCTTGGTTGCTTCTAGGGTTATTTCTTGCTTCGGACTTTCACAGAAAAAATAGGAGAAGCTGCATATTTTGCTTTTTTAAGAAAATATGTGTCGGCATTTCATGGACAACTGATACTCTCCCAGGTATTTGTGCATGTTGTTTTCTTAGTGAAGTCATAATAGAAGATTATATAGTATGCATGTGATCTTCAGGGATATCATTATGTACTCCAATGAGGGCAGGGCCAGCATCATGAGACTTCAGTTTCTAAAAACTTTAGAATAATATGCCAAAATTTGGATAGTGTGCAAATAGGCCTTGTAATACCTAACTAATCTCTAACACCATTCACTGAAATGAAATGAGATAGAAACTTGGAATTGTAACTTTTATCTCCCATATTCTTGCTCGGATCTATTACATACTATGATACTGAAGTAGAATTGTTATAAAGGTGCTATAACACAGGTCCAAACAGGGGAACAATAAATGAAAAATTGCAAAGATGAAAGAATTTTTTTTTAAAGACAGAACCATTGAAATTAGGATTTAACAGTCAACCAGAAACATAAGGCAAGAATATCTTAGAAAGTTGTGCAAAGATCTTTTCTTTAATTTGATGTTTGGAAATATTCTATAATGGAATGGAAAGAAATCTGTATGGGAAATAAGTAAAGTTATTCTTCTTTTTCCTCATACAAGAAAATAAAAATTACTTTAATTTCCTCTCATATGAGACTGAGCACAAGTTTGCAGGAGTGGGAAGCAATAGGTCTCCCTGTAGAATTTGTAGAAGCACATATCCTTCCTAGCAAGTTCTCAGACTAGGCTAGAGGAGGGCACCAGTGAAGAAGGGAAGGGCTTATGCATTGTCAGAATATCTGTTAGTTGAGCGAGGGAGAAGCTAAAAGCAAGATGAGCAGTAGCCTTTTGATAAGTGTATTTGAACCTTTCTTTTATCATCAATCAATAATATAGCTTAACGTTACAGGTAATCCTTGACTTATGACCACAAAAGGGACTGGAAAGTTTGTCATTAAGTGGTGTGGTCATTAAGCGAGGCATCACATGACAGCATCTGATTTTATGACTTTTTTGCAGTGATCATTAAGTGACTCACATGTGGTTCTCCATTGATTTTGCTTGTCAGAAGCTGGCTGGGAAGGTTGCAAACAACAATCATGTGACATCAGGATGCTGCAACTTTTGTAAATACATGCCGGTTGCCAAGCTCCCGAATTTTGATCACGTGACTACGGGGACATGGAAACAGTCATAAGTGCAAGGACTGGTCATAAGTCACTTTTTTAGCGCTGTCGTAACTTTGAAAGGTCGCTAAATGAATGGTCATAAGTTGAGAACTACCTGTATGGCTACTCATACTAACACCTATTTTGATAGTATTGAATACATGTAGAAAAGGAGCTTCCAAATGAAAGGCTTTTAGAACTATCTGTCAAAAGCAGTATGGAGACCAAGCCAAATCCAAAAATGCTAGAGAATTCCTGGAAGCTTGGCATTCAAACAAATCAGCCATCAATAGATACATAGAGATACAGGTAGTCTTCACTTACTGACCACAATTGGGACCAGCAACTCCGTTGCTAAGCACCATGGTCGCTAAGTGAAAAATCGCATGCATGTGCCAGATTTATGATGTCACTTCCACTTCTGTGTTAAACAAATCATGGGGATCATTAAGTGAGATTTCACGTTACCTCAAGTTGTGATTTCACTTCCACATTGTCCATTAATTCTGCTTGTTGAAAGCCAGTTGCAAAGCTTGGGAATGATGAGCACATGACTGTGTGATGCTGTGACGGCTGGAAATGCAAGGATTGGTCGCAGAGCTGTTTTCTTTACACTGTCGTAATTTTGAATGGTTGCTAAACAAGGCAGTCAGTAAGTGAGGACTACCTGTAAACCACATTTATACACCATTCAAAAAAGACAATTAAAAAACCTAGAAAAGAAACAAAAAGATTATAGCACATCCCCTCTAGCAGCCCACATTCAGATAAGCAGGGAACAGCACCATACAATCAGGCAGAAAACGATATCCTAATCAAGGAACCACCAAGGAAGAAACCACACCAACACTGGCAGGGCAAGCTACTTTATATAAACAGGGAGCACACCCCACATTCAGTAGCACTGATGATGTTACCTAGTTGGGTAATGAAATGACTGGAAGCAAACAACCAAGCTCAAAAAACACCAAGATCTCCACTGTATGCAGTTATTTGGTCCTTCCCCTCATTACTGGATTTTTTCTGGTAAGAGAAATGATGGGAGGCTTACAAACCAAGGACACATCATCATTTGGAATTTACATAAAATTCTGTGTATAAGGCAGGTGATTGCACAATAAAAGCCTTCTCTTTTACAACAGTTTTTCTGAACATGGGTTGCTCAACATTATAGTGATAATAATGCCTAGATCATTTTATGCCTCAACCATAAATATATTTCCTTAACAGCAAATCTCAGAGAGTTAAATGTGCTTATTTCTTGCTAGGTAAGATTCAATTACAACCTTAGAAAAGTGTAGTGCCACAACCTAGCTAACCACCAGCTAACACCATGCATTATTTCTGTTATGTGAAAAGTACTGGAGAGGTAAGAGATTTCAATTTGTTTCACTTAGCTCTGCTAGCCTGATATTAAATCAATTTGGTTAGCAAATTACATAAATATTGCAAAACGTTGGAAGATCTCAGCTCATAAGGCTATTAGTCATTGTACTAAGATCATGTTACAATGGAGATGCTAATCCACTAGTCATTTTCTTTTTGCCCAGCAGCCTGCTGTGAAATCTGGTTTATAAATTCCCCAGCTGTTCTTTGCCCATATGAAACATTTCATCCTTGCACTTACCCTAGACGCAAATGTTTACAAATCAAATTTTAAAGCTGATATCTAATAATCAATTTTTTGTTGTTATTCGAATGTGGTAAGAATATTTTCTTATTCAAGATTTCTTATACTCCATTTCAACATTCTCCTTAATAGGAGATTGGAGTTGTGACATATGGTCTTGAAGTCCCAGATCCCACATGTTGGTGTCACAACAAACAGTGGAACAAAATATAGTGAGAGTGAGAAAGGCAATGTTCCCATATCTTTCTTCCCTCTCTTTCATCCTAACACTATCTAACTGTACTTCAGGAGGTTGCAAGTTAAGCTTTTGATTCATGGTGCTTTCAGACAATACGTTTACACAGACTTAGATTTCTGTGAGCATGCAATTTATATATCTCTGTGATAGAAAGAGTGCATTTTTTCACCTATCCTGAGATGTGTTCACTTCTCTGTTGCAAGATGAGATTAGGGGCAGATAACCATTTTGTGGCCACCCGCAGCACTTTTAATGATACTGTGCTTGGCAGCTAAGCACTGCAAAAGGTGGAGCAATTACATCATACAGATGGGTGGGACAAGTTTGTTTTTGTTTTATTTTTTAGTTAAAGTGCACTGTGCCTACCCAAACAAGTTATGTTGGCAGGAATCTGTGTCAAGATTTTCAGTGACTGGCCACTAGATTTGTGGCGAATGATATGAATTCGTTCCTAACAGAGCAGGAAGAAGTATATGAATTCTGCTGCAAATAAAGGTTTTGTATCTAAATATGAATATGATCTTTTAAGCAAACATGAGATACTGAATAAATAAAAGCATTGCAACGTTTTGATGTTTTAAAAAAATGGGATGGATTCCTACCATGTAAAAAAAGCATGAAGACGACAGTATAATATCTAGAGAATAAATAATTCTCACATTCTGAATGCTAGCCTTGTTTCTAGCAGCATTTGTAGTATTTTTCCTAGATTTGAGCCACAGGTGCAAGGAAATGACTTCACATGTGAAGCATTAATCAGTTTGCTTTTCTCCCTTCATTTTAACTGCATGCTCAGTTACATTTTTAATAGTAGTTTTTGTTTATTTTAGTTGAGTAGAAAGTAAGTCTGGAACTTTAGGATGGGATTTGTTTAAAAAAATTGAGTTCATTCTGATTTCTGTGAGAGAATCTACAGAATAATATTTTTGATGAAATTTGTGTAATAAATGGAGTGCTGGTAACTGTAAATAAATAGAAATGAATTTGAGGTGCTGATTCCACTAGTGTAATTAAGGCTGACGTATAGTTTGGTGATGAAAAATGGATACCTTGTGAAACCAATCCTTTGCCGAGTTTAATATTTTCATTATAACATCTGGTCAAATAAGGAACGAAATGTAACACTGAGCGGCTAAATGTGTATATTAACTAAATAATTCATACCTAATGTCACTGATACATGTTTAAAAATAGTTGTATCATGTTTTAATATTTTTAAAAATCCAGTTCACACTAATTTGTGTGCTCATATAAAGTACTTTTCTAGCTGTATGGAGTTTTTATAATGGTGTTTCAGAAGACATATTTATAATCTGAGAATATGTTAGGATTCAAATGTAATTAGTTTTGGTCTGAGTATTATAGGACTCAAATCCTGTGAATTTTTTTGTTAATGTTTTTAAGGAATTCAAAAATTTCACCAAGCAAAAAGTTTATGATATAATTGCATTTGCATTTCATTTTATATTATGTGGTTGGTTTGGAGTGCCTTTGATTATATTCCAGTTTTTGGTTTCTCCAAAAGGACTGTATATCTTGGCCTTTAAAAAAATGAACTGAGAATGCATGTAACAATCTTGTGTAATTACCAACTAGCTAGATTGATTTTATACAAATAAAATGTTGACATCATTTATATCTTTAACAGTCAGCACTATCTGCTTGATTTCCTTTAAAATGTATAAACAAATTAAAAATAATTATAATACAGTTCAACAGTAATCCAGTTTGGAAAACACTCTCTAAAATATTGCAACACCTTTATGCAACCAAAAATACAGTCCAGAGTTAGGTTACACATATGAAGAACTGTGCAGACAGAAGAATGCTTTTCTTAATAATAGAAGTAATCAGGGATACAGAAGTTATGTCTAAAGATCAGAAACAGGGGGAATGTTTTATTAGAGATTATAACTGTAACTTTAATTTGTATATAAATATAAACAGAGACATATAGAATAGTATAGTATAATTAACTATACCTATAGTTATATTTACATATTTAGACTTATAGTTGCATTTAATCTTCTTAGCTCTTTTTATTGCCATTCAGTATTTTGATAGTATTTGATGATTACTCTAAATTGATTATGAGAGGGAATGGAGATATACCCCTTGTATTTGAGCAAGATAGTTAGAACTTGGCATTTGTCATATCTGCTTTTATTATATGTGGCTTAGAGTTTAATTAGCATGTCTACCTTTTATGAATAATCAAAATCAAATAAATGGTTATAAAAATGTTGCTATATGTGTTTGTTATTTATAATAACAGCATTTTGTTATTTTTATCCAGGAATTTCTTCATTTATTATTGGAAGAGTTCCCCCAGCTAAAAGGGTATGTGGAAATGAGTCTGAAAGTCATGATTCAACTATCTATCTATCTATCTATCTATCTATCTATCTATCTATCTATCTATCTGTCTATCTATCTGTCTATCTATGAAAACCTTGTATGTAAAACTTCCAAGTGCTTTGGTGCAGTAATGCCAATTTCTTCGATAATCTTATACCTCTAAAATACTAAGAAACTAATACTGTAGTTATGAATGAAATTGAAATGGTTTCATAACTATCTGTTAAAATACAGGGTGCTATAACTTTTATTATATGAGAAGAAAAACCATAGAAGTTTAGGGTCTCCTCATGGGATTAGAGTTTAGGTTTTTGAGTTCAAAAACAGTTCTAAATTCTGTGGAGTCCTTGGTACTCTCTGAGTTTGGTTGTTTGATTGCAGACATTTCATTACCCAACTAGGTAATATCATCAGTGCTAGTCAGTGTGGCGCTTGCTCCCTGTTTATATACAGTAGCTTGCCCTGCCAGTGTTGGTGGGGGGTGTGGTTTTCTCCTTGATAATTCCTTGATTAGAGTAGTGTTTTCTGCTTGATCGTTTGTCTAGTGTTAATCCCTGCTTATCTGGGTGTAGGTTGCTGGAGAGGATGTATTCTGGTCTTTTTGTTTCCTTCTTAGCTTTGTTATTGTCTCTTTTGAATGGTGTGTAAATGTGGTTTATCTCTATGTGTCTGTTGATGGCTGATGTGTCTCAGTGCCAAGCTTCCAGGAATTCCAAAAAACCGAGCTCAGAGAGCACCAAGGACTCCACAGTTCTACCCTGAGCGGCATATATTCTTTTCTATAAGTTCTAAAGTCAACTGAAATAAATTATCTCACTGACTTAGATGAGTATATTGTGTCTGTGTTAAGCCCTATCTTTTCATTTGCAAAACCTTAAAAGGGGGAAAGAGTGTCCCATGTGCCAAAAAAAGGGGGAAAAGTGTCCCAGGTGCCAAAAAAACCCTTTGTCAAGAGCACTCTGCTTACCTGGTAAAACATTTTGGTTGAAGGACACTAGTGTTCTTGACAAAGGAATTTCATGAAACATACTGGGCTTCCACATATTTTTTTTTCCTAACTAGCACTTGGGATACTTCCCAATTTTTTTGGCTTTGCTTTTTTTTTGAGTGTCTGCCCTCTGTTTTTTCTGTCTTAGTTACAAAGCCTTGCCATTTTCTTTGTAACAGAAGAGGAATGTTATGGCTTGGTTTTATGTGCTGTAAATTATGAGAATGCATTGTGCTCAATTATGGTATCAAGTTTATTTCTACTAATTATATGCTTGAACTGTATTGTGGAAGTTTTCAATGGTTTGTTTTTTTTTTCTAAAAAAAAAAGGGTATTTCTCATTTTTCTGGTGAAATTAATTTGTTTCAATTAGATGCACTTAAGATCCGTATATAAACTTAACTCTCTTTATCTTTTTTTAAATTTTATCAATTAAGATTTTACAAAACTAAGAAGCTAACTTCTACCTAAGAATGTGCCAAGAATATTTTAATTTCCAGTAAAAATATTGTAAATTATATTTCTTCTCCCTTCAGAAGGACTGGGCAAGATTTCAGTTCTATTTATTTTATAGCCAGACATACAGTATGCTGCCAGAATTATGAATAGTGAGAAGATAAAATGTGATGCCAAAAATAATCATATTTATATAAAGTATGCTCTCATCTACATTTATATGTCTGGCAATTAGGTTTTTCCATTAATTACAAAATAATTCTCAATTCTTAACAAAATATAGGAGAAGAGTAGAACTTTGTCTTTGTAAAATGAAATATGTTAATAATGATCAAAGGTTACAGTTATTTGGATTTAGTTATATACAATAATTATTTGACTGAAAAGAAGGTTTAGACTTAGGGTTATTTCTCCCCATCATAAAAATACTTATTTTGTCACACAACAATTTTCTTTTCAAATCAAATGATACTTCAGAAGCACTTTAGGTTATGATATAGGTGTCTCTTGTTTAAAATGGAATGCAAAATGTTGCTTATGCAAGCATGAGCAACTTTTTTGGGACTCAACCAACATATTTATTCAGTTATCCTAATATTATAGCTTTGAAATGTATTTTTCTTCATACAAGCCATTCCCAGTTTCTTATTTTAAGCAGTCATTTGTGACCATTTTGAAACATTTCACAGTATGGATATAAACTTTTGCCAAACTTTTTTCCAAGTGCGTAGTTTAATGTTGTGTTTCTGAGCAATGGCTTTCCATTTTGTGGTGTAATATGTAGTCCACAGTAATACTTTTATGTCATGAGAGCCTTTAATGTGGAAGCACATTAAATAATTTTATATGTCATTTGACATGAAATATTTCTTCTAATATTGGTATATATATTAAAGGGATATCTAGAGATTTCAAATGTTATATGACAAACTTTTTCTATTATTGCCTTCCATTGCTAAACAAGATCAAGCTGGGGTCAGCATCAATCTTTGTTTCTCCAAATAGAGAAATTAAAGGAAGAAACAGATTAAAATCCTTTTGTCTCTAACAGTACAGATTCTTGAAGCTGAAAAAAGTCATTGCCTTATATATGTTATGCAGATAAATACAAACATTCAGGAAATAGCAGTGTGGGGGTAAAAGATTCAGAAAGCAATGACAGGAAAACTGTCCAGTCTAAAGCTAAAACAATGGGGGATCTGAGAAGATGCAGCCTTGTTAATTTTTAAAATGGCCATTTGTCCAGTCTTTCTGACAGTAAGCATGCCTGACCCTTAAGTAAGTAGTCAAATGCTGCACAGCTGGACATATGGAGGCTGTAAAAGTTACAATCAGGAGAACAGAGAAAGAGCTCAGTTGAAAGTATTGGTAAGATTTAGAGAAGGTCACCCCCTTTTTAAGTTACTTAGAAAATTGAGACTCTTCATCAAGTCCAAATGAAAAGTGGCTTTTGGGAAGTTGTACAATATCTGAAAGCATCATTTCATTTGAATGGAAAATTCCAAGGCTGCAGCCTCAAAAGGCAGACTAATTTTCCAATTTAATCAGGGCAGACGTGGAAAAATGAATGAAACAGTAACTGAAGAGAAACTAAATGGATGAGACAATAAGAAATGGAAAACAAAATGAAAGGAACTGCCTGAAACAAGATGAAAAAGAAATCAAATATACATCCCTAACAGATAATATTAGTTGCTCAACTTTCCATGGGATTTAAAAACAAACAAAATGCATTAATATTTATTTCTACACAATTTGTAAAAGATATTAGCTTCTTTTTTTCTCTTTGTGGATTGGTGTGAAACTTTTAAGCAGCACAACTTCATAATCACATCTGCTTTCCATATTAAATACTATGTACATCAGAACCTGAGCCTGAACTTCTAAGATGCTATTGTTTTGATCTTTATTTTAAAAGATAACATTCAAGTTATGTGCCTGTTTGGTACAATAGCCCTAAAACAGATATGCTGTAAAACTAGCTCGGTGGGAGCTGGTTCAAAATTTGCTACAAATATCAGTAACATAGCACTAATTCCATAGCAAAGAAATTATGAGATCCTACTTTATAAATTATGTAGTTAAATTATCTAATTGTATTTAAATATCTTAACGAGTACTGGATCCTAGCACAAATTTGGACTATGCTCTGTATTAATGATTGCATAATATTGGGTCAGAAACCAGGAGCCACATTTGGCCTTTGAATACTGGAGGCTGTACTCTGATAAGAGGGTGGACTGATGCAAGAGTGGGCAGGACCAGGACCCAAGCAGAATGGGATGGAATGGAATGTCAAATATCAATTAAATGTAGTTAATTAAATCTTATCAATAGGATTAGTCTCCATATATTACTTGTTTCCTGTTGTCATATAAAAATTGCAACTTTTGGAAACAGGTCAGTGATTCAGATTATACCCCTCTGTTCTTACATACTTTCATTTATACAGTAATTCATCTCCAATGAACAAATGTTAGACTTCTGAATTTTGAATTTTGTTTATAGTAGTAATATTGTTCCTAATATCTTTCATTATGGAAATAGAACCCTGTATTATCTAGGTACTATGTATGCGGTTTTGTTTGGGGGTTTAAAGTCTATTAGGGTGGGTGCAGTGCTATGTCGTTCTATCACGTTACTAAATGATGGTCAGGTTGCAGTTGTCCTTTGTTTGAAACTATTTGACTATTTTCAACTAATTACAATGAAATATCCTGCAAGTATGCAGCTCAGGTGTACAGAATGGATTATTTCATAAAGGATGATGCTTTGTTGGCAAATATTTTAAAGGTTTAAATATTATAAAAGTACTGTGCTCTTGTTGCATCAGTCTAATGGAAAAAATAAATGTGTGGGAAAATGTTGAATTTGTAAACGAACTTTAAAGCCCATCTGCTTTGGCTTAAAAGAAAGGGTCGAACCAATTCATAAAAGTCATGGGGATCAATGGCTATTAGTCTCGATGGCAGTGTGACTGCTTCTGAAGGCCATCTGCCGGGAGACTAGTGGGCTTCTTTGTACAGTTGGTTGGCCACTGTGGGAACAGCCTGATGGACTAGATGGACCAGGGGTCTGATCCAACAGAGCACTGCTTTTGTTCTTATGTTTGACATTTTACCAAATGCCTTTTATTTTAGCTTGTCTTATTATCTAAATATTTACGAGGAGTTTAAGGTATTTGGTCTGCTGAACCATCTTTAAGAGAGATACAGAATTGAGTTGCTTTAGATATTTTCATAGGTTCACTGCTTTGTCTTGGTCCCTATAATTAAACGTTTTGTTTTGTTTTGTTTTGTTTTGTTTTGTTTCGTTTCGTTTCGTTTCGTTTCGTTTCGTTTCGTTTCGTTTCGCTTCGCTTCGCTTCGCTTCGCTTCGCTTCGCTTCATTTGTATGCTGCCCAGTCCTGAAAGCTCTGGGTGGCTAACAAACCAAAACATCATAAAAAAGAATTCCTTCAAAAAACAATAAATAAACCAACCCATAATAAAGCAAATAAAATATTTAAATTATGGAAATATATGAAATCATGCCAAATTCACATCTTCAGTCATAGAAAGTCCTCCTCCTGGAATAGTCCGTCTTAGTTGCTCTCCTGTAACCCAGAAAGAAAGGAAGCCAATGTATATAATGTTTTTTAGGTGAACATGTATGAATGCTACATTGGAGCAGCATATAAAAACTTGCATTAGGGAACTTTAAATAACTGGAATTCCCCATTCATTATATGCTTTAGCAAAAAAGTGTGAAGAAATTACAAAAACAGTGAAAATTAATAAGCTGTTAAGACTAAATGCAAATATTCTGTTTTTTTATATATGTTATAGCTTGTGTATAGTGCATGCGTATATAGTGTGTGTGTGTGTGTGTGTATGGGGGACACACACACACACACACACACACACACAGAGGTAATCCTTGGGTTATGATGGCAGTTGTGACTGGAATGGCTGTTGCTAAGTGACAAAGCATGACACAGTCACAAAGTGTGACATCATGTGACCACATCGCTTAGTGACAGCAATTCCGGCAGTTCCGGTTGCCACTGTTAAGTGAGGACCACGTGGGTGACCATGACTTCCAACTTCCTGCCAGTTTTCCCATTGATTTTGCTTGTGGGAAGCCGGCAGGGATCGTCGGAAATCACAATAATGCAACTGTGGGGATGCTGTGACAGCCAAAACTATGAGGACCTGCCATAAGTATCTTTCATTCAGCGCTGTCATAACTTTGACTAGTCGTTGAACAAATGGTCGTAACCCAAGGGCTACCTGTACACGCATACACACACGCGCACACAGACATTTACATACATTGCATATTCATGATTAATTTTTTATTTGCTTGGAAGGTATGGTCTGGCGATTGAAAACATTTTCCAGAAGTGGCTTGACTGCTCAGGAATACCCAAGGTAAATGCAAATGTTTGTTTTGAATAGAATCCTGTGTATGAATCTGCTGAACATGTTGTTCAAATTACTGTTTCTACTATAACAGATATGGCATGAAATAAAATCTGTTTCAATGACATCCAGTTTATGTCTTTATAAAATGCACATATGGGAATCAACTTTCATTAATTGCAGGTTCCATTTTCTGTTTTCCTCAAAGAGATGCTGCCAAGGGGAAAAATCTCTTAAACCTTACTTTATTACTAAGGATACTGTTCACTGGAAATTGTATTATTAAGGAATCTTAGTGACACTTCACATTTTTTAATGGAAGGTATGTTTTGTGAATTCTTGTAGATGAAGAAAAACCCTGTCTCAAATTATTAGTTTTATTTATCAACTTTTTAATGTTTAGTGGGACTGATTTGTAAAGTTTCACACCTGTTAGGATTGTGCTAGGAACAGAATGTTTTGTGAAAAGGAAAGGGGAAAAAAGGTTATTCTTATTTTAAATATTTATTTAATTTTTAAGGGCAGTGATATCCTTCACAGAGAGATAGGAGGTGGTATTTATATTACACAGGTCACTCAACCCAAGATAAACAATGGCAGTGAAGAAATCATCCCCCCAGTAACCCATATTCATATATTTAATTGCCACATCTAGTTATCTGGAAATGTCAGATATTTCAATGCTAGAGACAATAAGTAAATTTGAAAACACATCATTATCTACCAGAGGTCCTTCTTGCGGATCGCATACATATTCTCCAGACATCCAGAATCTGGCGCCTCTGGAATGTTGACCTTCATTCTCTGTAAGCTTCAGTCTGTTTGGCTAGCACAGGCAAAATTGGCAGAAACCAAGAATAGATTAACCCAGCAGCGAGTCCTAGAACCAGTCTGCCATTCCATATCTTACGAATCTGATGGAGCAATGTTTTTATGCATAGTGCATGAGCCATTCCTTTTTTCAGTTATTTTCCTGTCATGCCCACTCACAGCAGTTCAGGTAAATGGAATACAATACTGTTGTGCTGAAAACAGTTTGATGTCATGATAGGAGAGGGCATTACTTTTGTAAATATCCTTCAAATTCCCTTATGGAGGATTTTTTAGGAAATTGAGCTTTATAAAAGAATGCCCCCCCCCCCCAATAGCAATAAGCTTGTCTTTTGACTGGATCATAGTCAGATTTTTCCAGTGTGTTACATTATATGTGTATGCTGAAGAATAAACATTTGTGTAGACACAAAAGATTGCAGGAGAGCGTTTTCCTGAAACTTGTTGAGTCTGGGTTAAATAAGGTCAACTGCACTGTGCTGTTGATTTTGCTGTTTATCAGTTCAGGATGTACAGCAGCTTAAGAGGTGACTCACCACAGGACTGGAGAGCTTTTCACCTTCTACTAGGTTAATAATGATTTAATGTCAGCAATTCCAGGCTGAGTTTAAATGACACCACAACTTTAGAAACAGCTGATTTTAGAATACGAAAGAACCGGTTAAGTAATGATGTAGCCATGTCCTTTCTAACACTGTGTAAATGTCCAGGTTTTTGCTATTGTTCCTGCCTGTTTTTAAACATTTCAAGAGCAGTGGTATCTGTGATTTGTTTGAACCATGATTCTCTATTGCTGAACAAAGCTTTTCATAGTCAACATACATTTTTCTTTAGTCATCTATTTAGTACTACCCCACCCAAAGTAATGAATAAGGTAAAACTGTGCACAAACTCCATGCTTACTTTACATATCCTTCAGTTGTTTAAACAAGCAACAGTCAATCTTACCCTGTAATAATTTGTACACCACTAAATTATGTATTTTGGTTGGTCTGTGTTTTCTTCTACCTCTGCCATAGTTTAACAACTTACCAGTACACGATGGTTTTGTTTCTTTTTTATATGTGTATGTTGGGCTTCACTTTTTCCTACCTTCTCCTGTTATTATATCCATGATCCAAAATACCATGAGTGTTTTTTTTTCTTCCACATGTTTTTATTTTGAAATTGTACTTTGGAATTGTTGTTCTTTTTCTCTCGTTTTTTATGGAGATCCACGTGATGGTAGTTTTAGCCTGTTCCTTCAATTTTTTTTTTCTAAATATACCTATAATCTCCAGGACTGAGGCAATATTTATGTAATGAAATATATAGAGAAGTACTAGTAAAGTGTCTGTAGTTTAAATGAATCACTTCTTCTTTACAATTTCATACCAATTTACATTTCTTGCTATTGGTCTACATTGAAAAATTAAAGACTGATTAGCTTAAGATTTACTTCTTAAATAGCCATCTTAAATTGCCCTAACATCAGCTTTTGTTGTGTGGGGGAGGGAAAGTTTTAATGATTAATTTCCTCTCTTCTTTTTATTTTTCTCTTTAAAGGCAGAATAGCTGTAGTGTAGTACTACAAATCCGAAGAGACATTGCAGCAGTCAGGCAGAGGGAGGACTTAGAGAGGAGCAGGAAGGGAGGCAAAATGGAGAACTGAGATCTCAAAGTGTCATGTAATAAAGAGTTTTAAGTTACAACTTACTCTGGAGTCTGTGTGTAAGAAAGCAAACAATAATAGCAATTTAAATAATGAAAAGGAAGATAATCTGAGACCTTCATTCTTGTAGTTGTCTGTCTTATTTGAGGGGGAGGGTCACCTGGAGAAGGCCCTCGAATATAATCTTGGGTCTTGGTGGGTAAATATGGTAAAGAGGGATATTTCTTTGCTTAATCTGATCCATTTGGGGCTAATTCATAAATCATTTCCCTTTTCTTCTTGAACTATAGGAATAGAGTCCCCCCCCCCCCAAAAAACCCCCCTGCTTTGGGTATCCAGGTTCCAGGCTCTGTCATGAATATATCCCTTTTCCAGAACAAGTTCAGTACTGTTTGTGAATTTTCTGTCATTTTGCAGAACCGTTTTCAGATGATCCAGATGTTATTGCAGTCTAAGACTTGGCAAGGCTTGTTATAAGTATTTCAATCTTACTAATGTTTGCCTTTTTATTGATTATTATCTTTGTTAAATAAACTTTCCTATTTAGAATATTTTTGTCTGGGATATTGGTCATCTTCCCAAAGTATTACTAGTTGATTTCAAGATGATTAGCAATATTAAATTATTATAGAATATAATAAAATCAGGTCAGGCAAACTTCATATTTAATCATTTTTACATCATAGCTACAGTGCTTAAATGAAGTTGTATTTCCAGATTATTCACTCTCAGTGAACTCTGCGAGTCTAAGCTGTGATTTTTCAGCCCCATGTTCAATTACATTTTAAATAAATGAAAAACAAGCAAATGGCATTCATCCAGATATAATAACAAAATGTTTTTTCTAAGGGACATTCACAAAGGGTTTTGTGCTATAGTTATCTATAAAATAAGCTGTAGTAACTGATTACCAGTCTTCTCAGCAAATGTCTGGTTTTGTTTTGACTGGCTTTGGGACATTTCAGTATGACTAGGAAAATAATTATGGCTGAGGAAAATTGGCTATTATTATTTTCTAATTAGGGCTATTACAAACCAATCTTCCAGAGTTTAAGGAATGCATTCACCAAATAAGAAAACCTCTTTATTTTAAATTTACTGATAACTGCATGAAATAATTGGGGGGGAGGGGATTTTTAATATTTGCATTTGTTCCTTGCACTCTATCTCCCTACTCCAACTCCAGCATAAGAGAATGAGGATTTTATTTCTAAAAATGGTTGTCAGCTCTAGAGTAGCAACAATCCTTCTAGGTTATCATTTTTGTTTATATTTCTTCTCTTTCTTTTATATCCATTGCCCCAGTGGATTTCTATTTTAATGCCATATATCTTGATGAAGAAAGTGAAAGTAATTGGAGTTTAAGAAGATGTCCCTATTTCTGCAGGTCAGGTACAATTTTTAAAAATTGGTGATACAGATCTTTTGCCTAGTAAGTATATGTTACAACCCCTCATTTGAAGACTATTTCCTCCTTTTTAATGCTCCACTGAAGCTTTACAGTTTGCCTATTCAACTCCTATCAGGTCTGGTGTTGATAACTGTTCTCAAGAAAAACTTATCTTCGTTCTGGAGCTTGATACATCACTAACCTGTAATTAATGTTGGCATTTCAGGACACAGGTTAATGAATGAACCTTTACTATGAATTTATCCATAAAGATTTAAAAGTATCACCATATAACCAAAAATCTAGTTTAAAAAAGTTTGGGGTTCCTTAGAAACTCAGGAATACTCACACAGAATTGGTACCGGAAGCAGCTTTATATACAGGGACCTGAAATATGAAAATAAGTTCCCTTTAGGGAAGAATCCATGAATGTAGCTCATAAGAAGTTGTTTACAGAGCTTTAACAAAGCTTGAATATTCTTTGTGGCTTGTCTTTTTCCCGTTAATCACACTGCTGAGCATAAAAGCTAAGTTATGCACAGAATGGTTGGGTTTACCGTAGTAGAAAGGAAGTAT
This sequence comes from Liasis olivaceus, assembly GCA_030867105.1. Lineage (NCBI taxonomy): Eukaryota > Metazoa > Chordata > Lepidosauria > Squamata > Pythonidae > Liasis > Liasis olivaceus. The sequence continues at coordinate 200,218,818 of CM061348.1, forward strand.
GTTTGGTATCTCCAGAACAATAAGAGTTTGCTGCTTGGCTGGTCAATGCTGGATCAAATTCACATTCCCAAGTTCCCACTCTTCCACCTACATATTCAAAGATCTGGAAGCCAGAAGAGGGAGGAAAGGTCGTTCTTAAACAGGGCTGTGAGCTAAGACTTTTCTAATAGAGACACAGCTGAGCCTGCATATTACATGCCTATTTTAATTTGTGCCTTGCAAAAACATCCTAAGAAAAGCAGAAAGATTAGCTACCAATTAACTCTTGTTCTGATGTTTGTTTGTTTTTTTCCTTTTGGCCATCCAAAACAACATGAGAAGAAAAGAAATGTTTCCCAGAATACTTTTCTTTTTGAACAGGGCTTCCCGAGTTTCAAGTTTTATTGGAATATTTCCCCTGCTCCCTTTATGCAATAATAAACAAGCAAAATGCTGTAGAAACAACCACTTCCAGCCATTTGGCTGTTGACTTGCTGGCTGATACAGTGTGTAGCTGTAGAAGTAACTCTGAAGAAAAATTGTAGTCAGCTTTGGCGTCCAGCACCTTTTCTCAATGCCCTGAGAACGTCCCATAATTCAAACAGCACATCTCTGCACGGCAATGGATTGCCTGTCTATTTCAGAGAAACTTTTACTATATCCATTTACTAAAAGTATTTGTACTCCACCCCTTTCTAGCTCTTTGCCATGGTTTTCATTCTCCCAAGCATACTGGCATGCCAATAAAGGAGGGCAGCTGAGTTCACTTCAAGCTGTACAACTTCCCAGAGGCTCAGTGCTGACTGTTTTTCAGCTTTGGAAGTCTTCCTTGAGGGATTGAAGTGGAGACAGTTTGGATACAATAGATATATAAAGATGCCAACCAATTATAGCCTTCTATTGATTCTGGAAATATTGTGAGCAAGCATGGCTTAACCATTTCAGGGAAAAAAAATCACATTTTTAAAGGCATACTAGCCTCTACAGTTGTGAACATGAATCAGATGTGAAATGTAAAATACATGTAGGTTTTTATGCTAAAATTTGATTGCTAACAGTTGTAAGAGAAGCTGGTTATTTTTCATCTATTTAGATTTAGATTAAAATCTTGCTATAATTGAGAATGATTTTACAATCTTCACTGATCTTGCTAAAGACGGTTCAAATTTGGGATTGCATATACAATGTCATTTTGCCCTTTCTACAGGGAAATGTGTTGAATTTCTTGAATGGGGAGGGGGGAGAGGGAAGTGTTAAATGGTTTATGACTATATTTAAATCATATTCATCTTGCCTTTCTAACCAAAGGGCATGCACAAAGAATATAAAACAATAAAAAGGCATTAAATAAGAGAATCCTAAGCATCTCTGCTCTAAAGTTCAATGGCATTTCTTTCTTATGCAAGATTGCAGCCTAGAAATACATTAATAAGTGACTTGCACTTTTTAAAATTGTTGGTTTGTATAACCCTGAATGAGCTAATGTCTTTTTTCTAACTCTCAGTGAAGCATTCAGTTTATTCCATTATAAATGAAGGACAGGAATAAAAGGGGCAATACCATAAATTGGGAACTGGCAGGTCATTATGTAGTTCAGTCTCTTCCCTCATTGGAAAGAGCTGCAAGTGGACTCAGGACTAGTAGACTGACAGATTGGCCACCAAATTTTGCGGGTAGGATGATAGGTCAGTAACATAGCATAAGCCTTGCAGATAGGTGGGTCCATGATCAGTGCCTGGTACCATGAGTTAAAAAAATCAACTAGCAGGTGGTTATGAAAGACCCCACTTGAGATCATGGAAAGCCATTGCTGGTCAAAGTAAGCAAATTATAAGCTAGATGAACCAATGGCCTGCGTATTAGACGATATCTTCATATATTCTTCTTCTACAAAACCAGTCTTGAGTTGGCCCACAGTCTACCTACATATTTCTTCATGAAAAACTATAGCAGTCCAGTATATTATTATATTTATGCGTGTACATAAACATAAGTGCTCTCTCATCTATTCACTGGCCACAGTGAAGCCTATTTAGCTTTAACATAATTATTGCGTGATGCACTTTCAATTTTCTAAGATGCAGTTATCACCAGGGAAGATCTGTGAGCAAGAACAGCAGGAATCTAGACTCTTGTTCATTGGCTTTTTTCAGTAAAATGTTTTTGGATATAGTTCCCACATTAACTAATGATAAAACATAGATAACAGAAGAAAGTAATGATTAAAACATAAACATATTCAATAAATACACAATAAAAAGAAAGAAGGAATAGCACATACCAGTTTAAAACCTGCTTTCAGAATAATAAAGAAATAAAAATAAAAATCTGTCAGAATAAAAATGCCTTCAGGGAGAAAGATAATAGGGCTAACCTGTCTTAATAGAAAATGCAGGAGCCTGTGAGGAACCAATGAGAAGGCCTCTTGTTGCTATCAATGTGTCGTGGATTCCAACAGAACAGCCTGTGAGGAACCAGTGAGAAGGCCTCTTGTTGCTATCAATGTGTCGTGGATTCCAACAGAACAGATAAAAGAGCTTCTCTGAAGGATCTTAAATTCTGGGTATATGAGTGAGAATGGTTTTCAAACAACTTGGTCTCTTGTCATACAAATTTATGTAAGTCATAAGCAGAACTGATAATTGTATCAGGAATAGACTGGTAGCCAATGGAACTGTTGATGGAAGGGAATCACATGTTTCTTATAAACCAGGCCCTGAATACAGGTATTTAGATGTGCTCAGTCAAGGCAACTGGGTGTATCATCATTGGTGGATAATGGACTGGGATCTCATTGTACTTTCAAAGCTGAGGGAGTTGCTTCTCCCCTTGTACCTTGTGGTTGGGTATAATCTGATCCCAGAATCACCTGAAGTGCTTGTACAGTATTGCATCTGCTGCCTGTACCTCAGCACTCTTATGAAGCTACAGACATTATGGCTTTAAACATGCAGACTACTGATTTTAACTTCACCTTCCTTTCACACTCCCTGTTTTTTTTATAGCATTCACCTGAAGTATTCTAAAGAAAATATAAGATTGTACACATATTTGTCTAAGTTTAATTTGCCCTAATAAAGATATCAGCAGAGCCAGTTTGGTGTAGTGGCTAAGGCACCAGGCTAGAAACAGGGAGGCTGTGAGTTCTAGTCCCGCCTTAGGCATGAAGCCTCTCAGCCCTAGGAAGGAGGCAAGGGCAAACTCCTTCCGAAACCACTGCCAAGAAAACTGCAGGGAGTCATCCAGGCAATTGCCAGGAGTCAACACTGACTCAAAGGCACAAAAACAAAACAAATCAAAACAAAGATCTCTCTCAGCTTTTATCATGTATAGATTTTGATAGGAACGCTCATATTTAAAGCATTGTTAACAATTAATGTCATGTTGAGTTGTTTGCTTTGAAAGATAAACTTTTGAGAAGGAAAAAAAAGTCTAGCTATTTCTTTACTAGGCTGCTTATCTGGGTGTGGTGGTCTGATTCTGAGCAGGTAAACAACTGACAGTGATCCTGCATTTTATTAAAAAGATAGAGCATTACACAAATAAAGAGGTACACATATCTGACATGTAGTTCTGTTCTGAATCAGACTCAACCCAGCCACTGAAAAAAGCTGAGAATTTTTCAGGCATGTAGTATGAAAAGCTCGGATTTCATTTAAATACCAAGACATTTTGGTTGGCATGGTGGTGGATAAAACTTTTTAATGTTTTGGTATGCTCCAGCTACTCAGAAGTCCAGCTGTTTGGATCTTTAATAGAACCGCTCTATTGGATATGCCTAAAACTGTTGTTGGGTGGTCATTAAGACATTCTAAAGAAATTCTGTGTGAACTGTATAAGATTCCAGAAGTAACTGATTATGTTTAAAGATTCATGCTTGCAGTGTGAAAGCATTCTACAGCATGCTACAGTCTTAGAAATTAGAGGACAAGAAAATAGAAGCAAAACCCCAACATTTTTACACTATACTCCAGTACGTTTCATGATAACTGAGTAAAAGGCTAACTAGAATATGAAAAAAGATTTGCAAACTCTGAATTCATGTTTTTATCCAGTATCTGCAAATCTATTAACTAAATTTCCATTGGATTCTAAACCTTGAGTCTGAATATCTTTCTAGGATGCCAGGATACAGGAGTATTTTGTGTAGTGACATATTCACTACTAGCACCCTTAGTTTAAGATTATTGTACTTCCAGAGGGTGCTGTAGGAAACAGAAGTCTGCAGAAATACTTTTTGTGCAATTCAATAGGCATTCATTATAAATGGGCATTCTTGCATCAGATCTAGGGTCCACTTATTTACACATAAATAGTTATTAGGTGTCCTTTATGAAAAAAGGACAGTTGCACCTAAGTGTAATAAATAATCAACCAATCAACCAAATCTTCCATTTAAAAAGCATACATAACAAAATTAACAGTGGTTTTAGCAAAATGTCATGTACTAACTTCTGAACAGTTCCTAGCATGAAATAAACGGACAATTTGTCCAAGACATCTGGAGGTCATGAAGTTGAGGAAAATTACATAAAGTAGCTCTTAATATATATTTTAAAATTTTTGTTGTATTTCAGGTGGATTAGGAAAACCCAGTCCAATCCATAATGATCTGTAAAACCTCCTAGTCACTTTGGGCCCCTTTATGCATAGCCTGAGCTGTGGAAGAGCTGGCTTGTTTTTTCCTTTGGGAGTGGCTGAATGGGTGGGAAGTGACAGTCATACTCCATTTAGAATCTCATACTCAAAGAATGCTAATCAATGATTCCTCATCAAATTGCAGACAGATTATAAGTAAGGGGTAGCATGTCAAGTGTACCAGCCCTGATCCTGTATTTATCAATACAGTATTGCAATTAATGACTTGGGTGAAGAAGTGGAGAAAATACATTTCTAATTTACAGATGACACAAAATTGGATGAGATACTAATACCTAGAAAGAAGAAATAAAATTCTGAATGTCCTTGATAGATTAGAGAAATGAGCTGAATGTAATAGTATGAAATCTAACACTGATAAGTGCACAGTTTTTATTTGGAAACAAAAATCAAAGGTACAGGTAAAGGATGGAGGACACCTGGCTTGGCAATGGTACTTGTGAAAAATATCTTGCAATAGTAGTTAACTGTAAACTGACTATGAGTCAAGAGTGAGATGTCACTGCAAAAAAGGCAAATGCAGTTTTACTCTGCATCAACCAAAATACGATTTTCCAATTGCAAGTTCAAGGTATCACGTTTTAAGGAAAATTCAGAGAATTGTAACAGGTCCAGAGAAGACACCGAGACTGATTAGAAGACTAGAAATCTAAGAAGATAAAAGGAGTTGGGTATGTTTAATTTTGAGAAAAACCCTGAGGGGGAATATGATAGCACTCCTCAAATACAGGTAGACCTCACTTACCAATGGTAATTGGGACTGGGAATGCCGTCACTAAGCAACATGGTTGTAAGGCGCGATGTCATGTGACCATGCCCACTTACAATGGCAATTCCAGCAGTTCCAGTTGCCATCTTTAGGCAAATCCTGCATGGTCACAGCATTCTGCGGTCATGTGATTGCCATTTGTGACCTCCTGCCAGATTCCCCATTGACTTTGCTTGTCAGAAGTTGGCAGTGAAGGTTGCAAATGGCAATCATATGACCATCGGATGCTGCAACATAATTTTGAGCTAGTTGCTGAGTGCCTGAATCACGATCATGAGACCATGGGGATGCTGCAACAGCCACACCTACAAGGACCCGTGTAAGTACCCCTCGTTCAGCACCATCGTAACTTCAAACGATCGCTGAATGAGTGTACGCTAAGTGAGGACTACCTGTACCTGAAAGGATGTGACAAAGAAGACTAAGATCTGGTCTCTCTCATTCTAGAGTGCCGATACAGAAGAATTATTTAAGTTACAGGAAAGCAGATTCTGATTGAGCATAACAGAATTTCAACAGTAGAACCAATTGCCCGGAGAGACAGTGGCATAGAGTAGCAGCTGTCATAAAGCTGTATATATATTTTGTACATAAAAAGGTCTTCTTTCTTTATTCTGTAAGGTTGAGTTGGCTTGGTGAAGGAATTTGAATCTGTGTCTTCAGCATTCAACAGTTTAGCATCCTGTGGTTGAAAACTGGTTCTACCTCATATATATTCTGAATATTTACATATGCTTAATGAATATATTATATCTACAGCATACCTTTAACATGTTATATATACATATACATCTGTTTCTTAGTTAGGTGTCATTTTCAAATCAGCATTTGAATCTAGTGGCCAACTGATAAACATTCATGCACATCAATTCTCGTTTAATTTTTCAATTGACTTTCGTTACTTTGTAGCCATAAATTCTACCATCTGGTGATACTTTTGGAAAGCCTTGCATTAAAGCAATGATATAAAAGTTATTTCTATTATGCTTTTTTGTGGGTATACATTTATACATGCAATAAGAATGTGTTAACCCATAAGAACTTATCTAATGCAGTGGCAAATTGGGGCTTGTGTACCATATTTTCTGTTCTGGATTCAAATCCTTTTGAATCGTGAAGGCTGTAGAGTAATTCTGGGTTTGTAATTACTGTTCAACTTAATCCACCTCAAAGAACATCACTCAGAAGTTCATTCAATAGCTACTAGTTTTGATAGCTGTATATGATGCATCCGGGATCAAAGACAGTATACCAGGAGTCATGGTGGAAGACCCATTGTGAGCTTTTCAGACATCTTTTATTGGCTACTGTGTGTCAAAGATAGGTGTGGGACTGATCAAGTCTCTTAATATGTTCTTATATCCTGAATTACTGGTGGAAGACTGACATGAAATGCAACAATTGTCTTTTTTCATTCTTATTTGTTAAATTTTTATCCTCCTTCTCTTTAAGAGTTCAAGGTGGTATACATACTATGTCATCTCCAACTGTAACTTGGCAACAGTTCTGTAAAATAGATTGGGCTGAAAGAAAAGGACAGGTCAAAATTACCCAGCAAACTTTATTAATTTAAAGCTAGATCTCCCATTCCCTAGTTCTGCAGTCTACTGTGTCATACTCATGTATATCAAAATAATCAGGTCTAAGTCATCTGAATGTGCAGCACTATCTCATGAATATCAATAGGCAACATGATACAATATATTCATTGTATTTTTATATTGCTGAACTCAAAAATTACTGTCAGCAGTTTACATCATAAAAACATAAAACATGATTTTAAAAAAAGCCTAAAGTCAAGATAAAGACAAATCTTCCATAATACAATAGGCACAATGGTGACCATTCACTTCTTAAGACTTTCAGGAACACCTTTGTTTTTAATAACTTCTGGAACGCAAACTATGAAGGTGTTAGTCTAATTTCCGTAAGGTGGAAGCTACAACTGATCAACACTGCCTGGGACCCCTGTCCCATCATCTCATATATCTGGGAGACCATTAAAAGATGCTGGTGATATGTAGTTATTTGATATACATGAATGCATGTATATTATATTATGCAAATCAGTGTATCAGTTGCAGAATGGTGTCTCTTGGTGGAAATGTACATCTATGTTAAACAGATGCCTCCTTTGTGTTAACAAATATTTTTCTAAATAATTTTTGCATATAAAAGTGGCAAATAATTAAAAGCAGTTTTCATAGGTATTTACAGATAGATTAGCCTGAATGTAAAAATAAAGATCGGGGGGGGGGGGGGGAACGTTTTTTCTATCATAATATCTCCTTTAAGGTATTTTTCTTTGAGTAATGTATTTCATGGCAATGTTGCTTCTATTTAAAGCAAAGAGTTTGAGCTTGGCTTTGATCTAAAGCTTTTGATCTTGAAAGAAGGTTATTGTGGTAGTAAAAAAGGGGGCAGAACAATGTTTTTAAAAACTAAAAGCAGTAAAGTTAAAGTGGTGGTCAAGATTTAGTGAGCTCACTTGACATACATGTATGTTTTGACATCTGTTCGTAAATGGCATCTAATTTCATGTAGGAGAAAATCCTCTCCGGTCTAAATCTAAAAATTTGGAAGCTTTCTTCCCCAGAATCTATAGATACATTAGTTAAATTTTTGTGAGAGCATGACTTTATGCACAAACTCATGTCAGAAAACATTAATATGCTAAATATAATTATCCTGGAGGATTCCTTCCTTCCTTCCTTCCTTCCTTCCTCCCTCCCTCCCTCCCCCCTTTTTTTTGCATTTATAGAAACATTCTCCTACATCAGGAATCTAGTAGCACTTTTTCTGACTAACGCTCCAGGTCACAAAAGCGTATCTTTTTATACAATTTGGTAGTTGGAAAAGGTGCTACCAGATTTGTGATTTTTTGCCATGGCTCCCCTCCTATAAAAACTTCCAATAGTTTTAACATGTCCCCAAAGCTGTTTAATCACCAGGTCACTGTACATTTTCGTACCAGTAGACAAATTTTAGGAATGTTACTTCAAAACAAGAAGTTCAGTGGGATTTTCTCTCAAGTAAACAGTTGGTGATAGAGTTGCAGCTTTAAAGCAAAGCCTAGGCTTTGCCAAGCTGCAGCTTGATGGAGGAATCAACTGTGGAATGGGCATGACTAATAGAAATGGCAAGACTCCAGTAGCAAAAAGCAGACTTAATGCTTGCTTTTAAGATGCACTTCAGAGTCTCCCTGGAATTCATCTGATACCGTTTTGGATTCCATAGAGGTCAAGGAGCTATTGGGGGGGGAAGTTTTAAATTCTTCCTTGCATTTTAATGTTTCTAGTCATTCAGCTAGAATATTTGCTTAAAGTAAGCTTCAGTTTGAAATAAAAGGCATGGCAGGCGGATGCTGGAGAAAGGACGTTTTAGTGTAAAATTGAATTGTATGTACTTGCGCTTCCACTGTCTTGTTTTGCTTTTTCCACTTTTTAAAATAGTTCACAGTTTGGTTCATCTGCCATTTGAAGAAAAAAGTCTGTAGCTAGGCTAGTATTATTTTAGTGCCAATTCAGCTCATCCGTTTGGCATTTATAATATTAAATTTAGTGCTGTATTAAATTTCAGAGCTTTCAGACAGAAATCCGGGACCCCTTACGGCCGAATGCAAACGACCTTCACCTCCACCACCCCCTCTTAAGCAGGGCTCGCTTCGTCCCTTGCAGTTTCAGCTAAGTTACGGAATGCCCGTGACCGCGGAAAGAGCACCCTCGCTCCTTGTAGCCAGACCCTAATTAAGCACGCAGTCTGAAACTGTCCGGCTGCACCATTATCTCCATTGCCTTATTCAGATCGGAAGGAAAACCGGTCCCCGTACTACAGAGAGGAAAGGGACTCGAGGGACGTTGCCGCCGTGATTAAGCCGCGAGCGAGCCGGGCTACCGAGAGAGCGGTTCAAGGACCTCTGGGCCTAGGCGCGGTTTATCAACAGTTTCCAATCGATCTTTTTGATCCTCTTCCATCTGCCTCGCGGGCAAGCAAGAACTGACAGCCTTGCGCCTGGACGCAGTTTCGGAGGAAACGTCAGCGGGGAAACGGGTTGGGGGAGGCGGCGGTTGCCTGTTGCTCGGAGCGGTCGACTTCCAGCGAAACGTTTCGCGCAAGGCAAGTTGAGGAGACAGCCAGACGCTCCAGCATTTAAGTAGTGACGTTCGCCGCCGTGAGCCGTCCCTCTGAGGTACCTTTCGGCGATGGGGCGAACAAAGCCGATCGAGCTGTAGTATCCCCTTAAGGCAGGCTCCTCCTCCTCCCCCCCCTCCGATTTTGGAGGCTGGACCACGAGGACGGGGAAGGAAGGCTCCCCTTCTCTCTTAGGTGTTTCGCTTCCTAAGGAGATCCCTTGTGTTGCGCTGCAGGGGGAGAAAAGCTCAGAGGAGCGGCAGTTCCCGCTCTTTGCAGCCGGTTGCGCTGGGGAACCATCCCTGGCGAGCAGCAGCCCCGCGGACCCTCCGCGGCCACAGCTGTTGCTGCCGCGGCCGCCCTGTCGAGGGTAAACACAAACAGCCCGACCGCGTGCGCCGCGGGAGCGAGCGAAGCCGGCGGGTGTCGCTGGGCAGCGTCGCTGGCCTGGCCGAGCGAGGGGGCGAGCGGGCTTTTGTCGAGGGCTGGAGAAGAGCGGCTCCCGCGCCTCGCCCGAGCTCTTGCTGCGCCGAGGGGAAGTTTTGTGCTGGGTCGCACCGCTCGTGAAGCTTTCGGAGGCGCTCGGTCTCGGGGATTTTGGAGGCCGGGGGCACGGAAAGAGCGGACTGTCTTTCCTCTGGAGCTGCGGTACAGAACGCCTCAAATAAACTTGCGCTTTATTTATCTTCCCCATCTAGCCTTTGCTGGAAGCGAGTCGAGTTTGGCAGGAGGGTCGATTAACCCAGCAAGTGAAAGAAGAGGTAAATGCGGTTTCCTTTGGGAGCTTGTAGTCTTAGATCATGGATTTTCAAGACCGGGCTTGCGACTCTGTCCGCCCCCCGCCCCCCCCCATCATGAGAGATCACGATACTCGCAGGAAGAAGTGACGTTGAGAAACTGCCCCTTCGTATTACCTTTACCACGATCCCTTAATGCCACCCTGTTTAGAGGCTGAAGGCGCGAGGAAGGGGCTGCCAAGATTAAACCTTGTTCTTTTTAAGATGCGCCTCTCCCTGAAGATGTTTGCTTGGAGAAAGTCCTATCCGAAGTCAGTCGCACATTCTCCCCAGCACCATCACCACTTTTCGCCTTGGCACAGCTGTGTAACAATTTCACCAAATGCTTTGATATTTCTGAGGTTTCTTTATATTTCAAAAAAATGTTCTGCTGGGGCAGTCTAGATTATAGCCGCAGACTATAATTTACTGCATTCACTGGGGGGTGGAAGGGATAGAGAAAAGCTTTTTTGACCAGGAAGAAATAGCTAAATGGATTAAGCAAGAACCTGATACTGAGAACTGGAACAGTATTTCTCTTCCCCATCCCTCTATCCTGTTTTTTTTTTTCTTCCTGTTTTTTTTTTCTTCCAGTGAAGCAATGGAAAATTGTATCTTGAGTCTGTTTATAGTTTCTTACTCATGCTGAATAGTTGCGCTCAGGTTGCGTCTTCTTAAAAAGGCTGTATGGTTTTGACATATAGGTCGTAAAATGGATTCAAGTAAATCAGAGGTTCAGACAAGGCACTCAAAGGAAAAGGCGCCGACAAGGAGAAGTCACTTTCCGAAAGGTATGGGCTCATAATGGGCAACTATATTATGTCATTTATTTATTGTGTATTATGTTTTTTTTTAATGTTTTTAAATGATATTGCAGTTTATTGATTATATGCCGTCAAGTAACTCATGTACTGTTTCTGGAAGCATTGTTGTGTGAAGGATCATTTGTGAACAAAGCTGCAAAATATAGTTTAGGTGCTCTACTTACAGTGAAGGAGAGTTTAGAAAGGATTTTATGGAAAATAAAATGCATTTATTATTGCTTCTTTATGCAATGACTTTAAAAGCCTCTGATTCAGATAACAAACCTGTTTAGTATCTTAGAAATAAAGAGTGTAGCAAATTTCAGGTTGCAAGATGGTCAGAAATAATTGATGTATGACTTCAGATTGAACCGTAAAAGAATTTCCCAGATAGAATATAATCATTATTACTTATGTGCAAGGCTCCTAAGATTTCATTATTAAAAATTTAAAAATGGATGTTAGGTTTAAATAATGCTTAAATGCCATTTCCTGTTGTCAAGAATACTATTGCTGTACATACGTAGAGTTGTATTTTAGGCCTGTCTTGCTATGAAGCATAGGAGGCCTAATCCACAGCTAAGTAAACGGAAAGGTTTAAACAAGGTGGTTTACAGGCGATTTTCTGCATGTTTACTCAGTCCTCCTACTCAGCAAGTGTGGCTTATACTCCTTAGTATTGATGCTGAGGATTAGATCCATTTAAATAAAGTTCTATCCTTGACCTCTTTTCACCAAAGTAAGTTTTAGTGATTTCAATGAAACTTCCTTCCAAGTAATCTCAAATCTCTGCCTTGTGTTGTGAATTGTGCTGTTGTTCAAAGCTGATGGGTAAGTAACTATGTTGAGTTGTCTGCAGAATTGCTAAAACCAGAACAGCTTCTTTATTAACTGTTAATAAATAATCCGAGAACTACTGAAAATCTATATTTCTTTCTGGAGAAAAACTGTTATACTCCCTTTTTTCTTTGGAAAGATTAAAAAGGCAGTATGTTATTTTGTAGTTTGGCAGTGCAGCTAGAAAGTCTGATGAATCATCACTGTTTCTGTAGCCAAGTTCTTGCTGTTAATATGAGCACCAACTCCAGGGTTATGTTGCCTTAGTATGGACATTGCTCTGTTTGACAGATATCTGTGGATAGCACAGCTGAATGTGGCATTGAGGGAGGTGGACAATTGAAGAATAAACTCATGAAGTCACAATATTCTGACTCTCCATCAGTTGATTAGCATTTTATAACACAGGATGTCATAGCATAATCTATTCAGCTGAAATTTTTAGTTGACGCACATAGTGAATCATTTTGTATTTAGGAAGCTACTTCACTTTTTATTCAGATTAACTTAAAAGTCTTGATCAAAACTTATTATTGTTTCAACACAATCAAATGGGAAGTGACCAGTGGTTTCATCAAGTACCAGATTTACAAATGTACTTGCTTGTTCTTATATAGAAATAAACCAAGTAGAGTTTAGAACTAGGGTTTTTTTTTTTTTTAATGTAATATGTTTGTAAGAGTTGTGGATCTCTCATTGCTGAAGCCTGAAAAAAGAAGGCTGTCAGAATAGTATCTCAGGTGATTATTGGCCAGAAGGCAATTATAATTTGTTTTAAATTGGTAAGATTTAAAAATCTGGAATACTCTGCTTTGCGCAATGATGCATAGTAACATAGTCTGACAAACATTTCCAGTATTGATGGCCAGGCAGTGTGAATTTTATTTATTTATGTTCTACATTACCATCTGAAAATGGGATGACCGTAATAGCTTTTTTTTTAAAAAAAAAGGTATAATAATAATAATAATAATAATAATAATAATAATAATAATAGAATATTAAAGAACAATACCAGAATATCATTATTAACATGAAGAATTTTTAAAAGCTTGGATTAAATCAAATCAAAACAAAACATTGATAATAATGAAATATTGGTAAATAGGAGACTTAATATCCTGGGACAGGAATTCCCAGAGAAGGCCCTGTTTTGATTGACTGGCGTTACTTCATAAATATTTCAGAAAATTATTCTAAAACAATTCTTATAAGAAAACAAACATTTGCATTTAGTGGGAAGGCTGATGAAGAAGATAAAAAAAAATACAATGAGGACATGAAAAAGTTATGCCCATCACAATACCGTTAAAATTACTGAACATATTTCATCTCTGTTTCTATTTTACGCTTTATGGCTTTAGTACTGTCTTGTCTTTTAAGAGGAGGATTCTGTTAAATCATGCATCCTAAACATGAAATGTTACCTATGTTTTGAAAAATTATTTCCATGGAGCCAAAGGAATTCAAGCCTAGAAAAAGTTTTCCCAAGAACTGGAAAGTATGAAGGTGTGCTTCAGTAGATGATAATTTTATAGATAACCCATATTAGAAGTTGTAGGACAGAAGCCTTGAAGATATCAAATAATTAGGATAAGGCCTGTAAATTATGGGTTATCTTCTGTGAATATCAGGGAGTGCAGTTCTAGCTTGCTGTATATAAGAGGCCTTGCTTGTATATATATGTATTTAAATGTTCATTTCCGCCTTAACTTGCCTGTTTGTTATTTTTCATTTTACTCCTTTATCTCCTCAGTTTGTTGTCATTTACTGCTTGCTCTACTCAAGCATCTAGTTCAGGACCCAGCTTCCTGTTGCCACGTATATGACAGTCTTAATTTTTTTCACTCTTTTTCCCCACTTGATTTGATTTTTCTTTTCCAATTATTTTCAAGCTCATAATACTTACATTTTTTTTCTTTTTTGCCTTTCTTGAGCTATTTCACTTCCATAATTTTCTTCTTTGTTTACGCCTATTGATTCCTCTTTGTACAGATTGGTTGAGCGCACAGCCTAACATTTGGCCCTTTTGATTGGCTTGGGCCTTTACTTTTCTATTACAAGGAGACACATTATATAATAAATGAGTTAGCAAAATTGTTACAGTAAAAAGTCAGACTGAGTTTTGAAATTGAAATCTTTGAAGAAAGAGATGGTAAATCTAATTTAAAACTATACTTTTTTTTATAAAATGAATTATGCTTAAGTGTTATATCTTCAATAATATTGTAATGAAATGAGAAAAGAAGTTAGGCAAGGTTAAGAGTTGTGTTATGAGCTTAACAACCTTTAAAGGAATACAACAACAAAGCTGTTAAGAACACAAAAGACTTCTTAATATGTTTATGTTGCTCTTTGCTTCATGATAAGATCAGCTATGATGCTAATGAGTTTCTAAAATAAATTCGGAGGGCATTGAAGGATATGCTGTAACTATAAAGCACTAAATTGATACCTTGCAGATATATTAGGGATACAGCAGTTGGAAATTTAGCTGCAAACATCTGTAGGGCCTCCAATTTGGGAAAGTTGGTGTACTCAAATGCCATATTTACTTGGAACCAAGAAAAAGAACTGCATTGTAAACCTTTGGCTATATAATATGTGTAGTATTTAAAAAATTATTTGAAAGTAGTAGGTTGCTTGTAATAATTGGTTAAACATATTGGCATTTAATAGCCCATGTTTAAAAGCACATTATTAAAAACTATAAGAAAATAATTGTTCAGTTGTTTTCATAAGGGAACACTATAGCAGATAGCTGGAATATATGTACGTACAGAAATATCATTTAATGTTATCCTGTTAGACCTTATATTTTTAGATGTGTTTCACAATCTAAAGAAATGCTCAGCTCTAAACTTTTTTTAAAAAATGTCTCTTGCACAGCAGGGAAAGATAAACACTTCTTCCTGACAAGAATTTGGTCACAGGCTTTCTGTTGTTGTGTTTTTATTTACATTATACTTATTATTTTCACATTTGCGTCTATAAATTAGCATATGCAAATATCTCTTTTTATTGTTTTATTTTTTGCTCATTTGTTTCTCTTTTTTGTGATGTTTAAGGGCCCACTTTATATCTTCAGGGGAAGAGCCTATAGTTGGTATCAAATGTATATCTTTTCAGCATACGTTGTTTCCTTGAGCGCTGCAACTTTGTTTTTTGTTACTTTACTGCTTTTTTTAGGCATGCCAATACATTGCTTTGTGTTGTATTTTAAGGTTTTATGACAATTTCCAGATGTTGTTTGATTTTGTATAACACTGATATATTTAAAGAAAGATAAAGTATCCACTTACCTTCATAATTTTAAAGCAGGAATGTTAAAACACAGTTATCTGTTGTTTCACATTATAGCTCAATCTGTGAAAGGTTGTCTTTCATTCCTTTGCTTTGGTTGAAATTAATTGAATGTCAATACATTGAAAATTATTCCCTTCAGGAGTGCACGTAAAGAAAAGGTTGACCATAATATTTGGACATGAGACCTGGCTTTTTTTTTTCCCCTATTTGAATTTGCTTTTATCTTTTTTCTTTTCAAAATAGTTGTCCTTGTTACCGCCTGAAGTGTGGTGTCATTTTTTAAAGCAGGTCTCCCCATTTCGATGTTGCACAGAAAGGTGTCATTAGTAAAACAATTCTGCTGGAGTCTGAACACCTTTGGGAATATTACTGAAACACATTCTGGGACGTTTTTCTAGTTCCTTCTACAAGTCTGATGTGGCCCTTTTAGGATATATAAGGAGCATACAAGCCAGCACGGCCATGTGTTGGGAGTAACTTGAAGTATACATAGAATTACATCAGTTAATTAATGTGGTTCATTGCCAGCAGCCATTTCCCTCCTGCTCAGTGAAAGATTAAGGCCACCTTAATGTGAAACACAAGTTTTGCTGAAGAAAGAAAGACAACAGAAGTGTTGTATCTTCTATTTGAAGGGAAAATTAGTCACACTGCTGCAGTAAAGCTTTTTATTTGGTGGTGCCTCTCCTTCAAGGCATTTTAATGAATTACAGTTACATGAAACCATGTCAAACTAGGACTTCTAAAGATTTTGATGCCCTGGTATAAGGGTACTTGGTGGTGCTTTCATTTGTGCAAATAGCTGTTCCAAGAGATCTGTTCTTGGGATGCTACTTTTAAGTCTAGAAATACATTTTGTTTTCTTCCCTTTTTTAACGGAACTTTTTGAGATGTCCCATTTAAGCTGGGCGTAGAGTTTCAAAGAGTCAAAGAGAAAAGAGCAAGGTGCCAAAAGGGGGAAAGAAACACATGTAGCCTCTGTAGAAGCTTTTAACTGGTCCTATGAGCTGCAGAGGATGGAACTGGTTTGCTTGCGGTAGGGAAAGTGTAAATATCCATGACTGCCAGCCGTGGTAGGCAGTTGCAAGCAAGCCCATGCTAGATGTCATGGGGCCACTGTTAACGTTCTTACAAAGTTGTTGGTCTGGCTGCCTCCCCCTGTGTGGCTTCGCAATGCTGTATTGCTTTAGGGAATACCTCGTGGGCTTGGGAATCAGACTGGGTGGCTGCAGTTCCTTTTCAGTAGGATGACTATGATAATTTGTAAACTGACAATGTAGCATCCGTACTCGTTTTACTGCGCTTCGCTTCGCTTTATTGCACTTTGCAGATATTGCATTTATCAAACAGCGTCGCATGCTACAAAGAAATCTTTCTTGAAAAGAAGAGTCAATCTATGCGACAAACTTCATTGTCTTATTTTAAGACATTTTAAATTAAGGTATGTATGTTGTTTTTTTAGATATGATGCTATTGCACACTTAATAGACTACAGTACAGTGTAAACATAACTTTTATATGCATTGGGACACCAAAAAATTTGTGTGACTCGCTTTATTGTGATATTCGCTTTATTGTGGTGGTCTGGAACTGAACCTGCAATATCTCTGAGGTAGGCCTGTGTCTATCTATATATATATCTGTTGCTGTCTTTAGTATTAAGGGAATAGATTGCTCATCTTTTCTAGTCAACTTGAATTACGTCTGCCCTTCCAGTGTCTGAAAGCAACGTAAATGTGGTTTGCTCTATTCACGATTCTTAAGTTTTGCAATAAATAAATAAATACACCCTTTTAAAATCTTTTGTAGGTTGTGTTGCTTAATCCAAATGGCATTCCAAGAGACATAACTCAGAATTGAGTTGCATGTTTAGAGTTCATATAACCTCAGACACATGTATCAAATGTAGCCTTCACATACTTAGGTCCTCTAGTTAGACTCTCGAACAGAAGAAGTTTGCATTAGTGAACCTAAAGAATGATAATGATGCTCTGTTGATCTCAAAGGGTAGGTAAGGACTATCCGCTAGACAAAAGTTGAGCAGCCAATGTTGACAAAAGCTGGAGGGAAAGAAATTATTTGAAAATAGAAATGACTTGGCAATTTGATTCTGTAAATACATTTTGTTCCATCTCATTTTTAGTTCTCCTTACTTCCCCAACATGAATTCTATATATGATGACTGCATCCTCAGATTGTTACCACTTTGGGAAGGTGCTCATCTCAGATTTCTGTGACATTCAGTCTGGAGTATTTTCCCTTCTTGAATGTATTCTGGAACTATTGTTGTGTATTCCAGGAGAACAGTACAAGGCTGGTTGACAGCAGCTGGCAACCCACGTTGTCCTGCTTTCTTCCCACCCCAGGCCCTACCTGATTATACAAATGGAGGTAGACCTGGCATTATTTTGCCTTTTCCATTGTCTCCTCTACTGGCTTTAATTGAACATCATCTCTACCAGTTTTCTTATACCAATTTCATAAATTGGGACAATTCCTGGGTATAATCTCAGTAGGTGACTTACTGCATATCCACCTTTGAGACTTGTGTAGCTTGACTAGTTGGTGTATAAAATCTTTTAATTTTAAATAAAACGAATTATTCAATAATACTTTAAAATGTTACATGTTTTCTTAGTGGCATGTTGCCAGTTTTCTGTGGCAGAAGGAAAAGGGAAGCAATAAACACTTTTCTGGATTTTCAAGCCTTTATTTTCCAACATGTTATCGCCTACAAACATCCTGGATAGGAATCTGTTTGAAGTGTTCCTTTAAAATGAAAGGGTTTGCAATTCCAGTGACCTAAATGCAATATAGACAGATTTTTCATGCATTTTCTCTTTCCTGCTACATTGTTATAGGAAGCATTGTTATAGCATGTGTATGCGTGTATCAATTTTGATTTCCTCCTGGAACAATAAACTGGAAAAAATTTAGTTGGCTCTTTTTTTTGGCTGGTGACAGAAGTATATATAAAATGTTATTTAAGGTAATAGGCTGCTTTATTGCAAACCTTCCGTGCTAGAATCAGGAAGGGAGGAAATGGTTCCTTCCTTACTTTTTAAATATCCGATTGCTGTTTTCCTGGATGTGTGCCCACACATGAATACCCAATTTAATCTGATGTAATAGATTATGCTTAAGATTTTTTAATAAGCACCCACTGTCTTCACTAAGGGTCTTATTGTGGAGAAAAAACTACCTTGAAATTGAAGCACAGATCAAGGCTTCACAAACTCCATTGGAAATTTAAGTCTTCTGCAAGCTTTTAATAGGTATTTGCTAATGGAATTAAAAGTGTTGCTCTCAGGCTAAGGAGCTGCAAATAAAATGCTCTAATAGAGAAATGTACAGATCTACCCCCTCTGCAGCAAATAGAAATAATTCATTCAATAACTTAATATTTAATGGAGATTCACATCTGCTGCACGAATCAGATAGAACTGTTAGCTCTTCTAACCATAGGAATAGTTATGGTGCCCCTAGCTGATGCTGGTGATCTCAAAAAAGCCAAGCAATGATAGGATGGAAGCTCCCATAGAAACCTTGGGTCAGTAAGGTAAAGTGGAAAGTTAAAAAAAACCAAAACATTCCTGAAGAAGGCAGTGGTGAAACACTTTTTATATTGTTGCCAAGGAAAGAACATAAGTACAGTATGTCCAAGAAGTCGTCATGAGTTGAGTTCAGCTTGAGGGGCAAGTTTAGGCAATGGCATTTGGGGCTGAGCCTCTACCTTTATCTTATACGTTGTTTCTAGGCCAGGCTGGGTGTCTTTGAACCTTTTCAGTTTGCCTTCTCTGGAATAGGGTCCAAAGCAAAAAAAAATGTGGGTTCCAATGAGCAGGTTTGCATTTGGAGCTCAGATGCCAGCTTTGTTTGAAATAAAGTTTCTTTTAGCCTTACCAGTGTTCTGTCTGGTGAATTAGTTCTTTAGGACTGGCCATGTGCATCGCTGCAGCCATTTATAAAAATAGCCACAGGGCTGTCACTCATTCTAAGTGTACCTTTTGCTCTAAAAGCCTAAAGTTAGGAAACCCAAAGAGCAGAGCCTTCTGTTTTCTGCCAGTGTCCCCCATTTCCCACTTATTTTATGTTTGGAAATTTTTCTTCTTATAAATGTTGATATTCTCTTTACAAGTGTGTGTTTGTCATGCAATGGCAGAACACAGATGTGTAAAAATAGATGGTGGGCATGGGAGATGGTTTTTGAACATTAATGTGATATGCTATCACTTTAAAACGCAATATTTTTCAAAGGCGATACTTTGCACATTCATTCATAAATGGAATCATCCAATACTGAATGTTTTAATACAGATTTCTAAATCTGGTTGATTAATATTTGCAGATTGAATAGCTGTTCTTTGTACTCTAAGCAGAGGGATGTAATATAGATGTCTGGATGTGAGCATATCATTTGGATATCAAATAGAAACCAGACTGTTTACGCTCGGAGAAAAGACTAGAAAGGCAAACTTGATTGGACAACTGTGTGTGGTTATTTTTCTTATGATGATTACTGCTACTAGAAGCATAATAAAGTGACAACATATAGAATTCCCAATAGCTAATAGAAAAAAACTGAATCAAATGTATAAAGATGTAGAATTTGGGGAAGAAAGGCAAAATAGAGTGTTTTTTTTTAATTATTATTATTACATATACATGTACCAGTAAAAACACTTGTTCTTATCTTGGATTCTTAAGGAAAATGAAAGCAACTTAGCTTTGAGTTACAGATAAAAGTATTTTGGCAGTTTGATCTGCTTGTTGATGCTGGGAGATTTGAGGGAGAAAAAAGGCAACAGAACAAGAGCAAGAGACTGTGTGTGTGTGTGTGTGTGTGTGAAATGCTAAATATGCCCTTACATGGTTATCCCTGATAGTGTGGATAGAAACGAGTGTAGTAAGTGTGGCCTTCTTCCAGTTTGTTGAATTTATTGCCATTTTGGCTTAGTTAGAATAATGGGAGTGGACTGTGATGGATTTTTTTTCACCCAGCACTATCTCTTTAGGAACATATTGGTAAAGATTCTACAGGAATCCAGCAGGGCTTGAGCAGAATTTCTGACGTTCACATTTAATTAAGCATGGATATGAAACAATTAGATGAAGCTTTTGTTCAGAGCTGTGTTTCTCAACCTTGACAACTTTAAGATGTATGGACTTCAACTCCCAGAATTCTGGGAGCTGAAGTCCACACATCTTAAAGATGCCAAGGTTGAGAAGCACTGGTTCAGAGTGTGACCAATAGAACAAGCAACTGGATGCCAGATGTTCTCATATCTTCTTTTTTGGGGCTGAGGGAGTTCAGAACTGGGCCAGATTAAAAATCCTTGCTTCTGAAATGTGTCAAAGGAATTTTATCCGAAGGTAAGGGTTTCTAATACCAATTTCATAGAGGTCTCTTCCAGATACTGATTCTTTCCCTTACTTGTCAGTATCTCTTGATAAAACTCCTACACAGTTTTTATGGGGAGGGAATATATGGAGACTACTACCTGAGCCAGGAGTTAAGCAATAAACATGGTTGATTTGGGGAGAGGGTGCCTTTTCTACTAATGGAACCATTAGTAGGGCTACATTTGTAATTATTGGATGCTTTCCTGTTTTGTCCCCGCCCATCATTAATACGTTTTAATGATTTTGGACTGGGTTCAATATGGAGCGAGTAAAATTGTTATATCATATTCTATTCCTGGTTCTGGTTACAGTTGGGCCTCATTGGCATTCAGAGATGTTGTCTGCCATTTTTCATTAACATCTCCATTTCTTCTGGGAAGGAGCAGTCTTCCCAACTGTGTGAGTCATGCCTAAACGTTCCATGGAACTGACTCGCATGCTTTTTATTTGGCAAGAAACAGTCAGAACTTTCGCCACAGCTGGTGAGGCTCCAGCACCCCATCTCTTCCCTGACCTTCAAAGTGATGCCTGGTGGCTGCTCTTTTCTGCCTCCCTTTTAATTTCCCCATTCCACTGCTGCGGTGTTACTCTAGAGCAGTGTTTCTCAACTTTGGCAACTTTAAGATGTGTGGATTCAACTCTTAGAATTCCCCAGCCAGCATCACAGGGAATTTAACATGCACCTCATATTGGCTGTTCTGGACCCATTGTTGGAGGAACAGGCTTCTTGGTGTATATAAATGCTCAACAGAAATGCTTGGTCCATGATACCCTCACATTGGACCTGGGCATGGCATTTGTTTAGTTATCATTATCAAGATAAAGGATAGATAGCCTCAGTATTAATGTTACAAATTACTATTTTTCATAGAAATAATAATTATCTTTCTATGCTTTGTTATTCTTTCCTTCTGCCTTCAATTATGATTGCTGAGTTTTCCTGATCCTTCTCAATTCTTGATGCCAAAACTGATTCCAAATCTGATTCATTGGAAATGCATTCAGCTTATTTTATAAGGTGCTGGACATTTGGGGGCATTGATAAAATAAAATAACACGAACAATTAAACATTTATACATCAATGCAAGAACAAAGAAAAGAGAGCGTAACAGAAAAAAATAAAATAGCAATTTAAAAGGAGCAATTAAGAAACACGAAGTAATCTAAAGTGTAATCTTTGAGAGGGTACATTTCCAAGAATAGATTGATACCTATTTTGTTTAAGAAGTGGTCAGCACATAGCATTTGCTGTCAGCTTGTATGTTGTTCTTGAGGAATTAATGGTCTAATATGACCAAGATCTGATCAAATGGAATCTGATCACATGGCAATGGTTTGAGTCAATTCCACTTAGGCTATCAAACGGAGAGAGTGGTTAGTAACATAACACTTAGCTTGTCTTTAAGGTTCAAAATAGTTTTATTGTGTTCTAAATAATTCAGTTGCTCATGATTGATGGGCAATTTCTGAAGTGGGAAGTCTTTGTATGGTTAGCTTTAGCATCTTAACACCATTTTTAAGAATTTATCATGAGAATAGTAGAATGCTTTGAAGTAGTCAGACATTAGAGAGCCTCAGTTTAGATGACACCTAAACTAAACTAAATTAAGGTTACTATCAAATTAAGGTTTGCATCAATATTTCAATTTGGTGCAAAGATTTCAGATTTGGTGTAGTATTTCAGTTTGGAGTAGTGCCAGTTTGGTGTAGTGGTTAAGGCATCAGGCTAGAAACCGGGAGACTGTGAGTTCTAGTCCCGCCTAGGCACAAAGCCAGCTGGGTGACCTTGGGCCAGTCACTTTCTCTCAGCCCTATGAAGGAGGAAATGGCAGACCACTTCTGAAAAACCTTACCAAGAAAACTGCTGGGACTTGTCCAGGCAGTATCCGAGAATCGAACACGCTTGAACGGATTAAAAAAAAAAAATCAAATTAAGGTTTGCATCAGTATTTCATAGTAAAAAAATCATGTCTATGTTAGCTCTATTTTCATGTAACAAATACAAATGTTCAAGAATATATTTCTCTCTACTCTCTAGCAAAACAGAAGTGCCTGCAGTCCTAAGGCTTTGACTAGATGCATGACATTTCAGTATACAGAACCATCTGTGTTCACAATCTCTGCCTATTATATGACTGCAGCTGAGACAGACTGACTGACTCCAGGAAGCTTGGTGGTGGGAGAGGGTGTTGAGCATCAGTCAGTGCCATGTGCAATTCACTTCTTGGAAAATTTGGCTTGTTTCTAGTAAATAATTCTCACTGAAATCAGTGTTGCTTTTTTGTCCACTTCTGTCTTTAAATGATGAGTATCCATCTCTCCCTTTATCTCTGTGTCTGTTTTCTTAAGAAAGCAATCTTTTCTTCAAATAATGATTAGATATGTGTTAAAAGGTTGTAGGATACCTTATTCAACTGAATACATCCCAGAATAGTAAGATTAAAAAAAGACTATATTTTCCAAAATGAGCTCTCTGTGATCAGCTTTCTTGCCTGTTAACAACAAATACAGTGTTCTGTAGTTTTTGTCAACTTTTTAAACAAAAAATTATCCTATGTCATTCAGGTAAATTTATTTATAGCTGACCATGTCATGCAAATGGAACTATATGTGTTTTATACATAATTTCTCCAACATGTGTACTTGCACAATTAAAAAGGAAACATTTTGAAAGATGCAAATACATGAATGATAAAAATGAGCAACGTGAAATTGCTTTCTGCAACAGTTTTCTTGTAGCTCCTTTGAATTAATCCAGAGTGTGCGTCTTCATTTAGTACTGGCCTGATATTTAGTCACCAGATGCTTTTTTGGTTATGTCTTGTGGAGTATGGATTCCAGTGCTGCAGCTGTCAATGCAAGAACAAAGCTTATCCTTGAAATAAGGTTTGCCTTATTGCCTATCCTAGAATAGCTCCTAAACCTGTTGGAGATTCAGATTGTTTTGTCTAAACTTTTGAATGTGAAAATAAATCAGACACTGAAGTGAGTTTACTGGTTAGATTCAACAAACCTGGTCTGCCTCCTAAACCATGGACAACATGAATAGATAGGAGGAATAGATAGCAGTTCCATGCTGTAAAAATGCAAGCGTATAACCTTCTGTCAGGCTTGGCTGAGAATTAGATGAAGGATTGATTGTTTCATTACTTGCTTAAAATTTCTGGGCTAGGCTAGGCTGGGCTGGGCTGGGCTGAATAAAAAGTCAAACTGCCATCTACTGAATTGAAGTCAGTCCTATTTTTGTGCAACACATGGTTTGAGGATGAGACAGACAGTGCTGAAAAAGTAAATGTGTACCATAATATTGTATGCAAACACTATAATGTGACTAATGGAACTACTGAAAAGCATTGGCACTGACATGTCTATTACATTGTTTTGCATGCTAAGGAGAAAGCATGGTTCAGAAGTAATCAGCAGAGCGCTACTGAAATACTGCAAATAGAAGAGAGCAAATTGTCACTGAATTAGACATTCAGGAAGAAGAGAATTACAGGCCCAGGAAAGAGGATCCTAATTTCATTATACTGGTATTGTCCACACAGTTAGCAAAAAGCTGCTTGTTTCAGATAAATTACACAATTGAACTTTACTCTGAAGTGATTGTTGTTATCAGTTCTTGCCTTTAGTTGTTTGAAAGCAAAATAAATTAAGATTGTAATAATAAAACCCCACAAAATGAAACTTTTTTCCAGGTAAACATATCTGAGATTGCAGTGTGCACATAGCAATTTGTGAATTAATATTTATCAGTGTGGATGACATTAAAATTTGCATTGTTGTCTCATGAGCCATGTCTTTTTAAACCAGTTGAGTTTCATCGGCAAGCTTGGTCTTCCTTCCTTCCTTCCTTCCATCCATCCATCCATCCATCCATCCATCCATCCATCCATGCATGTTATAAAATGAATTTGATCATGATAGCTTTAAAATGACTCACTCATTGTAATACAATACAATTAAATGTTATCTATATTTTTGCTATATTTTATGTCCACCATCAAGACAAATGTTGCTTAAAGGAGGTGAAATACAGTACAAATACTAATTAAACAAAAGAACAACAGAACAAAAGTTCTGCTGGAAGAACTGGGTGTGTGCTTGCCAATAGTTTTCTTACAGTGGCTCTTGAAGACAGGATTCTTAGATGGGCTGCTTCTAGCACTGAACAAAGTAAGAAATAGATGAGGAGGTTTGTGATCAAAGTTCCCAGGCTAAACCCTCTCTTGGGACCTGTGTTCAGTTCCCATTGATTCTGCTTTTGCCAGGGCTCTAACATTCCCCAATTTAATTATCTGTGTTTTCATTAACTTAATGTATGTCTTATATTTCTTGGTGTTCCCTTTAAATTGTAAGTCACCTTGAGTATTCTTTTCAGACAGAAAGGCACCATATAAATCAAAGAAATCAATAAATAAAATCTTAGAGCAGGACAGTAGGGTTTTTTGAACTGACCCAAACATGTTTGGCCTTTGGTTTGACTTAGAATGTCATATGAACCGAGAACCTGGGATTTCTAAATCATGGTTTATGGGTTTTGTTAATCCAGTCCTTGCAGCTAATTCAACAGACCAGGATAAAAACAAATCACTGCTTAATGCAAGGCTGAAAATACCCACCAAGAGCTAGACTCAGCTGCCTAGCACTCCTTTTGGTTCCCCCAAATGTTTGGGACTTTAACATTTTGCTAGTTGTTTGGTGTTTTGGGAGGATTTTAATGGACAAAACTCTACTGTGATTCCAAACTTAGTCTGCTAGGTCCCATGGTCCTCAATATGTTGTGGAAAACCAAGAAGAGCTTTGCAGTTGATAGAAGCTGTGCATCTTTGGCTTACTGAATCTGATCTATGATTCTGTGTAAGCATCTTTTAAGATGCCTCTTTTACATTACCCAGTTCACTTGAGTAGGTTTTAAATAACATATCTAGTGAATTGTATCTGTATGGTTCTGAGAGAAAAAAAACATGTGTAAATAATGGACTTCTTTAAAGATTTTGCCTGGGTCTTTGGACTTGGATAAACTTTGTCAAATTCTGGAATGTGGTATTTGTTTTGTCTGAGATCTGGCCAGAAGATTTTATTTAACGCACAATTCCACCCACTTTTTGTAAGAAGAAGCATTCCAGGCAGCAAAGTTAGCTTTCAGTAATAATATCCTGGAAAAGATGCAAGAAGTGAGTCTTAAGACATAATATTTATAAATCCTTTTTCCTTGAAGAATGCAAGTAAAAGCAGACTTTTATTTGGGCTGTATATATAGTTAATCTTATTTTTAGCATAATCATTTCAAAAGTAATTCAGTAGGGTACTTTCAAACTTTCATGGTAAGAATATTGCAATCATAAGACATAAACTTTTAAATGATGAAAACAGAATTCTCATTGTTTCAATTATTGAACCAAAATAAGTAAATTCAGCTGTACTTACAGAGTGCTTGCAGTTATGTGACTTTTTAATCTATAAATAGTACTCAAACTATGCTATCAACATAGCTGATTCTTCTGACAAGAACAAAAATAACATTAAACAGTCAAACAAAGCACATTCTGAAATGTGGTAAACTGCAAATGTCATGTGGTAGCTTTTCTGTTCCCACGAATACAGTTATCTTCTGTATAGTCATCCTTATGTTAAGTAAGCTGAAAGTGAAAATTACAGTGTATATATGGGTGGGAAAATGCCTCATGTCCTCTGCCCCCTGTCATGGTGCACCTATGGGCCAAATAACAGTATCAGTCTTTCTGTCTGTAGATCAGTTGCTAACAGCAGGTTACTCTACTCTCATTCAGTGGCACACCCTATACCATAGGGATATATTCTAGAGTGACACTTTGTAATTGGATTAAGATATCCAAATCTCAGGTGATTCAGGGGATCAACTTAGACATCAGTATTATGGCCAGATGTTCTTACTATTACCTTAATTCTCAGTTGAAAACAATTATTCAAGTGCAGCTTATAAGCAGGTTAGT
Organism: Liasis olivaceus; assembly: GCA_030867105.1. Taxonomy (NCBI): domain Eukaryota; kingdom Metazoa; phylum Chordata; class Lepidosauria; order Squamata; family Pythonidae; genus Liasis; species Liasis olivaceus. The sequence goes on from CM061348.1 coordinate 200,245,457, forward strand.
TGAGCAAGTGGCAGCACCTAGCTGACATTGGCTGATCTCAAAGTAAAACAGGGCTGTCCTGGTTAGTGCTCAAGGGAGGGACTACTTGTGAATTCCAGAGCTGTTGGATAGAAGGGGAAATCAAAAGAATATCCTAGGAGAAGGTAGTGCAAGCTGTTTCTTTTATGCTGCAAAGAAAATGATGTGGATGTATTCACTAGGTGTTAATGAGACACAGGAGTTGTGATTAACTAGAGACAGTTTCTTTCCTTTTCAATCCAGGTTATACAATTTAGGGTGGATCTGGTGAATATGTTTATAAACTGTGCATAGAACACAGTTTATCAGGTCAGGTCTCTTGAGGTCTGAACTCTCCAACTTGCAAGAACACATATTAAAAAGGAATGGGACTATATCTCATCCTACCCTGTCTGGCATGGGCAGTGAATACTAGCAATATACTCAATATTGGGGAGTGCAGCACAACACCCATTATTTGTATATTGTCTACTTCATGTGATTTCCCTGTGAATAGACTTCCATTTACATTCTGCGATGCAATGATTTAAATGTTGGCAAATCACAGCTTTAATTTTTGCAGTTATATGTATTTATAAGAAACAATGTTAAAACTATTGCCATGCCTTTCTACTTTAAATAATCAAACATATTAAGAGTACCAGAGTGTAACAATGTTGACTTCTGAGAATCAACTTGATTTATATGCTGTGAGCTACATTAAAGCATCTTGGTTGGTGTGCATGGTGGTTGTACACAATGGACAGTAGAGCTATTTTTGATGGCTACTAAATGAAAGCTTATGCATGTTGGAGAATGCATAAGGTGATATTGTGGTATTCACATGATATGCAAGTGTCCAGCTGATCCCTAAAAGATAACATGGTCTAGAAAAATCAAATACTGTATGGTCAAGAAAATCTAACACTTGCTTCAGAATGTTGGACATTTTGATGGAAATTGAACACATGCTCATTCCTAAGCTATGTAAAAGAAAAAGCAAGATCCCCCCCACCCCCCTGTGTCTCTGGCTAATAGAGCATGGTCTAAAACAAAAATGCTATGACAAATTCATGATCAAGACATCTGTATGCCAGATACGCATAGTTTGTGTGCACCATTGCTTGTCTATTTACAAGGTTACATACTTCCTTTCAAGCAGATCCAAAAGGTGATCAGCTGGAGAAAATAATATATCAATTTAGGAAAAGCATTTTCTTAAAGCAGTACTCTTTCCTTGGGTTGCTTCCAGGCTTAGTCATGCTTAGAGTACAGTTACTGAAATCAATAGGACTTAAGTTAATTTTGATTAACTTGTCTGCTTGGTTTAAAGGACCCTATCCTAAGCTTGATTAAGTCTGGATTGTTTCTCTTGGTGAACTTAGTTGAGGTTGTAATTTACCACATGAGTGGTGTGAATGTCATTCCTTGTACAATTTGAAATAATTTAATCTAAGTTATCTCTTTAGAAGTGGAAGAATTTTGAAGCTGGAATCATTTTGGTGACTGAAGTTCTATGACAAGTTTTGCTTGAATGCAAGCAATTACATGGCTTCTGGCATATTGGAAGCTGCTATTTATCTAGTGCCGCTTTCCCCAACCTGGCACCCTTCCACCTGAACTTCAAATGCTGTTTACAGAATGCAGATTTTTGCCTGATGGAAATTCTGGGCATTGTGATTCCAGCACATCTGTGAGGCACCAGTTTGGGGATTTCTGATTCAGTTCAGTAGTAATCCCACATTGTCTATTTTGATGGGTTATAGTGGAAGGGTCTCAGCCAAGGGTCTTCCTACCACTTAATATTTTTAGTAGCCTGAGACATTCTGGAAATAAAATTTATGTTTTTCTTTTATTCTTGTCCTCTTTGTTCCTGGACTGATAGATAATCCCTTCTCTGAAGGACACAGTTGTCACTCTGTGTCAGGGTTTATAACATGAGATTGCAAATGCATTGCATATAGTTGCATCCTGCTTTGTATACAGGCTGTCCCCAGTTTAAGAATGAGTTCCGTTCCCAAGGTCTGTTCTTAAGCTGAATTTATATGTAAGCCGGAACAGTATTATTGTATACTGTATAAGTAGTATTGTGTAATTAATTCAAACCATTGTGTATTTAATTCAAATCATTGTATATTTAACTGGAACTTTGCTACAGTGGGCTCCGATCTTAACTAGGGTCGTCTGTAACTCGGGTGTTCTTAATGTGTGGACTACCTGTATTCTTTCCCTATAAAAATAAATAATAATTTTGTGGGTGAAGGTTTTAACTTTCTCCCTAAGGTGCTATTTTTTGGGGAGGGGGAATAGAAGAAGTGCTCATTCATAGAATTCTCATCTGCTGTTGAAGTGAATGCCCCACAGAAAGGATTGTTATCTCATTGAGATCTAGGTAGTTTGTTAAGCCATAGCAGGAATTTCATAGCCTTGAAAGAATGTTTTTTTTTTTTTTAAATGCATGTTAGTTTTGTCTACTAAGGGTCGAGCTATAGCTTTTCATTTTTGCATTTTCTGGCTTGAGTCAAGTATTCATATAGCTAATAGGAGGTGACAGATCAATAAATTATGCCAGTAATAATTTGAGCCACCCTCCACAGAGGTAGTTTTAAGGCTACTGGATTCTGGCTTTTTTTCCTTCTTGGTTGAGCAGCAGATCTCTATATACTATTATAAACTGCTTTGAAGCTCTTTGGAGTTGCAGAGGGAAAGCGGATTTCTGTGGGAATGCAGAAAAGCCGCCACTAAAGTGGAATTCCAAGCCCCATCACACTTGGAATGAGGTCCTTTTCAAAGCATTCAGTAGCAGCCTAGTTGCTTCTAAGATGGCAAACTACATAGGTTCCTTTCCATTTGGGCAATCATTTCTGCAGAGCAGGCTCAGTTTGATCCAAAGCCATTTTATCTATGCCACAGATCATTTTTTTTACCACCCCTTGATGGGTAGCTATGCTTCCTATAGTATTTAGCTTTCATCCTTTTTTGGCTAGAATCTTAAAAATACTTCCTTCTGTTGTTGTTCTTTGATCCCAAGAAGAGAGATAGAGTCTGTTAGACTTAGCATATCTATTCGCATATCAGTCATAGTGTGACTTGTTTGATTTCGGCTTACTTTGTGTAAACCAAGCCAAATAAGATTAATTCAATAATTAAGCTTTGAACAAATCATAACTTATTATGATGTTCAAGCCAAGTCTTTGTCAAGGGAGGACAGCTGTATATTGGTGAAGGACTCTGCCAACTTATCCATTCCATGAGGGGAGAATGAATTGTATTCAGACTTAGTTGTAAGTATATTTGATCTCTTGAAATCAATGAAGCTAAACTAATCACTGTGACCTAAAGTTTGATTGATAGCAGTGAATCTGATGTCAAGGAAATTGGATCCAACTAGTTAGAATCTGATACTGACTCTGATGTCAATGACAGCACAAGATGCCTAATCTTGGCTTGGGCATTCAATGAGCAGTAGATCCAAACAGTATTCTGAACCTATATGGCAGGAAACAAAATGATATGAGCTATGGGTCATTACTAATTGTATGCAGCTGTTATCCTGTTCATACTTAAATAATAAAAGTTTATCATTAGTGAGATTATATTTCATTTTTTTAAAAAAATAGTATTTTGATTTTCATTGTTCCCATGTTATATTCCAAGTTCTCACGTTTCAAACTTCTGTTTTCTAATTGTCTGCTGGATACTCAATTTTATGAATTTTCTTGTGCAGAGGAAATGGTGTTGACATAAACATAACCTCATTTAAAAGAGAGAAAAAAATATACATTTCTGTGTTTAAACATGGATAATTGGTGATTACATTTACAATATAAGATGACAGGAGAGGTAGGCATCTGCAGTTGACGCTGGCGTTTGCAGGAGTTAAGCATTGGGATTTGAGTAGCTAATTTAAGAGCTCAACATCTTGGTCTGTTCCACTTAGCTGAAGTATTGGAAGTGTGCATCAGGATAGGAATTAGCTCCCTGATGAGTTTTTTTTAAGGGCACTTGTTCTTCATTTCATGGGGCTGTTCCTTCTCTTATCTGAAGTCATTGCTGGTGACTTATCAGATAAACTGGCTCAATCAGTTTGGTTGGATGCATGCAGGAGCTGTAGATTATCATCAAAAACTTAGGAGGTACTACCCTCTGCAGTTATCAACTAATTTGAAATTTTACCAAACATGATCTCCTCATTTAGTTTGTGTTTATGTGTAAATAAAATTATATTTCCAGTAGAAATTTAACTAGGTATAATCTCTATAAATGTTGCAGAAGCTTTTAAATGTAGTCCTCTACTTATGTTCACTGGTATCTTTTAATCCGTAAATATTTTCTGTGTAAGGATAACACTTATTTTTTTCACAGTATCTCAAAGGCTTCATTTAAGGGAGCATTGCTGTCTATACCAGAATATCTCACAACAACCTAAATCTACCAGGCTTTCTTTTTATTTTGCTTTTTTTTCAAATAAAAAATGTGTACTTTCAAAATATATTCAGCTATATAAGCAGTACTTTACATGTTGCCTTTAAAGTATAAAATGTAATGGATTCTGGTGCATAGGGAAGAATAATTATACCAGGTACATTTTATATATTAGGACAGGAGAGATGCAAGACGTAGTATCATGGAACTCACTAGCATTACTGGTTCTTTTGGATTTATTTTAAAAATATATTAGAGTTCATAGTTTGCAAAACCCCTTGACAAAAACAATGAATAAATTCTAAGAAAGATTACAAAGAATGTTAAATAGTAATGTGTATTAGAGAATCATGTTTTCTCTTTTTTCCTCCATCTTGATTATTGACTGATTGATTGATTATATGCCATCAAGTTGTTTTCGACTCTTAGCGACCACAGAGAGATGTTTTCTCAATGAGGATCTATCTCTTACCTGGTTTTTTAGGTCTTCCAACATTGTACTCATCCACCTTGCTGCTGGTCATCCTCTTCTTTTCTTTCCTTCCATCTTTGCCAGCATTACAGCCTTCTTCAGAGAGCTACTTCTTCACATAATGTGTCCAAAGTAAATAATTTAAGCTCATTTATGCTTTGAATGAGAACTCTGGGTTGATTTGTTCAAAGATCCATTTGTTTAGTTTCTTGGGTGTCTATTATATTCTCAGGAGTCTTCTCCAATACCAAAGTTCAAAAGTGTCAATACCCTTCCTGTCCTGCTTCTTCAAAGTTCAATTTTCACTTCTATAGAGTGTCACAGAGAAACCATGACTTGCATGATTCTGATATTTGCATGAATAGAAATCACGGCATTTGAATATCTTTTCCAAGGCCTTAATGGTGCTGGGCTGCAACATATTTTTTGACTGCTTGTTCCTTTACTGTTGATGGTTGACCTTAAAAGGCAGAAGCTATCCACCACTTCCATATCTTCTTTGCCAATTCTAAAGCTGGTTGTTCTGCCTGTTGTCGTTAGTTTGGTCTTCTTTATATTTAATTTTAATCCCATTTTTTCACTGTGCTCTTTAAGCTTTATTACTAGGGCTTGGAGATTCTTTGCATTCCTCCATCTTGCCATGTATGAAACTGCTATTGCAACATCTTGAATTAAATAATAGGTTTTGCTACTGAGTTTTGTAAGTTGCTTTGTTAGAGTTTTTTTTTTTTTTTTTGCTATGGAGCAGAATAATCATGCTTCTACTAAAGATATAAGTGAGTGTATTAATTTTAGAATGACTTTTTCAATATTGCAGGAAGATGATGGAAAGATAGATGGATAGACAGATAAATCAGTCAGAGCATAAAAATACAATTAACAGTCATTAAACAAATACAAACTTTACTGTGTATTTCAAAGGAAAATGGACTATGCATTTCATGGCATAAGCTGGTTTGCTATAAACTGCTCACCATAAATCTGTAAATGAAACATGCTTCCAATTTGGCACCTACAGAGAAATTACAAATGTCCTTTATGAACAGCCATCTTTTGGCAAAGTGATCCTTATTTATTGTCCTGGGTTCCTGTAGTGCACTGCACTCTAAGCTGGAAAATACAAGAACATTCTGGTTGTGGAGGACCATACCTCATCCCTAAAAACAGAGATCGGCAAAACAAATGTCAAGTCCTTTCTGATAATTATAGGAAACTGAAGATGGGTCTACTGATTAGGATTTTTTTTCAACCCAAAGATCCTTTATCTGCCTTTTGTACTTCCTTTCTGAAGAGCAAGGATGTCAAATGGATCAGTGTAGAATAATAACATTATAACACTTTTTCAGTCTGTAATACTAGCCTGGATTAATTTGACAGTCATTACCACATTAAAATCTCATTTTCTTTATCCAACTCTTTTTCTGCTTTATGGGTTTAGTGCCCTTCCCCTTCTCCATGGCTTTAAACATTAACCCTCTGTTTATTTCTTGGAATTGAGTGATTTTCTCCCCACCCCCCCAGGTGTGAGTTTTTCCCATGTGCTCTTAGGACTCTTTGAAGTGCAGCTGTTACTCTTTATATTCTTACCACCCTCAAAGCTTGGCAGTGAGATGACCTCTTTCTGCCTAACCTCTTTTCCATGTGAGACAAGCTATATAGCCTCCCTTTATTTATTCAACATATATGCTGAATATATATTAATGGAAGCTGGATTGGAAGAAGATGAGAGTGGTTTTAAAATTGGAGGAAGAAACATCAATAACCTGTACTATGCTGATGACACTACCCTGATAGCTGAAAATGCAAAGGATCTGCAACGTCTTGTAATAAAGGTAAAGCAGCAAAGTGAAAAAATGGGACTAAAATTAAATATAAAGAAGACCAAACTAATGGCAACAGGTAGAACAACCAGCCTTAAAATTGGCAATGAAGATATCAAAGTAGTGGATAGCTTCTGCCTTTTAGGATCAACCACCAACAGTAAAGGAAATAGCAGTCAAGAAATACACTACAGACTAGCACTTGCTAGAGAAGCCATGAAGGCCTTGGAAAAGACATTCAAGTGCCATGAAGTTTCTATTCATATAAATATAAGAATCGTGCAAGCCATGGTATTCCCTGTAACATCTATGGAAGTTGGACTTTGAAGAAGCAGGTTAGGAAGAATATTGGCACCTTTGAATTTGGAGAAGACTCCTGAGAATACTATGGACAACCAAGAAAGCAAACAAATCATCAAACGAATCAACCCGGAGTTCTCACTTGAGGCACAAATGACCGGGCTCAAATTATCCTACTTCGAGCACATTATGTGAAGAACTAGCTCTCTTGAGAAGGCTGTAATGCTGAGAAAGGTGAAAGGAAAGAGAAGAGGATGGCCAGCAGCAAGGTGGATGGACTCAGTTACAGTGGCGATGAGTGCACCATTGGAAGACCTGAAACACCAGGTTAGGGATAGCTCATCATGGCGAAAATCTATTTGGTCACTAAGAGTTGAAAATGACTTGGTAGCACATAGTCAGTCAGTCAGTCAATCAGATCACTGTTGTTGTGAATGTTATTTGAAATATAATTAGGTGAGTTCAGGTATATATACCCTTTTAGCAAAGAGTATCCTTGGCTGATCAAATACTTGTGCTTCCCTCTGCAGTAATGAGAAGGTTCAAAACAGAGCCAATTCTCTAACAGCTTGTTGGAGGAAAGAATAGTAAATAATATTATTAGGGGAGTCAAATTTTACTATAACTGAAATACTTACAGAGTATTTATGTTGTTAACCTTATTAACGAAGGTGAATTCATACATTGTGTCAAAAAGCAAACTGTATATAACTTGTTACGTGTTAAGAGACAGGCAACTTTCTTTCGAGGCATTCACAATGACATATCCAGTACACTCTCCTTTTGGAGAAATAGACTCTGGCATTTTCCATGGCAGACTAGTCATGTTGTACGTTGGACTTTCTACTTTTCTTTGAGGCATTTTCTTTCATAAATAGCTTTGTAATTGTGAGTAATTTGGAATTTTAGATGAGCATATTTCTTCGTCCAATGAGTCAAATTAATCTTTGGAAATACTGGGGTAGCTCTTATTTTGTCTGTCATGCTAGTTTCCTTTTTGTCTCACAGACAAAATTATGGTGGGGGAAGTCAGTATGAGACAAGTAGAAAACTACAGATGACATGGGCCTGCGTCCACCTCATGCATGGATTTGGTCTCATCTAGCCAGGAACAAACTTAAGGGTTGGACTGACTCTTGACAATCTGGAGGTCTCCTGCCTACCTGGCATGTAATTTTAGTAATCAGTCAAACTGTAGATCTGTAATATACTACAGCTGCACTGGCTGGTACTTTGCTTTACAGATTCATGCAAGTGCATGTAAAAGCAAGAAGGAAAGTAGGAGTATTCCTGGGGCCACCCACAACCCTTGGAATCATCCCAATTCCCAAAGCAGAACATGGACAACATCAAAGACAGGGCAAGATTGATCGAATCAGTGAACGTGAGGAAAACAAAACAGACTAAGCAACTTGTAGGAAAAAGGAAAATTATGTGACATGATGGGGTGCTTGCTTAATTAATAACTGAGAAGAAATATTGTTTACTGTTGTAATATATAGGTAGAATTGTTGAATTATTATTTTTACGTATTTTGTTACTCTTATTTGAATTGCTGGTAATCTTGAGATTGGCTGTGCTCCTTATTTCAGGGAAATTATGTACAAATTATATCAGTTTCTAACAATACTTGATACATAGTAAAATATGTTTTGATAATTCTCTGAGGGAGCTAATTTAGACAAAATATTTTGCTAACAATAATTCTGCAATCCAAGCCTCATCCCTTCCGTTATCATTCAGGGCAGGGTTTCCAGCACTGTGTTTAAGCTGCAGGAATTCAGTATTATGAATACCACCCTGTTACAATCAATTGGATTTTCAAAAAGCAAAATGATTTAGAGTATGGGCCCCAAAGGCCCTTAGGGTAGTGGGCATATTTAGAATTTGAAAAACAAGATGATGCTCTTGCAAAACAGCTGTTGCAGGATTTGCCCATTCACAAAATGACTGGCATGAAGGACATAAATGATCACAAAGTAGCATTTAGCAGAATGCTACCTGCCCTCCCATCCAGCTTTCCTTTCTTAAGGGAACAACTATTGCCCTTCTTATCTTTGTCCTTTTCTCAGGGGGTGAACAAAGAATTATATGTGCCCAACATGTTTATTTTCTGAGAAAACTTTGTGGGGACCATTTGAGGTTCAGAGGCATTTTGAAAACAAATATGTTGGAGAGTAGCATTTTGCTTTGTATTACCATTTTTAATTAAAATAACTTCTTGAAAATGTATAAAGTCAGGTGAGGCAGGGAGCTGTCTGCAAATACTTTGCCCTTCACTGGGCATCACACTGGGGATCACAGATGTAGGCTTGCAAGTCAGCTAAAACCAAAAATAGGCCTGTCTACATATAGACAAGCTTCAGTCAAGGGTAACCCCCCCCCCCAAAAAAAAAAGAATCACAGTAACAACATGTAAGAAGCTTAGCAGTTGTCCAGTCTAACCATGGCAACAGAACTGCAGTTGATTGATAAATATGCTTTTAAGTAGTGAGATGCATAGTATTTAATACAATTTAAACTATGTGTGTATTAATATGGATTTACCCTTTTAAGGTTTTTTTTGGTTGTTTTGAATGTGTAATATTACCTTTAGTCTGCTTGATCCAACCAGCTATTGCCAGCTTCTTTGTACTACAGGGATAGCTCTCAGAAGATTTGGAGCCTTTGTTGAAACGTGCAAGCACAGTCAGTTGAAACTCCTCATTATGAAATATCTGAGAGGAATGTTTTCTAAGGCTTTCATCTGATGCACCTCACTAATGCATTGTGCAAGCTCAAACATAAAAAAGCTTGTATTATTTCTCAATCAGGTTATCTTTGAGGCTTGAATGAGCCCTTAATTTCCTTTATTGTGGATTGTGCAGTCACTGCACTTTGAGAAAGAAGGGTGTCGAGCTATGTTTCCGTCTAACATGAAAGCCCTTGGCAAGCACCATTTGATATGCAAGACGTTTATGAATAAACTAGTCTGTTGGAGGCTTGGAGATGTCTTTCACAGCTTTGCTTATATGAGAAAAGCAATATGGAAAATGTCTTTAGACCATGTTGGTATAAAATATGCAGGCTTTCAAGTTCCATAAAATGCTTAATAGAAATGTAAATAATCCTCAGCTATAGAGAAACTAAAGTTGGCTATGACAACCCCAGTTTTTGAGAGAGAGAATTATTGAATGAATAACTTTTTCTTGTAAAACATAAAATACAGTGGTACCTCAAGATATGAACGCCCCACCTTACGAAAATTTCGAGATGCGACCAGCTCCGGCCGCAAAAATTTGCCTCAACATGCGAACTCCTCCTCAAGCTACGAACTGGATCCGCGGCCATTTGCCCTGCTGCCACGTGGTCACGGCTTCCAAGAGGAAGTGCTAATGAAATCTGAGCGTGGGGGGGGGGAAGCTCCCGCTCCCGGCTGTGCGCACGGGAGCCTTTCTCAGATTTCATTAGCACTTCCTTTTTCTGCGCTAGGGCTGACTAAAGCGCGCCTGGGGAATTTCGTAGCTGTGCAATGCCGGCTGACACATTGAACCTTATGGGGACATGTGCTTCAGGATGCGACCAAATTCAGAGGGTGGAACGGATTAACCGTATTTACATTGAACCCTATGGGAAAACGTGCTTCAGGATGCGACCAATTCGACTTGTGATCAGAGTCACGGAACGGATTAAATTCGTATCTTGAGGTACCACTGTATGTAGTTAACTCTTATTTTTTGAGTGAAATATATGTGCATTACAAGGAAAAGAACAACAGCAGCAACAAATTTAGCAAATCTTCTACCAACCAGCATTGCACTGGTTCCTTATTGTGCTACAAAAGAAAAAAAAATCCAATATTAGAAAAGAGACAATATGGACATGTTTTATTTATTTCAGTTGAGGAAGCAAGGGCCTTTTCAGTGTAGTAATATATCTGATCTGTCTCTGATGCCATCTTGATTATAAAAACAATTATAAATTACTTAATAATGGCCCACTATACTTAACTTGATAATTCAAGTACTTATCTTTAATATATTATGTAGTAATTCTTTTGAACACACATTTATATGCTTTTGAGGGACAGGTCAACCAAGTTTATTCAAGTAGCATATTTGTAGATATGTTAATTATGTAGTGCTACAGAGCTTAGAAAAGGGCTCAGGAAGTTATGGGCCACATACAACCCCATATCCCAATTTTTACAGCCCCCCACCCCAACACACTGTCAAAATTTAGTGTGGTGCAATTTTTCCCTTCTTTTTAACAAACATGTCTCAAAATAAGTGCACTAAAACTACCAGGTGGTTAATGCATCTATTTTGGGTAACTCCTCAGGCTGCTAAAGCCCCCAAAGAAACAGCTATTTTAGGGCCCATCCCCTAAGGTGAGATCTGTGGGGGATTGCTTGTTAGTATATTAAGTGAGAATACTCAGCACCTAGCTATCTGATTGAAGCTGTGATCCTGTGCAAAGCTATCTGGAAGAAAAGTTTACTGAACTTAGTGAGACTTACCTTTGAGTAAGCATAAGTAAGATAGGGTAAGAGGATTTTGCCAGACATGTTAAGAAGTCCAAAATCTTTTGTATTTTGTCAGATTATTGTTTTAGACCAGTGTGTGATTTATTATCCTATAGATAGATAGATGGAGTACAGTTCAGAATGCTTTATAGGTATAGACAGGTATAGACATTCATTCTTGCAATGATACTTAGGGCACTTGCAGAAGCAGCACCAAAGCCCTGTGTTAAACCAATGCCAAACCCCTACAATCCAAGGACAACAGTGACGAGTGATGACCTTGCTTCCATCTTGGTTATTGCACAGCTCAAATTGTAAAACTCCTAAGTTGTGATTTGCAGTGCTGGAAATTCAGCAGATTTAGGAGCATGCATTTTCCCATTCATCTCACCTCACACCATTGAACTTGGAGCCATCCAGTAGATTTGGCAGGCAACTATAAGTGAACCTAAATCTCACTTCTTCTTTTTTCTTTTCTTTTTTGCTAAAATAAGTGCGTGATTGTGTCTGTGTCATCACCAGGAGTCAAGCTCAGCTAAAGGGTAGGGGTCTTTACTTATTGCCTTACTTGTAAATAAGCCTGACTAGGACCAGCATTCTTTACTAGTATTCAGTAGTATAACTGTAGTAAATCAAGGTCTGTCTTTTCCAGATCCCTTTAGCTGATGATGCCACATAAGGAGTTGTCAAAAGAAGTATAATTGCTCAGTGGTAGAAGGCAATCTTCACAGCCTAGTGACTTTCAGATTAGTTAGGTTTGTATAAAGGGATAAGGGAAAGTAAGCAGAATTATGGTTGGACAATGGAATAGCTAACATTAAGTTGTTTGGGGCTGATCCTGTATTATTGCATTATATAAGTGGTTGTGTTTAAATGTAATTGCTGGACAGTGTGCTAGGAGAAGGCACAGTAGTGGCTTATTTTGAGAATACCAATGCATCTGGATTATTACCTGTCCTAAGAGTTTTTTCATTAGCCTTCCTTTGTCAACTGGCATCACTCATTGAAGTTTTCTTTAACATGACATCATACCTCCTAGTTTTAAGTTTGCCCTGATCATCTGTTATATGGTAGCTTCGGCTGTCTGAACTCAGGTTTATCTTCATTTCTTAAAACTTCCTGCTTAGCATCTGAATTTAAGCCACTGCAGTTCAGCTGTTCTCATTTAACAAGTTGCCTTTTCCTTAAGTAGCAGTGTACAGTATAGGATAATACAGTGCTGTCCAAACTTGGCCACTTTAAGATGAGCGGACTTGCTGGCTGGGGAATTCTGGGAGTTGAAGTCCGCTCATCTTGAAGTGGCCAAGTTTGGACAACACTGGGATAATACCATGTATCTTGGATAGCTTATTTTTCAGCTGTACCATCTGACTTGCTTCACTCAGCACCCCAGAAAAAACTTATTCCCGAGAGCCATGGGCCTGTTCTACTGTCTTTTTGTTCTCTGACAATCAAAACTGTTGTGTATTTATGTGCTTCTTAATACTAACTCATTACTATTGTTTTCTTTTTTCACCTAATATTATTTCATGGATAGCAAAGTATACTGCCTGTGGACACACCTTGAGTCCAGATGGATTGCGGGGTGTAAAGAATTTAATCTTTTCCAGTGGCATAAAGACACAAATGCTAGAACAACCTTCCCTTGCATGGCCTATACATTTGTCAAAGTGGACAGGATTGAATTGTCAGGGAATTGTGACCATAGAGCCAGGGTTTCTCAACCTTGGCAACTTTAAGACGTGTGGACTTCAACTCCCAGAACTCCCCAGCCAGCATATGCTGGCTGGGGAATTCTGGGAGTTGAAGTCCACACGTCTTAAAGTTGCCAAGGTTGAGAAACCCTGCCATAGAGAGTAATGCTCAGCTATAATCTGTTTACTAATGGCAAGAAGTGAGGCTCAGGGTTGGAAGATTATATTTGAATGATATGAAGCACTGAGTGAAAGTATTTTGGACCCAAACAATCCTTTAATACAAAGAAAAACTTCTCTGAGGCCAGAATGAACATAAGCCATTAGCTGGTTCTGTTCAAATATAGGGACCATTTTATGTTTCTGCTTTGTTCTGTTTTCTGTTGGGAACCATGTTGTGCTTACTAGAAGAACTAAATGAAATGTTATGATGGAGACAGATGTTTGTATTCACTGAGGATAATGGAGGAAGTCATGACTGAAATCATGTATAGCTAAAAGAAAAATATACAAAGTTACTGAAGCAGCATGCATTATGCCCAGAATGATGCCACATAATATACCAAGCTTTGGTTTGTTTAAATCATGGTTTGTTAAACAAGGCATAGTGCTTGATACACACAATGCTCAGCATAAACCGTAGTTTACTAACCACCATGGCAAGCCAAAACCTAACTTATTATGACATACTTAAGAGTCTGACTAAAACTATTATTTCTATTCATATAAATCTGTACTGCCACCTTATTAATTTACCTGTGAAATTCTAAAAGATATGTGGCCAGATTACCTCCCCATCACTTAAGACCCATTTTGGCATCTCTGATCAGTATTGTGTCAGCAAGGGAGATGAAGCTGACAGAAATATGGGGCAGGTGGTTGTTGTTGATTTCCTGTAGTGGCATCTGTCTTTGGAACTGTCTCCACAAGAGGACTTTTAAACAATATTAAATATAATTTTACATTTAACTGAAATGTAATTTTTGAAGAAGATTATACTTTCCAGTTCTGAATTCTGAAGCATCTGTCTTTGGAACTGTCTCCACAAGGAGATGTATTGAGTATAATTTTACATTTAACTGAAATGTAATTTTTGAAGAGGATTATGCTTTCCAGTTCTGAATTCTGTTTTGATATTGCAAATACTTCAGATTGTTCAGTTTTTTGATGATCATCTTGGGCCCAAAGGAAGCTCATAAATAATTGTTTTCAGGGGTGAGCAAATAGAAGCTGTGCAGAAAAAGAAGCCTAGTAACTTCATGGATACAGATTTAATAAAATAATGCAACTTTAATTGTACCGTTCACTGCTTTAAAACCAAGTTGAGTATAGCTTTTATTATTTATAATATTGACCTAAAATTGCCTTTTCACAGGATAGTTCTTTTCTTCTCTAATATAATTTTTCAACTGGCGCATTTAGATTTTCCATATTCCCAAATGTTGTTCAAAAAGTGCTTAAAAATGGGTATTGTCTTGACATGTATCTGGCACCCTTTGTCTCATTATAAGCAAATTTCTAAGTATTGCTAAATATTTAAAACGCTTGGTAAAGTTTCCTGTCTCGTCCTAGGGATTTCCTTCCTTTTATCTTCTTAAGCACGCTTTACCTTGTTGTCACTCATAGTCTTTGTTAAGAAGCCTGCTACATTTACAAAGATATTCTGATTTTCTACATTAAAGATGGAATTTTTGAATGCTTTCATAATTTCTCCATCAATTGTCATATCCTGTTTGGCCATAATACCCTCCTGATCTACCAGGAGTAATGTGGGCTTCAAAAGCACCCTGCTTAGATACTTAAAATTGTAATACCACCTTCAAATACCATAATCACTACAGATGAAGCCACTGCTTTCAATAATGCTTGCTTTCAAAACAGGTATCTGCTTAGAAGCAGGAGAACTGCACTGAAGTCTAACAAAAACAATTCCTTGAATCCTGGTTGCTCATTTTATAAGCAAGGACTGGGAAGAATGGCATTACAGAGGAATGTCTGTTCCGTTTTTCTGACAGCCTAAATGTTTTTGAGTTGCACAGTAGTATGTCGAGTATACATAGTTTATATATGCAGTGCTTGATCTCAAAGGGAGGTTTTTGCCTCTGTGTTCATTTGTTTTAATTGAAAAGCAGGATTTAAGGTAATGAAGTCATTTACTCAGTTTCAGAAGATTTTAAACTAGCTGATTTTTGTAGCAAAATTTTAGAGGAACACAGCTGAATTCTTCCATAAGCTATTTCTGCCACATAGCCTGTAAGTTTCCTCAAACTGCCAACATGTTTCTAATAACTCTTTTAAACTATGAAATATTTTAGATATGTTGGACAGCAATTTGTAGAAGGAGAAATCTAGTGTTGGCGTATCTTGTTCATTGAATGCAAGTGGTTGCCAAGAAAGCAGTCATGTCATACATTTCATAATTGTAGCAGTCTACTAGGGCTGTCTTTTTTTAGTTCCTTTGATCTTGTTTGTCTGTCTTTACTCTGGCCACCAACAGTAATCAACATCTGAGTTATGACAAAGATGTGATAGGAGAATAAATAGAAAACGTTGCCGCGAGGAATATAGTAGTTCTTGGTATAAGAAGCAAGTGCTCAAACTACAGTGAAAGTAACCCAGGGAGGTAGAATAAGATAGAAATTGATCTGAACTGTAATCTTGCTTTAGTTTCCCATTTTCACAACTGATGAGCCTGGTAGTTAAAAAAAATAAATCCACCTAAAGTTTAGATACACTTTCTTCTGCCTTAAAAACTTTTAGCTATACTGTTTTTGTTGCCACTTCTGTTATGCTAATGTTGTGCTATTTCAGACTTTGCCACTGGCCAGAATCTTAACTTGCAGAGTTTTGGATCTACTCTTGAGCCAAGTTGCCTTAGCTCATCTATTGCCCTACTTTCTTATTCCTCACCATCATTCAGCATCCTCCTGTTTTCTACTTTTTCCTGCCCCATCTTTTCACTTACTTATATGCTAGACTGAGTAGTTCCATTTTCCTTTTGACTTCACGAACTGTTTAGCCTTTTCTGTGTTTCCTGGCTGGCCAGTGGTCATGTCCAGTGTACCTCAATTAGCCATAGGAAGCAAACATTTTTGTTAACTAAGCTAACTGGAATAAACTGATCAATCTTTTGGGCTTTAGAATTCTGATTCACTGGGCTTGAGCAAGTATGCCAGTATATATTGTCCAACAAAGATGATGAAGCAGTTTATTTGGTCCTGATTTCTGTATGAACTCACCTGATTCTTATCTCCCAACTGGGAATCCATTTTTGTGCTGAAATCCATACCTTTCAAAATGTTGGATTTACTTTAAAGCTTATTGCATATCATAAGGACAAACTATTTTTAATTATTTATTTATCAGATTTGTCACTGCCCATCTTGTTGAAATGACTCATAAAAATATACATGAACACTGCATGTGTTATGGGGAAAAGCACAGAGAGATCAGAAATTGTATGGTGATTGGGAAATCTAGCTATAATGGAAGTGGAATAGCACAGTAAACACGGTACCATATATTGAAATGTGTCCAGATTAGAAGTAGTTGGAAGTCATAAGACAAAAAGAGGAATGAGGGAAAGACGAAATTAATCCAGCCATATTAGTGCTAGTTCTTCAGTGTTTAAGAAGTTAAATCTAATTTGCTAAATCTACAGTGACTATACATCCTTTATTATAAAGGACAGTCCTTTATTTCAGAAAGCTGTCCTTTAGAGTTATTTCATTTATTTATTTTTTTGGTTTTGCTCTTGAATTTTCCTTTGTAAAGCAAAGTTATAATAATAAACACTTTTTTTTAATCCTTATGAACCTGTTTAAGATTGCCCCCTTTTCAGGTTCATCCTTTATTTTTTCCAAGAGAATATAGTCACTATAGCTAAATCTTATCCAGTCCATGCCAAATAACCATAAATATATTCCTGACCAGCCTTAACATGATGTGAGGAGCATTAAAATAACGAAGGGTTATTCTGTAAGTTGTGGTTGCAATATGTTTTCTAAATAAGAGACATGGCTTCTAGCTATGTTTATTTTCTATTGGTGAAACTACCCACCTGGGAAATTACATGCTAACCCCTCCCCCAAAATATAATAGGGAGAAATGTCTACATTTACTATAACATACATACATACACATAATGAAATTTTGAACTGATTAGCTTTTATACTATTTTCCATGAATGAATTTGCTCTGTGAATTGTCAGACATTAAGTAATTCAACCTCTTCCTGTTATTTCTAAAGGTGTGATTTATGTATACATTTTCATTTTATGAATGTTTTTTCCTCGGTAGGATTGCAGCCAATTTTCTCTCACAATATTTTCTTAGCTCCCCTTTCTTTCTTGCTTTAATAGCAAAGCTGAAAAATATTCTCTACTTTTAATTATAGGTTTGCATCAGATTTATTTAAATACCCTTTATATTGTCAAGGTCTGAAAAAGCAATGTAGCCATAAGCAAGCAGGCATTTAGGTTAACATAAGTCAACACGAAAACCTTGATCATCCTAATGGATTTCAGAATTTGGCACATTGAGAATGAGCAAGTACACCAGCATGTGCTATTTGCCTGTTCTTCTGTTAAGAAGTGGAAAACACATGAGAAGGGCAAAATCTGGCAAAAAAATTCTTTATTCGTTAGAAAAGAAATAGTTCCAAAGTCTAGTTTTATTATAACAATCAAACGAGGGCAATTATTTGAGATGTTAAGCTTTTTAATACAATGTACTACAGTAACTCATTCACATACTCCAAATACCTTTCTTGAAAATGCATTTCCCTTATAGAACTACTGTATTATCTAGGCCCTGTTCATACTGGGAATATTTATTCTCCCCTCTTCCTGGCCCCAAGTGCATTCATTGCTGTTGCAACAGTTATTTGGAATTGCATAAATATAAAGAATTCCTTATTGGTTATGTTATTTGGTGCTTATAGCAGTGCATATAACTCCTGCCCTTCATTCTTGTGATTCTACTACTCTTTATTGAAGTTGTATGTGTGTGTGTGCTTTTAAAAAGGATGGCTTGTGATGAAGCTTATCCTTGCTACATGTTTTTGATATTTCAGCAACCCTTCTTATATGGACTTCTTGCAGTAGAAATTAATGATTTCTCCCTTGTGTAATGATTTTTTTTTCCTTTTGAGAATAACAGTAAAAATACTAATTAAATAATTGACAACCTTTGTTGTTTTTAGGTTATCTGGTCTGCCTGTTTTTTGATTCAATGTATTTGTTGCATGATCTAACAAACACTGTAACCTATAAATGTCTGGTCTGTCTTACTGAATGCAAAGAATCTTCAAATGCAGATTTGTAACTTTATTTAAAGGCTTTTTAAAATAATAATTGTATTAATGTTTTACAACTACAGATTAAAATAAAAAAGCAAAATCTTGTAATGCGGTTTAAACAATAAAATATAAAAATCTAAATAAAACTAACATTTATTTATTTATTTGTCACATTTATATAGCTACCCATCTCACTAAATGTGGCTCTGAGCAGTGTACAACCAATAGTTAAAACAATATCACAACTATTAAAACCCTTTTAAAAATAAATAAAAACAAGATGATAAAACAAGATTGTGGGATATAAACATGATACAACCGTTGTGCAGGCTCCCCATGGGATCCCCAAGGTTCCTGGAAGAACCACATTTTCAGAGCCTTTCAGGGATGGGGCTAACCTCACCTCAAGGGGGATGATGTTCCAGAGAGTGGGAGCCACAGCAGAAAAGGCATGTTGTCTGGGTCCCATGAGATGAAGCTCTTTAGCAGACAGGACCCACAACATACCACTCCTGCTGGACCTGATGGGACAGGTAGATGTGATCAGGAAGTGGCAGCCCCTCAAATAACCTGGACACATGCCATGTAGGTCTTTAAAGGTTAAAACCAGCACCTTGAATTGTACCCAGAAGCAAGCTGATAGTGCAGCTCACAGAACAGAGGTGTAACATGTGCCATCCTAAAGGCAGGCATAACTGTCTGCATAGCCACATTGTGCACCAGTTAAAGCTTCTGGGTACTCTTCAAAGGCAGCCTCATGTAGGGTGCATTACAGTAATCCACTCTGGAGGTGGCCAGGGTGTGAGTGACTGTGAGGAGAGCCTCATCCAGGAAAGGGCACAACTGGTGCATTGCATGAAGCTGTGCAAAGGCCCTCCTAGCCATGACTGCCACCTGCCCTTCAAGCAGAAGTCATGAGTCTAGAAGGACACCCAGATTGTACACTGCATCTGTTTGGGGTAGTGAAACCCCACACAGAACCAAAGATGGTAAAGTTCCAGATCCAGGAGGCCCAGAAACCCAAAGCCACTCAGTTTTGCCAGGGTTCAGTTGAAGCCTGTTGTTTCCCATCCAGTCTCCCACAGCCTCCAGGCCCTGGGACAAGACATCAACAGTATTGCTTAGCTCGCCAGGGCGGAGATGTATAATTGGGCATCATCAGCATACTGATGATACCTCACCCCATGGCAATGGATGATCTCACTTCATTTGAAAACAAATGTATATACATATTACTGTTTGTGCTTAAGCAGAAGCTCCAAAGATTCTGCAGAATCCTGCTTGATATACTTTTAATAATATTGTAGATCCAGAAATTTTATAAAGGTAGTCCTTGACTTACAACCATTTGTTTAGCGACCATTCAAAGTTACAATGGTGCTGAATGAACGGTGGTTATGGCTGGTCCTTAGAGTTACGGCCATCCCAGCAGCCTCATGGTCACGTGATTGCAACCTGGGTGCTTGGTAACTGGTTCGCACTTACGACCAGTTGCAGTGCCCCAGAAAGTCAATGGTTGCAAGTTGCTAGGGTAAGTCTCCCCCATCCATGTCCCCTTCTCCAACCCCTCTGTGCTCGTGCTGTGCCAGCCACTTGTGCACCCTTGTGCACCCTCCTCAAGCCTTGCCGTACTTCCCTCACTCTCTCGTACACATCTGTTCACCCTCGCATACCTTCCCCAACTCTCACCATGCCTCCCTCACACCCTTGTGCATCCCCTCACACCCTCCCCGAGTCTTGGTGCCTCCTTCGCACTCTTGCACACCCCCATGCACCCTCACACAGTATAGATTCAAAACATAAAGTATGTAAGACTACATCAAAAAGAAAAAAGACAATCACCCCAAATCAAACATGTATAAGTAAAATGTTTCTTCTTCTATGTAAAATGAATATTTTTCTGGAACTTTGGAGCAAAATAGGTAATCTTCCTTTTCTTTGGCTAGTAATCTAATATGCATAAATATTTAAATTACATTCAGTTATAATCACTCTAAATTTGTAACGTCATGGGTAATAGCATCATATATCAACCCCTTATATAATAGCATATAAAGCACGAAATTGTCCAGTATAACCTGGTTTTGTAACAAACAGGACAATTGAAGCTGAAATAATGAGAAGCTACATGTTTATGTTTTAGTCCATCATTCAGGAGCAGTTAAACTAATTTTAGCTTCCTGACTGGAAACAAAATCATGTCTAAATCTGATTATGGGAAGCCTGCAGTGAAACATCTTTTGCACATGTTCTAGACGTCTTTACTTAAAATGAGTATTTCAGTGGACCTTGCTTAACTGAATGGTTGAGTACTGTGGATTAGATTGTCATTTCTGTGTGACATAGCTAGATCAGGGGCAACTGTCCTGACTCTTGCCTATCTAGGAAGACCATTTATCAGGAAATAGGGTGTAATTCAGTGTTCACACATATTCAGCCCACAAATGCATGTATTATGATTGCTCTACCATTTCATATGCATAACTTTTTACTA
This sequence comes from Liasis olivaceus, assembly GCA_030867105.1. Classification (NCBI taxonomy): domain Eukaryota; kingdom Metazoa; phylum Chordata; class Lepidosauria; order Squamata; family Pythonidae; genus Liasis; species Liasis olivaceus. The sequence goes on from CM061348.1 coordinate 200,266,462, forward strand.
CAAACTTCTTTTGCATAGTGAAATTTAGTGGTTTTATTTCCCCCACTCAGTATACCATGTATTTAGAGATGATGCTTATTTGTGGATATGAAGCAGAAATTTCTTCTCGCCCAATCTTTCAGATTTTGATTTTTAAGCAGATAGAAGTTTCTCAGCAATTCTATTAATATAAAATACTTCATGATTTAAACTGAAAATACATGCAGAAATCATTTTGCTTTTCTGAACTGCCTGAAGTCTGATAATCACCATAAGATTGTGAGTTTGTATTTGGTTAAGAATGCAAAGACTGAAAGTCCCAAACCTTTCAAACCTTATGTACTTAAGATGCTGATATTTTAAAAACTACTTGTTGCTCCTATTTTTTCTTTTTTTTTTAATAGTAATTTTATTAAAAATTACAGTTGCAAAGATAAAAACTAATACAAACTAAAAAAATAAAAAAATAAAAACTAGAAGGTGCAGAAAAGAAAAAAAATAGAAAAATAGAAAAGAAAGAAAAAATAAGAATATATTCAAGAAAAAGAAAAGAAAGACGTAAAGAGATGACTTTCTCCTTCATCACAACAAGTATAAATGATTTCATTAACTTATCACCTTCTCTTAAAATACAACGAATCATCTCTTCTTCCTGTATCCCATCTCTTACCTATGACAAATCCTTTAAACCTCGTTGTTTCAGTCCTAATATCATCAAAAGTCCATTAAGGGTTGCCAGAGATAACAACATATCTATTTTAACCTTGATAAACCAACTTTATCTTCCTTTTACTTTTAACAATTCTTGATCTGTAGTCCCTTCAAATAATATCATAGAACTTCATTTCATTTCATTTCTTTTCATTTTTTCTTTTTCCCTTCTCACAAAATTCTTTAAAACTTTCTTCTCCTTTAATTGTAATCTTTAGTTCCTTCTGGTTCCCTCTAGTGTTCAACCTTCAAAGGCTCATCCTATCATGTTTTTTTTTAAAAAAAGAATTCAAAATAAACATGGGAAAGATTCTTATAATTAATTCCAAAATCTTATTTCAAATCAATCTAGACCCTTAGTCTATTTGTAACTTTCCAAAATCAAAGTTCTAATCACCCTTTTGCTGTTTATTCCCCAAAAAACCCCCAATTTTTTTTAAACTTGTATTTAAAACTTTTTTTGCTAAGGATTGAAGGAAACTCACCTAGTGTTTTCAGACTTGTCAGTCCAAAGGTTCCTAATAGCTAAAAAGCAGTTAACAAGCAATTTCTGAAAGTAATTAGAAAAGGAAGTATGTGAACCCAGTATCCTTAAAGGCACCAACTGTGGTTTGAGCACGATGGCTATTCCCTTATCTTCCAGAGCTCTAAACCCACCAAAGACTGCCGTAGTGTGGTCTCCTTGCAAGGAGTAACTGACTGGAGCACTTGTGGGTGATCTCAAGTCCTCTCCTTGTACGGAGAGGAGTTACGAAGAGCCAGTCTACTCGCTAGCTCTTAATTCTGCTGCGGTCATTGGCTCTGCTTTTAAGCAGAGTCGTTTTTAGTTCGCCATTTTTTCCTCAGAAGTCACTCCTAATTTTTCTTAGAGTTATCCAGCAGTTGAACCTTTTGCCACTGTACATTCAGGCCATTAACTTATACATTTCAGTATGAAAACAAGCAACCATCTTTTTTCTAAACCATGTATACAGCCTGCATTTTAAGATGCATGTTTAATTAATGTAGGAAATCTGTAGTCACAAAACTGAGCAGTTAAGGACTCTCAACTCAGTAGATATTTCAACTGCCTCTAATAATAAAAATAAAAAAATCATGATATATGTGGTACACATTCTGAGTTCCTTTTTTTAGTCAAAACATTAAATTAATCCTTCTGTGACACTATTTGATGTCTTCCTATTCCTCCTTCAGTAAGATACTAGCTGTAAGAACAAGCTGAAATATTTGCAGGATACATCTGTAAAAAGAATTGCTTGTCAGATAAGGTACATTGTACCTCCTGTTTAATCACATTATTATTAAGTTTACAAAGAAAAAAACCTACAGTAGTATCAGGACAGTAAAAATAAATTTTAAGATTGAAGCAGGTAGATTAAATCATTTTTAAATGGGTAGCAATTTGAAAGGCACATTTGTACTAAAACAAAATCGAGAAGTGTCAATGTTAAGTAAAAACAGTAAAAATAATACTTTTTATTATGTATTCCTAGTTCTTAAAATGGAATGTATTTTTTTAAAACCACTCCATGTATAGGTAGTCCTTGCTTAATGACCACAATTGGGACTGGAATCTCAATTGTTGAGTGAAGTGGTCATTAAGTGAGATGCTCATGTGACTGTTTTGCTCAGTGACTGCAATCCGGGCACTCCCAGTTGCAGTCGTTAAGCAATCTCCCAGGTCTTTAAGTGTATGGAGCGAAAGAGCTGTCTGCTGAAGGATTTCAGCTGAGTGCGGAGCTGAAATCCTCCTGGCAGGCAGCCCTTTCACTCTCAAATGTTCCTAAAGCCTGCCAAAGGGTTTTCCCCCCTCTGTGGACAGAGGGGAAATCCTTCCTGGGGCTGGAAGTATGGAGCTCAAATCGTCAGGATTTGAGCTCTGTTCCTGTGCACACCGCTGAAAGGAGAGGGGAAACCTCTCAGTGGTGCTCAGGTATGGAGCTCAGGTCCCAAATATTTGAGCTCCATTCCCCTTCGGGAATCTTCAGGATTTGAGATCTGTTCCTGCACATCGCTGAGAAGTTTCCCTCCGTCCCCTCCACTTGCAACCTTCCCTGCATTGACATTCTGGGGAAGCCATCACATGATCACAGGGTGCTAGGCAACTAGTTGTAAATGTGAGCCGGTTGCCAAGTGCCCAAAATGCGGCCATGTGACTGTGGGGAGACAGCATGATGTTTTCCAATGGCCAGAAATGTTTTACGGGCCATAAAGCACGCTTTCTGAGGCCATTGTAACATCAAAGCATCATTAAATGAACGGTTGTTAAGCAAGGACTACCTGTAATTGATTTCCTTTATCTGCAGTAAATGAGTTTTTAGTAATACTGTTCAATTTTAACTAAAACATCAACTTTATATATGTATTATGTTAATTCTTATAATGATCCAAGAAATTACATTTTAACCTTTAAATGTTTTTTATAGAAATAGTGCGCCAGCACATTCTCATAATATGACATGCACTGTGACATGTGCTATTATGTAATCAAACTGTGTTAATTTCTTTGTGTAAGTTAGCTAAAAGATGTGTTTCATCTTCTTGTTTTATGTAGAAACTAACCGATCCTATTTATCTTACCAAGTGATATATGGATTTTTATCATGTTTGTTAAGCTTGTAAATTCCTTGCTTTCAATCTCATACACAACATTGTGAACAGACACAAGAAGAATGCATCAAACAAATGTACTTAGTATGGTCTTTCCTAACTTGTATCATCACAAGTCTTAAAATTTTTAGTAATGATATAAGAGTCACAGCAACCACATATATTCCATTAATAACGAATATTTTCCCTCAAAGAACAAGTTCAGAGCAAGCTTCTTTTTTAATTTGTATTTTCAGAAGCGGGACATCTGATTCTCCTAGTTTCCATTTTACTAGCTTAATTTCTCATGAGTAACAGATAAAGAAGTAAACCTGTTCCTTGTCTGTGGAAATTGATGATGGATCTCATGAATTGAATCTCTTCCATAGATAAATACATATTAATTTAATTTTATGAAAATCATATAAAAGTTGAAATGTTGTTTCTTAACTCTTTCCTGTGACATAGTAGATTATTAAATGAAATTTGTATTTATATATTGAGAAGCATTCAATAAATGAACTTCCTTAAAAAACAGACTTACTCCCCTTTCTTATAAGAAATAGTGGTCAGATCTATAGGGTCTTATTCAGTTAGTCTTCCTGAGGGTTTAATTAATGGAATTGATTCATTTTCCCACAGTAACCTCAGTCTTCAACTTCAAGATTGTCACACCCTAACACTGCCTCTTTTATGTCTCATGTATTTTCCTGGAACAGATAGACCATGAATACATTTGTTCCAATCAGGAGATTCCCAGACCACACATAAATGTGGGCAGGGTCTCTGTCAAGCAGGAGTCATATCTGATCCACCAGCTTTCACTGTGTATAGACTGGACCTCACTGACAATGAGTTAGTTCACCAGCACTGGAGACGTACTGGAAGTGTGACTTCATCCAGAAAACATTAAACACTATAGACGACTAGAAAACTTTTGTTCTATCTGACTTAAACTGTAATTATTGGTTCTTATTTCAGTCCTCTTCCAGATAGGCATTTAGTACTTTCATTTCTTCATCTGACTGAAGAAAAGAAGTAGTGCAAAGTTCATAATAAATCTCCAGATGTCCTCCTTCATTTGATTCTTATGTGTGTGCGTAAATATAGGCTTGTGTGGTAAAATATGTTAATGCTTTTTTCCTCATCTAATTCTTTTTTGGCCTCTTGAATTTTATAAGCGCATGTTTGGATTGTACAAAGAACAATTAGATACAAGTGCTCTATTTTAATTAGAGAGTCTTTTGAAAGTCGTTTACATATTCTGGGAACTTCAGCATCTCCTCAGTTCTCTAGAGTAATTCACCAGTAGATCAAATGAGGAAGGAATGGATTCTTAATTCCATTCTGGGAAATTTATACAACAGTTTAGATTAGGCTTAATTCTATATAATTTAATTATTTTTGTTACAAAGTTTAATATGGAACTGGAAGTGGAAGATATTTTTATCCATACAGATTGTGTTCATGATACAGGTAAAATAGATTTAGTTTAAAGCTCAGTGCTGTCTGAAAAATCCCGTCCTTATTCTTCAAGTAAACATTTCACCTTGTTTTATTCAAATAGCATGTAGTTGTATACTGTAAGTTCTAATATTAGAACAGGTTTGTTGGATTCCAGTTATTCCTGTAGAACATAAACTTATATTATACAATGCATTTATTTGCCACACCTATTTTATATTACATTTGTATAAGGACCACACACAAGGTTTTCAGGGAATTTCTGTATGATAACAATATTGAAATTCAAGTCATGTATTGGCAAACATTGGGTATGAAAAACCATATGATACTTCTATAAGTTAAAGTTAAGTTAAAGGGGGTCATACTTCTATAAGTTAAAAAGTTATAGTTAAATGTATTGGCAAACATTGGGTATGAAAAACCATATGATACTTCTATAAGTTAAAGTTAAGTTAAAGGGGGTCATACTTCTATAAGTTAAAGTTAAGTTAAAGGGGGATACTTCTATAAGTTAAAAAAGGAAGGGGGTCAAGGCTGTTATAGATAAAAACCTAAATTATTTAATAAACAAGTCTAAACATTCATATGTGGCCATTTTTCTGGGAACTGGTTGAGAAGAAACTCCCACTTTTTAAAATTTTGTTGAGATTAGAATATCAGTCTCTGGGAAGTAGAAACCAATCTGATTAATTTTATTTGTTCAGAGGCCTCAGTTAAATTCTCTAATTTAATGTAATTACTGAATGGTATCTAAATGAAGCCTTAGAAAGTAAGGGAGAAGGTGAACAGAGAATTAATTGCTGATCTAAATGCCGTAATTTCAAGGGTGGAGTAACAGTTGGATTGGCTTTGTAGTAAAGGGGAGAACTCCACCTTCCCACCAGGTAGAGAACATTATCCAGGAAAATGATCCTGGCATAAGTAGTCTTTGCTTACTTTGTAGCTGTCTGAAAAAAAAGTTATTTGTAAGTAATATACATTTTTAAACTTGTGTTTATAGAACAATTGCTTCTTACATTTGTACAACTTATCTTTTAAGTTTCATTCTTACATCCTTCTATGCCTCTGGTCTATTTTGAAAGAAAGATAAAAGAGCTGTTTTTATGTGCACATTTCTTTTAAAAAGTGTAATTTTAAAATTCAGTATTCCCTTAATAATTCCCAGTACAAAATCAAAGCATAGTGAATAAAACTGATTCACTATGTGAATGGAAGTTCTAATAATAACAAGGTGACAAGTATGATGAATTTGTCAGTAATCTCTTGCAAATTTTAACAGAATAATTAAAAGTATTAAGTTGGACAATTTTGCTAAATTTTGTCTAGCTCTTAATTCCCTATAATTTGATTTTGAAAGTTAAAATAGTTGTTGGCTTGGATAGTTTTAAAACCAATTTTTATTACTTACTGAAATACTGAGAATCTTTTCTTATGCAAATTGTTTTGGAATAATAGGGCTTGATGTGTTCGTATCTAGTTTCTTTTACATGTCAATGGAAATTGGTAAAAGATGAGCTGATTCTCTTTTATTTTCTGATAGTGTTTTCAAATTAGGAGTTTATCACATAACTTAATTGTAATCCAAACAGGATTATGAAAATATAAAAGCAGACGTAATGTATGTTTTAATTCAGTAAACTGAAGTCTATATGGATACTCAAATTGTTGAGTATCATTATGTAGCACTAACTTGACAGCTTGCAAACTTAAGTTGAAAAGTTGAAAAAAATCTGTATTCTTGTAGAAAATGTTTTGGCTGAGATTTTTACCTCCTTTAATCCTTATTTTACAAAGCATCAATATTTGATTGCAATAAACTGAGTTTTCAAAATAAGTTGCTCTGGAGCTGGACTGCATTTAATATGATTTTATAGGACACAGTATAGTTTTAGATTGTTATACAAAATATTGGAACAGAATATACAAAATTTTAGCAATTATTTAAATCACAGTGGAAAATAATCTAACATTTCTGCAGTCCTCTGTAAATATTTTACTATAGTACTAATTATGCACATAGGAATGAATATATATATATTCATATATATATTTTCATTAATTAATTAATTCATTCATATAATTTTTTTAAATTAAGCAATTTTATCCTGATTGTTATTACCGGAATTAATCAATCATGAATTTAGCATTTAAAACATTTGGATTATTGGACTTGTACTTCTAGCAATAAACACTTAGGGAACAAATCAATATAATGCAAAAAAAATAGATTCAAATGTTAAAAATAGTGCTAAACCAAATATGCAATTAACTATAGATGTCATACTTCTGCATCATTTTCTTTGAGATACACATTTAAATTCAATATCTACATGCTATGAAAACAATTTAAAACATTAATTTGTTCACGAAAGTAGCACATTTTTTAACATAACCATGTCTGACGCTGGATGGACATGAAGTATATAACCAAACAGAAGGCTCTACATTAATTTGAATTAATTGTTTTTTAAAGAAAATCATATATATTATGACACTGTTTTATAAAAGATAAGACATTAAGGAATAATGACCCATTTGTGCAGTCCCCCTCCTGAAATAACGTTTGTTGTTTAGCAGCACAAATAATGTTTAATTTTTAGAGTGAGGTGTTATTGACTATTATTGAATTATTGTCTAACCTAACAGTAACTATGATGTTTCATGGGTATTTCAGGAAATATATCCAGAATGAATATTAAGAACTTTGTACTGTGGGCTGTTTGAATTGCTAAATGCTAGTTTTATGTTGTGTTGTTTTGTTTTAATCTTTAAACTGGCAGTGATAAATTGCAAAAAGGCCAATATTATTGCAAAAAGGCCAAGGAATTATTGGAACAATTTGTCAGATGTTCTGACCTGAGAAGATCTTAGAGGTTATGGCTTGAATGTATGTTTTGGCCTTGTGTTGAATTCTTCTAGGAGAAATGTCCACTGAAAAAATTCCACTCAAAACAAAGTGGAGTTTAAACTAATTTCCTCATTCTCCCACAACTCCCACCATCATTACCCCCACTATTCTAGAGTGGGCTCAATCTCTAGTAAAGATTTGTGGGAGTATGGGGAGGGAAGAAATCAACAAAATTGCTATCTTCTTAAGTAATGCATTGCTGAATCAGAAGCCTTTGATCTACATCAATTGGATCCAGCCTATTGTCTACTATGCTTGTTATATGTAGAGATATTTCATATTTCACTTTGAAATAAAGTATGTTGAAGGAAATAAAAATAGATGATTTCCAGTTAACTTGTTAATGTTAGAACTGTGTTTCAGGTATATTACTTCACATTAATTTAGTATCAGTTTTGTACCAGCCATAAATTGCTTAAATAGAAAATAAGATGGCATTATCAACCATTAATATTTTCTCTTTTATGCATAATTCACCTGTTTCTTCTAGAAAAAAAAATCCAAATAAACTTTGAAACATTGTTTGTAATTTAGCTATTCTTACATAAATAGTGATACAGTAAAATTATGATTTAATGGAACATTAGTGGTAAGGGGTATTGGTTAAAACCAAATGTCAATTAAATCTGTAGGTAGAAAAAGAAGGAAAAAGGTAAGGAGGGAGGAGTCAGAGAGAAAATCTTGTCCCTTTCTTTCTGGCTTGAGGCAAGACAAAGGGGAAGGAAGGAAAAGGTTCCTCTGGTTCACACAAATCAGAGAATGCATGCAGAGGCTATGCTAATGGCTTCAACAATCTGAGTAAGAAGTGGGGTGCTGAAGAACAGGGATGGGGAAGGCAGGGGTGATGGAGCAGAAACCATCACTGGGTAAGGAGCATTTCAGAAATGGCAGAGAGGAGGCAGAGAGTGCACAGGCATTGAAGAAATAGAATGGAGCCATTTGGTTTGGGGTCTTGTCTTCTCCTCCTTGTTCAAGAGAGCAGAAGCAGTGAGCAAAGGATAATAAAGAAGTACCACGGGGCCCCAGTAGCAAGGAACAAGAAGTCACCTTTCGAACATGGCTCAGAGGAGGCAGAGATACCACCCCAAGGAGATGCAAAGGGGCAGTTCAGGGACAGGTCCCCTTTCTCTCTCCTCTGCATTCAAAAAGAGGAAAGTGGTCAATGATGCAGGACTCTGGCATGTCTTTCTGTCTGCTGGAACAGAGAACAAGAAGGTCAGGGGCATATGCAGATGCCAAACTGACAACTGTACTACACAGAGGCAGAAATAAATGCTCTCCAGACAACTTCAGGAAGAATGGATCTTTTGGCTAAGATCACTTGTAGTGTTCATTATTTTCAGGTGATGTCAGAATGAAAATGTGGCCCTTGCACCTGAAGTCCAATAAACTGAGATTAATTACATGTGGAGTTTAGCGCATATTGCTGTATAGTTTGTATGTTTCTGTATGTTGAGCATGTAAAGCATTTGCATTGTTCCTCTTTTCAACTAATTTTAACTTCATAGTTGTATTTAAATTACATTAACATTTACACAAATGAGTGGGGTAATGATGATGTGATGAAGAAAGAGGATAAGAAGGGTAAATCTTAAGATATCTTGAAAAAAATACAGACATAATTTCCTGCAAGGAATGCTTTGCAGTTAATTGGTATAGTTGTCTAGCTGTTTAATTTGAGTTTGGAATGTGGTCTTTAATATTTGAATGCTTCAGCCTGTTTCATATTAAATTTTCTGAGTTAATTGAAGGTTAGAAAATTCCAAAAATATACTGAATGGGAATGGAATACAGACTTTTGGACAATTTTATATATTAGATTGTTTTCTGAAAATTGAAAATAACAGGGAAGAGACTTCCATGAATTTTAAGTGAATTGCCTCAGTGTTTGGTGAGGGGAAGTTAAACATAGTTTTGTGGCATCTTAACATCACATGTCTGCCTTGATTATAGTTCCAAGCTATCCTGTGATCTGGTTCTGTAATAGGTCCGTGACTAAACTTATCTGAGAACTAAAGCTGAGTTGGAAGAATGATATCCTATAGATACGTTTCTCTAAAACCAGCAATGAAATTTAATTTGAGGTGTAGAATTTTAAAATGCAAACAGCATAAATTGTTGGGAGGGAAGTTGGTAATTAAAAGCATCACAGAGGTATGTAGGAAAGTTCAATCCATTCTTTGTAGTTCTTGCTCTGGAGACAATATTACCTCCAAAAGTAGGATTTTATTCAGAAATGGGATTCAAAAATATATATTTTTTCTCTGTATGCTGCCATCTCCCTAATTATTTCTATCCTCGGCTCATCGTATTTGTGTTTCAAAAAGTCTATTCATTAAATGTAAGAACACATTTAAAGTTGCATTCAGTTTGGCCGTGAGATGGATCAAAGTTTACAAGGATGAAGTAGGAGTACCTACTTACTTAGTTAAGAGAGTAAATAAACTTGCATAAGATTGCTGTGTAAAATAATGGGAGCCAGTGTCAGTATTAAAATCCCACAGAAGGGATTAAAACTGGGGCGATAAAAGAAAATGCATTAAAACAGTATTTTATTCTTTTTTACTTTTAAACAGCAGTCTACCTTTGCTTTATTTCAGACTGGGCTGTTGCTGAAAAGAATTTAGTTTGAATCAAAATTCTTCCAGTTTGACCAGCAGCTCTTCCAGTGAAAGTCAAATAAATTATCACCCAAATTATGAAAACATGCAAACGTTCAGTTTGGGCTGCAAATGTTTTTGGGATATGTGCTATCCAGTTGCTGCCATTATATAGGCATTGTGTTTTGCATGCTTTAAACTTAAGTGTTTGAAAGATTTAAGAAAAGATTTATGGGAACTTATTGTTTATATTCAAATATCCTTTGCATTATAATCCTGAAAAACAAAATAAAAACGCATCGCCATTTAGCCACATTCTTGCCTAATAAATTTCATACTGGAATAAGTTTATGAATCAATTATTAAATCCTGAAAAACAGAAGTAGCAGAAATTTCTTCCAAATCTTTGAGGGTAGCTATGGCAACGTAATTTGTCCAGTCAGTCTTATTAAACTGTAATATCATTATACAGATTCACTTACATGTCATTAGTTTGCCTAAAAAGGAAAATGAAGGCCTGTCCCTTTTCACAGGCTTCAGGAAAGCTCTTTCACATCCTTTTCCTCCCTCAATCTGTTTTTAAACAAAGGGTTATGCTAATAAAGACAGCTGATGATATACAGGGCAATCCGCATAAAATCTATGTATATAGGACAGACATTAAAGGTTTAAGATTATCCATTTTCTCTAAAATGGAATTATTATGCTCAAGGGTAAAGTTCTGATGAAATGTTTCTTTGTGAACGCTCAGGCTGAGGGGGAAAAAAGCCCTATAACCTGACCAAACCTGCTTCGAAGCCACCTGGTTTCCATTCTGCTAGCTCAACACTTTGTTAGATCTTGTATGTTTAATCATTTATGACAATTCAAAGCACTTAGATTGCATTGCGGATTTGAGATTTGTCCTTAAGTGGATCTTCTTTCCATTAGAAGCATTATTGGAAATATATTTTGCATACAACTGGAACTTTTTCTGTTGAAGCCTCTGTGGGCGGTGCAGCCGCTAAGAGATAAAGCAACATCTTAAAATGTTTATTGAGTATAGCCTAGCTGACTTCATTCTGCTAATTTTAACTTTGGGGAGACAATTTTCTGGGAAAAAGTACTGTGATGTACTTCCCAATCTGTTGCCATTGAAAACTGTTGGACTTCAAAGCCCAGAATTCACAGTCTGATGCTTCTTGAGACAGTAAAATCTTACTTGATCCTAAAACTGTCAAAGTGTCATGGCTTCTTTGTGGGCCACATTTTCTGTGAACATGTATAACAGAAAGAGGTGACCTAGTCCCCTCCAAATATTTTGGACCATTATCCCCAGCAAGCATGAACAATGTTTTGGTATAAACACTTAAATACTGACTATAAACATCCAGACTGATTGCATTGTTTGGCAGAATTCTGATATATTTCCTAAACTCTTTAGTGGAACTATAATTTCCAGGTTCTTTGAGAAAAGAGTGACTTCTTTAGCGGGGAAAAGTTCCTAAATTAGGTCACAGCTGCAGATTCATATGAGAGCTTTCGTTCTTTTCCCATGACTATTAAATTTGCTTAGGAGGCTTTGTGTAGGCCTTTGTACAAAACCTTTGAAAGTCCAGAAGGGGGGGGGGGAACCACCCCAATATTACCATCCTAAATTACTCTTCCACATGAGTGTTGACACTTTTAAAGAACTTTTAAAAGATGAATGAGATGCTTACTTTTCACAGACATTATACTGAGTCTTCTCCCTTAAGACTAGTACTTTTGTATGCTTAATACTTCAATTTTATATGGTATAGATAGTAAACTAGCAGTCTTCTACTTTTCTGAATTCCTCTAACCCCTTTTAAACACTAACAATTTTTTGGCCATTTTCCAGTACTTTGGTAGAGAGGTTGGTTTTTCAGGGCATGTTGTTTTATTTGACAATCAGCACTTTCCATTTGATTCTTTTTTTAAAAAAAAACCTGTAGCATGGATTCATGGATTGTGTCTTTTAGTCATAAAATGAGGAATATCCTATCTCATCATCATTATTTACCTCGGTTCCTCAGATTACCTTCACTGTGTGAAATTAATCAGAGAACTATATTGAGTCCTTTAATATAAATCTAACAATTTGACACAAGGAAAATCTAACACAAATTAAACATAGCTATATTTTAGCAAGAAAGATGGAGCAATTGTTAAAACAAAATCTTGTCTTGGCAATTAATATCTGGCCAAGACATAAAAGCAGGTTATGGCTGTGTTAATCACCACAGCTATATATAGCAAGAAGAATTTGATATGAAATGGTTATTGGGAAATATGAGAACTTGGTAGGAAGCTTAGATAATAGAAACGGGAAAGTATGGGAGGATTACAATGTGTTGTCAGTTTAAAGAAGAAACGCAGCAGACACAACTCTATTTTTCTGTAACTATAACTAAGCCATATTATTAACTGATACCATAATTATAGTTTCTGAAGGACCCCAGTTTTGAATTCTACTGTTTTCTAGGACGTCAAAGAAGATATTTGATATTATTTACTAAACAAAAGACAAAATAGACTCAATGGCAGATTAAGTATAAGATTAAGTGGGAAAGGGGTTGCTCCAGAAAGAGAGCTATGCAGTATTTGAATCTGAAGTGGATACTCTCTCTGTACTTATTGGCCATTCCTTAATGACATTGTGTCTTTTCTAGGGCTCTGGTTGTAACTGTGCAGGCTCAGGAGAATATGAGTTCTAGGAGCCCATAAATAAACATTTTATTGAGTCTATTGGTTACTGGAAAAGACACGGCTTCTTTAAGGAACAGCAACAGGTACAGAGAGGGTGCCCACACCAGATTTGAAGCACCCTTGCCCATTTTGGATCTAAATAGTGTTCTCCTCTAATTAGAAGCATATGGTCGTGTGTTTGAATTAATCTGTCTCAATGAGTATTGTATATGGATATTAAATAAAGTGTTTACACTTGATTTTCAAATTGCAAATTATTTTGAAATAAGCGACTGTTGTCTTTAAAAGCAGGTATAAAATGAATTTCTCAATCATTCTTTCATTAAAAAATAATTATATTAAACTAAATATCAGAAAAATCATACATATCACTTTGTTAACAATGTTATAAAACACTACTGTTAAAGGGGGAATAAAGACCTGGAAAACTGATCACTCAAACATTATCTTCCTTGCACTTTTTTCAAATTATTATTGTTGTTGTTATTATTATTATTGTCGTCGTCGTCATCATACACAATGTGAAGTCACAGCTGCCAATTGTTTAGCTGGTGTTGGTCTTCATTCACATCGAGTTCTTCCCAAGAACCTAGGATGTTGTAATACATCAGCATAGTATATGTGCAGATCCAAGCAGTGTGGCCTTTTGTAACTGACAGGTGGAAATTTTGTCAATGCACAGATTTTCTACGTGCTATCCAAGGCTTTTTGATATGGCACCCTGTTGTTGTTGTTGTTATAAAAGTCCACAAACTTTGATGTCCTGCTCATTTCCAAATACTGATGGTATAGAAAAACGTATAACGTTCTTGATACGTATTGATCAGTCTAAAGTCATGTTAATAATTCTGTGGATTTGGGACCAAATTGTAGCAATGTTTGTTTAAACTCAGATTGTGCATGATAATGACAATTTCAATGAATTTCAAAGTAATAACAAATTATGATTTTTTTACTTTGTTACTTTTTATTTTGCTACTTGTTAAGTTTTAGTGTCATCTGACAATGTCACATATTTAGAAAAAAAATTGATGGATGAATGGAGTAATAAATGTTTTGAAAAGAATTCTCTTTCTGATAATATTGATTTGTATATACCTTCTTTAAGATAAAAGGATAATTAACTGCTTCTCTACATACTTCTTGACTTTCCTTACAGTTCCTAGTCTTCTAGCTGAGCCTCAACTACATTCTAGATAGTTTCTTGCTTCTGAACTATTCATTTTGTCTTAGGGCCCTAAGAAGGCTAAAACTAAAGGGAGATGGCAGAGTATTTTAGCCATTTCTGACTATGTCAGTCTTTTTCAGCATGAATAGCAAGAATCTTATGACACTTTAAAGCCAAAGTTATTATGGTATAAATCACCCTAATCATATATCTGAAGTGTCTCTCATCTTGGGTTATATATGGTTGGAAAGAAGAATGATAAATTATAAATCCAGAAATGTAGAACTACAGGCAGTAGTAATTATACTGTTTCTGAGCATTGTGCTGTTTCTAAGCATCAAATCAATGTTTCTCAATACCTGAAAAATAGCTGTGTTGTGTTAAGGTTTCTCTCTGAAGTTCCAGAAGGCCCATTCATGAACCTGAAGTAAATTCTTCAGTTGATTCAGAAACTGTAACCACTTTTTTTTATGAGTGATTTTTAAAATATAGCAGTCAGAATTTCAAATCACAACACAATAATATATTAGAGAATTTTGACTGTATTTTGCACACCAAAATGACTCTTCAGTTCTAATCCAGCTCTGTAAGCAGATATAAATTATTATTATGTAAACATTGAGCAGAAGGCACATACTCATTTGCTCCCCATTGCTTTTTTTCTATTTCTCTTCTGCATGGGCAGATATTAAACTATGAGAAAGGCTAAAAAACATTTAAGGTTTCTGTGCACAAAATGCCCAGTGGTAGTTCTTAACGAAGTTATTTCTTTAGTCATATTTTTATATACTTTTTAAGTCATATTTTATACTGTTGAAAAACAATATAATGGTTTTCATGTTGGGAGATGGCTGCCTTGAAAACCTGCTCAAGCTATCTCACGACATGAAAACCATCATAAAACAAATTTAAAAGTCAGTTACATTTAGAAGAATATTTACCTGAAAACAACTTTCAGCATAAAATTGTAGCAGTGATTAAAAGTATCAACCATTATCAGTGGAAAGCACATAAAAGCAATGGGATTTTTAGAGCTTGTTTAAGCCAGATAAGGAGAAAGCCATAAAATAAAAAATATCTGGCAATTACAAATATTTTAACTAAATAATAAACAAGCAAACAAATGAGACTTCTTATGAGGCAGTTTACCACTGAGAAGTTTCTCACCAGACTCATAGAGCTGACCTAACCTATGGGCTTACGAGCAGAACCTCCAGGGCAACATTAAGAGAAAATGAGCCCATGCAGAGAAAAGGTGAGGTATAAATATAATAAATCAAGGGTGAAAGGATTGCAACTTCAGAGCTGTATTACACCTAAAGTTCCTACAAAAGTTGCTGCTGATTTTTTTATGTAGCAAAAAAGGAAAATGACAAAATCCATGGTGAGAAATTACATATATGTATTTAAATTCAATTCAGTATCAGTGTAGATTCCTCTTG
This sequence comes from Liasis olivaceus, assembly GCA_030867105.1. NCBI lineage: Eukaryota > Metazoa > Chordata > Lepidosauria > Squamata > Pythonidae > Liasis > Liasis olivaceus. Next base: position 200,282,035 of record CM061348.1, read on the forward strand.
TTTTTTTTAAAAAAAGTTTGGTTTTGTATGTGTGAGAGAGAGCTTAGCATGTAGTTTGTCCCTCAGTGTGAAAAAGGCTGCATGCCCTTATAATAAAGGAATGGATAGATTAGGCTTGTTGGCTTTAAAGCTGCACAGTCCTTCCCCTTTCATTGGGACCGTGTCCGCGGAAACTCAAATCATCAGCTACAGACTCCTTTCCATAGATGGTTCTGCATCTTAACTTGATCCCAGTTCATTTTTCCGGGGTTGAAACTTTTCACTTCAGAATATCAGTATGTTTTTTCACAGCTGGTTTTGTGGCTGTTTTTATTAAATTCACATGTTGCTTAAAATAAGCATATGTTTGTCCCTGAAGGGGAAATGCTTGCGTTCATTTGAAAAGAAAGACCGACCGCGGGGGGGGGGGGGGGACTACAGAGGAAAACAACAGCATTGAGGAATATCATTTGAGCTATACCCTGACAAGGTCTTTCTAAATGTGTTTACTGTTAAATAAGAAACACCACTTTGAATTTTGTCGTAATATTTAATTTTTCTTGATTTCTGACCTTGGCAGACGAAACAATTGTTCTAAGAATGTCTTAGTTTAACTGCAGCCAGTAGAAAACAACCCTGAAGGCAAATTGACAATGCAGAGAGTTTATGATGAGAAAGTCTTGACAATTCCCTTTCTTGGCCATTTCTCCTTTTTGGCTTGGCTCAAAGTACCGGCTGTGAGAGATACCCTGACCCTATAAACCCAGTTTCTTGGACTAATTTGATGGCTTTCTTATCTGTGTTTAATGAGGAAGCTCAGTCTAAAGGCAGCCATTCACTACCAAAGCTGTGGATTGCTTTCTCTCCCCTTCTTTTTCGAAAGAGGCGTAGGGAGGCATTCTGTTTTACTTGGGGAAATCTTGTAAAAAGTTTTACAGAGAGAATAAAACAGAGTGCTCTTTTAAGGGGAGGGAATGCACTTGAATCTGTTGTATGTCTGAAAAGAAAAGGCATCTCTTTGTAATATTCAAAGGTCAAGTTTTCTAATTCTGTTTTGGGACTTGTTTGTGTTGAATTTTAGCCAGCATTCTGCAGTACACAGTAGTGGATTTAAAAAACAAACCTTCTCTCCCCACACCCAACTGCTGTTTTCCATCAGCATAAACAGTTCCTTTCTGTAATAACATAGATGGATATAGCAGAGAACCCGTTTCTGGGAGAATCAACTCCCTATGCATTTCTTAACCATTTTTGGGAAGAATTGATCTATCTGTATGTGCAGGAGGAGGAGGAGGTGGCAGTAGCTCTAAATGAAATGACATCATACATATTACTCCCATTGATCCAATTTTAGGTTACAGCCAGGATAAAAGGAAATGGCATCAGGGAGGAAGTATGCTCATTTAGGCACAGGTCCCAGTGTGATAATGGAGTAATAATAGAAATCACGCCAGTGTCACTTGGTTGCTGCATCAGTCCAGGCACATTTCCCCTTTGAGGAGGCTTTCAATGAATTCATTCAAGTGCAGGCTGTAGCAAATGGGATATTCAGAATACCAGCTGTACTCCTTAATGATTTGTGTCCTGGCTTAGGGGTGCAGCCCAAGTCGTCATGCTGTTGGATGCTCAAGTGCATATATCTATGTCACATTTTTATAGCGGTGGAAGGTCAGTAGTTTCAATGACGTTTTTTTCTAGAATAAGTTGGGGATCTGGCATTGATTTCATTATGCTAATACAGGGTTGACAAATAGTCTCTTTTAAGGTGGGTGGTCTTCTGGGATGAGAGGCCAGTGACCTTGTAGAAAACAGTGAGAGAGCTTTAGATGCAATAAGAGAGGTTTTCCCTGTGCCTGTTTTATTTGGCATTGGGATATAAGGAGCTCGCTTTTGTTGCTGTTTAAATCCTGTACTTGCTTTGTCAAAACTTTCTCCAAAGAGTTGGCAGTTGGAGGCTTTAGTTCACTATAAAGAATGTGGTTTTAAGACTCTGCTAGGCATTTGTCTTATTACATAGATCTATAAACCTAGTTCCTGCTTACATCCCGGAGAAGCTAGGACTATATATAAGCTGCTTGTTACAACTATTCTTTCTAATTTGACTGCATTTTTAGTAATGTATTTTTCTTATTTTTCAAACTTGACTTTGCTGCATTTTTCCAATTGGATTTTGAAAGTTAAAGACTCAGGAATGCAAACTTCAAAAAATGTGTACATGTGTGAACCCACAGAGGAGCACAGCACAGTTCTGTGTGTGTTGTATGTAACCCAGTAAGAAAGATTTAAAACATTAATTGTTACACTTAAAAGAATTATTCAACTTTAAAGACCAGAGACTCTTGTGAGAATTTACCATTTCAAGGAATATGATTTTCTGGCTGGCATATGGTACCGTTCTTTGAAAATTACAGACTATTTCAGCACGCTCAGCACAACATAATAATTTATGTCTTCTCTTTAGTACTCTCCCTTAAAACGCATTTGGCACAAACAATCATGGGAAAAATGATTATTTTTTCAAGTTAGCTCTTAAGTATTGGCTTGACATTATCTCTCAGTGATACTGTGTTCCATATCAGCCGAGGTTGCTATATCTTTATCACTTATATTTCTTTTCTCTTTAACTTGCTTTGTTTGTTAGATTTGTATCCCACTGCTTGGCCAGAGCTCTGAAAAAGTTCTTGCGACTATCCAGTCCAGTCTAGCAGGCCTATGCTTTTCCTAACCTTTTGTATATATTAATCTCCCAGAGGCTGAAGTAGGTCTTCTTATGCTTTGACATTACTGTATGGAATGGGAGCACAGCTTCATTAGGTAACTGAATGGATACATGTTTTAAAAAATCAGTGAAAATAAATATTGTGATTGGGTACATTTGTACAGTAACACTGCCTCCTGTGGAATTACAAGTCTGCTTGAATTGTGGTGGGTTGCCAATAGGGATAGTATATCTGGGGCTGCAAAAATCTGGATGAGGATTAGATGGTAGCAATACAGTGTTCTGTAATATCTCTGCTGCCATCTAGTGTTTTCATAGTTTTTGCAACCCAGATATTGTAGCCTAAATTGCCATCCCACTTAGCTTTGGGAGACTCTCCCACTACTTTTAGTTGCGTTGTGATTCAACCCGCTCCCGTCAGAAATTAAATGATCCCACTTAGAGTTCTGGCAGCAATTTGTGTTATTTCTTGTGGGAGTATCTTGAAGTACATAATTTCAAAATGGTGATATTCTGCCCAAAAGGCTCTTTCAGTCCTACTGTTGATTATTACAAACTGTAAGGAAGACTAGTATATGCTGGTGACAACAATTGTAGCATGGATTTAGAAGAAGAGATTCTGCATGGATTTGCTAATCACGAACTAGCAAAGATCACATAAACATTTCAGAAAGTTGTTTGAAACTATTGCAAATTAATCAACAAACTATCATGGAGAGAATCATGTGATCACATAAATAAATGTCAGTGAAAGAAGAATGGAGCTGAGAAAAGTATCAGAAATCAAAACATGTTTTAAGTGTGTGCATGTTTAATGTGGGGTTTACATTGGTTTGAGTTAAATCAGACTAAAGGATGAAATATAGATTATATAGTTAGAATTTACCTTTTCTTCTGCATTCTATCTGAAGGGCACAATATTCACTTGTGGCATAAATGGTATGAGAGAATATCTTGAGGTGGTCATAAATGCTTCGCATCTGTCATGTATGGAACAAGTCCAAGTTTGTCCTCTATTAAATTCTACTGCCCTGCTTATTTCTTCAACTGAAAATGTATATTCTGAGTCACGTATGTACATAAATTTAGTTCATATGTGAGAAATGCACATTTAATATCCATATTTTGCAGTTTCTCTCTCCCTGCTAGTATTTATTCTTAATATAAAACTCAAGATTGGAGATGAATGGCATAAATAATAAGTGGAAGATTCTTACTTTGTCCTCTCATTTTGGTTGCTTTTCAATAATTTTTCAAAGCCTCAAAATTTCAGTTGCATAACGCATAACTATATGAGGTTCACAGAGGTAAACTGAGTGGTTACCTTGTTTCTACATTTCTTTGCTTTACTTGGCCAAACTTAGAACTGTGATGAGGTTTTAAACAATAGTTCCTTGTACGGATAACATATAAAGTCAATGCCAAAGGTACATTTCAAAAGAAACCACAAGTCCTCTTCAGTTTTTAAGTCTTTGGTGCTGTTTTTGTTAAATGGCAGCAGTTTCTATGGAGAAAGAAGAAATATTTATAAAATAACATTATGCAACACTTGAAATTTGATTTATGTTCAAAAGTAGACAATGATTTTCCAGAAATACCCTTCTTTCTTAGTTTAAAGACCCCCACAAACAATTATTTTATGTACATGAACTTGAGTAGAGAGTTAGAAGCATTTGTTTAGAATTGTATACCTCAATCTGAGCATCGTTCAAATGTGTAAATTCAACTTTTATAGTTCCCTCACCTTCATGGACATTCTGCAGTTGAAGTTTGCACATCCAGAGTATGAGCTGGAGAACACTAATTTGTTTGTTTCTTATTGTTACATTTAGATTTTGCATTCAAAGTACCCCTTTTTTAAAAAAGCAACCAGTTTCTGTCACAAGTCTGCTGATAAGTTTCACTTATCTCACTGGAGCTTGGGTAAATGTGCTTAAATTGCAGCTGTAAATACATACATGATGGATACGGTCTGTACAACATATGATAAATACGTATTTAAGTACAAACATATTATTAGATGTACAATCGCACAAATGCTAGAATACAGGCTCACTTTTGCATGATGTTCTGGCTTGTAGTTGCGTAAAGTGAATTGAACTGGATTGCCCACGCCAAACCAGTGCCAATGGCCCTGGCAAGTCAATCAAAATGGTACACATGGGTAGGGAGCCTAGTTGAGGCTGGAATAGCTGGGGCTGGCCTGGGCTAGGTTTGTCAGGCAGCTGCTGCGTGCTGAAATAGCGGCTTAAACTTTTCCTTACAGAAAGTCAAGATATGCCATTCTGTACCCACTTATGGCACTTCTTAAAACTCTGGGTTTTCAGAGGACTGTCTCAATGTAAATTACCCAGCACGTGTTTGTAAGCCTGAGAACTTGAATTTTAGAGCCCGGGTACCCCCTCACTTCATTTTGATTTTATGATTTGTAATGTGTTGTTGAATTAATAACAATTAGTGTTATCAATTAAATGGTAATATCTGTCATAGGCTGCATTAAGAGGGATAACTTTGAATAGTCTGTAAGTACAGAAAAAATAAATATGCATAATGACTTCTTGGTTTAAAAACAAAAGACTGGTGAATGGAAACAAATCAGGAAGAAATGATAGGGTGACTGAAAGTAATAGAAAACAATTCTTTCTCCCAATTTTAACATATGATACCTTTCATGATGGCTTTATTTTGAATTAATTAAATCCATACTGTTTGAGATGTTAACAGGTGACCATAAACATCCAGATAATTATAGTATACTTTCTCCAACTGTTCTTCATTTTGGAGCAGTTCTACCCTGATCTTCCATTCTTTGGATGTATTGGGACTGCAAGCCAGAAATTCTGGGAGAATGGCAGTCCCAACACATCTGGAGAGCATCAGTTGGTGAAGGTCATTCCAGTGCTGAATAATATAGGCAGGATTTTAAAATGGGATTCTGTTCTTAAATGGAATCTGATCTTGTTGATGACATTAATATATACTGTCTTGCTATCAAGTTGGAATGGGGTAGGTTAATTTGCAGATATAGATCACTCAGGAACTGGATTCCCAAATCAGTTTTCTTTCTGTGCTGGCAGTTTGATCTTGGAAATGGTAAGCAAGGCACAAGAGAAAATCTTTGCACCCAAAGATCTAGAAGGAGATCAGCAGTGGATTTTCACTTGTGATTAAGTAGAATTTCACTGGTTTTGTTCTGTATGCACAGGATTATCTTCTCATTCTGTGGGGCGAGAACATTGGCTACATAAGAAACTCCCTACAGCTTTTTAGAACACAGAATTTTCTTTTCAAATGGTTTATTTCCTGACCCTTGATGTGCACTTTATTTTCAATATTTTTTCCATATAATAAAAGCAGAGTAAATGGAGCACTTAAGGACTCACTGCAGTAGCAGTTCTGTAATTTTCCCCCGTTCATGTTCCCTGTAATTAAATTCCTTGTTTTCTTCTGTTGTGGATGCAGTAAGGTAGAATTATTTATACTCTTAACTGGTAGTTAAACCAACTGATCATAGGGGAATTTCTCTCTGAATAAGTATGCTTAGAATTGCACTAAAAGGGGGTGGATGTATATATGGAGATATGGATATATGGGCATGCAGATTATATGATTCCTGTTTCAATTTTAAAAGAGAAAGTTGGATAAATTTGTATTTCTGTTTTGCTACACTTCTTCAGTCCTACACATGTTAAAATCTCCAGGAAGTGATGCAGTATAACTTGAGCTTTTCTTAATTTTCTATGAAAATTAAATAACTTGGTATATTTTATAAAGCATGTTTTTTTTTTTTGTCTGCGCTCAGTCATTACTGACCCTGCAGTGACTGCCTGGACGAATCCTTGCAGTTTTCAAGGCAATTGTTTCGGAAGTGGTTTGCCAGAGCCTCCTTCCTAGAGCAGAACCCAGCTGGCGAGCGCAGAAGGCGGGGTTTCCGTTGCTTCGCGCCCTTTTCGGGCGAGCGCGGTTTCGCGCTTACTGGCAACTGGTCCCGTCTCTCTGTGCAAGGCGCTGCCAGCATTTTTCCTCCCACCGGAGTGAGAGTACCCATTTATCTACTCACATGAGTTTTCGACCTGTTGGGTTGACAGGAGCTGGGGGGGGGGGGGAAACAGGAGCTCACCCTGTTAACGCGAAGGCTGGACTTGAACCGCCGAAGCGTCAGCCATTTCTGGCCGGCAACTTTCAGCGTCATTAAGCCGCTGCGCCACCGCGTCCCCCTAAAGCATGTTACCTGATAACATATTTATCAAAGCACTTAATTGAGATTAGTATAAATTTAATCTTACTTAAATAAAGAATAGGAAACCATGGCAAATGAACAAGCCTCTCAGTTCACTTTGGTAAAGGAGTTTTTCAGAATGATGATATGCGAGTGTTCAGAAATGAACTGATCTACTGTTTCTGTATATTACGAGCACACAGTATAATTTCATAGGTTATCTGAGACTAGTCACTGGCTAGCCTCTTTTGTTTGAATTATACCCTTAAAAAAGGGTTATAATTTTATCTCACAAGCTATTTATTTTCTTTTAGCTTTCCCCAGACCAGCTGGTCTTACTTCTGGAGTGTCTCCTGCAGAAGAGGACATTCTGTTCAAAAATGTTGGAATGCTTACAGAAAACTTACCACCTCCGTGAGCAGGATGCAGAGGTAATCCAGTTACAGACATAGTGAGCTCACAAACTAAGCCAATAGCATGTAGTAATTGCATTCTGTTGGATACGGGATTATTCTGTTTTTTTACAGATCAATTTTAAAAATTTAAATTTGTCCTGAAGGCAATACAGGTAGAGCACGGGTTGCATTTGCTGCTTTCAGTTTTACGGCTATGTTTTTAATAAATGTTTGTATTTAGTGAAGCATGTGTGTACATGTATGCTTGCATAGTTTGGTTAGTACAGCCAAGTCACATCTCTCCACTGTGTCTTTGAGTTTGAAAAATACACACATCTGGAGAGGATTAAATGATATATGCCTTATTGAGGATTCATTTTCTTTTTCTTTTTACTAATTTTGTACCTGCTTATATTTGGCAGTAAAACTGCTTTTTGTTTACGTTCAGCTGTATATGAGAATTTGTACTCACAAATATTAGATTGGAAGTTTATGAAAAAATAAAATACTTGTTTTCATTCTGAGTTTTAATTCTGAGTTCCATTCAAAAACAGATCTTCAGCAAGAATATGTTTTACAAAGACAGTCAGTTATTTGGACTATTATTTATTAATTAATAGCTGTCATAATTCACCTCAGCCCACAGATTCTGTGTAGTGTATAACTGAGAAAGGAAAGGAAAGGAAAGGAAGATAGATTACAATTAAGAAAACCAGTGCTTCTGCTGCCTAACTAAAAAGAAGGAGAAATCACAACAGAAGGCAGTACAGATAGCAACTAAATGCATTTTCAAGCAAGTCTAAAATTTGTGTGAGTGTTATGGGAGCTAAATCATTTACCGGGCCTGTCTTTAAAATGATCCAGAAGCTTAATCTGCTTAATGCAAAATAGAGTATAAAAACATTATCTGGGAATGGGATGATTCTGAAAATATCCCATTGGTGGTTGGGAATTTTCCAGACAATTTCCCGAGACTATGCTGCCCTTTACCCTTTATATTGTAAAGGGCTTGCCCCTCCCAGGTACTTGGTAAATTGCCCACTGTCCTATTTACAGATTAGGCTCTTGAGGTCCTTGATGGAGATCCTTGTCTGAGGGACACTGTCAAGTGAGATATGAGGAATGGCTATAAACCAAATCAGAATTCCTCAAGCTGGTACGCTTCAGATGTTATGGATTCCAGGGTCCCAGGCATCTGCTTTATATTCAGGGAAATATGTTTATTCCTCTGCAAATCTTTGAATAGATTTGGAAGTTTTCTGCCTTTTAATTGTTTTTAGATGATAACTGTACATTTGTTTTATTATAATTTTTAAATTGCTATATAAAGTGCTCATAGAACATTTTACTGAAACATTGCATAAATAGCGCTACAAGCTTCATATCTCTCTTCTCTTTTACTGCAATTCTGGTGAGAATGAAAGTTTCTTTTTCAAGTGAATTGCAGTTAATGTCTCATCTGTATCCTAAATTGGGTTTAGTCTTAAATATAACTACTGAAAACAAGTGTGATTCATTTTCTACCAGTCACAGATGAAATGAACCCTAGTTTGTCTGGATTCAGAAAATAAGCAACCTGTAGGTAATCAAAATGAAGCAGAACAATTCAGAATTCTTCCTTTGCAGAAAGAATAGAAGTGGGCTGAAGGGAGACCCTCTTAACACAAAACTATGCTTTAGCATTGCTGTACTTGTGCAAGTAGTAGCTACTACCGTAAAATCTTTCAGAACGTGATTTTTGTTTTGTATTTTAACAAAAGGAAGCATCTGTACAAGATTTGCTCCATAAATAGAATTATATATGAAACAAAATTAAGACAAAGGCTTATCTAGGTTTTAGACTTCTGCAGTTGTTGTAATATCTTTCAGTGGCTCCTGGAATGTTGATTGAAGCTTTTTATAGGTCAGTACATAAGATTGAAAGCGCCACAGTTGAGAAATGTCTCCTATATCCAAGGAAATATTTAAGATAATAGGTAAGGTTTATTTCAGCTTTAATGTATTTGTTGTTTATACGTGTGCTAAAGGCCAGATTTATTTTTAATTAGCTTTGAAACACACTTTGCTATTTATAGAAATTAAGATATATTTAGGGTATATTTTAATCACTTACAAATACCAAAGAAATGTCAGGACTTCTATATCTGGAAGAGAAATAACTGAGAAGGTAGCATCAAAGCTGTGTCCCCTGTGTTGTGGTTACGTGCCAGGACACCAAGACCTATGTGAAATTTTTACACTAGGCTGATTTTTCCCCTTTCTCCTGGCATAAATTGTGCCAAAGATACTTGGGGTATGTGTATTTATATGTGTGTGTGTGTGTATTGAAGGAAAGCCACAATGTCTGTGGGAGAAATATTACCTTAACTTTATCTTGCAAGGTGAAATCAAGGGCTTTACTCTACCCTTTAAGAAAGGCAACTGAGATAACATTACCGTTACAGTTCCGACAGCTACTGGATAACAAGTACCTACAGTCCTCAAAAGGGAATGTTGTGGTACATGCTCTTGTCTGCCTAAACAAGGAAGTTTCTGGGGCTCAAAACACATTAAATGCCACAAGGAGGGGATTCCCCCCCCCCCTTGAAATAAAACAGGCAGTGATTCCTAGCTACATTTTTTTGTTGAATGGCTTTGGATAACATTCAAATGTGCATCATTAAATGTAAGTCTTTATGATGCCACCACAAAGTCTTCTGTGCCTGGTTTATAAAGACTGCAATCCTACAAACACATGCTTACCAGTAAGTACAGTGGCCCTCTCTTCTGAGTAAACATGGTTAGGATCAAGCTGAATCATCTTCATTGTCTTTATTTGAAAAGAGAGATGGTTGCAAAATAAAAATCAATCTGTTACAAGTACAATTTTATACAGTACTGAGTATTTTGTGTAGTTAATTTTCAGAGTAGACGGAGTTATTATCAATTCATGCTGAAGTAATGATTGTTCAGTTGTTTTAAATTATTGTCAAACATTAAATTATGAACTTCCTGATACAAGTGTTAAGTTAAATATTCCAACTGATGGTATGGTGTCACAGTGTACAGACACACAATTTCTTCAGAGTATTTTTTAACAGGTTTGGGTAAAACCTGTTTGCCTTTAAAAACTGACACCAATGAAAACATTTACCAAAAGTTATCCATCCATACATTTGTTTCAAGTTTCACATTAGGCTTTTGGTAAATCCTGCTAAAGCACTAACCAATTTTGGTTAGTTTTTAGGAAGAAATTGTGAAGATATGTATAGATAAACTAAAATAACCAGCAACAATTGGTAAGAACTGATCAGTATGAAGGGAATGTGTACTGACAGCATGTGAACTGACAAAACCTGATGAGCTATTGGGAAGGAGAGAACATCAAAGAAGAAGACATTTAGAATATAAGATTTCAGATAATAAGATACTCTTCCCACCTAATTTGTCTCCCGGAAGGTCAATGACATTGCTGTACTGTGTGGCCCTAGGAATTAGCCATTGGACGCACATTGCCTACACAATGATACTGTGATTGGCAAACCACCAAAGAGCCTCCATATTTATCCATGATTTAAATTCCATGATTAAATGTTTAAACCCACATGGTAAGACTGCACCATTCTTAAAATACTGACAAATGTGAATAAATGTGCTAAGTAATGATCATCTCAGTTATAGCTGAAGAGGATTGCCTTTGAATGTGCTCTCCCTTACATTATGCAAAAGGCTTGTGCAATGTATATATATGGAAAAGCACTGGATTTCAGTATATATTTTTTTGCATGGGATGGATGTCTTTTGTTGTCTTCATGGCAATAAGGAGGGAAGATTCAAATGGCTGCAATTTTTACCATGTTTTCTGTACAATTCCAATGAGGGAGACAGAACAGGTTTGAAATTCTGTATAGAACACGTTGAAATTCTATATTTTGTAGAATATATACAGTGAATTTTGGAGATGCGTTCTTCTAGTACACTAAAAATGAAATGAAATACTCTTTTATGTAGGTTCCACGGTTTTCTCTAAATTAACAGTAGGAACAAACTTGGATTTACCAGTGAGTACTTGACCATTTTGCTCGACATTTTCAGAGATTCATTTGAAGTAGAAGAACAAGATTAAGGCTAAGCTCTGTTCTTTCCTGCAAAATTACTCTCAGATCAAATGTTTTACAAGCAGACCTTGCATGATATTAGATTCATCTAGCTATTGGGAATTAGCAAATGTTAATAGCTTCCTTTCAGTAGCTCCCTGACCAACAGGGTGAGCAGGAGATTGAAATAAAATTGAAATATTTTATTCAGTTGTTTTTTAAAACAATTTTAATCTAGTTATAAGCTATACAGTATAAGTTTATATATCAAATGTAATTAGAATGAATGCTATTACAAACTTGCTTTATTATGGGCAATAAAATAGAAGCAAAAGAGTGTAATATTAAACTTTGTATATTTATTTAGACTAACTCATATTCATGAGGCTCGCTTCTAGGTAATTGTAAACAGGATTTTTCTATCCTCCTCCTCTTTTTATTTTTTTAAATTTAATAGATACTTAAAAGCACAATGAAGGAAAAAACAAATAAGAAAAATAAAAAGATAGAAAAAAGATTTACAAGCTATATAAAACTGAGTGAAATTTTTGAAGAAACATTGGTTAGTACTCCAGTTATAGTAAATAGAATCTCTGTGTTTTGTTGTTCAATTTGGCAAGGCTGGAGATTGAGGAACAGATGTGTGTGTGTGTGTGTGTGTGTGTGTACATACATACAATGTAATTCTGTCCATGCTTATTTACTGTTCCAGTGGTCTTAATAAATGTGTTCAGAATTGCAAATCTGAGAGTTATTAAAACTTCTAATAACTTCAGTACAATATATTCAGTATGTTGGAGAATAGAATGAAGATCTTATGCCTCCAAAACCAATTCTGTATCAAAAGGCAGCTCTTAATATGAAGATTCAGAAGAACAAATGGTCCTGTAACAGTTTTCATAAGAGGCAGGATACATCGGTGAATCAGAGCCACTGATCAACATCACGAGGTGCTAGGAATAGGCTGTGGCTTAGTGAAGAGAGCGCATGCTTGGTCTGTGTAAGATCCCCGATTAAGGCCTGGCCCCTCCACTTCAGACAAGGAAATATACCTGTTTGAAGATCTGGAAAGCTGTTCCTAGGCTTAGCTGCAAGCACCGATCTAGTTGTTTCACTGATAGGTGAGAAGGCAACTTCTATACTTCTAATTCCAGTTTTCCCCCTATATTAGGGTTTTCACTGCCAGAGATCAGTGAAATCAAGCTTTGGCTCTTATTCTCAAGAGCCATTAAAACATGACACAGTCCCCCTTCTTGTTTGTCCTATGCAATTCCTTCCAAAAGATTGATCACCAGTTAATTTTCCTGTTTTGGTTAACAGTTGTAGATCTCATGCTTATTTCTTGACATAAAGAGGGCAGGAGCCATAGAGGAAAATATGCACATTATTTACAGATACCTTGTATCCTGTTATGTTTTGTTGCCTTCTTTCAAAGGGTCAATCCAGTAGAGTAAAAAGTATAGAAGAGATACTATTATAGTATAGAAGAGTATAGATACTATAATAGTATAGAAGAGAACCAATAAAATACAGACTATAGGCAACTGGAAAGCAAAAGAATGAATGAGTAAAAAACCTCTCTTAGCACTGGGATTAAAAGAAGAAAATAAAATCAGCTAGATAAGCACAGCAGTAGTACTAAGTAGGGTGTAGACAAGACATCAGAGTATGACACTTTGGATAGAAAAATTATTTTGATATTTTGAACTAATCAAGTTCATGTCACTCTTGGTTATGTGAATACTGTAATCTGTATCATTGGGCAAGTCAGCACAGAATGAATAGCATGGCTAAGTTACAAACTAGGAAGTCCCTGGCTCAAGTCTTACTTCACTTATACCCATTAGTAAGCCAGTTTGTATTATTTTATAATAATAGTAGTTTTGGGCCTTGGTTCAAATTCCTGCCAAGGCCAGGCAGTGCCCCTTTTTCCAGAACCAGGGAGTTAATGAGCTCAGTAGAAGAAGATAGGCTTTGCTTGCCAAATGTCCCTACTTCAGACTTTGATAGTTCAGTAGTAATGATATGAAAGATCACTGCCTGACATCCTGGGGAGGGATGGAAATACTTAAAGCATTTCACATATATTATGTCAAAATAAGCTAGATGTTACTAGATAATGTTGGCTCCTGCTGAAAACAACAGCTTTATTTCTCCATCTGGCCCATCTAATCCAGTTAGAAAAAGGGGAAATTGGCAAAAATCATTACCTGTGTTTCCATCAGCAGAAATGCCCTGAGCAGAACTCTGCTGGGGGCATGTTCCTGCTGACAGAGAAGAGTCTAAATCTGGCATACATTTGTTGTTGGTAGGACATAATAGTAGTTTTTAGACAGAATTGCAAGTTTAAATGGTAAATAAAAGATGTTCCATCAGTTTTATGTTTTACAGGTATATAAATGTAATTTATTATTATGAATTGTAACACAGTCAGCCAGATGTTTAGACTGGACTGGATTTGGCATTGTTATTGTTATTGTTGTTGTTGTTATTATTATTAAACTTACTGCCCTACAAATGTTCCTGGATCACAGTTCCCCAAATTCCAAATAAGCATGGCCATCTTTGAAAGGCATCAAACTGGGGAAGACTGATTTCTGTCTGTCCGTCTCAATCCAGTTCTCAGCTGGTGCCTGATGTCTGTTAAGCATTGGATAAGGGCAAAGAAAGTCAACTTAATCCAGAAAGACTGACCAGAACCAGATCAGAGGCAGATCAGGAAGTAGAGACAGGTATTGCCAGATGTTACTAATGATTTATATAATCCCAGTTGAAATGAAGGGCTGGAATTTTGTGAAGGGCTGTTTCTAAAACATCTAGTTTTGGAGATGTCAAAACTGGCCTAGAGTGACATTTAGCTTTATTACTTCAGGAATTCACATCCTTTCTGCCAATAGATTATCATTTTATTTGCTTGTATCACAATGGATAAGCTGTTTTTCTGTCCAAAACATTCCCAAAGCAGCGTGCACGCACACGCGCACACACACACACACACACAGAGAAATAGGCCTTTAAAACAAAAAACCTAAACAATACCAGCAGAATTAAAAATACAAAGTGTGGATCAGCCAAAACACTGTGAGCCTTTAGCTGAGAACAGCAACTAAAACTGAAGTCACCCTTAATAATGTGCTTTTACTTTCTACAAATTCAGAAGAGTGGGCCAGATGGGCTTCCCAAGTGACAGAATTTCATTCTGAAGACCACACTGAAAAGGGGCTGCCTTGTTTATTCACCAGCCATGCTTCATGCAGCAGTTGTATGGGCTCACCTGAAACTCTTTCAGGATAAAGACTCATTTTCTTATTTTCAAAATTATCTAGAGAGCTAGGAGGTTATGATTTCCAATTAAAAATGAGGAGCAGAATTGACCTGCTGAAATATTTGCAAACATTTAAGTGCCCATTATTCATGTGGCAAGGTCATCTCCCCTCTCACTCAGGATCAGGAATCTTTTGTCCATTCTTCCCTGGGTTGTTTGCAAACAGTACGATCATCCCATTCCCCATGGCTCTTTAATCAATCCTATCCATAATATAAAATTAGCTCTCAAATTAGTTGTAGTTTCCTTCCTGTATATGTTCCTGAATCACTCCATTTAAAGAAGTCCTCATAGTAGATAGAACTTTATTTCATTATTTTTTTTCTACTTTCAGCAGCTTAAGACACTGTGTGTATCAAGGCTGTCAGATTGAATATTTGGGAGGGCAGGGGAGAGAAGAGGAGGAGGAATGAAAGCAGACTGCTTTTGTGGAGAATATGAGAAATGCAAGTTAAGGCATAATATCCAGTGAGGTCTAATAACTCTTATACAACTGTTCTGTTGTAGTACAGAATCATATGAAACTATGAAATCTTATTTCACAAACCAGAGTTACATTACTATAAACTATACAGAATTCTTGATTTTCTTAAATAAATTATGCATAGAAGAAGATAACTTCTATCCATCTCCCAAACCATGAAAAATCTGGCAGGCGTCAGAGAACATGTTTACCACAAAGCAGTACTTCTGTTTACCAGCTTTTGAATTGGGCAGTGTCTCATATGTTCTGCCGAATCCTTTGGCAAGTTTGCTACCACACATCATTTGTTTAAAAAAAACAACAACAAACCCACCTTTTTGAAACAAAGCCATGACTAAATTATTTTATTTTTCTCCCAATTAATGTCTGTCTTAAAACTTTATTTTAAAAAAAACTGTGACAATGTATCTACTGGTTAAGATATTAAACTAGGACTGGGAAGACCCAGGCTCCACCTCAGTCAGAGAAGCTCAGGACCAGTCATTCTGTCTCTCTCTCTAACCTACCTCACTGGGTTATTGTGAGTGTTAAAACTGGAGTGCGGTGTACAGTAGCTGTGAGTTCCTGGGGGGAAGCCAAAAAAAAAAGAACAAATAAATAAATTTAGGATTATTCACAATTTTGTTTCTGTATAGATAGTCATTTTTCCATCTTATTTTATGTACACTGAACATAAGCTGCCGTATTAACTGTTACATATAATGCAGAATTCAAACTGTCAAATTGAAAATTATTTTATCCCAATTTTGGGGGTGCTTTATCTTGAAGCATTCCAAAAATGCTATTCGGAGGGCTGCAAATAATAGCATCTTTCAGGCAAAACTGCTTGTGTATTTCTAATGCAGCTTCCATCTTTTTCTTCCTTCCACTAACAAGATGGGCATAAGGGAAAAAGAGCAAGTACATAGTGTCTTTTAGCTGCTAGAACTAGGGAGTTGTTCATCTGAAATCATCCTTGAAAATCCAAAATTGGATATTTCAGAAAGAGAGAAAATTGTTTTCTTGGCTGTCCATGGCATTCTCAGGAGTCTTCTCCACACCAAAGTCCAAAGTGTTAATATTCTTGTATTCTGTTCCTTCAAGATCCAACTTTTGCTTCCATAGATACCATCAGAATCACTTGTACAATTCTGATCTTTGTAGGTATAGACATGTCATGGCATTTGAATATCTTTTCCAAGCCCTTCATGGCTGCTCTACCAAGTGCTAGTGTGTGACATATTTCCTGACTGCTGGTTCCTTTAATGTTGATGGTTGATCCTAAAAGACAGAAGCTATCTATCACTTTGCTATCTTCATTGTCAATTTTAAGGCTGGTTGTTGTTGTTGTTGTCATTAGTTTCATCTTCTTTATATTTAATTTAGTCTCATTTTTTCTCTGTGCGCCTTGATTTTTATTACTAGAGCTTGCCAATCCTTTGCATTTTCAGCTGTCAAGAGTAGTGTCATCAGCATAGCACAGGTTATTGATGTTTCTTCCCCCCATTTTAAAACCACACTCATCTTCCAATCTAGCTTCCCTTAACATATATTTGGCATATAAGTTGAATAAATAAGGGGACAGTATACTACATCCAATATAGACTAGTGATACTCTGTAAATGAAGCTTAGCTATTGAGGTAAGATACTAACATACATCCTGCTATGACCTATACAGTCGTTCCTTTGATGCAAGTAGAAGGTTAGCCTGGGGTGTGATTTCAAATACTGTGATGTAATCTAATGTCAGTATGATATTCGTCTTGGGAAACTGTACTGTGAAGTACTAATTTATTCTTGTTTGCACTATAATTCATTTTTAATCCTGAAGGTCAAAAGTGTAGCTAATGCTTCCTCGGCACAATAAGCTGTATGGTGGCTCTTTTTAGGTGTTCCTAAATAAGCATCTAGGGTTATGATTTAGAATAATTTGTGTTCTATGGCTTTGAATGTATTAGGGAACTCCCCAGCAGGCATTTTCTAGAGCATTCGCTTTGCATCACAATGCAGGGATCTATTAACAATGGGAGCAGTTCTTAGTAATAAGGTGATACATATATACAGCAATCTGCAAGACTGGCATTATTCTGGCTTCCCTATACTTAACTGACTGGCCTATTTTGTCTGTATTCTAATGGTAGAAGTTATACCTGCTCTTAGAAATAGTTTATGAAAAGAAGGGGATTATAAAGATACTGAGATCATAGTGATGAATGGTTTAAATGCATGGAGCAGAAAGATAAATACAGTCTCCTCTCCAAAAGTCAATAATGAAAGTTGAAGAAAGCATATATATGTCATCTCATTCATGTATAACATTAAATATAAAGAAGACTAAACTAATGACAACAGGTAGAACGACCAGCCATAGAATTGACAATGAATATATTGAAGTTGTGAATAACTTCTGCTTTTTAGGGTCAGCCATTAAGAGTGAAGAAACAAGGCATCAAGAAATACGCCGCAGACTAGCACTTGGTAGAGCAGCCATGAAGGCCTTGGAAAAGATATTCAAATGCTGTGATGTGTCTATACCTACAAAACTCAGAATTATTGCAAGCCATGGTATTCTCTGTGACACTCTATGGGGGTGAAATTTGGACTTTGAAGAAGCAGGGTAGGAAGAGTATTGACACTTTTGAACTATGGTGTTGAAGAAGATTCTGGAGAATACTGTGGACAGCAAGAAAATAAACAAATGGCTCTTTGAACAAATCAACCCAGAGTTGCCACTCAAACCATAAATGACCAGGCTCAAATTACCTACTTTGGACATATTATGCTAAGATCTAGCTCTCAGGAGAAGGCTCTAATGCTGAGAAAGGTGGAAGGAAAGACAAGAGGATGACCAGCAAGGTGGATGGATTCAGTGGTGATGAGTGCACCATTGGAAGACCTGAAAGACCAAACTAGGGATAGATTGTCATGGAGAAAAATCAATCTATGTGGCCACTAGGAGTTAAAAATGACTTGATGGCACATGATGTCAGGTTCAGCCTGAGAATCACATGAGACAGTCCAGAAATCAGCTCAGCTTCTTTATTAGCTTGCACCTAAGAGACAGAATCTTGCCAGACTAACTCTAATCCCCCAACAACAGCAACTATAAGCATTATGCCCTCAGGGAGGGCCGGTCTCTTTCTCTTGACCTTCATACAGTCCAGCTGGGGGCTGAGGAGGTGCTTTCCTTGGAATGTCTGTCCCCCTTCCCTGTAACCGTGAAGCTCCATTCCAGAATCATCCTTGCTCATGACTTCCATCACACATAATCAGTCAATCAATTAGTCATGTTTAGAAGGAAGTTGTTGTATTATCATTATAATTCCTGTTCACTGCATTAAATGAGTGGAACTCTAGATATTTCAGAGAAGCAAGTTCTGTGAGGTGCCTTAATCTTCAGCAGGAAGATTGGGGCATCATATATAGAAAAATACGCAGAGCCAAAAGAAGACATTTTCTTTTCTGATAACCTCTTGATGTTTAGGCTGATATTTTTTCTTCTATTCCTTCTACCCTCAGCGCTAATTTTTATTGCTAGGCCAAGTCCTTTGGGTTAAGTGATTAAACATTTGGTTAATAGTAATAAGCAGTATTGGTTATTGGGTTATGATGATATGGGGGAAAAATTATAACTGCTTTTGGAGTTAAGGGTTTTGGTGATATATGAAGTTGTGTTAGTTTTCCAAGAACTCTGGAATTGCATTCACATGTTCTGGTAAACTTAGTTTATGATGAATGAGCAGCCAGCTGCAGTAGGCTGCTTAGATTGCACATGCTAAGTTGTCGAACAAAGTACAGATGGCTCTTTCCTGGGTTTCTTTTGTGTTCCTCTCAAAACAAGGCTGAAAAAGAAACTGTGATCAAACTGTGCCTTTTTTCTCTGGCTTGTTCCAAGGCAAATAACCCAGAATCACTGATATGAACTGCATCTTCTTTAAGAAAGAGACCATGTAACATGAAACAACAGAAAACTTGGTAGCTGTGTAGCCATAATGTGGCTTACTGTGCTGAGCACATTGCAAAGGATAAAACTACAAGTTGCTTCAAAGAAATTGCATATGGTGGGCTCTTGCATTGGAGCGGGGAGGCTTAACCAGTCCCTTTCCAGCTAGACAGGAATCACAAAGCATACGTGGTAATGTCACTGCACAATATACTGTATAGCTGACTATTTATCATCAAATAGTCAGAAAAATAAATAGGTTGACTGCTGCATGCTCTTATTCATATCAAAAGAGCTGAAGAAGATAGAAGCTGCAGTGTTTTCCCTTAGCATTTTAATATTATTGTTCTATTAGTTACTGTAATAGAGAGAAATACAGATATGGGTATAAACCTGGAGTGTGATATATATTTTATTTCCTCTGCTCTTGACACCATTTAGCTAAGAACTCTTGTCTATACAATTCTCATAAATAAAGAAAAAGAGAAGATACACCCATGTAAAAATTAATGACATGCCCCTAGCATAGATTTTTATTATATTTTAAAATATATACTAAATATATTTTAATATATCTATATTAAAAAAAAAAATTCCCTCTCACCCCTATGGGTGGTATGTGTCTTCCTCAATCTCGGGTCCTCTACCAGAGGCCTGGGAGTTTGAGGGTTCTGCGCAGTATCTTAGCTGTTCCTAGCACTGCACTCTTCTGCACAGAGAGCTCTGATGTTGTTCCTGGGATCTGTTGGAGCCACTCTCCCAGCTTAGGAGTCACGGCCCCGAGTGCTCCTACCACCACTGGGACCACTTTGGCCTTTACTTTCCACATCCTCTCCATTTCCTCCTTCAGGCCCTGGTACTTCTCCAGCTTCTCATGCTCCTTCTTCCTGATGTTGCTGTCACTTGGCACTGCTACATCTATCACTACCACTGTCTTCTGGTCTTTGTCTACTACCACAATGTCTGGTTGATTAGCCAGTACCTGCCTGTCCGTCTGGATCTGGAAGTCCCACAGGATCTTAGCCCTGTTATTCTCCACGACCTTCTGTGGAATCTCCCATCTGGACTTGGGGGGGGCCTAGCCCATACACTGTGCAGATGTTCCTGTACACAATGCCAGCTACTTGGTTGTGCCGTTCAGTGTATGCTGTTCCTGCCTGCATCTTACACCCTGCCACTATGTGTTGGACTGTCTCTGAGGCCTCTTTGCACAATCTGCACCTTGGGTCCTGTCTAATGTGGTAGACCCCTGCTTCTGTGGATCTGGTGCTTAGTGCCTGTTCTTGTGCTGCTATGATCAGTGCCTCAGTGCTGTCTTTTAGTCCGGCCCTTTCCAGCCACTGATAGGATTTCCCAATGTCAGCCACCTCAGCTATCTGTCGATGGTACATCCCATGCAGGGGCTTGTCTTGCCATGGTATTTCCTCCGCTTGAACTTCCTCCCGTGTTTGCTGCTGCCTGAGGCATTCTCTCAGCAGCTCATCTTTGGGTGCCATCTTAGTGATGTACTCCTGGATACTCTGGGTTTCATCCAGGACAGTGGCTTTGACACTCATCAGACCCCGCCCACCCTCTTTGCGGCTGGTGTACAGTTTCTGGGTGTTGGACTTGGGGTGGAAACCTCCGTACATTGTGAGGAGCTTCCGGGTCTTCACATCGGCAGCCTCCATGTCTTCCTTTGGCCAGCTCACTATACCGGCAGGGTATCTGATGACTGGCAGGGCGTACATGTTGATGGCATGGATCTTGTTCTTCCCATTGAGCTGGCTCTTCAGGACCTGTCTTATCCTTTGGTGGTACTTGGATGTTGCTGTCTTCCTTGCCTCCTCCTCATGGTTCCTGTGTGACTGTGGGACACCAAGGTATTTATAGCTGGTCTCTATGTCTGCTATGTGGCCCACTGGTAATTCCACTCCATTGGTCTTAACTACCTTCCCTCTCTTTACTATCATCCTGCCACACTTCTCCAGTCCGAATGACATCCCAATGTCCTCGCTGTAGATCCGTGTCAGGTGGATCAGTGAGTCGATGTCTCGTTCACTCTTAGCATACAGCTTGATGTCATCCATGTAGAGGAGGTGGCTGATGGTGATTCCATTATATATAGATAGATAGATAGATAGATATAGATAGATATAGATATATAAATATAAATATTTTTAAAATATTATATTTTGTTATAAACATTTATGTAAGAACACTTTTTTATTGCATTTTAATTAGTATTTATTCTTGTTTTTATTGTAAACTACCCAGAGTTGCTCTTTGGGTGAGATGGGCGGTGACTAAATTTGAAATATAAATAAATAGATAGATAGACAGATAGCATTCTTTAATCTACAATATATATTTTTAAATAGGTTGGAATGCACATGATGAATACTTTTATATAGCACTTAGAATTAGTTGTCTTGAACACTGGCTTCTGAGAATAATGTTTTCTTTAAGATTTCTGATCTGATACAAGTGCAAATTTTAATTTACTATAATTTTAATGGAACATATTGAAAGTATATAATTGGTTGATTGTAGAATAATTGGATATATACAGTCATTGTAAGAACAAGAATATAACTGATTACACAGTATTGGAATGGTTGTATTTGTATCGAACTGAGCAGATAATCTCAATTCAGAGCGGGGAAAGGATGTTTTGTGGATATGCTAGTCTCCTGATTAACTACATTCTTCTTTTTGAAGTTTGCTCATTATAAGGATATACAAATTCTTCACAAAAGATAGATTACGTAGGGCAAAGGAATCCAGGCTCACCAGATGCAACTGGATATTGCTGATTAGTTGGGTGGGGGTGAGCTGTATATCCTAATGAGGATTCCTACCTGTATTTAACTGCAATTATTAAACTTATAACTACAAGGATTTCAATCTGGAAAGGGGAAAGGTTTCATTACTTAGCAATTGTTTCCAATGGATACAAGCAGAATGGACCAATTGTATTCCTCTTTCCTTCCCAGCTACCTTCAAAGTAGGTTTTGCTTGCCTTTATAGATATTACCATGCGGTCAAATCTGACTACATGATGCTGTGTTGGGATTTGATCATTTTTACAGTGTGATCACTAATTGTGGAGAACACGTATTTCTAGCTCCCTCTCTCTTTCTGTTGATCATGCGCATACAAACAGTCTTAAATTACAGCTAAGCCAGAGGAGAATGCTGATTTAGAAAAGTGTTAACAATATATTTCCCCTCAAAAGTTGTAGCAGTTCATGGATATGCAGCAGTTTAGTTTCAAACAAAAAACAGTGTTTCAGATAGCACGTAGGAACGCACAAGGATCTGTAGGCAACTCTTTAAACCAAAGATGCTTTTACTCAGGATTACATTGCAGCTGCAGATGGCAGACCTGTGATTCTTGGATAAGAAAACAGTTGCTTTAAGGAGTTGATCCCAGATGCTACATGAAGGCCCCCACGTGTTTTGAACCACGTTTTCCCTTTGAATCCAAAATGCTGCACTCCTAGTTCTGTATCAAATAATGTAGCTGCCTTTGATGTGTTACGATGCTCTCTTGACTCAGAGTATTCTGAGGGTTGTGGATTCAGATTGATGTTATTTCTAGAAGTGAGATCTTCTTAGCTGAAAATCTTGGAGTTGAACATGGGATCATCTCTATGGGCTTGAACCAACCACTTTTTCAGTGGTTAACGTGTTTATGTGGAGGAACAATATATGTCATTTTGAGCAGTGTGCAAGATGGGAAGCAGATGAAGCTAACTCTGCAACATGTGTTCTGTAGCATGTGGATGTGTTTCAGTAAATACAGCTGGTTATGGTAGTTGACTTCAGGGCTATTTTAGCGGTAGTGGTATTACTGTGCATCTGATAGTCTGGAAACTATTATTATGTGAATTCTTAATTACAGGATAACTTCATCTTTGATCTAAATGTTAATGCCTCTAATCATTTCTTTAGCTCTTTCATTTTAAGCAGAAGTAATACTGTTTACTTTGCAAATTGCTTAATGTTTATTAAATAAACTACTCTTCATCCTTGCAGATATCAAGAGTGGTTATAACTTCCTTAAGATCCCTCCTAATAACATCAAGGTTTATCATGTTTGTCATAAGAAGTAATTTCTGTAATTGTGAGGTTTTTGTTTTTGTTTTGATACTGCAGGAATGGAACGAGCAGCAAAAGTGTGTCAGTACATACTTTTTTTCTGTGTACAACTTCCTTACCTAGAGATAGCTGGAAGTATATCCAGTTTGAATATGTGAATGAGTCTGTTCTTGGCAGCTGATTTTTATTCTGTTTTGAATAAATGTATGAAGCTATAAGGATCTGAAAGCCTCTGAAGTTATAATAATATATTGTATAGGATCTTTTGTTTCTTTTGTATTATAATGAGAAATAATTTACAATTCAAAATTGTTTTTTTCTGACATCTTTCAAATTAAAACCAGCTATTAACTCCCTGAAGTTGGTGGACTCTTTCTAAAGACCAAAGAAATGGTTTTTGTTTTTAATAAAGCATATGTTTTGAATTACTTGCCTTTTAGATCATATTTGCAAGTCACTGAGTTTTCTTCTCATATTTTCTTGCTTGTGCATTCTCAAGCTTATAACTGAATATGCTTGTTGGTGTAATTACTTTAAGGAGGAATTATCAAAGTAGGCAAATACTAATTTTGCTGGTTCATTACAATAAATATATGACATTTTTTTCCAAGTGGAAGATTAATTAAATGCTGTCATTTCATCCTAAATAAACACATGAACTTACTGTATGTATAACTCATAAAGAACATTGATTTCAGTGATTTACTACCAAATAAAAAATGAATATATTCTGAAGTAGTTTTTTTTTTCCCCATCCTCCAGGCCAGTTATGGAGAATTAGGAAAAAGTTCTTATGGACTTGCTCCTTCCTTCACGTTTGTCTAAATGGATAATGACCTAGTTTGATACCCCATAATACACATTATATCTGAACTGTTTGCCAAACCAGATTATAAACCGAGGTTCAGTTTGTTTGATTATAACCCATTGTGCTTGGGTGGCTTATTATCAGATAAATGTGCTTGAAGTTGCAGCCACAGACATGCTGTAATGTCTATATACACAGTCAAAACCCAAACTCTGAACCACTTCTGGAAATAAGAAACCAACCGTTTTCTCCACTTTGGCAAATTCCTCTGGAACAGCCAACACTGAAATCCAAATTGGGCATGTTTACAAGTTGTTAATTTGAGAAATGGGAAGCATGAAAGAACTCTAGCACTGATTCTGGCAGGTGCAGCAAGGAAAGGTGCTGAGGTTGTTGATCTGCTTTGAGCTGTGCCATGTGGAAAGATGGTTGGTTAGTCAGCAAAATGAACCAGTTCTCATTTTATTCCACCACTGCTTATATTGCGACAATGGCTAAGAATAAGCAGCAAAGATGTTGCATTTTTGGTTTGATGTATTATTTAATCCTAATTCCTATATAGAGCCTGCCTAAATAAATAAAGAACCTACAAACAAATAAATGGAAACTGTCTGCCCATTTCATTGCATCCTACCAAATTGTTAGTGTTTTGTCTTTTGTAGCTACTTGTTAATTTGCTGTTGAAATATGATGTGTTATCAATCAGTTGTGCAGTATGGTGGCCCTTTACATTTCTATTCCTTCTGTGGCCATAGAATAGGGAGAGGAAGGCCCAGGGTGGGGTGGGGTGGGGTGGGAGGGTAGTTGATAATAACCTCTCTTGACATCAGCAACTTGGCAAAATATATGCTTTTTCTTCCGTATTTGTTCAATAAGTAAAAAACTGTGCTGAAGGAGGTAGTTCATTGTAGCTGAGAAGATTATGGAGATGATAGTAAAATCTTGGCTTACCAAAATTCTTATAACAGAATAAAAACTGCTGAGTTTTCACTGTGGTTTGGAATAATTCCATCTGTGGGTTTTCCCTGTGGAGGCCCAAAAACTTCCTAGAGCTTTGAAAAAGATAGAACAGTTTCTGCTGCTTGGAAAAGAACTTCTGGGCATGAATTGAGGACAACCGCAGCACTTTCCTGCCTTGTTTCTTCAGACTGTTTAACAGCTTTCTGTCTCAACTTCTGTCTTTGGGAGAGTGATGGAAGATGACCCTAGTTAAAAAAGAGGGTCATTGTCTCTGTATAACTCAGGACTATTGAACTGTGTGTGGGGGGGGGGGGGCGGGACAGGGCGGGGCGAGTGAATATAAGTGTTACACTCAGTTGAATGTAATCCCTGGGAGAGAGGGGGACAATTGTTTCATGGAGAGATCCATGTGGTTGGGTCCACTAATCTGCGTGTTCACATACACTCTTGCCTGCAGCATGGGAAAGCAGTTCCCAAGCTGGATGTGTGAGAAAACAGTTCTGTGCCACAACTCCCCACGAGTTTTGGGGATTATATCCATTCCTTCCATCCTTTTAAGCCAAGTATCCCAATTTAGATATAATGCTAAACAAAGCCTGGACGGAGATCTCTTGGTTTTCTTTGTCATTCTCAGTGGCACGAAAAGCCACCAGCATATATCTTCTTTCTACGAATTCTACTTTTAAAAATTTAAATGTGGTGGAAGTGGAGTTTTTTTTTGGGGGGGGGTGCCTTTTTTTAAAAAAACATTTACTCTTACTCAAGATCAAAATTCTTTAAAATGTTTACTAGAAAGTATACATTTGAATACTTTGAAATAATTTAAATGTCACTTAGCAACATTTTAATGAATGCTTAAATAATTTTCCTATTTTTTTTTCTCTTACTAAAGGTTCGACATCGATGGTGTGAGATTATTATTAAACACAAATACATGGCGGGGTATGCTGATGTTGAGAAATTCCTCAGGGAAGACCAGGTCAGTACTGTTTATGCACATATTCTGTATTGCCAAATGCTACACAAATACACAGTATAGATACATTTGAAATGATCCTGAAAAAGGTTCCACCAATATAAATCCTGCTCTTCATTCAAACTTGTGCTAATAGTATGACTAAGGGTACACTATTGTGGCCCTGAGATTGTATCCTAGGAGCTTGACAGAGATTGTATCTCTTGCTCTGGGGGTGGAGAAATCCAGCTTCAGATTTGAGATTCAGCTTTGGAAAGCTCCTGCCAGCCCCTGTTGAATTTTCTTCAGCTTTTATTCTGTCAGTGGTGCCCACTGGAGGAGGGATCTTAATATTATAGAGAGAAATACAAATTAAAACAAAGGGCAGAATCAGCACTTCTGATATTATATTTTTCACATAATTAGACCACTTACCAGGATTGTCAGAGGCATTAATCAATTGCTATAAACTCTACAGTAGCTTTAAGTATTCACCACAAGTATTAAAGTGCAAGATAAACAGTTGTGTATTTTAAAAATGTGTGTGGAAATTTATTTTGTTCTGCTTTATGCTAAGAAAGCCTATCCATCGTTGTGTTTTTATGAATCTTCTGGAAGAAAGTTATGCAAACTCTGGAATTTTTGAAATCAAACTCTGGAACATTTGAAATCAAAGCAGTTTCTTTATGTGCCTGTCTTGAAATATGACTTAGTTCTTCAAAAGTCTGAACCAAATGCAAATATGACCAGTTAACATTTAAGATAACAGAATTTCCAGTATAGACTAAACTTGGATGTTTGAGCTATGGAAAATGATGGTGAAATAATCAAATTGGAATGGGAATTCTCAGTGGTGGACTTCACGATTCATTTTGGCAGTAAGTGGTAGATTCTTAGAATCCTACTATAGAGATGATCATGTCCATTCAATTTAAGTCCTATATGCTGGCTTATTTCTATTTACAATGCAGAGTTCCCTTCCATGAAAAAAGTTTGTGTGGTTTAGCAATGGGTGCATGACAGGAAAGATTAGGTTCACCCATTTCTCTTTCTTCTTTCTTCCTACCTAGCTGTGAAAAAGATTTTGCTAATGTATACTTTCAGTTTCTGAAACTCCTGTATTCTTGATTTAAGGTGAAACTGGGCTTCTTTGGGGCTGAAAATAATACAAAGGCCTTCTCCTTATTGTGCAAAAGAAAGCATATTGTTTCTAGCGGAAAGAGGATAAAAATAGTTTCAAAAAACAGTGTAGATTGTCTAAGTGTACAAAGTATACCCACAATCACAGGTTTTTAAGAGTCTGGCATTATGGAAAATGAAAGACAAATTTAACTTGGAAGAGTATTTCCCAGCTAGGTTCTCTCTCCTCAGAAAATTTTCCCCATAGTAAAATATCCCTTCATTTGGAGAAGACTCTTGACAACCTATAAGATATTAAGGTTCAAGTCAGTAGAAAGTATTTTCATATCTCCTGGTTTCATGTGTAGCTCTCAAGGTTATAATTAGTAAACTATTATCCATTAATGTCTGTCATAATTGTTAAGTATGATTGTGAGTTTTGTAACTATCCATTGCTTTTTGTCTCCAAAACTGTCTTCATTTTCACTGTTTTAGTCTATATTTTCATACTTTACTCTTTGTTTTCCCCAATCCCTCATTTTCTTAGGATCCAGTTCAAAATAATATAGAACTGTGGCTCTTGTGTACTTTTTAAAAACGGTTATGGGGAGGGAGGAAGAGAAGCAGGTGAGTCTGCACTGTGTGGAGGAGAGGATTAGGAGTTTTCTTCATGCTACCATTGGCACTGAGGAAAACACGCAGACCTCCCCCTCAAGTGCTGCTTTAGTTACAAATGGTAACAATACAAATGAGAAAACAGTGAGCAAAACTTGTGTGTTCCTTCTATTGTCTAATTTGAGCATTTCCAACTTTGGAAATCATCTTTCCGTAAAAAGTGGGATGTCTTCTCAGTGGTTCAGATATCAGAATCTTTTCTACTGAGTCTGGGTGAAAGAAGCCCACCCAGTATTCTGAAGAACCCTAATCTAGTTGAATGCTATCACAGTTAAATCCTGCTGAAACCTGTAAAATTAACTGGTTATAACTGACTTAAATTCCCATTGCCTTCACTGGGACCAAATTGCCTCTGTTTCTCTCGCATTGAGATAAATTAATTTTTGTTTCATATCTATTTAATACATTGCATTTTGTTCTCTTCCACATCAAGCTATACCTTTTAGTAAATGCTGTGTCCCCAGAATTTTTTCAAGGAATGATTCCAGTCAATTAAGATTTCACCCATATATTATATATGAGGGTTCTTATGAAAGGTTATTAAATATCTTGCTGTCTTATCACTTGGTTTGGGGACATACTTTTGAAATGCCACAATACCTTGGAATAGTTTGGAACTTTCTCTTGTGAAATAACATCACATACTAAATTGGCTGGTCTTGCTCATGCGGCTGTTTGTGGAACCTCCAGGTCATATTCAAAGAGGGAATGGTTTCAGGGAGGAAGTAAATGTCCATTGTTCAAGCAGAAATCCACTTGCTTACTTGGGTTCTGCTTAGAGATCGTTACATTTCAGTTTTGCTTGTGTTGTACAAGAAATGACAGCTTTTGGCTGTATTGTGCTAAAGTCTCACAAATAATTTTAATGATAGAAAAAAAGGTGTCTTTTTAAAATTACAAAGGTGTTGTAACTGTTATTTTGAAAGTATCACCAAATTAATATATGCTATAGGATGACTTTCTTCCTCTTACAGGCAATGGGTGTCTACCTCTATGGAGAATTAATGTTGAATGAGGATGCAAAACAACAAGAAATTGCATATAAAACTTTTGCTGCAATCCGTGACCACATGGATGCATCCTCAGCTAAAGTAGTAGCAGAAATGTTATTTGCCAAGGTGATTTTTTTTTTTCAGATAACTTAGCTGGCTGCTTTTAAAGGAACAGCAACAGTCCAACAAAAGCTTATGAATGAATGAAAAGAACAAATTAATGTTATCAGATCTATTGTATCAAATCATTTAAAGGAAACAGCGGAATAACCATGAATGGGTAAAAAGGTTTTTGATGTAGTTGCTATAGTATTGGAAAAGAAAAAAAAAAACTTCCTCAAATTATCTTTATTTTATCAGTGAGCAAGTGCTTGCTTGCTTGCTTGTTTGTTTGCCTGAATTGATCAATGGTCTTTTCAAGAAAAAAGACGATTCCAGCTATCTATCTCTTAGGTCTTTGTAAGAGGATGCAGCAACAAGTCATATGGAAGATACGTAAGATTATATAGGAAGCTTCAGTGTGGACTGGGATCATTTACAAGCGATATAGTTCTTTCCTCATAGTTGCTAGAATCTTTGCTAGAGAGTCTATTCAACTAAAAAGAGAGCAAAACCTCTTGAAATGCATGTCTCTCTGCAGGTATATGCATTTTTTGAATTGTTTTCAGCATAGAATATGCCACCTTTTTACTGCATCCTTTTTAACTTTGTAAAACATGAAGTATAACAGTTCCAGTGCCAACTTTGACGGGGTAGGGGCATCTTAGGAAAAAAGCAACTAAGAACAACTTAGCCTTGATTGAATATCATGTTTTGAATATCAAAAATCAGTTCCCAATACTTAACAACTATATAATGAACAACTTTGGTACTGTCATAAGACAAATTTAACTATAAAATACTTTCCACATCTGTTTGGCTTCTGGGATGTGATTTTATAATGTGTGTATGGAGTAATTAAAATGGCCTGCATTCTGTAGATGCAGGTTGGAGTTGTCTCAGGTATGGAATTTTAATGTATGCCAAATGGAATGGCCAGGATTATGAAATTGCCTGTGTAAATCTCCTTCAGGAGACAAGGGTGTCATCAATTCTGTGACTTGGTTTGTAATTCTGTAACCATTGAGCATCGTATTTCATGTAGAATGAAAGGAACTGACATGGCATCTTGCAATTTAATACTTTGGTAGCATTTCTGGTTTTACTTTCTTCAAAAGGGAATATAAAGTTTTAAATGGTTCATTGTGTGTCTAAGTGAGCTCTCATATGATTTTAGAATAATTCAATAATCTTCATTCAAGATGGTTAATTCACTTGTATACCATTCTAATTGTTTCTAGAGCTAATCTATAGCTGATCTAGTGTATTCTAACATGTAAATGAAATAAATGTAAAAGCTGTTTTTTTTTAAGTCTCCAGTTCTCTGGACAAAATTATTATTACAGCTGACAGTTTGTACAGATTTCATTCCTGTTTTGGTTGTTTGGGTTCCTGGCATGCTGATTTGTGATTTAAGATTAAAATCACATTGCCAGGGATTACCACATAACCATGACATTACCTTCTATAGCTTAATTCATAATGATGGTCTCTTCTTGGAACCTGCTACCCTTAGAATGTACAGACAAGCTACTGAAGGACTTCAGCTGCTCTTTAAACTATGTTCAGATGAAGACCTCTCTAGTGAGGTGCAGAGCTTAGCTGATTGGTGAACAGTGATTGATTTCCTCTTTGTTCACAGTGGCTAAGTTCTGCACCTGAAGAGAAGTTGAGATGGAAACCTTTCCTAAAATTTCAGAGTCTGATTGCTCCTGCAGTGATTTTATCATAGCAAATATTTTCACGGAATCTAGTTTGCAGGTTATAAACAATGAAGATGCCACCCAAAGTCCCAAGCTCTGTATGCTGCCTTCCATCAAGAATGAAAAGAACCTGTATGGGAAAAAATCCAGGTTTAGTTACAGTATAGAAGTAATCAACAGTTATAAAAGAAGTGTGTTATATTTGGTTTTCATAGCAGTTAGATACTAATGCAGTGTGTCAGCCCAAGAACCTGTGTCAACCATTTTGTACATTTGTCTTTTAAAGGGAATCCGCATTTAAGCATCCAAGCTGCAAGTTAACAGAGTAATTCCGATTGTTTTTAATAAATGCTCTTTTCTGTTGGCATGGGAGCTGCCCCGTGCAGCACTTGCTGTTCCAGGCTGTTGATGGACCCGTCCTCCGGTGCCTACTGAGCTGATATCAGTTCTGATTTTACATACTGGCTCAGTTCAGCAGGAACAGGAGTCGAGCCCTAAAGCAAAAAATAAAAAATAAAAAAATAAAAAAATCCTTTTCTGAGTACACAGATGTCGATGAAAACTAATGTTTATTTCAAAGCTAGAACAGACTGATACTTTGATGGGAAGCACAAATCTTTATGTGGGCTACACAGCCACAGTCCTGTAGAAAACACAATGAGTAATCTCTCGACTGCTTCATTCTGCCACTGTTTTCGGAAAGGATAGTTATGAACTTTGTTGTTGTTGTGTCCAGGATATATATTGTAAGGAAACAACTGTGATAGCTGCATAGTTAAAACTTCCTTACACCATTCTGGTGTGACTCTTCCTTTCTGTTATGGAACACCACAGCCTGCTGCCTTCTCAAATTGCACAGAAGCTGACAGGAAACCTGATAGTCGCATGACATCAAGTTACAGATGCTGCCATTCTTTCCCACTGCATGCATTCAAGAACAAAATAGGGTGACAGAGATGCCACCTTAAGAAGTAGGACTGTAAAGAATAGTCGTCCCACTTAGGACTAACATGTTGTATGCATTCTTTTTTTAAAGTATTGTTTCATTGCAATAGAGTAATAAGTTTTACCACTGTTTCCCTTGCAGGAAAGGCAGAGACTTTAACTATATCTGCTACCAAATGCTGGTGGTATTAGGATTTCTTTGATTCTGGACATCAAAGGGAGGATTATGTGACTGCTAAAACAATCAGCTGAAAAACATTTTATGCAGAGTACTTCTCTTTCTAGAGGGTGACAGAAGCCAGGAGGAAAAAGTCCTTCATCCCCCTCATGCAAACCACACACTAAGATACAATTATGATTATGAAGCCAAGGCCAAAAAGAGAAAAGAAATATACAGTGAGCTAAACCTTTCAGTCAAGTGGGCATTATATGCTAATTTAAATTGAACCCAGCGTGTTTTGCTTAATTAAAATAAAATGAAGATTACAGTGATTTTTTTTTCTTGTTGTTCAAGGCCCTAACTCACTCGCACTATGAGCATAACATTAAGCATAAGCAAAACCAGGGTGAAATATTGCTCTCTCCTATGTCTAATGCTGACCAGTATAGTTTCATTCAAAGAAATATGATGCAATCTCAATAATCTTTGAATTGGTACCAGTCCCTACTTTGTAAAACATGTCTTAGAAATAAACTGATTTTTTAAACATTGTGACTTGATAGTTTTTATTGCATGAGACATTATGTTAACTCTGTGTGTGTGCACACGCGCGTGTATATTTGTCTCCAGATGTCAGCGGATGTACTAATGAGTTAAAAATCTGCAGCCATGCCCTTGTTAGCTATGTTGGGAGAGACACTCAATTACTCATGCACGTACCCAGTCAGAGTTACTCTCTTCACCCTCCTTTTGCCTCTCAAACCAAAATAATGCTTCTAAATTTTAATTAGCTGAATTAAACTGTTAGCAGTCCTAGGTTCAGCTCTGCAGACATCTGGAGCCTGCATGGTCCCCTACTGAGCTACAGCAGTGGCTCTTAATGTAGACCTTTTGATGTATTCAAGAAAGGATCCAAACTATTCTTGAAAGAAGTTGTGCTCTATTTCACAGCCTTTTGCAAAGGATAATGAAGGAAAAGTATCTCATCATTTTGCTATGCCATTGTAAAAGGTACAGGGGCTGAGTAAGGGAATTCAGAAAGTAAAGCACAGCAGAGGAAACAGCTATTGCCTTGTGATTTAAACTATATTAATTTGATGGTTTGTCAAATTTAAAAGGCTGTCCAACTCCATAAAGACTCTGGATGAACATGAACAACCCATTAAGTATAAGAAGAGAATATTCCACATCCAGAAGAAATATTCAACATTTGGTAAATGTCAGAGTACATTTTACATTCAAGCATTTTTCTTAAATGTGCCTCCACTTCCCTCACTACACCCCTGTTTAAAAAAAAAAAGACCTCTGTTGTCTTGTCTGGATGTTGCTAATTAATTCCCTTTAATGTCAAAGACCATCAGACAAGCATAGTTTTGAGTACAAAGTAGCAATTATTTCACGCTCAGGATCAATAAATGGATCTAAGCTTAGAACAGAGAACTTGAATGCCAATGACATCTCCTTCCTTTTGCTTGGTATTTTAATTCCTTTACATATATTGTTTTATGATGGCTTTTGTTTGACATAAGACTATATAGTCTACCTTCATATAATGTATGAAGAATATATAATTAAAAGTACAGATAGTGTTTAATGCTTTTGAGTGTGGACCTGTGCTATCTGACCTAATACATGAAAAATGTGTGACAATGCCCGCCCTTATTCCAAAGAATAATGTAGGAACATACAAGAGTGCAGACATAGTTTTTCGCCCATTCTCCTAATGCTATGATGATGAAGCTGATTTCATTTCTATAGTACTCTTCCTCCCAAAAGGAGCCCATAGCAGTCTGATGAATTCATTATGGCTGTCAGGTTGGCATCGACTCTTGGAGACCACATATATAGATTTTCTCCATGACAGACTGTCCTTAATCTGGTGCTTCAGACTTTCTAACAGATGTACCCATCGCCACTGTAACTGAGTCCATCCACCTTGCTGCTGGTTGTCCTCCTCTCTTTCTTTCCACCTTTCCCAGCATTAAAGCCTTCTCCAGGGAGCTAGGCCTTCACGTTATATATCCAAAGTAGGATAATTTGAGCCTGGTTATTATTTTTTCATTAGCCAGTTAAACAGAAATATGATTAAAAACAAAAGAGAGGCTTAATGTGGATAGGATAAACGCCAAACCTTTAGCAGTTCTGTGAATGATTTCTTCTTTCAATGCTTTATTATTGCTTAAAACAAAATGATTGTTTAGGAAGAAATCAACTACTGAGATTGCTGCTTGCCAAGTGAAAGCAATCCAAGATTGGTTAGGTTGCTTGTGGGTCGGCAGGATGGCAACAGGGATGGAAGACTTCAGTCACAGCTATGATGTCTGTACAAAACTGGCCATTAAAAGGATCTAGTCAGTCGGAGTACACTTAAGCCCTTCAGAAAGCAGCTGAAGAGCTTTTAACACCTTTTAGAGACTCAGACAGTTGGTTGAAGGAACACAGCCAGAAAAAGCAAGGGAAACTTTTCTGGCATTTGGTCTTAAATGGACCACCCCAGTGCAAATTCCCAGAATCAATGTTAAGATAGCATTTAAAATTGCAACTATGAGCATGTCTTTTAAAATTAAAGGAGGGAGCAGTCAAACTTTCAGGCATTAAGCAGCTTGATGGGATTTAAACAGTGCCATGTTGATGTGACTCTGAATTAGGAGCACCTGAGGTACCTGCTAATAGGCTGTTTTTCTAACTTAACACTGCAATCAAAAAATGCACCTTCAGTCCATTAATGGCTCTAGGGAAGCTCCACAGGTGTAGTTGCAAGAAATAATATTTTCTAAAATGGAAGGAAAAAAAGACTGCTATAATCAGTACTTTGAAATGAATGAGCTCCCCAGAAGATGATGTTGGAATACACTAACATGCTAAATGCATACAATTCTACAAGTCACATAATTTGTTTGCAGGAGTGGGAGGAGCAGCTCCTAATTTGGCAAAGATGTTACGTAGCCTGAGAGGCAAAGAGAAAGCCCTGCATTCCACATAGCAATGATCAGTCTGAGACACTTTTCCTAGGTTTAAAGGGCTAGTTGCCGGAACACAGAACAACTTTAAGGCTTTATGCAAATTAGAGATCCAGAACACCACACTCCTATCATTTTTTAAATTCAGGCACCAATTACATAGTGCAAAGGGCAGAATGGTCAGTTTGTATACAACAGCTCAGTAACCAAATCCTGATATAGCTTATGTTAACCATGTATCATGTCTAATGTCTGTGGACACACTTTTTCTCCTGCTTGTTTTTGGAACTCAACCCACCCCTCAAAAAAATTGTTGACATAAGAATCCCATTATTCCTATGTAGGAGACTTCAACGAGAAGCCTTCAAAGGAAACTTTTAAAAATCCAAATGCATAGTTTCCAGGAAATATGCTCTTCTTGTACATTACCAAAAAATGAGAGGTTTCCAAACAAAATTTCTATTTATGAGATTGAGATGAGATTCTTAAATTGCAAATTGGGAGACATCATGACTTTTTATCCATATCAGTATACAAACCTTTAATAGCAGCCTGTGAGAGAGGTCCACTATGAAGGAGGAATTTTTTAAAAAATCAATTTTTAAATTGCTCAAGTCTTCCCTTGGCAGTGTTCAGAGGAGTTCTGCAGCTCAAGAAAGGTCTGTGGTCCACGTAGCCCCAGGAAAGGAAAATACATTTGCTGAGTAATGCCACTTTAGCAAAATATGATATTTGCTTCCTGTTGAAGAAAAACAAGTTAGAAGAAACACAAGTAGGTGTTTGGCCACTGATCTAATGGAAACACTTACTTCAAAAGGAATCACTAATAATCATGTGCTTGTAATGGGGCTTAGATGCCACAAAGTGGTATAGCAGAAATAAGCCGTTTGATTGGATTGTAAATGATAGCATCAATAAAGCATGCTACTTTTTAAACATTCTCTCACAAAGTAAAGAAAAAACTCCATCAATGCTCAAAGATTAAGTTTATTTGCATTAAATTATATAGATTATATATCTTTGGTACACTTACATTTTGTTTTTAGCTTTACAATGCACCTCTGAATAAACTTGAACAAGATACGTCTGCAAATGCAGAAAAATCAGATGAAAGTCATAATATGTAGACTGCAAATAACAGATATCACTTCCCGACTCTTTCAGAAAATGC
Organism: Liasis olivaceus; assembly: GCA_030867105.1. Classification (NCBI taxonomy): domain Eukaryota; kingdom Metazoa; phylum Chordata; class Lepidosauria; order Squamata; family Pythonidae; genus Liasis; species Liasis olivaceus. Next base: position 200,317,784 of record CM061348.1, read on the forward strand.
CCATTGAAAACAGCTGCCTTCTCTCCTTCCACTCCACAGTTCTGAATAAGTACTAAACTCCACACTGGAATTCCTGAAGCAAATCATTTGCTAGCTTTACAGAGCATTGGTATTTCACTCCAAGTTGGCTAGCTGTATTTGAGATATGGGTAAGAAGTCCAGTTACTTCTGGGATTTCACTGCCTCCAGCTATAAACTGAAAGAAGTTGGGGAAAAAATACAACAAAGATTAAAATGTTATTACTTTATTCCATAGGCAAATAATTTGCTGTTCTCTAGCATGCTAGATAGTTCACAGATATTCTTACCAACCATAAGAGAAAGCAAAACATTCTAAGAGCTCATCCACTCCAAAAAGGACCAAGGACAAAAAATGGGAAAGCGTATTAATGATTTCTAAAGCCAATGGGGGTGAATATGTGTAGCTCAGGGTTGAACTGTGGAGTCCTTGGGGTTCTCTGAGCTTGGTTCTTTTCCTGCAAATGTTTCATTACCCAGCTAGGTAACATCTTCACTGTAAATATTTTCAAGAGCTGAGCAGCAGCAGAAAAATGCCTAAGCAAAGGGTCTTACTGAAATTAAATCCCAATGAAGGTTGAAAGAAAAGTACATGAGCTTTGTCCCTTTAGTTAAAACCACTGTTAATTGTTTAGAACTGCTAGATCAGAACATTCTGATCTAGCCCTATCCAAGTATTAAATTTTGTATCCCCACCACCCTGCCCAAGATTCTCATTGCATTCTGAATCAGGTGTTCTTATGAAGGAGGATTCAAGGAATCAGTTGTTCCATTGCCAGTATCTGAAAGGGGAAAAGAAAGAAGCTTCTTGTGCAACTGATTTATTTTGCTGCCCTCTTACTCTGTCTTTGCTATATTCTTAGAAATCCAATATACCAACTTCAATAGCTCTTCTTAATTAAACACCTGCATTTATAAACTGGAATACTCAACTGAACCCCCGTAGCTCACTGCATATAAGAGGCCTCCAGCTTCAATCTCTGGAATCTCTAATTTAGAAGAATAGTCAACATTTTTACCAAAGGGACCAGTTGGACTAATTGTCTAAGGTAGTGAAAGTAAGATGATTCCCTTCATTTTTGCAGGATAAATTGAAATGTTGAAGATTCTTACTATCACAGTCCTTAGACTGATGATTTGGCCTGTCTGCACCAAGAGGGTTACTGATCATTCATCATGATCAGGATGGAAAAACTGGTTTTACAAAAAATATAACTTATGTTGAAGGTTGCAAGCAGTGGCTCTATTTGAGTTTTCAATGAGATCCTTAAGAAAAAAAATATATTTTCTTCTTTTTCTGTTTAGTCACAAATCTAACAAGGTGCATATAGCCTTAGAAACAATTTCATCAAGAGAAGTAATTCCATATTATTTAAAATGAATTTTAATCTTCTGATATAACTCCATTTTTTCCCCTCCAATCAAAACAAAAAGAACTCAACTCTTGCTCGAGAATGGACTCTGACTGATTCAATAAGTGTTATTTCAGGGTCCAAATGAAGGCTTCTGGACAAAAATCTTGCTGGAGGATAGAGATCCTGTGTCTCTATCCAGGGAAAGGCCCTGAAAAAGGCCATTGTCTCTCTTGAAAGAAATGATACAATGGTGGCCAAAGCCAGACAGATAAATGATACTAGAGTGATTGAAACTCCTCTTGCAAATGTGTTCTTCAAACAGATTTCCTTCCTTCCTCCCTCCCTCTTTATCCATCCATCCAATCATCCATCCATCCATCCATCCATATATATCCCACCAATTTCCTAGCTTACAGTAGCTTACATCACATTAAAGTACAATAAAATAATAATTGGTGGGTTGACTCATATTTGGACCTGTTATGGAAAAAACTAGCCTTTCTTGTAACCAAGTCTTTGATCCATGATAGGGCAGGCTTGATTCTCAGATAAAACTGGGGATGGAAACCTTGCTCTTCTATGCAAGGTAGAAAAGGGTCCCTCTTACTTCAGCCCAACTCTGACAGACACCACTCTTAATGAGAAAATCGGCTTTGTAATTATTCTGTTTTTTATGAACCTCTTCTTTATGTGCATGGACACAGATACTGTACATACACTGATCAATGAAAGGGCTTAACAGGGAAGGAGGAAAAAAATAAACTATATAATGTGACAGGTTCTGATGTGCACCCATGTATCTTGCATACACAGTACCTTCTTAATTCACAATTTGCCCTAGCTTACAGTCCAAAAATGCTGGATTACAGTTCCCCTCATCTCTGACCCATGATCACTGTCTGGAGTGATGGGAGCTCTAGCCAAACACATCAAGAAAGCGCCATGTGGGAAGAATGAGTCATTCATAAGTGACTCATTTTTTTCAGTACAGGATTTGTAATATTTTGCTATTAGGGAAAAAAACTTACATATGCAATCAATTCTCTGGCTATTGTGCGTCCATTAGGAATAAATAGCACAAAGCTGATAATCAGATGCATAACAATATGTTTAGTTACAGGTTGATTTACACTGGTTTTGCTGCTGAATAAAGTTTGTAGGTCTACAACAGAGATGGTTGGCATTCTTGAGAGGCTCGTCAGATAGTCACATACAGGTCTAGCTTCTACCTGTTGACAATGATGGGAAGGAATAAAGGGTTAGCTGAAGAATAAAAGTCACATTCATTTCGTGAAATTTGCAGAAAAGTATAGAATGGATTCCGAGGCTGATAACAGGGGAAGTAATGGAGTGGGGAAAGGAAAGAGACTGTGGACCAGAAAAGGAAAGACACAAAAGAAGACTTTAAAAAAATGATCTCTTTAATCTTGAAAAACAAAGCACTGCAGGCCATGATCCAGGACTTGACCTTTTTTTGTTGTTGTTGTATACAAGGAAATGGCAAAAGCCACAGAGCAGAATGAAGGTAGATTGTTATATTGTGGGAAAAAGAACAGGAGGTTCTTTGAGGCCTTGCTACAATACTACAACTACAAATCAATTAAACTCCATGCAATCTGACCTCATCTGATAAAAAATTCTGATAGGAATCCAGGGGGTTGGCTTCCTTCTAGTATTGTTTTCACCAGAGTCTCCCTCCCCTCCTTTTTTTTACCTCTTTAAGCAGCCAGAACAAACAGCTTCTGGAGCCAAAAAAGAAGCAGAATTTGATGGTCTGTGCATTAAAGGAAATTATTGGCCAGATATAAGTAATATAACCTAAAATATTTACTACATAAAAGCCATGGCAGGGATGGAAAAGAAATAAAAAGTAATATGCACATTTCCTGCCTTCTAGCCTTAACTTTTATTTTAAGCAACTGATTTCCTTATTCTCACTTCTATTTACATTTATAAATATATACCCTGGTTTAGATATCTGTATCTCAAAGTTACTTTCCAAAACACAATCCACTCCTTCTCTGTTGTGAATCACTATATAGTACTGCATGAAACTATGCCCCAAGTAGAATATTCTACTTGGGGCACAGTTTCATGCAGTACTATATAGTGATTCACAACAGAGAAGGAGTGGATTGTGTTTTGAAAAGTAACTTTTGAGATACAGATATTTAAACCAGAGTATATATTTATATATGTAAATAGAAGTATATAAAAAAAAAACATTCTAGCTATAATCTGACACAGACTCTTCCCGATTGGTGAATTTCCATTCTCTGAATTCTCAGCAGTGGCTATATTAGCAGGAGAACTATGAGAGTTGAAAGCGATATACCTGATGGGCACCCAGGTTGGAGAAGGTTACCATAGGCCACTTGTCATGGTATTCAACTGGAATCTCCCACAACTTCTGAAATTGTGCTTCCAAAAAAATCTTGAGTTTCCATAAACCAATGCTGGTCAAATGACCCTCAGAATAGCATGGTTAATATTGAACATTAGAAAAAGGTCAGGCAAAACAATCTTAGACAGACTGTCTACGAAGGCAACTAAAAAAGTCAGATTCCTACCCAGATCTGAGGAAAGATGAAGGTGAAACCCCAGATATCTGCCTCATCCAAAACCACTAGCCTCCTTAAGCAGGACAGAAGACAACCATGTTGCATAGAAACATTCATGGTTATCTCAATGTCAATTATTCATAACACCAACATTTTTATATACCTAAAAGAAAAAGGATTAAGCACATATATAGGTTTCAGCTCCCTGATAATCCTGGCTCACAGGATAGGAATTAATAATGGCATTGAAGATGGAATATACATTATTGATTTTCTCTATAAAATGTTATGCAGAAAACACTATGAAACAACTGTAACAAGCAAGCAGTCAGACCATAAAAAGCAGTGGCAATTATCTGGGTTCTTTCAAAAATAAATTTTGTGAGTAAATTTTCTGAAATTTACATTTGACATTTAAATAGAATTGTTGTGATCTTACGCTAAATAACAACTCAAACGAAACTAGCCTTGCTATAAGCCACATTATCTGAAATGCTTGATACAAAGTACTTAGACAATATAAGTATTTACAGATCTAACTTTATAGTTACTTTATAACTCAGTATCATTCCATGTCCGGTAATTTACACAGAAATTCATTTCTACACTTTGTTTTCTATAAAGCTTCTCATATGTTTCATGGTGGCAGTTTCATTCCGTTGCCTGCTCAAGGATTATATATATTCCTTTTCTTTGTGGAAATTGTTGCACACGGTTTTTTCAAAAAAAAAAAAAAAAAAACCAACCTCTTTTGTCCTTAATTTCTTAGGCATCTGTGTTGCAACTACAAAAAAAGAAGTGTGGGATGGAAACTATTTCCTGTAAATGTTAAGTTAGGACATGAGTAGTTACAGAAGTTAAAGGTGCAAACAGAGCCCTGACAACAATTTAATGAAAGAGGACTCAGGAAATAAAGGAAGTGACAATTAACATTTACAGAAGGCACAAATATTTTGTGGTGCCCACTGTTGATGTGCTATTTTCCACCCGCTTTGATTCTCTTACTACTAATACTTCTTTTGCTTTATTTTCAATTATATATTTAATACTACATTTCAATAAAGCTGCTCCCATTCAAGGAGACTTTTCTATGCACATTCTAATTTGTGCTAAGCATGGATTGCATAGTAGAGCATTCAAAACATAAATACAAAAAACTATTATGTATGCCATCCTTGAGGGAAGCATTGGGATGTTCAATTGCCATCACTACACAGTTCACCTGAAAATTGCTCATAGCTACTTGACTGGCTCAACTCTTCTCTGGCCTTGAGAAGTACAAAGGCTTTCCATTCAGGGAGAAAGGGTGAACAGCTTTCACAGGCAGCTAATGGACCACCCAGTTGCCAGCACTCTGAGAAATGTGACAAGGTAAAACTACTGAGAATGTTTTAATAAGAATTTAGGACAGGGCAGAGAAGAGAAGAGAAAGAGAAATACTGTACTCTGCTTCAGGCTAGTGTTTCAGTTGTATAGTAGGATGCAGTACAGGTAGTCCTTGGGTTACAACTATTCGTTCAGTGACCGTTCAAAGTTACGATGGCGCTGAAAAAATGGACTTACAACTGGTCCTTGAAGTTCTGGCCACTGTAGCACCCCCATGGTCATGTGATCAAAATGCTGGCCAGCCCACATTTATGATGCCCCACCGCCGTCGCCCCCAGCTGATCTTTGTTGTCTTCTTAGCTGGGCTTGCCAATTCTGGCTGACCTCAAGCACTATGGCGTGGGGGCTCTGTCAGCCATGCTGTGCAGCTGCCCTCATCTCCCCCTCTGGTCGTCTTGCCATACAGGAAACCCTTAGCCAAGTAGCTGCCAGGAATCGCTGCCAGGCATCCCGGCCACATGCAGGGGAGGCACCATAGAAATGTCCCCACTGCTGCCCAGCGGGAGGATTCCCCACACGGCAGTTGCAGGCAGAGGACTCGCAGCCCAGGCCCCTTCCCTTTCCTTCTCCGTAGGGTGGCGGCACTCACTCATCTGCACTCCCTAGCACCTGCCCGTGGCACCTGCCCCCCGCCTGGCTTGGCTGGGACTCCCATCTCTTCGCATGTCATAGTCATGTGACGTCCTGCTTAATGATCCATGCAGTTCTGGGGTTATGACGGCAACTGGGACTTCTGGGATTGCCACCACTAAGCAATGCGGTCACTTCACACTGCACGTTATGACCACATTGCTTAGGGACAGCAATTCTGGTCCTGTTTGCTGTCGTACCCCAAGGACTACCTGTACTAAATTACATTTCATTTAAAGTAAGCCATCTTAAGGATAAGATAAAGTTCAACAATATCACTAAAATAATAGCACCCCCTACATCTTTATATGAAAAGTGTATTTGGCAATAAGTCAAATAAGAATGCCAGAAAAGAGCCAGTATCTCCTTTATCATAAGATTAATATTAAATTTGAAAGGAACATCCGGTATATAAGGTTAACCTACTTTCACTGTTACTGATTATCATAGAAGTACTGTCTTATTATTAATAATCAAAAGTTTTAAACACATGGTCACACAATGAGACTGTCTAAAGCTATAAAATTTTCTCACTGAATAATTTAAAAGTAAGAACTGGCAGAGAATATAGTTGGCTGAATACAAATGGCATGCATCTTATACATGCCAATGGACTACAGATACTTTTTTAGCCCATCTCATTAAGGGTGCAATCCTATAAGCCACTGTTATTTTTCACTCCCGAGGACTGTTCTGCCCTATAATAGAAAGCTAATGAAGGATGTCTTAGCAATGATTTCTGAGCTGTTCTGCAAGCATTGCCTATAAGTTGTGGTAAAAATCTCTGCCTTGTTTTTCAAAAACATCACTTATTACCAAACCCTTTCATACATAGCTAGAACTACCTACCATTGTTTGAGTTCTCTGCTGATTCTCATTGTTTGGAGCATAGTAAAACACCAAAAGCCACAATAGGTTTGAGGATTCTGCTTGTGACAACAGCAACTGCTCTGCTGCAAGATCAGCCCATTCTCCAAAATGAATCAACAAAAACCAGTTGTTGAAGAGTTCATCTGAAGACCTGGAACAACATACAAATGTGTATCAGCCTTTCTATTTATTATACTATAAACTCTTAAGCTCTCAGAAGGCTCTAAACTGGAAATCATGAAGACTAGCAAACTTTTTTATTTGAAGAAGATCAATGTTAATTTTACACTAATGTCTTGAAATAATAGTTTTTCCTTGTAATAATAAATAATATTTCTTATTTATTAAATAAGAAATAATGAAAATAACCTCTTGAGAAGAATCATTTTTACTTGTTTCCCATACATGTTAGCAAATTACAAAAAAAGATCACTCACAACTAACTTAAGACAATTTTTAAAAACCAGGGAAGGAAACCAAGTCCACCGGTGCTTACCCAGAGCCCTTGACCTCTACTGTTGTTTTGAGCATTCCAGCAAGGTGGTCCAAATGTTGATATACACTAGTACCTGGCAAATCTAAAAGAGAAATATGAACACCAAAATTATGCATACTTTACATACATGGAAAAGAAACATAACACAACAAAGTATTTTTTACTTACTGAACTCATATTTACTTAGTGTCAGGTTCTGGTAACATGGAAAAGTGTAAGTGAGCTTACCTGAGGGATGTTTAAGGAAAGCCATCACAAGTGAATGTGGATTATAAGGAAAATAGGCCTTCAGTGGAAACTTATGCTGAAATGAAATTAAAAAAACATCAACACACACACACATTCTAGTTATCTTATCAAGGACCAATTTATGACAATTTTTAAAATTTGCCAGATCAAATATGCATCTATAGCACAAAACCTGCTTTCTGTACTTAAGGAAACCAACATTACTGGTTAGATTATTGCAATGCCATATATATCACAACTCAATGACTTTTTAATTAAATTCTGACATCCTTCAACAGTGTGAATACATGCAGAGAAATAGGTTCTTTGGCAGAGATTGTATAATTGGCCATTCAACTCTCTGTGACAAAATCCAGCAAAAAAAGCCTTATACAAATATGTAGTAGCATGAGAAAAGAAAACCTGTTTTACTACGCAGCATGAACAACAACAACAAAATTCCTTGAGGCAGTCTTTCTGCATGATTTGGGCTATAACTTCCATAACCAATAGCCAGTTTTAGCTGTGGCTGGGGAAGGCTGCTTTAATGGGTCAGTATCCATTTAATGGGAAACAAAAGGAAGATATCAAAGCTCACAATTTTCATAACTATTGGAATCCACGTAAATTACATGACTAATAAAAAAAAAAATCTGCAACAGGGCGAACAGCACCAAGTTACAGGTAGTCCTCAACTAACAACCACAATTGGGACCAGAACTTTCATTGCTAAGCAATGCTGTTGTTAAATGAGTCATGGCCAACTTTACAACCTTTTTTTGCCACAGTCTTTAAGCAAATCACTGTGGTTATTAAGCAAATCACATGGTTGTTAAGAGAATCCAGCTTCCCCCATTGACTTGGTTTGTTGGAAGCCCCCTGGGAATGTTGCAAATGGCAATCACATGACTCCGGGATGCTGCAAATGTTGTAAATACATACTGGTTGCCAAGCACCCAGATTTTGATCACGTGACCATGGGGATGCTGCAATGGTCGTAAGTGTGAGGAAAGGTCACAAGTCACTTTTTTCAGTGCCATCGTCGTTAAATGAATGGTTGTAAGTCGAGGACTACTTATATTCAGAGTTCCCGCTCCAAATATTTCTCCAGTTAGGGTGAACCAAGACACAATGACACATATGACTCAATGTCCGGAAATATAGAGCGACACATGATGGGATGAACAACTACACCTTCTCATTCTGTAACATATGTAAATCAAGATAAGAAATCATACAAGTTTTTTTGTTAAATGAAAGTTGTGAAGGAAAGAAATTACTACTTCACTGAAGATGCTTGTAAGGCAGGAAAAAATGAAGAATTTCTTCGACACATGATTAACTGACTTCAAGAATTCATACCACAAATGGCTTTTAAAAGGATTAGGGGGGAAAAGCCTAATCCTTTATCAATGACTATTAGTAAGAACAAATTTTTCAATAGCTGAAGGTAGGAAACAAATCAACATGGGAGTTGGTGATTATATGATTATATTGCGTAATTACTTCATGGCTGGCTGCTGATGAAAACAATACACTGAAGTCAATGACAACTTAGCCTATATCAACAAGATAATTATTTTATTTTTGTTCATTCTGCCTTGATTGTACCACATAACAATCCTGCAAGCAACTATGCCTAGTAAATACTAAAAGATATTATACATATAAGGAGCTGGTAGAAGCCATGATGAGATCATGTGTGTCATGATTTGGTCAGTCTTGTCATTATGCAAATTATGCAAATGATATAATTGCATCATTTTCATGATAGCATATGACATGTGTAGTGTCACTTTTCCCCATGCCTCTCCTTATGGACACCCATGATTACATAAATGAACTCTTGCCCTAAATATGTTAGGAAACTTGTTATTAAGGCACATGCTAATAGTTTATTCATACAGTTTAGAAAATTGTCAAATATTCTGCAGTAGCTATATCATGGAGATGCACAGAACTTAAAGTCTGTTCATTAATACAATAAAAACAAACAAAAAGCCAGAAAGCATTTCTGTCTGCCTGCATACTAAACCAATCCTAAACTCTTCCCTTCTCAAATCATAACAGTAAAACTAAAAAGTTGCGCAAATAAAATGCCAAAAGACGTAGTTAACATGTTAAAAACAACAGTGAAGCACATAAATAACAAAATGATTAACATAGTTGGCTTCTGGCTATTTAAAGGGTGTGGAATCTAAGTTTAAGTTCCCCACCCAGCCACCCCATTCATGCCAAAGCAGCAAAATATGCCGCTGCCATGTAAGCAAAATTAATGGGTGTGGCACCTATACATATTAACTTAGACAGCTGCAATTTTATTCCTAATTCGTACCCTTTGGAACTCAAAAAGAGATTTAATCACAATGCTAATTAGAATTAATTACTGCACCATTTGCAAGATGAATAACCACTAACCAACAGACCTCCCTTAAAACATGGAAAACCCACTGGAGCATCTGCTAAAGGAAATTCTTGAGCAGAAGAAACCTTGAAGTATTTGTGTGGCCCAAACTTTTCACAGCTACTTTAACTGACTAAAGCAAGAAAGAGCAATTGCAAAGGTATTATACAGAATAATACAAATTGAAGGACAGGTTTATATCAAATGAGGTTAGCTATAAATCAGTGAGGTTGTTCATTGTGTAAATCCAAAGCACAAAAGAGGTAATCTGAACACAAGATTTTTTAACATCTTACTTTATATTAGAACAGGAACACATAGCTGAGTTTTACTCCAGATCCTGGACCAGTAAGATTCTCAGTAAGTTATAAAGATGCATCTAAAGTTTTCACACCATGCTCAAGCAGATCTACACTGTAATGTATATTGAGTACTGATATTAGCTACGTAACATGTGGTTTGAAAGATATTTATTGGCTCTGTGCCTAACTTACATTTAATGCCATTTAAGACTCTGAAATGGATGTTACCAACCATTTACTGCAGCCTAAAGGTATTATTTGGATTGTTATATTGGTCTAGTGATCTGAACTTTAAAATGATTCTTTTGCCTTAAATTTTGAAGCACTTCATTTTTTAAAATAATGAAAAAGCAACTTGACTAACCTGCTTATTATTCTCATGGTAAGCTTGAACAAAGCACTGTGTAAACACCTGCATTATAGTCATTATTTCTTGAGCTCCATCAGTTTCCAGCAGTGCATTCCTGAGCAGTGAAAAGTTTAATTACGACAGGTCAGATTATGAGTGTGCCAATCACACAGTCGTTAATTAAGAGAAGGAGGGGAAAAAAACCCAAACAAGAACATTCTTCCCATGCCTTAAGTTCTGGTCTTCACTCATCTAGCTTTTAGGCCCACTTGGGAAGTGAAGAAAACCCCAACTTCATTTTGCTTGCCTTGAATATGAATATATTAAAAACCTGTCTATTACTGCCGTTAGAACAAATCCTTCATATGATGTTGGAACATTGTTTTTCAGCTGCAAACTCTTCAACGTCTACTGTAATTGAAGTACAGTTAAGTTTCTTAGTTACAAAACCTCACTAGAATATGTCTGTAAAATTAACCAAATAGTGAAATTGGCAAGAGAAAACATTCCCCATATTGTTACATATGCTTTCATTTCCCTTAATCCTCCATATTTAGATATACTGCTGGCTTTGGAAGTATAATTAATTTAATGAGTCAATAAATACGTTTTTGATGTGTAGCTCCACAGATCTCTGTCAGCAATTTCATATAGCAACTATGAAAGTCTTGGATAAACTATTTTACCAGCCTCACTAATTTACCAGTCTTTCCAATTCTGTAACTTCTAATGCTTGGGAAAGGAAAAGGGCTGGTTCTGGCGGGAGCAACCATTCAGTGACTATAACAGAAGGAAGGGGGAGAATAGAACTCTACATGCTTTCTGAACATGAGTTCACCTTTCTAACCCCCAATTTTAAAAATGGCTGCTATCAACATTCTTAATGGTATGTCTTTGCTCAGAAGGTGAACAGCTTCTAATGTACTCACTCACTCAAGTTGAGAGTCTAAAAGAATCAAAGAGTCTAATGATCAATAAGAGGTGCCTTAACCACTTAAAATAAATTAATTGCAAAGGAAGAGCATTCCATCAGAATAATATAAGGAATGGGATTATGGAAATCTCTGCTAATAAATCCACTCTCTTGAGTTCTGTACCTTACCTAATTCCCATAGAGAGATAAATCCCTAAAAGCATTTTTCTTTGCACCATAAAGTTAGCCATTTGTTTCAGATTTCTCATTATTTTAATTATCAGTAAGTAATATAAAATCTCCTTTGCATAAAATTTAATGCCCAGTGACATCAGAGAAACATCCATGCAATTTTCTATGAAACATTGTGAAGTGGTTTGTCACTCCCTTTTGGGGGGATTAAAAAAAAAAATCCAGTCTAATCTTCAGCCCTGGAGTTTCCTAGTAGTTTCCCATCTAAGTCCTACCAGGTCAGACTCTGCTTGGTTTCTGAGTCCAAACAAGGCCATCCTGGTGCAGTGATATTACAATAAAACTGTTTACATTATATTTTTATTTAAGTAATATCAGAAGATAAAGTAAAGGCAAAATCTTTCAAGTCAATCTCAAAAATAATATTATAAAAGAAACTGGAACAGTTTTGTGAAAAAGAATCATTGCAAAAATTCATCAAAAAAGATCTGAGGCCATCATGTGGAAAGTGATGAATCCTACTTAAGATGTACTAAAGATATCCATATCCATGTATCTATGCATACACCCATATACACAAATACACACATCTTGAGGTGTAATCATTCACTGCATTTAATTTGTGTATGTGTCTTGGATAAACTCCCTGGTTTACCAGCCTCACTAATTTTCACTAATTTACCAGTCTCTCCATTTCTGTAACTTCAAATGCTTGAGAAAGGAAAATAAAAAGGCAAAAAAGGATGGAAAACTGCTGTAGAGCTGGCTGGCTCTGGTGGGTGCTACCACTCAGTGATTAAACAAGTAAACAAGAGGTGTATGGGTGGAAAGAAGAACTGTTCATACACACACCCAGATATGAATGGAAAGATGGAATGAGTACATCTCAAGGGCTGAGTGACAGGTAGCATTAAGCATGTGATCCTTAATGCTCTATAGCATGAAAAGTAACTCTTCTTCAAGTGCTTGCTTCATCTGAGAAAAGTGGGAAGATTACTAAATGCCAGTGCCTGCTGAACACAGCTTTTATATTTCTGGCACTCCTCATTATCTACATCTGCAAAATCTACTTATTTGTTCTTAAGATCTAATTATTCAATATTGACAATGGTGATGGTAAACACTTGATGTATAAGCATATTTAAGAGATAGGGATTCTCAGGCATTCTAACTAAAGATCCAGCAAGAAATAATATTTGTTATACAAACAATTGTATATAATCCAATCATTTTAGATCATTCTCCCTCCTTCATAAATTACATACAAACTTACCTGAAAATTTCATCAATAGTTCTGAAGATAGCTGGATGACATGCAGCTCGGTGCTATGAAAAATAATATTTATTTTATTTTTTATTTTATGCTATTAATATATTTATATGCCACCCATCTCCCCCAGAGGGTGACTCTGGGTGGCTTACAATGAAAAACCAAGACAATGAAAACAATAAAAATATAAATATCCGATTAAAATACAAATAACAAATTTATAAAAGCAATATAAAAATCAAGAAGATGGGGGAAGCAGCATCAATCATCCCATGAGCCAGCTCCAGCAATGTGAGCCCCCATCAGGCCCCCAGACCATCTGGCATAGCTATGTTTTTACACCTTTTTGGAATGCCAGGAGAGTGGGGGCAGCCCACACCTCAGCTGACAAGCTGTTCCACAGGGGGGGACCATGGCAGAAAAGGCCCTCTTCCTAGACCCTGCCAGCCAAAATTCCTTGATTGGCGAGGTCCGCAACATGCCCCTTCTGCCGGACCAAGTGGGGCAGGCAGATGTAACGGGTGAGACAGCTCCTTAGATAACCTGGTCCTGTGCCATGAAGGGCTTTAAAGGTGATAACCAACACTTTGAATTGGACCCGGAAGCAAACTGGCAACCAATGCAGCTCGCATAACAGAGGTGTTATATGTGCTGCCCTAGGGGCATTCAAGATTGTTTGTGCCTATATACATATTCTTCTAGAAAAAAAATGTCATAATATCTTTAACTAGAAAAATAAATTGCCTTCAATGTTATTTTACCCCTACCACCAAAGAGTACTTCTTTTCTTCCAAGTAATGACTTTAAAAGGCAAAATGAAACTGGCAGTAATAATCAAGTACAATATTTTACCAATATTTTACTAAGTGCTTACACATAAAATAAGACATGTGTTTTGCTTCAAACTGAGAACAAAACTGCCCCATTCAAAATGTTCATTCTGCTATGGACTATACTCCAACTGAATAAAACATTCAAGAATGTCAAAGTTTTGTGTTCCACTGAAAAGGACTCAATGCTGTGTTCATAGAAACAGTGAGAAATTGGAACAAACCATTTCCTCCCTTTTTTTAAATGTCAGGGCTATAAGACTAGGTGGGATAGTAGTCCATGCCGAATGAGACCTGCCATCCAACCTACAGAAAAGAGAGAGAGAGAGGGAGGGAGGGAGGTGGGTGGGTGTCTGTCTGTCACTCCCTACAATAAAGCAATTATTTACAACAGGGGAACTAAGATTTTTTTTTTTTTTTAAATATCTACAGGTAATCCTACAGGTAAATTGGGACTGGAATTGTTGTTGCTAAGTGATGTGGTTGTAAAGCACGATGTCATATGGTTGTGGGCTTAGTGACGGCACAGAGGAAGAAAACAATTCACCAGAGAGGAAGAAAACAACCACACGCTACCCTTCCTAAACATCCCCATCAGCAGAGGAAACAACAGCAAATTAGAAACCCAAGTCTATCGGAAGACAATCCACACTAATCAAGTACTCCATTACCAAAGTAACAACCCAACTCCCACAAGAGGAGCTGTGTAAGAACATTATTCAGATGAGCACAAATGCACTGCAGCAACCCAGAACAGCAGAAAAAGGAATCAGACCACCTATACAACATCTTCCAACCAAATGGATATCCATGCAACTTTATCAAAAAGTGCCTGACCACTCAACCTACTACAACACAGCCAACACAAGCTATGAAAAGGATCACATTGCCATACATCAGAAATATCTCAAAAACCACCAACAGACTATTATAACCACATGGCATCTCCGTAGCACACAAACCAACTAAAGCCCTCCAAAATATCTTAAGTAAACCAAAAGACCCAGTAGCACAAGAAGAAAAAACAGGAGTCATCTACAACATACAGTGGAAGGACTGTAACAACCACTATGTAGGACAGATAGGCAGAAGGCTAGCAGAGTGCATCCATGAACATCAACTAGCAGTCGGAAGACATAATGAAAACTCCTTAATCTCACAACACATGGACAGACTTAACCATAGTTTTAACTGGGAAACTGACAGCATCTTAGACCATGCTAAATCCAAAAATGTGACTGAATTCCTGGAAGCTTGGTACTCAGACAAGGCAGCCATCATCTGCCTTTATAGAGATAAACAACATCTACACACTATTCAAAAGCGACAATAAAAAGGAAACAAAAGACCAGAACAGCTCCTCACCAGCAATCATCACCCAGATAAGCAAAGCTTAACACCAAGATTATCACCAGTCATACAATCAAGCAGTAAACAATACCCTAATCAAGGAACTACCAGAGGGGAAAAAATAAAACAAAACAAAACCCACACCCCCATCAACACTGGTAGGGCATAGCACTGTATATAAACAGAGAACAAACCCCATTCCATTCTAGCACTGAAGATGTTACCTAGCTGGGTAATGAAACATTTGCAAGAAAACAACCAAGCTCAGAGAACCCCAAGGACTCCACAGCTCAACCCTGAGCTACACATATTCTCTTCTATTGATGATGGCAGTTCTGGCAGTCCCGGTTGCCATTGCTAAGCAAGGACCTCATGGAACCGTGACTTTTGACTTCCTGCCAACTTCCCATTGGCTTTGTTTGTGGGAAGCTGGAAGGGAATGTCGGAAGTCATGATCATATGACCATGGGGATGCTGCGATGGCTGGAACTCAAAGGACCGGTTGAACGTCCCCCTTGTTCAGTGCCTTCATAACTTTGAATGGTTGCTGAATGAATGAATGTAACCCAAGGACTACCTGTATTTGTCCAATTATTTCTGTAGGTTACATGATGACATTTGAATCTTGAAGCTCAAGATCAACGTATGTGCATATACAGATTGTTCAAAAACCAGTCCACATCAACAAGATTTACAGTTTTAGATATATCCTGAAACTGAACTTTAATAAAGCAGAAGAGCATGTTGAGCATATAGCATCAAATGCCAACAAACCCTAGTACTAGTAGTGGTCTTCACATTTACAACTCACAACCTTAGTAGCATTAGCAGTTGATCAGCTGGTTGCAGTCATTGTGGTTCCCTCTCTAGTAGCACTGTGGAATTGACAGTGATTCTTTAAGCTCTGAGCCATGTGCTTAGGGAACTGCTGCTTTGCCTGAGCATTCCACCTCTCTCCCCATCTAATTTAAGCCATAGCAACAGGGACATAACCAGTTGGGTATTAGTCAAGCTGGAAAGTTTTTGATATTTTAATCCACAACATAAAAATCTAATTACACTTCTTAGAATACTTGAAAACCATATTGTTCAAAATGGCTAAGTTTTGCTCCAGGTATCTTCTGAATCTGAAACTAAATTGGAAATTCAGATGCTTTGCTTTAAACTTGAACACATCAGAATTTATTATCAGACCTACTACAGTTTAGTTAAGACTTTTCATATCAGAAAAAATTGAATAAAAAGTATAATATTGATGGATGTACAGAGAAAGTTGTTTTGTTCAGATGCTTATCTAAACAGACTACAGAAACTGGATGAAAGTTAATGGTGATGATGTGCTAAAGCCCTAATCTTCACCAGTATTGATGTCTATAGGAAGCCTCTAAGTGCATTCAAATAAATTTATGGAAAAGTACCTTTTGAACTTCTTTGTTCAGTGTGGCAAAGTTAAGAGCTGAGAGGATATACACAGAGACATGGGATGCAGAAACGGCACACATGCTCTGGGGGCAATGCCTGCATGCATACTGTGTACCTCATGCATATGCTCTACTCTGTTCAGGCAGAGAGAGTAAACAGGACTTTGCAAAGTTGAATCTAAGATAACCCACAGTTTCCTTCTTCTAGTCTTGTGAGGAAGGCTAAACAAAATTAGCAAGTTGTCACTTTCTGAGGGGCAAACTATATCACATGTATGCTGCCCCAGCTACTTCCATTTTCTATTTTTTATTACAAAGGATACAAGGAAAGAGAGACCAGTTTTAAATGGAGGTATTATTAAGAAACCAATATCCCAGTTCTTTAAAACAATGGTTTGGGGAATATTAGGCTCCTCCTAATCAGTTGATGAGTAACTGATCCCAGGTTTTTTCAGCCTAATTCCAGCATTTTATCTACTGTAATAAATGGGGTTTCTGCTCTAACTAATTTCTTTGTATTCTGAATTACTTTTTAGGATGGGATTAACATATTTATATGGATGACAGATAATTAACGGTATTTCATTGCTCCATGTTATTTTCTTCCTTTTTGACAGCATTACCCAATTACCTAACTGCAATCTTATTTTGTGTATCACAATACAAACTAAAACTGAATAGAGTCAAAACTAAATTTATCACATTTCCTGTAAAATCTTTTTCTAGTATTCATGTTACAAGTCTTTTTTTACTATTTCTTCATCTAATTGCACTTTATGAGTTGAGTCTCATTTGTTTTATTGTATTATAATTACTTGTGATGACAAATTTTGTCATCATTTTTACTTCAGCATTGCAAAAACTTTTGAAGTTATGGAAACTGGAACTAAGCTAAAACTAAAAGAGGAAAAGCACAAAGACCTAGAAGAAAGGGAGAGAGAAATCCCAACTCTGCACAGTAAAATCCTGATTTGTTTATTTTCTTGTGATTTTATTACCCCATTCTTTTCTTCTAAAATAGGGTCCACCAAGATTCCCCTCTTCCCTGACAAAGTACTTCAATTCACATCCTTTCATACAGAATCAGATATAGAGCAACTTCGTCCCTTATTTCCCATCTTCTCCTGCAATAAGAAAGGTGCCCTTTTTCTATGTGGGTCAAAGTGGGGAAAAATGGAGGTGGGAAGGATAAAACATGCATGAATACAAGAATGTACTCCTTCATCCATACAGGAGGAGGATGAATTTCTCTTTCTGCACAGAGGAGAATAGCTTTAACTTAAGTACGGCTGCCAAACTTCAACATGAAGATACTGATATTTACAATATACAGTTCACCTGCTTGGTGCTAATATTTAGTTTCTTGTAAGGATTTCATTAAAAATAACTCTTCTAAAATATCATAGTTTTAGGATTATTTTGTTTTAGATCTAGGATAAAAACACTTCATGTTTTTCTAGAAAATACTTCAAAGTGAATAACAGATAGATTATAGGCTTCCTGGATATATTTATCATACTGCAATGCATAATGGAAAACATTAGAAGAGTACCATTATTCTAAACATTTGGCTCACTTTTCCTCACATGCCACTATCATACTGAACCTTCTTTCCATGTTGTCTTTAATTTTCTGCCATACTGTTGCATTTAAGTTGTCATATTAAACGTATGCCACCTAGTGTTCATGAGTATTCACAGCTGTTTTTCTCATATTTGTACAAACAACTTAGAGCTTTTTAAAGATGATCATTTCAACTTTCTTATCATTTCAAAGAGAATAGATGGATATACTTAGTCAAAATAGTATTCATTCTAAAAATCGCTCTGTTTCACATATATGTACAAAGGAGAAGAAGGCAGATGATTTGATTTTGAGGTCATCAAGGATAAATATTTTTAAAGAGAAAATACAATTTTATTTACATACAGTCTTCAAGACTTTCCTAACAGTGCTAATTGCATTCCATTTTAATCTTTTGTTGCAACAATAATAGTATTTCTTAAGAAATAAAGGAACGTGGGAATTCAACAAAATGAGTAAAAAAACCCCAAGTCATTGTAGCACAAGAAGAAATGGAGAATCAAATCTTGTTTAGATATGAAGGTCATTGGACATTTTTTAATGAACGACTGTTTCTGGAAACAAGCTACTTAATTGTTCTTGTAAAATTAAGACATTGTTCTGAGTATCTGAGCAGAATCAAACTTAGTGACTTAATAATTATCTGGAAGCTGTCTCTGAATAATTTTACAGCTTACAAGCTCTGCAAATCTAATATGCTTTAGAACTTGAATCTAGCAATTCTATATATGATTAACTAAAGTTTTCTCATGCAGTTTTGGCATTTTATAACATTCCTTTAAAAGTACTTAAGCCTTGCTGCCATTTAGACTCTAACACAAAGACTAAAGACATCAGCTAAGAATGTTATTCTGAATGTTTATAGGCTTAACAGAAGACAGAAAATCGCCTAAGCAATATAGAGTGAATTAGTGGACTATAGTTCAAAAGCAGTCAACAAGGAACTGAACAAAGTAAAATGTGACTGTATTTAAACTGACTTAAGCCCATCAAAATCTGAGGAGTTTTGTTTGTTTTTATCCTTCTCCAATCTTATTTGCACTCCACCAACTTTGGCTGATCTCAGAAGCTAAGGAGGGCTGGCCTTGGTTAGTATTTAGATATAGGACCACCTGGGAAAATATGAGTTGCTAGCTAGACTGGGAAATTTAAAAAAAAAAAACTGTGGAAAAAATGGCAACCTTTTAATGCTATCAAGACAACTGCATCCAGAAGTCACCAGGAGTCAACTAAACAGCATCTTTACTTTTTATACAGGTGCAAGCAAGTAGCCAAGAGAAATGTCCATGATCATCTGAGATATAATTAGCTAGTAAATATAGGATTTTGTTCCTATATCCAAATAACTTTTGTGAAGACACAATGGTTTTACGTTCAGTCCAACTCTGCTCCAGGCACAGGAATTAGGAGAGAAAAAGTGGCCAAGGTGGCAAATATTTCAGTATTGCCATTGCTGTAACTACAGATCTGGCTAATGGATGTGCCTTTAAAATTGCATTTTTATTTCCCAGTGCATTTAGAAATGTGGCAACTCTAAAGGTTAACTTTGACACTATTAAGATGGAGGGAACCAGGAAAAATTTCTTCCTATTTTCTTAATCTTTAGGAGAAAGTAGCTACCAGCAATGAAGTAAGAGGCCTGGCCCTTTCTTTACATTGCAGCCTTCATTACAGCTGTTGCTTCATTTCCACTAATTGATTCCCAATAATATTAATATTAGTAAATAATTTCAAAGATGGTTCATTTCATATTTGTCCCTGACTTTTCCCTCAAGTTGTAATTTCTGAATCTAATTTTTCTCACAGCTTTGAGGAACAGAAGATTGACCCAAGATGTTTGGGGATCCACACACAGACCTTTTGTACTTAAAAGGCAGAAATTAACTGGGAAATCAAGCTAAAAACTAATCCAGTAGTTATTATTTGCATGTGTGGACCTGGGAGTTCTTCAGGTTATTGCAAAAACAGCCTAGCAGCTGCAACACATGCCCATTAGGCTTACCAAACACAATCAGAGATAGAAGAACAGTGGATTTAGCAGAACATTTTTTGAAGTCCCAATCCAGTCACAGGTACGATGCTTATGGATAGGCATCTGTACAAATGGTTCTGACACATCAAGTTAACTGCTTGCTGACAATATCGCACACAAAATCACATCCTTTCCCTGGTTGTTGGCACAAGATTTTCACACAAATAATTAGTAAAGTGAATAAATCACTGTTTTAGGCATCCACTATTAGTCATCTGAAAGAATTAGTGTTACCAGCTCCTGAAAGGAAAATCAATATTTTTTATAGGTTTGTTCTACTATGTGCAACCTATGTGACACTTATCATTTGTTTTTATACTTCATGGTAACTAGAAAATTTTCATTATCAGTTTCACTCTTTCCCAAAGGATGGAAACATAAATAGGAGCACACCACATAAACCAGAAGTTACTAGACCATCACACTTTAATTACATTTGGAATCCTATTTTAAATGCATTGGGCATTATATTTCTTCCATAATAAAGCCTAGCAATCTTTCACTACCAAGAATGGACTTCAAAAGTTGCTGCTTTCAGTGTAGCATCTTGTAAAACACTAAGAAATAACATTCTAGAACATTTACATATTATTATCTATTGACTTAGTCACTTTTTCATATTAAATTATTTTAACTTCAATTATAAGCTTTCCATTACAAACTCTTCTTTGGGTTCCAAATTGTTCTGGCTCTTTGGTTTTTTGTTTTACATTCTTTCTTAAAATGATGAAATACAAAAGAAAAGAGTCTACATTAAATAGTGACTAAACAGTGAAAAACGAATCCTAAATATGGTACAGTAATTTAAAATAAGCTAAACGTAGCAACCCCCCAACTAATTAACAGGGAAAAAAGACTATATTACGTACAAATATCTACACAAAGTTAATTCAGTTGTTAAACTTATCATTAAATCTAGACCATATAGCAACATACAGTGTCAAATTCTTATTTTTAGAATATGGAGGCTTTTCGAAACCATTTCTTACTATTCTGTCTTTTTGGACATGTTTGCAGCAATTCATTCATCACATTCAATCACATTCATACTGCTTTAGATATACACTGAAATTTTATTTTAAAACATGTCCTTCCTTCCTGTAGACTGCCCTCTTACCCGATATAAGAACCAAATCCTGACTTATAATATTTAGGAACCTTTAACAAGCATGGGTCTTCAGATATGCATTTTGGTACTGAGGCAGAATGGAAGATGTCTTTCCTGAGCTTAGGATAATCTAGTTGCTTTGATGTTTTAAGGCTCTTTGGTTATAATGCTATATGCACTGCTTACAGAATTGCGTGCTCTCTACCAAAAGAGTTTCCTGATTGGCTTAGCACATTTTGTACAATTTGAGTACTCAGATAAAATAGCATTTGGCACCAGTAAAAATATTTAACTGCTTATTAAACTATTAGCAAGGAGTAACCTTAGTAAGAAAAAAAGATACCAACATGGTAAGTCTCTGCCCTCTATTTACTTTTTTTTTTTTTTGGTAGTTGGAAATTGGAAAGCAACTAGAAGGGAAAGAAGGGGAAGATCAACTTCCTGAGAAAGCATAAGAGATTTCTCCCTTCCAACCCATTCTCCTTTCCATGTCTTTCCTTTAGTTGGGTGAACTGGATTTTGGTGCCTACTTCTCAAAATCTACTAAATCCAAGAATTAGCCAGTCTGGGTTTGGTTTTTCCTTTCTCTGCTAAAGTTTATTTCACTTGTAAAATTTACTTACAATGACATTGAGTTCTTAAGAACTGAAATAAGAAGCAAACTTATTACAAATGAGAATTGTATCCTGACGTCTTTACTAATAAAAACTGCACCCCCAGATTAAAATTTCCATAATCTTCAACAGCATTGCTCACTGGAGATTATGGCAGTTAGTCCAACAAAGCTGAAAAGGAGATACAAACATACAATCACTGGACTGTTTGCCCCTAAAGGTAAGAGTATTTGTGAAATACTTGGCCTTTTGAACAAGAGGAAGTTGAAGTCATAATAATGGGAGACTGCAGCATTGACTGGAGAGGTGGTAGGTGCTCTAGAGCCCACAGGCATTGAGTTTCCAATACTTGCAGCAGACCATACTCACCAGTAAGGAATCTTTTATCGTACGTGCCATCTCTTGCATTGACCTTGATTGACTGGATATTAACTGTTCAACATTTTGTAGTATTGCTTTCTCCAGACTAGGAAGGTGACGAAGCCATAATTGCAGGATAGCAGATTCAGATAACGATATATTTTTCCTGTATTGAAAAAAGGAGTAGATATTTCTGTATATACTTCACTAAAGTATTTTGCAATTCTTGATTTCTCCTTATTTTTATCTCTTTGTGTCCAAACAGAGGTGTTGCTTTCTGCTACAAGCGATATTTTTGAGCTACATTTCAAATTAGGAGGACTGGTATGGTGCTCCCAAATACAGTTTACATAGCCACTGGACTCCCCATCACCACCTTTAAATCACCTTTGAAAATATCAACCTTTAAGAAAGTAATGGCACATTTTACTTCTCAGCATTTCAGACTAAGCATGAAATTCATACCAAATGGCTAATCAATTAACACAATGGAAACTTTGCTTGCTGAGAAAATCAAAGTACAGGTAGTTCCCGGGTTAAGAACTCCTGGGTTACAGACAACCCATAGTTAAGAACGGAGCCTACTGTAGCAAAATTCAAGTTAAATACACAATGATTTGAGTTAAATACACAATGGTTCAAGTTCATTACACAATACTACTTATACAGTATTATACAGGAATACTGTTCTGGCATACATACAAATTCGACTCAAGGACAGACCTTGAGAACGGAACTCGTTCTCAAACTGGGGACTACCTATATGGCCAGAAACAAATCCTTTGTATTTTTTCTTACTATGGAACAAGATAAGTATCAATGGTCCAAAAGCTATCCATTCTTTCTCCACAAAATTAACATTGCATTACAAAACTTGAGTAACTACTGCAAAGTCCAAGTTTTTTTCCCTATCACTTTTCACTGCTCATTATCTGACATAGTCTCTTTTGACTTCCCTTCCTCTATCGTTATTATTAGGAACAGTTTACTTCTCCACTTTTAGGGTTTTACATTTTTTTCCCTTCTGCAAAAAAAAAAGTATTTGAATGTTTGTCAAGTAAGCTAAGTTTCCCCAATTTAGCATGGTACATGCTTTGCAAAAGATACATATATATGTACATAACCATCATGCTAATGCCTTTCAAGGTATGAAATGTTATGCAAAGCACAAAAAAGAGTAAGAAATAGTAAGCAAAATAATTTAAAGTCATAAGATAAAAAGAAATATAGCTAAATCAATGTTTATGCTAACAACACTTATAAATGGTTTGTTGCAAATCATTTGGGTTCTCAGTCAACAACAAGGCATCATCTGCATATAAAGGTACAGATATTATCATGTCATCAAGCAATACATGAACATCACAAGTATTTTTCTCCATAATTACATTAAACAATCAAGGAACATCACACATCCTTGTCTTACTTCCCATTCAGTGTTAAACTAGTTAGCATTTCACTTATTCTCATGGGTGGTTTACTTCCATCATATAACACTCCTAATGCATTTGGCATCCACATTTGTGCGAAGTATTTCATAATTCA
The DNA here is from genome assembly GCA_030867105.1 of Liasis olivaceus. Classification (NCBI taxonomy): domain Eukaryota; kingdom Metazoa; phylum Chordata; class Lepidosauria; order Squamata; family Pythonidae; genus Liasis; species Liasis olivaceus. The sequence continues at coordinate 200,341,602 of CM061348.1, forward strand.
AGCCTATTTGCTTTAGCATATGCTTTCTCTAAATTATATCCAGTTTCATCAGTTTAATAAACATCTTGTGAATTCATATACAGTACTGAAATATGAACTACTACATGAAAAATCATGTTCTCATTAAAAACAATAACTAATCATCATGAGATCTTAGGCATGTCTACACAAATATGAAGTTGATTGTGATAAAAGTTTTAATACTAGATTAACTCTTACTGTTCAAAGCTGCCTTTTTTCAGTCTGGTACCCTCCAAAATCTTCTGGTTTTCAACTCCAATAATTCTCAACAACACATTTGGAAGGAAGCTTAGTTTATAGAACTAGTGAGAAAGTAATTTCATACTATCATGTAAATGCGGAGATATATAATAATATAAGGTGATAAACAGTAACAGATGGCCTTGATTCATTATGAATCAAATTCCTGAAAAGTTGAACGTACAGAATACACTTTCACTTAGAAAATATTTCTAAGACAACATAGAATATTTAAAAACATCGCATTAATATTAAGAAATGAGGAAATGTCTTTGTTGGATTTAATTGCAGGTTTATTCAGTGACAGGACAATAGTCTATCTCATAAAAGTTACCCCAAGATTACATCCAGAATTATTACCACTTTCCATGCTGATGTAATTTACTGCAACTAGAGAAGCAAAATAGCAAACATTTCTGAGGCAATATACAGATATAAATACAAGCAGCATGTCTTCAGAGTTAAATGGTAAACATTGGATAATAATGTTTGAAAAAGATATAAATGTAACAGATTGATTTATTTTTGCCAACTAAATTGATGCAGGAAAACTACAATATGATCATATCATCTCGCAGATGTCAAGGCAAATTTAGATTATACAAATTTGGCTAGGAGCAAAGTCCACTGCACTCATTTGTATTTACTTCAAGTTTTATATATTTATAATTTCAACATTTATATTAACATCTATCTTTGATCTCTTTAATTCTCTATAGGTAGTCCTTGACTTACAACCATTTGTTCAGCAACCATTTGACTTTACAGAGGTGCTAAACAAAAGGGCTTATGACCCATGCCCCCAAAGTTACAGTCATTGCAGAGCCCCCACGGTCATGTGACCAAAATTCAGGTGCTTGACAGCCTGCCTGTACTTATACTGCAGGGGCACTTCAACTCCCCCCACCCACCTATCTGTCCCCCATCTATCCTCTGCCACCTTGTACTCTGCTGCCCCAACTGACCTTCGCTGCCTTCTTGCTCCCACTGCTGATGAGGCGTGCCCAGCCTAGCTGCTAGGCTGGGGTGGAGCTGGGCTTCGCACTACCAAAAAAAAAAAAAAAAAAGCAAAAAGCTTTTTCTTCAGGATTTTTGGCATGCTGAGGCTCTGGGGCTTTCTTCTTCTTTTTTTTTTTTTGCAGTGCAAAGCCCAGCCCCAGCAGCCAAGCTGGGCACACCTCATCAGCAGTCAGAGCAAGAAGGCAACAAAAGACAGCTGGGCTGGCAGAGTGCAGGGCAGCAGGAGCCTCAGAGTGCAGGGTTGCGAGGGCGACTGCAGCTGGGACTGGGCTGGGGCAGCTGCAGCTTCCTGGGGTGTGGTCCCAGGGGAGTTGGAGGCCATCCCTTACCTTACTGAAGCTCTGGGCTGGAAGGGACCAAGCCCGGAATGGCTTGGACGGGTGGGTACTTGCTTAACAACCTGTGATTCATGGTTAACAACGGCAACTGGGATTGCTGTTGCTAAGCAATGCAGTCATGTGACATCTTGCTTTAAGACCACATCCCTTAGCAATGGGAATTCCGGTCCCAACTGTGGTCGTAAGTCAAGGACTACCTGTACTGGAAATTGATGCTTAGAAATTTAATAAAAGAAGAGTCTAAAGAAAAGGTCCATGCCCAAAACAGTGTCTCAACATTGCTGATTGTGACTTCTGTGTGCAGGGGTTCATTTTAGATGTGCTATCAACATATGGAATTTGCAGCATCCACTATGAACATCCAACAGCTTTCTGTACCATGCAGAATTTCATAGAAGGTACTCTATAGAAAATAAATTAGTGAGATATAACTTCTTAGAACATATGAGAGTTAAGATCCATTTCATTTGATATTAGAATTCAAGAAGTTTGACTACTGCAGCAACGGGCAACACTTTGGTGACTAAGAGCTGCACGTTTATCATTTAGAGTCACAGTTTGATGGGTTCATACTACAGAGTAAGAGGGGTCAAGTTTCTGAAGGCAGTTTGGAAGGTTTTCTTTGTTTTTATTTTATGTTAAGTTCACTTTAGATCTATAGTTCTGTTTTTATATGGCTCCTTATATGCTTCTGTGGCAATTATTTTTGGCAAGAGGGGTTCCAAAGCTGTTTGGGGTCTGTGTGGGATCTGGACCCCCATATTGTTTACCCCACTCTAAGCTGTTTAAAACGTTCACCAATTATGCTTAATGTGTATCTATCAAGAATACCACTTGCAACATATGCAGAAAGGAGTGTGGTGCTAGCCTCTGACAAGAAGGATCATGAGTCAGCCTTCCTCCCAACTATGAGGCTGAAAAGGTGATTAAAGATTGTTCTAGCAGCAGAAGAGCACTCCCTGGCACCTCACAGCTCCAAATTGAAAAGGCTGGGAGCTCTTTGGCAATTGCAAGGGTAAGGCACCTGGAGAACTTTGCTCATGTAGAGCTAAAGTTACAACATACAAACATGCAACGCGTCTGTTCGATTAATGTGATTTACATTCCTCAGTAGATAAATATAGTATAGATATTTTGTACTTTATGTTATTGTAATTTTGTTATTGCTTTAATCTGATTGATGGAAGTAGTATATGTACACCACAACTGCAACAGTCTGTTAGCCCACTAAAACAAAGAAGCATGCAAAGAAAAGCCACCTGGCCTTTTCTTTTCTGGAGGAGAAAAAGCTGGCAGAGCAGGTCAAATGTCATCTCTAGAAAATACTGAGAATCTACAAATAGCAGCACCCAATTTGCTACTGCCTTCAATGACCCTTCCTTTAGGAAAGCTTTATGAGGAGGATGAACCTTCAAACAACAATATCCAACTTGGAAAATATCCAACCAAAAAGAGGAAAAGCTGATAATTTCAATTTCAGCAAATCTAGAAAATTATACTTATTATTTTAGCTGTTTTTGTAATTACTTGAACCATGGCTTATTTCAGGTTGCATACCAAGTGGAAACAGTTGTGAAACAGAAAGCAAAATTAAAGTTCTGGATTTACCATGAATTTTTCTTCTCAAATTAAGGAGGGCAATTAGCAATGATGGAAGGGCTTCTGTTCAGTGGCCAGGAACATATACTCCCAAAATTCCAATGGAGGGAAAGAGTTACTTTTTTCAGTATCTTAGTACTGAAAACTTCTGTGTTGTCACCAGCAGTAATATAAAACTTACTGCTAAAGTAGGTATCCCCACTAGAGTATCGTTTATTTCCAGGATATTCCATTAAACATGCTAAGTTTAGTTTAACACACTGGAATATCCCAGACTGAGGAAGGCCGCTCTTAAAATATAGGTGTGCAAAGTAATAACTCCATCTAACGCTGAACAAAATCTAAAATAAAATGTGAATGTGCTATTTTTTTGTACTGTCACGTAGAGATTTCTACTCTTTCCTGGAAAAAGAAAACACATGCAGCATGCTACTATAAGTGACCAAAAAGACATTTATCACTACTAAGTATATGGATAAGACCAGTACATTATGTTAGGCTGACATTTTTTCAAAAGTATCATCTGAACCATCATCACAAAAAAATCATAGCAATGTGAGACAAAGAAGTGGCAAACAAGTTATTTTACAAATAAAACACACTCTTTCTCAATTTACAAAATGAAATCCATCTGCAGAAACAGATTTCCCACATATGGATCAACTATACAGAATGCACAAAAGCTTGTTAAACAAGGGAATCATCTAGATAATTTGTGAAAAATTAAGTAAAACCCATGTCTGAGAACTTGTCCATAAACTATTAATAGATCCCAATAAATTCTTAGTTCAGCACAGATATGTACAATTGAATTTCAACAGACAAGTTTATTGAATTAACATTCTTGCTACCAGACAAGGACCCTTATTATTTTGTAGTCTACATACCGTAATATGGCCTCATTCACTGCTTCTAAAAACTGAGAGTGAAGAACCTCTTCTGAGCCATCATCATGATAGTTAAGGAGAGCTTCAAGAAGTGGCTTTACATCAGGCAAAGTTATAAGAGGTACACAGAGAAGAGACATGGATGTTACTCGACGAGAGATGCTGTAGAAACAAAAGTAGGCCTCTTATATAGGATGAAGAAACATTTTAACTGCCCAGAGTCACTGGGAGTTGGGTGGCATATACATTTAATTAGTAATGATGACGATGATGATGATGATGATGATGATGATAATAATAATATTGTTCATTAAATACACACTATCAAAAGGTTCTGTTTACAAAATGGCAAACCTACAGCACATTACAAGTACCTGCATACCGAGCTCTTCAGAAGATTGCTAGGTTTTACGTGGCAGCAGCAAAATCAGGCAAAGAACAATTAAGAGCAACTGAACCTGCCTGAGTACAGATAGCCAGAAATGGCTGAGGTTCAGCATTAACCATGGGTTATTTTTTAACTTATTTTTTTATGTTTTGGTGTGTACATGCCATGTCAGCTATTGTACTATATTCTTCTCAGGTTTCACAGGGGTCTGTAAGAGAAGTTTATAATCCTCAAATCCCTTTTGGATAATTTTATTGTTTTATCTACCATTTTTTTCTATTTGTATTTTATGTTGCTATTTTAAAGTTTATACCACCCAGATTGCTAATTTTAATTTCTTTTCTCTTTTGTTGCACATGTGTGGCCTGAGCAAGCATCTTAGCATTTTTTGATTTAATATTGTCTTTTAGCCAAAATTCTTTTTTGTATGTACCTTTCTTACCCTGATATTGTCAATTTAGTTTTGAATATTCGAACACCAATTCCTTGTGCTGGTTAATGACTGCAATACTGTAAAGTTATTTAGTACTGAGCTCTAAACTTCAATCTTTTCCTACTAGTGTGGGAAGGCTGAACTAAGTGGAAACATTCATAACTGGGAAAAATGAGAATTGTAGTCCAATATATCTGGAGGCATTATGTCAGGGGATGTTTCTGTATGGCAAGTGTGGCAACCTAAGTCTCCAAGGCTACTGCATCCTCCAAACCTACTTTTTGTCTTCCCACCCAACAAGCCACTTTTGATCATAGTTGCTGAAAACTGCCATTTTGAGCTGGAAAAATACTCAAAAATTAGAGCCAAGTAGTAAAACAGGCTTAATATTGTTTTTAAAACAAGTCCTTCCAAACATCAGTGCCTGGGGGGTGGGGGAGGGAGAAGATTCAAGATGGCAGTTGATGCATGAAGAAAAGGAGTGGGCTAGGGCTTCAACTATGGGATTGCAGCCAACATCTTGACTTTTTGTTCCCACCATGGATGCCTTTGTTATCAAAGAACTAATGAAATTCTCCAGAAGCTCCTGGCCATATGCACTAGAGCATCACCAACTCTAAAAATATTAAGTATAGGTCCTCTAAAAACATTAAGTATGGCAAGTAAAGTTGCCCACCCCATCATAGGCATTACTACAAAGAGAAGAGAAGAGAAGAGAAGAGAAGAGAAGAGAAGAGAAGAGAAGAGAAGAGAAGAGAAGAGAAGAGAAGAGAAGAGAAGAGAAGAGAAGAGAAGAGAAGAGAAGAGAAGAGAAGAGAAATCAAAGCAGACAGCCCACCTGAAACTAGGAGGTAAAGAAAAATCTGATAGATGACATACCGGTGCCTGCCCTTTCAGTGGTGAAATTTGCAAAAAACTAGGACCACAAAGCAGTTTGAGGACTTTCTCTGAGCATTGTTTTTATATGATTTGTAATATATATCATTTCTATAAATAATGTGTTCCTCGATAAAACCATGCTTATGCATAGTTTGGAATATATCCATGTAATGATAGTAAGTTTCAGTTTTAAGTATCTTTCCACAGAACTTTATTCAGCCTAGCTACTTATACAAAGTTCTACTAATATTAATACCTACTTTTGCTGACCGTTAAATCCATTAACCTGGGTTCTGCTGAGTTCCGACACTAACGATGAAACTATCTGTTAAATAAATATAATTATTTAATCAACTTAAAATAATAAAGAAAATCAATAATGATTACATCAGAGGTATTTTCTCACTGTTGAATTTGCACTTCCAGGTGAATAAGCGATCTATTTGTTGAGACCTATGGACTGAAAGATGTGAAAATGTTTTCTCCAAATTTACTCTATGTCAAAGAAATAATTTAAAATATGCAAGCTTCCATGAATTTAATCCAATTAAAATAAACCAATAATTAGGAACAAAGTTTAATTGAAAAGGCAGACTGAAATGTACCAAGTGTTTAAACATTGCTTCCTGTTACGATAACTGGGAGAAAAATAGCTTCTCCTTCTAAGAATGAAAGCTACCTTTTGTTTGCTAAGGCAAACAAAAGCTAAAAAGGCACCCATTCTAAATTTTTGTCAACAGGTCCATCTGTTTACATCTATTTTCATTATTATTAATCAAGCAATAGTACAGTATATTTGATTTGATGGACTGTGTAAATTTTCAGCATTTACATATTCAATTGGTTCACCAGAAAACAAATATACTAAAAAGCTAAATAATTTAGAAAACAAGTATAATTAAGTCCCCATTGGAGGGAGATAGGCGGGGGAGAAATTTAATAAATGAATGAATGAATGAATGAATGAATGAATGCATGCATGCATGCTAAATAATTGTAATTATATATTTATATTTTTAAAGGCTAGTATTTTTTAATTTACATTTTAAAAATACCAAAATGGTAGAATGCAGTTGTTCTCTTATCTCTGCAAAGATTAATTTCCTTGCAAATCTTTCTGGAAAGCATTAATATAAGATCTATTTTGAACACAAACATCTTATTCTGTATTATATAATTACTGTAAAGTCTTTTTCTTTACTGTTTTTCCATGACACACCAAAAGGAGAAAAAAAATGTTATAGTTCAAGGAACCACGCATTTAGCTCTTCTTCGATTATTTATGGTGGCCACTAACCCAATTCCTCCTTTCAGTCTTCTAGTATGTATAGAAAATCGGGAATAGCGCATGGTTTAAAACCATGTTAAGTCAAATTTACTTTTCATTCTGGCTTCACCCATTGCTTTGTCTTGGCCACCCTCACTTTGGCTACAGAATTACCCTCTAGGCAAGAAAGGCTGGAGTGGAATTAAAGAACTTTCTCTACAATAATTCCCATTATACTCACTAGAAAGAGACAGCTATTATCAGACATATTTAGCAAAGCAGCTCTTTGCTGGATGGGAACTGTAGCTGACCTTTTATACTGTGAGTCAAAACAGCCACATTCCTCCACTTCTTAAACTGGTAGGAATGAGTAATGTGTGTTGTTCATGAGAACAATCTGACAAGCAACGATATTGAAGATGCCTGACACCTTGGAGGAAGATGTTGGCTAATCTCTAAATGTATAGAAATCAGGGGTAAAGGAAGACTCACTTTGCCAAGTTGCCAAGTTATGCAAAATACTCACATTTTCAATGAGTTTAGAGTAGTAATCTACTGATGTGAAGCCAAGAGTTGAAATAAAGTTATTAATATCAGTATCATGATTTCCCAGTCCACAAAATGACAGCAGATGGCACAATGAGCTCTAGAGGGAACATAACGTCAACAGAGGAAATAATTAAAATAGAAATATTCCACCAAAAGTTAATTCTATCTTCATGTAAAAAATGGGAAAAGGATATGTTCTGTTATAGTGAGAACAGCATAAGCTCTGTATCTAAAATAAGAAAAGGCACGTTTGACTTAATAGAATTGAATATCTGAACTGACTTAAAGAAACCGGCCCAAATATTCATACTGTACAGTTATAAATTACCTGCTTGAACTGATTCAGTGGTTCAGACTTATATACTCTTTTGCCACACAGCATAAAAGTAGAGAAAAAATATTTTAAATAGATACTGTACAAAAAAAATTAATAAAAATGAAAAGGAACACTTCCAACTCTTGCTTATTCTGATTTTTATGGGATATTAGTTGGTCAGATTAGATACTTCATAGATCTATTTGAAAATATCTATTTTGCACAGAATAGCTGTTTTACTGCCATCTAGTGGCATACATGTTAAAACTGGAACAATTTTTAAATATGGCTTGAATTTTTAAAACAAGACCGATCATCATAGTGGCAAGAACTTAAAGCCAATAACAATATGCAAATAAAACAAGCAAATAAAAACCTATTTATTTATATGGTTTGGTCTAACTTTATAATTATGCAGCCCCTGAACTTGGAGCCTGATGCCACATATTTTGTTTCAGTTTTATTTGGCTCATCTTTTATATTTATTGCATTTCATACCTTGTTAGCTGCTGAGAATCTTGTGATTGCAACAGTGTACAAATCTGATAAATAGATAAAATAACTAAATACTCTGTGGACTGTATGGCAAAACCAATTATCCAGTATGGAAAAATGGTGCTGCTTATTTATAATATATGAGAAACCAGGTTCCATACGCTTTATGAATATATGAAAACAAACTAACACGCTAGAGAACTCAGATTTGCTTATATGCTTTTTTAACCCTAACCCTTATCCTGAAAAGACTTCATGGTGCACAAAGAGCAATAACAAGCCACTGTAACAGTAAAGATATAGAAATACACTAATATCAAAATCATATTAAAATTGTAATTGACAATTACACGTCTACCCATCTGATAGCTATGATTCCCCCCACCAGTCAGGACCAAAAGGCTTTCCTGAACAGCTATGTTTTGACTAGTTCCTGGAAGGCCATAAAGGTGGGAGCCACCTTGCCTCAGGTGAATAAACTGTTCATTTCAAATGTTCAGTCCATCAACAAACTTAAAGACTTTGTTTTTGGTAAGGAATGGAGATACCGGTATTTCTTTCAGCATATTGGAGACTGCATAACTTCTTTTGTATCTATGACACTTTGGACCATATGGTGATAGATAATGACAAACGTCTTCACAAGCTATCTTGCTATCGTTTCTCACATAGCCTATTGTTAAACAGACTCTTGAGCCTGAAACAAGGGAACTCCTCCCACCTCTCTCTCTCACACTTCCTCCTCTTCAAGATTACTTTAGAGAAACTCCTAATGTATTTAATAATTCTAACTTTCATTTCAAATACGATGAATAAAAGTTAGCGTTCACTGATAGCTGGACAAAGCCTGTACTCTGTATCCATGACAATTGTATTATAAACATTTTTCTTTTTAATGGAATGTTGTGCTACTTACTCAGCATTTTTTCAGCATTCTATTTACGTTTAAGAGCATATTGTTTCACAATAGTTCCTTCCTGAAATCAAATCTTCAATTTACCATCACTGTTGGAAACAGTACAATTATTCCAATAATTCATAAATAATCCAGCCAGGGCCTTCTTTCACACTGCCTTCTTTCACACTGGTGCAACCGGGGCTTCTCTTGCACCCTGCCCAGGGCCTCCATTCACGCTTCACCCAGGGCCTCCATTAGCATGCTAGCCAGGGCCTTCTTTTGTGTAGAGGTAGGGGCAGCTGGCAGCAGCGGCTAGGCAGATAGCCAAAAGGGCAGAGATGAGGGAGGAGATAGGCAGGTGGGGGGAGTTCAAGAGGAGGCAGAGGCAGCAGTCCCTTACCTCATTGAGGCTCAGGACTGAGAGGGACCAATCCAGGAATGGCTTGGATCAGAGTCGTTGCCTAACGACGAGTTATTTTAAATTAGAAGGGTCCTTCTTTCACAATAGGGCAACCGGGGCCTTCTTTCATACACCAGGCTTCTTTCACGAAAGAAGGCCCTGGGTGGGGCGCAAACGGAGGCCCTGGGCAAGTTATGAGAGAAGACCTGGCTACACTGGTGCAAAAGAAGGCCCCAGCCAGTACAATAGCAGTGCGTGGTGCGGTGGGCACAGGTAGGTGGGCAGCCAAAAGGTCATAAATGCGGGTGGGCCCAAATTTTGTTCACGTGACCGCAGGAGCGCTGCAATGGCCGGAACTTCAAGGACCAGTTGTAAGTCCCTTTGTTCAATGCCATTGTAACTTTGGTTGCTGAATGAATGGATGTTAAGCGAGGACTACCTGTAATTGATGGAAGTCATGGAGATCAATGGCTATTAGCTTTGATGGTGCTGTGACTGCCTTTGAAGGCCATCTGCTGGGAGACTAATGGGCTTCCCTGTGCAGCTGTTTGGCCACTGTGAAAACAGACTGCTGGACTAGATAGACCTGGGATCCAATCCAGCAGGGCACTACTTATGTGCCATAATGGGTAGGAATTAATGGAGTTGATAACAGCCAACTCCTCCCAGGTTGGGGAAGGGTACTAAAAGCCTAAGAGTCTGTTAATTATATTGGCAACTTTAATTTTGGAGAATAACTTCCCATTATAAGAGAATGTTCATTTTACTTTTTTCATACAATAGCAAATGTTGAATCCCTTTTGTGTTATTAGTTGCGTCATTGCTTGAATGCTTGAAACTCATTACTTTTTCAAATTTAATTTTATTAAAGGGGAACAGATGAAAACTATGAGCAACAGATGAGAAACAAAGAAATATGAAATAATTAGAAGAATTATGAGAAAGAGCTGAAGATGTCAAAAATCTCAGTTCTGGTGGTGAATTGAAGAGGAAGATATGTTTCCATTTCTATTGCATAAGAAGCAGCTGGTAAAACCAATAGTTGCAGAGAAGTGAGAGAATTGGAAAAATAAATGTGCCTGCCCGCTGCACATGTGCCCCCCTGCTTTTAAGAAATACAGGGTTACAAATCAAGAAAACTACAGTCTTAGCAACATAATCACAGGAAACTGCTTTATATCTTAAATTAGACTATTTGTACCCATAGCTCAGTATTAATCTGACTGCAGTGGTACTCCTTGTTTTTAAGCAAAGATTGACCTGGGATCTTCTGCACACAAGAATAAACTCTACTATTAACCTATGGTTCTTCCCCAATTTTGCATTTCTCACTAATTTGCAGAGAAACCAATCTCAATCTCACCCACACTATACTCATCCTGAGTATTCACATGTTTTACCCAAACAGGGAGCATTCACATCCCATTGAGAGGTGCAGTGTAGAGATACAGTAAAAACAGAAACTGGAACTAAGTCTTTTGCATTTCCGTGTTATTCTTGTTTCCCAGCAACTCTGTAAAGTCATCCAAACCACCAGTTTAATTCTTCTAACTTCCTTAAGCAGATTAGAAGTGTACATTTCTGAGATCTTTAACAAATTAAAACCTATCAATTCTAAATGTTACTTTTTAAATATCCAAAACATCTTAAATTTACTGTAGTACCATGTTCTGAATCTTTTCTTTTAAAATCCTGCTTGCTTGATATTGCATCTCCCATGCCACTTAAGCAAAATAAGAACAAAACATTAATATTAGAACCTTTTTACTATAAAACAAATAGAAATCTATAGAATTATAATGAGTAAGTAATCAAAAAAGATGTCTGCTCATTACAGACCATCTCAATACTCTGTTTATGTAACCTATTCCATGATTAGGATGCTGACATAGTACATATTTTTCCATACTCTAATCCAATCATAACAGTCTTCACATTCTAATTTTACTTACAAGAATTTCTGCATGCTTATTCATTAATCTGGGAAGATGTGTGTGTATATTTGTAAAGTTTTCCAAACTCAAAATATATTAAATAATGTAATAATTTTCAGAATATGGCATGAACAACACATACTCAAAACTAATTTGTATTAGAATGCAAACAATTAGCAACATAGACACCTTGACTGTAAAATTTTTGGCTTGTAAAGCAAAACTGATGTTCGCAATCATACAAAAATGCTTAGAAAAAAAGCATATGCAAAGAGTGTAAGTACAGGTATCTATCTCAAAACCTGGGAAATTTAGGATTTGAAAGGAAGTAATCACTGTACGAAAGCTTCACACCCAGATTACATTGATAGCTTCATCAGCTAAAGTATATTGAAGTTTGAAATGGCTTCTAATTCTAGTTAAGTTTCTCTGGGTGCATATCATGGTAGCATCGCTGCTAGTTGCTCCAAAAATCACTAAAATATATTGTTAAACCTTGAAGATTAACTGATTTAAATCCTTAAGCTTGCATTTGGTCTGAAGCATGTAAGCAATGAGATAAAAAGGATTCCATAACAACTGAAATATCACTTTTTAAGGGAGGTCTTGATAACCTGAAAATATATCAAACATATTAAAGGATTTTAAATTTTTTTTCACCCCATACAGAAACTATCCATAGTCTTAATGGAGCAGAACTGGGGAAGAGGATAAGACAGTGTTTTACAGTAGTTCTGTGCCTTCCCATGTGGGTAATTCACTCATTGTAGTGGGGAAGCAGAATCAGCTCCTTGGGCGCTTCCTTGTGGAGTTCCACAAAGATCAAGTCTTTCTTTCCTGTTTTAACATCTGTGAGGCCATCCATGAGAGGTCACCCATTGGTTTAGAGTAAGGTATCACTAGCATGCTGATACCATTTATACATCACCGTCCTTTCTGTATTTAAATTAACCCACCCCTGAGAACAATGACTCTATTAAACCTGTTATTTTGGTTGCTTATCAAAAGAGGTACAAGTAGCCCTCAACTTACGACAGTAATTGGAAGCAGAATTTCAGTTGCTAAGCAATGTGGTCATAAAGCAATCCCTTCAGTCCTGGTTGCCATTATTAACTGAATCCCATGGTCATTAGGCGAGACAACTTCTTGATGGGTTCTCACAACCAAGTCCCAGGCTGGCAGGCAGGTAAATGGCTGCTGCAGGTGGAGGAGGAAGTGAGGGAGTGCACGGAGGTGCAAGGGAGGGTTGGGAAGGGTGCACAAGGGTGTGTGAGAGACTGGGGGGTTGAGGAGGATGTGCAAAGGTGTGAGGTGTGCAAGAGGTGCAGGTCGGGGAGGGTGCAGAGGGGTGTGTGAGTGGCACAGCATGAGTCAGGGAGGGCATGCGAGAGTGCACAAGAGGCACAGTGTGGATCAGAGAAAGTGCACGAGAGGTGCAGTTCAGGGAGGGTGTACAAGGGTGCTCAAAGAACAGCGTGAGTCAAGGGGGTGCGCAAGAGGCATGGTGCAAGTTGGGGAGAATGCAAGGGAGTGTGCGAAAGGCGTGGCGTGGGTCAGGGAGGGTGCGTGAGGGTGGTGTGGCGAGGGTTGCAGAGGGTGTATGAGTGGCCAGCATGGTGTGAGTGCAGAGGGCCTGGGGGAGGGTATGCAGGTGGGGGAGACTTTCTGGGGAAGCGAGAAAGGAAAGGTTGCAAATGGCAATCATGTGATTGCGGGGCACTGCAACCGATCATAAGTGCAAACTGGTTGCCAAGCGCCCAGATCGCAATCACGTGAACATGGGGGTGCTGGTGTCAGATTCAGCCGGCACAGCACGGCGAAGGCACCGCTCAGCTTCGCCTAAGTCAATTTCACCGCCCAGGAGTGAGCAGAGAAAAAGGGAAAGTGAAACCGCGAGCTGATTACTGACAGGTGGCGGTGCTTAACTCAAAACCGCAAGTGGATACTTTGTATCAGTGTGGCTTCCCTTGAGCACTGCAAACAAAGGAAAGTGCAGAGGCTCGCGATCAAGAACTCCCGGCTTTGAGCGCAAACAGGCAAACCCAACAAAGGCAACAACAGCACAACCCATAGACAGCAATCAGAAAGACAAAAGCACTGGACTGAATCTGCCATTTGGACGAGGGGGGATTACTGCGGGTAATCTGTAACTAAGCAACGGGTAAAGCGTGGGAACGCGGAAGCTACAAAATACCATGTAAGCTATGCCAAGACAACCCTGGCTTTGTCTGTACTTACTTACATTACGCTTGAGTAAACTTCTTTGCTGAACACACGTGTCATGAGAGTTTCTCTGAGATGAACGGGGTAAACCTTACAGCTGGGACAGCCAAAACTCAGAGGACCAGTTATAACCACTTGTTCAGTGCTGTCGTAACTTCAAATGGTTGCTGAACGAATGGTTGTAGGTCAAGGACTGCTTGTACTTGCTATGGTTTCTAAATTGCAATCTATTATATGATGCAATTAATCTGTTTCTAACAGGATTGCCTTTTCTTTGTGAAGCTAAGTGAGGATGGTCTCAAGATGTAAAGACATTTTAGTTGAAATGTAGAGGAGCTACCCTGATTATAACTGGAACTTGCACGAGGCAAAGTAAAGTAATATTCATTTATCAGTAACCTGGTCTTTCAGTTCATTTATTTGTATATTATAGTGAATTAATGCACATTTTAAAAACTGTAAAAATCAACTAATACTGAATTAATTAAACTCTAACTGTAAAACTAGAGATTGGTAAATTGACATATAAATGGCTGTAATGAAATTCATACCACACCTCAGTTTTCACTAGCTCAGTAATCGAATATATAGACTGATTTTATTCAGAGCTCAAAATATGATTTTTCATGAACTAAATCTTCCATTTCTACCCACAGATATAGTAAATACATTACATAACCCTTTTGAGATACAATATTCAGTTTGCAATCCTAAATATTTTTACCTGGCAATAGCTCAACCAAACTCAAGCAGATTTACTTTTGCATAAACTTAGCTAGGTTTATATAATCCTACTGCTGTTTCAATGATCTCAGTGCGAATCCAGTGCGAATCCAAGGCAAACCATTCAACATCACAGTAATCCAAGTCTATGCCCCAACCACTGATGCTGAAGAAGCTGAAGTTGACCGGTTCTAGGAAGACCTACAACACCTTCTAGAGCTAGCACCAAAAAAAGATGTCCTTTTCATCATAGGGGATTGGAATGCTAAAGTAGGAAGTCAAGGAATAATGGGAATAACAGGCAAGTTTGGCCTTGGAGTACAAAATGAAGCAGGGCAAAGGCTAATAGAGTTCTGTCAAGAGAACAAGCTAGTCATAGCAAACACTCTTTTCCAACAACACAAGAGACGACTCTACACATGGACATCCCCAGATGGTCAATATGGAAACCAGATTGATTATATACTTTGCAGCCAAAGATGGAGAAGCTCTATTCAGAAAGCAAAAACAAGACCAGGAGCTGACTGTGGCTCAGATCATGAGCTTCTTACTGCAAAATTTAGGCTTAAATTGAAGAATGTAGGGAAAACCACTAAACCACTCAGGTATGACTTAGATCATATTCCATGTGAGTACACAGTGAAGGTGATGAATAGATTTAGGGGATTAGATTTGGTAGACAAAGTGCCTGAAGAACTATGGACGGAGGTCCGTAACATTGTACAGGAGGCAGCAACTAAAACCATCCCAAAGAAAAAGAAATGCAAGAAAGCAAAATGGCTGTCTGATGAGGCTTTACAAATAGCTGTGGAAAGAAGGAATGGGAAAAACAAGGGTGAAAGGGAAAGATATAAGCAACTGAATGCAGATTTCCAGAGAACAGCAAGGAGAGATAAGAAGGCCTTCTTAAATGAGCAATGCAAAGAAATCGAGGAAAACAACAGAATGGGGAAGACTAGAGATCTCTTCAAGAAAACTGGAGATATCAAAGGAACATTTAGTGCAAAGATGGGCATGATAAAGGACAAAAAAGGCAGGGACCTAACAGAAGCAGAAGAGATTAAGAAGAGGTGGCAAGAATTCACTGAAGAACTATACAAGAAAGATCTTAATGTCCCTGATGTCCACGCTGGTGTGGTCACTGACCTTGAGCCGGACATCCTAGAGTGAAGTCAAGTGGGCCTTAGGAAGCATTACTAACAACAAAGCTAGCGGAGATGACAGTATTCCAGCTGAGTTATTTAAAATACTAAAATATGATGCTGTTAAAGTGCTGCACTCAATATGCCAGCAAGTTTGGAAAACGCAGCAGCGGCCATGGGACTGGAAAAGGTCAGTTTACGTTCCAATTCCAAAGAAGGGCAATGCCAAAGAATGCTCAAACTATCGCACAATTGTGCTCATTTCACATGCTAGCAAGATTATGCTCAAAATCCTACAAGCTAGGCTTCAGCGGTACGTGAACCGAGAACTACCAGATGTACAAGCTGGGTTCAAAGAGGCAGAGGAACTAGAGATCAAATTGCCAACATTCACTGGATCACGGAGAAAGCATGACAGTTCCAGAAAAACAGCTACTTCTGCTACGTTGACTATGCAAAAGCCTTCGATTGTGTGGATCACAACAAACCGTGGCAAATTCTTAAAGAGATGGGGGTACCAGACCACCTTACTTGTCTCCTGAGAAATCTGTATGCGGGCCAAGAAACAACAGTTGGAACCCGTCATGGAACAACCGATTGGTTCAAAACAGGGAAAGGAGTACGACAAGGCTATATATTCTCACCCTGTTCATTTAACTTATATGCAGAGTACATCATGAGAAATGCCAGGCTGGAAGAATCACAAGCCGGAATTAAGATTGCAGGGAGAAACATCAACAACCTCAGATATGCAGACGATACCACCCTAATGGCAGAAAGTAAAGAAGAACTAAAGAGCCTCTTGATGAGGGTGAAAGAGGAGAGAGCAAAAGCTGACTTGAAAGTCAATGTTTAAAAAACTAAGATCATGGCATCTGGACCCATCAATTCCTGGCAAATAGAAGGGGTAGAAATGGAAGCAGTAACAGACTTCATTTATTTGGGCTCCAAGATCACTGCAGACGGAGACTGCAGCCATGAAATTAAAAGACGCTTGCTCCTTGGGAGGAAAGCTATGGCAAACCTAGACAGCATATTAAAAAGCAGAGACATCACCTTACTGACAAAGATCCACATAATCAAAACTATGGTTTTTTCATTAGTAATGTATGGCTGTGAGAGCTGGACCATAAAGAAGGCTGAGTGCCGAAGAATTGATGCCTTTGAACTGTGGTGCTGGAGAAGACTCTTAAGTCCCTTGGACTGCTAGGAGGTCAAACCAGTCAATCTTAAAGGAAATCAACCCTGACTGCTCATTGGAAGGATTGATAATGAAGCTCAAGCTCAGATACTTTGGTCACCTAACACAAAGAGAAGACTCTTTGGAAAAGACCCTGATGCTGGGAAAGATTGAAGGCAAAATGAGAAGGGGATGGCAGAGGATAAGATGGTTAGATAGCATCACTGAAGCAATGAGCATGGAACTGAGCAAACTCAGGGAGGCAGTGAAGGACAGGAAGGCCTGGCACGATATGGTTCATGGGGTCATGAAGAGTCGGACATAACTTAATGACTGAACAACATTGCTGTTTCTCAGCATTCCACAGACATATCAATTCTTCACGTCAAGTTGGAGGGAGAAATTCTACCTCAAATTAGCAGTCTAGCTTCCCTTCCAACGTTCTAATCTCAAAGCTCCAAAACTCTAGAAGCTGGTATGAAAAGAATCCAACTGTGATAATACTGTTCCCAGACTTACTCCATCATGTGCTCAAATGGCATAAATTTGTTCCATGATCAAAAACTAGGAAGGACTGTGAGTACTACTTTTGAGTTCTGTCCTGTTGTCCTGTACTCATCAGGACTGTAGAAATTGTTGGAGAGCTCCAAAATTGGAACACACCAATCAAGCAGAATTAGCCCGCAACTATTATTTTGCACCTAAGCTTTTATGTGGTTTGCCTGACATGTGATCCAAACCTTCCATTTGTTGAATAATCAGTGTGACTGCATATTACTTTGCTTTGCATTTTAATAGCAAGATATTAAGTACAGATCAGCATAGAAAAAAGTCATTTTCCTTAAGCTGAACATCCCCATTCTGGACCTGCAACTGGTGTAAGGCTGCTTCTTTACCTCATTTTGCAGATCACTGGCAGCAGTCAGCAGAAGGCTAATGGTGAGGGGCAAGTTCTGTCCCTAAGACACCAACTAACCTTAGCCAGTCACTACATTATTAGCCAGTCACTTGTTCACTGTGACTGGCTAATAATGTAGTCATATAGGGATAATAACTCACATCACCTGGCTATTCCTTTTAGTCTTTAAGCAACCACTGAGAGAAGCTAATGCCACAAGTTGCTCCATGTGAGTCAACTGCTGGCTTTTTCTTTCAGTTACTGACCAATACCACAGAATGAGGGTCACACTGAAAGTGATTTAATGTGGATTTATATAGCCCCTGCTTTCATTCACCATACCTCTCAAGGCTTCTCTCTCTCCTTCAATCATCTTTCCCATAACACCCCTACTTTTGCTTATGGCCAATTATGTTGGTGGGCTTCAGTCATTAATCCGGATGGGGCAAACAGCAGGAAACCGCCTAGTCCAGACAGAAGAAAAATATGACAATTCTTTCCCACTCAGCATGACATTTCCTGACTTCCTGGAACGTAAGCTATCAGTTTTTTTGGGGTAAGGATTCCTATAGGGAAGCTGTGCATGGGTTAATATACGTGTGGCCTTTAAAAGGAAAACAAGTGTAATGCTGGAGGTAATATCACTCCTTTGCTTAATTTCACGCACATGATGTACAGGTAGTCCTCAGGTTACGATGGCAATCGGGATTGAGATTCCATCACCAAGCAATGTGGTCATAAAGCTGACATCATGTGACTGCATTGCTTAACGATGGCAATCCCAGCTATTCTGGTTGCCATCATAACACCAGGGCTGCATGAGTCGTCAAGTGGGAAGAAGTGGGAGTCCCAAGTAGGGAGCACAGGGGTGTGTGAGGGTGCTGGGGGGGGGGCGTCCAGAGGCGGATGCTATGGAGCGCATGCAGGCTGGTGAGGGCCATGGGCGCTGGGGAGCATGGGTGTGCCAGTGAGGGGTGTGGGTGGGTGCTGGCCAGCCAGCGAGGGCCACAGGCAGGCCAGCAAAGACTGTGGGTGGGCAGGCCAGTGAAGGCTGTGAGTGGGCTGGTGGAGGCCACAGGCAGGTAGATGCATGCTATGGAGTGTGTGTGTGTGGGGGGGCTACTACAGAGAATGAGATCCCAGGGAGATGGCTCCTCGGTAAAAAAAAAAAGCAGCAGGAACAACTTACAGGAGCAACTTCTGACCTTCCCTGCCAGCTTCCTGATTGACTTTGCTTGTAGAAAGCTGACAGGAAAGGTCACAAATGGCGATCACTTGACCATGGAGAAGCTGCAACGGCTGCAACTTCACAGACCAGTTGTAAGTCCCCCTCGTTCAGCGCCATCATAATTTTGAATGGTCACTGAATGAGTGGTCCTAAGTTGAGTACTACCTATAACTGCAAAAGGTACTTGTACATGTTGCTTTTGTTTGCTGCTTAGGTTAGTGTGTACATAATATTAGTTTCTGTTGAGATTCAGGGTATGTGTATTCTGTTGATTGTGTAGCTGGTGTTTTTGAAGATGTCTTCATCTTCAAAGACACCAGCTACACAATCAACAGAATAAAAGAGCATGCAGAATGCACATGGACACAAATTCAGTAAGACATCAAAGTAGTTCAATTATTATTACCCTTTCCACAAAACGTCTGTGCTGATGGCTTGCTCTGGTCTGGTTGGTTCTTCTGCAATTTTTAACTCTGAGTGCATTTCAGAAACAAAGAGTAACTCTGGTTAATTGGCTCTTAAGAGTTTTTTATGTTGGTGTCATCATTTATTCATCCTTGTACTCTATGCCCTTGCACTTTCTTGTGCCCTCTCATTTATGGAGATTTCAGAGCTCATTAAAATTTTAAAAAAGGCTTTATACTGTTAAATATGTGTGCGTGCATACTGTTTATGCTCTTGTGAACTGTTGATGCAGTCCATGGTGCATTTAGCTTCAAAGGCACGTTTGAAGTTGTTGGTTTGACTTGTTTCCTGCAGTTCTTTTATCTCTTTAGCATTTCAAGTATAAAAAGAAGTTGTTTTGCTGAGCAAGGGTGTGTCTGTGACCCATAATTACTCTTGTTCTCTGTGCTGTTGAGAACTACTGAGGATGTAAATGCTGGCAGCCAGGAATTTCTTGTATTTCCCAGGGTGGGGCCTCTCTCCTCAGCAGCAGCTTTTCTTTTCTCTTTATTTTCTTCCAGGTTGAAGGTGCTTTTTTTTTTTTTTTGTTATTGACAGCAAGTCAGGAAAATGGGAAAAAACTGCAGGTAATTCTTTGAATACTGGCATGGAGGGAGATGTCCATGATCTTGACTATCTGCAATGTTAAATTTAGTTATAGACAGCATAGATACAGAAGAGTTTTATTTTTAATTTACACACACATATATATATATATATTTTTTTTTACTGGACTGCCTGAAATTAATGTAATATTTTTGAACAGGATGTTCCCTATCAGTTATGAGCAGCCCAGTGGCTGTTGTGGGCAGTTTGAGAGGCATTCTGAGGGCAAAATTGCTTACACTTACATGATGGGCAAAATGTCATGCAATGACAGAGATAATAATTTGCATGGATGTTGCATGGCTCCATGGATGTTCCATCTATTGCTCTGGATGGCATTGTACTTCCTCTAATGGAGCAGATACACAATCTGTAGGCTTCTACTAAAGGAGCAGATAGAAATCATGAGGAGTGCCTTTAGCTGATCAAACAGTTGCATCCTTTCCTGGAACAAAAGGTATTGAAGAAAGTCACTCACGCCCTTGTCATTTTCTGATTAGATTACAGGTAGTCCTTGCTTAACGACTGCCCTGTTTAGCAACTGTTCAAAGTTACAACAGTGCTGAAACAGTGACCTTACTACTGGTTCTCACACTTACATCTGCCACACTGTCTCTGTAGTCACGTGATCGAGATTTGAGTGCTCTGCAACTGGTGCATGTCTTCGGAGGTTGCAGTGTCCTTTGTCATGTAATGGTCATCCGCGTGTTTCACAGCTGGCTTCCAACAAGCAGTCAATAGAGAAGCTGATAGTAAAATTGCAAGTTACAGTCACGTGATGTCTCACTTAACCGCATCGCATAGAGATGGAGTTGCTGGTCCCAATTGTGGTCATTAAGGGAGGACTATTCGTAGTGTAATTTGCCCTTGAAGACAACCTAGAAGCTGCAGCTGATACAGAATGCAGCTGCCTGTTTACTGATTGGTGTTACCCAGTATACAGGTGAAACTCGAAAAATTAGAATATCGTGCAAATGTTCATTTATGTCAGTATGGCAACTCAAAAGGTGAAACCAATATATGAGATAGACGCATTACATGCAAAGCGAGATATGTCAAGCCTTACTTTGGTATAATTGTGATGATTATGGTGTACAGCTTATGAAAACCCCAAATTCACAATCTCAGAAAATTAGAATATTACATGACATCAATAACACAAGGATTGGAAATAGAACAATATCGGACCTCTGCAAAGTATAACCATGCATATGTACTCAGTACTTGGTTTGGGCCCCTTTTGCAGCCATGACTGCCGCAATGCGGCGTGGCATGGATGCTATCAGCCTGTGGCACTGCTGAGGTGTTATGGAAGACCAGGATGCTTCAATAGCGGCCTTCAGCTCCGCTGCATTGTTCGGTCTCATGTCCCTCATCTTTCTCTTGGCAATGCCCCATAGATTCTCTATGGGGTTCAGGTCAGGCGAGTTTGCTGGCCAATCAAGCACAGTAATCCCATGGTCACTGAACCAGCTTTTGGTACTTTTGGCAGTGTGGGCAGGTGCCAAGTCCTGCTGGAAAATGAAGTCAGCATCCCCGTAAAAGCTCGTCTGCGGAAGGAAGCATGAAGTGCTCCAAAATCTCCTGGTAGACGGCTGTGTTGACCCTGGACTTAATGAAGTACAGTGGACCAACACCAGCAGATGACATGGCTCCCCAAATCAACACAGACACTGGAAACTTCACACTGGACTTCAAGCATCGTGCATTGTGTGCCTCTCCATTCTTCCTCCAGACTCTGGGTCCTTGGTTTCCAAATGAGATGCAAAAGTTGCTCTCATCAGAAAAGAGGACTTTGGACCACTGGGCAACAGACCAGTTCTTTTTTTCTGTAGCCCAGGTAAGACACTTCTGACGTTGTTTGCTGTTCAGGAGCGGCTTGACAAGAGGAATACGACATTTGAAGCCCATGTCCAGGATCCGTCTGTGTGTGGTGGCTCTTGATGCACTAACTCCAGCCTCAGTCCACTCCTTGTGAAAGTCCCCAACACTTTTGAATGGCCTTTTCCTGACAATCCTCTCCAGGCTGCGGTCATCCCTGCTGCTTGTGCACCTTTTTCTACCACACTTTTCCCTTCCACATAACCTTCTATTGATGTGCTTTGATACAGCACTTTGGGAACATCCAACTTCTTTTGCAATTATCTTTTGGGGCTTTCCCTCCTTATGGAGAGTGTCAATGATGGTTTTCTGCACAACTGTCAGGTCAGCAGTCTTTCCCACGCTTGTGATTCCTACTGAACCAGCCTGAGAGACCATTGAAAGGCTCAGGAACCCTTTGCAGGTGTTATGGATTCATTAGCTGATTAGAGTGGGACACTTTCAGCCTAGAATATTGAACCTTTTCACACTATTCTAATTTTCTGAGATTGTGAATTTGGGGTTTTCATAAGCTGTATGCCATAATCATCACAATTATACCAAAGTAAGGCTTGACATATCTCGCTTTGCATGTAATGCATCTATCTCATATATTGGTTTCACCTTTTGAGTTGCCATACTGACATAAATGAACATTTGCACGATATTCTAATTTTTCGAGTTTCACCTGTAGCAGAATACTACCTATTTTGTGAAAGCTGCATTGGCTGCCAATAGACTTCCAGCCCCAATTCAAGGTGCTGTTGGTTACCTATAAAGTCCTAAGCAGCTTAGATTGTTGCTCCTTCAAGTCTGTCTTCTTTAGGTAGACTCTGCCCACCTTTAGGTAGACTCTGTCCACCTTACATGGCCTTGGACTTAATGTGGGTGCCCAAACACTTGGAGATCTTGGTTGGCCTTGGAGAATGACCTTTTCAGTGGCAGCCCCTCACTGTTGAAGTGTTTGCCATCCAAAAGTCAGTCTAGCTTCCACCCTTTTGTCCTTTAGAAGAGCAGCGAAAATAATTCTTTCAATTCTTTCAGAGAGGTGGTTTTCAATAGTACAGAGATTTTTAACAGTACTTGAATATTACGTTTTAATTGTTTTTATATTGTAAGCCACTTCACTTCTAGTGAGAAATATTAAAAAATACAAGACCTGAGCTTCAAAACTGAGTTTAGATTAGATGAGTTTGATTTTTCTGTATCTTTTTACTGCCATATAATGGTGAGATTTGTCATGAGGGCTTGTTCTGAATCCCATTTAGATTTCTGATAACAGGCTTGTTCTGAATCCCAGTTTCCCACAGGCCAAACATCTGAAACAATTTCAGATTTTCTGCCGAAACAAGGAAAAGTCAATTCTTTTCAGTTTTTGTTTCTGCTGAACCATAATTCACCTGAAACAGGTAAAAAATGTCCAGAATGCCACATCTTTTTTTTTTTTTAGAAAGATCTGTAAAAGGGCTGTTTGATAGTGAACAAATGATGGATTGTGTCATTCCTTTTTTCTCTCTCTTTTCTTCTTTCTTCCCTTGTTTTTTTTCCCTACTTCTATCTCTCATACTTAAAAGACAAAACCATGGTATAGGTTTTCTTGATTTGAGCAGTGATTTGTGGAAGGGACAGAAAGGATGGCTTTCTGCTGATTACAATTTCATACTCATGTTTATAGTCTGAATGTTATTTGAAAGTACTTGCAGCCAGACAAGTGAATGAAGCGACATTCAGCTGAAGTGACCTCATGAGCAATTATTTAGATTCTTGAGAGATAAGGCTTCCATTTGATCAGACTTGGTTCCATTCCAGTCCCCTCAATTTCAGGATTTTGTTCTGTTTTGTTTTGGAGTGGATGGACAAGAAATACTCAGGGATTAGGAACAAAAACAGGGAAACTTATCAACAAGAATACTTTCAGCTGCTGCTGGGCATTAGCAACCAGATGTTATCTATTTATTCATTATATTTTATAGATTTATAGCCCATCTTTTCTCTAGGAGCTCAGGGTAGTGTACATAGTACAATCTTCCCACAGAATACAATTAATCCCACAACAACCCTGTAAGATAAACTGAGCAGAGATATTATGACTGGTCCAAAGATCATCATTGAATTTTCACAGCTGACAGCAAATGTGAACCTCTGTCTCCCCAGTCCTATTCTAAAATGTTCACCATTACGTCATCACATCACTCAGGCTTGCACAGTATCACTACATATACACCCACAAACACACGCACACATGCAGTTTTGCCCCCCAACTAATGTTAGAATGTTTTCTAGACTAATTAAATGGGGGAAAATGAAGCTTCATAGTAAAGCCAAAACAAGTTCCTTAACATTTAAATCAAAGACTGCTTTTCTTGATAGATTCATTGCACTGTAGAACTTAAAGTAATAAAAAGATTTTAAAGTGAAGGCAAAACATGAACTATTCCACAGATCTTACTAAAAACAAACTGCTAATGTAACAGTTGTTACATATTAGAATTTTTTCAGCAGCCCTCATTCATGATTGGGGAAACAGTTAACTGAGGAAAATGTTAACTGACAGTATATGCTTTATTTCAAAGAGGTTCATTTTCTTCCCCAAGTCTGTCTTGTACAATAGCTACTGGCAAAATTGAGGAGTCTAAATAATCTAAAGGGAAACACCCTTAAAAAACAAAACAAAGCAAAAAAATCCTTAGGAATATTCTACTTCTGTACTGTTGCAATCTGTATTCCAGAAAGCACTGACAATTCTCTACACACTGTGACCACCCACATTATGGGAAGCACTATGATTAAAGTGAGCTTGGCATTCTAATATTGAATAGTGAAGTCTGCTCCATGTTGTCATTATTATATTTGCAGTCCTCTTTTAATAACTTTCATGTGTTGCAGCTATTCAAGCTACACCGTCCAACCTGGAAAACACTGAACATTCTTATTTTGTGTGTGTGGGTGCGTGTCTGTACATACAGATGCACATTCTGTTATGAAACCAGAAACTCTGCATTTAATTTAATATAAAAACCAAAAAATTTCCAACATTTATGGAAAATGGTATTCATAAAAAAGTGTATTTAAAAACAGTAAAACAGTGTACTCCCTGTCTCAGGCTTCAAATCAAATGAGAAATATACAAAAGAAAAACGGGACGAGAAGGAAACAGAGGTAGAGGAAAATATTAGAGGGAACATTCCAGCACTAAACTTTTATGGTTACATAAACATTTATTGACTAGCTGGAATGACTACTAAGAGAAACAGTTCTTAGAAAGGAGAAACCAAATGGTAGGTGCTCCCAGATGAGTGTGAGAATGACTGCTGACAAATAACAAGAAATACTTCCAAGATTTTTATTTTAAGGCAGATGTGGGCAACATTTTACCAGTCAAAGGATGAAACTTTGCCTCCTGGCTAGCTGAAAGGGGTAGGAAGGGACAGAGCCCAAAACTTTTGGTCCATTTTTCAACAGATTTGAAAGATTAGGGAATTATTCAACCCTGAGATTCTTTGTACTTCCCCCAAAACACCAACATCTTTCAAAACTTGGTGTGATTTCTGCTGGTTTGCTGGTGGTCACAAGCTTGGACAATTACTTTTGCCCCATGGAAATTAGTATATCCATTCTCACTTTTGTTTTCATGTACCTGAGTAAACAATGGTGCTGCCAAACATCAACTATTTTGATACTTAATTTCAGTCCTACTCTCACAGGGTACCTAAGCAGCCACAAATGGTGCTGGAGAGGAGCCAGTGGTACTTCCCTCACTTGTTTGTATGACTGAATGAGATTGCAATCTAATCCAAGCAGGTTGGAAGATCAGGCTGAGGAATAAGACATTCTTTAACAGGAAGAAATGTAAAGTATTACATTTAGGGAGGAAAAATATAGCATTACCCAAAGTATGGTATTACACTGTACATTGTTTTAAAGACTTAAAGTCCATAGCTGTTCTTCAAGAAACCATTCCTTGTATGGTTGCCTGGAAAGTTTGCATTTTCAGTGAACTGCCCCTAAGACATCACATGTTTTCAGTGAACTGCCCCTACACATAAACTATTTATTCATAAATGCTGGGATCTGTAGGTATAATTCAACACCATTTAGCATTTTTCTTTACTTTTAGTAATTTGCATTGCTAGTGCTAGCTTTATAGGACATTGATGACACTGAATTTTGAAAACAAATTAATTGTATGAAGAATTTTGCCTTACCTTTTCCCACAATAAAATTATTTTTGCTATCCATTCCCATTTGGTATGCATAATTATTTACTATAGGGTTGAGTTTTCTATACAACTTTGGTTTCACAACGTAAGCAAGTGTCTAGGTGTCCATTTGTTCTTATCCTAACACAAGCAGAGCAGTCTCTCCGAAAGTAATTTATTAGTAAAATACATCCTTAAATAACATACTAGAATTTTTGCCGAATAAAAACAGTACAGTAATTGAAACCATCACTCAAATCACAACTATCCTGTGTATCAGTCAGTGATTTAGGTAGATGTTATTGGGACAGAGATTCATTTAAAGTATAGTTCCATGCATAGCTATTCTCAGAAAAACTGGCTGCAATCACACGCCTTGTGTGAGGTAGGCACTGTGGGACATCTCACCTATAAAGGTGTACCTGGCCCTCTCAGTACTGTCATTTCACAAGGCTATAAACATTTTATTCAGGCAGGCATTCAAAGCTTAATGGTGTTTCTTCTTTTACATCTTTAATACAAGGTGTGGGTTTTATGATGTTTTATTACATGAATAGCTTTTATGTTTTTTAATATCATTTTAAAGGGATATGGTTAAAAAAGAAAGAGCTTTACACTTTATAAAATAGATTTGATTCAATGCAGGGGAAACAAAAAACAAAATAAAAAAAAGATATTTCTAAATAAATTCTAGCCACTAGAACTATAAAGGAAAAATACTGAAAAGAATGATAGTGGATTACTGCTATAGCAGGTTTTTTTTTTCCTTTTAAAACCACAAAATAAATGAGTTTTGAAAAGTTTCAGTTCTCTGAATAACTGAATCATGTTGCATGATGCCAGATATTCATTCAAGGTAGACCAGATGGTGATTAATGCAGAAATTATATCACTTTCATTAACAGAGTGTTTTTACCAGGTCATGGTTGATTTCATGGGTTAGTAACCTTCAAATACTTTATCTTTCTTCACTACATCTGGCAAGTAGATGAACAAAGGAACATGGATTAAGTTTTGTAGCTCTTCCAAGTCCACTAAAAAAATATTTTTAAAGTATGCATCACAGTTTTTAGTTAGTTTTGAAATTCAAGGTAAAATGGAATTATAACTTTTCAAGAACTTCAAGATTTAATTTCACTGCACCCAGACAGATACAAGCTTCACTTGAATAAAGAATTATGCCAGATTTTCTGAAATCACATTCCTCTATATCACTTTTAAAATCTGCTTGAGAGTTGAGTGGACTTCTAGACAGGAAGAAATAAGATGTGAGTGCCACAGTAGGTGAGAACTTGCGCAATTTGGGGGGAGACTGTTGTGTAAACAGAAGTGCCTCCCAATTTGCACAATATGCCTTTGGAAACAACTCATTAATAAGGGGACATTAGGGAAATAATCTCTTCTGGTTCTGTCCACAGAGATACTGTTGGATGTAGCAGGCTGGGGATAGCAGGAAGGGAAGTAGCGCAGCCAAAGCCTATAGGAAGTCCAACTCACAGACCAAAAGCTATATCTGATTGGTTGCCAACTGAGTGTTTCCTCCTGTGGAAAGTGGGATAATGTAAGGATACTGTTAATTTACTGTCTGTCCGAGACCAGTATTCTTCATGAGCTAGCTGGGATGACCTCTGGAATGGCATCTGAATCTTGATCACGTTACCACAGGGATGCTGCAACAGTTGGAAGTGCAAGGACTGGTAGTAAGGCTACTTTTTCAGCACTGTTGTAACTTTGAACAGTCACTAAACAGGGCAGTCATTAAGCAAGGACTACCTGTAGTCTAATCAAAAGATGACGGGGTGTGAGTGACTTTCTTCAACAACTTTTGATCTAGGAAAGGATGCAACTGTTTGTAACCTAGATTTCATTGGGGAATCTCAATGTATGTGCCAAGGCTGCTCAACCAGGAGTGGCTCAGGTTTCCATGCCTGCCATGACAACCACATACACCATAACACATATTGGATTTGGTATTCTATTCTGATGATAGTGGTGGTGACCTGAGAGTGGAAGTGTAACTCTGCTGTCATGGACAGATAATTCTCTGGTCAGTTTTAGACTGGGAGCTGCTACAAACCTCTGCAGGGATGGAGAACCACCTAATATAGTCCAAAACAGGATAGTTTTGGATTTGGATAGGTTTCTAGAGGTACTTGGGGGGGGGGGGTCTCCCCTCTCATCTGTTAGTGAAAGTATCAAAGCCCTGGCACTTGATACTATAACTCTTAAGGGCTCTAGCAGAGTTCAATCAGCTCCTTTGCTTACCAGAGGGCTGAAAATAATGATGGGCACATGGATAGAATAGTTGCAGGAACTCTCACAACAAATCAGTTCAGACACAGAATGGGGCTTTTCTTCAGACCCATTTGAGATCTTACTTTACAGCAGTGGATGTAGCAAAGAGGTACTGTTTCTCTGCCTCTGTTATATTTGCACAAAACAAGCTGGTGATGCTGTACCATACTGTCTGACACCTAATTCATCAAGATACTGGGCAAGAGAAACTAACTCACTCAGTAACCTTCAAGCTGATTTCCCTTTATTTAGACTCCAATATTGGGTTATATCATAGGGAAATAACTTGTCAGGTTTATATGGATTTTTTTCAGCTTGTAGATCTCAAGGTTGTGGATGAATATGTGTTGAAAAATGAAGGCAACTACTTGCTTAATTGACCCTGCCCTTGGCTAATTAAATTGGCTCAGACTGGACCCATGGTTAAAGGTAATTTATGTGATTGAGCACATGTCTTCAGGAAGCAGCTATAAATGCTTTATTTAAAAATCCTCCCCCTGACTCTAAAGACTTTTCTAAATTTAGGCCAGTTTGAAATATTTCATTCTTGAACAACATGACTTAGAAAGTAATGGCCTCAGAGTTCCAGATATACCTGGATGAAACTGATTTTCTGGAACCATTTCAATTGGTATTTCATCCAGGATATGGAACTGGGACTCCTTTAGTCACTGGGGAAGCAGGTGGGGAAATGCAGACCTCCTAGTTTTCCTAAACCTCTCAGTAGCTTTCAGTAACATTGACCCAATGAACATTTCTGGATTGCCTTGAGAAAGCAGGGTTTGGGGGCACTATTTGCTATGGTGCAGGTCTTTCCTGTCAGGTTGTGTCCAGAAGGGGGTGCTAAGGGACTACTGTTAGACAACTAGGTCATTGATTTCTGATGTTCCTCAGATTATACCTTGTCTCCTATGCTTTCTAACAGCTTTATGCAACCATTGGGAGTGGCCACCTGGAGCTTTGGAGTTGTGCTATCTGTCTGCTGATAACATCCATTTCTGCTGTTCCTTATCTTATAATTCTAATGAAACAATAATAAAATGATATATCGTTTAAGCTTGATATTGGGCTGGATGACAGAAAACAAACAAATTAATTCCAGACAAAATGGGTATTTGTAGGAAAAAAGAAAACTAGATTCTAGGATTAAGCTGAAACTTGCACTGAATGAGGCTGTGCTCCTCCCAAAGCAACAGGTTTGTACTTTGGAAGTGGTATTGGGGCCCCAGTTGTCATTTGACCTAAAATGGCACATTCTCACAATTATAACTAATGTGCTACTTGCTTTTCCTGCTGACCCAGCTGGACTTAGCAACAATTATCCACATTTTTGTTACAACACACTTTGACTACTGCAGTGCTCTCTGGAAGCTGCAAATGGTACAAGATGCAATGGCTAGGCTGCTGACTGGTGCAAGGTACAGGGATTATGTGATCCAGTGCTGAAAGATCTGCATTGGCTGCCAAGTCAAGGTATTGATCCTAATCTGAAAAGCCCTAAATGCCTGACTATCTCCTCTTATGAATCATCTTAGCTATTCAGATGAACAGGAAATGCCCTTCTGAAGATATTCCTGCCAGGGGTTTAACAACTATCTGGAATGGAGGAAAAGGCTTTCTCCTCGGTGACTTCCAGGCTATTATATGTATTCCATAGGGAGATGTGCTTAAGCCCCACTCTCCCTGCACTTATGAAGTTAGTCTTAAAAAAAAAAAAAATCTTCAAGCTTTTGTTAATTTATTTTGTTCTGATTGTCAAATAGATAGAAATACATATAGTATAAATCCCAAAATAAATTAACAGTAAATAAATACAGGGTTGGATTTTTTTGGTTTTTCATGAAATGATATGATACGATATAGCAAAGCATAACCCATCACAAGCCCCTTTCAGACATTCACCCGAACATGCAAGAGCTTGTAACTAAGTAATGGACATTCTGTCCTGCCATAGTTCTCTCCAAACTCCATGAATTCAGCTAGCAAATCCTGAAAGAGAGGTGCACTTGAGTTTAATTAAATATGCCTACATTTCTCCATGTGATCAACAACCTGCTTTAGAACACACCAATAGCATTTCTTGCATTCAGTCCACCAACAATATAGCTCCTTCAGGCCTCCCAAATTCAACATGTAGAGATGATAGAG
Organism: Liasis olivaceus; assembly: GCA_030867105.1. NCBI lineage: Eukaryota > Metazoa > Chordata > Lepidosauria > Squamata > Pythonidae > Liasis > Liasis olivaceus. The sequence continues at coordinate 200,372,212 of CM061348.1, forward strand.
AATAGAGGGTAGAATGTGTGCTTGGACTGATATTCTATTTCAAGCCCTCACATACTCAGGTGAATGCCTGAAAATGGCTGTGTAATCAACATGAGTGTACTAACTTCTAATTCATATATTTTAAACTTCATATGAAACAGTACATGTGAGGGAAAACAGACTATAAGGTGCAACCTCTGTTCTGTGTAACAATCTAATTTAAAGCATAAATAAATATTGTCCATATTCTGCTTGAACATATCCAGAGAATATTAGCTCCCCACCACTCTGGATAATGCCAAACTGCTCTTAATGGTAAAAAAATTTTCCTGACATCAACAAAAATCAGTCTGTCATCATTTATAAAAACATTATTATGAGTTCTGTCTTTGCATTAAGGAGAACATAGATCTTGTTCTCATACTTAAAGAGTACTGTCCTATCACCCCTGATTTGCCCCTGCCTCGTTTTGCAGTTACATTATAGTACTAATATTCAGATAGTAATCAATGACTATTCCAAAATGTTTCCCAAACTTCTATTGCCAACCCACAAATCTCCCACTCTGTACCTTTTTCTCTAAGTGTGTAACTTTACATTTGTGTCTGTTATATTTTATTCTGTTAGTTTCAGCCCATATCATTAAACTATAAAGACTGTTTTGAATTTTCTTGCTTTCTTGTATAGTATTAGCTATCCCAAGATCTTTGTTGTGTCACCTGCAAGTTTGATAAGCATTCCCTTCACCTCTTCATTCAAATAATTTATAAAAATGTTGAAAAGTACAGGGATCAGGACTGAATTAAATACCTCCAGTTTGATGAGGAGCTGTTGAAGAGCATTGAAAATGGTTTTTAAGAGCTGTGTATTAACTTAATAATTTTGCCATCCAACCCACACTTAGCTATCTAGCTACTAAGAATGGCTTTGCTGAAATCTAGACATATAGCATTCCCACAATGTACTAAGGTACATTGTACTCATACAATTAATTAGTACAATGTACTAATTAAAAAATGAGGCAAGGTTATTCTGAAAAGTCTTATTCATAAGAAAACCCATACTGATCTGATAATCATTACAGGTAGGTCTCAATTAGTGCAGTTAATGAATCCCACGAAATGGTTGCATTATTCAAATTTGCACTATTCAAAGTGATATCGCTATGGAAAATATGCTAATTGGTTCCAGTTCGATGGAAATAGGCAATGAAAATTTTTAAACAATTTTTATACGTACGTATATTAATGAAATATTACAGTAAAAGATAAAAAGAATATACTTATAATTTAAATTTATGGTTAACAAAATCACATAGTAGTAATAGAAAACAAAATAAAACAAAAAAATTCTACCGTAGCTTCAAGGATTCCAACATCTTTTCCTATTTTAGTTTGCTATGACCACGTTCATGTCATTCAATTACAGGTGAAACTTGAAAAATTAGAATATCGTGCAAATGTTCATTTATGTCAGTATGGCAACTCAAAAGGTGAAACCAATATATGAGATAGACGCATTACATGCAAAGTGAGATATGTCAAGCCTTACTTTGGTATAATTGTGATGATTATGGCGTACAGCTTATGAAAACCCCAAATTCACAATCTCAGAAAATTAGAATATTACATGACATCAATAACACAAGGATTGGAAATAGAACAATATCAGACCTCTGCAAAGTATAAGCATGCATAAGTACTCAGTACTTGGTTTGGGCCCCTTTTGCAGCAATGACTGCTGCAATGCAACGTGGCATGGATGCTATCAGCCTGTGGCACTGCTGAGGTGTTATGGAAGATCAGGATGCTTCAATAGCGGCCTTCAGCTCCACTGCATTGTTCGGTCTCATGTCTCTCATCTTTCTCTTGGCAATGCCCCATAGATTCTCTATGGGGTTCAGATCAGGCGAGTTTGCTGGCCAATCAAGTACAGTAATCCCATGGTCATTGAACCAGCTTTTGGTACTTTTGGCAGTGTGGGCAGGTGCCAAGTCCTGCTGGAAAATGAAGTCAGCATCCCCATAAAGCTCGTCTGCGGAAGGAAGCATGAAGTGCTCCAAAATCTCCTGGTAGACGGCTGTGTTGACCCTGGACTTAATGAAGCACAGTGGACCAACACCAGCAGATGACATGGCTCCCCAAATCAACACAGACACTGGAAACTTCACACTGGACTTCAAGCATCGTGCATTGTGTGCCTCTCCATTCGTCCTCCAGACTCTGGGTCCTTGGTTTCCAAATGAGATGCAAAAGTTGCTCTCATCAGAAAAGAGGACTTTGGACCACTGGGCAACAGACCAGTTCTTTTTTTCTGTAGCCCAGGTAAGACGCTTCTGACGTTGTTTGTTGTTCAGGAGCGGCTTGACAAGAGGAATACGACATTTGAAGCCCATGTCCAGGATCTGTCTGTGTGTGGTGGCTCTTGATGCACTAACTCCAGCCTCAGTCCACTCCTTGTGAAAGTCCCCAACACTTTTGAATGGCCTTTTCCTGACAATCCTCTCCAGGCTGCGGTCATCCCTGCTGCTTGTGCACCTTTTTCTACCACACCTTTCCCTTCCACATAACCTTCTATTGATGTGCTTTGATATGGCACTTTGGGAACATCCAACTTCTTTTGCAATTACCTTTTGGGGCTTTCCCTCCTTATGGAGGGTGTCAATGATGGTTTTCTGCACAACTGTCAGGTCAGCAGTCTTTGCCACGCTTGTGATTCTTACTGAACCAGCCTGAGAGACCATTGAAAGGCTCAGGAACCCTTTGCAGGTGTTATGGATTCATTAGCTGATTAGAGTGGGACACTTTCAGCCTAGAATATTGAACCTTTTCACACTATTCTAATTTTCTGAGATTGTGAATTTGGGGTTTTCATAAGCTGTACGCCATAATCATCACAATTATAGCAAAGTAAGGCTTGACATATCTCGCTTTGCATGTAATGCATCTATCTCATATATTGGTTTCACCTTTTGAGTTGCCATACTGACATAAATGAACATTTGCACGATATTCTAATTTTTCGAGTTTCACCTGTACATCACATTTTTGCACTAATGTAATAATGAGCCTCTTTTTTTAAAACTTGTATTCTTTTCCTCGGACAGAATCTTCCTTTTTGCCATTTTGCACACATGAAGATTATCAGCTTCTAAAACCCCAACTTCATGTTGTGTGCATTCACGTGTGTATGCACTAGCCTCAATTGCACACGTGCTAGGCTTACATTAACTGAATTTTGGGTAGCATTAGATGCAATCTGGTATCAGTTTACTTTACAAGTCACACTAAATCGAGTATCATATTTAAACTCACACTAGTCGCAACCCATCTGTACACTGTTTTTAAAGTGCTTACAGAGTAATAGCTCTATGATCTTCTCTGCAATTGTCCCAGGTATCAATAGCACGCTGATGGGTTCTGGTCTTCCCTTTTCCCATTTTTGAAGAAAGGAACAAGTTTTGCCCTTCTGTTTGGCACTTCAGCTGTTCTTCAAGATTTCTCAAAGAGAAGGTAAAAAGTTGGCCAGAACTCTTGAATACAATTCATTGGGCCCATGATATTTAAACTCCAGCCAAATAAGTATACCCTGATCATATTTCTATCAATCTAAACTTCAATTCTGCTCCGTCATTCTGCTTTTTAAAGCAGCTACCTAGTAGAACGTATATCTTCTTCTCAAAGATTAGCCGAAAATGGTCGTTGAAGGGTCCCACATTTCCCATGCTACCTGTTACCTATATGGCATCTTCACTGAGCAGCTGGGATACTGTTTCTTTCCCTCCCCTTTTATGTTGAACATATCCAAAGCAGCCCTTTTCACTGTTTCACAACCTTTGCCAATCTCAGTTTACTGAATGTTAGCCTTTCTTGCATCATCTCCACCTGTATGTACTCCTCCTTGGTAACCTGTTCATTTTTCAAAAAACATATCTATGGTACTTCCCATTAAAAGAACGTTTGAAATGGTTTACAATTAAAACTTACAATTAAAACAACATACTAAAACATACCCGTCCCACTTTATTATCCTTTTTATTTTCATATTTTAACTAATTTTTTGTGTAGCTATATTTGCTGACTGCTATTTTCCCTCTTTTTGGAATTACTTGCAATTGTGCTTTTAGTATCTCTTTCTTTAGGAACTCCCATCCATCTCAGGCTCTTTTTCCATTAACTTTTCCTGATATGGTATCCTTTTTATAATTGTTCTAAGTTTATTTAAACTGGCTTTCTTGAAGTTCAATGTATACAGTATATTTGACTAGAGTCAGCTCAGTTTTGATTAAATTCAAGAATTCCAACATTACATGGTCTCCTTCCCCTAAGTCCACATTACTTTTACTTTATCTAGTAAGTCTTCCCTATTGGTTACAATCAAGTCCAGCATAGCTAATCCACTTTCACCACCTTCAGAGCTGATGAAATTGCATGGAAAAACCATGCTTGACACTTTATTTCCCAACAGATGTCAGAATAATTAAGATCTCCCAAAGATTTCATCACTCTTTGAAAGATTTGCAATTTGCTACTGGAAACATAATCCACATCTTCTCCTTTGTTGGGTCACACATTAATGTAAAATGAAAATGAACATTTTCAAATATCTCCTCACTTGAGGAGCTCACTGTCATAATTAAAAACTATAGCTGTTACTTTAGTATGTTAATCTAGTTAGTGTATAGAAAAGTCTTGATTCACACACATAAATTTAATGCTTGTTGCCAAATCCTATATTGCTTGAAAGTTTTTGATAATAGTAACTACCTTCAGTACAATGGCTATGTTTACAAATGGTGCAAAATGAAGAAGTCCAGCCAGGATTGAAATGGCAAGTTAATGAAGGAATATCTGTCACAAAGATGGCAATTCTCATTTTCGAGAGAATGGGTTTTTTGTGAAGAAAGCATACTTAACAAGATTTTTATATTTCATGGCTATTATTACCTTCAAAGATGTTTCTTTTTTAAACGGCTTCAAAGCAATCATGTTTCAATGTGTGATTTTACTTCTTTTGCTTTTTTATAGTGATTCTTGTAGATTATCAACAACTAAACTAAATAATTAGCCTTGAGACTAAGTACAGAGGCAAGGAATTGATATTGTTGCCCGGCAGAATATAGGCAAATGACTGGTCCCTGCTCAACTGAAAATCAAACAGATGTTTCTTAAGAATTTTTTTCCTCTAAAAAATTGAATGCTGCCTCTGTTTCTTTGAAGACTAACTGGAAATATCCAAAAAAAACTCACCCACCCTCAAAAAACAACCCCCTCAAACCCTTTCATACAGGTTCAGTGAAGTGAAGTCATGGTTAGAAGTCATACAGGTAGTCCTCAGATTACAACAGCAATTGGGACCAGGACTGCCATCACTAAGTGATGTGGTTGTAAAGTGTGACATCACATGACTGCATCGCTTAACGACGGCAATCCAGGCAGTCCTGGTTGCATGGGTAGTTAAGCGGGAAGCAGCAGGAGTCCTAGGTAAGAGGCATCGGGGTGCCACAGGGAGGTGGGGGAGGGCTCAGGCCTCATGTGAGTTGTGGGAGGGGCGTCCTGCAGTGCAAGCGCAGGGAGGCCAAGGGAAGGAGGCTCAGGTCGGTGCAAGCGCAGGGAGGCTGAGTATAGGTGCAAGCTCATGCGAGGGAAGGGTGCTGCGCAGGAAGGCTGGTGGGGGGACTTACCATAGCAAGTTGCGACCTTCCCTGCTGGCTTCCCCATTGACTTTGCTTATGGGAAGCCGGCAGGGAAGGTCACAAATGCAATAACGTGACCGTGCGATGCTGCGACGGCTGGAACCTCAAGACCTGTCATAAATACCGCTCGTTTAGCATCATCACAACTTTGAACAGTCGCTGAACAAATGGTCAGTAAGCAAAGACTCCCTGTATTCAGTAAGCAAAGAGGGGCTTCAAATTATGTTGTTTATGTAAAACTAAACCATGGTTTGTTTAATGAGATGGGGTCACATGCTATGCTATACACAAATGAAAAAATTAATGTGACATACCAACTATGCTTAATAAAAGCTTCTTGTTTTGTTTCACAGTTCATGAGAAGGAATGAAGCTGCAACAGTCTATTACTGAATTATTAAACCAGGTTTTGATAATTCAGAGCAGAACACAATTTTGATAAGTATCTCAATAGAAATTGCATTAACAGTTTCATCTTCACTTATTTCTAATATTATTCCTCAAAATAAACCTCTATTCCACCACCATCCCCAGAATATATAATTATAAAGCATGCACTTGAGCGTCTACATAAAGAATTTGAGAATGGTTCTGTATATGAGCTTAGATGTTTTGCTTAATGATGGAATAAAAGTATCAGGCAGGGTTTTCTTTAAAAAAAGGTTAAAGGAAATTAAGGAAGGGGGTTATTTAGAAAAAAAAATGCTATCAGATTTTACATTAAAGACTGCTCAATGTAAAATTCAAGCAATTGTGGATTAATTTAACTCAGAACTAACTAAAAAAATTAAGTTGCACACAAATATTTTCTTTAGCTGTCTGTGAATAAAATTTGGATACAATTAGTTTCTCCCAAGGCTAGAAAGATTAAACAAAAATAAAAGCAAAATTATAGAGCATATATAAATTGTTTTCAAAACAAACAAGGGCTTCTATCCAGATTGCATTATTTTTCCCTTAATTGAAAGTTTGCTTTTATAGCACTCTCTTGCTTGTTGAGTTGTGGACTTTGTTCTTTACTTGAAGTTGCCAGAATCTAGGCTCCATTCAATTAAAGGGCCATTAAAATTACTTTGGTTTTAAACACCACATCTTTTTTAATGTTCAAAATGAGAGACAGCACAGTTTGTACTTTAATTAAAGGAGAATACATTTCAATACAATGTGAATGTAGGATGTCTCTAGAGTGGTTTCCAAAAATGACACAGTGTCTATATGCTATAGATGCTGCACCTTTAAATAATTAAGTTAATTTAAAGCAGCTGAGGGGAGGATTCATTTGCTTACTTGTATCCAGCTGTTGGCCTTCAATTCCAGAGGGTTCTGTGGTTCACCACTATACAGACAACATAAGCAGCACATCAGAATCTTCTGGCATTCATCTGTAGATACCAATCCAAATAAGGATATTTTTTAAAAAATCAAAGCAGGACAAGAAAAATCTCTTGCTCATGTTAATAAACAACAACAAAACAAAAAAATAAAAAATAAGGACAAAGTAAACCTTTATGGTTATTCTTTTTCTATTCCATTCTAAGCCATTCATTACATACAGACTTGGTTTCATTTTTACTTCTCTTAATATAAAACATGTTTTAATCTATTTTAATCCAGAAGTAGCACAATTTAGTATAATATTGGATTGGAGATGGGTGTAATTGATTGTCTTTCTGATTCTCATGAACCTAGTTAATCGTGACAACCTTAAATCCTATCAGTTTCAATCTGGGTAACTTCTTCTGAATTAAGCCATCTTATTTTTGCAACTTATTTTATTGATAAAACTATACATAAAACTTATTTATATAAATAGAACAACAGACTTATGTCATTAAATTCAAATATTTTGCATTGTTTTGTTTTTCTAACATAAAAGCTAACTCTAAATATCTCTTTCCGTACAAGTCATTACCTTAGTCAAAATAAAGAAGTCCCCTAAGGGTCTTAACATTCATTTTTTCCTGGTAAACGAGCAGCTGTCAAAACAAAATGTTTGTTAGAGAAGCATATTTGTCTGGGAGATGCGTGCACCTCAAGGTGGTGGGTTTTTGTTTTTTTTTTGTAGATATCCGGGAATGAAAGTATCTTACAACATTCCTCTCAGGCCTCAAGTATGTGGTATCTGAAATGCTCCCTGACAAAAATTAAATACACTTCTCACCACTACTGCTTTGCCACTCCCCCAATACAGAGTGAAATTTAGAGCAGCCATTTTACTTATATTTTTCCCTGCCACTGATTGCAGTGAAAGAAAATCCAATATGACAAAACTACTTTAAGGTTGGTATATTGGAACCTTTAATTACAATTGCTCTATTAATGTATTTATTTATTTATTACAAAGTAACTCTGGGCTGCATAAAGAATTTCTCTCAAGCAGAACAAACCCAAGCATTCAAAACTTGCCACACTGTAAAAGAACTGTAAAACTGTATTATGTAAAAGGTCTCCACTTATTAATAACCATTTACATCCTAAGACAATTTTACTGTATTAAACACTATTTCCTTACTATGGTATCACATGTGAAAGGATTTCAGTATGCATGGCTTCTTCTTATTGATATAGCCAGTATAAATAATAGGACCATTTTTGTTAGCAGCCCTGCATGTTTATTTATGTATTTACATCATTACTGTACAAAATTGCCAACTTCAGAAGACGACCTACAAATTACAGGTAGTCCTTGAGTTATGAAGATCCATTCAGCGAACATTCAAATTTATGGCGGTGCTGAACAAATGGCACTTACGCCCGGTCCTCAAAGTTACAGCCATTGCAGTGCCTCCATGGTCACGTCATCAAAATTCAGGTGCTTTGCAGCCCGCATGCACTTAGAACCGCAGAGGCACTTCAACTCCCTACACCTGCCTATCTCCCCATCTCTGCCCTTTTGGCCTCCTGCACTCCACAGCCCCTGCCACCTGCACTTTGCCACCCCCAGCTGACCTTCACCATCTTGTTGCTCCCACTGCTGACCAAGCATGCTGGCTGGGGAATTCTGGAAGTTGAAGTCCACACATATTAGAGATGTCAAAGTTGAGAAACACTGGATTTTATAGATTAACATCTAATAATCTCTTACTTTGCTTTTTCTGTTTTTCCTTTTGTTAAAGAGCATTTGCTACTGTTGATTAATGTAATTTTTTTATTATTTTGGGCAATTGTTACTTCCTGGGTAACTTGTAAGAGAATCATTGCAATATATACAGCATTATGTATGATCAATAAATGTAATGTCAATGTTTCAAAGGGCAAGTTCTATTTCCAAAACTTCAAAACTCAATCAACCTATCAAGGAATCAGTACTGGATCTTAATAAAATTAACAGATCATCATTATATGTCACTAGGAGTAGATACTTCTTGGTGGCCAAGCCCCAATTATAGAACTTTCTTCCTGGGAATGCACAGCTGATCCCGCGTTGCCTGTGTTTAAAATACAATATTAAAGGCATTTATACATGGCCATTCACCAAGAAATTAACATAAGAACAACTGCTTCAGGACTGCATTGCCTTTTAAAACTTAGTTTCAATTGTTATTTTATGGGATTGCATTTTATTGTTGACTGTTCTACTGCTCTTTTGTAAACTGCATTTTTGTATACGTGCATAAAAATACTGTGATATTCAGCTTTGCTTATATTTTTTAAAATTATATATGAAATATTTTAGACATTTTACATTAATTGCAACATATATAACGAGTTCTATCTACCAATACGAGAGCCTCCTGTTAGTATTATTAAGAAATAAGCATTTTCCCTTATCCATTTAACTTCCATTTTGTCTTAAAATCTATTCCAAGTGTTTATTGAAATTAAAAAAGAAAACCTGAAATACTTCAAAAGTTCCTTATAATGTTTGAGGATCATGTTGGATCAGATAAACATTAAATCCGGTGGGAGATAAGACAACTAGAACTTCAGATAAGGACCTGTGCATTGCAGGAATAAATAACAGTGTAATTATACTGGGGCCTATTAAAACCAGGAAGAATTCAATTATATAAGGAGAAACTAAATGGATTATATATTTTTACCCTCCAGAATAGGCAACTAAGGGAGATATGATTGCGCTTTTCAAATCCTGAAAGGATGTCACACTGAAGGAAGTTAAGAATTATTCTCAGTGACTGCAGAATGCAGGACATGAAACAATTATTTTTAAGTTAGAGGAAAACAGGTTCCACTTGAATGTTAGAACATAAGCTTCCTATTCGTAAATGTTGTTTGATAGTAAAGCAAGTTTCTGAGGAGATTATTAGTTTCCCTGGATGTGTTCAAGCCCAAGCTGAACAATAATCTATGGGGAATACTTTAATATGGATTCCTCAACTGAGCAGGGATTGGCCCTTCTGAATTCTATGATTCCATGATAGTCCTGTTTGATAGTTCATACAGAGAAGAGAGATTCAGTTCAGTGGCAAAGAACATGTATTACACACAGAAGATGCCAGATTCCATTTTTACTATTTCCAGACATGCTGTGAAGACCCCTGTCTGTAACCTTATAGACTTTATGCCAGTGAATGTGTACAGTTATACTAGATGGACCACTATCTGAGTCAGTATCAGGCAGCTTTCTCTGCTCCAGGTAACATTTTGTTCTAACTTTCAGACTCATTTATTTCAATGCACATGTAATTTTAAGTAAAGTGGATATCTATGTACTATGCTATCCTAAATTATTTAATCATGTTTATATGAAAAGTATAATTTTAGTAAACTTCCCCTTATCTATCAATTCTTTTAATAAAAAAAGTTATAAACACTCACCATAACCAATGACAAAAGGATTCCAACAAAGCCTTCCCAATAACTGACCAATTAATGGAAATTCTTGGACTGCAGCTGTTGAGTTCTATAATTAAAAAGAATGCTTAGTCTTGAAAATAGCGGGTGCCAAAACATGTTGAGCGTCCACAATGGTGGGGGTTTGGAAAAAAGGAAATTAAGGACAGAGCATCTTCAGAGGAAGTAAGTGCTACCTAAATTTAATAACACTCATCGACCCTGCAGATAGCAGAAGCTTTTGCAAAAATGACACATAAGTGAGTGTTAATCCCTCAAGGAAAAAGGGATGGGCAACTAATGCTTCTGTGCACAAGCAACCACAGCTGTGGTTGTATCACCTTACATAGTCACTACACCACCAGTCTATTCAGTAGTCCTTGCAGATACAATTTAAAAATATAAAAGAAAGCAGGAAAGCAACAACAAAACATTAAAACTGTGACATGAGATTTAAAGTATTTTAAGACCTTTCCACTCAGCCCAACTTTTTGTGACCCACACAATGCCTTTACAGGAGAGGTTCTAAATAATTATATGAAAAAAGCACACCAAAAAAACTATTTTTGTTGATTTCTCTAATTTACAGGATGAAAGTAAAATAATAATGAAATATATAAAAACAACTAATTAATTAAAATGTCACACCCTTCACATATTTCTACGCATTACGTGAAGGGTTGAGTCCCAACCATAGTACAAAGAAATCCTAACACTTCAATTACAACTTGCTACATTCTATATGAATAGCAACCTGAAATTTAACAGCCACTACACCTACAAAAACCTAAAGAAAAATTAACCAATACTTGCAATAAAAGTAAAACATGGTGCAATTTATAAACATTCTTATACAATCAGGCATTTCCCTCTTCTCTTTTTTTGTAGCTTTAGTGTCTAATAAACTATGGCTTTTAAAATAGTAGTAAACTGAGATAATATGCAAGTAGCAGCTAAGATAATCATCACTTACTACTACAATAAATTCTTCAGATTTGATCACATTTGGGACATACCCTAGACATTGTGGAGCCAAATACAGAAGATCCATCTGAAGCCAAGTTTTGTAAGTAACTCACTGTTAGATAATTTCAAGGAAAAAAGTTACATCCTCAGAAACAGGCAACTGCTAACAAAATAAACTTTTCAGTAGCTCATCTGCCATTTATTATTTTATTAAAAAATACTTTCCTGACCATTTACACTAATTTTATAGCCTGTTATTATCAACAAAATATATTTTAGTGCACACAAATATATAACAATACCCTAATTGTTTGCAATTTATTTTCTTAAAATTATTACAACCTTCTGGACCACACTAAAATAGCAGAAGCAAACTAGATATTTCTTTGTGATCACATAGTGGTGGTCTGAAAAAAATTTGCATTCAGTAGCAGTAAGGTTAATAGCCCAGCAGACTATTTATGCTTTAAGGGATCACCTATAATTTTGTATGTAAAGGATCTGTACATAATCCAATTTATGACCTGAAAATCAGAATTAAATACTTGTTTATTTTAACATAGTTTAAAAATACTTTACTGCACTGAATAGGAAATCTCATATGAGAATATAACTAATCAAAAAGAAAAGGCTCCTTTCACAATAAATCAGGAACACAGGAAACACATTCCTGTTTGCATTACCTGTGGCTGTTTCCCCAATTTGCTTCTATGATCCAGCAATACATTAGGACAGTACTACAAGGCTCTCTGCTACTGTTAGCTTTCTGTCTTGTCAAAATGTGGGGTGCAGAATGTTTCTGTAACAGCCTTCAAAACAGTTCATTCTTTCAGTTAATTCACTTACCATATGTTTCAAAACTCCATAAATCTGCAGGAGAAATTCCTGTAATTCAGGCAAGTGAAGGCAGACATCTTGCTGTGATTCTAGAGTGGTGAGCTGATCCCACTCAAGAGCCTTGTTCAGCCAAAACACAACACTTAAGTTAGAGACTCTACTATCTTCAACCATCCTGTCACCTTAAAGAAGAGAGGGAGAAGAAAAAAATTAAAAAGACTTTCCCATAGCAAATATTAACAACATTTATTACATTATGAGATGCCGAGTTAAACATTTGTGCAGCTTTCATGATGGATGCATTACTGCAGTAATTCCTAAAATGGCTTTAAATGTCAAAGGTAAGAGGGAGGGAATAAAAAACAATCAAAATATCAAAATGCAGCACTTGACTGGCACTTATCCTTTTACGTTCTTCTTTACTAACCAATATTTTGTGACAAGAACAGAAAAGCAGTATAGATAAGAATGGTTAAGCAAACACAGAGGCATGCACAATTCATAACCAGCGAGAAACAAATGTAGTCAGAATCCAACTTTTTAAACTAAGGACACCCTTGGGCTGCAATATTTCATCCAGAAACCACATGCTTGGAACAAGAGTAATACAGCTAATTCCCAGCATTCACAAATGCAAAGATTTTTAAAATAAAATAAATCATACATTTCCATGTAACATACATATTCAAATATTCTGCATGACCATGTCAGTGTGAAAATTTGACCATATATTAAATTCAATTCATGCAGAGAAGGATAGATTAACACCTTCCTTCTTTCCTCCCTCCCTCCCTCCAATGAAATAAAAGTCCAAGGATTCTACACTATGTCACCTTCAACCAATTCAGCTGGACATTTTACACAAAGGTGGTGTAGTAATTCCAAGAATTACCATTTGGTGTATACTGTCTAGCTTAGAAACATGATTCTAGTTCATGATCATATATTCAAGGTTTTAAAAAATTGGCAAGATAGCAGGACTTCTTTTAGAGACCTCTCACAGCTATTTCTACCCTTAAGTCTTCTCCTCCCTCCCACAGGTACAACTAATAAAGAGGACAATAAGTTTCTTATAAATATGTTGTACACCCATTTTAATGCAAACTTTCCAAACCTCACATCCCCAGATGTTAAATATAAATTCAGCAAGTAATGTTACTGATTCCACGTAGAACAGGATAATTTAAGATGACCTCTATGGAGATAATTTTTTAACAGACTAGTGAACAAGTATAATATGATATATAACACATTGAACAAGAATACTGTTTTCAGCTTCTAAATACAGGTAGTCCTCATTTAGCAACCGCCTCGTACAATGACAGTTCAAAGGTACAACAGTGATGAAAAAGTAACTTTGTGACCAGTCCTCGCATTTATGACCTTTACTGGTCTGTAAACCAAAGGAAAGCTGAAGTAAGATTGTAAGCACAGTCAGGGTTTCACTTAGTGACCACTTCACTTAACAACCAAGTTGCTTGTCCCATCTGTGGTTGCTAAACGAGGACTACCTGTATTGTTTATATTGTTTGTAAGCTGCTTTGTGCATATATCCTGAAGGGCTAGATATAATTGTAAAAAATAAATAATAAACAATGTAAAACAAGTTTATGCTACAGTATTTGAATTGCCATGCCTTAATATACCTACAAGAACTCAAATAAAATTCATTCTGTGGGAGTGTGGAGCAGGGGTGTGAAACATGGACTCTCATCCCCAGATGAGCGAAGAAGAGATAAGAGGATGAGACTGGCCCCTCCCTGAGGAATGCTAGTGATGTTTGTAGTTTGACCCTGGGAACTGCTCTCAGTCTGAGAAGATTCTGTAAATGGGGTGAAGCTAAATAAACCTTGCTGGATTGAATCTGTATTGTCTCCTGGAGTTTCCTGGGCTAAACCTGACACATTCCAAGCAATGCTTGGAATTAATATTTTCATACTTAACTATTTATACTGTATGTGTAGAGTCAGCATGACTTTACTTTTATAAATATAAATGAGATAAACATGCTAAATCAGATGCCAATTGATTTACAGCATTGGAAAATTTGGGAATTCCACTACATTTTGGTGCTGCTTGTGCACTGTGTTCTACTGATTTGGTTTTATGCTATATTAAATTTTATGCTGTATTAGTTTTTATGGATTTATTATTTTGTTTATATTTGTTTATTTAATCATATTGGAACCCATCCAAGGAATATGTATTATTGCACAGCATTTAAATATAATAGATTTTTAAGCAAAATGCATACAATAAATTCTAGATGTTTAAGAAAAATCCATACATTTGCAAAGTGCAACCATGTTTTATATAAAAATAAATATTGATATGCAAAATTTTCTGAGATAGTATGTCATTCATTATATTTTGGCATTACTATAGCATTATTAACCTAATTTTTAACTGACAAAAATCCAATTCATAAACACAAGGTAAGGCAAAGTGCCACAGGATATATAGTGATGATATGGTCCAGTACAATTTCTGGGTCTGGTGCATTCACTTCAAGGAATTAACTATCAGATTTAACTATCAAGTGCCCTCTATTGTTATGGGTTAACTTTAATATTTTAATTCAGTACAGGTAAACTTATAGTTAGATAGAACCATTCATAGAATATCTTGCTAAATTGCACTTATCAAGAAGATATAAGATTACCTTCACCTCTGTTTGCTAGAGAACAGGATTTTTGTGCAACTCTAGGTGTCACTATGACCAGCAGGATAGGAGGTTTTGCAAAATCCCTCTCTGCACAAGCTGGGCCCATTTCTGGAACTGGAGCTATAACTGAAATAAGAACACTGCAGAAATCTGGAGCAGAGGCAATTGGTAACTGGATTAACCCATTCTGCTAAGAGTTTGCTTTACTATGGATAATGAATAAACAATGACTGGGTTCACACAGCATGCTAAACTAAAAAGAAAGCAAATCATTTTATGTATATGCATGAGACCAGCCTCAACCGTTTTATCTGAGCTTAGAATCCCTTTCACTGAGGGTAACATCTCTCACTAATTCCAGCTAGACTGCAAGCTACATTTTATTTCATGATCCAGGACATTTTTATGAATTTGAATCTTCAATCTCCTTTTCCTCCAAGTTTAGTTCATGAGAAAAAAAGTGAAGGACCTGTCATGTTTCCATTTTGCTAGTCTTTTAAGTCTGTAAAATAAACAAAATATTTTTGCAGAAGAAACAACAGGAAAAATGCTGACAAGTTCCAGAATATGCACAATCCTGTACAGAATGTTCACTTCTGTTTCAAAACAGGCAAAGAACAAGCCTGATTTTTAAACTAATTTTGTATGGTAGATAGATACATGATACTTGCTTTACTTTTTTTTTTTTTTTTACTATTGGAAAAAATATAACTTGAATCTGCTTCACCTGTTTATATATATCTTTATGTATGTTTATATATACACACATACACACACACACACACATCTTTTGGGATGGGGGGCTCACTAGCCCATTTACAGGGCCGCGCAGAGGAGTTTTCTAGGCATCTGGAGGATAAAATTGCTCGGATCCAATTCCAGTTGGATACCAAGCAGGAGGCATGGTCTATAGAGATGCCCAGGGTACGTTTTTACCCTGTTATCTGGGAACAGTTTGATCCTGTTGAACGCGAGGAAGTGGACAGGGCCCTCTGGACGGACAATGCCACCACCTGTCAACTAGATCCTTGTCCCTCCTGGTTAGTTAAAGCTGCCCGGGAAGTGACATGTGGGTGGATCCAGGCAATGGTGAATTCATCCTTGAGGGAGGGGGTGTTTCCAGCTGTCTTTAAAGAGGCGCTGGTACACCCCCTCCTCAAGAAGGCATCACTGGATCCCACCATACTGGACAATTTTCGTCCAGGTTCCCACCTCCCCTTTTTAGGGAAGGTGGTTGAGAAGGTGGTGACGTTGCAGCTCCAGAGGATCCTGGAGGAAATTATTATCTGGACCCTTTTCAGTCAAGTTTCAGGCCCAGATACAGGACGGAAACAGCATTGGTCGCACTCATGGATGATCTCTGGCGGGAGTGGGATGGGGGCAGTGCATCCATACTTGCTCTCCTTGACCTCTCAGCAGATTTCAATACCATCGACCATGGTATCCTTCTGGGTCAACTTAGGGAGTTGGGAGTGGGTGGCACAGTTTTGCACTGGTTCTATTCCTTCCTCCAAGGTCGATCCCAATTGGTGTTGATTGGGGGTGAGAAGTCCAGCTCGCGGGCCCTCCTTTGTGGGGTGTACTAGGGTTCGGTACTCTCTGCTCCTTTTTAACATCTACACGAAACCACTGGGTGAGATCATTTATACATCTCCATCCCGGGTGAGTGAGTGATGCCGTGACCACCCTTTCACGGTGCCTGGAGGCTGTGGGGGTCTGGATGGGGTGCAACAGGCTTCAGCTGAACCCTGGTAAGACAGAGCGGCTAAGGATTGGAAGCCCCTCTATATCCAAGGATTTACCATCCTTGGTTTTGGACAGGGTTGCACTGCCCCAGATGAACCCGGTGCGTAATCTGGGGATCCTCCTGGACTCACGACTCCTGCTTGAGGAGCAGGTAGCAGTCGTGGCCAGGATAGCCTTTGCCCACCTTCATGTGGTACGCCAGTTACACCACTTCCTAGATCAGGAGGCTCTCCAGTCAGTCACTCACGCCCTGGTCATCTCTTGGCTAGACTACTGCAATGCTCTCTACATGGGGCTACCTTTGAAGAGTATCGGGAAGCTACAGCTGGTCCAAAATGCAGCCATGTGGATAATTTTGAGTGCCCCAAGAATGGCGCATATAACATCTCTACTACGTGATCTGCATTGGCTCCCAGTCTGCTTCTGGGTCCAATTCAAAGTGTTGGTCATCACCTTTAAAGCCCTAATGGCATGGGTCCAGGTTACCCAAGAAACCATCTTACCCCCGTCACATCAACCTGTCCCACCCGGTCAGGCAGAGAGGGCATATTGCGGGTCCCATCAACGAGAGAATGTTGACTGGTGGGGCCCAGGAGGAGAGCCTTCTCTGCCGTTGCTCCTGCCCTTTGGAACATTTTCCTTCCAGAGGTGCAGCAGGCTCCTACCCTACCAGCCTTCCGGAAAGAATTAAAGACCTGGCTCTGCCAGCTTGCATGGGGGGATAACAACTTTACCCAATCCTGCGAGTGGCCAGCGCCTCAATAACACTCCCTGAGTGATTGCCAATTATTTTGGATCTTTTTATTTTCTATTTGTTATTGTAATTTTGTGATTTTAATTGTTTTGTGAACCACCCAGAGTCATTCAATGAGATGGGCAGTGACAAATTTGATAAATAAATAAATAAAAATATGGTACTTTTAGCAGTGTTCCACCAAAAACTTTAATTAGAAAAGCCTATGATTTCTCATATATAATCTTAAGGAAATAAATTTGAAAACCAAGCCTGAGACAACTATGGCCTATTTTTTGGGTAATAAACCATTTTTACAAATAGTTTCTCACAGTTTACAAAAAAAAAGAAAAAGGTTTAAAAGGCACTTTTACTATGTATGATATCTTAGTGGTAAATACACATGAAAATTAATGAACAAATTCCTTTTTCCATCTCTTCATTTGAATTGTTTAATATACCCCAGGTGTGTTAAGGGCCCCATTTCTTGGCTATATTAATATCTATGGTGATAATGTTTACTCAGTGACCATATATATTTATTTTGTATTACTGCAATTGTTTTTGTTTTATGTTTTATGATTGTACGCCACCCAGAATCACTTGTTGAGATGGGCAGCTAGAGAAATCAAATAAATAAATACCTGCATACAGTACTTCCCAACAGGCTAAGAAAAACAATGTTTTCACTCAAACTATGTATGCCACTCAAGCATCAGTCTATCCCTTCCGAGGGGCCAGCAAAGAATTTATGTACTATCAAAACTAAATGAAATCAGGGAAGGAAATGAGAACATTTTGGTTACAGAATGTTTAGGTAGAACACTGTTTAAAATTGAAATGGCACCAATATACATTCAACTGTGGTGGCACTAGAGAATAGAAGAGACATCTGGACTACCAAGGAACTTTAAGACCAGTTTCAGAAATTTCAAAATTCCACATTTACCCCAGGTTTGGGCTTACTTAATCATCCCCCAACAGGCACAAAAATAGCTCAAATGCCTTGAGTAATTGAGATAATGAAACATTTTGGAAGGTCATCTGTTATTTTAAAGAGGAATTAAAAGGCAAAAGTTCCCAATTGTATACATAGAGCCTATTCTCATCCCATCGTACAGTCCTGGGACCCAACTTTTACTAAAATCTTACAGATTTTAGACAAAGCCAGCCAGGACAATCTGCTCCCTAAATGAAAGCATTTTGAGGAAGTAACAAAAGCATTCATGTCTTGAAAAGGACTCTTTCGAAAGAAAATGAGTTGACAAAGATTGTTCTGATTTAGCACTCAGGGATGTTCAAGGTGAAACAACAGGATTCTGTTCATGCAATAGAAGCAGCTAAAAAATGACCCATAGTATCAGGCTGCCTGGCACATTAGTCCTTAATAGAGTTATTAGCATAAATTATAGATGGGAACAGTCATGTAACCTATGCCTTTGAAGTGAAAAATTACTCCCTCTAGTTTATTTTCCATTACAACTAACTTTTCTTAACATTTATGCTGCTCTAGATATGAACATCCTCCCCCTCCATATTTTAACAGGGCCCACTACTGACTGAGGTGTTCTTGATAATTGTCATTCTGCTCAAGTTACTTCAGCGCTTTCTGGGAGAGAACAAAATAGAGCCTTGCTCCTCTTATTTCAGAACCTCCCAGGCAAAACCTTGTTGTTCTCTAGTTTTAGAAGCAGGGTGCCCTGCAGAGCTTAGGCATGGGGTATTTGTTACATTCTTCAGACTCAGTAAGCAGCATTTCTAACATGGAACGGATTAACTTTATTATATTGAGTGAACTCTCTGGATTAGTGTCTGAATTGTAACATTTTAGTCAGTAACTTATGTTAATAGTTTTAAAGGCAATACACCAGTGAGCATCAATTATGGTCTGTATACTTAGAAATACCAGATCTGGGCTGAAAAAATCTATACAACTAATAGATGATATCAAAGAGCTAGATTTTTCTTTATCTGGATTTTTGCAGCCCAAATCTGGTAGCCCTAGTATTTTAAAGTTACCATCTATAATTTCAATATGAATGTTCATTATAAAAAACCCAAATTAAGTAACAGCAGAAGCATGGAAATACATTAAACTAATAAATAAAATTTCCAAGATTTTTAGAATGTATTCTCTGAGTAAATTCTCTTGAGTCAAACTCAACTCCTGGACTATTTGGACATGTTTTCTTGGCAACAATACAGAAATGGTTTTCTGCTAAGCTGTTTTTGGATTTGCTGACCATGCCAGCTTAGACCCCTGGGATTCACTCAGTATTTTTTTCCAAAGTGGACAATTAGTTGTAAGGGTAGGGGAGAAAGTGGCATCACACAATAAGAAAAGACTAAATATTTCCTTTGAAATAATATTTTTAAAATTCTTTATGGTGTACACAAAGGAAAACAGAACAATCTACATAATTTTCCATTTAATACCAAGAATTGTAATATTAATCAATCTGATGCTGTTTCTTGATTTAAAACTAATACTAAATCATGGATGTATCTAATAATGACTTTGCACTATTGCAAGGAAGAACACTCACTTTAAAAACCATAGTTTTTTCCACTGTAAAGATAGTCCTCAACTTACAACCTGTTAGGCCCAGCCCAAGAACAAAAAGCAGCTCACAATAATCTGTGTTATACGAAAAGCAATAAAGAAGAAGAGTTTACATTTCTCCATGCCATACTCCTAAAAGAATTCTATTACAGTTTTTTTAAAATGAATTGAAGAAACCAAGAAAGTCAGATGGGAAAAAACAAAGTACTTGGCAGAAACATTTTAAAATAGATATAATCTATGAGGGTGGAATGGGATGGAAGGTTGACAGTTATGCACCAACTCTAGCATTATCTCAAGGGCCTATATTTTAGTTCCTAAATATCTCCAGATTTGATGGTAATAAATAAATAAATAAATACTCAAAATAATCCTCAGTGATCAGCAGAATCAGTATCTAGAGTTGAGTGCACAAAGTGATCTCTCACATAATACACTCAGACTACTGCTGCTAAGGGGACTTCCAGAAGAAGAAATGGCAGACTGAAGAAAAGCAGAGCCGACAACCACAGCAAAGAATGACAACACGGTGAGTAGACCAGCTCTTTGAACCTCTCCAGATAAGGAGAGGACAGGAGATCTCCCACCAGTGCTCCAGACAGTTGCTCCTCACAAGGAGACCACAAGACAGTGGTCTCCTGTGGGTTTTGAGCACTGGGAGACAAGGCAATGGCCATCTTGCTCAAACCATGCTTGGCACCTTTAAAAGAACACTAAGTCCACATACTTCCTTTTCTAATCACATTCAGAAATTGCTTGTTAACTACTTTTCAGCTATTAGAGACCTTTGGATCGACAAATCTGAAAACACCAGGTGAATCTGCCTTCAATTCTTAACAAAATAAAATTTTAACTACAAGCTTAAGAACTTTAAAAAATTGAAATAAACAGCAAAAAGCTAATTAAGACTTTCTTTTTAGAAAGTTATAAACAGATTAAGGGTCCAGATAAATTTGAAATTTTTTTGGGAATTAATTATAAAGAAACCTTCCCATGGGAAAGTAGACTTGTTTTGAATTTTTTCTAAGACATAATAGAGATAAGCAATTTTAACAATTGGACACTAGAAGGAACTAAAGATTTTAATTAAAGGAGAAGAATACATAAACTTGATTAACAGCTACAGAATGACGCAAAATAGTGTGATATTGGAAATACTGAAGAATGGAATCAGAAGTTAGTATCAACAATGTCAATAGCAACGTTTGCTTCTATGGATAGATTGTGTCCAAAGGATGTTATGGAAGAAATGATAGAAGAGGAACAAGTTTTATCTGACAAGACAGAGACAGCTGACACTGAAAGTGGATCTACAAATGACAGGCTATAAGAATGACACGGAAAAAAATGTTTTATTGGACATACAAAAGAAATCAACTGATGGTTTAAAAATCAAAAGGGAATTACAAATAATAAACCAAGAGAGTGACCTGGGTAATTCTTTTATATTGGATTTACAAAAGAAGTTTGTTAAAGCTTGGTTGAATCTTGTGAGAAGGAACAAAAAGAAATGAAAAGATATCAAGTTCTATGACATTATTTGAAAGGACTAAAGTTTAAGATTGTTAAAAGTAAAAGGAAGGAATATAAAGTTGGTTTATTTGATCAAGGTTAAAATAGACATGCTGTTATTTCTGGCAACCCTTAATGGACTTTTGCTGATACCAGGACTGAAATGACGATGCTTTATCGATTTGTTTACAGATAAGGGATGGGACATGGGATGAAGAGATCATCGGTTGTAAATTAAAGAGATGAAACGTTACTAAAATTGTTTGTACTTGTTGTAAAGGTTGAAAGTCACTTCTTTATATATTTCTTTTCTCTTCATTATATTCTTACTTCTTTTCTTCCTCTTTCTATTCTCTATGCTTTTTTCTTTTCCTTTGCACTTTTTATTTTCTTTCTACTCTTCTTTCTTTTAGTTTGTATTAGTTTTTATTATTGCAGTTATAATCTTTAATAAAGTTTTTTTTTTTAAATGCTCATAGTATTGTTAGATTCCATGTTATTGAATGCATTTTGTCTGAAATTATGACTCAGTAGTGAGAGATCACATCCTTTAACAAAGGATTAGAACTACCATTTATACCAGGAAACTTAGACTGAGGTATGAAAGATATTACACCAACTACAATAACAAAGTATGGGGAAGCAGTGAAATCTAAAAGTTAGACCTCATATTATAATCATGAAAACTGATTTAGTTTTAAGCTTTAAATTCTACATTGAACATCTTAGATGCTACAAAGAATAATTTTATATTTTCAGGATTTTGAGTAAATACCAGTCCACAAGAGGGCAAAAATGTAGGCATTTATTTAGCAAATCTATTTCCATCCAAGAGATGGCAGTGGCAGATCAATCATCAGTCTGTATATTAAAAAAAAAAACACAGGGGGAATGCAGGCTTAGGGCAACCCTTCCCACAAAATAAATTGCTAATAAGATGTTAACATTCTAAATTTGTCCAAAGAGTTGTTGTATTATGGCCACTGTTACTTTTAGATTCCAAAATTCCAAATTAAAAAGCCTAACTGAAAAAAGGTATCTTATTCTATAGTTGTTAATCAGCAAAATATATATTAAAAAATTCATTATAAAGTTAAGAGCAGGTCAGTAGAGAAACATGGCAAATGGAAACTTAATGAATGACTTTAGGCTACTCACTCTCTCAGCCCAAACACAGAGTTGTGAGAACCGTTGTAAGGAGGACGTAGTAGGTATACTGCTTTGGGTTCCTGGGGAAAGGGTTAGGGTTAGGGTATAAATCTAGTAAATAAATCCACCTGTCTTACCTACACATATCTGTGGCAGATAGTTAGTAAAAACACATGATCAATATCCCCACCTAAAGGCTGGCAATACACTCTGGATCTGGATATTGCTTGCATACTTGCTTTATTTTATCTCATATAAAGAAATAGCTGTCATTTAAATACATGCATGAAAATTCCCAAGTTTGGCAGTTTGGATTTTATTGCACAGCAGAGTATCTGCCAGGCTTTAATGGGGGCAATCTTTCCTGCAGGTAGGACTGGTCCAAAATTCCCCAATAAGCTACACTGCCAAATGATGATTTGAACCTAGTCCTTCCTGGATCTAGTCCAACAACTTAACCCAGATATTTTTATAATGAGGTCAAAACCTCACCTTCATTCCTGATGAAAGATGGGTTAATCTTCATGTGCAGGGAGGATGAAAAAAGAAAATGCCCCATTTATTCAGGCTTTCTTTCCATTACTTTGCAACATAACAAAGCAGACCTGGTTTAAAGTCTTATACCATATATTGGGAGGCTACTGCCATCAATAGTTATTAATCATGAGGATTATAATCTTTTTTAATCTGTTCAATCAGGTCCGATTCTTAAAGACTGCCTGGATGTTTTCTTGCCAAGGTTTGTCAGAAGTGGTTTGCCATTGCCTCCTTCCTAGGGCTGAGAGAAAGTGACTGGTCCAAGGACACCCAGCTGGCTTTGTGCCTAGGTGGGACTAGAACTCATGGTCTCCCAGTTTCTAGCCCGATGCCTTAACCACTACACCAAACTGGCTCTCAATATACACACACACTCTCTCTCTCTCTCTGTATGTATATATAGTATATGTATGTGTATATATACAGAGAGAGAGCATTAGCACCTACATAAAATACTTCTCAATAACAATTGCTGAACAATGCAGGCAAGTGGATGTTACTGCCCATATATCTGATTTGCAACCTGCCCAGAGGCTTCAGCTTGCACAATAAGAGAAGAGAATGCTAGCCAATATAATATCAATCTTTTATCTGATTCAGTAGGGCTTGTATTTGTTCAAGGCTCCCAGCCAACCAGGAAGCTTGGGTCAAAAAAGGATGACTGGGGAGAAAAGGTCATGGTCTCCTCCTCCTCCCACAAAGCTTTTCTCTATTGTTTTTACAGTGATTCCAAAGCTGAACACTTTGCTGCTATATACCATTGTGCATAGAGTTACTGCAATATGGGATGCACTGTCCTTTCCTCCAGAAAAATCCCACTTATTTATTCAATTATTCTTATATACTATCAACTCCATACAATTCCAAGTGGTTTACAATGCTAAGATTAAAAATACATAAAATCACTTCAAGCCAAAATTCAGCAATATGTATAAATAATAACCTATCAGTCCATCTATAAAAGGTTAACAAAACCCATAAAAATCATCCACCAAACAACTGACTGAAGGACGGTCTTTGGGCTCACAGCTTCCTGATTTGATACAGGAATGGGAAGATATTAATAAAGAATACTGTATAATGATATAATATACACAGCGTTTTTTAAAAATCTTTATAAAGTTCTCTTCTGTCCCTTACTCTAGTTCATTATATTCAAGGCACTGTTAAAAACTTAAATGAGATGCAACCATCTTTGTTGATGCTAAACAGGTCTGCATATGGTCTGCATCTAGATGTGGGGCTCCTCCAATGATGCTCAACAATTCCTCCCTGTGGCAATAGTTGCCAGGACTGCTACATCTGTGGTTCAACAACAGTATTTACAGCAAAATGTAAGGCTGCTGTTCCCTAATAGGACATCATCCTTTCTCAAACTTAACTGGCATGAGGAGCTAGTGACAGAAGAGCTGGAGGATGGGGGGCGGGGGAACAGCCATTTTTGATTTCCCATAATATCCCCCAGTGAGGCATTGGAGGAAATCCAAGAGGCGGCTAAGCTAAGCCACTCAATTCAGCTCAAAGATCCAGGCGAAGGGAGAATTAATGACAGTGTGGCCAGGGAAGCTTTCTACGATGGCTCTTCCTCTCCAGACTTGGTAATGGATGGTGTGTGCGTGCATGTGTGTTAGCAGTTACTACCCAAGACACAAAACTGCTCACAAGAGGGGTGCCAGAAAAGTCAAAACGGCCACTGCGACTACAACAGACATAAAAAGGCGGGAGACTTCGATCATACACTGCAGCCGCCATTTTGGCTTTTTGACACACACACACACACACACACACACACACACAATCCCTACCAAGATCTCTGGAAGAACACTAGCATTTCTTTCTGCTCAGTACTGACATTCCGCTTCGTGTGAAGGCAAATAAATAAATAAAGCCGCAAACACTTCTTTTATCAGAGGACATTCAAGAGTTCCATCTCACCCGGCCTTTCCCTCCTTTTTTAAACTTTTAACTCAGCAGCGACGAAACGAGCGCAAGGTCAATTCCACCTTAGTGATTTACAGTCATCCAACCATCATGGATCCAAAGTAACAGCAGGACGGGCAGCTGTTCTTTCTGGAGGCGAGCTCGCTTTATTTCGCCCGGAGGCGAGCAGGCACCTCCGCAGCGTTTCTTTCCCGCGCGCTCTCTAACCTCCCGACGGCGCCTGCGCAAGACGCGCAAAACGCCGGTCTAAGAGGCGACCGGGAAGAGGGACGGTTCCGCTCAGAAGGAAGTCGCGGGCATTTGGACTGAGGGGGCTGGGGAGGGTGATGGAAGCGCAGTCAATAGCCAGGCAAATTAAACTCTTCCTACGTCCTTCAACCAGGCATCAAGTCGCCATTCGTCTCCGATCGTCTTTTTTCTCAACTTTTCCCGCCACTCCTTAAAGGGAAGCAGAGGAAGCGTTAGCTCCCTGCTCTGATCCTGCCTTGCGCCGCGCTACCACCTCTTCCATCTCCCTCCGTCACTTCCTACCCGGGCCCCGTTTTCCATCCTACTCTACAGCGGGGAAAAGCCTCGCTGAGATCAGCGCCGGAGGATTCAGATAGGCCGGCGTGCAAACGCTGGCATCGCGAGTCTACGTGGAATAAGCTATCCCACCCTAATGCAGCTGTAGCGGGAAGGGAGGAGGAAAAGCTAGGAAAAAAATGCGAATTCTAGAGAGCGAAGGCGTCCAAGTGAATGCCACCGGAATTTCGTGAGAGGCGGACGCGGCTGCTGGTGGGAATTTAATTCAGGAGGGCTTTGAGCTTACATTTATGGAGAAAATCTATCCACGTAGTCGCAAGGAGTCGAAAACGACATGGTGGCGCATAATCGATTTAGCTCATGTAAATCACATTGTGGGCAATCAATATTTACTCTAACCAGTAAGAAAACACATAGATGTTACAATACAAGCAGAGTTTCCTGAAACGCAGGGATCGAAGGAAAGCGCTGCTCTACGCGCGCGTTTCGTCCCCCCATTCGAAGCTTTTTTCCCCCTTCTAAATCAGTACTACGCGGAGGAGCAGTCTGTGGCAGCCGTCACCACCACTCGCTTTTTGCTCTTCGTTTCGATATTTAACCTGCTTTCCCTTCAACCGAGATCTCAGCCCAGGACTCTGCAGCCGCTTTGGGTCTGCCCCTACGAGGACGGCTTGCCCACAACTCACCATCGCTGCCTCCCACCCAACTTTCAAACCTCCGCGGCCCTTCCTCGCAGGGGAGATTCGGAGAGACCGCGAACAGCAGCCTGTGCGGCCAGTGGCCGCTGGGTGAGGATGTTGCTCCTCCCGGTAGCTTCCCTGAGCCAATCTAAGGTGCAGAAGGTGGGATTTCCTCGCCGTGGCCTTAACCCCTTGCGCTCCTCGGAGGTTGGGCGGAGAGGCTGACTCAAAGGCGGGAAAGCGCTCGTTTGGGCAGGGAATGTCAGTCGTACGCCTCGGCTGATAAATGCATCCGGCTGAGCAGCAAAACTCATGGCTGCAATACAGAACGTAATTTTAGTTCTTTCGCTTTCTTTTCTATTCTCCCCAGCCCGCGTTTACAATGTCGTGGCTGATGAGCGGACTGGGTTCAAGTTAGGTCCGTGGTATCAGACAAACAGATGCATCTGAAAGCATGATCAATGAATAGATTATATCTGTTGGCACAGAAAGCAATTATGGATCTGACTTTGAGACGTAAAAGAAACCTAACGAAAAGCTAATCAGGCATATCCAAGATGAGCGTCCACAATCAGTTTGGCCAAAGACACAGTGCAATAAGGGTACTGTAGTTTTAGCACCTTGTGAAGTGCAAGGGGGAAGAGTGTGAAATGTAAACCCAAGGGAAGCAATGGGGGCACTGCGGAGAAGTACCTGCTACCTAGTCTGTACACAACAGGCCCTCTAGAAATATTTGGACCAGATGGACAAGTGTAATTTTGGAAAGGCACTACGTAGTGTATCCCAGAGCTTCAATTTATAAGGCTTTTTAAGTGATAACCACTTTGAATTGGGTCTGGAAGACTATTGTTAACCAGTGCAGTGATCTAAAAATTGCTGTTTT
Source organism: Liasis olivaceus (assembly GCA_030867105.1). NCBI lineage: Eukaryota > Metazoa > Chordata > Lepidosauria > Squamata > Pythonidae > Liasis > Liasis olivaceus. The sequence continues at coordinate 200,399,416 of CM061348.1, forward strand.
TTTCTACAGTGGTGGGCTTGCCTAGCCATAGTCTAGCCCAGTGTTTTTCAAACTTGGCAACTTTAAGACATGGGGACTTCAGTTCCCAGCATGCTGGCTAGGGAATTCTGGGAGTTGAAAACACTGGGTTAGCCACTTCATTCTGGACCTGCTGTAGCATCTGAGTTATCTCCAAAAGCAGCCCTACGTAGAGTGCAGTGGTACCATCATTTTTTTTTAATGGTACTGCCATGTATTGCCAAATGCATTCTGCAATACTTTCCTACTCCTTTATTGCTACAGAGAAGAGGGCCTTGTCTGCAGTGGTACACAGCTGTTAAAACACCCTTCCCAAGGAAGCCAGCTACTACCTTCACCATCAATTTTGACACCAGGCTAAATGTTTTCTCTTCTTCCAGGCATTTTGTATTTTCAGGTTCTGAATGTTTTCACTGAGATGATGGCAGTTATATAATTCAGGTAATTCATTTTTTTTCTTACATTGTTCCTGTATGTATTTTATTGTTTTTATTTTCTTATATGTTTGCACCCCTCATATTATTTGGCAGATTGTGTGTGTTTCCTTACTTTGCATGAGGAAATGCAAACGTGTGAACTCTCCATTATAATCAGGTCAAAATTTGCCCTAATCTCTGACTAGACCTGGTATCTAGGGCTTACCAGCCCTTAAATAAGAATAAAGATAGGATAGAGGGAAAAGAAGCTACTTTGGGAATGCTCAGAAATACAGACAACGCTCCAAATGTGGATGTGGCAAGGCAGAAGAGGAGGAAAGGAAAACGCTTGAGAACAAACAGGAGTTTCTCCCTCTTTTAGCAGTAGACTACTTGTGAGTAAGCAACAGATAAATAGGAGGAAGCACAAGGCTTTTCTCCCTGCAGTCCTTTGCCCAACTGGGCTTCCACTCCTTATAGCTAACAAGGGAAGAGGGCAGCTTTGGGCATGCAGTAGTGAGTTGGTTGGCAGTTCAGCCAATACAGAGAGAGGCTGGCAGCTTCGTCAGAGAGGAAATGGCCTAGTGGTATTTTTGCTCTGAGCCCAACCAAGAGAGAACTTGGGGTGTTTATAATTGTTACTGTACCTGTGTGATTCTCTTCTTGTGTCTGTATACTGCTGCTTCATGATATAAATACATACTCTAAAAAGTTCACAACTAGAGGCTTACTTTTTTCTTACATAATGTCCCAGAATGGAGGAAATTACCCCTTAGAACCACCCTGCCGGTGGGAGATTTGACAGCAGGCTTGATTAAAATAAAAGCTGAAAGAGATCCTACTGGGAAATCACTAGGGAAATCAGCTCTGAAACCCAAGACCAGTTCTAGGTTAAAAGAGGGGCTACAGTAGAAAAATAGTCAAAATTAACTCCAATTGACTTCATGGACATGTCCATGTAGTTTTCTTGGCAACAATATATATATGGTTGCCACTGCCTTTTTCTAGAGTGTTTTTGGACTTCCCAGGCTAGTGTACAGTACACTGTAAGATTTTCTAGTGGTCTCTCATCCCAATATTAACTTGACCCAATATTGTTTTTTGAGGTCAGCCAAATTCAGATAGATGTTGCCACCTGCTGTGAGTTTCCCCTCTTCCTACTGCAAAATAGCTCTTAAACCCAGAGCATAATAAAACAAGTAAGCAAGAAAAAAAAATAATGACTTGATGGAGTTAATGGTCAAAATCTAAACCATGTGGTGCAGTAATAAGATTTCCTAAGAACTCTTTTGAACAGTATACAATAGAACAGTGGAATAATATACCGTATTTTTCCATCAATAAGATGCCCCCATGTACAAGACGACCCCCACCTTTCCAACCCAAAATTAAGAAATCAATATTTTAAAGATAGTGCAGAACACATTTTTATTTAGTAATTAGGTAACATTGACCTGATACACTCGGTGGGAGGAGGTCCAAACCGTCTCTCTGCAGCTCTATTTCCATGCTCTTTTGCATAACTGATTACATTCAGTCACAAGTGAAACTGCCGATAGCTTGTCTCTGCAAACAGGCTTCCTCCAATTGGTTTGTTCAGCATCAGCTGACATCAGTTACATAAGGCTGGTGATTGGAGGAAGTCTGTTTGCAGAGACAGTATGGGCAGTTTCAGTCGTGATTGGAGGCTCGTGATTGGACGAAGCCTGTTTGCAGAGTCAAGCTATTTCACTCGTGATTGGAGGCTAGCGATAGGAGGAAGCCTGTTTGCAGAGACAAAGTATGGGCAGTTTTGCAACCGTGCGGTTCTCTCCTCGGCTTACCTCCTTGCATAAATGCCCTTCAATTTTTAACGTAAGGATTTTAGAAAAAAGTATCGTCTTATAGTTGGAAAAATACGGTATATGATTCCTTTTCCCATTTCTGTTGTAAAAAGTTGTTTGTATAGACTTCAGACCAGTAATGCATACCTATTTTCATAAGTTTATTCACAATTGCAGGGTAGAAAGCCTTTCTATTGGAATCATTTTAGTCATGTTGGAAAGTGGCTATTAATTTTAAAATCAGTACTATCATCTCTCTATGGCATGACTGAGTTATCATCATTTTAAGTTGTGGTTTGCTTAACAGTGTTGGCTGAATAAGCCGCAGTTGGCTAATTCACACGTGTTAACAGTACTGAATGACTTAGAATAGATTAACGCATTTTTGAAAGAGTGCTAAACCCATGTCCAAAAATAGCCTTGCTGACAGGTCAAAGATGTGGAGAAAGTTTGCAGGATAAAGTGACAGGAAGCTCTCTTCGTCTCTTGTTTCATCTTTGCCCCCCATGCCTTCCTGATCTATGACCTGCCAGCCAGAGTATTTTTGGACATAGGCTCAGAGTTCTTCACCCAATGTCTCCCCTCTGTGTTTCTGACCTGTTAGGCTTGGAAGAAATGGGAACATGAAGCAGAAGTGTGTGATCCATAACTAATAATGTCCATCTAGTGATGGAAGTACTGGTTGCAAGTGATTCTAACTAACAGCACCTGGAAGTAGCTCATGAAGAAGGCAAAATGGCATAGGCATAGAATTGCTACCCATTCCCCAGGTAATAAAACAGTAAAAAGAATGGCCACATAAATCCCTTTGTCATCAGAAGCAGCAGTAACTCTAATGCACTTATTGGTGAGAGAACCAGCAACAGAATATTGAACACCAAATTTAGCAGGACATGTTTCATATGAAGCAGAATCACTTCACTCACTCTGTATTTATACAAGGCTGCATTTACAAGCATAATCTGGTAATGTCAAAATGCAAGGTCTGGAGAACTTTTAGAGGTATGGTGAGCCACATCTTTCCATATGTTCCTGTGCAGCAGTGTAGATCAGTGTTTCTCAACCTTGACAACTTTAAGATGTGTGGACTTCAACTCCCAGAATTCCCTAGCCAGCATGCTGGCTAGGGAATTCTGGGAGTTGAAGTCCACACATCTTAAAGTTGTCAAAGTTGAGAAACACTGGTATGGATGGTCACTTTGCCACTGCCTTGTCAAAGTAGCAATTAGCTTGAAAATCTGAACAGGAAACAAAATGCCGAGATGCATCCCAACGACCTCTTTCTCTAAGCAAATCCTGGAACTCCAGATGCAATACCCTGCATTTTAGGAGATTTGAGTTAAAAACATTTCCAAGTTTTTAGGAAAGGAGGGAGAGAGGGAGGAAGAGACCTACCTGCTATTTATTTTTGATTCCTCTGTAGATAGGAATGCTAATTTCTGATGCCAACATCCATTTGTTTATAGCAAAGCCTTAAATGGCCTTCAGAATTGCCCCTCATCCTGGCATAAGTTTCAGACTTTAGTGCTTTGGGATGGTTTACAGAGCTTTGACTTTAAAGAAAGCCTCCCTTATATTTCAAAGACATGGAATCAGTAAGTGGCTAGATTTTATTGAAGTAACTGATTGCAAGGATTTGATTTGTACTGTACTGAACCTTTCATCATATTTAGAACATGAAGGGCGACGGTACAGCTTAATCTGTGTGACTGAGTCTATTAGGGCTGTACAAAGCATTCGAAAGAGGTGTTTTGCAAAGTGGGTTAATACAAGGGAGGTTCACTGGCAGACTTGTGCAGCTACTTCCTTGGCTTTCTATCTGTGGGCATGCACGCATGCATCCACAAGTAGCACTTCCACTGGCTCCACCAGCTGTGGAGATAACGGGTGCCTTCAAAACGGCTGCATGAACCTTCCGAAGGGTCTGAGGAGAAGTCCATCACTGCATCAAAACATTTTGCAAAGCACCTTGTTCAAATGGCTTGCCTGGTCCTAGTGTCTATGACACAGGCATCTGCAATGAGAGCAAAAAGTCTGCAAGTTGGCAGGTACAGTATGCAGGTACGAAGGAGGTGGGGCTTCAGTCCCAACACAGTGCCTGTCATCTTGCAGAGTTTAAACCTTCTACAGATACCCCTAGATACTACAGTGATACTGTGATTACAGGCCTGACTCATATAATTTTTGGGAATTGTTATTATGCATTGCTAGATTTATTTCTGATATTTATTTTAGATTTTTAAGGAAAATTTTTTGGACCACTGCTCTGGCTTGGCAATTTCAATATGTTAGTGTCTTGCTTAGCAACTTCTCCTATCTTCATCCTGAGGCCAGTTTTGCCCTTTGGAAAACCAAGGTTTTTAAGAAATAACCAAACAGGTTTAATGTGTATGCATATGCAGCAATCAAGATATATTCCATGAGCTCCAAGGTAGCCTTAGTGCTCCAAGATAATCATTACAAATCATTGATTCAGCAGTCCATGAAGTATGAAGAGTTTACATATTTATTGACTGTGATTCCATGGGAATTATAAAATATTTTTAAACATTTAATTGCTCAACTCAGGCTGTAAGATGTAAAATTGATGTTACTATTGTAGGGAACAAGTGGTTCCCCACCATCACGGATCAAGTGAGAAAAATTAACTATTAACTTCAGTGCAGCAGTGTGTACACACCATTTAATTCAATTTTTTGTAGCATTTTTCCTGATGTAGCAATTTGTAAGAAAGGTCAAATTTTTCCTCCTGTAAAATTATCAGTCTTAAGTGTTCTCCGCTTAATGAAGTAGTGATAAATCCATGAGCAGCACTGCAGGATTTAATTTCCTTTGTGGCTAAACAATAGAGATTTATGGTGCCTTTCAATATCAACTTAATATTATAACTGGAACAGAGCAGAAACAAATGGACGTTTTTACAGCAGGAAACAAATTCGTCAGAATGGTTTTCTGGAGAGAGTTATTGTAGTTCTGTGCATTTTGCCTTGACAAAACTCTCCCAGTTTAAAGCTCTCGGGCTGATTCCAAATGGTTCCTTCCCACCAAATAAAGGATTTATGCTTTTTAAAAACTCCAATGGATATAGTACTTCAAATACTGGATAAAAATTCCCTCGTGACAGGAAAAGAAATATTGTCAATCTAGCCATCTAATAAAAGATAGTGTCCTTTTCTCCATCTTCATATTAAGAAGCTACCTAAATTCTTGCTCATTCCAGATTGATTGCACCTTGGGCCAGACTACAGAGTGGGAGAGAGGCCTTTAGTTAGGAAAAGATTAAGGATATGAGTTTCCTGAAAGTTTATATGATAAAAAAATGAAAAAAAAAAGCTTATACAAGGTCACTAACATAAATCTACTACACTCACCAACAAACTTAGCTCAATGTTTATTTGCTTCCTATTGTCTCCGAAGAAAAACGGTTCAGTTCTTAATTGTGGTCTATGTCATATCAATTTTGATAATTTCTTGCAGAGAAAATGGTGCACTTATATATGTCATTAAGTGTCTTAATTTGGCAAAAAAAACCCCCGAAAAACACAAGAAAAAAATAATAGTTAATTACAGCAAAACTTCCTTTTGATGTACCATTTATTCTTTACAAGGGAAGGTTTATTCTTTACAAATGTTATATTAAATACAAAAGTTTATCATTATGGTAGTTTATATCATCTGTGTAATTATGTCATGCAAATGATACAATTGTACAAGTCATGTCATTTGCATAATTGCATCATTACAAATTGGTGTGAATTACCTCAGAAATTGAAGCTGTTGCTTACAAAGTCCACTCTACTGAGGTCTGTGAAATTAAGGTTTCCCTGTAATAATGTTGCTTATTTTCTTGCTATTGCTGTAAACACGAACATTCTTCCTCATTTTTATCAGGGTTGACAATCCACTTTGAAGTTTTCAACTTTTAGAAACAGAGCGCATATGGACTTCCCCGGAGCTTTTATTAGCAGAACTCAACTCTGTAAATTTAGAATGATAAAATATTTCAAAGCCACTTATGCCACAGTTCCTGGCATACATCCTGTTCCACTAAAGGGGTCCATCTTAACTGCAGCCGATAGACCAGGAGTTTATTCTTTGTATTAAAGGCCTAGGAATTCTTATTATTTGTGCTAGTCATTAAAAGCAATTAAAGTATGACGTACATGTGATTATTCAGATATAATCAGTGCCTGTTTCAGATTCTCCTCAGAGGTGTAACTTACTTGCATTGCATTTGAGTGAACGCCTCCTTATACGTTTATGGTGCTGTAGACTGTAGTTTCTCAATAAAGGACATTCCTGGAGCAGCTACTTAGGTTATGCAAAAGGATTTAGCTACATGTTTAGCCTTAAACAAATACTGTTGTTCCCTGACGCCCCCAAAAAAGGTTTTTTATTTAAAAAAGTTAATTAAAGCTAAGTAAGGAAATATGCTCCTAAGAATCATAGGTAGGTTTAATGGAGAGCAAAGAGTAATAGTTGATAGCATAAAAAGGGATATTAGCTAATATAAAGGGAAAAAGTAGTTTCCAAATTAATTTTAAGTGAATTTTGAGCAATCCAATCTAAGAAACTGCATCCATGAGGGGAAAAAATGTCTGTTATAGACCACCATAAGTCTAGTATTCTGGTCTACTTTCTTTCCACCAGTACATTCCTGTGACTTCCTCCATAATGCTTGTTACCTTCCTTCCTTCCCATTTTGTATTTTTGAGGGGGGGGGGGGTTCCACTATATCAGTTTGTAGAATGCTTACTGCAGTCATCCAAATCCCAGAGTTGATGGGGCAGGGAGCCAAGAGGGCACCAAGAGGAGTTTCCGTGGGCACTCTGTTGAGGACCCAACCGTAGCTTATATTGATGGTATAAATGTTTACACTTAACACATTATGCACTGTACTTTGTCAGATGTGTGATGAAATGAAAGTGAAAGGCTATACCTGCATATATCTGTATTTAAGGTAGGGGTGAGCAAGTGAAACACTTTTTGAAGCCTTTGGAGTGGCTAAAAACTGACAGGATAATTGCTTCTCATTTTGAAATATGGAACACATGAAAAAACTAATTTAAGCTATCATATAGGCATTTCATAGTTAAAAAGCAAACAAAATCTTCAGAGCTACCCCACCTGCCAAATCCTGTTCTACTCACACATTTGATGTGGTCCTTAGCCTCTTCAAAATGTTAGGTTTAGTTTTTGGTCGTGAAAGGTTGCCCACCCCTGCTTCAAGATACCACAAGACTATTGCTTGTTATAACCGATTAACACTGCTAATCCATTAGATCTGGTCCTTAAGAATTCAATGAAGAACTCCCTTTATTGTCTGGGCAGTAAAGCAGTCTCAGTCCACAATCTGTCAGAATTATAGATCTGTGGCTGCACACCAAAGATTTGTTGCAACTTTGAGATGGCCTCTATGCAGGTCTTTAAAATCCCACCATAAACATTTCATGTTAAACAATGAAGATCATTATTTAAAAAGGTTGTCAACAATATTGTTTCAGTTAGCCCTCCTGACTCAAAAAGATGCAAGCCCCCCACTTTTTAATAAATGTTCCACAAACAGCAAAATACATAAGCAATAAGTTATAATATTTTTTATTCATGTTAGAATTTCTATCAGTGTTTGAACATTAATGTTTAGAGAGTTTGTACAAATTTTCATTTATGATTTAAAATTGAGAACCACACTACATCACAGAATGGTAAACCTAAAACAGTTCAGCATGAAGTGTAATATCCGCACTCTCTTTAATACTGTTGACCTTGATTTTGTTTGTAAATGGAATATCATGAAAAGTGTGCTTTGTATTTTATGTCTCAGCAATGTTCCAAAACATAATGGTATCATTATCACATATAAACTCTTTTAAAAATATAATTCTGTCAAAAGAATTGAGGACTACTATGTACACTACAAAAATAAATTTTCATATAAATAAATTATATGGCATACTTTTATCTTTGTAACTGAAATACAAACCCATTCCTGCTAAAAACAGGCAATGAGACCCAGTCTGAATATTTTTTTCCTTTCAACTTCTCACTCTAAAAAAAACTACAAAATGAGTTCTTAATGTAAAATGTTATATACTCTCTTCCTATTTAACATTAGTAAGCATTCTATACAAATAAAAAATTTTAAAAAAGTAAAAACATAGCTGTAATAGTGTTTCCAATAGAAATAAAATCCCTGCATTTTGTTTATTATAAACTGGCATGACAAATACTGTAAGAAAACATTCTTATGATACAAAAATATAAATATCAACAATTTATCATTTAAAAATATAGAACAGCTGATCACTGAAATCTCCTTTTGCCAATGTGACAAGAAGAGAAAATGGTCTATACTATGCGCCAAGGAGCAGGCAATCCCACAAAAAGGCAAAACTCTCTCTCTCTCTCTGGCACGTACACACACACACACACACACTGAGGAAGGTTAAGGTGAGGACTACTGAAAACCACAGATTCTTATACTTGCTCACTTTCTCCCTCTTTCTTAAAAAATAATGGGAAGCAATTAAGCAACTATCATGACTTCTGAGGCACCAGTACCTGACAGAGAATATAGCTTACAATCGGCATCACCTTTTGCAGGATTCTTTCTTTCATTCTTTCTCTTTTTAATAATCTAACTTTACCAAGATTTGAGTATTTAGATGCTTCTGGGGCAAAACAGACCTGCAGAATGTGATTTCCTGCCTTTTGTACCACTGAAACAATGAGATAACCACTTGCTCTTGACAAAGTTCACATTAGGCAGATGTACACAACCGCCTTACCTCAATTCATTAGTAATGTTGGAGCTGAAAGGGCCATACTGGTTAACACATTACAGTGACGGAAAGCTAGCAGGGAGAAATGAGAAGCTGTGGGCAAAAGCTGGCTCTGAGAGAGGCGTAACTCTATTCAAACAGTGACTAAATAGGGAGATAAATTGTTGAAATAATCACTGAAGGTCCACGCAATATGGGCCACCAGGGTTTGTCTGCATGACACTGCTTTTTATTAAAGCTAAGTCATGCTGAATTTAGACATCACACTGGTTAATGCAAAAATGCTTAAATACATGTATTTTCTAGACAGAGCTGCTCTTGGCCAATTTGGTAAAATCAATGACTCTAGAACTTTTTATCAGATATCTGATGAATGCTAATAGATAAGCAGAAGTCTCAGGAAATTTAACACGCATTGTGTAAAGGCATTAGTTTTCGTTCAGTGGGGCATGTTCTGAAGAGTATTTGCTAAGCTATGCATCAGCAAGAAACTGCTTTCACATACTATCACAAATGTATTTCACCACGGTGCGTATTACCCTACTTTAACCCAAAATATATTCAGAAGATCTGTTTGCACGTTGTCTCTCCCTGCTCCTCAGAGCTTTGCAGAAAAAGAGAATTCCATCAGTGGTGCATGTGCTGTTGTTGTAAGGGCAGCTCATGCAGCACATGAAAGAAATGCAGGAATTCCTCTTTTTATACGAGACTGGGAGCCAGCAGAGAAAATTAACCTTATATTTTTTCAGCCTCTGTTACTACTTCAAACTAAGATGCAAAGTCTTAACAAAGGTGGCAGGGAAGCCATACTGACTCTGTGCTTCTTGTATACTTACATAGGTCACAACAAATATTTTTCTCTGAAATGCAGAAAGGACATTTAAAACTAAAAATTTGAAGGACATTTAATGAAATAATAAAACATCCAATGCATTTTGGTGAAAACCTTCAAGTTCACATGTAGTTTTATATGCAATACATTGTATGTGTTACTAATTTGTATCTTATGTCTTCCAGTATCATTTTAAGGCTTTGCCTTGCTTGCTTGCTTGCTTGCTTTTTCTATTTTACTGCACTTTCTTTTATAGTATATATATTTGGTTAGCCTTTCACTCTGAGAAATGATAGACATAAAAAAATGAGTGTTAAATGAATCATGTTATTTTCTGATGTGCTATGCCTAATATGGCAACTTTTCATTATTAAACTTTTCATTATTTAAACATCTACATTATTAATACTTTAGATGTATTAAGACTATATTTCTCAACCTGGTGTCTTTCTGATTAAAAGATTATAGTACAACACACCAGGGTTATCAGCTTGGCGAAGACAACATTAAAAGTAATGTTTTTCAGATCTGATAAACTGAATGGAAATGGTCTTTGACTAACTTGAAGGTTTCATAAAATGATGGGGACAGAGAATATCGACTATGTCAATTGTGTTACATGTTGCAGACTGCAGCCATGACCATCTGTGTAATAATGATCGAAGTGCAGTTCTAAAGCATGCCAAGCCCTTTAGCATTTAGCTTTCTTGTTCTGCTTTGTGTAGGTGGGACGATGCAGTGAGGATAAGAGGCCATTTTATTCTCACTGGAGATATAGCCACTGTACAGATCAGCAGAGGCAGTTTATGTAATTTGCCTAAAGCCAAATAGATGACATCAGAATGGTCAAGCCTAGAACCTACAAATGCTGGCTCCCAACCATTCCACTCCTAGGTTTAATATTTTTTGATGGTGGCATTAACAATTGCTAAGCTCCATTGTTGTTACTGACTGGTTGCAACCTTACATACATTTATGCAAAAATGAAAACTCGCACTAATTCTAATGGAACTGAAGGTGTACAAGCATCAGTAGGTTATTAAAGGCAAAAAGAATTATATAGCAGGTAATTTTCTGGCTAAATCTCTTGCATGTGAGCCATTAATTACAAATGAGAGTTATAGGTAAGTCACATACTTTCAGCGCTACATTCATTTCAGCAGGGCATATGTTAGAAGTTCACAATAATCTGTTCTCCACAAAACAGTTACAGTACACAAACCACACAGCTATGCCTACTTCAGTCATCATTGTTAAACACACTGCTCTTCATATCTGCTCATTAAGGAAAAAACAGAAAAGGAAAAATTATCACGCATAGCGTGTTTGAAAGTTAACAGAAGTATTTCATACTACCACAGGGCTGTGATATGGAAATTTTAAAATAGTTTAACACTCTCCCTCTCATACACACATATATATAAATGAACCTTTACACAAAAAATCCTAATACATTAGCAATATTTGCATAGAATTATACATGTAAATCATACAATATTTAAGCAGCAGCAACATATGCTGAAATTTATGACTAGATTAAGCTTAGTTGTGGCATAGAGATCAACGTACAGTAAGTACAGAGTACAAACAACAGTCCCCACTCTGTTAAACAGGAGTTAACACAACTCCAGATTATACTACTTTACACAGTTTCTCTCGTATATTACAGATGTGTACATCTTTTAAATATTTATAGAAATAATTAACAAAATATTACAATAGATTACAGTAAGGGGAAATATTTGTCCTGGTGCAGCACTGTCCTTTTCCATTAACTCAAAGCAGTTTCTCTTCAAGCATTTCTGGAAAGAGGAGGTCTCCCATCTTTGGCCTCTTCTTTGCTTCAGTTATTTCCCTGTACAAATAGAGACAAAAAAAGGAGCCCCACTGTTCACTTAAAGTTCAGCAAAGATAAATAAATCATCTCAGCCGAAGCCATTCAACAAGGCTGCAATTAAAAGCCATGAGACCTGTGGGGTGTGTGCGTGCACCGCACCGCGCGCACACATTATATACAGTATATGACCTGGATTTTTCTGAGTCTTTTAACATGGACATAGAAAGCTCCAAGAAAAGCAATTTAACCACTTCTATCATTTAATTGTTCCATTATTAAAAGAATGTAATTTTTTTTCCCACAGCAAGGCAAATTTTCCCATACTGTCATCCTATATTCCACATTGTTCCATCAGTGGCTCCAATGAACAACTGATTTAGGCTGTGCCTATACATAACACTGAGCCAGGACTATGTGCCTGAGGTCTCACATGTTTCAGCATGGCATTAGAAGGGAAACAGAAAGCATTGGTTTGTTTCTCTTCTTGGAACTAATTTGTCAGCATGCTCAAACATATGCAAACTGGGTTAGCTAAATTAATCACCAGTAAAGGCAAGAAGCTTTTTTCTTCTTAATCCACAACCACCCAGGCTGCCATCAAGTGAACCCAGAAAACAGATACTGCTACAGACTAGAACCCTTGAATTTGAGTCCAGACTCAAGCCCCTGTCAAGTATTTATTGAATTTATATAGCCACCCATCTCACTTGCATGTTTCCCTGTACTTCAGAAATCCCTTAATACAGTAAGGAACTGCTTAAAGCTACAGCAGGCTTGAATGCTAAGAGATGGTTAGAAAGTGCACTTAAAGCAATTATGCATGCCAGCAGATGGTGTGGGCAATGCTACCCAATGGGGATGGAAAGATTTACCTTAATCTGACCCCTCGCCATGAGTCCTTTCTTCACATTCAACATCTTGCAGTTCTATGATTTCTACTTTAGAGTTCCTCCTCTCACACCGGACATTAAATGGCACATGAGGATCCTCAAATTGTCCATGCTCGGTTTCATGGTGCCTCTCATAGGCTGGAAAGCTTCCTCCATGAGGACTGTGGCTATGCCCAGCAGGATGTACAGCTACAGTAACTGAAGCAGAGGCAGTCACAGTAGTGATAGGCTGGCAGCATGGTGGCACAGAAGAGCCTGTGGCAGTGAAGGCTGGATTTCTGATGTTCTGAGAACGAGCTCTCTGACCAGAGCAATCCCTATTACTAGAACAGGAATGCCCTTTGGCAAAAGTTTCAAAAGCATCTCTACGTGGCCGGTAAGGGGGTGGCTGAAGTCCTTCCCTTGGCTCTCTTTTGGATTTCTTGCTTTTATGCCATGTTTGTTGGATTCCAGGCTCTTGATTAATTTGCAACTTTGAGCTGGATGGATAAAAGCTTGTTTCTGGTTGGATCACCTGAAAAAAAAGGCAGGAAAACCTTGAAACAATACTGTGAAACCAAAAGGCTACACCTGCTTCACGAAATAGCCTTTGTTGCACAATTAAATGTACTTTGCCAGAGCAAATCTGATAGTGTTACTTGGAAGCTTAGATGTATTATTGCTCTATAGCCCTTTTACTTCATAACTAGCAACAAAGACTAACACCACAATAAAACAAGACACACAATCACTTTCCACAACCTTATTCAGGTGTACTCTCATTAATCCCTTTAACCACAGTTTCTCCTCTTGCAAGAAAGTAGAATGGAAACATTTTCTCATGCTGCTTCATAAACACTCTTGGTTTTTGGCAAGAGATACAGTTCAAGTAGACAATGTTAATGAGATGGCACATATAACTGATAAAAACCTTGAATTTTTAGTGAAACACAGAGTACAGCATCCCTTTAAATCAAACACATTTGATCAAAAAGTGTACCCTCTACTCAGGGGCATCTACAGGTGGGGTCAGCAATATCAAAATTCCTGGCGCAACCAGGCAATCAAACTTTTGCCCCTTTGTAATGTAAGTTGTCCTCATGTAAACAGGACGGGCCTTCAGTTGCCCAGTCATGCCTGCTATTTTGATGCTGTTGATTCCCCCATCACCACCATGGATGCCCCTGACTCTACTTCTTCTTGTTATGGCTCTAATTAGCTGTTCTTCATGAAGCAGCACTGGAAGCGATGGAGAAGAAAAGAATCCCTTTTTATCTACTAGGTTAGCTTGTCCAACAATAAATATGAATTGGACATGGTTTGGAAAAATACTTTGATAAATATTCATCACGTGTCAACTTATATCCAGCTAGAATTTCTTTCTTTTTTTTTTTGTTCCTGTCTCCATACATTCAAGGGCTACTTAGTGCTGATGAAAGAGAACCTGGCAAAACCCAATTTCTTACTTAGAAATTGTCTCAACAGAGCTATGCCAACCCATCTCCCTATGCAAATCTCTGTATCAGAAAAAATTATACAAATGAAATCTATCTACATTCATTTAGCACTGAACTGATTCCAACACTTCACTTTCTTTCATAACTGCAATTAATTTTTTAATAAATAGAATCAGAAATAAGAACAATTAAAAGGACAGATAAAAGTAGACTTTGTATTTGTTACCTCTTTTTGTGTTCTGGAGATGAGGTTATGCACCACATGCCCTGCCCATTAATCATCTCCCTCACTTACAAACAATTACTGTTTTCTGTATAGTCATGGCCATGTGAAATTTCCAAACAGGCATTACCTAACTACAGTGGTACCTCGGTTCACAAACACATCTGTTCATGAACAATTCGGTTCACGAACAGCTCCGGCCGCAAAAATTTGCCTCTGTTCGCGAACGCCGGATCGGGTGACGAACAGGATCCGTGGCCATTTTCCCTCCCGTGACACGTGGTCGCAGCTTCCTGTAGGGAGGGGGACTCTCCCTCCAAGCAGTAACCGCGGCCATTTTCCCTCCCGTGACACGTGGTCGTGGCTTCCTGTAGGGAGGGGGACTCTCCCTCCAAGCAGTAACTGCGGCCATTTTCCCTCCCGTGACACGTGGTCGCGGCTTCCTGTAGGGAGGGGGACTCTCCCTCCAAGCAGTAACTGCCTCCCCACCCGCCTTCCTGTCCTCCACGCCAGGAGTCGCGTCGAGCAAGGTTAGCTTTCTCTCTCTTCGTACTGTACTTTGTGTCATATTTTTGCAGTTTTTTAAAAAAAAAAAAATGGTTCAGAACAGATTAACCGTATTTATATTGAACCTTATGGGGAAATTTGACTCGGGTCGTGACCAGAAATCGGTTGGCGACCAAATTTGGGGTCAGAACGGATTAACCGTATTTACATTGAACCTTATGGGAAAATTTGATTCAGTTCACGACCATTTCGGGTCGCGACCAGAGTCGCGGAACAAATTAAGTTCATGAACCGAGGTACCACTGTATAAGCCTTGTTCAAAGAGTTATAATTTAGTATTTTTAACTGTCATTGTTTTCTATTTTAATCTACTATAAATATTATTTCCCCAAATGAATTGATTTGGGATTATTTTTAATAATAAGAATGTGGGATCAATGGTACAGTAAATTAGATACAAAAACGGGATTTCAGTTACTTACTGTGGATTTGGCAAATACTGGATTTTCAGTTGCTTCAACAATGACTTGATGGACTGGGGGTCCAGTTCTCTGGGAGTCCTCATACTGATGTAGTTCCTCACTGATTCCTGATACTGTTGTCTGAGAACTGTACTCAGAATCAGATGTATCTGACCCATTTTGACCATGAGCTGGTGGAACAGCAAACCGCACAATGCTTGGGGGAGGCTCAGAAGAAGGGGTAGGTAGTCTGCTCCTTCCATCAGCTGGAGAAACCTAAGGGTAACATTTTAAAAACTCTTAGTAGATCTATGCCATTAAAAGCCTCAGGCAATTTCTCAAGCTTGGAGAAACACCTTATGATCATCCTTTTGAAGCACTACAGACAAATTGAGCCCAGTGTCATTTTCCACTTAATAATCCTTGATGAACAGTGCAACAGCATGAAATATGTCAAGATGTGACATATTGTTATTTAAATTGTGTTAGTGCACATGACACATGGGTTGCTAATACAGACTTAAAACATGCATCTGAAAAATACTCAAACTTCCACTGCTCCAAAATGCAACTGTCAAATTTTTGGTCAGAGATGGATGACTAGTGCTTACATTTCTATTTCAGATGGCTGGTTCCTGTCTTTAAAGTTCTAAAGGTCTTAGGATCATGGTGCATAAAGGACTGTCTTCTCTCATACATAAATGCCCATACAGTATACTTAATTTAGCATTCATATTTTTTGTCATTTGAACAACGAGGAGACACTCATGTACAACACAGCTTTTTAAAAAAAAAGTTAAGAAAGAAAGAGATTCTTTCACACTGGTCACTCACTTCTGTACACAATCCACATTCATTCAGATCCGTTCTTTCTTGCCCTACCCTCTTCTTGTTTTACCACACACAGTTCTTATGTACTTCATTCCCATTGCATTCAACTTCCTTTTATAATTCTCTTGACACATACCACACTTACTTCTGTATAACAAAATGGACAGAAACAATTGCTTATACACAGTGGGTTTTTTTCTTTTGATAAGCATTCATTCCTCATTACAGACCACATCACAGACCTGCACCTTTTCTATCAGCATTTGGACCTCTTAAAACATCTTCCATTTCCTATCTTTAGTAAACATTCTATCAAGGGACACAAATTATTCTGTTTGCTCAAATCCTTTGCCATTTCTGTATAACTTTCTGTCATTCACTCCATTTGCCCAATTAACACAATTACCTTGGTCTTTGATACATCAATGTTTAAATTTGTACTTCTTGCTGCATCATACAATCTAACAATCACTACAGATCATTCATATTCTCAGCCAACAATATGGCATATACAATCATGTTTCTAACCAACATACTTCTGAATTCACGATAATAATTCCTTATACATTTATCCATAAATGTATTTATAAATGTATGTACCCATATATCCATAATCAACCAAGTAAACATCACATATCCTTGCTTTACTCCCTGATCTGAACTGAACCATTCACCAAGCATTCTATTTCTTTTTACATGTGTTTTTCTTCCATCATTGGTTGCCTTCAGCAACTAATCTTCAATTCTATACTCTTGCAAAATACTTCAAGCCAATAAACTTTATGTATACCAACGTACAATAAGCTTTCTTTCTCACACTGACAAACTGTTCAGTAACTTGCTGAAGAGAAAAATTCTGGTTGGCATACCTGCTGCTCAACATAAAGCTGCACTACACTTCCCAAAATTCACTGTCACCTCTCATACCCTTTCAACCAGAACTCAGCCAAGCAACTTTCAAGGCACACTTACTAATCTGATCCCACTATAATTTTTGTATTCACTTTTGTTACCCTTCTTTTCTGTAATGAACCACAGGCATTTTTCCAATCATCAAGAAGATTTCACACACGCACACCTCTTCATAGCAACTATTCCTTGGCCTCTTGGATTACAGTCCTATGCAGCTTTTTTTCTCTACATAGTATACAATATCTTTCTCTCATCCTCATATTTTGTAGCAATTATTCTCTTATATGCATTTTTCCTCATCTATTTCTTCATTCTGCCAAACACCTTTTTCATATCTCCCATTAGTGTTACTCCACACACTTCTGTGATATTCCATAGCTTACTTATTTTCACTGAAGCATCTTCCACATCATCTGTCCTTACATTCACCTTCCATTAATTCAACTGGAATATCAACTGATATATCTTCTAATATTTTGTTCATACAGGACTAGTTCTCTCTCTTCCTGCAATTTTTCTACATTCACTCTTGTTTCACTTCTTTCCTTTTCTCCCATGTCCAAAAAGTTTCTACCTCGCCTTTATATAATTCACTAATTTTCGCAGTCTGTCAGTATACTTCATGTACCTCCTAGCTGGTATGATACCAACAGTATGCTGACTTGGAAGGTAGTCAGCAGTTTAGGATCCTAAGTTAATAGTTTAGTCTAAGTATGTTTGGGGTAAAACTGGCTATTGATTGCACTTGTGGCATTCTGGTCACAATTTGCCAGAACTGACCCAAACTGTCCTTACCTTTAGTAGGGGATGATGCACTATGTAAAAAGCTTCAACTGACTAAAACCATAATAGGCAGTGAAAGTAAGTATCTCTGGGTCCATCTGGCATGTGGAAGATTGTGTCTTGGAAGGTAAAAGGAGTAAAGGAGGGAAAGGAAAGAAAGAGATGGGAGGGAGGGAGGGAGGGGGTTGTGGGTCTGTGAAACAATGAAAAGGGGGACATAATAAATCTGAATGAAGGAAGTCTTATCTTTTAGAGTGGAGTTGATGAATACATGTATGACAGTGAAGGTGTAGGTTCAGTTATGATAAAAGGGTTAAAATATATGTCGAAATGTATGAATTGCTACCATGTAGATGATTGTGGATGTATATGAAAAAAGGAATTCATAGATTGGGGATCTTCATTGTAACATTCCAATGAATGGTAATAATGAAACAACTGAGGACAAATTGTGGGGAAATTCTGAATATTCTGAAAGAATGTGATTTGAGAGAAAAAGTTGTTCTGCTAGTGTCACAAATGGATGAATGGGAATGAGACAAGACAGTACCAAAATGGTTATTAGAAGATGTAAAAATGATGATTAGAATTATTAGAATTAGAATTAGAAAGATGATTGTTCCATGAGTACCTGCTTTTTAAAAAGTCTGTTGTTTCAAATACTTGGTTTAAGTATACAATATGTGCTTAGAAGAATGCTATCTGAAATATCTTCTCTCTGAAAATTGCATGCAGTACTTTATTTTCCAAGCAAGGATGCTGGTATTCCAACAGCTGTCCCCTAGGCCTGCAAGCAACCAAACTTTAATGTCACCACCTCCTGCCTTCCGCCCCCCACCCACAAAAAAAAAAAAAAAAATTCAGGAGAAAGGAAAAGAAGTGAAGATGGCAGCAACAGAGGTACCTAAGAGGTAGCTCCAAATATTGGAATGAAGTCAACCCTGCTTAACAGCAATCAATTGGGGGCATTAGCTATGATGTACAAAGGACTTCTCTTCTATAAAACATAATGGTTGGTGTACACCTGAGGATTTCACACTACATAACTGGAGCATTTTCTGATCCCTGAAGGAACTCCACAGCAGTTCCCAATTAAAACATACAATAATAGAGGTATTTTTATGCTTTGAGAAAATTTGTATTATCTGCCTCCCCCCCCCCACAAACTTTCCAGTGTTCTGTTTTTGAAAATAAGCACACAAATGGGAATATAAGAATAGCTGGCCTATAAAATAACTCATTTGATATCCAATGACAAGTTGTCAACCAAAGTTCTATTTCAAAAACTACTTTTCTACATCAAAGAACTTAGATCTGTAAAACAAATCAAGATTTGGATTCTGAATTATGTATCAAAGTGCCAAAGAAACATAATTTAGAACAGTACAAACATAAAATACGTATCATTATAATAGAACCTGGGGGGCAGGTCAATTTCTAAGGAGTATAATACTGACCTCAGGATATGGTCCAAATAGGGAAAGGAGAACAGGAAGCAGCACCAATCCATTCAAAGCACCTAAGATTGTTAAAATTGCCAAAACAGCAAAGAAATACCTGAAATATTTTAAGATATAAAACGTTAGAATCAGAAAGTGTGTTCAGTACTAAACACAGAAAACAAGACAGGTAAATATACTTTCATTAAATATTCAAGCAAGCATGTCAATATAACATTCATTTTTTTTTTCTATTTAATGAATAAACTCAGCATGCAATTTTGTTTTTTGTTTTTTTACCTTTTGGATTAGAGAGTCTACATTCCACAACCAAAGTGTTAGTTCAAAAAAGGAAAGAAAAAAAAAGTTTGTTAATTTGCCAGAATCTTGCAGCATGTAATGTTATTTATGAACGTGTTACACAAACACAAAAATATGGAATGCAAACTGAATGACTGAACGGATTGAAAGCACAAATACAATGAAAGGGGCCCCCCATTAGCGAAAATCCAGCAGAAGCAAACAAATGAAGTGAAGGGTGTAGAATTTAAACAATTTAGCCTAGAAGGAGAAAGAAGTCCACTTCTCCCAGCAACTAATCCAGTGTGAAATGCTCCTGCATCTAACAGCAGAATCTCTAATTAAATCTCTAGTGTATCAGGTAAGGCTTTCCCTTGCCATTCATTAATCATAACTTTCCCCCTTGAATTCTGTGAGCTCCACTTTTACCAAATAGCTCAAATTGCAACCTTTTTAAACACAGGAACCCGCTTTTGCAAAGAAAATGCAAGCCATTCTGTGGTAAGCCAGAGCATTGAATTGCATAAGAGCCCTCTACAATAGCCAAGCTGCATTGCAGGCTAATCTTTTGTTGAACAATTTAGCATCTCTGAACGCTCTTGTTTTGTGTCACCCAATTCGAACATAAAGGCTGAAGGACTATGGAAGAAGAGAAGAGTGCACAAGTGCTTGTCCTTTCCCACCATTGAGGGCTAAGGTCTGGTATCCTTCATGAATAACATGGTAAACCTGCCAGCCAAGAGGAAAGCCGGACTAGAAAATATCCAGCATGGGGGAAAGTGGGGATGGGATGGGATGGGATGGGATGGGGAGGGAGAGAGAGGGAGAGAGAGAGAGCGAGAGCAGGGAGAGACAGGCTAAACTCAAAGATGCATTTTATAACTAATGGTCCAGATCTTAGGCAACAGTTTGAAGGTGAAAGGGGCAGAAGGGGGAGATAGGGGCAACCCTTTTGCCAATGGCTCTGCTCACTATGCGGTTTAAACAAGAAAAAGCTACAGCTATCATCTGTTATGGTGGGGTTACATCTGGAAATTTCTGGTCTGCATTAGTGGAAAAGGGAGGGGGAAATAAGCAACTAATTTCCTACACTAATGTAAACGAACATAGCTTCATACTAGAAAACACCATCAACAAGGGTTCCTGGAGTCAATTGCATCTCATCAGTCTAGCTCTAGGATAAACAGGCTGATTACAGATCTGACCACTGAGCGTATAAAACTTCTACCCAGATGTGCTGTTGAGTTTAAAATCTACTCCTTGCCAGAAGATTGCAGCCTTTCTCAGCTCTTGAAAAAATGCCCAAGCTTTGCTTATTTACTTTCAATCCATCCTCAAGAGAAAGAGAGAAAAGACAAACTAAGCCCAGATTGTGCTAGAAAATGAGAAAGCTAAGCTCAGTTTTAAGGCACTAAAAATATTTCCAGCTTGCAAGGGTGGGGACCTAAGGGGCAGTAGTTACAATCTACATAACACTAGCACCATGCAGTGTTCTATTCTCACAATAAAATGTGAACAGAAGCCCCACTGGGACAAATGAAGATTGCACATCACTAGTCATTTCTTGCCTGAAGTAAAGAATAAGATGGCAATACCCCTCCCTGTGTTCTATGAATAGAAGCTTTAGACAGGTGATTAATATTCACTCCAGCAGGTAAGATGGAAAAGCATCTCTTACAGCAATCAAGGAAGCAGACTAGCAACTGGGAGGCAGGCAGGGAAAGGCAAGCTGCATGGTACAGACCAACTGCTCTCCAACATCTTCCCACCACATACTCACTATTCTGCCCTGCTATCCTCTTTTACCCAGTATCTATCACCCACTTAACAATCTCTGCTTATCTGTGTGGTTGCAATCCTGTAAACACAGCTAAGGCTCAGAGTTACCCAAATGCTGAGGCTGAGTACTCAATGCCTAATTGCTTCATGCTGAAATTGTATCTGGAAAACCTTATGTAAACACTGAGGAGAGAAGTGATGCAGGAATGTATTGAGGAACCGAACAAGGGGAGGGGGTAAGAGGGAAACTGAAGGGAAGCTAGGTGTAAACTAGCTTCTAGTTTGGAGGTACAAGAGGGGTATGATTTCAAAAGTTTTGAGAGATTAAAGTTTCTGTGGTGTTCTTTTGTTTTGATTTTTACACTGATTATGTTTAGCAATCTTATGCTAACAAAGGGTTGTTTTCATAATATCCATTTACCTTATTCTTTATTTTGATTTGTTTGCAATGCTATGCCTAGAAGTTGGTGTTGCTTTTCTGCTGAAAAACTCTGCAGAAATAGTTAGGAGGCAGACAGGATCCATTTCCAGCATCCCTCCCAAGAGTTCTCCTAAAGCAAGAATTAGTTGGATTCTTTTTATCTGAGAAATTAATATCCTTAATTAAATCCACCAGCTCCCTTTAGGTTCCAACAGAAAGACCAATAGACAGCTTTATGGATTTTACAGGACATCCTGTAGCCCTGCTGACTTACAGTCATTTCTAGATTTTTTTTTTCTTTTTTGGTCAGGAAAAGTTTTCCATAACCTTCAGTTAGGAAAAAGAAGAAGGGGGAAAGAAAGTTCCAGGATGCTTATAGTTTTATAGGCTTCTCCACTCAAAATTATTCTCTATATAAATTGTTTTAAACAGTGTTTTGGTGAAAGGTCATCTCTAGTTAACCATTGGCAATACCTAGTCTTTGAAACTAACTTAATATTGTTATTAAACAAAAGTCTTGGCTGTCAAAGAACCTTTCTGAGCTTTTCTCAGTGCCTTCAGTGTAAAAAGTGATTAAAGTAACTAGTAGCACAGTAAAAGTAGAGCCACAAGATAAGCAGGCATGTTACATTATTACAACGGCAGGTAAACAGAAAGGTCAAACTTTCTAAAACAGAAATAGGCAACAGTACTTCCACCCAAAAAAAACAGGAATTTTGATAAACCACACCCATTAGGGGGCTGCATCTCTCTCTCTCCCTTTCTTTGTATGTGTATCCCTTAATCCAGTTCAATATTACAATCCCAAACCCATATTGAGACCTCCCAAAGCTTGCTGGGAAAAAAGGGAGCAAATAATCATTGGCCCTCCTTGTTTAGAAATATAGAAACAAGAGAAACCTGTTTCCCCCCTTAAACAAGATAGGAAGACAAAAGAGCGATCAACAGTCATAAAGCAAGTTGTGCTAACAGCGTCATCTAAAATCCATAGTTGGACAATGCCTTTATTATAATAAACCCAAATCATACAAAAAGTGGGGCAGGCAATTCTGCTTAACTCTTTATCAGGCAAGATGTTATAAAACAAAAAGTATAGGGAAGAAAAAAGTGTACTGTAAACGTTATGGCTAATTGTTGGGCTTTTTGCTTCTTCTTTCCCCCTTGCTTTTTATATCACCTTGCTTGAAGAAAAGTTCTGGAGAACTTGAAAGTTTGCACAATCTTTTGTGTCCAGCCATGTAGTTTGGATTTTATTTCATGGATGGATGTGGATATAATTGCTTTTCAGTGGTGTAGCACAGTCATGCAATCCAACAGAATATTGCTTCTCTTATCCACATTTCTTACTATTCAATCATAGGCACATTAGAGAAATCAAATAAGTGAGGTTCTACTGCATTCATTTTGTTCTCCTAAAGCAAAAGGAGGGGGACGCGGTGGCGCAGCGGCTTAATGACGCTGAAAGTGCCGGCCAGAAATGGCTGAAAGCTTCAGCGGTTCGAGTCCAGCCTCGCGTTAACAAGGTGAGCTCTTGTTTCTATACCCGCAGCTTCTGCCAACTCAGCAGATCGAAAACATACGTGAGTAGATAAATGAGGACTCTCACTCCGGTGGAGGAAAAATGCTGGCAGCGGCTCAACAGAGAGAGACGGGACAAGTTGCCGGTAAAAGCGCGAAAACCGCGCTCGTCCGAAAAAGGGGCGCGAAGCAACGGAAATCCCGCCTCCTGTGCTGCCAGCTGGGCTGACGCTCTAGGAATTAGGCTCTGGCAAAGTCTAATTCCGAAACTAGAAAGATGCAATTGCCTTGAAAACCGCTAGGGGGCGGTCACTGCAGGGTCAGTAATGACTGTTAAGCAGATAAAAAAAAAAAAAAAAAAAGCAAAAGGAAAAGAGGAAAATAGGCAAGCTCTACCTGACAATAAAGTCAAATTCAGATCCTGCAAGCATTAATACACCAAGTAGTGTAGACACAGCTCCATCCAACACAGGTGCAAACATGTGCTCTAATGCAAGGACAGTCCTACGATTTTTGTCTCCTATTGCTGTTAGAAATGCCTAGAAAAAAAAGTATATTAATCAGTATGCATAGTTTAAGGATATTCGACTTTCCTCACAGAAGAACAACATTGTACAAAACCTAGCAGTTAATTAATTGAGGAAGAGAAGTTTTGTAACCTGTCAGAAAATGTAATTTGTAAATTAAGGAGCATTATAATTCATCCCCAACCAGAAATCATGGAGGGCCTTATCCCAATGTCAGATATTTAAAGGCTAGCTATAGTTACTCACTTATTCATTTGGGGGATTGCTTCCAGTGGGAAGATGATTGTTAATATATACTTACAGGGATTACAACACATTTCTAGAGATTCAAAATGCTTTGAAGATGGTCTTTATAATTATTCTAAAAAATTAAATGTCCCAACTGAATACAAAATAGTTTGACCAAACACTGCACATTACATCTATAAATTATACTGATGCTCTTTCTTCCTCTTTTGTGTTTTATTAAATTTTCATACATTTCATCTAACAAAGGGAACTAGGGTATCATTGATGCTGTATACTTTTTTGCCTAAAATTTAACATGTTTTGGCTTTCTTCCATTTAAAACTCGATGATGATGATCATCAACTTTGACTTTCCCTTGCTTTTTCTCATTAATATTTATGCAGGAGCTTCTCTCACCCCTATATTCTTAAAATATGTAGCCATACTCCCTTAACTGAAGTTTTTCACCATACCATCTGGAGTTGGAGAAGCTGTTATATTACAGATTGTTATACAGCAATATAATATAGCAAAACATTCCAGCTCTCCAGATAAGACAACATCTTTCTGATGTTACACTGTACTACAGAGTACTTATATGTAATGTTTTGGATTTCAACTTCCCTCGACCTCAGCAAGCACGGACAATGACAAGTCCACGTGGGAGTTGTAGTTCAGAACATCTGGACAGCATTGAATTCTCACTGAAAATATGTACATTGTCGTTGGGCTCATAGAAAAATTAAAGAGACAGAACTTGGGAGTTGCATATGCAGATAATGAATGTATCAATAGTCAGAGCATTTTATAAGTTTCACTGAGTTACAAAAGCATGCAATGTAAGTCTTGGCACATAGTAAAATGAACACGTGTGGGATGTGCAAAAAACAATAGAAGAGAGAGTTGATATGAATGAAATATTCATTTGTATGAATTTCTTTTCAGTTCTACATATTGCAATTTATTGGTAGCTAAACACTGAATATTTCATATTCTGTATAACTTCTTTATGTTCAGCAGTTTTAGACATGCAGCAGGTAGCTGTGTTTTGAAATATCCTCACTCTATTATGTAGTTTCCCTATTAGCTCTCTGGTGAAGTTTTTCATTTCCAGTTGTGACTCAAGAAAAATGGTTTTAAAATATGTGTTCAATTTTAAGTAAAGCTCCATCATGATTTTAGAAAGTTGACATCCAAGTGCTAGATTAGTATGCATTTTTAATTTTAAAAAAGGGGGTAGAAGGGAGGTGGCTGAAACATTAATTTAAGGCTACCAAACTGGGTTACAAAAATCTGATAGCAGCAGAGTTAGGATTTTCTGTACCTTTTTTTTTTTTTTTTTTGTAATCAAGTGGTCATTCTCAGTTCTGCAATCTAAGTTTAAAAAATATACAAAAATAAAGAAACAAACAGAAAAAAAAACACTATAAAAAATCTGGTAGCTTTACTCTAATTCCTACATGACAGCTGCCTGAAGTACTTTGGTAGCAAATGACTATAGGCATGGAGATAAAAGGCCAAAATAGATGAGATGTAAATTAATCACCTTGAGGCATGTCACCTTTTTAAAAAATAGCACCTGGTGTGTGTGAGAGAGAGCGAGACAGAGTGACAGATAGAAATGTGTCTATGTGTGTGTGCGCATGTGTGCGTGCAAAATCTGCAATGCATGGGAGAGGATGTTTAACTTGTTACTTCTTCAGCTGTAATTCCAACAGCAACAAAAAAAATCTGCAATTAGTATTATTTAAAACACTCTCCTGTAGGTGCCAAGAAGATAGTAAAATTTACAAAAGAAAATAGCTGAAATTTCAGCACTAGAATAGCTTATTTTCATCACTCAAATAGCACAGATGGGCAGAAATAGCACTTAGAAAAGTATGTTTCCACATGCACTAAAATGAGTATATAGAACCACATGCTTAGGGCAATAGGCATCATAGATTATGCTATTAAATTACTCCTAATTTAAAGCCTTGGTATCTGTCCTGCACCAGTGGAAATATAAATATGTGAGAATCTGTGCAAGCATATAAAAGCACATACGCTCCACAGTAGAAGTCCCTCATCCCATTAAATAAAAAAATCTTTTATTTAATTTTTAAAAAAATCTTCAGCAATATAGGGTAATAATAATAGGCAAACCAAACTGATTATAATACAGTACATTACAGTAATTTAAATGCCTGAGATAAGGTATATGAATTTTAATTTTAATTTTTTTATGTCACACTTATATAGCCACCCATCTCCCACAAAGCAACTCTGAGTGGCGTACACTTAAATAAAATAAAAAATGGATAAAAACAATCATTGTAAAAAGATAAAAAGTGATTATTAAAATGAAAACATTATTAAAAATTTTAAAAATTTAAAATGATAAAATATACAAACCCCACAGAGAGAGCAGAATATTGGTTACAGTGGAGCCATCTAAGAATGTCTCCAGTTCCCAAAGACCCCCAGGCCTGATGACACAACCAGGTCTTGAGGGACTTCCTAAACGACAGCAGGGAAAGGGCAAGCCTCCCTGCAGGGAGAAGAATGTTCCACGAGGAGGGAGCCATGGCAGAGAAGGCCTGCCTCCTGGGACCCACCAAACGCAAGTCCCTGGCCAATGGAACCCATAGCATACCTTCCCTGCCAGATCTAACAGGATGGGCTGATGTAATTGGGGAGAGGCGGTTCCTCAGATAACCTGGCTCCATGCCATGAAGGGCTTTAAAGGTCAAAAACAGCACTTTGAATTGGACCTGGAAACAAACTGGCAGCCAATGAAACTCATGAAGCTCTTCTAGGAGCACACATAACTATTGCGCCGCTGCATTCTGCACCAGTTGAACCTTCCAGATACTCTTCAAGGGCAGCCCCATGTAGAGCGCATTACAGTAGTCCAATCTGGAGGTGACGAGGGCATGAGTGACTGTGAGCAGAGCCTCCTGATCCAGGAAGGGGCACAATTGGCGCACAACACAAAGCTTTGCAAAGGCCCTCCTAGCCACGACGGCCACTTGTTCTTCAAGCAAGAGTCACGAGTCTAGGAGGGCCCGCAGATTGCGCACCGGATCTGTCTGGGGCAATGTCACCCATCCAGCACCAAAGATGGTATAGTCCCAGAACTGGCAGGACCCCAAACCCAAAGCCACTCAGTCTTGCCAGAGTTCAGTTGAAGCCTATTGTTCTCCATCCAGACCCTCACAGTCTCCAGGCACCAGGTTCACAGCAATTTGGAAAAATATTGAGTATATAGGTAGATTGACCCTTGATAACTTCTCAAAAAAACCAAGAAAAAGTGCATATATTTAAGCATGCATGTGACATACTATTATATTTTCTAGTTTCTATGCATTAACTAAGAAATATGTAAACATTTTAACATTCTGCTATTACAAGTACAGTATTTGCAATTTACTCATATACTCGTTTTGTGGCACACAAATTTGTACTTGGTTTCAGAAAACCTGCACAAAACTATTTTTTCCCCTGCACATGGCACATCAGAAATTAGAAGGAACACAGCCACCTACCAAAGCAATATGAACCGTGAATTCCACTCCAATTCCAACAGATGCGATCAGGATGACGACAGGTACCGCACTTAGCTTTATTCCAATTAGACCCATCATGCCAAAGAGTTCCACTGTCATAAGAGCCAGTACAACCACCTAAAAGGATTCAGATGGTGGTTAACAATTTATCATCTTGCAGGAACAAAAGGGTTAACTGAAAGCATAATAACTTGCTTATTTAAAAAAAAAAAATCTTAAGTTATTGAATAAAGTGTCTGTATCCTTAGAAATGCCATGTTAATAATTTCCTCTGAAGATAGGTGTGCAATTCTGTTTTCTTATGATTTGGCACTGCAATCTAAAACATTGTTAGCCGCCTTCTGCTTTTTTGCATTGTTTCACCCCTACTTAATGCAGTCCTAGTACAGAGATAAATACATAAAAAGATACAGGGTTTGGGATAAATAGATAACTGGAGGAGGTGGAGGTCTAAAAATTCTGTTCAAAAGTTACAATTCCTTTCTACAACCAAACCCACCTCTGTAGGAATTACAATAAATTATTTTATAAGCTAATGACTCATGACTGATAACATACACAGCCAAGTCTTTAGACAGCTCTTCTAGACTAAACATTTACCTTTTAACATACCTGTTGTACAAATCTATAGGCCAAAACCCAGTAATCATTTTTTACCTCTACCATTTTATAAGTCACAGAGAAGTTCATAAAGTTTAGACAGAATAACATCAAACATTCTACTTGAAAAGAACACCAGTGTACTGAAAGATGTCCAGTGCTTCCCAGAACATATAAAAAAGTAGTCTATACAATTTATATTCACCATTTTATTTCTTTTACACCCTGCAGCTCTGTCCTGCATTCTTCTCTCCCACTGAAGCTGAACACTGTTATGGACAACCAGACTCCTCAAGAGTGAAGAAGAGGCACAATACCCACCATAGTCTAGGATTATACCAGCACTAGAGGCCAAGGGTGGTCAGATGCTGGAATCCAGAGAGTCTATGCAGTTCTTTTACATCTAAGCATGATCAACCCCAGGATCAGCAGGAAAAGTAGTCCGACCTAAGTTTCAAGGAGACCCATGGTTTGGGGATTATCTTGCCTCTCTTGTCTGGGACCCCTGAAAACCTGAGAACTAACAGCAAAAGCTGTATAGGACTAAATTAAGACGTTTAAAACAAGAGAACGGTTTCCTAAGCAAAAACTGTCCTTAACAAATACATACACACTTATACAAAACATTTGATAATTTTGACTTTTTTTCTAGGTATCTAGACAAAAACAAAAGTTTAGCCACCTTTATTTTTAAAACTTCAACAAATAGACTGGGCCAAAGTATTAAGGTGATTAAGGCGTATACCTTTACCAGGAAAACCTACCCCCTCAAGAAGTAGAATAAATATATCAAGAATGATGCAATATGCACACTCCATCAGTAGCTCAGACATAAACAAAACCTTCCTGACTGTAGCAAGAGCTATGCTAAAAGGAATTTGACTTCAACAAAGACTTACAATGATCCCAGCTGTCCAGGGGTTCAGAAGAATGAGGGCACACACCAGAAATGTGCAGGCCAGAACCACACTAATGGACAAGAGGAGCCAATGACGAAGGCTTATATATTGTTCCCAAAAGAGAAATGGATACCCGTTTGGATAACTGGGAATCCCAAGGCTAGTGTAATTACTGCAGATTGCTC
Organism: Liasis olivaceus; assembly: GCA_030867105.1. Lineage (NCBI taxonomy): Eukaryota > Metazoa > Chordata > Lepidosauria > Squamata > Pythonidae > Liasis > Liasis olivaceus. The sequence goes on from CM061348.1 coordinate 200,428,611, forward strand.
TCACTTTCTCTATAGCTTCCACAAAATCAGAGGTATCACGCAGTCCATTGAGGTAGAAAGGAAATTGAGCATATTCAATAGGCTCAGCTTCTGGGACTAAGGAAAGAAAAAAAAAAAGATAAATATTTTATGCATACACACAGAGAGAATGATGAATACAGAGGGAAAAAGATGAGTGTGATTGTTTAGATTTCCTGTGTTAGCATAGGTCTGTGTACTAATTTACATTTAAATATGTCTTTGGATATACCAGTGAAATACAACACATACAGTTCACTGAATAATAAAAAGGTATAGGGTACGTCAGATTTCATTCATGCATGCCTCCATTGGATTGTTCTATCACGGTGCATATTTGAAAGTTACAAAGAAACCCCAAAGAACACTCTAAAGAGAAAATAGCAGTGGTATTCTAAAACCATTAATCTTTTGTGGCTGGAAAGTCTTTCTTGTTCCAGAACAGAAAAAATCCTTTAGGGTTGGCCTTTTGTCACACAGTACGTTTTTGCACACTGTAGGGACTTTCAGAGAAGATGCTGTTTGTCCACTACAGTAAAAGCAAAGAGAAACTAACATATTTTCTGTGGATTTATTTATGTGAATTAGTCCATGAAAGCTTACGCCCTAATGCATTTTAGCCTTTTCGATTCTACAAGATACTTTGTCATTGTTGTAAACTAATCACCACTCCACCCACATTTTGAATATCTGCTGTTAACCTGGAACAAAGATATAGCTTATCATATTATAACAGTACCTATATTGTTTACAAACTGTCAAGGCATCAAGTACCTCCATTTAAATTATTTTAGATATGAAGCCAAACCACTAAGATGGAAAGGATTTTAAAATATCCATTCAACTAAATCTGTTATGTTTCATAATTTGCTATCAGCAAATATTAAGTCCGGAGTGACAACCACACAAATATTTGGAGATTAAAATGTGTTTAATATTTGGACTAAGGGGGATTACAAAATCTCAAGTACCTTTGTACTACTCTGATATAAGGGTAATACTTCTGAAATCCTTGTGTTGCTGACAGCACTATAATCCCAACAATTTACAATGAAGCAGTGAATAGGGCCAGGATTTGTAATCAGTTAAATATTTTGAATGCTAAAGCTAGCCAGTACATTTGTTACATTTTCTCTGGCTATTGGAAATGAGCTTGAGAGCATGTTCCAGTCAGTCAAAGAAAGATTAAATACTTCAAGTGGTTTATTCAGGAAATACATAATTTTTATCCTTTAATGACATGGCATATCCACATTTTTCATGCTCTTTTTGAAAGCAATGCTAAGTCCACCATACAACCCATTCTTTCCCCCGCTAAAGGAAGCTTTTTATAACTAGCTTTGGAGCACACTAGCTGTGTGTTCCAGACTCTGCAGGGTCATTCCCTTGACTTGCTAAACATGATTTGCACTATTATAATCTCAACTATAAATTTTCATTAAGACAAGATTTGGCTGAATGCCCAAGAGCTTTAGGATTGAGATAGAAGGAAGCACAATTTCCTTGTTATCCAGTTGTATTGCCATAAATACCACTCCTCTTCTTCCTTCACGCCTGCCACCCAATAACTAGCCAGCAGCCCACCCAATAAATCAAGTGTCAAAGCAAGATTAAAGTGGTATTGCTATTTAGAATGCAACAGAGAGAGTTGAGGAAAGAATGCAAGGAAAGAGGATACAGAACTCTTATACGTGTTCTCATTCCCATCTAAACAGTTCACAGGCACAACACAGGTATTAGGGAATGACCTAATTTTCCAGAAATTCTTTGCTTGCTGACAGATTCAGAATACACATGGCACAATTCCCAATGATAAAAACTCTGCATTTGCAAAGGCAGGACATCATGGAAACAGAAGGCTTCCCTAACCCATAAAATGAGCATGCCACATTGAGATGAAATGCTGAATGCAAGGCTTAAACCTTGATATAAACTATTAAGAAATTTATTTTTCAAAATGATGAACTGCTACCAAGGTGCAGCATTCTCCTACTACATTACACCACCACATCTGTCTCTTGAGTTTTTACAAAGTTACACAATATATATTATTTTGTTTATAGTCAGAGTCCTGGAAAGTGTCAGTGGACTTGAGAGTTGCTAGGCCTTGAAGGAAAAGCAGAGACATTTATATAAATAGCAAGATATTACAATAAAATATTCCTTACTGGTTACTGGCATATAGTCTGCTTTATCATGGACCCATTCTGGACGGTGGGGCCGGATGTTGGCTTGAGAGGCAGCGTATGCCACAGGATCGTTGCTAACCCAGGCTGTTAGGTAAATGTAGAAAGCCTTTGGGTTAATGATTCCATCTGCATCCACCAAGCGCTGTTTAGCCAACTGCAAAATGCAAAGTCTTTCAGAATGGATGCAACTTTAACCACTCTGGCTCAAATCTTTAACACAAAAAGTCTGAGGCACACAGTGTATGAGAGTACACAGAACATATGTTTGTGAGAAACAATGTATTTTACAGGGAGACCACAAACACATTATTCACAGCATGGGAGATAATATTTTCGAATCCAGATTTTTCAAACTGCTTGGAATGGTGTAAAATGCTTTGCGTGCAATTCGTCAGAAACATTAAATCAAAAGAAGGTTCCAGATGAATACTGAGCCAATTAAGCTTAAATTCTAAAACACAGTCTGCAGCCAAGAGGGGCAAATGACCAAACTGCCGAGAAACATATTTAAAGGTGGTTTTGAGGAAAGGGAAAAAAAAGAATCTGGCAAGAGTCCTATAGACGTCTGTGTGCAGTTAACCTCTGTTGTTAACACTGAAGGAAATGCCACCCAGTAAATGGAGGAGAGCTATAAAAATAAAACAACATCTGTATAAATTTTGCTAACGCTTGCCTCCTATGACCTACATATTTAGAAGATACCCAGCATCAAAAACCAGATGAATGTACCCTGAATGTCCTCTTCATGGAGGACACATGGGCAAATGAATTGGGTGGCTTTGAATCAGATAGTCTTAAAATTCTAGAGCAAAACCTGTTTGTCAAACAACAAAACGGGTGATACTTAGAAGGTGCTGGAAAGGGGAAAACAGCAGCTTTGTTTTGGTTATTGTTCATTCTGCCCCAACCTTCATTTTTAAGACTTTCTAATTATTTGAAAGGACAGTGGCAACAATCTTAAGGAAAAAAAAAAAGCTGGAATCCGGAATCAATTAATCCATAGGGTATGCAACAACTGTATGTCTTCAAATTGTTTCTAGAATTGCAGAATGAAACTCATGGGCCCTGGGGTTGACATAGCACAATTTTATCCCTCCTAGGCAGAGGAAATTATACCAGGAGCCACAGGCTTAGATGGGTGGTGACTAAATTTGAAAAATAAATAAATAAATAAATAAATAAATAAATAAATAAATAAATAAATAGTTACATTCTGTATTTGCTATTTTAAGTTTTAAGAATCATTTGGAACTCTTGAATTTCATTTCATCTCCCCTTTCTGCCTCTTTCTCCTGCTGAATTTCTTGATGAAGGCTATCACACTGATAGCATAAATACACAAATTGCCCACTTTTAAAACCTCAAATGTCCATCATCATCATCATCATCATCATCAAACTCATGACAAGAAAGATTGGACTTTATCCTGTGCAGTAAAATTAATAGATAGCATCCTATACTGACAAAATTCTGCTTGTCACTATCTGCTGGAACTCAGAGGAGAAAGGGACCACGAGAGATATTCTATTATGGTATACAGGAAGACTGACAGGAGAAGGGTATACCTTGGATAATCTGGGCCCAGCCTTTCAAGGTTGAAAATTATAACTCCTGCTCAGAAAGCAAACAGAGGAAACACTTTTCTTTTGGGTTTGAAATAAAATGTCTCCATGGAATCATTCCCATAATTAACTGGGAAGCTATATTCTGAACTAATTGGAATTTCTGAACAGTTTTCCAAAAGAAAACGCACATAAAATGTATCCCAGTAATCTACCTTAGAAGTTACTCCTGTACGAAATGCTCTAGCCGGTAAATCAGCCTAAGCTGCCAACAAGCAGTTCTGGCCGTGGCTACTATCCGGAGTCCCGCAATAAATCTCCCACAGCAGCTGTGCTCTGATTCTTGGAGAATGTGACTCATCCTCAACAAAAGTAGTACACCTTTTGGTTGGGTTCCTGAATTTAAAAGATCTGTTTGGGCTAGACTGAGTTTTCATTTTATTTCCCCACACAAGACCACCATTGTTTCCAAATATCTACTTAGAACTTTCACAGCTTTACATGACTCTGTTGTAAAGGAGAAAGAGATCTGTATCCTCAGCATGCTGATAATACTTAATCTGAGAACTTTACACAATAACACCCAATGTTTTCATGAATATTATTAAAAACACATGAGTCTAAACCATACTCTGCAAAACTCTAGAAGCCAAGTCCTGTAAGACAGAGAAGCACTTTTTGGATTTTTCCCAGCAGCTAGGAGCAAAGTCACCATAACACAGAAGCTATGGCTCTTGGCCTAGTGAAGGCCTCAGAAAAGGATACCACAGCACCAAAGATAAGTGTAGAGAAATATTAGAATCATATTCTGATTCCTGTTGAGTGATGAACAGGCTAGGAGACATGCTGTTGCTGATAACCAGAAGTCCCTAGAGTTCCACAGCTACAATCTATTTTCCAAGAAAATATATTCTGAAACCTGTGCAGTCATTATTCATGTTGAGAGGACTCTCGTGTGTGTTTTTTCAGAGATTTCAAATTTGCTTTCCTTCAAGAAGGCAATAACAAATAGCACAAATGCTATTAACTCATCACCAAACCAGCTAGCTTAAGGTAGCTGGATACAGTTAGGCAGAGGATAGAGTAGGCTTTTATATGGTGAAAGGAAGAAAACTAGGGAGAAGGCAATGCGGTTCATGGCCGATATAATATAAGATCCATGAGAGACAATAGTAATCATCATTGCTCTACTGTGGTTCCTGGGAGATTGCCCAGAGCTACAGCTGAACACAACCAATCCCAAAGGTCAAGATGCAAGCATACAAGTAATCAGTCAGATATTTTCAACAATTCTGAGCACATTCTCAGCTGAAATCAACTGAAATCAGTTGGAACTCATTCTAGCAACTGCTAGCTGTCAGCACTTGCATATCTATATTGATTACAGCAACCAATTTATCCTGAGCTTATTTCCACCATTGTTCAACTCATTACTTATTTTGTTTTAAGTGCCTTAAATTACCAAGCAGATATCATATTTTTCCAACTATAAGACGATACTTTTTTCTAAAATCCTTATGCTAAAAATTGAAGGGCGTCTTATGCAAGGAGGTAAGCCGAGGAGAGAACCGCGCAGTTGCAAAACTGCCCATACTTTGTCTCTGCAAACAGGCTTCCTCCTATTGCTAGCCTCCAATCATGAGTGAAATAGCTTGACTCTGCAAACAGGCCTCCTCCAATCACAAGCCTCCAATCACGAGTGAAACTGCCCATACTGTCTCTGCAAACAGACTACCTCCAATCACGAGCCTTATGTAACTGACGTCAGCTGATGCTAAACAAACCAATTGGAGGAAGTCTGTTTGCAGAGACAAGCTCAGAACTATTGTCCCCAAGTTCATTAGAGTTTTAACAGTAAATGAATTAACAAATACAGTTATAATCCGCATCACTCCATTTAAAACCACAGACATAACAACTACATTTTTGAACGTACCTGGCTCATATTAAGGGGTTTATCTCGGATGTTTGAAATAGTCTGAACTAGAAGTTTGTAAGCCAAAACAGCATCTTCAGATCCATTTTTGTAACTGTTAAGTGTGATCTTCCCAGATTTCCAGTCTTTGTCAAAAGCCTCCTGAAGACCTGTTGAAAGGCAACACTCCCCCAAGTTAATAGATCATCATCTACCCAGCTCATAAATTAAGAGAGAGAGAAAACTAACAAAGCTCTCTTTTCAACTAATAAAAAAGAGGTTTCAGGACTCCAAGCTTTTCAGCTCGAGTAAGTGCTGACAAGGTTTGTGAGACATTGCCATCACTTTCCTAATGTTCTTTTTGACTCTTAATTCTGTCTCTTCCAGCCTCTCCCTACAGTCCTGGAACAAGAAGTGTCTGGCTGGAGAACTGTCACCTGCCTCCCAAGCAGATGTTTGGGAGGGAGCCCTAAACTTGAGACACTGGCCTCCCAGAAGTGCAGGGCTTGCATAGCTCGCCTTCCCCATCTTCCAACTTGTCTGTGGAAGACTGCCAGGCTAGAGCTCCAGACAGACCTCCTGCTGCCTCAAAACTGGCCCAATTCTCCCACACCCACTTAGCTAAACTTCTCCACACGTGAAAACATTGACATCATAACACTACTGTGTGTGTGGCTGAACACATGGCTTGTATATAACAAGACAAGATTTGCAGGCACTTCATGCGTGCAAGACTTGCTCTGGCACTCAAGCTTACTTGAGCTACGCAGTGCTTCAGATTTGATCTCCAAAAGGCACTTCAGAGCATATGGGAATGCAAACATAGCATTTGCTTGCAACCCCCTAAAACAGCCAGATGCTTTAATGTGTTGCAAACAGGTGTTACGTTCATGTACCTATCTGCTCCAAAACATATTTTGGAGATCAGATCTGAAAGACTGCCCAGCCTTAATGCTTACACATAGAGGGAGAGAATATATACAAAACATATAAGTTTGGTAAAATGTTTTTTAAAACATAAAAACTTCATGTTCTGTGACAGAAATCAGGTGAGCAGAGCAGGGTTATTATTATATGTATGCTGTGCTAATAAGGAAATGAAAACACACATGGTAAAGAGCCTGGCTTGAAATCTACAGTGGAAAAAATAAGCAGCAAGTAATTTGCAAGCAAACACTTGGGGGAAAATTAATTGCTTCATTCAAATACAATCTGGGGGGATTGAGCCAAAAACCAGTAATAACCAAGTCAGAAATGGGGCTATTATCTAAATAAAGCTTTATCCACTCACAACCCTAAAAGGAATTACACAATGGGGAGGAGACACATAGGATTTTGTTGTTTCAGCTACCACTGGTGCTGAAACCACAGGTTATATGACAACATGACCAGAAATTCCACCACAAAGCCAGAGGAAAAAGAAACTCACACTGCACCGCTCAAACTTCAAACAGCCACCCAGCTCCTGCTTGAGCACAGCATGAGTGAACACGATTTTGTCAATTTGTTCCATCTGTTCAACTTGTGGAGCTAATACAAGTTGTGGGATGTGCTGCCAGCACGTGTAAAGATCACAGCCAGCACCTATTCACTCTCAACTGTTCTTTTCCTCTTTGCCACCCCTTCCAAGGGAGAGGCTGGGCAAAAATACCTCACAGAGCAAATTTGGATCAGATTTAGAACAGGAAGCCACAGCCCAGCACAAGGAGGCTGTGTGAGAACAGATGAACGAACCGCATGTCTAAAGCAGAGAAGGGAAGGGGGGGATCCACCAATCCACCTCACAGCTGTGCTGGGAGGCTGTAATCAAAACCATCATTACAGATCTGACAGGTTAGCTACAGCTATAAAGAGGTAAGAGTCTTGGAAGAAAGAACATGGCCTAAATGACACAACCATAAGCTCTGGATGCTCATTCTTGTTTGCAAGCCCCTTCTCTGTTTTCTTTAGAGTTTTCCCCATGTAGGTAGTTGTAATAAAGCTCCCTATTTGACATTCAGAATAAAAACACTGAGTGGTGCAAACCTGCCAGACATAGCACATACAACCTGGCCAGAGAAAGAGAGAAAAACAGCTACTGACCCTAGTTATTTGAAATAAATTTACAAAGCTTCAAAGCCCCTGATGAAAAAATACTGGTTCTTAGAGAATGACTGGAGTAAGGTAAAGTGAGAAAAACATGAGAAATAAAAATCCTTCTTTATATATTGTGTTTTTTAAAAAAAGAAATTAATGCAAATACATTAAACAATTGTAATACGAGTTTATCTGATTAGCATCTACATATTCATCTAGCATTCCCTGAACTCATGCAAGGACAAGATATAAATCTAACTAAGGAAAGAAACAACTGGTTAACTTGCATGAAATTAACCTATGCGTATGCCAAGTAGTCTCAAAAGGATATACAGGTAGTCCACATTTAGCAAGCACAATTGGGACCAGCAAGTCCATTGTTAAGCGAAGCAGTAGCTAAATGAAACTGCAACTGTGCTTATGATCTTACTTCAGCTTTCCTGTGCTTTACAGACTTGCAAAGGTCATAAATATGAGGAATGGTTGTAAAGTTACTTTTTCATCATGGTTATAACTGCAAAGTCACCAAACAAGGCAGTGACTAAATGACCACTACCTGTAAAATTTGTAACAATCTCAAGACTTTCAAAGGGATTCCACAGGAAAAAAGCATCTATCGCTGGTATAATGCATTAAAAAGCAAGAAGTACATTTGCAAATAATGTATGTTATTGCTGTTTTGTTTTACCTTGCAGCCAGTCTCTAAAATAGTGCAACCACATTTTAGGAAGCTGCTTGTTTTCTTCCAATAAAACATAGGTCACATTGCTGAAACTTCTGTGAAGTTCATAAAGTAAATGTTGGATGTTGGGATAATCCGCTTTCTGGGTAACAATGTACATATGGTAGAATGAGAAGTATTTGAACTGGGCTGCAATGAACTCATATTCTCGTGTTTCCCGTGGCACAATGTCTGTGAGATCCAATCCATCTCTCACACAGGTAGTTCCATAAAGACTGAGGCCAAGTAAGCCCACAAAAAGGAAAATGACCACAATCTGGAAAAGAAAAAAAAGAGAAAAAAAAGCTTGCATAAGTAAAGGGATTGTAACATTAAAAAAAAATCAGGTGCTACAAAAGCTATAAAAGGATGGATATGGAACCATTTATTTAACTTCATAACTTATGGATTCTATAAGGACTGTGTGGTTTCTCATCTCCCATAAATCATTTTCAGCAGGGCCAATATACTCATGGACTGGGTTGACAAAATTGTGCCAAGCATGCTATGGTTTGTTTAGTGTTGGCTTAGCATGTTGTATACATCTAGCCATGGTAGATTATAAATCATGCATTAACACAATATGTGAACCCAGCCAATAATGGGTTATTTAACAAACCATAGTTAGAACAATGGTTCAACATGATGTATCGACTCAGCCAATGTTTAGCATAGCTCTCCCAACCTGGTGCCACCCACAGGTGTTGACCTTCAACTCCCCTTACTCTAAACGAAAGAAAATGTTCAATTAAAGTCTCTGTGCACTTTTAAGTAGCCTAATGGCGGCCATGCATTTGCAAAATGACTCAAGTCAGGGTAAGGTTGGGCAACATCTGGGACAACTGCTTCATTGTAGAATTTACATGCCAAAATCACTATATATACAGTACCACATCCATACCAGAGGCATCTGCAGGATAATTTTTTTTAAAAGTCAGGATGACAGTTGCAATTGCACAATCAAAGCCCCGCCTCCTTTTTACATGCAGTGTGTGCAACATATATAAAAAGGGGACAGGGCTTCAATAACATGATCATGGCCTCCACTTTGACTTTTTTGATTCCCTGCCCTTAGATGCTCATGCTCCCTACAGTTGTTCATTTCCAAGCCAGAGCCAGGAATCTTAACAGTTTGCCAGTATGTTTGGACAGGAGAAACTGTAATAACAACAATAATAATGCAAAGGCTTGAGAAACAACCAGCCAGAAAGGAAAAGCATCCTAAGGGTCTAGGACAGTGTTTTTCAACCTCGGCAACTTTAAGATGTGTGGACTTCAACTCCCAGAATTCCCCAGCCAGCCATTGGTTAAGAAACACTGGTCTAGAACCACAAATGATAAAGACTTGTTTCTGATCTCCACATGGGATTGTATTTGAAGCAGAAGGAAGAGAGCTTATTTAAGAGCTATTTCCAGAGATAATCTGATGCCATTTTTTTAACTGACAGATCTGTATATGGAGGTAGAATCCAGCCTGAACTTTAGATACTTATCTCTGGATTTTCAAGGATGGTCAATATATTTTAACTGTGACCCCCAAAGGACAGGGTAAACCAACCAACCAACATTACCTTTGCTTTTGGTTTTAACAGGAGTGGCGCATACTGCTTTTCAGCAAAAGAGGAGAGTGTCCATTTAGTACAGGGAGGCTCAAGGCAATGCAGTGTAGTTTCGGAGAACTGGGAAAGGAGATCCCTGGTTGAACTTGTGCTTTCTGGGCTCTGGCAGCTGAGGTTATCTTGTGGCACGGTGACTGGTTGTACCGATATTTCTGAACGAGGCTCTGCTGTGGTATAATAAACCTGAGTGTGTGGGTCGTATTCAGTCCGCAGCTGGACTGTAGACTGCATTGTGATTTGAGTTTCGTGTGCAAAACTGGGGCCGCTGTAGGGTGGTGGAGGGCTGTAGCGTAAGTTATCACCGGCCTCTGCATAGGCTTGAGGTTCAATTTGAATGACTCTGCTGACACAGGGGCTGAAAGGAAAATGGGGAAAGTAGATATATGCACCGTGGTTGTAACCAGAATTGTTCTCTGACATATTATTTGTAACATTTAATAAAGTGTTTATATACGAAGTATGCCTACATACATGGAGTTTTACACTATGCAAGAAACATAGTCCAGTCTTAGAGTGTGTTTCTGAAAATATTACTGATTTAGCAAAATCACCACTGTTCTATTTTGAAGCAACACAAAATGATTAAAGAATAGAGATGTCAATATATTGGTTAGTATCCAATTATACCAGTTTGCCAGCAGAACAAAACATACTAAACCTCTCAAAGCCAAAACACATTACAGTTTAGTGATGTGTGAAGTGTATTTTGTGGCTGCTTTTAGAACTTCCCTAATGGCACTGATATAACCATAAGAAAGCTGGTCAACCAAACTCTTCCAACCATATAGCAATTCATGGGCACCAGGGGTACAATAATGCTCAGTTTTCTGCTCCAGACATTACAGCTCTGGCTTTCCATGCAGTTGGAATATAAGAAGTTTGAAAGAGACCGTATGATTTTACCCTAGAACTGTAGGAATAATTATGTCTGGCTACAGTAGTCAGTGGTAAAACGTCCATTTAAAATGATGTAATCTTTGTAATATTCCTTCCATCTCACCTTGTAAAACAGCAGAATATATCCAGCCTCCGATCTTCCCGGCGGTACAGATCCATACTCAAAATAGCAGGAAAAATTAACAGAACCATGGCAAAGTTAAATACTACAACCACAGCAGCCTGTATAGCCAAAAAGAGAAAGAAGAACATTAGCAATACTAAGGCTACATTTGGGGGGGGGGGGGGGGGGGAGAGAGAGAGAGTTTAATTTTAATTAAATTGGCTTATAAGACCAATTTAAGAAGGAAGTTGTATTTTACTATTCCTACTTCATCGCTGGAAGTCAGGTAACAATTAGGTTTCCATAATATAAATGTAGATATAGTTTCAGTAATGAAATCTGAAGAATTAGATATTGTTCTAATAAGCATCCTTGTCTATGTTACCAGGTCTCAAATCCATTTTTCATGGGAGGAACTAGGACAAATAAAGACCAAATTTACGAAAGAATGAGAAAAGCTCTGATGTGATTTGCATATTAATTTTAGTATTTTGTTTGTTTGTTTGTTTGTTGAGAGAGAGAGAAAGAGGGGGAGGCAGGGAGACTTGCTCCAAGTCAAGACACACAACTCTATAATGTAACCAGTGAAGTGGCCTTTGGTGGAAACAGTGCTTATAAGACCAATTAGCCACTACTTAGGGTTTCAGAAGAGTGGTCCACTCATTTAAACAGCCCATGATTTATATCACCCAACATACAAAGATACATGAGTTCAGAGTCAGGACTTCAGAATCTTCTTTTGAACCTTACTAGAAAGAACTGTCAGAGAAACAAATGTCTATTTTAGCCAGAGAGATATTGACAGAGGCTTGTTTTTTTGGATTTAAAAATATGATAGAAAATGTTTGCAAACTTTAGTTAGGACCTTCACCAAGCCATCCAGTGTGGTCTTTGTATTTCACCACACTCTTTCCCTGAAGTTCTCTAACAGTTTTATAGAGACCTTGCACTATAATTTTCATCTCCCCAGACTGATAGTTTTTTAGTTACTTTTAGCAAAATAAGGGAGTTCTAAATTAAATTCAAGGAAAGCATTATGTCAGAGCATACTTTGTACAGTATCCAAACAATTAATGAAGATTCACTAGTTATGAATATCAATTCAACTTCAAACCAAGATATATTATAGAATATTTATTTATTTATTTAAATTTGTATGCTGCCCCTCTCCCTCATACATCCTTGGATGTTCTGAAAGTACACTCATAACTCAATCGCTATCCAATATGTACACTTTTCCCAACAGAATACCTACATTAATTGGAACTTACCAACTATTCAAGGTTTTTATTATATTTTTATTGTATTTTAATTAATATTTTTTGCTTTTACTGTAAACTGCCCAGAATCATAGTGAGATGGGTGGTGACCAAATTTGAAAAAAAAAATATATATATATACATATACACACACACACACACACACACACACACACACACATATATATATATATATATATATATATAAACAAAACAAAACAAAACAAAACAAAACAAAACAAAACAAAAGACAGACTCCCTTAGAATGATATGCACAATAGGTAGAAAAAAAGATGGTTCTTTTCATTTATTTGTTATATTTATGTGTTTATAGAGCTTCTAGGAAGTCTCCTGTTCCAGCATTGACCAGACTAGACATGTTTGATTTTAGGAAAGAGATTGCATTGTTTGCCTCCAGTTCATTTACTGGTGTCTAATAACAACATATCGGCTAAGACTGTATTTCAGTATCCCACACTACCCCTAATTTATGCTACCTTCACCAATCTCATTAAGTCATAATTTGCTTAAACACAGCTTATTATATAAACCACCTTTACAATACATTTACAAATCACTAAGCTATAAAGTATGATTTACAAAGATTTAGAATAGCCAGTTTCAATCAACACTCAAAGCCACAAGCACAAACACATTCCTGTAAGAATAAGGTCCTCAGAATTTATCTGGGATGCTGTAGGAAAATAAAATGGTAGCTTATACCAGACTGAAACACTACCAGAACTGACTCTCATAAAAGGGCATCCATGGGCCCTCAAAGAAATTGCTCCATTACCCCCGGGATATGCTTAAATTACCCCCATGGGTAATTACCACCAGTTTACGAACCACTATTGGTTCAGTTGGCTGAAAACTACTGCACCCTTGTGCTACTGGGGATAGCAACCTTTGTTCAAGTCATGCATCAGTAGGAAGGTAAATCTGAAAGTCTCATACTTTTCCCTTTGGAGTTCAACAGAACTAGTGGGAAGCTATTTTTCTTAATCCTAAAGTGTGCAAAACTCCTGAACTCATTGCTCACAAAGAAAGAAAGGCTCACTGTACTTGACAGCTTTAATATGCACAGAATATTCATCCCTTCCTGGCTTTAGGAAAGCTGTGAAGACCCACCTGTTCCATCTTGCAGAGGTGTGTTATGATTAAAGGTGGGGTTCACAAGCACATGACTTTTGTATTTCCTAATTTTATATTTTCTTGAATTTTTATTTTTGCACATATTGGGTCTTTGGGGATGTTTTTATTCATTTATTTATCATATTTATATGATTGCCCATCTCACATAGTGTGACTCTGGGCAACATACAAACAACTATAAAAAACAATTTTAAAAACATTCAAAAAGTTAAAAAAAATATTATTATAAAAGGCTAAGAGAGAGCATCATATTATAAACAATGGAGCCACCTAATCAAATTACCATTCTCATGTTGTTGTTGTTAATGTTGTTTCTGAAATTGTTAGCTGCCTAGAGCCTTCAGGAATGGGCAGCATCCAAGTATAGGAAATAAATAAGAAATAAATATTTAGAACGTTTTATATATAAGTTCTGCATTGAGACACCATCTATAAATCAAGTTAATTAAGCATTTCTTCGGTAATCTTCTGCTTTACAATATGGTGGCTGCTGCCTCATGTATTTACTGAAATAAAATAATGAAGACCTGAGCTGAAGTTATTGAGAGAGAAAGTAAAGTGAGGTCCTGACCATGTATTGCAATATACCATTCCTTACAGACCACCCAAGGTAAGTGGGTGTATTGTTTGGTACAGATATGACAGATGAAGAGACCCAACATCCAGCTTTGCAGCTTATTGCTAACCACATGCATCTTCTTCCTCATGGCATTCCAATGTTATATTTTCCTCCTCTCTCATCCTGCCCAGCATTTGCAACCAAAATTAAAGGTGGGAGTAAGATGATAAATGAGTCTTAACAGCTGGCACTGTTCCTCCCACTATGTACATGTACTTAACAGGGCACTGTGCATCATTAAGCAAGTGAAGATGATATATTTTTGTTTCTCACAAAGGCTCTCACTATAGGAAACAGACCATACCATAGTTTTTGCAAGTAATTATAAGGGAAGAAACAGGATAGTGTAAATCAATGGTTCTTAATTGGTGGTATCCATATCACAGGTGGAATTTAAGAACAATTGAGCTGGAACACAGGGTAAGTCTTTTGAAACTTTAATTAAGTCTTTAAGACTTACCATAAGTGATAAAGGTGATAAAATACCTGTGAAAATAAAAACTTTGAACAGGAATTGAGCCTTATGTAAGCCAAACCTTTTTATGGCTTCCAGAGTTACTTTCAATCAGAGGTGTTAGAAATCGATGGTCTGGTTTCCTATGATTTGGGAGCAAAACCACGCAAAAACTGTACTTGTAAGCCTTAATTTAGGATATAGCTAAAAAAAAAAAAACCAACCTAATCCCACTAAACTAACCTCCTGCATAAAAAAATAGATACCTGGATTCCAGCTACCTTCCATCATCTTGTACACTGGACCCCTTGCAAAAAATGTAAAGCCATTGACCATGAAAAGATTGCCCTTGTTTTCATTACTATGCTATGGCCAATTAATATCCATCATCGGGGAGTTCCCATATTCATATACAGATAAACGAAGTATCCCTATTCATGCATTACATTCTATATGCAATGGAACCTGGGTATGGGGAGACATATTCTTGAGTCACTCGTGTTGAGGTTCTGTAATGGGATGGAGGGGGCGAATGGTAGAGTATCAACCATGTACTAGGAGGTCCTACTTCTATAGGATCAGGACTGACATGGGTAAAAGGTCAGCCCTGATCTTATAGAAGTAGGGCTTCCTAGTACTTGATTGATACTCTACCATTCCTCCCTTCCATCCCATTGCAGAACACAGTTTTATATTTTCTGTACCTCTCCAATACATCCACATTATAAAATGCAAGAGCATACAAATGTTGCTTATGTAACTTCCCCTTGTTTGCAAATCAAACACATTACTTTCAGGATAAAGTAAAAAGAACCTTATTCCCCACCTTTTCCTTTTTAGCAGCTGTTTTTGCCCATGGCCAAACAGTGTTTTATAAATAGCGAAGTGCAGAATATCAGCATGACTTTGTCTGGATTCATTTAAGGAGTATTATATCATATAGCTCCAAAGGTATTCAATCTAACAAGGTGTTAATAGTTTCAAAAAGGAAGGACTTCACTTATGGGTGTTTAGGACCAGGGGTGTCTGCTGGGAAGCAAGGTGGTGGCTGCAACTATAAGATTGAAGCTCTGGCTCTTTTAATGTGTGTTGCATGCATGCACACACAAATACCTCCATGGATGTCCCTGCTTGGGGCAAGATGACAAATAAATATGAACAAAATAAAGATATAACTACAGAGAGAATTAATTTGAAGGTCTGACTTACACACTGGTGGCATCTGTTTACAGTATAACAAAATCACATCCAGTGAAATGATCTCTCATTCCATTCACTAGTTGTTTGAACTAAGCTAAATCAATACTCTGGTGGTATAGAGAGTGTACCATCTTACCTGAAACAAAAGCAGTTCATGTTCTCATTCTCTCTCTCTCTCTCTCTCTCTCTCTCTCTCTCTCTCACACACACACACACACACACACACAGATGTTGAGTTTTCACCCTATCAGGAAGTCATTTATTCCTTTCTCAGCAATTGGATTATTTTACTGATATTGAGCTTCAAAAGCCAGTAAGGCTTTGATTGTTATCTCTTAGTGTCTCAAAGAAAGTGAAAGAAGATAGAAAAAGGTCAAAGCAACTTTATGTTTAAGCCCATCTGATATAGAACTTCTATATAGAGAAACAGCAATAAACATTACTGAAAAGAAAAGCAATGGTGTTGTTATATTGCTATGCTTTCTTAACTTGGCTGTGGAGGGTTTCCGGGACAGACAGGAATTCTTCATAAAATAAATCTTCGTCTTTAAATGAGCAAAGGCAGGGTGAAGAGCTGTAGAAAATTCCACATTTTCAAACAGACCACCCAAAAGCAACTTGCATTGCCTGTTGATTCTGAATGCCACAGTGAAATGCACCATCTGAATTTGACCACACCTGGTAAAGGATGAAGTAAAATAAATACCAAATGTGGACAAGAAAATAAATACCAACTGCTGACAAGAAAGGATTTGGTTTTGCTATCTTTTCCTTTCCTCTTCGTTCTTTTCATGGCAACATACTCAATCATTATAAGTCAACTGCAAGTCCCTTGCATATAATTTCACCTGCAATATGTAATATAATTAGGATTACATGGTTTGTATCACAGCATGTAAGGATAATATTCACATTTACTACTTTACTTGGGTTTCAGAACGCATAGCTCTTACGTAAAAATGCTTTTGAAAATTAAAAGTTTAAAATGTGACCTAACACTAGACAAATCTGGATGGTCCATGAAAACATGGCATCATATTCCCCTAATTCAGAGGAAGTGGTTAGATGATTTAAAAGAAAATCTCCAAACGTAGAAATTACGTGATGAGGAGAATCAGCACACACAGAAAAAATAAGAATTAGAATGAGAAGACTATAGAAGCCAATATTAACAGATCAGAGGGGCATCAGAAGCCTTGGTCCATAAAACAATAGTCAGAACAATGAATGGACATTGATTTTAACTAGCACTATAACTTTCAGGGGAAAGACTGATTAAGATTGGTGTTACCATTTCAAATAAAATTATGGTTAAGTGTCCTTTTTACTTGAGGTGTAAGGGCTGAATTTTTCTCTTTCAGGGACTGAGAAGAAGGAAAATCACCCAAACTGCTATTTCTCATAGTAGTCCAGTCAGTTTCTGAGAACAGGGTTGCTGATACTTATCTAGATATGGGATGTTCATTTTCAATTCAGAATATCATCTCAATAATGAGTGAAAGTAGAGGGACTGAATTTTGAGAATTTCTTATTTCATTCAAACTCCTTTGCATATTACCAATGTCTTTAGGCAGTTCGTGACAGTGATAGAGACAATAGTAGAACGTATGCTATTTTATTTATTTTTGGTCAATTGGTATGAGTCTGCCTATTCCAATTTTGTGTTATGTGCAAGCCAAACTTTTATGTCTTGTTCAACAAACCATAGCTAAAAATCCTGGCTAAGCATTATGCATTTAATTTAAATTTAACTTAATCTTAATTTAATTTAATTTAATTTGACCTATTAAATCATAGAAATGGGTCTCAAACGTCTTTAGTCAGATCTTTTGCCAATCCAGGAAATCCACTGCTGTTACATTTCCAATAGCTTCCTAACTAGCCTGTGTATATGGAAAAATGTATTTCCTTCTGAGGCCGTCTATTCCACCGTTGGACAGCTTGAATAAGCAGGAAGTCATTTCAAAGCTAGGTCAAAGTCCTGTTTCCTTAATTTCAAACCTATTGGTTTGTATCCTACCCACTAGACCAATAGAGAATAAATGTGCTTCATTATGCGTAAGCTCCATAATTTTCTACCTGTCAGGCCTAGCCCAAGGAACTCCAGGAGACCATGCAGATTCAGTTCAGCAATGTTTATTAGCTACAACCTCTAGCAAGAATTTTCCCAGACTGAAACTAGTTCCCAGGGTCAGCCAGTCAACACAGAGTGAATTCCTCAGGGAATGCCAGCCTCATCCTCTTATCTCTTTTCCGCTCTTCGGGAGACGAAAGAGGATTCTTCCCTCCCTGAGTCTGGCCTTCATAATTCCATTCCATCAGACTACCCTTTCAAATATCTGAGTGGGAATCTTTGACATAAATAGAAAGATTGAAAAATACGTACACATATATGTCATGTCTTTAATATATAAATAATGATATTCAATTTATTTTTTAACTGTAAAATACTGCTGAGCTTGCAGGGTGGAAGGCTGGAGGTTCTAAAAACCCTCTGGGTCTTCACACACTGTTCCCTGTCCTGAGTTGGGGTATTAGCTCAGCATTTGCTGTTGCCACCACTTATCTTTCCAGGGGTGCCTCATCTGATGCACATTCCTAATCCTGCCATGTGAGAGAAATAGGACTCTCACACCCTGTGCTGCTCTTCTGGTGATTAAAAGCTCAAAATACAAAAAAAATAACTTCTACCATGCCACCTCCTGGCCATGTAGTATAAAGGCATGGTGACTAGAGGATTTAGCTCTTCTTTCCATCCCTTGGAAGACATAGCAATCTCACAGCATAAACAAAATAAAACTTTATTTGAAAAAAAGAAAATACAAAATGTTTAAAAAAAAAACCTCTTTTTAATTTCAAATTTTAAAATGCATACGTTCAATGTGGAAGGAACTGGTCACACACTGGCTTACCAATCAGTTAAAGCAGAAGAAGAAAAAGAAGGAAGAAGAGGATTCAAAAGAAAACACAATACTTTTGATAGACCACTGATGCTAGTCTGCTACAAATGCAACATTGTCTGCCAAAATCTCTGAGAAGTTATTAGTGAGTTTTCAAATTATTATTAGAGATCATAAGAAATCTAAAGAAAAATGCTATCTTTATGAACACAGCCTGATATTTGATTGAGAACTGAGATTAAACATTCCACTTTACAACTGGTACAGACACATAGTGAACCTGAGATTTAGCACAACTCAGCACACAGAAATAAAAAATTTTGCACAAATTCCTGGCTATATGTTTTAGCTATTTCTACAAAATCAAAAGACTCCCAAAACAATTATTCCTCTGCTTCTATTAACTGAACTTCTCCAGCTTCTTGGAGATTCCAATATATTAATCAGAGGATGCTGGGGAGAAAGAAACACCACTTTCAATCAGCCTATCTCTATGGAATTCTGCCATCAAGTTCTATGCTTTGTTTTAATAAAACCAAACCTCTTTGATAAACAGAGGAAAAAAGAATCAGATTAATTTCAACGTGAGAGTGTATATGACACACAAAAACCTCTCACTTATAGAGATGTGGATTGTACATCTGAATCTGGCATGCAGGCTACATTCACAACAATAAGACTAGAGAACTTATCAAAATGCAGTGTTTTTTTGCCCCACTTTGCCTGGTGTTTGCATTACAAAGATAATTCTACAAGTTCCAGTTTCATTCTATCAACCGAATGCTACTTTCCTCTTTTAGCCCAGCAGATAATTCCAAATATTGTGGCTAGGAACTTGCAGCCACAAGGCTGTCACATACCTCATAGGCTCATCTTTAAAATCCACCTTTCATCTAAGAAAAGTATATTTCTCCTCTTCTAAGGAAATAAATGTACCTGCTATGGAGTATGCACTAGTTTCAGAGCTTTTAAGACACATTTCGAAAAGGTTGCTAATGTTCTCACTTTCAACTCACAATTTCTACTGTGTCTATCAGGTTTTTAAAGAAATAGTAAATCTTCTATATTTTAAAACATAAATCCAAAAATTACATATAGGAGACAACTGCAGTTTCAGTTAAACCACACTCATGAAAAGAAGCACATCTAGAATTAAACATGGTCTATAATAGCCTTCCCCAAACTGATGCCCTCTGGAAACTTGGGCTACAGTCGTTATTGTCCCCAGTCAGACTGGGGGAAACTGCTCTAACCTATATGCCTCTGATATGAATGTCAGTGCAGAACATGTTGTCAACATGATATCAGTTCACTCCCTGCAGAATCATTCCCTAACTGGGAATTTCTGCGCTGTTCATCCAATCCAAACACTATGCCCTCAGCCAGCTTTCCTCCACCAGTTCCCCCCAGTTGTGTTGAACCTGAAGGACTTCATCTCTGGACTGTATTGAGAAGTAATAAATTAAATGTCATGACCCAGCTTTATGAACTTACTTGGAGTGAAAATGCCCGTAGAGCTGGAATGGGAATTAAGGCGGCCATGAAGAATGCAGTAACATTGCTAATAGATGTAAGGGCCACACTTGCACCCGTGCGTTTCAGACATTCCCCTGTTCTATCCTGAAACATATATATATTTGTAGAATCAATGAGTAATTAAATAGCACATAATCTACAAAATTACAATATGATAGAGAAATAGATAGTGGGTGGGTGGGTGGATGGATGGATGGATAGATATTTAACAGAATTTGTATGCTGCCCTAATAAAAGACTCTGGGTAGCTCAAAGCAAATAAAAGCAAATGCAATAAAAATAACCATAACAACATCACACATTAAGGCCAAAACTAGACATTTAATAAGCAGCACCCTCCTACTATAGTACTCTATATCCCACAAGCTTGGCAGAAGAGAACCAACCATCTTTAACGGTTAACAGCGGGGCCATTTTGGGCTTTATTTAGGGAGGGGAGGAAGCTGTTGCAAAAGCCTAGATTGGTCACCAAAAAGGCTTGTTTTAGGACCCCTGGATATCTAGACTGTATTTTTTCAAAGAGCCAGGCACAACTAATATTAGACAATGACACTTTGAAGGTTATCAAAAAATACCTTTGCACCTGATTCTACTGTACAAAATCTTACTATGAATAACTTTCTTCTTAATTTCTAAAGAAGACTATAGAAGAATTAGCCTGATTTCAGAATGGAAATAGAATAACAGCTTTCAAAAAACTTTTGGGGGAATGATTTGAGGTTTCAATTCAATTTATCCAAATAACTTCTTTGAAGAATAAAATCTACTTTGGTAAATAATCAAGAATTGACCACAAATATAATCCATAATCAGCATTTCATTCCTCTAAAATAACATATTAATCATAATCTTTCCAGATTCTACTGGAGGGTTATAATCAAATTAATATGTATTATAATCTTTGATGGTAATGCCCATTTAGTTGTTTTTGTCAAAAAAAAATTGAGAAAATTGGGAAAACCATTCCACAATCTTTGGTAATTTATACTGCTATTAGTTTACTGTGCATAGTTCTAAGACTGATAAACTGGGGCAACATAGAAATCAGCTCAATTTATGTTGTCAGCTGAAAAACTAAAGTGCATGGCTAGTGAACTTGCTGAATGCTTAACAGAACATAAGAAATATTTGAATTTACCTCAAATGGAATTCTCTTATTCTGCCCAGTTTCACTAAATGCATGTGCCAAAAGGAAGACATCATCTACCCCAACTCCTAGAGCAAGAAAGGGTAAAACCTGCATAAAAAGGAGACAATAAGCAAAATCTGTTTTTAAGATGTTTTATACCCAACCAGAAAACAAGGGAATGAAGTATGATAAGGAAGTCCAGCCTTACCCTTCAGTTTAGACATAAACAGAAATCTTGAGGCATTTTAGTTAGGAAGAAGGCACAATTCCTTATGCACACAATAATTAACACCATTGACTGTTTCTCCTCAGGCAGTGATCCCCATCATATTGTCATGTCCAATACAGGGTAACAGGTCTTCATGTGGATTCATGAGAACCCAAGTCTATCTTTACAGTCAGCCAAATGAGCCAGTTGCTTTGGGCAACTAATACTGAGGGATATGTACCACAGGATCTCTTTTTCCCTCACTTTAGTCTGCTGTCTTCAGGTGAAATGGAGGATACCATTTCCCTGACAGTGATGACAAAAGATGAAACTTCAAGGATGTTGATTTCCACATGGAACAGGAAAGGGCATAAAGCTTCTTCATGTTAGTCAGCAGGATATCTTGGGTCAATGTTGTGAAATCTACTTTATAAGCTAGATTACAGGGGTTGAAGCTGAGTAGATGGTACTGATGATGCTTTAGCATTAGACTGAGATTGAGAAAAGTCCTCAGGCTTGCACACCACCCCCATAGCTCTAAAGCATAAGCAGAAGGACCTTATATCTAATCATACATGTTCTATCAATAACATGTAACAAGAATAAATAAACTAGCCGGTCCTACCCTTAGGCAGAGTGAGAAGGTTGCTTGACACAGCTGATTTTGGATCACAAATTGTTGAATAATAATAATAATAATAATATAATAACTACTACTACTACTATCATTATTTCCTCGGGTGAGGTGAAAATTTTTTTGCCAATTGTGTCATAGTATGCACTTTCACACCACTTGCGTTTGCACATCCTGCCTTTGGAAACAGAGCTTATTCAAGGACAATTTGAATTTCTTGGCTGACTGGAGATTTCAGTGCAGGTCTCCAACATCCAGCCTTTCCCTCTTTACTTTGCAGTTAACAACCAGTTCCTTTCAAAAATTTCAGTGCAAATTATAAACCCTTTTTGTCCCTCTTTTACTCTGCTGGATATCGATCCATGCCGTGCCAAACCTGCAGTTCTGTTGTGTGTGTGAAATGTAAATATATATTCCATAGAACCATATGCCATATTTAGAGGTCTTCTGGGACTTAAATAACCTCAGATATGTTGGTCTTAAGTAAACATATTAATTCAAACTTCTGAGGTTGTTTTCTACATTCCATCCTGCTCCCTCCATCCATACACCACCCTCAATATGAGACATTCCAGTGCATCACCTTGCAAACTGTTTGTTTAATACCTGAGTTGTGGCAGCGTTAAAGGAAATCCCAATCAAGGAACACAGTCCCAATCCTGCAGCTACTGAGAGGGCAACCAACAAGACTCCTGCCAGCCCCACAGCGCCCTGGGATTTAGCACAGTCCCACCTCAGCATGGTTAAGCAGGCGTAGGCAAGCTGTAAGCAGAACAAAAGAGCATTTTTTTCCCCAAACCAGGCCTGACATCAGAGAAAGCCAGTTTAATTTTTCCTTTTCCTGACCAAAACTTTCAACAACAAAATACACTTTTAATGGAACCCAGATATTAGAAGGCACTGCTCAGCAGTGAGATAGAGCAATGGCTTTGCTTGTCTAATCCTGTCATTAGGTTTGAATCCCACCTCCACACATCTCAAGCAGACATCTTTTCAGTTCTGTTACCATTTAAGAGGAAACCACAAAGAACAACCCTGTGGCCCCATCCCAAGCTGGGTATGTGCTCACGCTAATGAACCACAGATCTTCTTTGGATATGAGACGTAAGTGAGCAAGTGGCATAAAAATGCAGATTTTAAGGCTGTTAAAAACATTGTAAGGATGATTTGTATGACAACTTAGCATTAAAAAATCATGTAGTGGTACATCATGAATTACAGGTTTCTCCAGCCTGGTCCCTTCCAGATCTGGATGGCCTCAGCTTCAAGAAGACTGAAGAAGCATAAGATTAATATTATATCCAATTTACCATTAATAGATAGCCGCTAGCAACTCTGATGACGCTGACATCAGAAAATGACTTTAGGATGTCCTCCAGAGTCGTTGTCGTAAAGGAAAGCACCTTCTGAGTAGAATTTTGTGCAAGACTTTGATGAGCAACCTGTGAAAAGAAGACTGGAGCTGTAATTGCGAAAAGGAAGTCACCATGATACACTTCTGCAGCAGATTTATATTTGGCACTAACTCTGTATTTGTCCTCCCTGTATCTGTTGCTCTCTCTCTTCTCACTTGCGCACAGGCATTCTCACCTACAAACACTGCAGATGCATCCTTGACCCTTTGTTACATAATTGCCATACTTGATCAGAGCCACAGCAGGCTGCTACAGATCAAATAAGAATGTACACCTTGAAGGAGAGGAAAATGGCAATTTATTTAAAATAGTGAAACTGAAGAAGGCTCACGGTTCACTCTGCCCCTCCTGCCCCATTTTCTGCATTCCGTCCAGAAGTCTACAACTCATTTGTTGTTATACCCAATCTAAAAACAACAAATTCTTAAGAGTAGTCCTCTCTTTTTTCATTGGCTGGACACTTCAAAGAGGTCACAAGCAGCTCAGCAGAGGTCAATGTCTGGGAAACAAAGGCCAGATAATGTCACATGACCTCACCAAGGGGACTGCAGCTGTGAACAGATTCTACGGCGGGCTAATGTTTTCCAGACACCTTTGCTGGAAAAAAAGAATCACCCTGACCAAATGCTCACTTTTTCTCTTTAAGCTATGGCAGCTCGCAGTCAAATCAGCAGCACAACAGTACGAATTTTAAAAGCCATGCATTCTAACATATATGCACTTCTCTTTAATTTTACCAACAGAAGAGCCAGCAATGCTTCACTCAAATTCTTGTTGTGGGTGGCAGTTTTAGTGTATTTTTTTTCTAAAAAAAAGTTCTTAATCAGCCAGTCCTAAGCATGTTCTTCCAGATATGTTGGATTTCAACTTTCCTCTTTTCTAGCCAGCCTACTCTTGGGCATATTGGCTGGGAATTACAGGGGTTGAGATCCAACACATGGTATCTCCACTCTCCTGCTTGGAGAAGGCTGACTTAAATAGAGACCCATCCTAACAAGTAGCACTATCTCAAGGGATATCCCTGAGGGATTGCAATGACAAGACCTTCTAGGGTTTACAGTGAAAGTAGTTAAGAAACAGTTCTCCAAGTAAACTTCTATTTTACCTCAATATACATCCTCTGCCATGCTTCCAGGATCGCAGCTGCTTTGTCCTCATTCCAGTTGATGTGTGAAACATAGTCGTAACCCTTGAAGTGCTCATACATTTGCTTTGGAGTCATTAGCTGAAACATGGTCTGTAAAGCCTGAGCACTGCAAGAGAGATGTGGGAACTTTGAAGGAGAAAAGGACAACCAGTCAAAGCCCCCCTCCTCCCAAAAAAGCTGATCAACGGTGGAACTGAACAGAAGGCCGTTTCTTCAGCAGTTTGTTTTTTATAACTGCTGTACACATTTTATTTGACTGAAAACCACCTTCAGTGTTGTTTAAAATGGAGGGGAAAATCTAAGTTATAAACCATCTTTATCTTCTTTTAGACTGATATAAAAAGCTGATCCTATCCTGCATCATAAAGCTGATGCAGACACATTGGAATATAGAAAGTTTATGAGCTACCTCCCAGTTTCTCTAATAAAGGACTGATCAGATTAAGTATTCTTAGGTCCACTCTATCTGTATAATTTAAATAAGGCTCCATTTGCAAAGTGGCGGAACCTATAGAGGAGTCACACCTATAAAGGAGATGTGTTCAGATGGCAGAAGATCTGAAGGAAATGGAAGTCTTTTAAAGTGAACCTTTTTTTCTTCAAGAAACACAAAAAGTACACAACACAGACAGTTGTAGCCAATCGTGTCCTTCCAAAGGCAACAGGATCCGCAGACGTTCCATCTCTGAATAGGATTCCCCATATTTGCTCCAGAACTGGAGGATGGGTGACCCTTCAGAACAGCATGTGGCACATGGGGGAGAGGTAGCTAAAGAAAGTCATCTCCATCCTATTCAACAGACCAAAATCTCCAATGGATCAAATAATCATTAGTCACCAGAAGATAATCATAGGCTACATAGGTATCATGGCATATTTACTTACAATTGGAAAATGAGTAAAACTATTAGAGCTCAAATGAGAGCTACACTTTGATTAAATTTGTTGCTAATTTAAATGATACGCCATTTGTTCTTTTGTTCTTTGGACTATATATACAAAGGGGATCTCCAATTTTAATTTTTTACTGAACATTATCCCCAGTATCTCATAAACAAAAGTGAATTTTACAGGTATAATAAATAGTAATGCCCTCATTACAGAGGACAAAGTTTTCACAGCAACTGTTTAAAAAAGAAAACAGTAGCTGGATTTATACATCACATTTAGCCATGGCTTGTTTAAACCAAGGTCTGTTGACTAAGGACAGTTGGCTGGGTTCAGATATAACACTAAGTTATAAGCCATGACATATGAGGAAAAATGGCTAGGTTTACACAAGACCAACCAAACCACATGTAGCTTAGTGGATGTGCCGACTCAAACCAGGATGTCCCAGGCAAGAATTACCTAGTTAGGAGTACTTACCTGACAAGTTTCCCAGTACCATTTTTAACAGTGCCACCAACAATCAGTTCTTCCTGCCAATGCATGTATTTTTTTGACAGCCCATAGCATCCACCACTTAAAGCAAGGGCGACATCAAGAGGCTGGAAATATTTAAAAAAAGATATTACAGAATCAAAGATAGGAAAGTACAAATTTTTGGAGGATCACTGATGCTAGTTTGGATACCCCTGAAGGTAATTTTCCTAATATACAGAAATCCTGCAAATTCTGCTCTGGTTGCAAACTCTGAATGGGGTGAGGAGAGATCAAGGACATTCTTTATGGCAGTATTTTCATGCTACCAGGATTGATTCTGGCAGATGTAGCTTTAGCTTTCTCTTGGTTTGGTAACTGTAAATTTTTACCTTCTTCAGGGTGGTTCCACCTCTAAGTAGAGAAAAGTAACTGCCTTGGGTAGTAGATTTTGGTTCTCATGAAAAGGTAGCAAAGGCTGATTTAGTCTGTTACTATTGTATTTTTACTGCTAGGGATGCAGTATCTGAGGGATTTTCTAACTCATGTGGCAAAACAACTTGATTATTTGGGGTAACTGTAATCCGTGTGGAAGGAAGCCTCTTTTTTTTTTCTAAATTAGGCAGTAAATTAACTTCAGCTCCCTTGAGTGGTCCCTGCAAAACTTATTAAGAGACAACAACAATAATCATAAAAGCAGAGAATCAAGAGAGAAAAAAGGAAAGTTCACTCCAGCAACATAGCAAAATCTTGTAGCCCAATATGGCTGGCATCAGACAGAGGGCAGCTGAGGAAAAAAGTAACATTCAATTTAGTTCATTAACTCAATCTTTTAAAAATGAATGAAGGGGAAAAGTTATTAAAATATGTATCACTGAAATTATTAAAGACAGCATGCAACTAGTTTACTGAAAAACTAGTTGCATTTTCTTATAAATTGATTTAAAAAGGAAGAAAATGTTGAAAACACTTTATGATAAAGACAGCCATAAGCTTTATTTTAGCTATGTTTACTTTGCATTTTGGATTTAAAGCAAAAATGTTTACACCAATTACAGTTACCAAACTAACCCTAACTATTCATTACAGTAAAAAAAAAAAAAGTACTAGATATTCCTTGAAAATACAGCTGAAATACTATCTAAGATTTAGATTGAATAATTAGAATAATATGAGAAAAGGTATTTATCATACACAAGTAAAATCTGACTGAAACTATTTACTAATCAACTGTATGCAATCACAGTTCTCAATGTCAGATTCATAATATGTAGATGGCCAAAAGACCAGTGGGGACTTATTCCTGCTTATTTTACAGACATATGTATTTCTGTATAGAATGAAATTGTTTCTACCTGAAAACTGTAACCCAAACAAAACAGGAGGGATAGAAACAAGAGAAGGACAAATTTTGGCTGGAAGTTTAGCAGTAACAGGAAAAATAATTTATTGTAGGATTTGTAGTTTTGAACACAGCCATCCATGACAGCTTTCAGAATCAATAGTTCACCTGACCCTATGTTTCTATTGCCATTAGCATTTTTCTCTTTTCCTTTAGCTCTTCATGACTTCCTCCATTGATGTGCCTAAGGGTTAGGAGAAACTGGCATGCATTGTGACAAATGGAAATGCAACAGGAGAGGGAGAAAATTTGGACTCAGTGAATATTTCCAACCCAATCTGCTGAAAATGGAAGTGGCTTCATTTATTATAAGGGCCACTGAAACCATAAAATAAAGCCAATAACCTAATAATAATAATAATTCATCAAATTAAAATAGAAATCAATTATTTTTACTACATACAATAAATTCTGATTTCAAAAGTTTCTGTGATCATATACATTATTAAAGGAACTCTCCTCCCCATTATGTCCCTTATGCGTGCAAATATACCAGTTTCAGATATTAGTATCCTGAAATAAAAAAGATGCTCTTTTGGAAAATTATTAAGATAATGTGAGAAAAACTACAAAATTTTCCATTCTTTGATACTACAGCATTTGTACATAGAACCCGATTGGTAGCCATTTGTTCATACAACAGTCACATTTATCATTTTAACACTGATGATTGTATCAATCAGCTTAGTGGCTTTGCAAATCTAACTGCATTAATATCTCAATATCCCTTTCTCTGCAGTACAAAACTGAAAGTATAATACTACACTGAAGTTCATTTCAAAGCTATTGTTTGTTCTTAAGTTTTTGAACCTGGTTTGTTAAACTAGGAATAAGCCAGGTGTCTTGGCCTGGAACTCATGCTAAGTAAACCATACAAATGGTCATGGTTTCCTTATCATTTCCTTATCTTCTTCTGTTAGCAGAAGAATTCAAGCAGGTGTGATCAACCATCATTTCACCTAAACCCAGAATTCTGAACTTCAGGTATTATATGATGTTCAGATATGGCCAGTGACTACATATTATATGAAAGAAAAGGTTTAACTATCCTGAAACTGCATCATATTGTTGAGAATGATTTTAGGATATGGAATTACAATCTGCTTTTTCAACACATTTTTCTCATTTGGCCAAAAGAACAATGATTGACTTACTTTGGTTGAATTTTTGTTGGGGGCTGTAATAGGACAGTCAGGATCATCGGGGTTTAGGCAAGGTCGATCCATATACCCATGGCCAACTTCTGCCTTATTGAGCATTTCCTCCCAGGTATCTACTTGGGAGTTTATCTTCTTCAGCTCTTCTAAGAATTCTAAGGGATCAAAGTTGGTCCACTGCAAATGGGGTTTTCCTCTGTTCCATGAAGAGAAAAATGAAAAGGTATCAAGAGCTGTCAGACTATCTTATGGGCACAAATATTCATTTACTGCTTTCCATTCCTACTCACATTCATATTTATTTGGAACAGAGTGCACTGAAATATGCATAAGGATATTTAAAACATTTCACAAGAACTAGGGATTTATCTTTTGGAAAAAGTCACTGAAAATTCTTATCTTAAGGCTATTTTTCACATACTAAATTTCTTATTCATGTGAGCATCACGTTCATTCCTCAGTAAATGCTTGTAAACATTAACAGAACTTCTTGAATCCAATGGTAAAAAACATTTCCTAACAGCAATTGCTATCTTTGCAGGAATACCTTTTCCAATTTAAGGGAGATTCTAGATGTTGTAGTTAGCCTTTATCCTTAATTCAGATATTACATTGTGTCCCTATTTATAAACTGAGAGAGTCAGATGAACAAGAAAATTAGTATCTGGTCTTTAAATATGGTTAAATTTTAGATGAATGATTTCTTAATTAAATGAATACTCAGAAGAAATAAGGAATTCAACAGTCACAAGAAAATGAAATGTTCAAGTAATGGAGAAAAGTTCATATCATACTAAGAATTGTCTTTCTTTAAAATATTTGTCATATGTAAATCAAAAATATAAAAAAAAAATTAAATGTGTTCTTTCAGATGTGGTAACCTTTGTACAAACTCCTAAGCCTCTGCTGCTTTTTTTCTATTTCCACTTTTGATTTTGTGATGTTGCCAGACCATAAAGGCTTTTGCCTGACTTTTTTTCTGGTTCAGACCACTGTATCTGCTTAACCAGGCTTAAGATATTATTCAGACTCTCCCAACCAGAAAACACAAACTCCTTCATTGTCCCATTTAAAAAAGTCCATGCTGAAAGTTAAGTGATACCCACTGCATGTTGCTTTTACAAAGACAGACAAACCAGGGCAAAGACTACATCATATAAATAAACTATGCAATTAACCTAAACAAATGTAAACTTTTTTAAAAAAATTAAGTCCTTGATGTACTATGTTGAATATAACAATATCCAAAAGAGAGACTTCATACCACTAAAAGATCAGATATACAAAACCTAGCTTCTGCTGAAGTTTTCTATTACAGGATAAATTGAAGGAAGCAATTTACATATTTTCATTTTAACACCATTGTTAGTCTACCCACTGCTGTCATACATTTCAATATATGGCTATACAATAATCAATAATCATCATATAATGGTGACAATGCTGCCTTCAGGCAATGAAAAGAAGTATGAAGTTGATTTGGACCCTTGCTGTTTCTCCCTTGACAATATGTTGACAGTACAAAGTTGAAAGTACCAAAGCAAAAAATTAAAATATTCAAATTATTGATTCTTTTTGTGGCCCTGAGATTCTGCCCAAAATTTGGTGGCAAACCAGTGAATTACTGGCATTATTTTTTTTTGCTCTTGTTTTAAGTAATAAAATAGAAGTGTTCTGTCTCTAATAGGATTGATAGACCAATTTCTGTTACACAAAAGTATTGGAGCTAGAATATTGAAAAAAGACTAAATAATTCCAGTCAATCCCCTGGAAATGTCACTGTATCATTACCATATTCCCCACAGGTTGCAGCAACTCATCACCAAAAGACAGCCTATTCTGGCAAGGGCACTCACTGGGGGCAGGAAGAGGGAATGATGTTTCATGCATCATGAAAAGTATGCAAATTGCATACTTGCACCACTACTATATTATGATGCATTTTGATGTAATTGTGGCTTCTACTGAATTCCTATGCATCCTTGCATTAAGCAATGAGGATCTGCATTCCTGTGGAGGGCTGTAATCAAGTTCACTCGAACGCTCTCCCTGTAGATCTTTCCCATCATAGAGGGAAATCAGAGAGATAAAATTACAGCAAATGTCCCTGTTATTATAACAAAAGCATTCTAAAATATGTTGGAAGTTGCCTGAAGACCCAGTGATTGATTTTGGATTCTCTTATAATAGAGCAAAGACTTTTTTTTTCCTTCTTATTTACTGAATTTTCTTTTGCATGAAACAAAGGAAAAACTGTTATGCATATACATGTGAAAAACATAAGCAGGTCATATATCCTTTAAAAAACATATGCAAAACCAGCAAAACTCAGGACCTGCTATTGTAATTTCTCAGATGTACCTGCTATCATGACTGAGTTAATGGAAGGTCCTCAAAGCTATTTTAAAGCGTATTGTTTAAAATGTTTGTTTTACTCTCAATGACAGTTTAAAATCCTGATCATCTCAGTATCAGTTCTAATTACAAATGAAATATGATCTAGTTCAGATACAAGATTGAAACCAAGAATGTCCAAGTAACCTGGGGGGGGGGGGGGGGGCGTGCAGAGTGTCAAAAAAAAAAGTCAAGATGACAGCTGCAACAGTGTGATAAAAGTCCTGTCCTTTTACATGTATTGTGAGATGTGTGTAAAAATGTGACATAACTTTAATCATATGATTGTGGCTGCCATCTTGACTTGTGTGTCCCTACCAGGATCCAGAATGAATCATTGGAAGTCTGTACCAATGGTTTACTTGTTCTACTGAATTCAGCAAGAATAAAATTGAACTAACTTAGTTTGGCTCCCATCTATTATTCATGTTGATCCCCATGAAACAACCAGGCCATCCCTAAAGATAACGTGATATACAGAGCAGCTGCAAGTAAGCAATATTTGTGTGGCAACACACTTTGATGGGAAGCTAAAAATAATAAGTTGCTATTCCTATAGGAAATTGCTGCACCTATATTTGCAAGTATGCTGGGTCAGATGTCACCTCTTCTATGTATTTGCATTCAAGCAGATGAAATAATTGAACTAAACATCTCTTTTAAAGAGAAAAAACATGCCAAATAGACATCTGTATGTATATTTGTCTGAAAGGTCTCACATGTTGTGGTCAGTCCAACATCAGAATAAACAATAACTAAATGAAGCCTCATTAAACTGGTAAAAAAATTAGAAATCAACACACATTACTCACGGTAGATATGCAGTCCCAGACTGTAACTTTGCACCCTCCCAGAAGCAGTCCAGTGGTGTGATAATTAAACAAGGGTAAAGATGTTCTATAATCTGTCAAAGAAAAAAAAAAAAAATCTCAAAATATTGTTATAAATCTAGAGAAACTTACACAAAAATATAATAAATACATTGTCTGTACCTTGTCCATATAACCTGTTTCTGTGATGGGTTCCCCTGATTTGTGACATAAGTGTTCCAATTTCCATTGTCTGTAAAAATGAAGAGCAAATTGCATTAAATTTGTTTTCCATTAAAACAGGCATACATTTATTTAATCTGCATGCTACTCAAATAGATCACTTGTGCTTACAGAAACTACAAATTTTATAGAAAGTTCAGAATTCTGACTAAATGAGGGGCCTATTGTGCAAAAATATGGCAGGTTTTGTCCCTCACAGAGACTATTATTTTGCAAATAGGTCTTGAATCGTGCAGGAATGACTGAAGACCCCATTTCTGAATGAGTCCAAGTAGTTCATTCTCCTGAATGACTGAGAGGCTGACATTCTTTGTAACTTGCTGCTTGCCTTATCTTTGTATCTTTATTTTGAAAGTTTCCTTTTTTGCCACTTTTAGGACATGCTGCCATTTTAATTAAATTAGTTCATCTATATGGGTCTAATCTCCTGGTGAATTATGACAGTAATAGTAGTTAGATTTTGATGGCCTGCTGATCCTTTTAGCCTCTAGTGTTTAGTATATTTTGTGATTCTAACCATGAAGTCATATTTCTCAGAAACCACCAATCAAGATTAATGGAAAGTAAATTTGCAATATTGTAGGCCAGCCTTTCCCAAACTGCACACTCCAGATGTGAGCTACATCTCATATCACCTAAAGAGCACAGGAGTCTGACACATCTGGAGGGTATTAGGCTGTGGAAGGGTGCTGTAGACAATAATCTGAATGCCCATTCTCTTTACCAATTGGCGAATGTGAAGGACTTCCTGCTGCTTTGAATCCTTCCAGTATGTCAGAGAAAATTTATGCTGAACATTTATCTATACTGAATCAAAAACAGTTCTGAACTTCGCAAAACAAACTCACTGTAAGATCACTTCAAGATAAGGTTGTGCTTTAATACTAACTAAAACCATTGTTTAATATTACTGACTCCCACAACAAGCCCCTATTTATACTACATATATCAGCAACCCAACACAGTCAGAAGTTATACTTCAAATATGTTTTATGGCAAAAAGAAAACTCTGTTTTTTAAACTTAATAGCAAACAAATATTCATATTATAAGTTAACTTATTTACTTTCTGAAGCACAATAATTTCAGATATTGTAAGCTAGGATGTGCATATACAGATGAGGCTAAATCAAGATTTTCCCACCCCCTAGTTGCCAACTGAAACAGGGTCATGGGCAGGGGGCTTCAACAAAGTCAAGATGGTTGCTGCAACCATATGATCAAAGCTGCCATCTTGACTTTTTTTTTTTACTGCCCTGAACTGAAAAATAAGGCTGAACCAAGCAAACAGTATCAACTTCATCTTGCTTCCTTCAGAGTAGCTCTCCAGGAAAACTAGTAGCTGATATGTCTTTGTAAATATTGAAAAGCAGATGTTCAAGGAAATTCTGCTCCTACAATAAAGGAAGTGTTTAGGGAGTTTCTGAATTTCTTCTGAACAAGTTCTGATTCATGTGTTACTGCAGAAAATGACCAGGTGGGAGCACATCACTCCCACAATTGCTTGTCAGCAGCATTGCCCAACACTGCTCTGAGATTTGAATGAGAAAAAGAGCCTTTTTCTTTCAATCTTACCTGTTGTACATATATACATGTATCTTGCTGGCTTGTAGTGCAGAATCAAGGTGCTGTCTGAGTGCTTCTGTTGTTAGTACATTAGCAGACTCTTCTTGTGGTGTCTGAATCATGAGTTGAGGATTAAACATGGCCTCTTCTCCAATCTTCTGGCGTGTATAACTTAGCTCCCGACTCACTCGCCCACCAACTGACAGACAAATATTTACAACCTGGGATTAGCCAACAATAATTGACTCTTTATGTACATTCTAAGAGCTCATAGGCTCACCAATAAACTTTCCCATATGCATGGAATGTTCTATAGTCTATTAAGAGATGAAGCAATTTGAAGAGAGCTAATGTTGTATACAAGGCAGAAAAACTCATACATTCTCTTTACTTTAAAAAAATTGTTCCCATACTGCAGAGACAGGTCATAAGTCCATTTGTGCTAAACAGATGCATTTTCAATATCATATCAAAAATTCCACGTGTACAAACTTTGTTAAAAGAAAGAAAAAAAGAAAAAAAAGCCTTTTTCCTTTCAGACCAGACCAAATATTTCTATGTTACAATTTCTTACACTTGTATAAACAGTCTGCTGCAATGGCACATTTCAAGATAAATGGCTTCAATTTACACTCTTCTCCTAAATAATTTGGCAAAGGCAGAAGGGAAAATGTTTATCTTCTATAAAAAGTAGCTAGGAGGGAAAGAGTAAATGAGCATTAGTATGTCTTGCTGCTTCTAGTTAAAATATAAAAATACTGTTAAGTGAGGGTCACTTAACAGTGCAGATTCAGAGAAACAGTCAGCTTACATTTAACAAACTACTGTCAGAGTCTAGAGTTGCTACAGTGAACGTCAGCGTATCAGAATATGGATTTCATGACAGACTAAATGGCAATAAACATGGTAACACAGATTCCCAACCTGGGTGCCCTCCAAATGTGTGGACTTCAATTCCCAGAATTCTCAGCAATGACCATGCTAAGTGCCCTCTGAAGCCTTGGGGTAGACCACATTATAATTGTCAAAATAACATTTCAGTACTTGAAGATAGATAAATAGATCTTATATTTCATCTTTCTGTAAACACTCAGTGACTTACTTCATCTATTACAATGAACTGAGACAATCCCCACAGATGTGTACAAACTGACAGAACACTTATTAAGTCAAGAGCATTTCTACACATGAACTTTTTAAATGTGTAATTTAAATGTGTAATGTTCAAGTAAAAGCTAGAATGTACATTTTGTTTCTCATACTGTCTCCTCTTTCAATTTATTTGCCATTCAAATGTGGAAGTGATAGTGTTTAATAGGCTTCTCAGTGCTATATCCAGTACTTACAGCACATTTATAGCTCATTTGTCTATCATGCGTACAAACACATAGACACAATCTCCCAGAGGAACGGGGCATCATGTTGGACTCATGAAGAAACAGGAATCAATTTACACACGTTTTATTCCTTGTGTTTCCTGATTCACTCACAAGGCCCTCAACCCAACCAATCCTCTTGATGTTATCTTCCTCAGTATTTCATTTTTTCCTTTATATTGGGTGACCACAGTTTTGGTATACCATGTAGACTGTTTGCAATCCAGACTCAAGTGTGCTCAGCCTTGCGCTACTAGAAATCTAACTAGTTTCAAAGTCTACGTACAAGGCTAGGCAGAGGGACACAAGCAGCATGCCTGCATCAGAGTGGGGCTGGCCAGCTGTACCTCCTTTGGGGGTGTATTGTGGAGTATGACTTAGGTATGAGGGGGACAGAAAGAAAAAGAAGAAAGGAAATTACTGTGACCCACATGATCGTGGCCAAAAAAATAATTTGTGAAAGAAAAATTAATGCAGTGCTTTTTAGGCTATTTCCAAGGTACAAGACGAAACTGTAGAATTATGAACAACTGCACAATTTCCATTTTTTCAAAATGAGAATAAAATCAAAGGCAATCATAAGAGTCAGCAACTGCAGTGTCATCAATTGTAAAAGTAACTTTTCTAACACCTGCAACTTCTTCTGCCCTTAAATACCTTGTGTTCATGTTTTAAACCCAGCAAAAAAGAATATGAATTACACATTCCTCCCATTTGTGCAACTACAAGCAATTATTTTGATATTTGATAATATTTAGAGAAATTATTGTTAAGCCATAGTCTTGTAAAAGCCCTAACTGAATTTCAGTTGAATATACAAGTCTATGACTGTTTTGAATGAACCCGATATTCCAAATTACAAAGGAACTGTGTGTACATGTGGTTTTATACATAAATATAATGTACAAATGTGTCATAATTTCATTTATTAAGAGAAGGTGCAAAATCTGTGTGCATGCAAATCAATCAAAATATTGCAGAACTGTCTTTCAAGTTTGACTTTAAACTCAATTTCAAAAAATAGGGCTTCCCAGCAAATCCTTTCTGCTTTCAGCGAATCATGTCCTATTTTATTCTGACTGAAGAATACCAATGATGCATTGCTATTCCTATCTGTAAATTCAAGTAACACTTATTACTATCCTGCATGGGAAATATATCCTCTGCCATCCATACTCAAATTCATATATCATTTTATTTCTGGAATCACTGAAATTTCAAACTTATTTCAACTAAGAGGACAAATCTATGCATGCCAAAGGACAGCATTATAGGTGGCCAACTGTTTAATATCAATGGACATGACTGCCTCTGACTCAAGATGCTGTCAAACTCTAT
The DNA here is from genome assembly GCA_030867105.1 of Liasis olivaceus. NCBI lineage: Eukaryota > Metazoa > Chordata > Lepidosauria > Squamata > Pythonidae > Liasis > Liasis olivaceus. The sequence continues at coordinate 200,465,013 of CM061348.1, forward strand.
TAATCTCACTTAACAAGGCAAATTCAACTAATCAGCATTATAAGGTAACAACAAGAAAAGTAGACTTTTTCATCCTCCCATAAAGCCAATGAGAAAATAATAATAAACCAAGAGATGGGAAACCTAAGGAAATTATGCTGACAGATCTTTTAGTACTAGTCAGTTACTAACAGAATTAAATCTGGCAACTTATTTTGAGATATATTAATAGTTTCAGTGTATTTAAAAAGTAGTATATTCAGATAGCAGTTATGAAGTAACACTTCATAAGTAGTAAGGGGTGAGGGGAAAAAAAGGTGAGAAACTTCAATTTATTCAACAAATTTTAAAGATCTTTATCATTTACAGACATACTCAGATAACTTAGAAATTCAACCATTCCATATGTATCACCTCCAAAATTCAAGCATGTCCTAATCCTTATCATTAAGAGGGAAAAATGTCACAATCTTGATGCTACTGTTGCAAATGTCTTGTCCAAGTACCTAACTGGCATCATACCTCGGATGAGGCCTGCACAATTTGTAGACAGGAAAGGGTCAGACGAATACCTTAAAAATAATTTCAGGCCACCAAGGAATAGCTGGCATGCCAATCAGCTGTTTGGCGGCTAGCAGTACAGTGGCTGCAATGGAGCTGGTAGTGTTAGTGAGGCCTGGAGGTGCTCAGTGGCATATCTTTTGGGGCAGAAGTGATTGCAAAAACCTAGATGACAGTGGCGGATCCTTCCTGGCGGTGGCATCATTTGGTGGCAGTGAATTGGTTATTTTTCCAAAAACACTGGTAGCCCATGTGCTATATGTTGTACAGGCTGACCTCAGATACTAAAAGAATGTGAAATCAGTTTCTGAAGATGAAAGGAACTAATGCATAGATTAATATCTAAGCCTACCCATATTTAGCTTACTACGATGAATTCACCAATCTGGATACAGCATAACAAAGTGTTTTCCCCTCTCAAATTTCCATGGCAAATGAATTGTTTGACTGAAGCAAAAATTGAAATTTTACACAACTATGCCCCCATGCTACATCAAATATAAAATGATGCCATAAAATGGTATGAAAACCTATGCCCTAAGCTTAAATATTTAGGTAATTTTTTAACATAGAACACACCAAAAAAATCTAGGGATTCCTTCCTTACCATCAGTTTCTTTCCCTTTTCTTCTACTTCAACAGTCAATTATGGCAAGCATGACTCTTAAAAAGTTGCACCATATTATATGAAATAATGTCCATCTTCCAAATACCTTTTGAGGACAGGTAAGTCCTCTGTTTAAGAACGTGTTCCATTCCCAAGATCTGTCCTTAAGTCGAATGTGTATGTAAGCCAGAACAGTATTATTGTATAATACTGTAAAAGTAGTATTGTGTAATGAACTCGAACCATTGTGTAATTAATTCAAACCATTGTGTATTTAATTTGAAATTTGCTACAATAGGCTCCGTTCTTAATTACCGATCGTCTGTAACCCGGGAGTTCTTAACGCTGGGACTACCTGTATAATTCTAGCCAGCACTGTATTGCAACACATCAAAAATGAGGTGTTCCCTTTTTGGAAATGTGCCTGTCTCAACTTCAGGTTTGGCATCGGTGGCATGCCCAGGGCAGGGGAGGGGGCCTGGCAGTCATATCCAGGAGACTCTAATGGTGCCAGGAGGCACTGTTCTTCTGATAACTGTATATGAAGCCTTATTGGTGAAGCCAGCTCTAGAGACAAGTTGGGACTACTACTGTTCTACTGCCTTTCCTACTGCATGGTGGTATCCCTACCCAGGCTGTTCAGCCTCATTGCTGGGTTGGCAGTGAAGTTTCCCAGGGTTATACTGCTGGGGAATTTCAACCAGCTTTCCTTGGGGGTGGCTACCTGGGAGTTCATGGTCACAGTGACAGCTATGAACCTGTCCCAGATCATTCAGAGCCCAACTCGTGTAGGAAATAATACACTAGATCTGATGTTCACACTAGATCTGAACATACAAGATGATAAGTCTTGGAGCAGACTTTTGATACCATTAATCATGGTGTCTTTTTTGACTGCCTCTAAGGATTCAGGATCAGGAGGTTACTGTTTTGCAGTGGTCCTCATTTACCTAATGTCAGGCCTAGCCCAAGGAACTCCAAGAGACCATGTAAATTCAGTCCAGCTATGTTTATTAGCTACGACCTCTAGCAAGAATCTTCCCAGACTAAAACCCCAGCTCCCAAAGTCCTCCAGCCACACCAGTGTGAATTCCTCAGGGAGGTGCCAGTCTCATCCTCTTGTTCCTCCCACGTGGTTCTGGTGAGCTAAGAAAATGCTTATCTCCCTGAGCTTGGCCTTCATAATTCCATTCCATCACACCTAAAAAGGCAATTAGAGTTGGCAGCATTGTAGGGTGCTGTAGGACTCAGTGCTCTCTCCACTCCTATTTAGCAGCCATATGAAGCCACTGAGTGATCTGATCAATCAAACTGGTCAGGTATCATCAGTTTGCAGATGATATGCAACTTTACATCTTAACCCCAAGCCAAACAGGTGCTGTCCTGATCCTGCAGCCTGTTAGGGTCTGGATGGAGAAGAACAGGCTAAATCCCAGCAAGATAGAGTAGCTTTGGGTTCAATGCAGAGAGATTTGATCTTTGGTTTTAGATGGGAACATGTTCCCTGTGGCAGAACTGGCTTGTAATGTAGAGGTCCTCCTTGATTCACAATTTGATTCAATCATAATTTAACCATCTCTCATTTGGACAATTGTACATAGTCCAAATTGTGATGCCCTATAAGAGCATTTAGAAGGTACAAATGGTCCAAAATGATGTGGCTCAAGTAGCCATGGGCACACCTTGATTTGCCCGATATAACACTACAACCTCAAGAGCTGCATTGATTGCCAGTTAGCTTCCAGGTGCAATTCAAGGCACTGCCTGTCATTTTTAAAATCTTATATGACTCAGGATCTTGGTACATTTGAGATGACCTATACTCAATTGTATCTGCCCATACAATAAGATCTGGTAGTGTAGCTCTCTCTGTATCCCTTTTCTCAAGGATTATCATCAACAAGGATCACAGAAGTGAGCCTTCCCACTTACTGTGGAACAGCATTCCCCTGGAAATCTGAATAGCTCCTAACCTTTTGGTTTTTAGGAAGTCATTAAAACTTGGCTGTTCCAGCAGGCTTTGGAAGTTGGGACATTTAATGTACTTCTCTGTGGGACTGGAGGTAATCAGAACATCACTAGAGCCAATCATCCCAAGCAAAACTGGTAAAACTACTATGTACCTCTGATAAAACCTTCCTTAGATTACCAAACTCAATCCTTTATGGAGACTAAATCCCCCAAGAACAAGTTGCATACCACTCATATAGACAGACATGTCCAGAAACAGTGCTAAATTCAGTTTCTTGGTCCTAGTCCAATCAATTACCATGACTACATATCCAGCACTTCTCTAGCTCATCAGTCATCCCATAAGCAAACCTCATTCCTATTTAATCCAGAGTTGCTTTGGCAATTGAAGTGACTTATAAATTGATCAAATAAATACATAAATAGTAGCATTCCTCCAGTTATGCCATCTGCTCCTGCAACTTTACAATTTTTCAACATTTTTACTGAATTTATTATGTTCTTCCTTAACTAGCATTTGTTCAAATCCATTCTTTGATGTATCTCTAACATTCCCTTGCAAATCTCTAAAATAACAATCTCAAAATTCCTTCCCTTCAGTCTCATTCCAAATCATTTCATCACTGTTATTTGTAATTCCATTCATTCTGCTGGAGGCTACTTGTTTAGCTGTCATCCCCAGTTTCAAAACAATTTTTAATTTCTATCGAAATTGCTCTGTGTTTTCTGCTTCCTTTAGTCTTAACTGTTTCCTTGCTCTCTTTGACCACATTTTTGCAATTATCTTTTTCTTTCCATGAATATTGTATTAATCTTCCTCTCATTGTTTGAAACAATAATTCTCTCTCTTTTTTTCTCAACCATAGCTTTTTTCACTTCATGATACCAAGTATCCTTTTTCATACTTCTCATTAGTGTTATCCCACACACTTCTTTCACTCTGTAACATAACTATTTTCATTGTATTCCAAGCACCTTCTACATCCTCTTTTATTACATCCATTTTTCCTCCATTTTGTTGGGAGAATAATATATTTTTTTATTTTTTTCATATATTTTACACTTCTTCTTTGTGCAGTCCATCTACATTCTAGTTTCTTTCACTTTTTCCCCTTTCTTCCAAGTCTACTTTCTCCCAAGATCTATTGTTGACACTACTAAAATATGCTGTAACCCACATACAAAACATGCTTCATTATTTCAGCCTTTCATATTAACAATCAAATCAGTTATTCTTTTATTCATTCCTTTTCACTGTGTACATATGAATAGTCATGCTTAAACTACATATATGTAATTTAATATAATCTTCTCCAAACAAATGCTTACTGACCTTTATTTATGCAGATGTTCACCAGTCACATTGTTCAAATGACCCATTCACTTTTCCTGTATTTTCTTATCTTTTTCCTACCCATCCATTCATGTCACCTAACAGAACTTTTCCCCCCCCCAAAGCACATTCATTCAAGATGTTGTGCAGTTTCCCACAGAACTTATTCTTAGTTCTTCTATTACCACCATTCATTGGATCATAACATAAAACTGTCACCAACCTATGGATTCTTATTTTTATGTGGACTCATAATAATCCAGATGGCACAAATTTATATTTTCTGACATACTTTTTAGCCTTTTCATTCATTATTAAACCTGCAGTTCCACTATCTTGCATGTATTCATCAACTGCCCTTGGTAAGATCAGGTCACCTTTATTCTATATAAGGTGATTTTGTAAGATCCAGCGCACTGTGCTTCACATCCCCTTTATTTTGTAAGATCCAGAGTGTGCTTCACATCCCCTTTATCAAATAATGTCATCTATTGGGGCCTCAGAGGTATGCTCTCTCTGTTGTAGTGTCTGCCCTTTGGAATAGCATTCCCCAGAGATCCATATGTCTCAACCTATGTTCAATTAGATAGTGAAAACCTGGCTATTTTCCCAGGTCTTGGGACAGGGTGCTGGGTAAGCCTTTGTAATATTTTATTTGGTATATTTTGTTTGGCTTTATATGGTCCTTCTGGATGCATATAATTGGTTTATTTTTATCATTCCAGTTTGTATCATGTACAGTGATCAAAGTCATCTGGAATTGGGCATTTTTAAATCCATGTAAATAAATAAAAATACATTCAGATTTATCACATATTGATCCTTTTTATTAGTTTCATGGACACACCATTTCATTTCATTTGTTAATTCATGCTCTTTATCATTTACTTCTTATACATTCTAAGTTGTAATCTTTCATATGGCATGGTCATCATTAGATGAGCCCACTGATATTGACCTCCATTGCCAATCATGGCTTTGATTTATCAAGGCTTTCGCATAACACTTTTCAGTAAGATAGAGAGGGTACAGACTAGGCTACTAGTCTTAATCATACCTGTGCCACCTGCAGCATTCCCTGCTATCAGTAAGTATGGTAGTTGTCTGTTTTGACACATTTTGGCTAATATGCCACAAACAAGCCCAGTTTATCCCTAGCATGCTTATGCTATTCTATACACGGTAGAATCTCTAATCTAGAGACTACAATTTCTGCTTTGACAATAAGATTTCTTGTGAAACACAAAACTCATGACTGACACTAGGAACATCCAGGACTTACAGAAACAGCAAGAACCAGTGTTGTCACAAGAGTGCAAGAGGGGAGTCATTTTAATCTACAAATAGCTCTACACCCCTGCCTGGAAGTGCCCATATATCTGGGTACATCATAAGTCATAAACTACATCGAGTATCTATGTCCAAAAAGCATTGGGGATGCAGAAAAGCATTCCTTTTATAATATTAAACCTTGGTCCTGAATGACAAGATTAACAACAATGTACTACTGATTGATTTGTTCACTTTATTTTCACAGGAGACTAAATAATTGGATGTTTATGATGTTACCTAAATACAAACATAAAACAAGGAGTTAGATCAAATTTCTAGCAGGACTGAAAAGCTATTTTGCTCTCATCACATTAAACTTCTGACATCCCAAGACAAGTCTCAAAGGCTTCTTATTCTTCCTATTTAAATCTGTCAAACCTAAGTGCAGGTAGATTGGGTTTTCCAAAGATCAGTAATGCCACGATCCAATTATTAATCCAAAGGGTCAAATGCAATATTATATTGGAGTTCGGTGTATTCTGCAATATGGTATAGTTCTTATAAAATGAAGATTCTGAATCAGAGCACTCTGTGGCTCATGGAGCTCAGACTGTCAGACAAAAGTAGATCTGTGCTTTAATTTTAGCCTTCAGTTTATGGGTCTGGGAGCAAAGCCCAGTCATCTAGAACAGTAAATGAATGAAAGTTTCAGGCAGAAAGCTTTCTACTTCCCAACCTATCTTCCCAAGTGATCATATCATCCCAGATGAAAGCCACACACCAACTTTTCAGATCCCAGGAGATTCCCCCCCACTTTTTTTTGTCCTAAGATTACTGAAGACACATTTGTCAGAAACAGTGGACATCCATGTTTCTACTACTTCCTTGGTAGCTGCTCTTCGATTACCAAGCTCCCTGACAAGGGAATCCATCTCCATCTGTTGTCCTTCTGTCTGAAAGCAAAAGCATTTTTTGTTCAGAAAGGCTTTTGATATTTAAATTGCCTGGTTGTTGTTGAACAAAGTTTTAATCTGTTGGATACTATTACTAATGGCTTTTCATTGGGTAAGCTTTTAGTTTATGAGTTTTAATATTTTAACTATACGTTAATTAATTGTCTTGCATGTTATTATAAGCTGCCTTGAATGGAAAATCAGGAACTTTACTCTGTTAGGAAAGCACATGCTTAGAAATCATTACCATTGAATACCAGGGCTTTAGGTAACTCTGGGAAGTCAGAGGAACCTTGTCCAGAAGAAGGCAATGGCAAATCACTTCTATATTTTTGCCAAAAAACTTTCATGGGCACATCCATGAAGTCACCAAGAATCAAGCTCCATTCAAGGCAGACCTTCATCTTTCCCCTGCATATGTTAAAGGAAATCTTCTTCATTGTAAAGCAGCAGAATTTGGCTGCCTTTATATTCCGAGAGTTGCAGTCTCAACACATCTGGATGATATATGCTATTCTAAATTCTTGAATCAATGGGATTTTTTAAAAAACTCATGTTATACTTCATTAAGGCTGTAAATGCAGCCATCTACACATGAAAACTTCACCTTCACCAAGGTTTTTTTTTTACTATTACAAAAGAATAATTCATTCTTATTACCATATATAGAATTTACCAACATATATATCCTCCTAGAGAATAACAGGATAGAAATGTGGCTTTGTCCCATAGTAATCAGTTTCTCCCCAGTGAACCCCAACATGCCCTTTTTGTGAATCTGTAATTGTTTTGTTGAGTGGTTAAAAACAGAACTTAAAGCTGCACTTACTGGGACACCCACATAATACATCAGAGGCACTGATATTCTGAAAAATGTATATGTCTATATTGGAAGATGGTTTTATTCAGCTGAAGGTTAATAATTTTTAAGGCATTTATAAACCTAAGAAAATTGAACAAGTGAGAATATTCGTATTCCACAAGGTACAGTTTCTTTCAAGTATTTGCTACCAGCTGCTTGCTATGCCATCTGTCGTTGCCTGAGCAGCTTCTTTTCGAATAGCTTTGAAGCAGAACTGCCCTCACTGTTGGACACAATCAGGTCAGGTCAGCAGTCCCTCCCCACCCTCCACCCCCAAACTTGCAGCTTATCACAGGTTCCTCCATCTTGCTATTTCTGCTTTGGCGTGAGCTCCCAGGTGGAGCTGCTTCCATCAAGGAACCCATTGTTCATATTTTTACTAACTAATCACACCAAAAAAGTGGAGGTAGGTGATATTTTGGAAGCTCTTCTCCAAAGTACTGTAAGCAAATTTCAAACACACTTGGTTGGCTTCATTTGCCTTCAGGGACAGATCTGTTCCGACAACAAAATCTTAACTTGTGGGGGGAGGGGGGACAGGGAAGAGCTCATTTTACCCCATGAAAATAAAGCATGCAATTTAGCACTGGACTCTGTTCAGGGGACATGTATGATGCCAGATTTCTTACTTGCAAATTCTAGAACTGCATGCAAGCTAAGTACTCACACAGCCTTTGCCAAGACTCTAAGCTTGTTGCATAACATTAACCTCAGCTCCCTTCTCTCAGCAACTTGGAGCTGACATCACCTCTTAGCTCTAAGCCTTCTTCCTTCTATTATACAGCCAAGTTCCCTTTTCATTGGCTTTCCACTTGAGGCCACATGGGGCAGAACACAATAGACGCCTCCAGCTTCACACCCAGGCTCCCCCAGCCTCTGAAGATCACCACACCAGACCGATCTCTTTTCAGCCCGGTTCCTTCTCTTTGCATCTGTGCAGGGAAACACACATCACTGGGAGCCACTTCCATGATTTTGTTGCCATCAGGATTAGCTGGATTAGGGGCCGAGTCATAAGGACCCCCTGTGGCTGTGAGGAAGTTTCATCACAAGGTCAGTGTGGTGTGAACTATATTCTGTCAACACCGCCACTCCTTATAGCCAACCACTCATGCAAACAGATACTTACACATATTAAAAGGGGCACAAGAGAAGAAAGTTGCAGATGTAAAAAAAAAAAAAGTGAATGGAATAGTTGACAGCCAGATTTCCCCATTACTTTCAGCAATTTTTTAATATATGCATACAATTTATACACATACACACCATGAGAAACCTGCATGAATCATTTTTAATTTAGTAAAAATTTGATGCTTTAGGAGGTAGGAGGAACCTAGGGAATAAACTGTAGAGGAACTTTTTGGCACCTCTTCTAAAAGCTAGTCATGGCGTTTGAAGGCTGTTGAGATTTTATTGCATATAATACTGTCACCTTCCAGATCATTTACTTCTAAACCCCTTAAGTGCAGTATCACAGGCTTCTTCTTCTTCTTCTTCTTCTTCTTCTTTCAAAGAGGAAAAAATGTGGGGTCCAGAAGAGGAAGATAAACATGAAGCTATGAATTTACAATTATGAAATTTTCATTTGTCTTCCCCCTCCCCTCAAGAATGATAGAACCAAGCCAGTAGAAGCAGTATGCAGAAAAGAGAGAAATACTGTTAAAAACAGAAAAATAAAAAAGACAAGAGTGTGCATATATATTTTAAAGAGCAATCCCTACTTGCACTGAACTAGGCTGTTCAATCAAAGCCTTATCTGTTATATTCCTGCCTGTCTTTCTCCTCTGTTTAGCACATTCACCAACAACAGAAAAGGAGCCAAGCAATGGAGCTTTGACCTGCAGCTGTAACACAATACTTTCGCACAGCCCTGTCGACCCCTGACATAAATTTTACACCGCAGCTGGCATTTACACACTTAGCATTACCATATGTATAGCCTACTCTGTGTTAATTATGCTAATCACCTGTCTAACTCTCTGCTGCGAAAAAATGGTTGTATTTAGCAGTCCACTGCCTACAAATGCAGCTTACTGTGTGGCTGAAATGTACATTCAGACAGCCCTGAACGGCAAGATTTTTCCACGTTACTGGCTTCATTCAGGGCACAGAAAAATTTATTCAAGTCAACTGGTTTCGGTCTGCAACAAAAAAGTTAGGAGAAAAAAGTGAGTGTGTTCCTGCCCTAACATTCTAAGTCTGCTTGCAAGCAAAATGATAAATCAATTGGTGTGGGAAACAAAATGGGAGAGAGATTTCTTTTGCAAGCCATGTGAAACTGTAGCCTATTTAAAAAGAGAGAGAGAGAGAGAGAAAGAAAGCAAGAAAGAAAGGTCACTCTAGTTTCTCAAATCTCTAGGAAAAAAAACAGATAATAGATAGTTAAGCCAGATCAAAATTCTCCTAAATTTAATTTTGTTTTAAAAGACTTTAGGTACAAATATCAAAAGTGAGGACATTCTGATGTTATTTTCAAAGATTATACATACTTCACACTGACACCTTGTTATAATTTCCCATGGATTTATTTTCTTGAAGCAAACCAACATGAAACCATAAAAGACCTTTTGTACTAATGAAATCCAGGAGTAAATTTCCAGAAGGTAAATGATTAGAGTTGGTGTGAAATATATACAGTGAATGCAGAATTAAATCTGAAAATAAAAATGGAATATAGATTTAATAATTACACAGGCCTGTTATAAACCAACAGTAGTGATTTTGCTCCTCCTCCTTCTGGAAGGCAGTTTTATCACTGAGTCTCCTAATCTAAGGTTAAACTGAACCATGGGTACTATTGTAATAAGAAGGCCAAGGAAAATGTTGGGTAAAATTTACTTATTTTTAAAGTTTGGTCTGTTTCTTTTAAAACTGTCTGAGATGACTGGTACTGGAGTCCCCTTTCCTCCAGGTGTTTAATGTAATTAATCACACACAAATATGTTCATCACACACAAATATGTCACTCATCCTTGTTTTTGCTCATCAAAAAGGAAGCTCTGATGTAACTAGCGATCTCCTATCAGATAACTACAACTGGGAATGATTGGTTGGCTGTTTCCACCTCCCCCCCAAGACACACATATTGTGCATTCACTTACTATCACTAGCCATCTCATAAGATAATATATTCTGCAAATATCCAAACGCATACAATCTATACTTTTGAAAGTGCTCTGAAACTCCAAACAGTTCATAACCAGCCATAAGACTATTAACTGGGGCAAGGAATATAGCACATATTAGTTCAGAGTTGTACAATCATCTCTGATAAACAATTGCTTCTGAGTTAAGGCCCCATCTTGGATAATTCTGTACCACTTCCTTTCACACATGCTCACTGATTATTTAGACATGGAGTGGATGGAGTGGACAACCTGTGGGCTATAAAACACTTTCCAGATCCCATTTTGCAGTTATCAGTTTGCACTGCTAAATGTTGATGACCAAATCACTGATTTTGCAAATGTAATTTTTCTGTCCCTTACTCCCCAGGAATAAAGGAGGTGTATTAAGCCTTCCATGTGGATTTTACACCTTTAGAACTCCTTAATTCCTTCCCCAAAGCAAAAGGAAACAAGAGTCCCCAAAATGTTTGGCCTAACCCTTAAGTAGTCATTTGAACCTCTGATACCATCAGAGACACATTTTTTGGAAAAATCAGTCAGTCAGTCAATCGTGGCCTCCAGACTAAAAAATTTCTTTCCCTTATTTTGATCAGTATCAAGAGCATATCTATAATGGCATAGCTGAGCACTGGTGATTCAATGGCCTTGACCAGAGCCCCTTGATCTATTGGTCCATCTCTGCTGGTCTTTCAGAATGCACTTAAGTCATGGATCTTTTGTAAAGCATTTCAAAGACTTGTTTCTGTGAATTTACTGCTTTTTTGATTACTTGTGCTCTATTATACTTTCTTATACGTTGTAGCTTCTCTCTCCCCCCCTCCCCCCATTTTATCATTGTCAGGAATGTAGAACTGTTGTATTTGCTTAGTGGCCAAGGGCTTGGTGAGATAAAGCTATTTCTCCTTTGTACAGGACAGCAACAAAGTTGCTCTTAAAAGGGAATTTCTGCTTGAGACCTCCAATGTGAGCATCCATACAATGCTGTTTGCCATAATCCTGGAAACACTTGCTCTTGGCAAATGGATTTGTGGATGCTGAATATTGTTTTAAATTGTCAATCAACATACAGGGCAGAGGTCTTCAGACACAAGATAGAGCACACATATTAATGGTCCCAGTTCCAGACAGTGATCATTCAAGATTTTTCATTCTGTGCCTGAGACCTATTAGCCTATTGCTCGTAATTCCCCACATTTGGTTACTGTAGAAGAATCTAAGATGAAACCTAATTGACTAAAAGACAAAAGGAAAATTCTTGCAATGCACATTACAGCTTGTATTTATTTTAAAAAATTAGCTTCACAATATAAAATATTAAAAATCTCAGTTACATGTGATAGAAAGGAAAATGCTTCAGTTTCTGCAAGATGGCTACCAATGGAGGTGGCTTTACAGAAGGTTGGACACATTAAAAATGTGGGGTGATAAATGGATAGTGATTCATTAATTATATATTACCTTCATGATCAAAGGCAGCTAGTTGATGCTGGTTGCCAGCAAAGAACAAGGATGGGTCATTGCCTTCATGTCCTACTTTGGTGCTGCCTAAATATATCTAGTAGACCACAGTGAGAAAAGACCACAGTACCAGACAATACAAGCCTTTGGGTCCAATGTTTAACTGACCTAAGTAAAACCTATACTTCTCAATAGTTGGAAATGGAATAATCTGTCCCACGTACACAAAAGCTCATTCATGTATATGGTCTCTCCTAAAATGGTCAGTACTGTTCACATCTCTTTATTAATTATACACTATTAAAAGGATATGCACATTTATTTTACTCTGTTCCATGGTTATAAGTGTAAATAGTTAATTTACGAGTCATTATCATCTTTAAAAAAATAAATAATATCCTTGTTTTAATTAACTGAGCCCAATCAATGCCACGTTTTGCTTTCCAGCATCTCAGTTTCAATCGACATTCCTTGCTAGTCCAAAGTATTAACTTATCTGGGCTTTGGCAGTTACAGAAATGTAGCTGTGCAGCCAAGAACTCAAACAACACTACAACTACTGTGCTCTTTTCAGAGCAGAGAGATTTCCCCCCCTTCTCTCTCTCTCAAAAAAAAAGAGAGAGCAAGAGCAAGAGAGAGAGAGAGAGAGGAGATGGACCACCCTGTTCTCATGGCACAGAGCACTGTTTACATTGCAAGACTTGACTGTGTAATACATCTGGCATTTTTGGGCAGGATTCCTGAGCTAGAGGCCAGAAGCCCTTAAGCAATGATTGGGGCGGGGGGGGGGGGGGGAGGTAGAGAAATACTCAACAAATTGACTTGAACAGAGCTAGTTCATGATGTGCTGCACTTCACTTTTAATTATTGATTAAACAGGTTCAAATAAGCTGATTCAATAACAGAAAGAAACAAGGAATCAATTTCTTTCAGATTTTTCTATGAATGAGGAATCAGTATTTGGGTACAAACTGCTGAATATGCAACTTAAAAACATATAACTTTAATTGTGGACACCTGTTTCTGAAGTATAAGTGTCAGACATTCTGGGAATTTTTTTTTTCAAAGCTATAATGGTGCCCAGAATCAATATGCCTGGAGTACTCTGGCCACCAAGCACCAACTCTTTTCACTGCTCCCTACTTTTGGGGTGGGAATGAAAGTGAACATTGGGAATTGAAGTACTGTTGTTAATAGTTTTGACATTACCAAAACAAATGACTTTTTAAAAAACCAAGTTATTTTTTTCTTTCAGCTAAGTTGATTTTTCAATAATTTGCTAACCAATACTGTAAATTCCTCTACACTGGCCTTACCTTCTATTTTTTCCAAAAGCTAGATTGCTTGCTTCCTATCAAAATGTATGAAGAGCAAAAGACATAGAAAAGATTAGTTTGTTAAAAAAAAATGTATGCATGGCATGACAGTTTCTTTTACAAACTCTAAGCCTTATTTGAATGAGAGATATTTAAAGCATGAGCTTAAGTCACCCACCAAAATCAGTAAGGCTTCAACACAGACAATTTTGTCTGGATCAAGCCCATAATTTAAACAAGAAGCTTTCTATTCTTGATACAGAGACCCTGTACATTAAAGATTACCCTGTACATTACTTAGATAATTTTTGTTAATAATTTGTACCACACATACGAAGTAGAAACAGTAATACAGGTATATTCTTTCATGACAAGGGAACCAATCAAAAGAAGCAGAATGTAAAACCAATACTATTTTATTATATAGCTATCCATTATACATCCTGATTATCTAAATTCACTCAAGTTTTTGAGGTCACTACTACTACCTGCTATGTATAGAGCTAAATATTAAAAATTGAGTAACTTATGATGCCTTTTGATAATTTGATAATAAATGCAACTTCATATCATATCAAGTTGCCAGAATTTTGATGCAATGTGGAACCCAAGGAAGAAAGAAGGAGACTAGCCATATTTGCACATCATGCTAAGCCAACATTATCAGGAATTTTGGCTTACCATGAATAATCAGTGTGCTATCACTCCCCTAACCATCACCCCTGCAGTCGGGAGCTGCTGAACAAAACGTGGAAAGTGTTTTTGTTGTTAGTTTGCTGGGACATGTCATTTGGGAATACTTGCTTGCTTCTTCCCTCTTTTATTCTTGGCTGATCATTCTCATTTGTTAGGAGGAAAAAAGCTAGAGTTCTGGTTTACCATGGAGGGAGCTAACTTGGTTTGGTTAGGTACTCCTGCCAGTAGGAAAAGTGAAACTTGCAATTGGTCAGACTGCACCCAATCCACTCCTTCTTCAAAATAAGCCAACGTTCTTCAGAATTCTCAATAAACAAGCTGTGGAAACACAGCCATTGTCTACAGCATCACAATCTCAGATTGGATGGGCAGGAGTTTAGAAATATGACTCACATCAAAGAAGTGACATGTTCTGGATGATACATTCACAGTTTACCCAAGGATATGAAAAAGAATGCTGTTGTGGGCAAGTGAAACCTGGCATCCTAGTGGACATGGTTTTAGCAGGTCAAAGAAAGGTCAGCTTTGAAGGAGAAATCCATATGAAATATAAACATGGCATTGTGAAAACCAGACAAATCTCCCATAGCTTCATCCAGCCAGCACTAATCTAAGCATCAGCTTTGGAGCATAATCTAAACAAAAGGATCAGTCAGTTCAGACATCTGGAAGTTGTCATATTTTGGAGTCTCCTAACAGTGGAGCACATAACCAAAGGATCCAGTTGCACTTTCAAACCTAGTGGTCAAAGAACCGGCACGAACAAACAGAAAAGTACCATAATCACTGATGTCATCAAAAGCAAAGTTGAATAACAGAAGGGAGAAAAGGATGAGGATGAACTTGCTAGAGTTGAGTACCAAACATTTCATAGACTCCTCATGAAAGAACCCATGACAGGGCATATTGCTGTAAGAATTAGGACAACCAAGGAGATAGTATTTTGCTATTAACGTAAGATCCCAAAAATAACCAGCTGCTATTGTAGTCTGAAGGCTTGGAAACAAACTGCACACCCTTTTACACATGAGAATTTTCTTCCACTTTCCCAGTTTTCTCCAATGATTGTTCGTTGCATCATACAGTTTCCAGTACACAGATTGTAATCTGTTTGAACCAGGTTTGCAAAACCTGTTTTGAAAAGATGCTAACCTTACAGTTCAGACACTGTAGCAAATTGCTTAAAGAAAATGAGAGTGTGGATGAAGGACTGTATAAACTCACAGTACACTCACAGTCAGGTCCTATTTCTCAAAAACAGAAACCACGCTTTCACATTTTATTAGACTATGTGTGATACCTACTCTGTAGCAAACAGTGCAATGAAAAAGAATCCTCTCAAACCTTATTCTGCAAATATACTACTGAGTACAAGAATCAACATTTAAGAGCGTGGAGAAAGGAGCTGAAAAAAAATAACATTGGGGGTAAGGCTATTTTGCTCTGACAACAGAATACTAATGCATATACCTATATTATCCAGAAATTAACCTCCAAATGATAGACATAAAAATATAATCAATTCAGATTTTCAGTTTCAATGATACGACTATATCATCTCACAGTTCAGTTCCCGTTGTTAAGGAATTTCCTGAAACAGATGCTTAAACTGCAAGCAAACAATTCATCCAAAGGGGGAAAAACCCTTCCACCATCTGAAAACTGATGAAGTTGGATGAATGCAAGTCATTTACCAATTGCTGATGTGCAGCAAAAGCAAGCATATGCATCTACACAATGTTCTTACACAGCATCAAACTATATTGTACCTACAGTATTTGGAAGGAGATTAACTTTTTCAAGATAATGAGCAGATACTTTCTCCAGCCAGCTTCACAAAACCAAACCCATTTGCCCAAGAATTTATAAATAAAGAGGTCAGGAATTGATCTTGAGTCTTCTGTGCAAAAAGTGTATTCTCTCCTTACTTTGATCCCCATAGTTAAAGCAGTGATGGAAAGTCTATGGCCCACATGCTGCTTGTAGTTCCCTTCCCCACTCTTTCTGTTTTTGTAGCTTTTGATTACCCTAAGACTGTATGTACTGCAATTTTCCTTCAGCTTTGTGGGAAGTTAACAAAAAATAAATGTGT
This sequence comes from Liasis olivaceus, assembly GCA_030867105.1. Classification (NCBI taxonomy): domain Eukaryota; kingdom Metazoa; phylum Chordata; class Lepidosauria; order Squamata; family Pythonidae; genus Liasis; species Liasis olivaceus. Next base: position 200,481,241 of record CM061348.1, read on the forward strand.
TTCATGCATTATACTATGACAGAAATTATTAAAGTGATTTGTTGAACACATTGTACTGGCCAGGTTCACAGATGGTTCACACAACTGGTTAAACTAGAATATTTTAGAAAAACAACAATCCATTCCCAAGAGAAGAAAAACTCCACCTTTTCTGGTGATATCATTATATCACTATCTGCCCCATTGAGGGTCTTTGCTGCTGAAAGGTTGTTCAAACTGGGTTTAAAGACTGTCCGTAGGATTATGTTCTGTTTACCTCAGCCCCTTTCCCTTTCTCCAACCTTCACCCTCTGGTATAAACCCCACTGTGCCTAAACCAATGTTAATCACAGTTAATGGCAAGATTCAACACTAACCATGTCTTTAGCTCTGTCTCTGAAATCATGCCGTCTTCCTCCAGTGACTGCATGCAGATGCTCCCACTTTGGGGCTCCCTTGGAAAAAACCACACTCAACTTGGAGATATCAGGAGGAGATGTGATACTAAGGAGGAGTAAAATCATGGCCTCACTTCTGCTTCAATACAGAAATGCTTTTCATATGAATAATGACTATAGGTGAAAACACAGCAACTAAACATAAGGCTATAAAGGGGAAGAAGGCATCTAACTTGCATTCAAGAAGGAAAGGAATGTTTGTTATGTTAGGGCCCTGAGAAGCAGACATCTGCATGGTAAGATGTAAATCTTAATTAACAACTCAGGGGAGGAAGCATCTCATCTTGTGGCCAGATTCCAGCTTTTTATATACCATTACATCTATAATGGTCTTCAATGGTAACTTACCAAAATGCACATATGAAACACACACACGTGCCTCACCTCTGCCCGAGTCCTTACACTACAGATTTCTGCCTGGGAACGAATGCGCAGCACAGTCATTCTTAACTTAGCACAGCTTTTCTCAGTCTTATGTCCTGCTAAGGTGCTGGGTTCCTACTCCTGTAATCCCTAGGTAGCATGCATGATCACAGCCTGATAGCCGAGATGACGGGAAGTGAAATCCATCACATCCGAAAAGCAATGATTGAGAGAGGCTCTGCTAAAGAAACGTTACAAAATGCAGACTTGGAGTATGTACTGAGCACTAGTCTGGTTCATCCTTCACACTCAGCATTGTGAAATACAATTTCTTCAGCAATTTCTTCAAACTAAATCCCAATTTAACAATAAACCACAACTAGCTAAGTTCACAAAACAAGCTAAGCTAATTTGATTGTTTCATTAGCCTTGTAACTCTGCCAGAAAACTCATTATTGGACTGAGTGAACATATAAACAAGCAAATAAGAGTCCTTCCTCACAAGTAGACCCCAGTTTATATGATTACAATGTTTCATTAAAAAATCTAAATAAAATGTTTAAATACCTAAAGTCTGAAATGGTTCTGAAGAAACAATACTGACAGCAAGGAAGCCTGCTTAGGAAGGTGTTTTTTTAAAAAGGCAAAAGACAATCATATAGATTCACTTTTTGACTGTTTTCTCCTACTCAGAGCAAGTAACAAAGGCAAAGACCTGCCCTTGGCTGATGACCTAACAGTGCAGACAGAATGCTATGGAGAATCTGCTGCTAGAGATGCTTCTGTAACTTAGACTATAGAATTCTATATTCTACAATACAGAATATTCTACAATTTTTCTTACACTTTTTGCTTCCTTTTTTTTTTTTTTTTCAGATGAGCTTAATTTACAGCAAAGGGAACCTAGAAAAAAGACATTCCAAAACATTCAATCTGCAACAGAATAAATATGCTGAGTTGGAGAGCAGCAGTCCAAAAAGACTGAGCACCAAACAACCCAGCACTTGGGTTGGGAGGAAGATCTAGCAGATTCCTCTCTGCATCAGTCTCTGCTGTTCCCTCTATCATAATTCTTCTCTGGCATTACTGCCACTCGAATGCTAGCATCACCATCACCCAGCCCTGGCTCAAGTAGGGCAGAGAAGCACCTAAAGCTGAAGAAAATTTCAACCGATTTGTTTCTGCAGGTAAAAAAAATGGGAAAAGGGGAAGAGATTTATTCCTTACTTCAGACAGCAAATATACCTTAACCTGATCCTGCTCACCAAACACCATATTCAGAAAATAAAAAAGTACCCTCACCTGTAATTCAAAGTCAGATTAATAACCTGAATGCTAAACATACTTACTTTTTTAAAGGTACATCAAACTACAGGTAGTTCTCACTTAATGATGCTAATTGGGATCAGAATTTCCATTGCTAAGCATGATGTCATATGACTGCATTACATAGTGACAGCAATCCTGGGCAGTCCCCACTGTTGTCATTAAATGAGAATCATGGGTCGTTAAGCAAGGACCTCCTCACAACTTCCTACCAGCTTCCAACAACCAAAGTCAGTGGGGAAGCCAGCAGGAAGTTGCAAGTCCCACAGGGCTCGCAAGCAGGCTGGCAGACAGGTAAGTGGTACGCAAGTGATTTCAGGCCCAGGGATGGCTGTTGCCAGATGGGGGAAGGTGCGCCAGCAGTTGCAGTGGTGTGCATGAGCATATCTGGCCTGGGGATGGCTGCTGCTGGAGGAGAGGGTATACAGGCAGCTGCAGCAAAACACAAGTGTTTGCAGGCCCAGGGGTAGCTGCTGCTGGGTGGGGGAGACTTACCTGTGTCTTACTTGCAACCTTCCCTGCTGGCTTTCCCATTGACTTCGCTTGTGGGAAGACGGTGGGGAAGGTCACAAATGGTGATCATGTGACCCCAGGGTGCTGCAACCATTGTGTGAGCTGGTTGCCAAGTGCCCAGATTGCGATCACGTGACTGGGGGGGTGGTGTGATGGCCAAAATTTCAAGGACCGGTCACTGAGTCACTGAATGAGTGGTCAGTAAGCAAGGGCTACCTGTAACAGCTTTCTGAGTGTTTATTAAGCCACTGGGTAATAAACAAAGTTCAAGAAGCCAGCAAATAAAGTTATACATGAAATCCAGGATCCACGTTTTGCATTATGGTAGCATTTCCCTGGTTGTACCAATTGTGCACTTCAGGTTTGTGTGGTATAAGTAGTATGAGAGAGGGACAGGGCCTATGCTTTATGAAAAAATAGCCAAAGTCTCCAATGAAAAGTGCATCAATAAACCAAGAACTGTATCAATCATTCTTTCAACAAATAGAACAATACCAACATTTTATCTAACCTTCATTTAGAGTGTTAGTTTTATTCAACTAGGATTTAGAGCAGGGTTTTGGATTACAGAGGCAGATGTGAAGTTGGATGGTAGACAGGGAGCAGCATCTACATATGCACTTTTGCATGCACATCAAGCGACATAGAGAATTAGTCCTCTTTAGATCTCAATGCATCTGAACATACAAGGATGGAAGGTTAAAATTTCCCTTGGAGACTTACTTATCAATGCTGCACTCACTGCTAATTTTCTGAAAAGCCCTGTTTCTCCAAGGCCCAGCAACTACAGAATCTTTGAAATTGCATACTCTGATTTCTGCACTGAAAGGAATCTATGGTCATTGGGCCTGATGGGGGAGAGAAGGTAGATGGAAATTGGATGGTGGCAAATGGCCTTACCCAAGATTCTGCAAGCTACATATAATGCAGGAGTTGCAGGTTCTCCACCTAGATTTAGGGATACATTTTTTAAAATTAAATCCTTGATCATTATCTTTTATGATGCTAAAATAAGAGACAGAATTTGTTTTTTAGGCATGAAATAAATAAACTAACATTTATTGTTATATCCATTATTTAGCTGGATATATTGCAGTTAACTTTGCTTTGGAGCTATTTATGCATGCATGCATGCAGCACTTTGTAGCAGCTTTCCCTAAATGGATGTTTGCCATTGTACTGGCTACAAGTCCCATCATTCCTACATAACATTAGCATCTCACTGGAAATCCAGAGATTGGTGCAATGGTGGTGGGATACTAACCTATTGTAGTCCTCCATCTAAGACAGCAAATAACATTTTCTGTAATAGAGATCCTTCCCTAAATTGCAGAAGCTCCATTTCTACCAGCCTTATTCCCTATTTTCCTTGTCAGAATCATGGAAAATAGAAGATGGAAGGGCCTGTGTGAGAAATGGTCATCATCTTAACGTTTCTAAGCACACAGTTTTCTAATGTGGAGCAATTCCTAATCCAATTCATAACCATTAGTACAGGTAGTTCTTGACTTACAACCACAATAGGGACCAGAAAATTCATAGTTTAAGCAGTGCGGTCATTAAGCAAGGTATCATGTGACCACACCTGATTTTACATTTTTTACAGCAGTCGTTAAGCGAATAATGTGGTCATTAAATGAATCACATGGTTCCCCATTGATTTTGCTTGTCAGAAGCCAGTTGGGAAGGTCACAAATGGCGATCACGTGTGTGATGGAACGTGAAGGTGACCTTAAAAGAAGGGGAAGAGATGCCACCTAGGGAACAATCAGATAAAAGAGAAAGGAGTCCGCAATAGAGTAACGGCCAGAAAAAGAAACTTAGGAAGGACCCGCCCTAACTACTGAGGCAGTGGATAGGGAGGGCAGGCGATTCTGTTAATGTAGCCTTGCAATAAAGTAGAAGTAGCTCATCTAGTCCTGTTTCCTGTCTGGTTTACCTGGGAGGGCTGACAATGTGACTCTGGGACACTGCAACTGTGGTAAATACATGCCGGCTGCCAAGTGCCTGAATTTTGATCATGTGACTGCGGAGACACTGCAATGGTCGTTAAGTGCAAGGACTGACCATCACTTTTTTCAGCACTGTTGTAAATTTGAATGGTTGCTAAACGAATGGTCATAAGTTGAGGACTACCTGTAAGGTATTAATGCTTTCTTAACTTTAGATGTGCTGGGACTACAATTACCAGAATTTACAGTCACTACAGACAATATATAACTGGACAACATCCTCGTCTAATCCATGTCCAGTAGCAAGGCATCTGTCTCAAATATGCATCTGTCTCCAATGAGTCATTATTGGCACAAGGAGCTTGGTAAACTTCCTGGGAGTTGAAGTGAATCCAAAAACTATTGTGTTGTCCAAGGCTATGAAAGCAAACAATGCATTCCAATATTAATTTACATATAACACTGCAATCATGGAAAAAAATCACAGAAAAATGCAGATCACTGGGAAATAAGAGACAGCAGCAATAAAAACACAAAGTATATAGTAAATTGAAAGCCAAGGAAATTCAAACTCATTTTTACCTGATGTCAGAAAGATCTCAGCATTCATGCCTGACAAGTGTTTCACAGCCACAGACCCACCACAGAAGAGAATTCTAGCACCTAAACCCCACTTGTTCATCTCAGCAAGTCAGATTTTAAGGCATCGACAGTCCTTAAGTGTGTTGCAAGAAATAGCCAAGACCACACCAATCTTGACCTCAGAAATAATGGAAAATCACCCCAAATTAAATGTAATTTTGGGGCACTGAAAAAAAGAAACGTTAAGATTTAAAGCATTCTTAAAATCGGTATATAAAGAAAGATAATATATAATTCATCTAAGACACTGATAAAACGTGATTCAAGAGTAAGCGACTCAGTACCATTATTCTTACAGAAGGTTGTGAGCACTAGGAAGTCAGAAAAGAGAATGGTTTTACATATTGCTTCTTTAGATCTCTGATTTCTCATCTCCCCTTGCCTTTTTTCTGAGATTTTGCCCACCAGGTGGGTTTTTACAATCTTTATATAAATATTTTAAGCTCTAATAGCTTTAAACATACACTACTAATCATTCATCTTGGAGTCTGGATGATCTTAAAACTCATTCAAACTTTCTTCTCAGGATAAAGTTTGAGCTGGGATTTTGTAAGTTGTTCATTCACTTGCTTGAGGCTTTAAGGGCATGATATCTTCTGACACTGAGTTCTCTCCCACTCCAGCTGACATTACACGAAGCAGACTGGTCTCTAATATAAATACTGACAATTTCTTGAGAGGCAATAATTTTCCAAAAGCTTTAACAACAAAAATAAAGTGTCTTTATTGCAACGGCCACAGGGATCTATTTTAAGTCATTTGAAGCATTCACCTTATTTGGCCAATTCTGTTCAGCATATTCAAACTTTCAAACATTGGGGGGTGGAGGGGGAGATGGGCTGCTATGGCAATATGCCAAAGGCCTTGCTGGATAGGAATTCTGGGAACTTGCAGTTCCACAGGAAGGATGCTCCTTCCAAGCAAAGAGAGAGGCCAGCAACTGCCAGCCTCAGGGGCTAAGCTGGCATTTTCAAAAGCGCAGCACACCACTCAGCGACTAACCGAAAGATCAAATATGATATCTATGAAGGGAGAATGACACTACAGATAGTCCCCTTTTAGTGACCACAATTGAGACAGGCAACTTGGTGGTTAAGCAAGGTAGTCGCTAAGTGAAACCGCGACTGTGCTTACAATCTTACTTCAGCTTTCCTTTGCTTCACATGCAAAGGTCATAAATGCAAGAATTGGTCATAAAGTTACTTTTTCATCACTGTCATAACTGTGAACGGTTGCTAAATGAGGCAGTCGCTAAATGAGTACTACCTGTATTTCACTAAATCCTTTGATAGTGCTAATTTTTTAAGATCCTAAAACTCCCCCATCTCTGGGGGAGATGGGTGGCATATATATTTAATAATAAAAAATAAAATTAAAAAAAATAAAACAAGAGAGAATTTGCTCCTCAGGTATAAATAATCCAGCATTTATTACAGTATTATATCTATTATTCAGCTGCATGATACAACACTTGCAATCAACTCTGGTTTGGAGTGAGCCTGCAAGCCTGCCTGCCTGGCTTTATTAATGCAACTCTCAACAGCAACCCTTCCCAAATGTATCCTTGCCATTGTGCCTTGTCAACCCCCACTACTGGTTTCTCTGGTTCATGGAGATGGGAGCTGTAGTGCAGCACACCTGGAAAACATCACACTGGAGAAGGCTGACTGAGAGTGAATGATCACAAAGCAAGTTACAAAGGGCATTCAATGCATGTTATATTTGGAGAGAAGAAACAAATCTCCTAATAGGACTTGTTGAGAAGCATTTGGTGATAAAAGGGAAAGAACAAATGGGGTCTTCCCATTACTTTGCACTATCTAAGACCACTCCAAAGTGACTAAAGAACTACAAATTAAATCAGACTGTGTCTGTAGAGTAATTACAGGGTTAAACAATATATAACATACATTTATGAATGCTCTGTTTGGCTTAGTCCTATTAAAATGAATGGACTTTCTTCTAATTTCAGGTTAACACGATTGCTCTGATAAGTATGAGACTACTTCATTGTTTTCACTTTATTAACGTGCTTCTGAGGGCATTCCTTCTCTTTCTATACCAGAGCATATTTGGTACATTAATGCAACAACCCCATATCCTTTGGTTCAATTCTTAGACAATCATGTGTATCAGCATTACTATCTTACTCAACAACCACGTTTAGCTACTCTATGAATACAACACTATTATTGAGCTTCACCAAAAAAAAAAAAAATCTCAGAACCTTGCACATGATACAGCTGGAAAAGTGAGGAAGCACAATTAAAATATGCTTCTCCTTTATCTGATTTTGGCTAAAACATTTAGAGAAATGACTTGCTCATTTCTCCCTAGTGGAATGACTCGTTTGCAGACTCAGAGTAATGTATCATCCCACGTGGGAGAGCCGATCCCTTACTTTTTGCGTGGCATGTGCAAAAATTTCAATTAAAAGAACATTAATTAGTCTTTGAAAATACAGCACATCTTTCTTCCTTCATATTGCATAGTAATGTACTAGACTAGATGTCAATATCCTGGGAATACCTCCAACCATAGCCCTGCTAGGGGGGAAAAAACACAACTGTGCAAGGGAATCCAGTCATCTGAGCAGAACCTGCATTCAGACCTTCTCAGTGGATTAAATCATCTGAAGTCTATGCAGAGAAAACAAACAAAGAAAAAAATGATTCTTCTAATTTTCAGAGAATACCAGTAGGGAAACTAGCCTCTTCTGCTTAGTCCTTCACTTTGTGCTCTTTTCCGTTTATACTTTACTCATGGAAATATGCAACTGCTCCTCATCTATTCATGGCCATAATATTTACATAGGAGTCTCTACCGAAGACAAACATACATTATTGCCAATAGCTTTTTTTTCCTCCTGTTGCTGCCTTGGCAGAGCAATCAAAAGAGGACCAATTCAAATGAATTCCCTGTGTATTTTAATTAATTCTAAAAGAAGTGCAATAACTTTTCAATGTACAGTTACAATTTTTATGTTATACAGTATGTCCTAGTGTAACATAATGTATCATATAAATGACAGAGGCAGAACGTATTAGAATAGGCAAAAAATACTGAAGTCAGTATTGGATTTTGAAGGTAGGAAAAAAAAATAGGAAATAATCTGAAGAGGACAGAATAGTGGCAAACCAAGCAATTTGTTAAGAGAGATGTTGGCAGGATTCACTGCTTTTGTCAAAATGATGAAAGTGCAGTTACAATGCAAGCTCCATTCCTTTGTACATGCCTGTGATGTCACAAAGCACATATAAAAGGGGCAGAGCTGGCATCATATCAGTGCAATGCTACTTTCATCATTTGCCCTCTCAGTGGATGCTGCTTTTTGTTGATCACTATTTTTCTCTTTCCTATTATAAAAAAGGATAATTATGCATTCTGTCAGAAAGAAATGGCCACTCAACTTTCAGGAAAAATTGGTGGTGTGAGATAGAACCATCAGTCTTGGATGAAGATTAGTCAGCCAAGTCATGATTTCAGACCTAAATCCAATGCTATTCATGTAAGCCTGGTGCCATCATGAACATGTAGATGAGTTCAGGACCACAATTTCAAATGACCAGAAACAGAATTTTAACATTTGATCAGTAACTATTAACCTACTGTAAATTAAGAACTGAATAGATTGGCTATACAAGGTCAGTTGAAGGACTCCAAATAAAAAAGCATAGACAGTACCAATGCTTTCTCTATCCAGTCTTATCAGTCAGAAGAACATGTGAAGAAATCTGCTAGATCACACCAATGGTCTGTCTAGACCAGCATTCAGTTTTTTCCCCGGCCTTTTTTTTTTAAGTAATGCTTCACATGAGTTGTATCCAAAGGCATATACTAACCACTAAATCTGAAAAATGTGTACAAGTAGTCTTCACTTAACAACGGTAATTGGGACAGGAATTTCCATCACTAAGAGATGCAGTCATAAAACATGATGCCACATGACCACGCAGCTTTGCAATGGCAGTTCCGGCAGTCTCCAGTTACCACTGTTAAGTGAATCACTGCAAGTCATTAAGCAAGAACCTCATGTGAATGCAACTTCTAACTTCCTGCCAGCTTCCCCATTGATTTTGTTTGTGGAAAGCTGGCAGGGAAGGTTGCAAATCATGATCACATGACCACGGGATGCTGTGACAGCTGGAAATCCAGACAGTTGCCAAGCACCTGGGTCATGATATGACCGCGGGGGCACTGTGATGGCCAGAACTTCGAGGACTGGTCATGACACTTGTTCAGCACCATTGCAAGTTAGAATAGTCATTGAACGAGTGGTTGTTAAGCAAGGACCACCTGTAGGCCTATCATAATTTATCCTCAATTATTTGTATAGCTCCTTAAAAAAAAAAATCTAAATGAGTGCCATCATCTCATCTTGTGGCAAGGAATTCCATAGTGGCTCCAAATATTAGAGAGATGCTCTAGTTCCCTGGTCATTTTGATTGCCTTTTCAGAACCAATAAATTTTCTGAACTGTGACAACCGGAATATTCTAACAAGTTCAGCCATATCACAGATTTGTATAAGGAGATTCTGATGCTGACAGTTTTATTTCTGATTCTTTCCTAATGGTCATGAATTTACCTTTTATAGTCCCTGCAAATTAACTCAACATATTGATAGAGATAACAACCATCAATTTAGACCACAACACTGTATTTATGAGGTTGGCGGGGGAGTTGCCTTAGGGCACACCACTTTTGCCATTTTGTTGCAATTTTCCTTCAGTTAATTGCCACCTTGCATAACTTCATGCCAGCTGCAAATGTGGCTGCTTCACTACACATTCCTAATTCCAAATAATTTATAATCAACCTAAATAGTGCAATTGGGGTGTAGAACTGGGAGGGATTGCCCTGCAACTGTAATTATGCAGGCATATTTATCTGTCCTGTAACTTAAAATGGCACAGATCAGTTTGTAACAGTGCCATCAGTTTGTAACAGTCATGGCCTCCAAATACTACAAAAAGAGACTCAAGATCCATAGACTTCAAAGATTTAAGTCTATATGAGGGTTTACCAGAGTGGTTATGCACACTGTCTGTACAAAGTTCTCTCTATGATACCTCTGTCTGATCAACTACCAACCAAGCTTATGGTTATATGGCAGTCAAGAGAAAGCCCCACCAGATCTAGCAGGAAAGGCATATTCTGAGTCCCTTCCATTAAACAATGTCATCTTGCTGGACCCAGAAGTCGTGCTTCTCCATTGCAGTGGCTACCCTGTGGAACAGTATCTCTCTGGAGATCCAGATGACCCCAACCTTGTTAGCCTTTCGTAAGATATTAAAGAATTGGCTGTTTCCCCAGGCATTTGGCCCAACAGGTTAAGCGATCTCTGCTGGCTGATGTTGTGGGAATAGTAATCTCCATGCATCTGTCACACTAGAATGCTCTTTTACAGTACCAAGTCAACTATAGATTTATTTTATTTATTTTATTCAATTTGTATAGCTGCCCATTTTTTTAACACTTCTTAATTCCTGTTCCTCTTTGTAAAGAATTGGATGCAGCTGTCAGCCACTGGACTTCGGAACACCCTGATCTAATTATTTCATTAATTATTATTTCTCAGATTCCTACACTGACTGTGCCCAACATGGTGACCTACACTTTGACTACAATCCTCATCATCTCCAGCCAGCTGACCAACAACCTTATCCTTTGTCATTGGAATCAAGTACAATCTGGCCAGTCTTTAACCGTCACTATGAAGACAGCCATGTTCATTTGCAGACTGAATTGCTTCATCATTTTAATAAAACCAGGTTAACATCAACAGATGGCCGAAAACCAACTAAGACAACATTGTGGTACTACATCTAAGTTTAGTCCTTTTGGTTTTGGGAGAATAAAGAGAAGGGGAATAGGAAATTCTTTTCATTCAGTTTTTTAATTTCCATTGGATTCAATTAGTTTGAAGTTAATTGGGATTGAGCTCAGCCTGACCTAATTTTGTACTGTGGGCAATGAAATGGAGTTACATGTGGTTAATTCAGCCCTACCCCTTCCCAGTTGCTCCAATGGCATATCTTGGCCTATAGGGGAGCTCAGGATGGCAGATCTCTGGGGCCAGATCTTTGCTAGCAGAAAAAGGCCTTTCGCCATTACCATATTAAACTGTTATCCACCCATCCCTGAGTTGCCATAAAATAATCCTGGCATAAACTCTGCACCCCACTGCCAGTCTCTATCCTGCCTCTGTGTTCCGAGTCACTGCTAAATGCTGTGCTCCTGACTGGTGAGTGTGCCAGCTGTTACAGGCAGGCTGACTGGTTCTCCTTCTGGCTGTGCTGCTGTGCCCTTTCAGCGCATCCCCAGACAGCAGAGACAATAACTACCAGTCAGGGCCTGCAGCAGGAAGAGGGCGCGCTCTGACTTCAGGACTTAGCCTAGGCTTATTCAGGCTGGTTCGCCTGCCTTCCTCTCCCCATTCCATCTGGATCTCTCCCAAATTTAAAACTGTGCGAAGTAAAGCGATGTATGAGAAGGTGCTAGGGCAGATATAGCCACAACCAACATGAAGGCCAAGTCCTATAAAGAGGGATCCCTGAAAATGACTACCCGTTAAGCCACCAGTTCTCTTATAGCAGGTGGTGGTGAAGTCATTAAAACTGGGAAATATAAAGAACTGGTCAAAAAGCAAGGAAGCCCTGGTTCAGCATCCCTCCTTGTTTTCTGGACACCACAGAAAGGAAAAGCAGGACTGCTGTATTAAATATAAAGATCCCCACGCTGCCATTTCAAAATGCTGTGAAGGCTATGCCCCTCTTCCCACATAAAAGCGTGGAGCTGTGGTCACTGCAGGCTACTCAGAGAATGGAGCAGCACAAATAAGCCCCTCTTCTTCCTGACATAAAATACTGGAGGTCTGCTCTCCTCTTCTCTAGTTTGTTGGAGAGAAATAGGGAAGAGGTGATGGACTCAGGAGAGGAAGTACCAATACAGAATACAAACCCTGGGAGCGAAATGACTACTATAGTGACCAGGCAAAGTAAAAGAGAGATGATGGCATTTAGGATTCATTCAAAATGGTTGTATCAAGAGGGTCATCATTCTGAATGATTCACTTTTGAAAAACAGAAAAATAGCCTCTCCCTGCATTGAACAGCAAACATATCATAGGTACCTCTACTGAGCCTGTCTTTTCAATGTGCTAGTTTACTTCATGCAGAGGAGACTTTTTTTCTGTTTTACTTGAGTGATAAATATATATGTGCATCACCAGGATTTAAAATCTGAAGCTACAAAGTCCAGAATTCAACCACCTCATCTAATATTACAATAACTTGGCTCTTGGGGTTTTATCTATAGATGTGATCAAGTGGTAGTTCCATGGGGTGATTTCATTTTCATCAGGCAAAGAGGGCATGCCTGGGCCCCTCCACACTCCCCAGCTACACCTCTGATCACACCCACAAGAAATCACCTGAAGTTGCCTCCAAGGTGATAGGCAAGGAAGTATTACAAATTTTACACAGTTTGAAGCTGTAATGAGATCATGTCAGCTTAAGAGGGAAAACTACATTTAAGCTGTTTCACTTATGACAATGGGCAGCAAAGGGAAAATACTGATATTGTCAGGACATGATTGTGCTGAGTTAAAGTACAAGTGGGGAAGACGCTGGGTCATGATAACTGCCTGTAACCATTGTAGCAAGATTGCACTGCAAATTTAAACCAATTTACCTAAATGAGTATCCATTTTCTTTGGATTAAGTCCCATTTAGCCCACTTGAATCTACTTCTAAATAAATAAATTGTAAGTCTCTGTAGTCTTTTTCTGTGAAGTAGAACCCTCCATGACCAAATGACTATTTGTGCAACACACTGTGACTGTGGAGTTGTGAGGCCCCTTTAATGAATATTACTAGCAAAAACTTCAGTCGGGTAAATCTAACCTAAGTTGGGTTTATCAACCTAACAAATCAGATAATTTTTTTAAAAGTGACTATTAACAGAGATCAGTCAATATTTCTCCCAGAGATTTTAAAAAGAATCTGTGTAAGTTAATTAACGTTCTAAAATACAGGTCCACAGCCAGAATGGTTTCTTTATCAATTTTCTTACCTTTGGAAAACATAAAGAAGGAGCCCTCCCTGCCTCCAGTTAAACCAGCCTCCCTCCTGAACTGAGGGAGACCAGTAATCTGCTTTGCAAACATTTCAACATGTGTCCAGTCTGCGCTTCACTTTTCCATTTTTTTTACCTTGAAACAAATGTTTTTCCCCCTCAAAGCTGAAAGCTGTCCAAGAAAACAGGACCACACACAAGCACAGCCCTACTGAGAGCTGTGCAGATCACGTTCAGCCTGTTCCTGCTGCTGCTGCTAACAGGACACGCACACGCACATACACCCCTACACCCACCCCTACACACACACACACACACACACACACACACACAGAAACACACACACAAAATGGCGGAAGAGGTGAACTGCTTTGAACACAGACTTTCCTTTCATGCCCTTAGAGGGAAGAGAGGCACCAATGCCACCAGCTCCTTGGACACACAAGCAGAATCAGGCAGAGGGACCCGGAGAGAGAAAGGGCTTTTGCAGGGTCCAAAGGACCCCCACACACACACACATAGTTATTTCTTCTTTCACATCACCCAAGCAGCCACCCTCTCTTCCATTCTAAGACCATCTCACAAGGTTTGACTTCCAGAAATGGATTACAATACTTGACGGAGTCCACCTGGCCTCCAGCCAACACTATTAAACCCCCATGCCCTGCCCCTCCGTGAAAGGAAGGTTCCTCCCGCCACCCCTACTTCTAAGCTGTAAATTTAAATTACGCACTGTCACTTGGAAGCAGAATAAGCGAGGGGAGGGATCAATCCTTACCTTCTACCCAGAGTTCCTCCACATTGGTCTCCAGATTGGCTGCTCTTAATCCCACCGCAAAAGCCCCGAATATCAGAAGGCCAACCACTAAAAATTTCCCGCAGTTTTTTTGAATGTAACAGCCCAGTTTAAATAGCAGTCTTTGAAATTTCGCTCTCAGCCACAGCGGTGCTTTTCTTCCAGTAGCTTTCCCCTAGAAAAGCAAGGAGAGATGGAGAAATGAAGGTCGGGAAAGAACCGCATTCCTAGGGCCTCCGGCGAACTGTCCCCAAAGAAAAGCGCAATCTACCGGCAAGAAACCGGCTGCCCCGGAAGGGTCCCGGCCAGCAGTTGCGGCAGGAGCGCGACAGACCAGGGCACGCAAGCAGGCCGTCCCACCGGCACAGCGTTGCAGACGCCCCATCGCCTCGCTCATCCGCGTACCCTCCGAGCCGCGAGGAGGGGCGCTCTAAGCACCCGATCCGCCGCCGCCGCCGCCTCACGCACCGCCAGCCTCGGATCCTTCGTTCGAGCGGGGAGAGCGACCGCAGCGCGGGGCGATCACCCTAGCGCCGAGATCTAAACCGACCTGTCAAACAATCCGGGGATGGACTGAGAAGGGGAGGGAGAGGTTCTTCTTCCTCACCCTACCCCCACCCCCTCTTCTGGAAGGGTGGAAAGCCCACTCCACCGCAGACCGTGCCATTCCCTTCCCCGCCTTGCCTCCTCGGCTCGGAAGCTCCAGCTTCACAGCAACTGCACGGGCCCACGTGGTTACCGACCGCGCTGGTAACCTCCTAAAGTTAGGAACCGCAGCATGCATTGCCGCTGGGCGACGCTGGGGTGATCTGACTTTGGAAGCCGAGCAGCCATCGGTCAATTACCACAATATTGGCGAATGGGGGAGACCAGCCCCCTGGATTCCTTCTTCCTCCCCTCCAACTCAACCACCCTTTAGAAAAAATACAGACGCGCACACACGCATTCACTGGTGCCTTTGCTTTTTCTGTCGCTGTTCTTCCCGTCCGATGCAACGTGAACGCGCTGCCAAACCTGTTACCTCCCTCGAAGAGGAGGGGTGGGTTATCTCAACCAGGACTGGAAAGGTGGAAGTTAGGAATTTGCTTACAGTTTTCACTCTCTTCCCTGCCGCTGAAGAGGAAACGAGACATTCAGTGAAAAAAATGTCTTTTGGAGGGAAATCACACCTCCACACTTAAACCGGGATAACAGGAGCAACGGGGGGGAGGGGGTCCGCGCTGGTTTGTAAAACGTTGGAATACTTTTTTCTCGTGCAGAACTTTTTTTCAGGGGCTGGACAGAAAACCAAACCCTTTGAAAGTTTGCTTCGGAGCGGAGAGAGAAGAGGAGAAGAAGAATCATTCGTGAAAAACAGAGAGGAAAGTCCCATTCATACATTCACACACACTTCCCGGGTAAACGCGATTAGATGACCGCAAAGGAGGGACGAAGGGCTGCCTCCCTACCTCTTAGGAGCCAAGAACATCTTACCCCCCCCCCCTTTCTCAGCATTTTATTGGTCATCCTTCCCGCCGCTTATGAGAAAACGCAATTTGGAAGAGAAAGAAAAGAAGCCTCAACAAAGCACCTTTGCTATCTGTTCCAGGGCGAACCCCGCATCGCAGTAGCTCGGCCGCTGCAGATATTCCAGATCTGGCGGCGCGGCGCGTCTGTTCTCGCCTATCCTTCTCCGCCTTCTGCTGCCGCTTCTCCCCAGCCGATCGGGCGCTCTACAGCAGCCGCCGCCGCCGCCGCCGCCGCCGCCTCCACCACCACCACAGCCGCGGCTGCTCTCCGGCTCCGAGGCATTAACAGCTGAGGCCATGTTGCCGCCACAGAGCCGCCGCGGCTGCTGCTGCTGTTTTGGCGACCCAGAGACTGGGTCTTCTAAGGTTCCCCCCAGCGCGCTGCTGCTGCTGCGGGACGATCCGGAGGGACCGAGGACTGGCTGGTCTGGCGCAGATTCGCTGCTGCTGCTGCTGCTGCTGACAGACCGCTTCATACGGCGTTGGCTGCCGCTGCCGCCGCTGCTGCCGCTGCCGCTGCTCCCGGCGACTCAGACCCCGAGCCTTCCATTGCAACATTTCGCGAGGATCCGGAGGTCTTCGCCGCTGCTGCTTCCCACATCCAGGGTGCGCGGGTGAGCGGAGCCAGGGAATCTCCGCGCGCTCGCCTTCCTTCCCCGGACCGCTGCGCCGGCGGCTTGAACTGCTCTCCAGGCTCCTCGCCGCTCGGCCGCTGGAAGCCAAGCCGGACTCTCCCCAGCCTCTCTTTCTCTCCACAGCGGCGGAGGGCTGGAGAAAGCCTTGATCTCACGAGCGCCGCCGCCGCCGCCGCCGCCGCTGCTTCTGTTGCTGCTGCTCTGTCTCGGTGCGCTGTACCATTCTGTCTGGGCGCAGAGCTGTCTCTAAGAGCTCTCGCGGCTCCTTTCCCCCCTCTCTTTCTCTCCCAGATGCGTGTGTCGCGCTCTCTTTCTTCCTCTGCTGTGTGCAGCAGCAGCAAGCAGCTCCCTCGCTTCAATAGATGGGATGAGGAAGGGGGAGAAAAAAGGAACTCTCTCCATTTGGATAAAGAGGAGGAGGAGGAGGGGTGAAAGGGAGAGGGGAGAGAAAGGGAAAAAGAGCTGAAATCCCGCCCCTGGGGCTGTCAGATGGCTTCGGTTTCTGGGCTGCGATTGGCTCAGGGAGGGCAGAAATTACTCAGCAAACATGACTATTATTAGCTGCTTAGCAACAGCTCACCAAAGTAGAGAGACCACCCAGGCAGGCTACCCTTGTGTGTGCATCTCCAACTTCAGGGGAGCCTTAAAGAGATCCAGCCCTCTTTCCATGCAGTACTTCCATTAAGGAATGCTTCTCTCTTCTCCCTACCCCCTCGTTTCTTTTCAAGAAAGGTTTGGTTTTAAGAAGGAAAGAAGGTTGCTGCTGCTGTTGTTTTAAAGGGAGACGCTTTTACAATCAGCACATCAGGATTACTTTCACGAGCGACCTGTTAAAATATAGGTTTTTTTCCTCATGAATGCGCGGGGGGGGAGGCGCGCGAAAGAAGAGAGTAAATGATTTCCGGAGCCCTTCAAGAAAGTCCCTTTAGAGGCACGCTGGCCTCAAGCAGCAACGATTCCTGGGAGGTCCAAGCTGAATTCCCAGGGTTGCACAAATAATGACAGGGTGGTGGATCCTGCGGTCTCCCCCTTTCTTCTTTTTGAATCAAAGAAAAGTCCGCGTTCCTACAAGAACAACCAGCCGCGTTAAGAAAAAGACCACAAAGAAACCTTAATACTTGAAGTAACAAATTTAAAACCCGGAATACTCTCTCACACGCAAGACTACTGCCGCCGGCGGATATTTTAAACGCCAGAGCTCTTAGAAATGCTCCGCCAGCCCTGTGTTTTTGAGCGTTCAGAACGCTCGGTTTGTAAAAAGCGTCCCATGCGAAGATTCCCACAGAGAATATATTGTGCGCGCTTTATTAATGTTTTGTGTTCCATCAAAGTAATTCGGTAGTTGTTCTAAGTGACGTCAGTGGGGTCGATTTCCTATTTTTCTGATCAGTTTGGGGCTCTATTGCCTATTATTTTGACGAGCATTTCGCACGTGCCCGTCCTGGTTATTTGATCCGCCATGAAGAATTTAGACCAGGGAACTCTGCCTGAAGAATGTACAAGCTCTGTTTGCTTTCCTTTCTCGACATACGGGTCTGCACGCGTGCAGTTTGGAGCTCCGCAATCTTACAAGAGCGTAGCGTTAAATGAAAGAACGAAACGGGGGAGTGTCGCTTTAAGGAGCAAACTTGTGCGTATTCATTGAAGGAAAAACTGGAGGGGAGCTAGAAAGGACCGCACATTCAGAGAAGGGAGGGGAAGGCCGTGGAGGCGGGCTACAGGCTTCACGTGACTGGCTGGCTCTGGATGGTGCACACAAGGCTGGGCTTCCCTCCGTCGAAAATCCGGTGCGGCGGCCGTCTCTTCGCTCGGCACACGGACCCCGAGCGCCGCTGCGCAGGAAGCTTAAAGCGCTGGATCGTCCTACCCGCACGAGCGCGGCCTTAGCCTCCCTGGGCAAAGGAAGGGAGCTGCTCCTCACCCCTCCCTCCCCAGAAGAGAAAAATGCCAGACAAGCCATAGTACATTCCTAAAGGAGGTCTCTCCCCTTTACGCTACCCAATAGTAGTCTACGTCGAGATCTGCAGGCCAATGGCAGAAGAGCAGAGGACGTTTCCATTCAGCTCTATGCTACATGGGGGGGGAGATGTTGCCACGGCAGCCGTGCAGGAAGGCTTAGAGAAGCCGATTCTTCGCTCGCAACCGCCCGCTGCGCCCTGAACGCCAGTAGTTCGCTCCTGCGGATCTTTTAACATTGCATAGGGCTGGCGGTAGAGATTCTACCGATAGCGTCCCTGGTGAAGACTATAATCCCCTCAGCCACTTTAGCACCCCGGCAAAGACATCAAAGTGCGCTCTGATCCAAAGAAGTCTCAGTTCCTCCCAAAGGCACGTGTGGACCTCGAGTCCCCTCTCCTCCCCCGCTTGCAGAGCCGAACGGCCGTGTTACAATCGGCAACCGGAGAAGGCAGAGCGGGAAACTCTGGCTGCGTGAATCTCATGATCTTTTTGCTGGCCTACTGCTGCGGACACCGGCACTCAGCTGTTTGGGAATAGGGGCGCCAAAGTTAAAAATCTCGCCTTTTTCGCAGGCGCTACAGTATTGCACCCCATGTTTTCCCCTGGCATACGGTACCCCCCGGATGCCTTTGGACTCCCAATTACCAAAGTTCTTAGCCAGCGGAAGACACGAAATTGGGAAGGGTGACAACGAGTTGATGGCACATCGTCATCAATTATTGTTATCCTCGCTACTTGGGGAATAGGTTCCATTGAATTGAACCGAACCAACACCTAAATGCAAATATATAGGACTGCAGTGTTAGCGCTGCTCCGGAATAAGTAGTTTGTGGCTTGTAGTTGTGTATTTGAACCCATCCATATTTAATCTGCAAGAATTCTCCCCTTCCCTGGTTTCAGCATATAGCTTAGTAGTAAAATACATATTTTGCCTGTAGAAGGTCTTGCCATACTCAGTTCCTCCGTACCAATTGTGTGGAAAAGCCTGAAGCACTGCAGCAGGTTTTCTCTGGTGGCACCCTTGGCCACGCTGCCTGGGAAGAAGCTGCAATCAAACCGTGTTAGGTGGGCGTCAAGTTGGGAAAAGCTAGAGTGCTCTCAGTCGGTGGTTGCAATCATACAGCGCACTAACCGTGAACTTACTGGCCAATCATGTTTTAACGAAGCATGTTGTGTGATCTCACCCGCTATGATTAGCTTAATATTCGGTGTAACGTGCGAATCCAGAACATTGACTTAATTGAGTAAAGTCCAATTAAATTAACCATGACAACACAGGTTGCCTTAGGAAATGGATAAGAGAAGTCTTTAAAGTGATTTGCATATTTCCAATTTTGTCGTCATTTTAAAAAATTCTTATTAAAATCTCCACTCTATGTCCTGAAAAGCACTCGAAACTGTGTTTCCCTTCTCAATCTTTTAGTATAAATTTGCATATCAATCCACCGCAACCTGATAACCTCCAGATGTATTAGAATGAAATTCCTTTTATAATAAGATTTTTAAGCCAATAGTAAAAACTCCAAGGTGAGGAAAATCTGTTGTATTTGAATCCAAGGGGTGGGATGGCTGGTGGGGGAGAGAAACAGGTGTTACCTAATGGGACTGGGTGCACCAGCTTTGTCCAGGATTCACTGATGCCCGGTCACAGATTTTCTAATGGGCCTACTTTAGAGTAAAGGGAGTAAGAGTCCAGCTATAAAACCTTAAATGGCCCACTTTCCTTGGATTCATTCTTTCCCTCTTCCTTTTGCAACCTTCTGCCTGCATCTGTTAAAAAGTTATTTCCAAAACTTAATCTGGAGGCTCAAATTTTACAAGCCCTATCTTAATATCCTTCCTCCCTGCCACCACCTCTCTCTCCCTCTCTGTGGTCTGGTTCATTTCACACACAAGAGATGAATTACATCTCTAATTGGCTTTGTTTCATGTGTGTGCGCGCGCGCTCTTTAAAAGATGAAGCGTCAGCGTAAACGTGTCTCGTCTCAACTTGGGTGGTCAAAGCCAGGGATACCCCCCCCCCCCATTTGCTTCCTTACCTATGCACACGAAAGTGGGCTGCTTCATTCAAAGCTACAAGGGGGCTCCAGATCGATCCGGCCTCAGTATTCACATTTAAAGGCATGGCGGCCTTTAATGCGCATGCCCATGTAGATAGCCTACCTGGGCCACAGGGTTCAAAGCAGGTGAAACGGCAAGCTTAAGAAATAGTCTGGCTGGGCGAAAGCCTCTTGCTTGAAGGGTGCATAATACACCTTGGCTTTTTTACCCTTTGGCCTTCTTTCTCCACATGGTTCAGAGAGTGGAGAAACCCTAATTTATAGTGTCACCCAGCCACCACTGTGGCGGGAAAAAATTAAACGATATGGTACTATATCACTGTTCCATCAGAACAATGATGGTTGAATGACAGTGTAAAACATTGCTAAATAAGAAAATGACCAATGCCCTTGGCGCTCCACTCCCACTGCCAGCCTCCTGGATTGATCTTCTCTTGTACATGCGGATCTACGCATCATCTGACACCCATCTCTGGCATCACGATTGGCTGTCAGCAACTCTACCATTCACATGCACGAACACAGCAATGCCCACCTTAGACCTGTCCTAGGTAGCAACAAGATACTTCTGAAGTTTGGATCTATCTCCCTCTTGGAAAAGCTGTCCCCAGTCTGGTTCCTTCCAGAAACATTGCGCGCTTTATTCCCAGTCGAGCACTTCAGTGCATCTGAAGGGCACCAAGTTGCAGAAAACTGCTTTGGAATGGAGACAACAAAGAAGGTTGCCATCCCTTAGCTCACACACTGAAGAAATGCTGTTGCAGTAAACTACCTGCTTCAACTTACCCTAAGCAAACTGCAAAACTCCAGGCAACTGCTAGATGGCAGTGTGAGATACAGAACACTTTGGCTCTTTGTTGCCCTCTAGTCGTCATCAGGTTTTGCAGCCTAAATATAGCCTCAGAGGATGGAAGCCAGTCAAGCAGGAAGGCTCAGCATTTAAAACAGTATTAGAGGGCATCAATGCTATATCTTCAGTGCTTGCGCTTGTGTCTACTGTTTCCCTGGTAGGGGGTGCACCCTAACCCAAGTTCATGTGTGTGGCAGCTTGGGCCTGCTGTATCCCGTGAGTCTCCAGTGCTCCCAGGCAGGCTTCCTATTGAAACCAATCAGTAACTGGGTCTTTCAGGTATCAACGTTTTTTTCCTGGTAAGAAAAAAGATGGAAGGAGGAAAAAAATGGGGAAGGTTGCAGACTGCTTACAAGCTATCTAGCTTCCCTGCCATTAATGAGGGAAGATTAAATCACATAAGAAAGGTCACATCTGGCAACAATCTTCCTCCAGGATGGTGGATGAAGTTCTTCCTTGTTTACATTTCCATGCCCACAGCAGATGGCAGTGCCTAACTGATGGGCTGATCTGGAAGAAGCTGGGTTGGATCTGCTAATCCATTCATGGTTCATCCCCAGGAAATCCCAGGATTGAAGGACAGAGCAGGATGTTGAAAATGCAATTCTGGATATGACTGTGTGATTACCAGGAGTTGACCTCAACTCAAGGAAATCTTTCTCCTATTAAACTTCCAGTATGTTGATCTTTAATATGTAAAGAGGATATTCTAATTTGTAATACTCTGTTTAGAGACAGAAGTAACAAAGTTGTGTGACTTCTTAAATGTTTATTCATTATGGCTTAAGTCAACTTTCTCCAATTTGGCTCTTCTAGATGTGTTGGGGTTTCCAACTCCCATGAACTTTGTTGTCTGGGAAGAGTTGCATTCCCAATGCCACCTGGTGGACAATAGATTGAGAAAGATGGTTGATGCTGTAAGCAGCTGATTAGCTATTAAGTGGGTGTTTGGGCTTTTGATGTTTTTACTGCAACAGACTCAGAACTACTCCAGTGGAACTCTGCATAGACAGAACTAGAAATGTCCTTGAAATTTCCCAGTCTTGAAGGAAAATCAGCGTTCAGAGATGCTCACAGTGGAATGGTCAAAAAAGTCAGATGGCAGCCACAAATGGGGCTATCAAAGCTCCATCTTTTTTATGTTGCATATAAAAATGGGTGGGACTTTGATCACATGATCATGGCCAGCATCTTGGCTTTTTTTTACCCCCGTCACCATTCTATCTTGATGAGGAGATGAGCTAAGAAATACGATTGTTACAAGGTCTGCATGTATGTCCTTGGCAGAAATGGAGCTAAACAGAGCTGGGACAATCAAATATGAATCTGTGGATAGTACTAGTCCATGTTATTTTACTTCTCCTTAAGGGATATTTCTTCCAGGGTTAGTCAAAACTCAATTTGGAGTTATCTCCAATCTATGTGAGCAGTAAGTGGAAATGGATCATACAAGCCAGGTTCTCTGAGTTCATGCAAGGTGTTTTTTCTCACAATGGTTAATAGTTATATTTGTTAATGGCCTTATTTTCTTTTGGTGGAATACATGGCTTTTCATCCCAGACAATGCCAGGAATCACCCATTATGCTAAGTCACGATTTGCTTTGTCATGCCTCATTGATGAAACAAACAACAATTGGTTGCCTTCACACAACACAATAAGCCCATACCAAGCAAACCACCATATGGCTTACATCATATGTGCATCTGATCAATATCTCAGTTTCTCACTCACTAAATCCAGATACAGGGCATGGTTACTTGAGGGACCGTCTCCTCCCATAGTATCTGCCTGGTTGATTGAATCTGCAGGGTTGGCACGCTCTGGGTTCTATTGCTTAAACAATGCCACCTATTGGGACCCCAAAAGTTCATCTTCTCTGTAGCAGTGCCTGTCCTCTGGAATTAAGTTCCACAGAGACTGAAACAGCCTCTACCTTGCTGGTATTTCAAAGGGCTCTGAAGAGGTGTCTCTTCGCCCGGGCCTTTGGTGCCCCTTTTTTCCTTTTGCTGTGTTCCCATCAGGTTTGTTTTCTCTGCCATCTCTGTTCTTTTATTTTGTGTTGTTTTTGTATTGTGCCTTTGTTTTTAAATGTTTTAAATGTGTTTTTGTATTGTGCCTTTGTTTTTAAATGTTTTAAATGTGTTTTTGTATTGTGCCTTTGTTTTAAATTGCCCAGAGTTGCTGGGAGTTGGGTGGCATATAAATTTAATGTATTATTATTATTATATTATTATCATTATCATTATCTTACCTTTCAGCAAAGTTGCTTGCTGGATCTTGTTCTTTCAGACTGTAATCTGAGGACAAGTATAGGTGAGTGAGAGGATAGGCTGTTCAGGAAATAGGTGCATTTTCCTAGTCAGCTTCAAAATTGGCAATGACTATGATCAGCCTCACTAATTTAATCAATCAATGCATTTCAGGATAGGACACAACAGTGTCTGTGGTTTAAGCAGCATTTGGCTCAAAACATAATCCATAAAACAACATGGTATTATTTGTGATTAGGCTACAGCATGACATGATTCGTTAAAACAAACAAACAAAGTAGATAAGAGATGATCAGTGCTTGAAAGAAAGAAAAAATGCTAGTATTCTAGTTATACATTTTTTCTTAGCCAAGGGTTGCACCATAATAATGTGTGACTTTTGCAGCTAATTTCTGTGCATATTTACAAGGAAATGAACACCACTTTTCTCAACGGAGTTACTTTTTTGTGTGTGTGGATTTTTTTTATCCTGCCTTTATTATATTTATAAATGACTCAAGGCAGCAAACATACCTAATACTCCTCCCTCCTCCTACTTTCCTCACAACAACAACCCTATGAGGTGAGTTGGGATGAGAGAGAGCGACTGGCCCAAAGTCACCCATTAATTAATTAAATTAATGTACTTGTAAGTGTACATTAATTTAGAAGCTCAGCTTGTAATCCTATAGTACTTTGAGGACAGAGATTTGTCAGGGAAGGGAGTATAAAGAGTAAGAGAGACGACCTTGGCAGAATTATGCAAGAACCATTATATAAGCAAAGAGGGTTGAAACATTCTTTAAGCTCTGGGAAGCAAGATAACATTCAGAAACGACTTAGGCAGGCTCCCCCTGATTTGCTGGGAGTATAAGAAGGTGGAGATGTAAAGCACAGTCAGGCTTGCAAGAGTCTGCTTTTGTAATCTATCTCAATAAAGTATAGTTCTAGTCTTCCTGTGATTCCCATTGATTGTCTGGTCTACCTAGTACAGCTGACAGGAAAGTGGTGGGTGGAACTTAAATCAAACCAGTGGAGAGTATATATGTTCCCAGAGCAGATATGTTTAATCTTAGAAATATGTTCCTTATTGTTATTATTAAGCTTCATGAAAATCAATAGAATTTCCTTTTAAGTCCACTTGATTTTTTTTTTTTTAATGGTCTGTAAGCCTGTATTTCTCTCCAAAATAAGCACGTATAAAGGGCAGAAGACAGCAAAGTATGTATGTACTAGTCGGTGTTAGATTTAGAGTGTGTGCCTGTATACTTTCATTCATAAACACCCATGTCTGTACATCTATTCATCTTTCTAACCAAATTATTGGTTTTTTCCCCCACGGAGTGAAGCACATCAGTAACACATTCCAAAGCATTTGCGGTCCCTGTTGCTGTTGGATGGCCTGACTGGCTGCTGCTGTAGGAGCAGATGCGGTTTCAAGAGATACATTTTTCAAAGTGCAAGCAGGGCTTGGGAAAGACCCTCCAACTACATGACTCAAGTCCCACTCCTCTCACTCCCCTCTTGCCTTCCTTCCTTGTCCCCTCCTTGGGAGCTTAAGAAAGGAAATTGCTCCAGCCAACTTGTCAAAATAATGCAGCTAATTACCCCTGATCTCCTTTAATGGAAACCCGCTTCTCATGCCATAAAGGAGCAAATGAGAAATCTACAACACATAACGTACAGGAAAGAAGGCCTGGCATCCTGAGGAGATATTTGGGCAATGCTGAACCCAAGTCCTAAGAACCATAAATTCACCAAAAGGCAGGAGCAGGACAGTCCCTATGCTAGGAAACATGGGAATTCTATCAGAATAGCTTTGGGTAGGGAACAGCATCTTTTCCTGAAAACCTCAGGAAAGGGTGCCTTCTAAGGTAGGCTTCCAGGAACATTTCTCATTAGCTTCTCTCATCTGTTTTAATGTGTTTATATTAATGCAATCCTGTGTCAGATTTTTTTTAAAAAAGAAGACTGAACTTCTAGTCTCAAAATGTTCAGGATGTTTAAAATAAGAATAGAAAGAATACCAGTGAAAAAGGAAAACAGGCTCTCCTGCATTAAATTATGTGGATTTTCCCCCCATCTTGCAGCTGTTGTATCATACATGATATATTGTACAGAATAATGTACAATGTATGATTTACAATGCTTTATATGGAAGACAATGGTCTTCCTTTGTATGTAGTAACAAAGAAAAGAAAAAAGGGAGAAGAAAAGAATCATTAAGAAAAATAAAAGCAAACAAATGAATGAATAAAAGCTGCTGCTTTGGGAAGAAGGTTTTCCAATTTGTCCTCCAGATGTGTTGGATTATGAACCCATTAACCCAGACCAGAATGATTTATGCAGGCTGGGGATGATGGGAGTTGTCACCTAATCTATTTGGAAGTTAGAAAAAGCTACTCTAGGTTAGAAGTTTGGAAAATTGCCTTATATTGTATCAGATTATTGGCTCATCCTGCTTGGTTAGCATGGTTAGCCAAGAATGCAGGTAGCATGTCAGTGTTTTAGGCAGTAGTTTGTCTTCCTGAAGAATGCTGAGTTGAACTTCAGGAAGATTCTGCCTAGATGCAGAGAACTCTCACAGTCATTCCACCTTGCTCAGAATGGTTTTGTAGTAATGACAAGTGTTTTGAAAAAATGCAAATGATAATTTTTAGGGCTGTATTAAGAGAGTCAGCAGTTTAAGAAATAGAAAAGTGCTTGTTGTTTTCTTTTCTTTGTTTTCTTTCTTCTTTTGGACACTCAGGCATTTCTCCCAGGAACGTCTTTCTCTTATGCCCAGGGCAGGATGATTGTTCTGGTTGCTTGGTTTTGTTTACTGGGAATTTTGCACTTCCTCAGTTGCAGATTTTCTTTTTAAAAAACCTTTCCTATGATATGTCTTCATAAAAATACTCTAAAGTAGCTCATATAAAAATGTGTTGGCCTTTAGGATAGACATATATTTGGTCAACTAAGTCTAAAGTCAATATTTTGAATTTTATCCCTGTACGTCTGTGATGTAAAAAAGCTTCATGTGTTCCACCCTTCTTTCTTCCATCTACTCTAAATTTTATAACTACAGTAGGAACCTCCTTAAATAACGAACACCAAAGTGCTTTCATGCAACTTAAGAGCTTATAGCATAGCTCAATGTCCCTAAAACTGTGCCCTCCAGACAGAGGTGCCCACAGGAGAAAAGGAGGTAAAAAAGTAAAAATGGTGGCCACGACCACGCCATCAAAGCTCCATTCCTTTTAATGTGCATCTTCCAATGACACACATCAAAACGTTGGCAGACCATCAACTGCACAGTGACAGCTACCATCTTGACCTTTTTTAAGCCATCCTGCCAACATCCCTGGCTCCAGATGAAGGTTGTCTTTGCTGACATCTCACTGTCACTTATCTCCTGGTTTTGCAGGAATGAAAGCAGAGATAAGAGAGGAAGCAAGGTGGACAGGACTGAGTTCCCAGTGAAGCAATGTGGTTCTAAAAATTATAGTCTGATGTCTGCCACCCACAGGGCCAACAGAATTAAGTAGCACTTAAATAGAATTAAGTATCATTTGGGGTGGGAAATAACACTTCCAATGCTTTTCATGGAGGGAAAGAGAAGAGTTTGTAGGTAAAGGTATTAATCTTCTCTTCTGACATGCTGTTTTTTAAATGTAGAAAAAGTGTTTTTTTCCCTTCCTTTTTTTCAAGTGGGGTAGAAGAGCCTTCAGATCCAGAAAAATATTTTATGTAAACTAAACTGGCTCTCATTTACTGACACAGACTGAGCCCCTGATAGGTTGACCTACCTTTCCCAACCCCAGTCTATACCTAGAGCTGAGCTCTGTGTGACACAGAATGAAAAGGCAATGGGCATACGACTTTGTACTTTCAGAGTGAAGGAGGAGGGAGTGATACCTCAACTGTGTTTTCAATGCCACTAGAACAGTAAAAGGGTGATTTTTCTCCTCAGCATCCCCATTCATGCATATCAAAGAAAAAAATGAAAGCAAGAATGGACAGGGTTTGGGGCTACATCTTTTGGGAGGACAACTGGGGGAAGTGCTGAGGCCATAGTGGAGGGGGCAATGAAGCAAGGCGAACAGGGCACATCATTGAACTGGGTGAGGCTGTGTTTTTCAAGTTGATTAAATATTTTAAACCTAGGATAAGGCTCAGTTACATTACTCTTTCCTATCAAGCAACAGAAGAAAACAATTATCCCAATTATTAGTGGGAAACTGCCATATGTTGTGGCCTGGCCAGCAGGGGGCTCCTGGGAGGTCCCAAGTGTTCCCCATTCTGGCTTCATGGAACTGAACCTAACTTCAATCTGAAACAATTCAGTCTAGAATTCTAGTCCCATGTTCTAGGTAATGTGCAAGGGTTCTAAGTACAAACACCACAGAAGAGCTTTACATTTAATTTTGTACTTGTATTAAGAGGAAGACAGAAGTTTTGTCATCCAATGGGTGATTTCTTATCCAAAGACAAGAGATCTGTATTGCTCATTCACTCTGCTGCCCATTTGGTGAAATACAGCATAGTATTGTTCATGTAGTCTGACTGAATCTTTGGGGGTGAGAACTAAGCAGACTTTCTTGGACTCACTGCTGATGGACACATTTAGTAGATATACAGACATGAGAAATTGTCAGGAAGTAAAGCCATTCAAACTCTGTATCTGCCCTTTTTAAAAAAAGAATTGTTGCTAATCTGCTTAATGCATTGTGCCTCCATCTATTTTATACAATATAGTACAAGGAGAGGAAATAAAAGGAAGGTCCATACATGTGATTAGGATAAAATCAGAGAAGACCGATATTTTAATTTAGATGGATTTGCTCCATCAGTTTTCTATCTAGTGTGTCTGAAAGCAATTGGGGAATTTTAAAAATAAATAAATAAATAAAGGGGGGGAGTATTTTCTTCCTTCTCACCATTGTGATCCATGCAAGTGAATCTTCTTTTCCGTATGCTGTAAGGTTATCATAATCCTATGCACAAATAAATGAACACATAAATTGGATGGAATGAATAGTGGGGAAAAATATTTATTTAAATATCTCTACTTAGGCATGGGCCTATTACCCATTAACTGAAGGTGAAGGGGATGTTCCTGTGACTTGGTTTTATTTTTAACTACTTTGAATCTTTAATGTCATTTGTTTTTAAAAAATCAGAAAGAAAGCCCAGATTGTCCTATGGAAGGTTCTATAGACAAAACTTCTATTGATTTCTGAAGGATCTGGAACCCAGGTAAATCTATGGAACACAACGTGTCCTGTAAACTGTGGACACACAGTTTGCATTAGGAAAACAGAAATAAGGATGTTGAAATCGGGATGAATCGGGATGAAAAGCAGTGTTGAAAAGTGCCCTGTTCTAACAGTGGTGCCAGGAGCCAAGAAGGAAGACAAATTGCACTGAAGCCAAAGTCTGGTTTATGAGGCTCCAGTGTTTAGTATGCTTTGAAGGTTGCCTAACCACACTTATTTACAGTGGTGGTCCAGAGGGTTGGACAGGAACCAGGAGAAGGATGTCTCAGTTCCATAACTTGAAGGCACATACATTATGCCCTGGGTGGCCCAGAAAAAGACACCATCTATAACGATCTTCAAACACACCTGGAAGGCAACAGCTTAAATTTATAATAATTATTATGGAATATAAGTTTTGGGATGGTTGATCTAGAAACTTCCATCCTAAGCATATTAATTTGGAAAGAAGCAAGTCAGTTTGTTTCAAACAGAGTTTAACTGCCTAGTAAGTATGGTAAGATGGCCAATCCTAAACTCCATGTTCTATCTGTGAAATGGGAACAGTCTGTAAGAATGCAGGAAATCAATACTCTATTGTGTTTGTAAAACACTTTCCACAATCAAAGGAATTAATATTGATATTCTATGACTTTGATCTGGGAGTAAGTCCTATTGAACAAAATAAGACCTATTCCTCATGGATCAGGCTGTACAAAAAAAAGTATGTATAAAATTAAAGCCGTTCTAATCTTGGGAGTAACAAACAGTGCTTAAAGAGTGTTAGCTGCTGCTGCTGCTATTCTCTATTACATACAAGGAACTCCTTTTCCTCACTAATTTACAACTGAATTTTCACACATCAGATGGCTTCATGCACCTGGCAGATCTATGAGTGAACTCACAACTGGCTGAGTTCATGTCATACAGAGCTGTAAATCATGATTTTCAAATCCCAGATGGCTGGGTTCACAGAACACATTAAGTCACAAACAAAACCAACCTGAGGCTTAACACAACATGCGAATGAAGCCATTATATGATAGAAGTACATATAATAGCAGCCTCATCAGTGATTAAATTAATAAAAAAAGGAAATTGCTGGTTTTCTGTTACCTCCCAAAGTCTGGCTTCATGTTTCATGATGAAATGGTCTGCTCTGTCACAAAGGCTAACTATTAATCTGCAACCTAAAGATGAAGTTCAAAAGATAGTAAGGAAGTAAGGAAGGGTGACCTTGGGCTGGATCAGCCTCAGTTGGACTGGCTGTGTTCCCCACACACAGATGTTGAAGAAGACCCATCCAGGAAGGGATCACAACCCGTCTCTGCTAATGTGCGGCACCACTCCAGTCCTCCACGGGCGTGTTTGGAAGCAAAGCCACTTCCACTCTGAAATGGATTGGATTTCTGAATGAAGACGCCAATCCGGGGACGGCGTCTTTGAGAAAGACGACCTGGCCTATGAGAGCCATTTACTCTCGAGTAGTGATTCTACTGTTTCAAGAGAAGCTCTTAGAGCTAGTGATACAGGCCTCCAGAAGGCGGAGAAGATGCAGCTTGTAATCTTCCTGCCCGCAAAGCCCTCGAAACAGATTCTGTTCCTCGGACTCTTTTCTCTCTCTCAGCCCTCCTTCTTTAAATGCCGTTTACAGCGAAGAGTATCTTTCTTGCGGGCGGGGGCAGAAAGCGAAGGCAACCCGAGGCGACCCTCCAGTTCCTCCTCCTCCTCCTCCTCCCCTCAGCAAAACAAGATCCCGCGCGCTCTGCAACCATTTGCACTCCCAGGACGCCTAGTTTTTCCTCTGACCTTCCCCGCTCTTGTCTCGCTCTCTCACACGCACACACTTTCTCGGCAGGGCTCCGTAGCCCGGGGGGACTGATTAGCGGAAAGCAGGGCGGCGACCCTTTCAAGTGTGAAAATGGGATCCAAGAGACCCCCCTGGCCGGGAGTAATTACCGATCGCGTCCAGTCCTCTTAATTCCAGCGGCGGCAGCAGCTCTCGCCGCCACCGGAAAAGGACACCTTGGCCGCTGCAGGCGTGCGTGCGAGTGTGTGTGTGCGCGCGTGCGTGCGTGAGTGAGTGGTGTCAGGAGCGAGGCGAAGCACCCTGTTTCTCATCACTCTCCCTCCTTCCTGCCAAAAACCGTCCTTGCTTCCTCTCCTGTGGTTACGTCCTCTCCCCACAGCCTCCGCCCGTCCCACCGTGAATCGGACGCCACCTCTCTGAAGGCTCTTCAGCGGCCAGGAGCTCCATCTAGACCTCGCACCCGCTCCCCCTTCTGACTTGTCCTCTCCCCCCTCCCGCGCGAGGCCATTTGCCGGACCCGCAGCCGCATCTTTTACTTACCATCTCCCCCCCCAACTCCCTCGAGGCAAAAGGTTGAGCTCCCGGTGGGCTGGATCAATTTCGCGTAGTGCCGCCGCCGAGGCAGAGGACTCGGGCAGGAGCGCATCAATTGGCCTCAGCTCCCATCCTGTTTGGGCTTCCCTTCGTCCAGTCCCCCCACCTCGGCCCCGCCAGCACACTCCGTATCCGAAAGTAACCGAAAGTGCAAAAAAACAAGCAAAAAAACAAAACGCACGCACCACCCAACCCGAAACCCAGAATAATCCTCCTAGGTTGCAGGCAATCGGCGGAGTGCGGGGAAGGCGCACAATTGCCTGCCTGTTTCTATTAAGCGCTCCATCGTCCTCTCCATGTGGGTGGTCTGGCTTTCTCAATAGGCAGGACCTGTCGGGGTCACGTGATGGATCCGAAAAACTTCACCCCTTTTTTTACAATAAACTTAAGGAACGCAAAGTAAACTAAAGTAACGCGCCGCCATCAGCACAGCCCTCTTGAGTAAACAAGGGCGGGCAGGCAGGCAACTGCTGTCCAAGGGTCCCCTGGCTCAGGCGATTCCCGACCTGAAACCTGAAATTGACAAGGTGGCTGGAAGGAACAGCTTGTTGCCTCCTCCCTATCTTTATCCCTTCCTTCCTCCCTTCCTTTCTTCCGACTTTCATTTGCAAATAGCACCAATCTTAACAGAGCACACAAACCTCCTTTCATCTTTTGCACAACTCTTTTAGCCTGATTCTTTTTCCTTTTTTGGCCCAGGGGAGAAACAAAGTGTGTTTGTGTTGTTGTTGTTGTAAGTGTGTCTCTCTCTGTGTATTTTGCAAGATGTGAGGGGGACCAGATGCTGGAATGCAGTTCTCCTGTTAAAATAAATACAGGGTTGAGTGTAAAATGAAGTGAAAGGGGGACTAGAGTTTTCCCTGTGCTGAAATGTTTATCCATTCCACCCAGTGCTTGGTTTACAAATGTTTGGCCCTGCAGGATTTATGTTAATCCTGGCCATTTTTTAAAAAAAAGGTTCATTAAGAAGGTATTTGCCTCCAAGGTGGCAAATACACAGTGCACAACAAAATGACTAGTCCAGATGACAGAAAATATCTGATCGTGACTTCTGTCTAGTTAATCATAGTGACTCATTTATATTTTTTATTTTACAGATAGAACAGAAAAATCTATCCTTTGACATAGGATGCCTAACACCATCATCAACTAGATCCTTAATATGGTGCTTTTTTGAAAAGCAATCTTAGCCATGATAGCCCATTAAAAAAAATCTGTGCTTGGGTAATACTTTTATTAGGGCCAATAAAAAATGTTACAAAAGTGTTACAAAAGAACTCGGCAGCTATGGGTTTTGGGGTTTTTGAAAAAAAATAATTCATGTAAGGATGAGAATCAGAACCATCTTCTTGCAGAGCTACACTGACAGTATATCATTCTGAAACCTGGAAGATACTGCTAGAAAACAGAGATCCTATTTCAGCAATGTCAGCAGCATATACTTCCTGTTAGGTTGATCCAATCCACCTAACAGGATGGAGTCTGCAACTTTTTCTGGCACTAGGTAGCAACAGTTTTTTGTTTTTTTAAAAAATCAAAACAAACCAAAAAAATCTGAATATCAGGAGACAGTGAACATCTTCAATGTTTTGATAAGATTTTATAGGATTTCAGTGCTCTTATCTGAAAGTTGAGATTTTGGCATTTCATGTGAAGTCTCATGAAGATGCAGTAACATTGTTTAAGATCTTATAATTGCTATGGTATCAGAAGACTTGTGAGATTTTCCATTATTTGGGAGAGGCTGCCCTGGCACCACTGGGCAGTGTATTGCTGACTCCTT
The DNA here is from genome assembly GCA_030867105.1 of Liasis olivaceus. NCBI lineage: Eukaryota > Metazoa > Chordata > Lepidosauria > Squamata > Pythonidae > Liasis > Liasis olivaceus. The sequence goes on from CM061348.1 coordinate 200,514,035, forward strand.
ATTAACAGGATCAATGACTCATGATCAATGATTTGGTTGATTCCTGTAATTTAGTCTGGATATCAGTTCCCAGGAGAAAAATTGGGTAGCTCAAATTCAATCATTAAAAGAAAAAAGAAAAAAGTGAAAGAAATTAAGACATCACTGTTCCACTCTTTAGCTGAAAGCAAACAGATCAACAGACTTTCCAAAAGAGCTTCAACTTATCAAGGATCTGTAAGAAAATAGATCTTATCCTCTGCTTTAAAATAAAAAAGAGATGGCATGGAAGGAGAAGTGATTAGTAGGGAGGAATAAAATAGCATACACTACTTTTTTGTATCAAGATGACAAAATGACATGCCCAGGAAAGACCTTGTCTCATGGATGCTCACTGTTGAAAAACAAACTTCAGGAGACTGGTGAGAAATAGACTGAAGCAAGGGTGCACACAGTGGGGTTCAAAATAGTTAAGATGGCAGTCACAACCACATGATCTAAGCCACACCCCTTTTTATGTGCATCTCAGGTACAACATATGTAAAAAAGGGACAGAACTTTGATCACATGGTTGCAATTGTTATCTTGACCTTTTTGACACCCCCCCCACTGCAAGTGCCTCTAGGAGTCTGGGGCATACCAACCTTTTTTTGGGGTGGCTCCACATGTTTTGGAATGACTTTCTCTGTGAAGGGCAAATGATTCCATCTTTCTTGGCTTTCAGAGGAAAATTATTTATTTGTTCCAAAATGTGTTTTATAAGTTCTATTTTTCTTGTTATTTTCATAATTCACACATTGAATGTTATTTTAATCTACTTTGTGAGATAAACCATCCATATATGTCCAATATCTTGAACTCTTATGTCTCATGTCTATCCCCATATATTTTTCAGAGAGTTGCTATATGATTGCGCTGTTCTATGAATGCTTCAGCCACATGCCTAGACACTCCTGGCTGGATTGAACATTTGAGTATCCAAATATATCAGCAGAAAAGAAGTGAGGCATGTTGAAGGCATCAGGGACTGGATTGCCACTTACCCAAAGAAGAAAGCAGTCAAATCCCACCCCCAGATCCCTCCCCAGCTAAACATTTCAACATGGCTAGGGCAATCAGCAGTAATCTGAATGAGCTTCTAAAAATACTGTCTAGTTTCAGAAGTTTATCAAGGGGCATTTCAACAATATTCATGTTTCTATCACTGCCAAAGTTATCTTGGTTAAATGCTTTCAATTTATGTTTTGTGACATTTGAATGAGGCTTCTTCCATGGAGTAATCTGCTTTCCCATTCCCTTTCAGCAGATTTGGTCACAAGTCTGCAAAGATTTAAAACAGGGCCTTTTTAGTGATGGTTTCCATGGCTCCATTGTGGAATTTCTTTGGGAGAATCAACAACTAATGATCCTTCTGGTTCTTATTTGTAGGTCACAATTAACTCTATCTCTTAAGCAAATTTCTCATCATTTAATATAATGATACAGTTTAATCTGTTTTACAAAATTTCTGGTTATGTTATTGTGATTGTTTGATACATTCTTTTAAGTAACTTAAGATAGTATCCCTCAGGAATATTAAAACAACAACAACAAAACCCAAAACAACAAGAGAAAATGATGCCAGGATCCTCCTAAAGGGAAATGGAGGATCTTGAGAGTGACCTCCCTTCTGTATTCACTTTTACATGTGTGCATCTGAGTGCCAGCACTTCTTTCTGACTAGCATATGGTGAGATGGGTGGAATCGCTTGTTTCTTTTCAGGATACCTTTTGGCCTTACTGTATATCTGTGATTAACATGATGTTGTAATTCAGGGCCATTGGGTTTTCTTGAGCCTTCATTTATGGAAATGTTGTTCCAAAGCTTGATAATCTTAGATTTCATCCTTGATAATATGACAACACCTTAGCTCCTCATTCTGTATGGTACAGCAAATGTAGGAACTCAGTGGTGTAAAGTTCATGCTTTGCATGCAGAAACTCCCACATTCAATCTTTGGTCCCTGTTCTTTTCCTATTTAAAATGATCTCTAGTTGAAAAAAAAAATCCCTGCAGAAAACAATCATCATTAGAAAAGAAAATGCTAGTGGTCTAACTTAGAATAAGGCACTAGTTTCATATATTAATCTTGCAGCTGATCTTGTCACTAATGAAATTCTGGGTCACAGATTTAATGAGTAAGTATCAGTTTTCAACTATACATTCTTATGTAGAATTCCAGTAAACCTCCAGGCAGGAAGCATTTAATCCAGGGATGAAGCTTTAGGTCAGTGTAGATAAAACTGTGCTTATGTACACATTCATACTTTTTCATGTGATGTTTAGGTCATGTACACATGGGTGCATTTGAAGCTAGAAACTATTCTTTTGTGTCACTTGAAATCACTGCAGCAGGCAAGTTGGTACCTACCAGATCTTTTGAACTGCAACTCCCACAGTCCTTGGTCACCATTGGTCATGCCAACTGGAGTTGGAGTCCTAGAATCTGGAGAGCCTTAGATTACCTAACCCATCCCTATAACTTCTCCCAGATTTGGAGTAAACTTCATGAAAGCAGAAACTTAGTAGACTTGGGGTATATTCACATGCAGTGTTTGTGCTCCTCCTGGATCCGTTCCACATTGCGAGATGCCACAACACAGTTGCTGTTTGGCAGCTGAACCGATTTATTTTCTAGCCCAGCTGCGGTTCATCAGGAAACACACTGAATCCTGTTACAGCACCGCAGCTCAAAGGCTGGTCACTTTCCCATCTGCAGGAAATGTTGACTCACCCTGTCTCCCACCTCCTGAATTTTTGACACTTCTGTAGAAGTAACTTGGTACTAGTATTTCTGTGCTGTTTTAAGGTGAGTAGAGGGGTGGCACCAAGCAGTTTTGTAGTCCCTGTCCCTTGAGTGAAACTTCGGTATTTTAAAAGGCACCACATGTTCAACAAAACAGTCATTGGAACAGGAGAGGCTGGAACACAGATTGTTTCTGCAGTCTTCTATTTCAGGGGTTTCAAACTTTAGGTAACTTATTAAAATTAAGTAAAAAATCCACAGAAACTCTGATGAAAAGACAACCTTCTAGTGGTAGAAAACTGGCTCTGTTGGGGTGAACTTTTGGTTTCATCACCGTTAGTTTCTTACAAATCCCTATCAAGTTCTGATGGAATTTCATGCAACACAGTTTGAAGAACCCAGTTCTATTGATAGTCAATCAGGTGGGTGTACTGAACACTTCATGTGGTGTTCCCTGCTTTTTGACATCAGCATCAGTGAGAATGACTATGGTTCGGCTTGAAACTCACTTAGAAAGTTGAGGAACAGGGATGATGTGAAAGGGACTTGAACTTTGTTTACTTGAGTTACATTTCAGTAAGCTGCTTCCTGCGAGGAAGCTGGAAGTTCTATGGCAAAACAGAGTTGCCAACAGATCGGATCAATTCAGTTGAAACTTTAATCATATATTAATTTGCTGAGAATTCCTATTAGATAATATGTATTGCTCAAGAATGTAGAGTAATTCACAATGTTAGAATGTGATACAGTAGTTGCACAATGAAAAGGGACAGTTCTTTTCAGCAAACAGGAACACATTAAAGAATTATAATAAGGGAGGAAGGAAACAGTAAAAAAATATATCAAGAGCTTCTTTGGAACTTCTAATTCTTACATTTAAAAGACAAAACATTCTGATGAATGGGTACATTTGGTTAGCAACTGGATAACTACCTATCAGTAGTTGCTTCAGTTTGCAACTATACTCCAATGTAAGACAGTTCTTCAACCATCAATAAGCATAATACTGTCCTGGAATAAATGGTGATTTATGGAATGTTATTAAAACTGTTTATGGGAACCTTAAACAAATATAACAACATTCCAGTAATGAATGTTTTTGACTTGTGTTTTACAAAATCATAATGGAAACCTTTGGCTGTCCAATAAAGAATCTTGAAAAAAAGTCCTGGCTAGCCCTTGACTGTAATAAAGGGTTGTCCGTCCATCCATCCATCCATCCATCCATCCATTTATCTCTTTGCGCAGAAGGACCCTTTCAACAGTTCAACAGAAATTTCAAAGAGCATCTATTAATTTCACAGAATGTAACTTTCAGAAGCATTTAATGAATGTGGTATATAAATTACAGTTTTGTAAAATTGTAAGTCCATATTCATACTCTCCAATGTAGAACTCTGAGTTCTACATGGATGCCCATCCTGTTCATGAATATATCAATTTCTTCAAAAGCATTTGTCTCAGGGCCTACTTCTTCTACTGAAATGAATGAAGAAATCTTTACAAGTGAGGTAAATATTCTTTATGCAGCCAAAGCCACCAGTGACGCAGTATGAAGTAAAAAAGGGAGAAGAAATATATTCCTGCTGGGAAGACCCCTGGTGCCATCTTTACTTTTTAAAAGACTCTTTTAATTAAGCAATAATTATGGATGAAAGCTAGTATGTTGCAAAGTGAAGTATCAGCCTCTAGACAGATTTTCTTTCCAAAAATGTATTTGGGCTCCACAATAGGCCCCATAATAGCATTACTGGAAAATAAAAATTAGGTAATTGAAACCCAAGTTTTTTTGGAAGTGTTTCTATCACTTGCCCTGAAAAAGTCAAGGTGGAGTACTACAGACCATCCAGTTAAGGTATGGAAGGGTTATGGGGGAAGTTATGGAGATTTTCAGGAAACAATCTCACAATCAGGAGACAACCTTTGCCTTCCAATAAATAGGTGTTTTATTCAATATTACATTAACTGGACAGTGTCCAGTTTTATTCTTTTCAGAATGCTTTAATGGCAGGAGTTATTTTTCTAAATTGGAGAGTTATTGATTACTATCTAACTATTTTAATTTCAAGTTATAATTTATGACAAGGAATCCCAGAACTGTCACGAAATAGAGTATTACAAATGAGTTGGAAAATTAACATTAAGTCAATCTGATTATTTCTAATTATTTATATGGATTCCACATACTAGCTGGCTAGCTTTGCAAATTTCCTGCATTCTGGGCCAGCAACATGGCCTTCCACAGGGGAGTGTTCTTGCCCCTCTGTTATTTAATATATATACTGATGATCAGCCTGTTGGTCCTGATACATTGTCTTTCATCTATGCTGGTGATCTGGCGCTTACTGCTCAGGGAGCCAACTTTGAGGAGGTGGAAGTTAAGCTTACTCTGGCTCTTAAGAATATGTCAGAATACTATAATGAGAATGGACTAAAACCTAATCCATCAAAACCTAATGTCTGTGCATTCCATCTCAAAAACAGGCAGGCCAGATGTAGGCTTGATATTATCTGGGATGGAGTGAGTCTGGCACATTGTGAGACACCATGTTATCTTGGCATTATATTGATTGAATCTTAACCTTTAAAAGACATTGTTGCAATTTAAAGCAAAAGATCTCCACCCGTAATAATCTCCTCAGAAAGTTGGCTGGAACTATCTGGGGTGCCCACCCTATTACTCTACGAATGGCCGCCCTCGCATTGTGTTACTCGGCAACAGAGTACACCTGCCCTGTTTGGGGTCGGTCTGCGCACTCTATACATGTGGATAGGGTGCTTAGTGATACATGTTGCATCATTACTGGATGTCTGCACCCCACTCCACTTGATAAACTGTATATCTTGGCAGGAATAGCCCTGCCAGGTGTTAGAAGGAGTGTGGCACAAGACGTGGAATATGGAAAGGTGTTACATGATCTGGCACACCCATTATTTGGCCAAGTACCTCCTACAAAAAGATTGAAATCAAGAAGGAGCTTTTTAGACTGCGCCAAGGAGATTGTTACCACACCTCAAACAGAATGATTAAAAAGATGGATATCTCAAGCAAAACATCTTTATGAATGGATAGAACCGCTTGAGGAGTTGCCTGGAGGTTCAGAGGAGAAGTGGACAGTTTGGAGATGTTTAAACAGACTGTGCACTGGTTTGGCTAGAACTAAAGACCATATGGAAAAATGGGGGTTTCTCCCTGAGGACAAAGATATTTACTGAGAATGTGGCGCTATTCAAACAACTATCCATCTTTTACAGAGTCCGTTGGGACCAGCATGCACACGGAATGATTTGCTGGCCGGAAATACTTTTGCCATCAATGTGGCCTGGCATTGGGCAAGAATTATATAAATCTATACTTTTATTAAAGTTTTTAATTTTTTTAAATTTAGAGTAATAATTTCCCCCTTTCCAGTTCCTGCATTTCTGACATGAGACGATGCAAGCTTTGCAAATTATAGTTCAAGTAGATCAGATTGGAGCTGAAAAAAACCTGGCTGACCACTAGATGGCAGCAAAGAGATACAAAACACTCTAACTCTTGCTGCCATCTTGTAGTTACTAGGACTTTTGCAGTTCAGATCTAGTAGCTCTAGATCCAAGATATCTAGAAGTCATCAAATAACCTTAGATTGACATTACATTGTTAAAGTTAAGCACCTGGTACCTCCAAGTGTTTCCTACTATAGTTCCTATGACCCCTGTTAATTAGCCATATTATCTGGGGTTTATGGAAGTAGCAGGCTAAAATAATCTTGTCCAGATAAGAATATTTTTATCTAAACTTCCTTTAGCACACTTTATTTATAATTTGTAACAGTTTGTCTACAGAATTCTGAATTGGATTAAAACTGATGCCTATTTGCAGGTGTACTGGAACTCTTCCTTGCCCATTTGTCTTTTGTATTAGCTAATAATAAGCAAGTGCACCTGTTGAGCTAAGCCACCATTTGTTTGTTTGTGTTTGTTCGTTTCATGTTTAGTCAAATAAGCCATAACTGGCTGGTTTCACCCAATACAACATGACACAGCGTGTTAGGCTAACCCAGTTAATTGTATTTTGTTTGCAAATGACAATGACTAGCTTGATATAATACTGTCAACTAAACACAAATCACATTTTGTTTTAGTGTGACGTCTATACCCAGACTGTGGTTTAGTAAGCAGTCATAATCATATAACACCAGTATTTAGACATTACATTGGTTTCTAGTAGCCTTCCAAGTACGACTCAATGTGCTGGTTTTGAATTATAATGTGCTTTATGATTTGGCATCTAGGTAGCTTCAGGACCATCTCCTCCAGGTAGAACCAATCTATCAAGCTTGCTCATCATGAACTGAACTGTGAAGTTTAGAGAGGAAGAAGAGGAGGAGGAAACAATGTTATTCAGTCTTTTCTCCAGTAGTCTGTGGAATAGACTACTCCAAGAGACCCAGATGCTGCCTTCTCTGATGGTATTAAGGAAGGCAGTTTAAGATTACTGTTGGGATAATGGACATGGTAATTGATAATTTTTCATTGTTTTAACCATTATATGTATTTGTTTTACTGATTTTATCTGGAGATGTTATAAACTGCCAGGAATCCTTGCAGAGTCAGCAGTACATAAATACCATAGTTAATTAATAGAGTAAATAAATGATGATTTAGAAGGCACCATGGCTAGAAGTACACGTCTTGCTAAGCAAAAGCCTCCTTCCTCTTGTGCCACATGATGGTTTCATGAGATAGATCAGCCAGCCACAAAATACAGAAGGTGTTCAGAAATTAACAAATCAGGAACAAACTGATCATTTCAAGAAATTAGTTTGCAAAAGTAACACTGCTTGAAACGTTCCACTTCAGTATCTTTCAGGCCACATGGCTGGGATGAATCATCCTGTGCTTCTGCTCTTGATTAGGGTTGTTGTTGTTCAGTCGTTAAGTCGTGTCCGACTCTTCATGACCCCATTGCGCCAGGCCTTCCTATCTTTCACTGCCTCCCTGAGTTTGCTCAATTTCATGCTCATTGCTTCAGTGATGCTATCTAGCCATCTCATCCTCTGCCGTCCTCTTCTCCTTTTGCCTTCCATCTTTCCCAGCATCAGGGTCTTTTCCAAAGAGTCCTCTCTTCGCATTAGGTGACCAAAGTATCTGAGCTTGAGCTTCATTATCAATCCTTCCAATGAGCAATCAGGGTTGATTTCCTTTAAGATTGACTGGTTTGACCTCCTAGCAGTCCAGGGGACTCTTAAGAGTCTTCTCCAGCACCACAGTTCAAAGGCATCAATTCTTCGGCGTTCAGCCTTCTTTATGGTCCAGCTCTCACAGCCATACATTACTACTGGAAAAACCATAGCTTTGACTATGCGGATCTTTGTCGGCAAGGTGACGTCTCTGCTTTTTAATATGCTATCTAGGTTTGCCATAGCTTTCCTCCCAAGGAGCAAGCGTCTTTTAATTTCATGGCTGCAGTCTCCGTCTGCGGTGATCTTGGAGCCCAAATAAATGAAGTCTGTTACTGCTTCCATTTCTACCCCTTCTATTTGCCAGGGATTGATGGGTCCAGATGCCATGATCTTAGTTTTTTTAATGTTGAGTTTCAAGCCAGCTTTCGCACTCTCCTCTTTCACCCTCATCAAGAGGCTCTTTAGTTCTTCTTCACTTTCTGCCATTAGGGTGGTATCGTCTGCATATCTGAGGTTATTGATGTTTCTCCCTGCAATCTTAATTCCGGCTTGTGATTCTTCCAGCCTGGCATTTCTCATGATGTACTCTGCATATAGGTTAAATAAGCAGGGTGACAGTATACAGCCTTGTCGTACTCCTTTCCCTATTTTGAACCAATCGGTTGTTCCATGACCGGTTCTAACTGTTGCTTCTTGGCCCGCATACAGATTTCTCAGGAGACAGGTAAGGTGGTCTGGTATCCCCATCTCTTTAAGAATTTGCCACAGTTTGTTGTGATCCACACAGTCAAAGGCTTTTGCATAGTCAATGAAGCAGAAGTAGATGCTTTTCTGGAACTCTCGTGCTTTCTCCATGATCCAGCGAATGTTGGCAATTTGATCTCTAGTTCCTCTGCTTCTTTGAAACCCAGCTTGTACATCCGGTAGTTCTCGGTTCACGTACTGCTGAAGCCTAGCTTGTAGGATTTTGAGCATAACCTTGCTAGCATGTGAAATGAGTGCAATTGTGCGATAGTTTGAGCATTCTTTGGCATTGCCCTTCTTTGGAATTGGAACGTAAACTGACCTTTTCCAGTCCCGTGGCCGCTGCTGCGTTTTCCAAACTTGCTGGCATATTGAGTGCAGCACTTTAACAGCATCATATTTTAGTATTTTAAATAACTCAGCTGGAATACTGTCATCTCCGCTAGCTTTGTTGTTAGTAATGCTTCCTAAGGCCCACTTGACTTCACTCTAGGATGTCCGGCTCAAGGTCAGTGACCACACCAGCGTGGACATCAGGGACATTAAGATCTTTCTTGTATAGTTCTTCAGTGAATTCTTGCCACCTCTTCTTAATCTCTTCTGCTTCTGTTAGGTCCCTGCCTTTTTTGTCCTTTATTATGCCCATCTTTGCACTAAATGTTCCTTTGATATCTCCAGTTTTCTTGAAGAGATCTCTAGTCTTCCCCATTCTGTTGTTTTCCTCGATTTCTTTGCATTGCTCATTTAAGAAGGCCTTCTTATCTCTCCTTGCTATTCTCTGGAAATCTGCATTCAGTTGGTTATATCTTTCCCTTTCACCCTTGTTTTTCCCATTCCTTCTTTCCACAGCTATTTGTAAAGCCTCATCAGACAGCCATTTTGCTTTCTTGCATTTCTTTTTCTTTGGGATGGTTTTAGTTGCTGCCTCTTGGACAATGTTACAGACCTCCATCCATAGTTCTTCAGGCACTCTGTCTACCAAATCTAATCCTCTAAATCTATTCATCACCTTCACTGTGTACTCACATGGAATATGATCTAAGTCATACCTGAGTGGTCTAGTGGTTTCCCCTACATTCTTCAATTGAAGCCTAAATTTTGCAGTAAGAAGCTCATGATCTGAGCCACAGTCAGCTCCTGGTCTTGTTTTTGCCGTCTGTATAGAGCTTCTCCATCTTTGGCTGCAAAGTATGTAATCAATCTGGTTTCGGTATTGACCATCTGGTGATGTCCATGTGTAGAGTCGTCTCTTGTGTTGTTGGAAAAGAGTGTTTGCTATGACTAGCTTGTTCTCTTGACAGAACTCTATTAGCCTTTGCCCTGCTTCATTTTGTACTCCAAGGCCAAACTTGCCTGTTATTCCGATTACTCCTTGACTTCCTACTTTAGCATTCCAATCCCCTATGATGAAAAGGACATCTTTTTTTGGTGCTAGTTCTAGAAGGTATTGTAGGTCTTCATAGAACCGGTCAACTTCAGCTTCTTCGGCATCAGTGGTTGGGGCATAGACTTGGATTACCGTGATGTTGAATGGTTTTCCTTGGATACGCACTGAGATCATTCTGTCGTTTTTGAGGTTGTACCCCATTACTGCCTTTCCCACTCTCTTATTGACTATGAGTGCAACTCCATTTCTTCTAAGGGTTTCTTGCCCACAGTAGTAGATATAATGGTCACCTGAATTAAATTCACCCATTCCCGTCCATTTCAATTCGCTGATTCCCAAGATGTCGACGTTCAATCTTGTCATCTCATGTTTGACCACATCCAGCTTGCCTTGGTTCATGGATCTTACATTCTACATACCTATACAATATTGTTCTTTACAGCATCGGACCTTCTTTTTGCTTCCAGATACATCCACAGCTGAACGTCCTTTCGGCTTTGGCCCAGCCGCTTCACTCTTTCTGGAGCTACTTGGAATTGCCCTCCGCTCTTCCCCAGTAGCATATTGGACACCTTCCGACCCGAGGGGCTCATCTTCCGGCATCATATCTTTTAGTCTTTTAACATTGTCCGTGGGGTTTTCTTGGCAAGGATACTGGAGTGGGTTGCCATTTCCTTCTCCAGTGGACCACATTTTGTCAGAACTCTCTGTCATGACCTGTCCGTCTTGGGTGGCCCTGCACGGTATAGCTCATGGCTTCACTGAGTTACACAAGCCCCTTCGCCACGACAAGGCTGTGATCCATGAAGGGGCTTGATTAGGGAGCAAATGTTATATTGAGTCAGCTACAGGATTCTACAGGTGAAGGATGCAATAGTTTCACAGTCTCTGGGCATTTCTACATAAGGTTTGGAACTGCAGATCAATGCCTTGCTGCCAGTGATTCCACATTGTTGTTGCTGCTGGGTGGCTGTCCAGAAGCCAATTTTGGAATTCCTCCAACTGGAGGAAGTGCTGGGCAACTGATGTGAGGGCATCATGGATCATTGTAAGAATGATTCTGAAGGTTTGGGGGAGTGCTGGTGACTGGGTAAACGTGCCCTTTTGTTAAAAATGGGAAACATGGTGAAGATATACTGTATATCAGCAAGATCCTATGATCCCCATTAGGGCAATTTCTTTATTAGATTCTTTCCTTCTCATCTTCAACATGAAGTTGATACAATAATTTTAGCTATGTTTTAAATAGAATGTCTTCTTACCCTTTTATTCCAAATGAAGGTATCTGATCCTTTAGGAAACGTGCACACTCAATGCAATGATATTTTCCAAAAAGGCTATGTTCTTGTTTAGCATCCTTTACAATTAAAGTTTTGAAAACCTGTAAACTCCTAAAACTCCTTGACCCCTAATGAGTCCCTTTCAGACTTTGCTCCTAAGACCTACCTGTATGCAGTGTTGTTCTGTTAATAACCCCAGGTGAATTAACACTCTACAGATGAGGAAAGAAAACTCATCAAGCTCAGTTCTTGACTTTCTAATTTAATTAATGGATGATGTTAATGCGGTTGTAGATAATACAGGACATTTGGCATAAGAAAATTATATTGGCCTTGGAAGGAAGGCAGGCAGGCAGGCTAAACAATAAACAAGCAAACAAAACATTACTGAAAAAGAACACTTCAAATAGTGTACAGACATTTGGGGAGTTTTAATAAATATGTCAATTGCCCAATGTACTTTAATGGAAAAAGTTGTTTTTAAAAGTACAGCGTTACATTGGGTGCAAAGTTTTCATTCTTCTGGTGAGAATATTCCCAGAATGCAGCTCAGATTGCTCCTGCTGGTGGAAGGGGACATGATTTTTTGTCAGTTCTTCTCTTCTGCTGCGAACTTGATGAAGTCTCACTGTCTCAGAAGGTCCCCTGAACCTTTAGAAAAAGGAACGAGGAATTGTTCAAGGATGCCTCCTTTCTGTTAACCCATGGGAAAGAATAATCCCTACACTATGGCTGCGAATTCTAGGAGTTGTAGTTGTAGAGGGAAGAGATTGGAGGCACCTATTTTATAAGAGCCCCCCGGGGCATGTGAACTAGTTATATGGGCTTGTTTGAGATGCAGGCCATTATATTTTCAGACCGACATACAAATTGTGTGGCAACATCTCCTACCAGCAGAAGATTTTCCCATCTTTATACTTGTCTTTTGCTTAGGGGCTTACTTTAGGTCAGAGCTCACAGTAAACAAAATGATCTGAAATCTCATTCAGATCCTGGTTACATGTGACAGTTATTATATCAACTGGCCGAATGTATGCCAGGCTTTATAAGCAGAGAAAAGGTATGGGACTATATGTCAAGACAAGGAGGAGGTGATCTTACAATCATCCTTATCTCTCCCTGCTCTTCTTTTTCTTTCAATGATGAGAGAAAATTAGCCAAGAAAAGGAGAATTATGTAGAGATAAACTATAAAATAGCTCCCACTTCCTGGTATGTCTGCCTATAGCTCCCTTTAGCTCCCACCTCCCATTTCTTAGAAGTTCTAGGATAATCAACACTTGGGCCTTAATTTACAACTGCAGCTATTTGGGATCTGATAAATATAATGTATGATCAGACTGACAAAAGATCCAGGCAGGAACTGGGGAGAACATCATTTGATTCACTTTTGAACAAACTCATATTTTAAAAGTAATTTAAAAAGTTTCAAAGAACTCCTTTGAAATGTGCACTTCCCAGAACTGTTCAATATAATTCTCCAGTCAAATACACATTCAAAAATCTGAGTATTAGAATAAGGTATGCACTGAAATGTATATTCTTGTGCAAATATTTTGTAGAATGCTTTATATTAGATAAAAGGACTTGTAAAAATACACTCATTAGACAAAATGAGTCCAACATTTGTATTAGGACAAATGTGCAGAAAATACTCATGTATCTTCATATGAATATTTTTATATTGAGGAAGATGTGAGACAAACCAAATTTAACACACAGACACACACAAAAAGGAGAGAAACTTAAAAAAAAAAATACTAAGGCACAGGTTTTGCTGAGAAGACAACTGAGAAGCTCGATAAGACCAAAAGTGAATTGCTTAAGAATGACTAGAGACAGGCAATGACTATGCCAGGAATGATTCCTCAAGTTGGAAATGGAATGTACAGACAGAAAATAGGGAACATTCTAATTGATTTCATATTGCAAGACAGCCAAAGGCTTGATTTTGGTGCTGTTTTTTGAAACAAACCCTTTAGAACAGTGTTTCTCAACCTTAGCAACTTTAAGATGTGTGGACTTCAACTCCCAGAAATTCCCAGCCAGCATATTGTGATTGTTCTTCTGATTCACATCTGCCCCTTATGGCCTGGCTGCCCCACTTTCTGATCTGGAAAAGCCCATGGGAGATGTTATCTCATACTATTTCCTTTGGGAATTAATTGAAGCCAGGGAGAGTGCAGAAGGGAGATTGTACAATGAAAGAAAGGACATTATTTCACACTGTTTGACCACTCTTTAACTGAATAAACACAAGAGCATCACGGACTCTTAGGATAAGTTCCCTTGAAACAGAGTGAGAAGACTTCAAGTCTTCTTCTGTTTCCCACTTCCTTTATCCTTTGTCTATCCATGATTTTCTTTCCATTACTAATTCTCCACAGCTTATTTCCTCCAATCAGCTTGAGATCATAAATGAATATGGATGCTGAGGTGTGTAGAATAGTCAGTACAAAACTCTCAGATTCCCCCCCCCCCCCCCCCCCCCGGTTCTATTCTGGAATCGCTTTTGCAGGAATTTGGCCACAACTTACAGGAAAATAGGCAACCAGCTGCATGTAGTATTTATTTATTTTTTATTGTTTATTTATTTGTTTGTTTGTTTATTTGTTTGTTGGATTTCTCCCCCGCCCATCTCCCCCACAACAGGGGACTCTGGGCGGCTTTATTTATTGTTATTCAATATATATAACCTAATCCCCCCCAACCCCCCCCCCCCCAAAATCAACAGGCAGGTACTAAATAAAGGAATTTAAGCATCTTGCCCCAAATTATAATAATACATCAAACATACAAAATAAAACAGTAGTTTGGGAGGCCGTTTATAACAGTGAAAATGTGGAATACTTTTTAAACAAATGAACAAACAAATTACATTTCTACTCTAAGCACACTTTTATCTTTACTACTATGGTGCAAACTTTAATGATGGCTTTGAAGAAAAAATATTGAGGTACAGGGAGGGTGGATCTGAATGAGTGGCTTTGCTAGTCCTGACTGCATGATCACCATTATAAAATCCAAAGTATCATTGATGGATACTTCGATTCAGAGTTCTGCATACTTAATTTCTCTAGTTAGAATTGCAAATACATGCACATATCACAAAACTGCAAGTTGTGCAGTTTGCTTTTTGAAAATAAGAGTGATTAATTAAGTATGGTTTAATTTTACCCAGTAAGTTTCTTACTCTTTGGTTTGCCTCAAAGGAAAGAACTCAGCTAAATTTCAGGAGTTCCCTGAAATTGTACTTGGAGTCACAGGAAAAAGATTTGACCTGACCAGCCTGTAGCCATCCATTCACTGGCAAAATTTACCTCCCTACCTGGCAATTTTCTTCTGAGACATTGCCAATATCCAACAAACACATGCCATAATCATAAGGGGTCTATTTATGTAACATAATTCTGTTATAAAATTTTAATTGATAGGTGACAGTTAATCCTGAAAATACAATAACGTTCAGAAGGCAGAATATGAATCAAATGCATGTATTAAACAGTTATCCACTAAAGCTTAGTATTTTAATAGTACAATAGCATTTCAGTGTTGAAATAGCCAAATGTTGATTCCTGGTGCCTATATTTAATTAAACCAGTCTGTGAGCATAGAAGAAAAATGGTCTTTTATGTTTCAAAGATGGTCCAGTGTGTATTCCACATGGAACCCTGTGTGTGGTCCTTTCATGGTCAGAAAATATTCTCAGACAGACATCCCTATTTTTCCTAGGATAATCTGCAAGTTGGCTAGAGATTCCATCCAAATGTGGGGGAAATGTTATTTGTTTATAGGCATGATGTAAAGTAAGTTGTGAATGTGGTACAACTGCAATAATTGTGAGCTAGCTCATCATTGGCTCATGCAGCAATTTGATAGTAATAGAGCTTGTGAAAAGACTTGAAAGCAGAATCAACTGTTTTCAACACAGTTGGGATGGGAAGGTGAGTTCCTCAAGGTCTAGCCAGCATTAATTGTGAACTACCAAACCGAGTAACTATCCACTAATCTTGACACACCAGTCACACACATACACATGTTTGTTTATTTACTGTCTGCCAGAGAGTGCAACACCAAACCAAATCAAAAGAATTCCATAGTTCAAGGCAGAAGACCCCAGGTTCAATCTATGGATGATATCTCCTGTTAAAAGGGTTCAGTAGCAGTTGTCCTAAAGAAAGACCATTCTCTGACTGATATCTCAGAGAACCCTGGTGCACAGCTAGACAGTTCTAGGCCAGATGAACAAATATTTGTTACCAGTATAAAGCAGCTTTATATATAATAAGACAATTGTCAGTTGGTTGGCGGACCGTAATGTATGAGCCATTAGGTTTGACAGCATGTTTTTTATGTATCTTTTTCTTTGTTTTTTGTACTTAGTTCATTTAGTGTAAATTAACACTAAATGAACTAAATACAGAAAAACAAAGAAAAAGATTACACAAAACACAGATCCATGTTATAAAAATTTTCTCTAGGAAGGAGAAAATACCTTTTCTTTGGTTCTGTTTGTACCATGTGCTAAACCATTAGCCATGATATGTTGACTCTGAGTTTTCACAACTGCTTTAGCTTGGTGTGCCATGCACGTTCACCCATAGGGCAATGAGTTGCTTCAAGTGGAGCTGCCTGGGTTGGTTTCTTTGAAGTGCTTGAAAAAGGAGAGCACAGAGCACAGGAACTAGAGGCTAACTAGAAGCCAATTTGGACTGAGTGCTGTTCAGAGGATGTCCAAGGGCTTGAAGGCACTTGCTTTAAATGAGTAATAGCCATTTGGGATGTTGCAAGGTATAAATCTGGAAGATGGTGAACCAACATTGTCCTGTTAATTGGCTTCCTTGAAGGCTTTAAAGTCTGAGCTCTCAGAGCCATTAGAAGTAACTTTTGAGAATTCCTATAGGGAGGAAAATGTCACTTGCAAGTGATTTTCTACCAACTAGAAGTTCTGCTTCACAACCACCTTGGCCTGCATCCTCCAATCTTTCTTTGCGAAAGTTTAGTTTCCTTTCCAGAATCAGAAAGGGGAGAGTCCTCAGAACATTCTGGGGTGTTCATATTCATAGTTCATGTTAAATAGGATAGTAAAGGGGGAGGTGCATGGGAAGTATTTTCATAATGTTGCTCGATGGAAATGTCTCATGGATTTTTTTTTAAAGTCTGCTTTTAGTATTCTCTGCAAAGTCATACGCATTAGTTCTTAATGTCCCTACAAATAACAATAGCAAAAGAATGATTAGGGTTATTGAAAAGTCCTGTTGGTGGATGAAGCCCATGGAAAACTTACTGCCAGATAAAACATTAAGACCCGCATTCCCTGCTGCAAATGAATCACACAACTGAGAAGGCAGGCTGTGAGGTAGGTTTGGTGTGGAGTCTGTCAGGCACATCTTAGCTATGTTCAGAAATGTGTTCCTTTCCATCTCCAGGCAGAAATGCAAAATTTAGTGTGTCCAGCCAGATTGGTGAGATCAAAGGAGGGCATATTTACAGTAGGCATCAGGGTGATAGGTATTTAACAGCATCACCCCCTCCCAACCACCCACTTTCTAATGGACTAAAATAATGCTTGAGGCCACCCTGATTTTATTGACTTTGAAACCACTCCAGGGCCAAAAAGTGAATGTGTATTCTACTGCAAGCATAAATCTTATGTGTGTATGTGTGTGTGCGTGCATTTGCACATGATGTGGGTTTCCTGAATGTCATCTTGTGGGATAATCTTCCAAAGCTAGTGCCTCCAGAGATGCAGCATAATCACTGCATGTGCTCCAGGGTGGTCATCCAGTAATTGAAACTTTCACCAGCTTTGGAGCTGATGGCCACAAGCAGAACAGTTCCCATAATTATAAGAGGCTGGTCCTCTAATCCAAGGTTAATAAAAGTTAGATAAAAGATAAATAAACTTGCACAAGCATTTCCTGGAGCCACTAGATGCTGAAGGCTTTAATCTTCCTTAACTACACTTTTTTCAACAGCAGAATAAAAAGGATGATGGTCAGGGAAGCGTGGTGGCATGGGAGAGAAAAAAAACTTGTCATCCCATTTCATGCTGGTGTTACAAATCATCAAATGACTTTGAAGATACCCTTTATATACAGCTGAAGGCAATGTATTTACAGTCAACTTTATGCAAACAAGTAATCTGGGTCTGTAAGCAGGAACTCATTAGAATCTATTATTCTTTATGTAGCTGTTTTGTTGCATTTTATTCTGAATCTGCAATGGCTCTCAAATTTCTGAAGTGTGAGCAAATAAACCAAGGAATCTTTTTATTACTGAAGAAGAAAAATGTAGAATGCAGGTGTTATTTTCCTTCTTGTTCCACACTGTATGGAAAGTAAATCTTCCCTCCCCTCCCCTCCCCTCCCCTCCCCTCCCCTCCCCTCCCCTCCCCTCCCCTCCCCTCCCCTCCCCTTCCTTCCTTCCTTCCTTCCTTCCTTCCTTCCTTCCTTCCTTCCTTCCTTCCTTCCTTCCTTCCTTCCTTCCTTCCTCTTGATAAATGGTTATAAACTCTCCTGAATTGCAGATTCTTACCTTTTGCATCTGGCAGAACATATTGCATATATCCAGCCTACCACAATTTATAACTTAGGATATTGTATGAAACTGGCTACATGTGGTTTATAATAAATCATTATGATTAGGATTACACAAGCCATGGCTCAGTGTAGTATGTGAACTCCATCACTCCACAGACCTCTGGTGATAGTTGCATTTCATTCAGCCTAGATTGTTTCCTTCCTCAGTGGCCCATGAGAAGCCATCAGTTTCATATATTTCATTTGTTTGTTGATTTGTTGATTTTTCATCCACTTCTATAATGTAATCTGGAACCAGCTCACCGTGTTTGCTATGCGTATTTGTTTTCATTCCCATTGCTTTTAGTCACAGATGCAGCCAGTCTTCAGCTGCCTGGACTCCTTTGGGGATTCTTATCTGCTAAACTTCAGATCTAAAATCTGTTTTCTAGATGTGCCAGAATTGTCTGGAGTTCAGCAGCCTAGAAATCTGATAGATAGATAGATAGATAGATAGATAGATAGATAGATAGATAGATGGATGGATGGATGGATGGATGGATGGATGGATGGATGGATAACTCTTCTGCCAAATTTCTGAGTTTTGCATTGAAATGCTCAGTTTTTTTCCTTTGGTTTCTCAAGTATGTTAAATTTCAGAAACATAGAATTAAGGATCCTCATTCAGTAGTGAATTAGAAAGACATAGATATAGTCCTAAAGGGGTAGGTAACTTTGCCCAAATTGTATTGATTTCAGTTCCCATCTACCCTGTCAACAAGGAATTGTGGGAATTGAAGTCAAACTACCTGGAGAACATCAAATGAGTTCTCTTTGGCCTAACTGATTTCTTTCTCTCTCTTCCCCCTTTCTGTAATATTCCAGATTTTGTCTGATCTGAACAGAATATTCAACAAAGTGACATAGGGATAATGAAAAACAAGTAGATTCAGAGTCAAGTCATTTGAAATGCCATTTTTTTTAAAGCTGAAATGAATGAAATAAATGGGACATCTCAATCTTGCTTTCACTCAGTTAAAAAAGGAATGAACATTTCCTATCTGCTAGTTTTTACTATCAAATATTTGCATATCTTACTGCTGGATTCTTTTTTTTTTTTCTTCAAGTTAGCTATTTGTTGTATTTTAAGGTGCAAATAATATAGTATAGAATACAGATATTAGCTGGGTACTGTGGTATTTATACAATATAAACCTGAAATTATTCACACTATAGTGATTTAGATAACTTGAACCTTAAAAGAGAAGGAAAATAACATTTTTATCGATATTAACCATAATTTCAGAGATGTTAATGAACATAAAGTTGTTTGAATTGTACAATTAAAGCTAAGTGTGGCATTGACAGACAATTGGGAAGGATATTAAATTATTGTTTAATATAATAAAAGTTTCTATCTTGAACTTAATAAATACCAAGGTCTCCATTGTTGTTTATTGTTGTTTATAAATGTTTAAAAGGAAAAAGGGAAAAATAAAAGAGGCTGCTTGGAAAAGTAAATAGGTATTGAATTTCTAACTTCCCCCTACTTTATCCTCTGACCAGTCTGCAGTATTTAGACCCCCTTAGAAACCATGCCGTAAGTGTCGGTATTTGCCTTGCTGCATTATGTACTTGTTGGATTCTTTACTGGATTCTTATAGCATTTCTGCTTCTGTCTTTCCCCCGATTACATACTCCACCTTTCCTCAGCTGTTGTCCTCCAGATGAGTCAGGCTTCAACTCAAATCTCCAATCTGCATGGCTCAAATCCAACACATCTGGCAAATACCAGTTGAGGAAGGCTACAGTAACCTATTTTTGTCTGAGCTACATCTTGGGACCATCCTGTATAACAATTTCTCTAATAAAGATGTCACTTTGATCCACATGTTCCATTTCTTAAGAGAGAAGGGGGGCTGGGAAATGCAAGGTTTGTCTGAAGCAAAGAATAAGACATTTCCACTTACACGTACATGGATGCGTACATATCCATCACATTACTCTACTTTATGCAAAGCACTGAAAAGATGTAAGAAATTGTAAGCAAAAGAAGTTAAAGACATGAAGAAAGAGAAAATAGAAATACTTCTAACTTCTACCAATATTATACCTCTCTATAGTTTTCTATCTTTGCGAACCATCCTTGTTTTGAACATGTCTATACATCAATTCCTATATTGTCTTTTGTTTTTGTAACTTCTCGACTTCCTTTTTTTTGAAGATCCCATCAAGTCCACCCAACTTTTTTGATCTTCCACTTCTCTTCAACCATTCACAATTCCTTCATATATTTGCTTTGTGATTTGATTGCCATCCATTCTCTCTATATTACCTAATATCTCAACCTATTTATTTTCCCCAGATCTCTCACTTATGCATTCAGTCCATATTTATTCATCCCCTGTTCATTCTTGACCTGATATTGACTTGATTTACTACACATACTTCTAAAATACCCTATTCCCACTGCTTGTCATGGAGAAAATCTATCTATGTGGTGGCTAGGAGTTGGAAACAACTTGATGTCACATAATCAACTTACTTTTATTTTCCCCTGTGATACCCAGCTCTCACTTCCATGTAATGAAATGGCAGTAGCACACTCATATACAAAGCCATTTTCATGCAGTTCATATACTGACTCCTCATAATAAACCAATATGACTCACTGTCTTTCTACCAGTATTTGCACATGGTAGTATTTATCTATCCATGTACTCATCTTTAGAAATCATTCTATTATACAAATTCATCCATTTGCAATCATTCGCTCTCGTTTTCTTGTCAAGCACAACTACCTTCGTCTTTGTTACATCTGTTTTCAGTTCCATACTCCTTGTTGCATCATACAATTTGCCTGGCATTCACTGAAGATCATCTACACCCCCAGCCAACACACCTCTACTATGACCACAAGCATTCCTTATACATTTACCTGTAAATGCATTAAAGAACTAAAGGGACATCACATATCCTTGTCTCATCCCCTGCTTACTGTTGACCCATTCACTAAGCCATCAATTTATTCTCATGTAAGATTTACTTTCATCTACTATACCATGTTTATCACATTCAGCAGCCAATCTTCAACTTCATCTTTGCACAAATTTTCCACAATTCAGGTCTATTCAACTTATTATATATTTTCTCTAAATCAAACATCTAACAAACCTTCTTTCTCACATCCATACATTTTGTAGAGGTATGCTGTAAAACAAAAATCTGATCTACACACTCACTGCCTGGCATAAAGCTGCACTGCATTACAAAATTTTGCTCACTGTCATCTCTTGTACTCTTTGAATTAGAATTTTGCCAAGCACCTTTCTGAGCACACTAAACAAACTAATTCCTTTGTTGGTTTTGCATTATTATAGTTGGTCATGCAGTCAGCCAAATGTTTAGACTGGATTTGGCATTTTTATCCACCTATCAAGTCCTTCCCAAGGACCTGGGATAGCCAGATGTTGTTTGATGGTGTTAAAGCTATTGTCACAGGATGTAAGCTGTTCCAAGTAAAACTGCCTTTTGCAATTGACTGATGGTGATTTTGTCAATGCTGATGGTCTTCAAATGGTGCTCCAGATGTTTTGGGACTGCACCCAAGATGCCTATTACTATTGGTACTATCTTTGCTTTCTTTTGCCATGGTTGTTCTATTTCTATTTGCAGGTTTTTGTATTTTAAAATTTTCTCCAGTTCTTTCCCTTCTATTCTGCTGCCTCCAAGTACTGCAATGTCCACTATCCAGACTTTTTTGTCTTTCTTATCAACAGTTGTTAAGTCTGGGGTGTTGTGTGGCAGGTGCTTGTCTATTTGACTTTAAAAGTCCCAGAACACTTTAGCTTCATTTTCTATTTGTCTGTTTTGTGGTCCCACCAATTCTTGCCTGCAGGCAAATGGTATTTCTTGTAGCTATTCCAATGCAACATTGTTGCTACTTTGTCACACCTCTGTTTCTAGTCAGTCTGTGCCATCTTCTTGCAGCAGCTGACTAGGTGGTCCACTGTCTCTTCAGCTTCTTTGTAGAGATGGCATTTGCTGTCTGTTGTTTTTTTTTTATTCTGGCTTTATATGCATTTGTTCTTAAGTCTTGGTCTTGTGCAGCCAGAATTAGCCCCTCTGTTTCTTTCTTCAATTTTCTTGCTCTTAACCATTGCCAGGTCCTGTTGTTATCTGCTTTGCCTGCCGTTTTGTGTGTGTGTGTGTGTGTGTGTGTGTGTGTGTGTACTGGCCATGTAATACTTTGTCCTGCCATGTCTCTTTTCTGTTCTTCATTTGGTCTTTCTTTTAGGTCAGTTTGGTCTCTTTGGTATTCAGTAAGCCTTGATGGTATACTAGTTTCAGTGCATCTTCTTCACTGTCCTTCAGATATTCTCTTTTCTTCTTCAACTCTTTGGTGTATTTGTAACATTCCACACCCATCTATGTTCCTTGGTAATAATAATAACAACAACTTATCTTGCTATCATGTTGTTTGCATAGGGAAACAGTAATGTCATCTTTCCAGTTTTCAGATACAGATGCAGACACTGAATAAGTCGCACAACCATTCTATAAAAAGCCCACATCCATATTTCAACATTTCTCAATTTATAAAGCAGCATTCTAACACCGCTTATGACTTGCTTTTCATCATATTTTCCTGGATGCTAACATCTATAACATTCATTTCAGTTTCACTCTTTGACATATCACAAACATTCCCATGGAAATCCCTAAAACATTCCTTCCAGTATACCCTCTCTTTTCTATCATCCAAAAGTATTATTCCATTTTATTTTTAATTCCATTCACTCTGTCGCAGAGTCATTGTTTATCTCTTTTCATTCATTTCCAAAACATTTTTACTTCCATCAGAATCTCTCTGCATTCTCTCTGCCTCATTTAATTCATTGCACTTTTGACTGTGCTTGTTGCAACTACTCTTTTTCTCTCCATGCACATTATGCATTATTTTTCTCTCATCCTCATTTTTCTCACCCTCTCACCCACACCCTCTTTCACTTCATTATTGCACCAAGCATACTTTTTCATTCATCCAGTTAATTCCCACACTTCTGTGGTACTCTGTAACAATTTTCGCTCTGTTCCAAGCAGCTTCCACATCCTACTTCCTTACATCCACTTCCCCTTCTTTCCCTATTCTAATATTTTTTCATACAGAACTTCTTGTCCTCTTGCTGCAGTCCATCTGCTTTCACTCTGCTTTCTTTTATTTCTTTTTTCTTTTCTTCCATGTCCATTTTCCCCCAAGATCTATTTTTGAGAGGACCAAAAAAAAACCCAAACCCCAACCGTCTGTCTTGCATTCAGAATGTTGTATCCTTCACTAATTCTCTCAATCATTTATTATAAACAATCTTTGTCATTAATTCCTTTTCCATGCATATGCCTGAGTAGACTTATATTTTAACCACATATTGAACACAAACAGATTTTTTTCCAAGTAGGTAGTCTTAGAACAAACAATCAACATTCTCATTCATCCCTGGATCTCCAAATGACCTGATTACTTTTTCTGTACTCTCTTGTCTTGTTCCTATTTCCATTCATGTCACCTAAGGAAATAATTCTGTTACCCTGAAGTGCATTCATTCAGGATGTCACCCAATTTTCTCCAAAACTCAGCTTAATCATAATCATAATCATAATCATAATCATAATCATAATCATAATCTATCAACCTCCAGTAGAGCTTAACATGCAATTATCAGCATCCTGTGGATTCTTACTTTCATATGCACTCACCACAAAGTAGATGACTTCAGTTCAAACTTTCTGACATATTTTAGTCCTTTTATTCATAATGAAACATCCACATTCACTTCCCTGCATGTATTGAACTCCATTTCATAAAATCAAGCCACCTTCATTCAGATCTATTACATCCTTTCCCTTTCTCTTTTTTTAAAATAAGAACTTTATTATATTATGTTTTAAAGTACAGTTAAAATACAAAACAAAGAGTACAGCAAAGATAGAAAATAGAGCTAAAAGAAAAAAGACAAAAAACTATAATAGTGAAAATAGATAGAAAATTGAAACAGAAAATTACTTCCGACTATCTCCAATACAGATACAAATGCAAATTGGAAAAAAATAATCTCTTACCACTAATTAATCCAAGTCCACATTAGTTCTATCAACACAAACCATCTAATCATTAAAACCCACAATCAAAGTTTCATTTTTTTCCCGCACAAGCACCTAATCTAAAAGAGGTTGCCATAAGGAGACAAATTTAGAAACAGTGTTATCTCTTATTAAAGCTGTTAACTTTGCCATTTGAGCCAAATCCATTAATTTAATAATCCATTCTTCCACTGTAGGTATCTGTGGCTCTTTCCATCTTTGTGCATATAATAATCTTGCAGCTGTGATCATATACAAAAGCAGAATTCCATGTTGTTTCTCCAATTCTTTCCCCATTAAGCCCAATAAGAACAGTGCTGGTTTTTTTTGGCTATTCACTTTAAGAATCTTTTGAATAATGATACATACTGTATCTGATCCCAATTTTTTTTAGCCTTTTCACAGGTCCACCAAAGATGATAAAAGGTTCCTTCACCCTGGAAACACTTCCAACAGACGCTTGTTACACCAGTATACATTTCTGATAACTTATCAGGAGTTAAATACCAACAATACATCATTTTATAAAAGTTTTCTTTTAAATTATAATTCAACATAAATTTCAGACCTTTAATCCACATATTTTCCCATTGTTCCAACATAATATTGTGTCCAAAGTTTAGTTTAACTTTCTCTTAGCTTCTCAGACACACAACGTATTTATTTTTCTTTCTTTCATTTCATGCTCTTTACCATTTATTTCAGGGTGTCCATAGGCTATGTCAA
This sequence comes from Liasis olivaceus, assembly GCA_030867105.1. Classification (NCBI taxonomy): domain Eukaryota; kingdom Metazoa; phylum Chordata; class Lepidosauria; order Squamata; family Pythonidae; genus Liasis; species Liasis olivaceus. The sequence continues at coordinate 200,538,763 of CM061348.1, forward strand.
AAAAGTCAAGATGGCCACCAAGTTGCAAGTCAGCATGATGTTGCCTGCATCCTATTAATTAGGAGACATTTGCACCACTGATGCTCTCCGTCTCTGCATCTCTGTTTATTTTACAAAAACTGGCTGGACTGGCAATTGAATCTTTTAAACAAGAGCAATGGGACAGTATCTTCCACATGCTTGAAGGCAGCAGTTCTGAAGATGCAGCGAACAATATTGTTCATGTACTAAGCAGCACTTAGCTTAGAGACATGGAAGAGGTTCTATGGCCCCCAGCAACTTGTTGCTGCCATCTCACAGCATCTGCTGCCTGAACTTGTTAATTTAACTTAATTTAATTTAATTTATCACATTTGTTATTGATGCCCACTCCAGAAGACTTTGGTCAGCTTACAAAATCCAAAAACAAAAGCAAACCCCCCCAGTAAAAACAATTAAAACAATTTAAACTCACGCAAACAGGCATAAACAGGCATAAACAGATAACCCAGACTAAAACAACTAGAAGAATAAACAGTACAAAAATATGACAGGGGTCCTACCAATGCATAACAACCACATTAACCCCAGGCCTCAGTTGGCCTTACAATAGGAGAACATGGAGTCCTTGGATAAATTGTAGTCATGGTTTTCATCTAAACTCTGAAGTGTAGCACTTAATTTACCCTGCATTTGTCTGTTTCATTTCTTTCTCAATAGCTTTATATATGTGTATGATTCTTTCCTACCTCTTCCTAAAGCCAGCCCTAAAATGCTTTTCCTATAGACTTCATATGTACGGTGGTATAACCTATTCCTAGATAGCCAGTTCTAGCATGAAGTATATGAAGAACCAGGATAGATAATAATTGTCAGATATTAAATCAAACAAATGGGTCCCCTCTTAAAATCGATCATTTGCTTAAAGTAAACAGTGTGCAAAACATTTTTCATTACACCTTGGGTCTTACAAAGGATCTGGCCAATGGGATGATATTTGGCAATCTCCCACCGGACTATGTTTTGTTAAGTTAGAAGGCCTTTTATAGTCTGGGTTTGGAAGAATGTAAGAAGTATTTTTTCTCATAGATAGCTCCCCTCTCTTTCAGTTTTGAAAATCAGCTGATGGTCATTAGTGAGATTGGGAATTACTTCAAAACAGGCATTTTCAAAAGGAGTCCCTAAGTTTTATTTATGTATTGCACTTATACCCATCTTTTCTTTGAGGTCTCAAGGTGGTTTCTTGAGGGCCCCCCTAATTTTATTTCACAACAACCTTGTGAGGTTGGTCATGCAGAGAAAAAATGACTACCCAAAGTCATTCAGGGAGCACTGGAATGGAGATTAAATCATGGTTTTCCCTACTCCCACTGCTTATTACTACACCACACTGGTTCATGTAGTGGAAGCCATCCTTGACCCATATCAATGGACAATAAAAATGTATTTATTTAGACAGGCTCTCTGGAGCTAAACTTGCTCCAAGATTGTATCTGTTCTTGGCTGTGCACCATCGTCCATTCTATTAATTAGATGCAGTGATTTTATTCTTTTCCCTGATGTATTGTGTCAATTCAGGGCAAGCATTTTAAAATAAAGAAGCAACCGAATAAAACTTTAGCCAGATAAGACTGTAATAGTGGTGGAGTGATAGTGGTGGAAAGCAATAAGTAATGAGAAAGAAGTGGGAAAGGAGGCAGCCATCTCAGCTGACAACAGAGAACAAGTCTAGGGAGAATAGAACATTTCTAGAAAGAGTTTGTAAAAGAGGCAGATCTTGAACAGGAAAAAGAAGCTGTCCCATAAATACAGAAGAGGAACCTCTTCTCCATATACAGAAAAGTGTGACAAGATGCCATGGAAATAGGAATGAAAGCTTTTGGAAGGGGCTAGCAAGATATTCATTTGGGTGGCCTTGGTGGAGTGGGGGGATAATAAAGGGAAATAAGATAAAAATTGGAGTGTCAGGGTGATAAGTGTCAGACTAAAAGCCTACTGATTCTAATCTTGTCTCAACCATAAAACTTAGTCCTTATCTCTCATTCTCACCTTTCTCAGAGGCTTGTCAGGAAGCTAAGATGTCTCATCAAGGCTTTGAAGTCTAATGGTACAATAATTCAATCTTTACTTTGGTTCTGGATGAGTTAAATCCAGCAACTAGTAAAAAGAACAGAGCCTGATGGCATCTTGAAGACATTTATTCTGGCATAAACTTTCATGGATTACCGCATTATATTCAGTTCATGGACTGTTATCCAGAGAAAAGAATGGTGAAACAATCAAGCTAGGGGGAGATAAAATAGAAATAATGGATAATTGCCAGAGGTGTCTGGAAGATGTGGTAAAAAAAAGTCAGGATGGTGGTCGTAAAGGTGCAATCAAAGCACCACCTGTACGTAAAAAATGTGGGCACATAAAAAGCAGGTGGAACTTTGATTATACTGTATTGTTACTGGTAAGTACTCATTTTAGATGACACAGCTGTATACAAAGACGTATAGGCTACCATCCAAAGCCTAAGAGATGGAAGTATCAGTGTCCAAGATAGGACTGACTAATTCGTTAGATTTATATGTTACTTTAGCTCAAAGATGCTTACATGTGGATCTTCCTTCATCTTACTGCCATAACAGCAACACTGTGAGGTAGGTTGGACTAAGAGACAGTGATGGCCAAAAGTCATCCAGTTAGTTTCCGTGCCTGATGTCAGAGCTGAGCGTGGGTCTCCCCAGTCCTTCCTTGACCTCTTAACCACCACAACATACTGGATCTCAGTGTGGATCTATTCAATGTGTAGATCCTGGCTGATAAGTTTGACTAATTTTATCCATCATCTGTAGATGTTTCTTCATTTTCTTTTCTGGCTATATTCTTTAGAGGATTATATCTTTGGCATTAGGCTCTAACACTAATATTATAGTACTGTGGGTATGACTATAGACAGTGGATTTTGTAGTATGTTTTGGGTGGGATCTGGAAGGATGTAAGTATGTGTAGCAGTTAGTTATTCCTCATGTAGTTTCCTAGTTGTATCCAAAATATAAACCCAGGAAATCTGTTGTTTTAAGCAATGGTGCAATTGTAACTGTGTGCAATTATTTGGATTCCTTTTTCAGACCACAGACTATCAACATTTCAAAGTGGGGTTTCTTAAGGCTGGCCCAATATACAGTATCTTCTTGCCTGAAGCAAATAACAAAATGGTTCTTCCCTTCATGTACAAAAGCCAACTAACTCCTAAATGATGGGACAGTGTCCTTCATAGGGGCATAAACAGGATGGTTGACCTCTCTACCCACTCTCTGCATCCCCAAGCTGTTGCATTGCTTGAGGCACTTCCTCCTTCAGTAACTGTTATAAAATTTCTTATAACACCCCCTGAGGCAATAGTACGTATTCTTCCTTCTGGGATAGAAGTGGGGAAAATCATGCAGAATTGGGCCAAACTGTCTGATGGTTTATTTCTGTGGACAAATGCCAATTAGACTACAGGCTTTTCACTTTATTCTTATCCAAACAACATTAAGAATGTAAAATGTGAAGTATTTAGTTACCTCTATTTTTCTTACCGACCATCACCCCATTTGCTATCATCTATGCCTGACTTGTGAAGCTGGGAGAAGCAGTGGATTGTGCCAGAATAAATTGTAGCCATTTGTGTGATTGTTGGGAAATCAGATGGAAGTATTTTGACAAAACGTCTATGAGATGGATTCAGTTACGACTTGGTTTCCTAAGATCCTGAGAAAAATTGAAAATAAATAATAAATACCAACGATAAAAACTAAAATGAAAAAACAACAACAAGCTATCCTGTGTTTGATTAGTTAACATCATTCTCACTGGAAAGATACCCATGGGGAGTGCATGGCTTTAGAACAGCTGGAGGGAATTCATGGAAAGATTGCGTGGTGTGATCTTTTGAGAATCCCCATGGTTCCAAATGCATCCATGTAGGCCTTACTCTGAAAAGACTTCAAACCAACATTTTTACCGTAAGGAGTAGCAGGTCTTATTCTGATATCTTGTCCTCGCCACTCCCGTTACACAGTTTACCACATTTGTTTTGCATTTAATATTTTTAATCCAGGGGAAGACAAATATAGACTCAATTTTTAAAGATCTCCAAGAGCTACTGAATCTGAGCCACTGGAGAGTAAACACAGAGATTTCAGTTGAGGGTCAGAGGTCCATCATCCTTCCATACAAAAATTCATGGAACATTTTTTTGGTATGACTGTTTTCCATTTTAGTGCCTAACTCTGAGGGTGACAGCAGTCATTTCATTTTTCCATTTTTAAATAAGTGAGGATTTTTTCTTCGGATCAACTAAAAGTCATACAGATATTTTTCAGGAGTTCCCAAACTAAGTTATGCTGTAAGCTACAATAAGGCAAATTGTGTGTTCCTTTGAGATAACAAGAGAGTTTTCTGAAACTACGTACTACTTACTTCAGGTGTAGAGTGATATTAAATTTTATTTTATTTTCATTTATCTAGTAGACTTATGTCTCCCCTTTTCTCCTTACGGGTAATTAATTAAGACAAAGAAAGGAATGTGAAAATAATCAAAGCTACAGTTAAAAGCATAGAAAAATACATAAAGCCATATATTTTTTAAGCAGGTTATGGATTCAGATTATGTCTCTGACTCAACAAGCAGTTCTATCATATAGGAACATGGAATGTTCCGTTATCTCAACACAGACTATTTGGTCATCTAGTCTAGTTCTGTCCTCTCTGCCTGGCAATAACTATGAAGGGTGTCATGCAGAGGCCTTTCACATCCTTTGTGTATCAGTTGCACCTTGTCCTTTAGGGTGGAGACAGCTGAGACGGAGAATAAACTCTGGGGAATTAGCTGCCATGGCTATTGGGCAGTAGGAGGAGAGACAAGATAGTGTATCATCTGTACTTCATCACACTACTGGGGAAAGCACTAATAGCTACAGCAGTTGTATACTTGATAGACATATATTAGGGAGGGGTTTTCTGAGCAATTTCTTCTTTTAAAATAAACTAGATCTTCTGGGGTTCAACCAAAACATTGCATACACATTAAACTGGTGTACCTCAACTTTAACTTGTTCATCCACACAATGTCTGTAGTACCAACCTTTGTTTCCTCCTCACCCACTTAATTCCTTTACTTACCAGCTGTTGATTCTCCTCACCCACTAAATTCCTACCCTTTTTGAAGTCATGTTATCTCTCTTTCTGCAGTATTTCTATGTTTGAACCCTACCTTTCCCTCATTTGAATTTCATATTCAGTCTGAAGTAACTTATTTCATAGCCTGGGAATTGCAAATCTACACCTATCTTTTCTTCAGCCACGCCATAACTGATGGACACAGAGTCTTGGTTGCTTATTAGGGCTAGCCTGAGACATTGTGCTGCCCACAAATGCCTGTGAAGGGTTCAGACAAGTCAAGATGCTATCATGACCTTTTTGGCCTTCGCCTGCAGATACCTCTGTTGCTGCCTAAAGCAAAGAACAAGACTTATACCTTATACAGATAGTGGAATTTCGTGTCAGCACAGGTGAGCACCAGGCTGCTTCTCTGCACCTGAAGAAATCAGATTAGCTTAGGTGGAACAACATAATGATGTATGTTGGAATCATGCAGACAGTTCTGCCTTCCAGCATCAGCTTCGCAAAGCAGTTTCCTCACTCTTTCAATGTTACAACCAGTCCTTATGGATTTACCTATATTTTCCACCATTCTGTTTTGTAAATGTACAACAAAATGAATGCTATTTTTAGAAGATGAGAAATACCAGTATATATTCACCAAGCTGTCACATGCCCATTTAAATGGCACTTATTTTTATAATCCATTGAAATGAAAGGGCACCATTCAGTTCTGAGGCTCAGTGAAGCTGAGATCCTTTGTAAAAACACTGCCTACATTTTCTTGAGTTTTACTATTGTCTTTTGCTGACCTTCTGCTTTTTGGAAAGGGTCTAAAAAAATAACATGAAAACCACATAAAGGAAGAGTTTTACTAGATGTATCTAGCATTCTGTTTGATATTGTGACTATCCAGATACCAGTGGGAAATCCAAAAGAAACACCTAAGTCCTTCTCCCACTGTTGGAACTAGCAATTATTTAGTAGCATGCTGTCTCTGACATCTTCAGTACATCTGATAGTAAAAGTGCTCATAACCATGAGGACTAGTTGCCATTTGTAACTTCTCCCACATGAATTTGTTGTATTGCCTTTGAAAGGCATCTAGCTCAATTAAGGAAGAAGAAATTACACAAGGCCCTTTTATATAGCCACCAGCTTGGGCCTCCAAACCTTTTGAAGCAATCTCCACTTACTCCATTGCTGTTCCTGTGACACCCAGAGCTCTCCATGGATCAATCACTCTTCCCCCAGCTGGCCCATGGCAGGGTACAGTTATTGGCAGCAAATCAGCACTCCATCCAGTCTTCCTTCTTATTTCATTGCGATTGTTTGTGTACAGAATAAAAAGCAAGAGAGAAAAAGGCCGCTGTGCACAGAAGAGAAAGATCTGAGGAGCTGGAAGTAGGAACAGATAAGAGTTCCCACCACTGGGAAATTGTTCACTTCTCAGTGTCAGGGGAAATTCTGTCACAGTTTATAGAATTTCCTTTGCAGTCACACCCAAACTGAAGAGTAAATTGTTCAGCTACAGAAATCATCCCCCAAACTGACACCAATCCTGGATGGGTGCAGTCTCTTTCTGTGGAATGAAACATAGACAAGCCAAACACAAACATTCAGAAAGGCACACAGCGAGTTGATTCTAGTTCTAAACTAAACATAATCTCTGTTCATGCTAGGACCTCATCTCTTTTTGAGTGCTTCCATATCCTTCAGATTGGGCACTTTGGAGTGACAGTCTAAGAGCTCAGAGATGTATTAAGCATAGTCTTATGCTTCAGTGCTGCACTTGTTCGCAAAATGAGGAATCTATATAATGTCACAGAAGCCATTTGCATTTATAAATGTTCCCCTTTTTCTTTGGATCCTTTCTTGGAGAACTTGAGGCTGCAACAGTGGGAAAATCACTGGGCTCACCACATAAAATTATTTTTTAAAAGCATACTGACCCCATTTTGAAGAAGAGTAAATGTTATTGGAATCACTCCAGCTCTTAGTTGTCAGATAACCCTTATTTCCTAGTACTCCCCCTTGTGGGGCTGTCTGGAATACTTGCTAGAGTTTCTGTAGTAGTATCTCACTGTCAGGGAGCCTAGGTCAGTGTTTCTTAACCTCAGCATCTTAGTGTGGAGTTCAGCTCCCAGGATTCCTGTGCACATAGGGAATTCTGGGAGTTGAAGTCCACACATCTTAAAGTTGCTGAGGTTGAGAAACATGGACCTAGATGATTAAACAGGAGAGTGATTAATTTTATCCCATCCAGTCTGAATGCTACTAGCCTGCCTTGGAATGAAAATGACTGGTCCAACTTTCTGTCCTGATGACTTCCTCAAAGATTTGGCTTCGGCACTGTGGTTGTTGCTTTTGGTGGTGAGTCTCCCTTCCACTTGCTTTCCATCAAGCAAACAGAAATAATCCTTTGCTAAACCTTCCAACAAATTTGAAAGCAATGAAAAGTGGAATTTGAATCCTGAAGATATATAATCCCTATATTTGTGGATCAACATGAATTACACAGATGATGTAAGAAGTTGAATTTGTCTGAAATGTTGCATCTAGTTTTGCAATCATACTGCTTAAACCAGAAAATGTTTTGAAAGGATCTATAAGAATATGGCAAGGCACATAGTTTGTTGTCTTAATCAAGGAAAAATAAGAGGTAAATCAGGTCTAATTTGTCCAGCACAGGTTGAAAATGGGTTTGATCACAATCAGCTATGGGTATAAACAAAGTAGTAGTTTATTTAACCAGAATAAAATAGCAAAACAAGACAGTCCTTGCAGATTCATCAATGCTTTTGAATTTCAAACAAAACATTTAAAAAGGAAAAACCATTTTACAAATAATGATATTTCCATGTTACCTTTATTGAAGGTATAACTGAATTTCTAACAAGATCAAAAGCAATATTTCAAGACAGTAATCCATATACATTATGAAAAATAGCAAAGAAAATGTCATGTTCCAATAGAAGAGAATATATGTAGCTCAAGGTTGAATTGTGGAGTCCTTGGTGCTCTCTGAGCTTGGTTGTTTGCTTACAGACGTTTCATTACTCACCTAGGTGACACCATCAGTGCTCCGCAAACTGTAATGTATTTAAATAACATCCATATTCTTGTTGGGCCATGTGATTAAATTCTATATTATATAATACTATATTATATCATATTATATTATTATATTCTATATATTATATTCTATATTATATTAAAGGGAACCTATTTCAGTGGTTTGGAAACCAGAAAAATCTCAATATATTTCAACCAGATGTGAGATGACACAGATGTTCACAGTAAGATGAACAAATGAATAAGGGTCAGTTTCATTCGTTCTATCCAATATCTGCAGTATCTTATCAGCAAATCATTATTGATTTATTAATCTATTTTTCTCTAGCATTCACATTTTCGGTGAAGCTCCTGAAGGAAAGGTGTGATATAAATCTAATAAATACACCTCTTTAATATAGGCATTTTTCTGCCTATATCTGCCCTGTAAAATTCAAAGACAGCTGGGAAGAGAAACCCACAGTCTGAGGGATAGTTATGGTCCAATCTAGATATCAACTGGGAAGTCTATATTAAATTGTTCCATTTGAAAAAGCAGAGCAAACAAAATTCTCCCACATCTCTGGTAAGAAACCCTTGGGTATTGTTTTACAGTATTTCTTTAAACACTGTACAAATACTTGAACATAAAATTATAAATTAATATAACCAAAAAAAGAGAAACTAACATCTAGAAAAGCTAGCATGATAAAAATGCAAACAAAATAGCATTTGAAAATAAGTTACATTTATCTAAGAAATAAAATCACCAACATGTTATCTTCAGCCATTCTCAGGGATCTTACTTGAATATGTACTTAGGAAGATTGCCCACTCGTTCCCTTTCTACTGGAAAGAAAAACATTTTATCTTTTTAAAACAGAAGGAAAAGTTGCTGGACAAGAGGCTGGAAACAGTGAGCTTTAACATCTCTCCTCAGTCCAGATTAAAACTTTGAATTTCCAGAAAAACATAAAGGACAGCCAGGTAAAGCTAGACCAGAAAGGAACTTCTGATTCAAGGAACTGTTATTTGACTAGATATAGATACAGATGTCTAATTAGCATTTGCTAAGTGGTTCTTTATTATTTGTGTGCTAGTTAAGATCTTTTAATTTCTGTGATTTTTTTTGTAATCTATATTGTATAGCTGATGCCTCTTGGGATCTCTGAGCAGCGGATCCATCCCACCTTGTGATCTGCCCCAAGCTTATCTTCTCCTTTATAGCATTTTAAGATTCCTTTAAGGTGCTGGGAAAATCCTGTAAGTCTGATTTTAATTATATCTTGTGACAATGATCTAATTCCTAAAGGAGGGGGGTTGACTTCCCTAGCTGTAAAGGTGATGTTAGAGAATTTATTTCATCATCTTTTCTCCTTCTATTGGCCAATAGGATTTCTAGGTTGTGAGATCCCTTTCCGACCGGCTACACCAAGGCAACCCAGTGTGTAAACCCAGAGGAGTTCAGGGAGAGGAGGATGGAGACCTCACATCTTTTATCTCACTGACTTAGCCCTGCCACAACACTCCTCATATTTGGTTGGCTTTTCATATCATGTTAAGCCTTGGTTTGTCTTAACCATGGTTAAAAAACTAGCCATAGTGTTCTGATTCACCCATCACTAAGTCATAAACCATGGTTTATAAGCCACAGTGTTGAGTTCCCACTTATACTAAACCAAAATCTAAAATCCACATGTTGTTACAGATTGCTTTTAACTTCCTGGTGTTTACCAAACTCCTTGCCTCAATATTTTTTAAAATTTAATTTTTAAAAATTAAATAAGAAGCTGTCATGCTGCAAAGCAAAAGGCCAGCCTTCAACACTCTTTTCAACTTCAGCACCCCATAGGCATTTTAATAGAAAATAAGAATACTGGCTGGCTGCAGCACAGCATGTCCTTTGGAAGTTTGATCAGGAAAAGAGAAAAGAAAAAAAAGGAAAAAGGAAAAAAAATACAAGGTAAGCTGGGTGGTAGTGGTAGAAAGCATCTTGGCAGACTAGAGAGGGTGGCAAAGGGTGAGTTCACTCTTTTACCTTCTGATAAATGGATGTTTTGTGTTTGGCCATGCTACTATGGCAGCCCAGCATGCTTTCAAAACTCCAAATGTGCCATCCAGACAAAAAGTACATGCCAGTCCATCCATCCATCGCGTGGTGAGATCCTTCCACTCATCAGAGATCCCACAGGACCCTGCCCTAGAGGGAATGCCCCCCGTGGCTGCTGCTATGTTCTAATTACTATTTCAGTCTTCATTACAGGAAGACCAGGGGTAAAGATGTCCTGTTGGAACCTAATTCTGATCATCTGTTTTACTAAAAACTGAAAAGAAAAAGCAATAGATCTAACTGATTAGCTAAGACTTCACAAATATTTTGGGCCACTGGCTACACCTCCTTTACAGGCATTTTTTACTTTTGATAACTTGAACTGGTATTTTAATAGCCATGTATTCAGTGGACAAGTTCTTCTAAGCCAAAGTTGTTTTATTATGGTGTTGCTCACAATTTAAAACATTCACTGGTTGTCCCAAGACTGGTGCTAATCACTTAAAAAAAAATGAAAAAGAGGGCTGAAAGTAACAGATCGAGTGTGTCTGTTTCCCAGAGATTGCTATAGTTAAAATACATGGAATGAATGATGATTTGGCCGCATGGGATTAATTGTAACATCCTTAGCTAAATATCAAAGTCAGACAAAATCCTTTCCACCTGCCTTATCATCCATAACATTTTTTTTAATTCAAATCTTCACACACTCTAAGATTGTACTTAGAGATTCATTCTTCTTTTTATATCACCAATGTCGTATTTAACTAGGTAATGGGATTTATCATTTTGTTGATATCAGTTGTCTTGGCAACTCACCATAAAAAAACCTGAGTTGCCTGGCAACTTGGCATTGTGGAGCTGCAGCGGAGGGGAGACCTTTTGTCTCACTGAAGGGAGGGCTTAAGGAATATTGAAAACTTCTGCTCATACGACTCATGAATATACTTATGTTCAAGGTCACCCAATTTTCCCCTCTTCATCAATGAAGACAAATACACCATCCTTCCAAAGATGCCCCATAATGTGTTTCATGAAGATTGTCTTTTGTCAGAGGAGAGAGAACAATCAGATTAAGTGGTTCTTATTCTATGTGCACACTTGCCAAATAAAGTGTGGTGTTAACTATAGGACAGCTCTCATAAAGCAGGTCTTTTCTTTCCTGGATTTTTCTACATTCATTAACAAATCAGCTACTGTACACCCCAAACCTTCTATGATCCCAGGAAACCAGGACTCCTTTCTGCAAAAAGTGTATTTGTTCTGGTTTTCTTTCAAAAGTTGAAGCTTTTCTTTTCCCTTGCTTGGTTCACTGGTGGCACTATGGGAAAAAAGAAAGATATTTCAGTAGATGAAAAACTGGGCAAAGTAGATTTTGAGAGGGAAATTCAGTTGATGTATTAAACCTTCCCAAAAGGAAATATATTTAGCGTGCTGATTTCAAGTGGGTTTATTGAGATGTTAAGTACATCTTACATATTCAATCATTAGAATTGCAAATGTAATTAGAACTCAAGATTCTTTTCTTTGGAAAAAATGAACTGTTGTCCCAAGGTGATACTAAAAATGCATTCTCCCACCCATCCAAAACAAACAGATGGAGACAGAAGTTCATTTCGGAAAAGATCTTGAGGTAGGCATACAGGCCCGCTCAGCAGAATCAGCAGGAGGACAATACAATGTACCTTGGCTGGTTTACCACTAATGTTGGGCTGAAATCTACCTTATCCTCTGTGCACCACAAGCAGTCACAAAGGTTGCAGTGCACCACAGAGATTATTATATTATGAAAGGCAGAACACCCTGGGCCACTTATAGGTAAATCATTTAAGAACACTATACTCTACCCGCGAGAAGTTTTTCCCCCCTTCTCTTTGAAAAGGATTTTCAACAGCAAAAATTACAGTGAGTTATGTTCCTTTCTGCCCTGTTTTCATCCAAGGGTATATGTATACTTACTATTTCAGCTGCTCTTCTCCTGTGCTCATGCTGGCTTGATTTTAAGCTAGTTTTTAAAAAAAATCCTGTCCACACTGAGATATTTCAGCAACTACTTGCAAGGTACAGGTAGTCCTTGCTTAGCAATTACTTGTTCAGTGAACATTTGAAATTATGACAACACTGAACAAGAGGGACCAGTTGCAGCCATCGCAGCGTCCTCACAGTCATGTGATCACAATTCGGGCACTTGGCAACCGGCTCGCACTTACGATGGTTGCCGGTCACGTGATTGCCATTGTGACCTTTCCTGCTGGCTTTCCACAAGCAAAGTCAATGGGGAAGCTGACAGGAGGTTGCTAGTACTCTGTAGTGCCCACCCACCTGTACTCTGTAATGCCCACACATGGCACCTGTCGTAACCTGAGGACTACCAATATTCAGTGTGGGCTGCAGGTTCCCACATCCTCCCACTGGATAATTCTCCCACCTTTCTCTTCTGGGAAAGCAATGGTCAATGCCAATCACTTTCCTTCCCACTGGCAAATCTTCTTGGATTTGGAGATAGATAGACAGACAGACAGACAGACAGGTCAATGTTTCTGTATGTGTTGGGGGGTTAGAGAGAGGGGGGCAGGGAACAGCCAGTGTGGTGTAGTGGTTTAAGGTGCTGGACTAGGATCAGGGAGACCCAGGTATGGAAGCCTTTGGGTCAGTCAATGACTCTTACCCATAGAAGTCAAAAAACATATCTCTACAACCAGCACTGGACCAGCAAGGCAAATTTGACCCCCTATGAGCCACCTCACCCCTAGTAGGTGGTTCCATTATTTTTAACATCCCTTCGTCTGTTATTTTTTTGTTTTAGTTGGTTTTTATATCTTTTAATGTATTTATTGATTGTTTTAGCCTTCATGTACACTACCCAGAGTCGCTTGCTGATGAGATGGGCTATATAAATTGTATAAATAAATAAATAAAAATAAATAAATAACCAGGCCTTCATCCTTCTGTGTATTCATTTGAGCTGACAGTAATAGAAATACAGACATGCACATGCCCACATGACACAAGGTGAAAGCATCAAAGTGCACATATTTGCAGGCACAGCACCCCCCTCCCTCTTTTCAAAAGAAGAGCAACCCTTTCTTGCTACTGTATTTGTTTCTAAGGAATTTTTGACGTATTTTGACTGTTGCAATAATATGGCACATACAATTCTTCTCTGATAAGTAAAAGGTTGCTGGTCTGAAATTAAGCAGAAAATGTATTTTTTTAAAAAATATTTGTTTCCAAGCTTCCTGCATCTCCCTGTGCTTTTTTTAAGTGCAATTCATTGTTTTTCCAGTCACCTGGGATGGAAGGGTTTTACCACCAGCTCCAAAATAGTTCTTTCAGGATAGTATACACTTACAGGTTTGAGAAAACTGATTTCCTGTTGTTGCCCACCCATTTTCTTCTCCCCAAATCAGTTCTCAGCTGCTCTGAAAGTCACTGAGCATCATCAATTTTTATCAGGCATTTGGGGTCTTTCTTTAAGTATCTTTTCAGGATACAAACTGATCTTTATTTCCTTGGGACGTCTGGCAAGGTCTGTCTTTTTAAATTATGATATACATGGGACTCTGGCAGTTTTTTGGCTGAAGAGTAGAATAAAAATGCATTTACTAAGAATATTAATTGATCTGGAACATTGTTTTCCAGAGCAAGGAAGGGAACACTGATTGTCTGATTGTATAATAACAATGGTGCCCCTACCCCCTACCCCACTTTCTTCAATTCTATGTTTTAAAGCTGTTTCCTGCAAAGCAAAAATAAAGCAGATATAAAATGATCCCCTCATCTGTAACCCATTTTAAAAGCACAGAAAAGGGGTGACAAGAAAGCCAGTCCAGGTCTGTAGGCTGTTGTAGTTTTTATGGAAACTTACAGGGGTAAAATCACAAAATCGGGCATTTTCATTTTCTCTAATCTTAATCCATTTTTGCAATACTTTTATTAAGGTACTAGCAAGTTGGATTATAAAGCTATTCTGAGGAAGAAGAGAAATTAAAAAGGCAGTTCTGGAGTGGGTAATTATGACAAAATAATGACTGCAACCCAACTTTCTTCTGCTTGTGGCCACAACCTGAACAGGCATTTCTTCTGTGTATTGTACTTTGCAATGATGTGTTATTTGGACTGTATCTTTCACTTCATGAAAAGATAGCAAAGCTCTTATATTAATATTAATCAAAAAAGAGAGATAACAACACATTGTGGCTAGAATCTGTATGGAACAGTTTTATACCTATTTTGTTGTAGCATCTTAGCTAGTTTTATAAGCATCTGGACCAAACCATATCGTAAAACCTTAGTGCAAATTATGAGGCAGTTACAGAATTCACGTCATTTTGTGTGATATCATGACAATCTGATATTATTTTCACTCACTCAAGGTAGAAAAGTTTCATGTTAAGCTCCCAAATAGCTCAAATAACCTTTTGTACACTGCTGAACTTATTTAAAAAGAAAAGCTCAGAAAAAAAGTACGTACTTCAGGAAAAGAAAAATAAGAATTAATCAAAAAAATGTTTCTGTAGGATTTTGAACCCACAACTTTCTATTTTGAAGGCTACGTTTATAAACATTGTGTTGTGACATTAGAGACCAACAGGGCAGAAAACAAGGAATGTTGATTTTAAAGTTAGTTGTACTGCCTTCATGTATGTGCATTTCAATGTTTTAACTTTGAATATATAAATTCAATGTAAATATATGTGTATATATGTGTGTGTGTGTATTTGTGTGTGTAAATATGCAAATGGGTAAGTCCAATGACACACACACACACACACACACACACACCC
Organism: Liasis olivaceus; assembly: GCA_030867105.1. Classification (NCBI taxonomy): domain Eukaryota; kingdom Metazoa; phylum Chordata; class Lepidosauria; order Squamata; family Pythonidae; genus Liasis; species Liasis olivaceus. The sequence continues at coordinate 200,553,766 of CM061348.1, forward strand.
TGGAAGGAAAGTGCCTATCCATTGCTTTCCTGGTAGAGAAAAGTGGGAAGGCACAGCTGTAGAGGAATTGTCCAATAGGAAGAAATGGGAGCCTGAAGTCCTGACTAATACCTTGCAAGCTGTTGCCAAAGTGTCTCAGTTTGGGCAGGAATTTTGTAATCTGACACGAGCAACTTAAGGGTGCAAGGCAGGTATAGCCTGAATCAGAAAGTCAGCAATTCCTATGAGCATGCATGTGTTAGGAGTCTTCCTGGAACATATACTGTATGTATACATACATGTATGTGTGTATGTATATGTGTATGCACACACACAAACATGCACATCCCCCCCCCCCCCCCCCTTGATTCAGCTTTGATTCCTGGCAACTGCCCGGACAAGTCCCTGCATTTTTCTTGGCAAGGTTTCTTCGGAAGTGGTTTGCCATTGCCTGTTTCCCAGGGCCATTCTCAAACTATTCTCCCAATTCCTATTTTAGCACTATTTTAAAATTCTCTAAATAATTTTGCCCTTATGTTCATGCTGAGGATAGGACCCAAAAGTTGCAAACCCTGTTGCTTGGGAAACAATTTCTAGATCTAAGGGTTTCTTAAATAATTAAGTATATTTATGTATTGCCATAATGGTTTATAACCTGGTGAGCTAATAAACTGGCTAACCAAATCCTTTTTCTTTTCAGTGGCGAACTAAATATAATCCCAGCATCTAATCTATGGTCATTTCAAACCATTTGCTCCAGGAGAGGCAAATCAAAGAGGAAGAAATGGGAGGGAAGGATGTTCCCATCCTTTCCCTTTATACTGTTACTTAATGTAAATCACTGCTGTATTGATTTGCTCCTTGGGAAAAAACATGCATGTTGTTATACGATGTTCATACTTTCCCCCATGGGACAAACAGTAGCTTGAGAGGGTCACTCAGGTGCCTGAGTTTAGAAAGGAAATACATTCCAGAAATGAGACATTGGACTAGGCTAATTCCAGCCAAGTGATGATAAAGCAGGTAGTTTAGGACTTATCTCTTATATAACATCTGATCTATGTAATGCTAATGAGTTAGGTAAGGAAAAAAACAAAGGTCCGTTAATAGCCAGTTGCTCTGGTATGATGGTATTCAAGAGCAATCGCATCAGAAAGGTGCAGTTCTGACGATATCTGATTAGGAACTTAAACTTGGAGAATATGCAGCAATGGCAAAATCAACAGCATATATTCACAATAGAAGTTTAACCAAATTCAAGCAAGAATGGTTCCCATATAGGCAATATATTACACAGCATGGCAAATGTAAACACTTAAAATTTGGCTTCTAAGGGGACCTAAATGCTTATAAATACAGCAAATTGGTAGAGGTACAAAAAGGGGGAAGTTAGACACCAAATAGCTTTTTTTTTAACTTTAACTTTTTGTTATTCTTGTTTATTTTGTTGTTTCTTTTTTTTTCTTTAATAGGCACAAACAATAATATGTGCAGTGGAGACCTTAGTATTAAGTATTAAGCTTAAGACAGAAACCTTTATTATATAACAAATAATTTTCTGTATTTTGCAGTTGTTTATTGATGCCACGTTTAGCTTTAGATGTAAAATTTAAACAACTTTATGCTTATCAGCATCAACATTTTAGAAATCACAGTTAATCTCTATATAAAATGTTTATCTTTAAAGGTTTAAGCTATCTATCATCTGTCTGTCTGTCTGTCTGTCTGTCTATTAAATTTATATAGCCGCCCACCTCATGCAGAATTATTAGGGTGCTAATACTCTCTAGTCAATAATGTATAGATACCACTGTATACAAATAATATAATGTACTACCTGTGTTTTACAATAATACAATAAAACAATATAAAAAAAGAGCAATCATGTCATAACAAAAGAAGCATCCAGCTTATCCTGAGAACTGACATTGGCCAACATTGCTAACAGGTGCACAGAAAAAAAGTTCACTCCTGCACCATTATGTTTTTTAAGACAATGTGAGACTTGTGCCTTGCTTTGAACCTGCTAGTATCCCATTCTTTTTTTTTTTTTTAAATTACAAGACTCTTTAAAATTAAATTAGAGCAGGGTTGTTGGTAGGGGTCAAAGAACATATCAACTGGCACATTGTTGATTGCTGATTCAGAGAATAGGTTACACACTGAATTAGAAGGACCAACTATTCTTGCTGCATCTGGCAAGAAGACAAAAAGGACTATGGTGGTTGGTGACCCATCGATTAATGAAGTCTGCTGCCTGCCAGGAGCACGTATCAGTGATACGACAGAACAATTTTCAAGGCTTACCATCCACTGACATTATCTCTTCCTTTTAACCCACATTGTAGTAGTGTCATGGATGAGTGTGCAGAGTGAAAGGTTGGAGGTTTCTAATCTACTATCCCCAAAACTGTCTGGGTCTACACATCTTAGCTCTGTCTCCCCCTTGGTCCCAATATTTTGAGAGAGGGAGAAACTTCTTATCCACTTTCTTCAGGCCATGTTTGATTTTATACATCTCAATCATGTCCCTGCTCAGACTATTCCCCCACAAAGCTAAATAGCCCCAAACTTTCTAGGCTTTTCTCTTAGGGAAGATGTTTGAGTCCTTTTGTTTTTACCATCCTGAATAGTTCAGCTTCATCCACAAATTTGACCAACCCATTGCTTACCCCTAAGTCAAGATAAGTTATAAAGATGTTAATAAGCACTGTTCCCAATACAGAACTGTGAAGGGCTCCACTTCTTTCTTAGGTACTGTATATTAGAAAATATATATTTATTTGTACCCTCTGCTCCTCTTTTTTACCAGTCAGCAGTTTGTAACAGGTCCTCTTATCCAATGGCCCCTAAGTTTATTCAAGAGCCCTTGATGAGGAACTTTGCCAAGGACTTTCTGAAAGCCTATGTATACAATGGCAAAACATTACCTCCATCTGAATGCCTGATACTCTTTAAAAAAAAGTTAGTGAGGCAGAATTTATCTTTGTGCTATTCATGCTGATTTTCCTCCAGGAGGGATTATCCTCTATGTGCCTAGTTACTTTTTCTTAAATTATTTCTATCCATTTGCCTGGAAGGGCCAGTTTGGTTTAGCAGTTAAGGCTCCAGGTTAGAAAGCAGGAGACTAGGAGTTCTAGTACCACCTCAGGCATGAAAGCTGGTGGGTGACTTTGGGCCGGTCATTCCCTCTCAGCCCAACTCACTTCACAGGGTTGTTGTGGGGAAAATAGGAGAAGAAAGGAGTATTAGGTATGTTCACCACCTTGAGTTATTTATGAAAATAATAAAGGCAGGATAAAAACATCTAAAGAGAGAGAGAGAGAGAGAGAGAGAGAGAGATTAAACTGACTGACCTATAATATCTTGGATCTGCTATGGGTCCCTTTTTAAAAATGAGTGTCCATTGGCTACCTTCCAATCCTCTGACATTGAGCCTGAGTGACAGGTAACATAATTTTGCTGGAAGATCGCAACTGAGTTGACCAGTTTCACATTTGAGTTCTTTAAGAACTCTTATGTGGATGGCATCAGGATCCACTGATTTACTAGAGTGTGGTCATTCAAGATTTCTAGAATATCTTTTCTTCTTAACTCAAATTGTTCTTGTTATTCTGATCCCTCTCTGAGAAATTAATATAGACTCAGGTGTGTGTGCGTGTTCATGTGTGCGCACGCGCATGTATTTGCAGTCCTTATAATTGCTTTTAATTTTTCTGCCAGAGTATGAGTTCTTTGTTTGTTCTTCTCATTATGTCTTCTCTTGCTTGAAGAATTCACTAATACCCTCTTTTTTTAGAAGAAAACAGTGGCTTATAAATTGTTTGGGCCCATAAAGTTGATAGAAAGTTCATCGTCTTTACAGTATATTAATTCTCAGGGTATGAGAAATGAATATGATGAGATAGAATTCTTAATAGAAAGCAAATATGTTTTACAAGAATGATTCCTATGATCAGATTATAACAGTTGAAGGGAACAGCTTATTCAAAAGGAAAAGATGCAGTAGAAGAGAAGAAGAGTTGCACTGCATATTAAAATATTCATACTTGCTCTGAAATCCAAGTGAATTAACCTGATGATAATGTAGAAGCAATTTGGTTAAATAAGCAGATGGATAAATAAAAGGCAAAGTATTGTTGATGCCCACTATTGCTCACTCCATCAAGCAGAAGATATGGAGGATGCCTTCCAAAAGCAAATTGCAGATATTTCAAAGTTGCATGAAATAATAGATGTGGGGGATTTTAATTGCCTCAATATCTGTTGAAAGAAAAACTTAAAGGACACTAAGTTCACAAGCCTCACTTTTTAATTATTTTTGGAAATTGCCTATTAACTATCTTAAAGCTATTGGAGACCTTTGGAACCACAAGTCTGAAAAATCATTGGGTGAATTTATCTTCAATTCTGAACAAAAGAAAAATTAATTATAAGCTTAAGAATGTAAAGAATTTGAAATAAATAGCAAAAAGCTAAATAAGATTTTGATCTAAGAAAGTTATAAATGGATAAGGGTCCAGATAAATTTGGAATATTGACTATTACTATAAAATTTTGGAATTAACTATAAAAAATAAATAGCTTCTCATGGGAAACAGACTTATTTTGGCTATCCTGGCTATTCTAAGTCATAACTAAGATAAATTATTTTATGATTTTAGAAACTGGACACTAGAGGGGACTAAAGATTCTAAGCAGAAGGGGGAAAAAAATACAAGCCTGTTCTTGATGCCAGTTAATACTGGGACTTAAAAAATGACACAAAACATTATAACTTTGGAAACATTAAAGGAGATCTTTGAAGAATAGAGCCAGAAATTAGTAACTACAATATCAACACTGTCAGTAATGATGTCTGCTCCTATAGACTATGTCCAAAAGATGCTAATGAAGTAATGAAAGATGTGGAACAAATTTTATCTGACAAGAAGAGAAAGTAATGAAAGTGGAACTACAAATGGCAGGCCAAGAGAATGATTTGGAAAAGGACTCTTAACTGGATATACAAAAGAAACTGGCGAGGTCAATGGGATAAAAAAGAACCGAAGAGAAATCAAATCCTATGACAATATTTCATTAGATTAAAAATTAAGACTGTTAGAAGTAAAAGGAAGGAATATAAAGTTGGTTTATTTGATCAAGGTTAAGATAAGTTTTTTTTTGGTTTTTTTTTTGCAAAGTTCTGGCAACCCTTTGTGGACTTTTTGCTGGCATCAGGATTGAAAAGTGATGTTTTATGAATTTGCTTGTAGATAAGGTATGGAATAAGGGATGAAGAGATATCTGATTGTAATCTTATAGAGGTGAAGAATTAGTAAATTTGTTTATACTTGTTGTGATGAAGATTGGAAGTCACTTCTTTATATATTTCTTTTCTTTTTCTTTATTATATTCATTCTTTTCTTTTTCTTCTTTCTTTTTCTTTTTTCCTGCACTTTTTATTCTTTTTTTCTATTCTCTTATTTTTCTCTAAGTTTAGTTTGCATTAGTTTTTACTACTGTAATCAAAATTCTTAATAAAAAATGTATGCAAAAAAATGAAGGCAATGAAAGGCTGGCAGATAACATAGGAAAAGGCAGTACTTCTTCACTCCTATTTTGGATGTATCTCATCCAACAAAAAGGGTAAAAGCAAAGAGCAAGGGGGCAAGACTGAAAGTTGAGATTGATAGAAACATGGTTAAACAATACCTATTTACTTCACATGAATTGCATGCTAAAGTACTGAAATAACTTGCTGATGATCAGGCACAAGCTTTAAGTATTATCTTTAATCAATCCTGGAGCTCTGGAAAAATGCCAGGTAATGGAAGGAATGTAAATGTTGTCTCTGTTTTCAAAAAGGGGCAAACAGAGGTTTCTGAAACCTACAGACAGTCACTCTGGAATGTACACACCAGTCACTTTTTAGACAATGATGTCTAAAAAGATTCTACAGAATCTTTCTAAAGAAATCAATCTACAAATTACTTGAAAACAACCTGATTAGTTACCAGAAGTAACATGGATTTGTCAAGAACAAGTCTTGCCTGATGTACCTTATCTCATTTATTGATCAGATAATTTCCTTAATAGATTGTAGAATGTTAAAAACATAATATATCTTGATTTCAGCAAAGCCTTTGACAAAACACCTCATGAACATCTCATTAGCAAGCTAGTTCTGAGTGGGCTGGATAGCATGAGAATTAAGTGATACATCTCTTGTTCACAAATTACATGCAGAGCGTGATCATCAATGGTTCCTCATCAAAATGGAGTGGGATCTCACACAGAGTGCTGCGAGCTTCAGTCCTGGCCCCTGTATTCATGAACATTTTTATTAAAGACTTGATGAAGAGATGGAAAGAAACCTTATCAAATCTGTGGATGATGCAGAATTGGGTGGGTTAGCTAATACATTAGAACAGGCCTTCCTCAGCCTCAGCAACTTTAAGATGGATGGACTTCAACTCCCAGAATTCCCCAGCCAAGCCATGCTGGCTGGGGAATTCAGGGAGTCGAAGCCCACCCATCTTAAAGTTGCTAAGGCTGAGGAACCCTGCATTAGAGTATTTACCTTCCCATGATTTAAAATTTCTCACTTCCTACATGCCTCTGCAAAATAGCTATCCTTCCCACTGCTGCAGCTGAGGAACCCTGCCTTAGAAGACAGAAGTAACAACCTTGACAGGTTAGAGGAAAGGACTGAAAATAAGAAAATGAAACTGAATAGAGATCAATGCAAAATTCCTTACTTATGAAATCAAATGCACAGATATAGGATGGGAGCTACTGGATCTGATAACTGTACTTAGAAAAAGTTCTTGGAATAGATTTGATACAGTGGTATCACAATAAAAGATGCAAAAACATTTTTGAGCTATGTTAATAGATGTGCAGATGCCAAATAATGGGAAGTAACAGTTCTACTTTATTCTGTGTTGGCTAGACCTCTCCTCCTCTAGTACTGTGTCCGGTTTTTGAAGAAAAATTCAAAGACTCCTTAAAAAATTCAGAAAATGGCAATATGGATGATCAAGGACCAGAAACTAAATTCTATGAAAAAAGATTGAAGAAATCGGAAGTATTTAGCCTTGAGAAGAATAGACTGAGAGCTGATGTGATAGCACTTTTCAATACCTAAAAGGATATCATACAGAAGAAAATCAGGATTTGTTCTTCATCATTCCTCAACATAGAATAATAGATTTAAATTATAGGAAGGCTGAATGTTAGGAAAAATCTCCCTAAAGTAAGAGCAGTGTGCACCCAAACCAATCAAGAGAGATAGTGTTCAAGCAGATGCTAACAGCCCTCTGCAGAGAATGCTTTACTGTAGTATGAATTCTTGCACTGAGGAGGGCTTCCCCTCACTGGCTCTTTCCAACTCTATGATTCTAGTGAAAACTTATAACAAATGAAATGAATTGAAAATCACTGTTCAAATAATGCAGACTGTGACCATCCTTTAAAAAAATTGGCAATTCTCTAAACCTTCCAGAATGTGTAACTCTGATCTGTCCTCTCTTGTTTGCATTGCTTTCTATCCAATTTCTCCTCCATGGTCTGATTACAATACGTAGTAACTTCTCATCTGGTTCCCAGCAGTTGGAATTCCTAGTGTTGCCTCCTGGCCAGCATACATAAACAGTTCGGCATTGCCCACCCACAGTCATGGCAAAGACAACTTTCAGCAATTTGTTAGGACTTGACTAGACTTTTTTAGTAGCTTTGTTAACATTTGCTGAAAACCCGAGCGTGATCTTACTCATAATCAAATACTTCAATGCCCATTCATCATTTTGTGTTAGTGAAGGTAAAAACTGCAGTATGTATTCAAAATACAAATGTATACAGGGGCGTGTACTATAGAGGAATATCTTCATGGATGAACAAAATATAGATTACAACCATAAGCATTTATCCAGAAGTAAGTAAATATAGATCGGTGGGACTTATTCTAAGATGCAGACTTAGTTGGTTAAATTAACAGTGAAAAACTGTCATTTTTTTATTATTTAGGATTGCACTGAGTTGGGCCAATGACATTTCTTGACTCCTTCTTTAAGATCCTTCAAAGTAGTTGCAGTTGTTTGCTTGGTCCTGTTCAAATAAACCATCAAGGCCTACTTTTGCTCTGAAACCCTTCTTAAAAGACCTCTTTGTTACCCTGCTTTCTGGTGTTTTACAATTCAAATAAAGACTAGCATAAATTGTATTTATTTAGTATTATTGACATGCTTTGCAGGCACACATGGGAAGTCCCCCTAAAAGAATCTCTAACCACTTTAATGAGGGGGAAAATGTGTTCCTGATTATTTTTTACCCAATATTGTTTTAGTCAAAAAGAATACATTTTCAATTGTGCACAATGAATAACTGCTTAGTTATAATTCAAATACTTCTCATAATAAAACTCTGCTTTTTTGTTTTTTAGTAGGGTTACCAGATCTGGGCTGCAACAATCTGGAGGACCATTAGATGGCTGCAGAGTTATATAGAAAACTCTAACCAGTTGCTGCCACCTAGTGGTATCCTGGGGTTTTGCAGGACAAATATGGTAGCTGTATTCTTACATGTCTTCATTTTTAATGGGATCTAGCTTTAAATGGATGCCAAACATTCTAATAAAAGTCTAATGCAGAGGTTGGGAATCTGTGATCTGCCAGATGTTGCTAAACTCTTATTCTCAGCAGCTTTCATCAACATGGGCAATTCTGGAAAATGATGGAAATGATGGTTTTCTAATATCTGGAGGGCTAGAAGTTCACCTTTCTTATTCTAATTTAATTCAGAATCAGTTTTGATGCCCACTGTGCATTCTCAGTCTTCTAGAAGTTTTTTGTTGTTTGATATTTCCCCTTAGACTTCTGTCCCTATAAAATATATTTTTAGTACTTCTGCCAACTTTGGGAACTCCTAAATTTCTTAGCACTTTCTTCTCTCTAGAGAGGCAACCTAACAATCTACACCTGGAGACAGCATGTGCGCTAAATTGGTTGGTAGGAAAGGTATAAGGAGTGCGTCAGCTGAGAGGCAAAGCTCAGAATAACCTACTATATGTGCTTGACAGTTAAAACATGTAAGGAACACCTTCTTTTCTTTCCTTGAAAACAAGTACAAATGATGTCCACAGCTAGCTGCAATTTCATCAGAATGACAAAACACGAGTCATATCACAATGCAAACATTACTCCTTATGTACTGTATTTACATCACAGTGTAAACGCAGAAGGTGCAGAGTTTGCACTGTGACATGACAATGGATGTTTCACCATTTTCCTCTTTGCAGATGCCCATTTTTGACAGGGTCCAGGATGCTCTATTTAGGATTGGCTCTATCAGGGGCAATGATAGGAGTTCACTGGAGCAGTAAATTAAAGCAAGTCTCTGCCATTGTCTCCTACAACTCATAGTAGCTACTGCACTGTGCCTAAGAAGTGCAGCTTTCTGCAGAAGCTTCCTACTCTGGCTGGCCACTCTGCAAACATCATTCCAGGGGACCTATTACACAATACTTTTAGTATTAGCTTACCTAAGGCATGGCTACCCTACAATACTTCATATAGGGTGATGGAGAGTTGGCAAGTGAGTGTAGCACTGTTGCTGCTAGGGAGAGGACAAATGTGTGGGATCATATAAATCTATTTAAGAGGTCCTTGCATTTAGCTTCTTGAAGAACGATGGGTCAGTGAGATGTCAAGAAGCACTTTCTGTATTGGGTCACAGACTTTGCCCCTAATCCCTTATTTTGAAATAGTACCACAGACATTTCAAATGAAAGACATGAATGGTAATACAAGGAGAAAAAGCTAGTATATTTGAATGCTCTTTCCAAATACAAATACAGTGTACTTCATTTCACGATGCATGAAGAATACTTTTAGACTTATATCTATATAAGGAGGGAGAGCTGAGCTATATCAACCAAGGATTGGTTCAATCAACTATTCACCTGCTCTTATGCCAGAAAGTGTCAGGACTTCTGGTTTTAAATTCTGCATATGTCTGAAAAGTTTTACCTAATTTCGTTCTATAAATTAAGAAAGTGGAATCAAATGATAAGTGATTCTATGCATAAGGCTTCTTCCTTTATTATGGAATCTGACTTCTGAAGACATTTGATGGGGGGACTGGAATTCATTCAAGGGGAGAAAGGAGGATCTGCTGGCATGCAGCATGTGCTCAAAGCTGTAATTTCTTTCTGTACTCTGAGAAAGGATACATTGTTTTCAGAAATTAGGGGCAAGAAGGACAGGCAAGATCTGTACCTGGATCAACTCGGTTGCTGTCCCACTAATTTGCTTCACACAGCATGTGCCTACTGTGCTGTAACTGAGAGTCTTCTCTTCCTTCAACATGGATCTTTGTTACTCTTACAAATCTCCTGGAGCAGATGTATGAAACATTTGTACTTCAACAAAGTATCATGTGGAAAAGACTTAGCAGGAACTGTGGAAATGCTAACTTTGTGCTTGTGTTCTGAGAATGACCTCTTAGGTTATAATGTAAATGAGCAGGGCAGAAGTTCAATTCTACTGTTGCAAATTGTGCGTGGCAGTGTAACTGCCTTGGTTAAAAGGCAGCTGAAAAATTATTATGAGATAGTAAGATACAGCTGGAATTACCAATTCAAGTCAAGACCTGATGTATTCAGGTCGATGAATCAGAATTTGTAGTTAAAAAACTATATAAGAAATAGGATTGATCAAAGTTTCTGCTAGGATTTTAAAATAAGAAAAAGATGTTTGATCATTGGTCAGCATCTACTAGTAAATAAATGGGATGGCTGTAGGGCAGGGTTCCTCAACCTTGGCAACTTTAAGATGGGTGGACTTCATGGCTGGCTGGGGAATTCTGGGAGTTGAAGTCCACCCGTCTTAAAGTTGCCAAGGTTGAGGAACCCTGCTCCGGGGAGTAGAGCTGGGGGAAATGCAAGTCTTCCAGCCTGAGGAAACTCAGTGGAAGATCTTGGGGACAATGTTAGTGGACCCAGTTTCATTAGATTCAGGAAGAGGTCTGCTGGGAGATGTTGGAGAAAGACCCTGAGAAAAACTCGCAGTGCCCTTCTCCCTAGGTGCTGAAATTCAGGTCTATTCCTCTATTCTGTCAGGACATGGGTTAGAAGCCTTCAAAACTTTATTAAGAATCTGCAGATTCTTGATCAGACACACAAAGTACTGTAACGTTTCCAGGTGAAGGACCCCAAGTACATATACAAGCAAGCTTCTATAGTCAGTTTCACACAAGGCATTTCAAATGGTGGAATTGCATTGGCTAATCCACATTTGGTCATTTGCACATTTCTAAGCAAGTGGAAAATTCCCCCCAAAATTACCTTTGCACATGCATGTAAGAGTGGGCATTTCCATAGCAAGTTACTATAGGGTTTGTCTATAGTAGCTGTTTTGCAGTACAGTTTGCAGTTCCGTTGCATTCAAACCTCACCCTTGCACCCGCGTAAGCATGGTGACTGTTGGCTTATCTATTCTATGCCGTTTCAGCTATCTGTGCATTCTAATAATGAAGTTTGTTTGGCTAAGGCTACCTCCCTTTATTAGGATTAAATTCCTCATGAATCCCTCCAATTCCTCTGGGTTCATCCATCTCCTACAGAGGAAACTTGAGCAAAGAAATATGAAGAACTGAATCATCCTAGAAATCAGGCATAAAAGAAAAAGTTGAAACCCAAAGAAGATTGTTGTGCCACATCTGATCTAGTTGTATGTGGAATTTTAGAAAATCTGGTGTGAGAGGAAAATAGTTTATTACCATTGCATATTCTTTTAAGACAAGTCCTTAGTAATTAATAAAGCAAATCAGTTCTTAATACAGTTACAGTATATTACTTCTGTTAAATGCAGTGGAACTATTTCAGCTGGAAAATGTGCAGGGGATCCCGGTTTTTCTTCACTGAATCAAATGTACATATATACCCATATATGGTCATCATGGAATTTCTCATAAAATGGCTGCCGTGAAAACTGGCAAACCACAGTATTTTTCAAAAATATTTTGGAGTAAGGAAAAGAAGTTGTTATTCACTAAACAGGTTTTCTTATACTGTAAGCTAATACAGGCAAGCTTGTTTTGACTAGATTATAAATAACCTAGGAATAACCTTTTGAAAACTATATGTAGATATAAAATGTGATTGAAATTCAAGTTCAGGTCATGTTTCTCCTTCATCAAAACCATTTAACCTATTTCTTATTTATAGCCTGTCCAGGTTCTTATAATAATGTATATAATAAACCTCCTTTATATTTTTATTGCTTTTAGCCATTGGCTATGACTGCAGTCTAACTTTGTAGCTCACCTCATGTACTTTAAATATCATTGTGTCCTCAAAACCTTTCTGAATGCACCAAGTATTCTCCTACTTCTGACATAGGAACAGGCTGAATTTGCTGACAGACATTTTGGGTGGATAAAGTATATGCCAGCCAAGTTTTTATCCTGTGCTACATATCCTGTTCCAACAGCAATACTAACATATCACATCTGTATGTGAAGGATATAGAAGATAATTGTGCTCCTGCAACAAGCTGGTGCTGTTCTTTGACCTTTTTAAAAAAGTTGAGTTTGCATGTGCATTTGAGCATAGAAGGGATTTTGCAACCAGAAAGTATGAAACAGTCCAAAACAACATGTAGCTAAGACTTCATAAAATAGCAGTGTACTGTACTGGAGGAGGAAGCATATTTTGTTGCTCTATGCTTCTTCCTAAAGCAGTGTTTCTAAACCTCAGCGACTTTAAGATGTGTGGACTTCAATTCCCAGAATTCCCCACACAGCATGGCTTAAAGTTGCTGAGGTTAAGAAACATAGTTCTAGAGTAAAACATTCCTGAACAAGTGTACTTACAGAGCCATTGCAAAATACACCATAATAATAACAATTTAAAAAATCATACAATGGTTCAAGAGAATCATAGACTTGGAAGGACCATAATGATCATCCAGTGAATTGTGTCACTCCTCATGAATCATCTCACACGAGATAAGCAATAGATATTGTGACATGAAGATCTGAGGCTATCTTGGTACTCTCCTGTTATTTTGAACTTCAACTCGCATCAGCCACAGCCAGCAAAGCAAATAGTAAAGGATTGTGTGAATTGTAACCCAAAATATATAGAGACACCAGGTTATCAGCTTTTAATAAAACATGTACATTTATTGATCAAGAAATGTGGTTTTGAGGGAGGATATGTTATGATATGAACAGGTGCATTTCCAACACAATTTTGCAATCTCTGTTTATTTTTAGGAAAATGTTAATAATGGACTCCTTTGACCTAGATATAATAGTCAAATGCATGAAGCTAGTTGGCTTCAAGCATGACTCTGATATATTTTTCATTTGCAAAATGGACATCAAGGATCATGAAAATATGTCATCAAGATTACATTACTACTGCTACTGCTAAACCAGTTCTTGGAAGAGAGCTTTAAACTGTTCAGTTTTATTTGATATCAAAAGAAGGTGGTTAAAGCTGATAGTATAACCATTTCCATATATTTGAAGGATTTGAAGGATATAAATAATGGAGGAAATTTGTTCTTCACTGACCCACATTGTAGGAACCAAACTCAAGAAAACTCCAAGGAAAGGTATTTCAATTAAATATTAGAAAAGAATTTTGATTAACTTAATTGACAGTGCAACAGATTGTCCTACAATGTCTGTCTATTCTGCATTGCCTTCCAACAATATGATTCTTTGATGCTACTGTAACAAGTTCTACATGGGGTTGCTTCTATGATCATTTTTAAGGAGTCATGATTATTTGTTAATTATTCAAGGCTCACCTTAATCCTGGGGCGGGGAGGGGGGGCACCAAACCTAAGTAGTAAGACTCTTGTTGACTGCATGCTTTGTGTTACATGGATATGACCTTCTTTTAAATCACAAACATTAATTGTAATAGCCATCATCTCTTGTGTTATGTGGTTTTGGGCTATGACAATATAATGCTGTTTCAAAGAGAACCCCTCACCCATCTTTCTGAATACAGGCCCTGTTTGAATGAAATGGTATTTTGTTTTATTAAAAAAAAGATGTGAGAATAAGAAATACTTCCATTCTACAGGCAAAAAAGCTGTTTGAATCTGTTAGGGAAGAAATTAACAAGTGGGAATGATTAAGAGAGTCATGATTTGGTTCTCTAATTGAAGTAGTCATACAGCCTGATGTCATTCAGCATTATTAATAATTAATTGCATTCAGAATGCTCATAGGGTACCCCCTTTTTTCTCTTCTATTGCCCCAAATGAATTCCCAGAGCATTAAATTATAGAAGAATGTTGCTGTTTGCACACGGTTGGTCTGTTTAAAGTTCATTTAATTGCATTAGTTTAGTATAAAGCACAGAGCTCTTCAAGGCTCAACTCTGGCTATTTGGGGCTTTTATTGTATTCTTCATTGTCAGCCCGTTCAATTGAGGAAAGGAGCTTCCATTCAATTTTTGTGGATCTCTTCTTGTCCCCACAGCTCTGTTTATTCCGTTCAAGGGTCTCCTGACCTTATGCATGGCATTTAAAGAGGAACTAGAAAGTGGGAGGAATAGATAATTTCTCCAACTTTCTGCCTGCCCAATAGCATGTTTCAGTCTAGATCCAGCCCTTAATCTAGTTTCAAGTGTGTTACTGAGATGTATCAAAAGTGTAAGGCAGGAGGCTGGCTCACTAACCATTTCCCAAGCATATGCGCATATGCCTCTACTTGTATCCCAGTATCCTCTCGCAGCTGAAATAGCCTTGTGCTATACTCTGGAAGTGGTGTTTTCCCTACTATCCCATTAGAAGACACTGTGCAGGCAATGTAGAGTCCATTGAAGTACATTAGGGAAATCATGTGCTTCCTGAAATGACATGCTCCTGAAACGATGTGCTTTGTGGTGGCAATCTTGCAGTTCCAAATGTTTCTGCTAGTTTCTTGAGGGGATACCCCTTCAGTCTGGTTCCTGACCTCTTCACCCATCCCTTAGTCCTCTTTTAGTTGCAAGAGAGACTAGGACTCCAGCTTTTGCAACCACTTTTCCCCCTCATATTTTAAATGGGGTTGTCAGCTGGTCAACTGACCCTATAGAGTGAGAAGTGAAATTGACCAGCATATGCCTGACTTAACACATGGAATTGAAAGTGTAATTGACCAGTCTTGGCACTTTTATTTCTGTTGCATATGTGGTGGGGGATTGCCTTCCCATCTGCTGCTGCTCCTAGAGAAGTCCTGGTTACACACTTCCTCCCCTTACATTATGTCCTTGGTGCAATGTACAGCTCCCATGCTGATCTCTGCAGTTAAATTCTTGGGTCAAACTCCAACTCTTCAATAACATTTACCCAGTGGTTGTATTTCAGCTGCACCAATCCTGATGGCCACTAGATGGCAGCCAAAAGATACAAAAGATCCTAACTCTTTGCTTCCACTTAGTGGTTAATCTGTTGCACAATTGATCAGTTGACCCACAGTTTCAAGGATTTTTTTTAAAAAAGAAATCAGTTGGCCATGCAATGGGAAGTAAAAAGAAAAAGAAAGTGCATTAAGTAACCAGAGCATTGTGCATGCTGAGTGGAGGATGCTTTTCATATGCTGAATGACATTAGGTGGATCTGGAATTTCAGACAAGAGAAACCCCAATCTCAACCCTTAGTTTTATAGTTTAAAGTTGCACATTAAAGCTGTATGGAGTGCAGCACAGCCCAAACTTGCTTGTGGTACACAATACTGTAAGGTCAAGTTGTGTGGGCAGCAAGACTTTGGGTGGCTTGTTTTCCTGTTGACTCAAGGATGGGAGGGGAGTGTGGCAAAGCAGCTGTGTGGATATGGTCACCGTTTTGTACAGAAAAAAACATACACATTGAGAACTGTGTTGTACTACCCCCTGACGGTTCTGCCCTTCCTCAGGCATTTATGCATTGAATGTAAAGTGGAGTGCTCAACTTTTTTTTTTGGAAAGGGCCACACTGGGGCTTTGAGTTATATATTGGAGATTGCACTCTAAACAGTAAGTGGAGCCAGGGTCAGAAAACTTAAACTAAATTCACGAATAGAGCTAATATGATTATCTTGCAGGTATATAATAATGACTCATTCTTCTCCATTAGAAAGTATGGCAAATTAGAATTCTGGAGTAGTTCTGGGGACCAAGACTTGCAGAATATCTGGGCCTTGGCGTGGTGATGGATACTTGTTTTGTACCTGGGTTGGGGGAATGCAATTTGTTTTCATTTATTTCAGCTCTCAAGGCATGCCAGATGATGCAGTGAGGCTGCCAAGTAGATGGGGGAGAGGGGTGGAAACCGGGAGGCTGAGTATGAACATGGATGTGTTTTGCTTCTCAGTAACTTAATGCATTCATTTTCACCCTTGTTTTTGCTGAAAAGAGCAAAACATCACCCTACTGAAAATAAACAAATTTACCATTGGATTTTGGCAGTGCAATCTGGGAATACTTTGGGGCTGCAAAATAGACTGAGGTGTAGGTTATCCACCTCTGGCACACTACCTCAGTTTGCATTCCTGTGCTGCAAATGTTTGCAGAGGAAACTGGATATGTGTATCTTAAAGGCTTCTTCCCTAAACATGCTTGCGCTCAATGATGGGAAGAGCAACTGTTAAGTGCAATACTGAGAGCAAAGCCATGCCACACCCAACTCATGAGTTTTCTTAATGTAAATCTATAATACTTGAGGAAGACTTGAGTTAGACAGGGCCCTGCACTAAAATGTGATCTTAAATTGAAAATGAAGTGTGTGCAATTTTCCATCCCCAGGACTACGAAGAACCAGTACGGACCAACCTAACGTAAATGCTGCTCTTTCAGACCCTTGCATGCAGCCTGAGAACTAGCAATGGGTAATGCTTAGCTGGGTACCTATCAAAGGCCACCCCCCCTTCCATATAAGGAACTCTTTGAAATCATCTTGTCCTGCCTACTAGCTTTTACCATTCAGGTGCTTCTCCAGGCATGTGATCAATGACAGAAGCAAGATGAAGGTGCAGCACCTTCCACTTTACTTGCTTCTGGATTGCCACATGGACTGAGCCCTGGAAGAGAGAAGAAGTGTATGAATGACGGCAAGGAGGCAAATCAGCTCAATAAGGGGAGTCACTAAGCATACTACAAAAAGGCATCACCCATGAAAAGTGGGTATTATTAGCAGAAATCAAGGTTTGCAATACACACACACACACAAGGTTTGATATATATAGGAGATTCAAGCAGAGGAAGTGCCATGGCAAGACAAGCCCCTGCATGGGATGTACCATCGACAGATAGCTGAGGTGGCTGACATTGGGAAATCCTATCAGTGGCTGGAAAGGGCTGGACTAAAAGACAGCACTGAGGCACTGATCATAGCAGCACAAGAACAGGCACTAAGCACCTGATCCACAGAAGCAGGGGTCTACCACACTAGACAGGATCCAAGGTGCAGATTGTGCAAAGAGGGCTCAGAGGCAGTCCAACACATAGTGGCAGGGTGTAAGATGCAGGCAGGAACAGCATACACTGAACGGCACAACCAAGTAGCTGGCATTGTGTACAGGAACATCTGCACAGCATATGAGCTAGACCCCCCAAAGTCCAGATGGGAGATTCCACAGAAGGTCATGGAGAATAACAGGGCTAAGATCCTGTGGGACTTCCAGATCCAGACGGAAAGGCAGGTACTGGCCAATCAACCAGATATCGTGGTAGTAGACAAAGACCAGAAGACAATCATAGATGTAGCAGTGCCAAGTGACAGCAACATCAGGAAGAAGGAGCATGAGAAGCTGGAGAAGTACCAGGGCCTGAAGGAGGAAATAGAGAGGATGTGGAAAGTCAAGGCCAAAGTGGTCCCAGTGGTGGTAGGAGCACTCGGGGCCATGACTCCTAAGCTGGGAGAATGGCTCAAACAGATCCCAGGAACAACATCAGAGCTCTCTGTGCAGGAGAGTACAGTGCTAGGAACAGCTAAGATACTGCGCAGAACCCTCAAACTCCCAGGCCTCTGGTAGAGGACCCGAGATTGAGGAAGACACGTACCACCCATAGGGGTGAGGGGGGAATTTTATATGATGCAGGCAGGAACAGCATATACTGAACAGCACAACCAAGTAGCTGGCATTGTGTACAGGAACATCTGCACAATGTATGGGCTAGACCCCCCCAAGTCCAGATGGGAGATTCTACAGAAGGTCGTGGACAATAACAGGGCTAAGATCCTGTGGGACTTCCAGATCCAGACAGACAGGTCTGACAGAGATCTCTGCCCAGAATAGTGCAGTGCTAGGGACAGCTAAGATACTGTGCAGAACCCTCAAACTCCAAGGAAGACACTTGAGATTGAGGAAGACACATACCACCCATAGGAGTGAGAGGGGAATTAAAAAAAAAAAAAAATCCAGAGAGGGACCCCAATGGCTATCAAATGCTGATGGACTGTAGAGGGTTAAGGAAGATGACCTTGACAGAAATATGCAAGAAACATTATTTAGGCAAAAAGGGCTGAAACATTGTTTTAAGCCCAGAATGCCCAATTATGCATGAAAGCAGCTCAGGCAGATGTGTTCCTAATTCACTGAAGTATAAGAAGAGGGAGGAAGTACAGTGCAATGAAGCTTGCAAGATTCTTTTATTATAGCAAATTTCAATACAGTTTTAGCCTTCCTGTGGAGCTGAGTTCCTGGTCTGGTCTACCTAGTGGGACTGGCACAGACATTTGAGGACATAAGATGGTCGTAACAAGAAATGGTCCCCTGGTGCTGGAGAAGACTCTTAAGAGTCCCCTGGACTGCTAGGAGGTCAAACCAGTCAATCTTAAAGGAAATCAACTCTGATTGCTCATTGGAAGGATTGATAATGAAGCTCAAGCTCAGATACTTTGGTCACCTAATGCGAAGAGAGGACTCTTTGGAAAAGACCCTGATGCTGGGAAAGATGGAAGGCAAAAGGAGAAGAGGACGGCAGAGGATGAGATGGCTAGATAGCATCACTGAAGCAATGAGCATGAAATTGAGCAAACTCAGGGAGGCAGTGAAAGATAGGAAGGCCTGGCGCAATATGGTTCATGGGGTCACGAAGAGTCAGACACGACTTAACGACTGAACAACAACAACAAAAACAAGAAATGGAGTGGAACATTGATGACTGAAAATTGAAAACATCCAAGGCCATGCTTCATGAATGACACAAGTGAAATCAACCACTGTCTAAAATCTGGCACATACAAGAAAAAAACCACAGTTCAGCATAGAGGCGCATCTGAGTGCATGCTAACATAGTCGTGTATGTGCATCTCAAGGTATATAGCTATAAGGTATAGGCTCTCTATAAGTATAGGCTCTTTAATATGGTGTCTTTATTTTCCAAGTGCTTGAACTGAGGCAGGAATGGACAAACCCCACCCTCCAGTTTTCCCAAATAATCAAATTGCATCCTCTTGGTAAGAAGAGACAGGAGAGGAGTACCAATGAAAGGTGTAGGTCCCAACTGTTTTTGCTTCCATATGTAATTAAGTGATTGATCTTTTTCAAAAGCAGCTTAAGCCATCAGAAAAGGTAGTCCAGAGCAAGCAGGCAAATAAATCAATCTTTTTGCTTGGATTCCTGCCAAGGGTACAAAACAGCCTACTAACTTAAGCAAAACTTAATTATTTTATTGTGAGCTTGAGCAAGAATAGTTATTCAACTGTTTTTTTTCCTCTAAACTATGAAAAATATATTAGGAAGGTTGTATCCTGTTTGGTAGCAGAGCAAAGTGTTTCAACTTTGTATATGTAAATGGAAATAGATACAAGATTTGATTTAAAAAGTAAGTCTAAATTGACTTTTAGTTTTTCAAGTTTATTAAGGCACAGTGACATTTATATTGTGTCTGCTGTATTTACACCTGACATCCAAAATGTTGGTACTAGCCTTTAAAATAGAGAGCAGGAATATGTTAACATCAGTTTCTTCATTTTTAATTTTTTTCCAGTCTCAAATTCATCCTCTTTTCTAATGTTTGAGATTTAAGAAAAAAATAAGTGAAAATTCATATACTTTTTTGTACACTTTACTGTTAATATACCCAATTCTGTATGTATATTTCTCTTAATATGCACATTCTGTATGCATAATAAACACATTTTTGCAATCATTTTCAAATTTTCGATCTGAAGTTTAGTTCTCCCTTGAGCATGGAATTCAGCTGGGTGACTTTGGGCCAGTTGTTCTCTCTCAGCTCAACCCACCCCACAGGGTTTTTGTAGAGAAAACAGGAGGGGGAGGCATTATGTATGCTGCTTTGAGTTGTACAAAATAAAGGTGGGATATAAATCAAATCAAATCAAATCAAATCAAACAAGCAAACAAATAAATAAGCCACAATGTAGTCTGTACATTATTTTCATGAATCATTATGTTTTCTGTTTCCTTCCCCCTAATACATATGTGTGAACTGTATGTGTGCGCTATGGACACATCTTTAATTAAAAACTGGATTACCCAAATCACTATGAAAAGATGACTGCATTTCAGTTTGTATATTGGTTACACATTTACATTTGCTCTCAAATGTATAAATTAAATGTATTTTTTCCCGATCCTTACCTTACCTCTGAAGAAATAAGGACCTGGGCACTAGGGATGTACAGTGTGTGGGGTACAAGCAGAGCATCTGTCTGCAACCTTTTTACTCTCTGTCTTGTACTGTAGTAGGTTAAAAATATGACTCCTTTTTTTTTTTTTTTTTTTAAAAAGGGACCACATTATTTCCTGCGATGACATGGCAGCCATGAAGGGCAAACATGTGATCCTCTGAAAAAATGTAGCTGCTTTAAAGCAACTGCTATGTTCATGTCCACATAAAGTCTGAATCATATCCAAAGTGCTGAGCAACTTTATTGACAACTGAAAGGATCACTTCATCAAAGTGAGTCTTTCTGTAAATTGAGAAGATCTGCAGTGTCTCATCTTCTGAAGCTCCAAAGTGAGAAGAACAAGTATGGGAGAACAAAGCTCCCCAGAGCTGGAACTCTGTTTGAACATAGTCTCACTATGGCACATAGTTTGATGCCTTTTCTACACATGAGGGAGTCCTAAACCATTTCACACATTTTAAGAACTCTCCTTTTCTGTTTGGTGCTTTTTATCAACTACTTCATCTGTTGGTTGTTGTGGTGATGTATGAATTCTTTTTTTGTTGTCAGTTTTGTTTTTTTGACAGCCACACTGGAAACACTGAGCATTGAAGGGCTGTATATAAGATGTGAGGATAAATAAGTAAACCTCATGGGTTGGATTGCTGTAAAATTTGAAGTCTAAAGTAAACATTGTTCCATCAGGAAGCTACAATGGTCCAGATTGTGGTGGTGCAGGCAGAGATGGTTGTTTCATGCTCATGGGTCCACACTGCTTCACAAGCTGCATTAATTACCAGTCGTCTTGCAGGTGCAATTGAAGGTGCTGATTATCTGTTACAAAGCCCTTCATGGCATACAGCTTGGCTACTTGAAGAACTACTTGTCTCCAAATGTTGCCACCCATATGGTGAGGTCAGGCAGATTTGGGTCCTATCAATCAAACAATGATGTCTTGTAGGACACAGTGTGTCTTTTTGGTGGCAGCACCTGCCCTCTGGAATTATATCCCCCCAGAGATCCACAGTGCTCCCACCTTTATGACTTTCTGTAAACGATTAAAAACTTAGTTGTTCTCCCAAGCCTTGGGATAGCATGGTACAGAGACCCTACGGTTTTTCATTTGTGATATAGAATTAGTCTTCTGGTTGGATGTGCCTTTTGTTGTATGTCATTTCCTTTTTTAATTGTAAGCCATCCAGAGTCATTGAGGGGTCAGGTGGCCTCAAAATCGAATTAATAACCAATAAATAATAACAGAAGGTGTAAAGCCAGACAGTTTTTATATCCCTCCCTCTTATATCAAAGAGAGGCAAGGTGGGGCTGTCTTGAGTTTCTTCCTCACTCCCTCTTGTCTCTCCAGGCTAAACTCATGTTTTTGGGATGGCTGTTGCATTCCTTCTTCAAGGCTATCTCCATATAGAGATTCCATTTGAGACTCAGATCACATTTTGCTTTATTTCTTGCACCTGAACAACTCCCCTCTTCCTAGTTGGTATTTGTCCCCCCGCCCCCCTCCAATTGAGGGAGGCTTATTTGCTGGACGCAGGGCCTAATCCACATAATTGTGGAGATGTTGTGATTGAATGAGGTTACGGAAACTGACTCAAGCAGAGAACTGGAGGAAAAGAAAATTAGGGAGCACTGGGCTTCCCCCCCACCCCAATCATGTTATGCTTCTTGCTACACTTTGGTTAAAAACTCGCCCAGCTCTGTGGAAAGAGAATAATTGACTACATGAATTGAGCAGCAGATGATGGACATTACAGGTCAAGCACTGAAACCAGACTATTAAGTAAGAGTTAAGCACTGTTCTCCCTTGCTTTAAAATTTATGATATAGAGGCTTTGGTGCAGTTATGATGGGAAAACATCTGACTCCTTAACTATATACATGCAAGTACAGTCTATTGACACACAACCAGCATTTACTATAACAAAGGGATAAATCAAAACTCTTTAAGCTTATAGGCACATTCGTAAGAAAATATTTCAGTTACACTGACCAAACTCACAGAGAGCAGTTGACTGATGGCCACACATGGAAATGTCCCTACAAAAACCTTCCTGTTTCTATTTGTCTTCCTTCTCCTTCTTTAAAAAGGAGGCCAGAGAGATGGTAAAATACTGACAAGGAATAGCCCTGGATCCTTGCTTCAAATTATCTCCAAAGAGGCTTTTCCTGGTGTACAATACACTCACATATCCAGAACCTACCAGGTAAGACAATAATACAGAATGTATCAGGTAAGAGAATAACATTTTGTTTAGTTTGAAACCAATCTTTCGTCTGTTGCGTCCTCACTCTGGCATGCAGGCCAGAACTTGAGATCTGTACACAGCCTGCAGATCTCCTTGGGGAGAACCTTTGGAACCTAAACTAGTGGGGATTGCTAAAAATTGGTGAGACAGTTCCCTGTCATTTTGAAGAAGAACGTGCAGGAGAAATGGAAGATATCTTAATAAAACTGTTTTAAAAGGATATCTCCACCCAAAACTTCAACTCTGAGCCCAGAAAAGAGTTTTTAAATCCCCGTCATTGCCCACGCTCAAGATAAAGCCTGACCTGCTTTGCATCACTGCTGTACTCACTGCAACCCTGTTTCCTCCTGCCACTTTCCCTCCCCAAAATGATAGTGGAGCCTCAGTCAAAAGAAGATGGCAGATCCCTTCTGGAAGTTTTACAAACCAAATAGGTGGCATGAGCAGAGACTTCTAGAATCAGTGAGGAGAAAAACTGCTGGAATGAGAAAAAGGAAAAGATTAAAGGTTTCTATTGATTATTTTCTACTTTTAGAGAGCTCTTTCAAAATGGCTGTTCTCAACAAACAAGCAAATAACATTGGTAGTATAATATACATATTTATTCACAACTTCTAGTCAGCTTTTAATGCCAGTATGCAATAAATAATAGTCACTGGATCTTCCTTCCTTCCTTCCTTCCTTCCTTCCTTCCTTCCTTCCTTCCTTCCTTCCTTCCTTCCTTCCTTCCTTCCTCCCTCCCTCCCTCCCTCCTTTCTCACTTGCATCTTACTGTGGCACAAACATGTCCCAGCAACCTCTCTTATCTGCTGTGTCCTCATGCTATTATTTTCATCTGATCCACAACCCATACCTGAAGCAACCTCATGTCACCCTTAACTAGTTTGGGGTTAAAGTACTTTTTACCTCTTCTCCTGACAAATTATATTGCTGTGAATATAATCTGAGATGTTTAACTGACTGTTTGTTGATAGTGTGGTCAGATGACCCCTAAGGAGTAGGAGGGTCTGCTTGGCACCTGTTGACCACTTTGGGATGGTGCAAGTATGGCCCCTTCCCTCTGATCCCTAAGCGCTGTTTTTCTGGGCCATTATGCTTTGGGCAGTAAGAGAGTCCAATTAACTGAAAACCATTAAAAGATGCAGGGAACTAGAAATATTTTTGCCAAGCTCCAGGCAGCTGTTCTGGAGAGGGTATTTCAAAAAAGGATCTACCATTGAAAAAAAAACAAAAAATAAAAACACTTCCAGCCAGACATCTGTTGCCTCTACATAAATAGACACCAGGAACAGGGCCTCTGAGGATGATTTTAGAGCTCTGGCAGAAATATTCAGGAACAGGCCTTCCTTTCAAATCTATGGTGCCAAGCCATGAAGGTCTTTCTAGATTTAAAATGTACATTGCAGCATGGTTACTCCTTTCCATCACCCGACTGATACAAATATGTTGTTGAAGAAGGGCTAAATGGTAATATTTATACTTAAACAAAAGATGGATGAGTGGGTTGGTTAAACACATGTCATAAAAGACAGCATCAGGCCATATTGTAAAGTCCCTGCAACTGGGAACTTAGCTGCTAATTTCATTTGTATTTGGGACATACCGTCCAAAGTTTCATACATTATGAAGAATAGGCTGCATCTGGCACTGTCCCATTTTCTCTTGAACAGCTAGGATAGCAGAGAGAGAAGAAGTGGGTATTTGCAAAGCAGCCTCAGAAAGATGGGGTTAATGTATTAGCAATGAGATGTATGGCAGGCCTAGGAACAAGGCCTCTGCTTCTCTAGTGTAAGATAAAGTGCAGGGAGTTACAGGAGCCTTCTCTTCAGCTTTGACAAGATAATCCCACTATAGCACAGTTTCCTATTTTCATCTGAATGCACATTTAATGCACAGACGAAGCTTGCTCTACCTATGCAAGTTGAAAAGGTGTCACTAAATTGTGGGGTTACTTCCATG
The DNA here is from genome assembly GCA_030867105.1 of Liasis olivaceus. Classification (NCBI taxonomy): domain Eukaryota; kingdom Metazoa; phylum Chordata; class Lepidosauria; order Squamata; family Pythonidae; genus Liasis; species Liasis olivaceus. Next base: position 200,578,562 of record CM061348.1, read on the forward strand.
TAGGAAAAACATCCTTCAGTAGAGTCTAATAAGCATGAATTACCCTATTGATATCAAATGATGATTCATGGATATTGAAGGATATGTCTCACTATCTATCTCTATCGTCTGTCTGTCTGTCTGTCTGTCTGTCTGTCTGTCTGTCTATCTATCTATCTATCTATCTATCTATCTATCTATCATCATCATCATCATCATCTCTCTCTTTCTCCATTCTCAAAGCATTGGAAAAGTCCACACACATATAATATCTCAGCCCATGGGAAGAGTAACCTATTTCTACCCCCCCCCCCCGAATGTTGGCAAGGAAACATTTTTGGAGCTATTACATGAATTCTACAAGTTGGAGCAGATAGAAAATACACAGAACACTGCTGAAAGCAAAAACATCAGAGCGGTGCTGTCATAATAACAATGAAAAAAAAAAAGACAAAATAAGTACAACATTATCCAGACAAACAATTTCCCAGTCACCTGAGGTAGGGGTTAAATCATCAGAAGCAAATAAACAACACAGAATATGACAGCAGCACATGCATACTCTTGGATGGGAGAGCACAAAAAATCTCCAAGTAACTGAAGCAGGGAAATAGATGCTACTATATTTTATAGGAAGACACAGAAAATGAGAATGAAAATTCCCCATGTTTTTCTGCTCTTTCAATCATGTAATGTTTCATTATTCATCTTTGCCAAGTGGTGGGGAGCAAAGGACCCTTCCCAGTTGCCTTTTCATAGTTGAGATTTGCACATATTATACTCCATGCTTTCTTCTCAAGGGAAGGGAAAAGCATCTCACCATAGGGAGAGGTGGGTTCTCTCTGCAATGTCAAGCTTCTCCGTGGGTGCCTTTGTTACCATTTGCAAACGTACACATTGAACCATAATTATGGATAGGCAGAAACAAACCGGAAGACATGTTGTAATATTCCAAATCGCTATAAGAAGTCTTTTTAGATTATTTCTATTCTCCATAATGAAGATGCTCCAACCAGTTTTTCCTGTAAACTCTACCTTATTTAACCATTCTCTTCATTCAGGGAAAGAGAATGAGGACAAGGGCACCTGCTTTGCTCCCTCCCTCGTCCTTCTCATTGCCTTTTATACAGAGATGATGTCTTTACAAGGCACTGCACTCAATCCACTATTCTTGTTGACGTCTACAAATACCAGACAACTGTTTTCCATGAAAAATTGAGTTAAATCACAGGGAAAGCTTGCATGGAAGGAGGAAGATGTGCTTTGCAGAGTCATCTTCTATGTGTAGTGAGTGATGAGAGCAGCAAGAGAAGGAGGTACCTTGTACTCTCATTCCTGGAACTCCTCCTTGTAGGTACATATAAGAAGATCAGTTGAAGAAGGTTTCTCTCAGAAGCAGATAGAGCACACAACTTCTTGTTTCCCTAACTCTTGAAACAGATGCACCTCAAATTCTTTTACATTTTGTCTTGTACCCTTGTGACGTACGTTGAGTTGAGAGATAGCTGACTGACCCCAAGGAACTCAGGGAGCTTCCATGGCTAATGCTAGTCTTGAACCTGGATCTTCTTCATCCTACTTCAGTACCTTAGCCAGCCCACTCCCCTGTCTCATGTTACATGACATTACAACGTACCCTATTGGTTTTTTGTTTTTATTTTTTCTGTCACACGTCTTCATTATGGAACTGCTCTGACTTCCTATACTTTCTGATCAAAACAACCCCCAGGAGAAAAGTAACTTCATGATTTCTTTCCTCAGGAAGGACTGTAATGGTTAATGTTGCAACTTGCAAAAACGATTAAATGTAAATATAAGGGAATAATAATATTCACAGCATTACATTAAATTGTTTTAAATTGAATTCAATCAAATTTTGACCTGATCCAGCCCACTTCTTTGACCCTGCCTAATTTTTTAAGGACGTTTTTCAGCAGCCAGTCAAAGGCCAAATGGAGCCCTTAGACCTAAAAGTTTGCACACACTTTTTAAATGGTACACACTTCAACGATAAGCTGTGTTCATACACCAGTGGCCTATGGTTTACTCAATTAGCCTGGTTTTCTCCAGGAATCCTGAATCATAAAATAATCATAGTGGTTGCATTCAAATGACATGCTAGGCTAAAGCATGATTGGTTAGTTTGTAGTGTAGTGTATCATGAGAACATAGCCATAGGCTCCCAGTTCAATCTAGACTACTACTAAATATCAGTTTCCAGATAACATAAAGATGGGACAATTTTTATGGGATACCAACTTGGGGCAGGGGAGAAGGTGTTAAACACTGTGCCTCTGCTGATTTTCTTGACAAATGCTTTCTTGAGCAAACATTTTCTGTTAGTTAGTTGAAGAGGGGGAAAATAACCCTCACAAATTCTGGGACAAAAAGGAGGCATCTTTTCAGAGGAGAAATTGTGTCATAAGGGGAAGATTTAAATTTGTCTCTCCTGCCTGTCAATTTTTCCCCTTAAATTCTTACCTCACCCACAAAGTAACATAACAAGGAAAACAAAGGTATAGGAATGTCCATAGTTCCACCATAACATGTAGTCTAGCACTTTGTTAAAATAAAATGTTGAAAGAATTGGGGGAAAAATGTTTTTCTTGTAATGATTAACCTTGAAGCACTGACCTTTTTGTTTTGCTTTTTTAAACTGCAATTTATCACTTTTACCACTGTCAGGCAAATGGCCTTTCTATAAAACAGTTAATGGTCAGTTTCCTATGCAGCAAGCTAACTGTTGATTCTGGTTTTGTTTAGGTCAGCAAAGACTCTAGAAGACTGATACTCTCTCTTCCACTCAGCCCCAGACATCACTGAAACATAAATACCGGGGTTTATCAAAAATATTTGCATACTGGTTGCAACTTTATCTTGGACAATTTAAAAAGAGTGGCTAATCTTCAGCTGCAGAAATGTTTATGATTTAAAAACTGCAGTGCTAATATTTCAAATTTGCATTGCATGATATTTCACACACATGGAGTCTTTGGATAGCTTCTATGTGTCTGGAGCATTTCAGGAGCTGCTATTGAATTTCATAACTGCTGTTTTTTATTTATCTTTTTCTCATCTTTAGAGACCTAATTCAAATGAAGGCATGAGATTTGTGAGTGCTTAATTGAGAAGAAGTGCCATCCATCAATATCCATTTCTGTAGTACAATATGAACAAGTAGTGAAAAATATGAGTGTCACTCTATTGAAAAATTGATGAATTGGTTGAGGCTGCAATTGTATACTTTCTTACATCACAGTGAGTCCCAACAAACTTAGCAAAGCTTACTTTTCAAGAAACCTGTGTAGCATTATGCTATTCCTGCACAAGGAACTTTCTATAAGGTTTTGCTATAACTGGAATAATTTTTCATCTAGCATTTAATAAACTATGAGAACAAAAACATGGATTTTTACTTACTTTGCTTACTTTTCTGCTTACCTCCGTTGATCATAATTTCTAAGTCCAACCTGTTTTTTTCCCCTTTTGTTCTGTTATGACATGGAACCCTTGACCCGCATTTTAGGTGGTCCTCAGCCAATTCTAAAAGCCTTTTCAAGTGATGAGTGTAGACGTTTGGCCACAGCAATTTGTTCCTTCATGGATGGGTGAGGAGGAAGAGAGAAATAGACAGTGAGAAAATGGAAAAAGGATGTCATAAAGAGAGTAAAACAGTAGGACTACCAGATCTGGTATTTGGCTTCTCCTGGTTGATATTAGAAATAGAAGTAATGCAGGCAGGGATTCATGGTTACAGATCTTTGATAAATAAGTTTATTACAAGAAATATAAAAACTGTTAAGAAAAAAATCCACTGCCTGCTCATTATAAAATGCATACCCTCTTCCACTGAATTCAGGCTTTAATATTTGTGCCTGTCTCTCCTGTTTGTGGAGTGTAATGGACTGGTGGCCTCCTTTCCATCTGTCTCTTGTAATAGTAATGGACTAGTCAGGTTTCAGACTGTTTGCTTCTGACCTTGCCAGAATTAGCTCTTATACTCTGGCTGCAAAAATTGGTGGCCATCTTGATTTTTGCAGCCCAGGCCTGGTAGATCTACAATGGGGCAGTTTGGTCCCATCATTGGTTCCTTCAACCTCATCCAATATCTTATTCCTTCAGGTATGAAGTCCTTAACAGAATAAAGTTAATCTATTCCTGCTGATCTTGTCTGAGCTTGAAAAAAACCTAAACAGAAAGCTTGAAAAAAGCTAAACAGCAGGAAATCCCAGGTCTGTAGGCTAGACAAAGAACTCTAAAAAATCCAGAGGAAATCAATGGCAAATTACTATTCCCGTATTTATCGGTGTATAACATGCACAGGCGTATACTACACACCTTAATTTTAAGAAGGAAGTTTGAGTAAAAAAACTGAAATTTAAAATAAATGCCTTGGAAGCAAAATAAAGGGAGCTCTGAACTTTTTGTTTATTAATATTTATACCACTTATAAGGTAAATACATAATACGAAAGAAAAAGCACCTCTTTGAAAGAAAAAACTTAGATATAAGTTTTACAAAAATTTTAATCAGAATCACTGCTAACTTGGAAACCATGAAACTCTTCGTCTTCACTGCTATCTTCAAAATCACACTGAACACTGCTGCTGTTTCAAACTGAAACAAGTTGTTTAACTGAGGGCACTCTGCATGTATGAAAGTGATGAGACAGACAAAAAAAATGTTGGCAACGTCGGGATGTGTCGCACTCTGCAGTGGTATTCTTTTTAACCTAAGTTTAAGTTAAAAAGTAAGGTACTATCGGGGTGTGGTGATCTCTGGTGGACCAATAGGGGTTAAAAATCCCTGGTGGTCTGAGTGGATTGGGGTACAGTAATTTATTATTAGGATATGCCTCCTCTGTTGGCAGTCTTTAGTAACATCACCCACGTGGTCCGGCACTCAGTGCTCCACAGGCCAAAAGAAGTCCCAGATAACTTGGCAAGATATTGACCGGTTACCACTTTGGATTTTGCCCATGAAAATATTAAAAACTGGATCCCTTGAATAATGGGGTTATAATCATCTTGAATAAATTAAAAAAAACATAAAGCAGAAAATTGTAGTTTATTTAGATTTTTAAAAAATATTTTTTATCCTACCATTATTATTTTTATAAATAACTCAAGGTGGTGAACATACCGAATACTCCTTCCTCCTCCTATTTTCCCCACAACAGCAACCCTGTGAGGTGAGTTGGGCTGAGAGAAAGTCACCCAGCTGGCTTTCATGCCTAAGGCAAGAACTAGAACTCAGTGTCTCTTGGTTTTTATTTTTTATGCGATTTTTAATTTTTTTTAATGCAATTCTTTTGTTTAAAAAGCATTGAATACATTGTTGATTTTTAAAAACAGAAATATGAACACATTTTTCAACTCATGCTATCAGATGGGAGAATGTGCCATTCCCAGAAAAAATGATAGGAACATAATTACAGCCTTCAGATAAGTACTAATGAGGCCATCTCTGTACAGCCTTCAAGCCTTCTTGCCCATCAATGCTAAAGGAACATGTGTCAAGTGAGCTGAGGGTAGGCAAAGAAAAGATAATTGGCAAAGCATGGGAAAAGGCCCCTCTCTGTAATTTCAATGTATTTGTAATAACTCCACTGTACTTTATTGAACTTGTTGAAGCTTGCCATTGTGAAAAAGCATCTGAGACACAAACACTCCAGTATCTATCATTTCCTTGTAAATCAAACAACACCTAATCGGCTGAGCATGAATTCAGAGATCAGACAACACACTCCAGAAATATTTCTTTCTGCTGTAATTCTTAAATAGCTCTGAAGATACAGGGGAATTAGGAAAAGCAACACAGTTCAGGGTTTTTTTTTCCTCCTGTGCCGTGAACCTTCTGAAAGCCACTCATTTTTCATTGCATTTTGAAAGGTTTCTTGGGGGCAGAAATCTGTGCCACTAAGGCGTATTGCTTTCAATATTTAACGCAGATGTCATGGTTTGCAGCCATTTCCACTCATTTTTCATGTAGCAAAGTCATCCTAAATCTGGTAAATCTACTGCATGAGTGCTTCAAAGCACATTCTCCAGAGATGAAGTGAAGACCAGCTCATTTTTAAATATGAGGAGCTGCAGTCTGGAGATGCCTTCAGTACCACTGCTCCTCCTGACATGATGAAGTGCCACATCAAAGAGAAGCCAAAACTGTTGTTCGGGGCAATAGAATAATGAATGAAATAGGGTAATGACTCAATCTGATTATATTCACATTACGTGATCTTTCTCTATTAAATATGGAAATGGGTATGATTTACTACACTGGGCAGTAATACAGAAATGAAACAGTATTTGCTAATTCATAGAAAATATTCACATTTAAAAGTATTTAAACTTTTTGAATTCATTCTTACACACACACACACACACCACCACCACCACCATAGAACTACAAATCGCAATATAAACTCCATTTAAACTGATGGGGATTTGTGGCACACTTTGACCTAGTTTGGAAGCTTCAGCTGCTGCAGAATGGATCTGCTCACTTGGGCCAGATCTTGATAACTGTAATTTAATTCTTTGGGCATCAGTCAACATTCTTTGGGAAGGCAGCTAAAAGTCATACGGACGCTGCAGAGCATTCGTGGATAAAGGTCTCCACTATTCCAGAGTGAAACTATTACAGCTATCCCACCCATGACACTGTGGACAGGGAAGCTGCAAATACGACATCCTAAGGACCATATGAAGAAGGCCATAAATACATTGTAGCACCATGAAGATGTACAAAAAGCTCTGCTGTTGTAGTCTATCTAGTCTACATTTAGTATTACCGTATTTTTCTGACTATAAGAGGATACTTTTTCCTAAAATCCTTACCCTAAAAATGGAAGGGCGTCTTATTCAAGGAAGTAAGCTGAGGAGAGAACTGCACGGTTGCAAAACTGCCCATACTTTGTCTCTGCAAACAGGCTTCCTCCTATTGCTAGCCTCCAATCACGAGTGAAATAGCTTGACTCTGCAAACAGGCTTCCTCCAATCACCAGCCTTATGTAACTGATGTCAGCTGATGCTGAACAAACCAATTGGAGGAAGTCTGTTTGCAGAGACAAGCTATCGGCAGTTTCACTTGTGACTGAATGTGATCAGTTATGCAAAAGAGCATGGAAATAGAGCTGCAGAGAGACGGTTTGGACCTCCTCCCACCGAGTGTATCAGGTCAATGTTACCTAATTACTAAATAAAAATGTGTTCTGCACTATCTTTAAAATATTGATTTCTTAATTTTGGGTTGGAAAAGTGGGGGTCGTCTTGTACATGGGGGCGTCTTATTGAGAGAAAAATATGGTACATTGGGGCTAACCATTTTATAAGCAGGATTTCAGGATACTAGTTCTTTTCCACTGTTGTTCCTTAGTTGCTATATTTAAAGCAAGTCATTTTTCAGCATTACCACATGTGGATTCACATCTGTATGGGAAGTGAATTGAGTCCCCATCAACCCCTCTTGCTGAGAAGGTGAGATTTTGTGCAAAGTTTGCACAAACATTGTCATCATAGCAGGAAGAATTGAGGACTTGGACCAAGGGAAAGTGTCCAGCAATGCCATCAACTGTTAGGTGGTGATGGTGAGATTCAGTACACTTTTTGTGGAACTTAAACCATGTTTGACTGAGATAAACAGACAGACAGATAGATGGATTATGGAGCAGTATACAAATATGAAGATCACTGTATTCAAGTTTTGTCATGCTATATTTTAGGAATACTAGATCCAGGCTGCAAAAATACAGACAACCATTAGATAGCAGGAAAGAGGCATATCTTTAAAACTTAGTGACTATGAGTTAACATATTCACATTTAGGGTGCTGCTTTTTTCAACATCTGTGAAACAGTGAGTGAACCAAGATCACTCTTTTGCTTTTTCCCTATTTTTTAGCCTCTAAAATCAAAGGGATGTGTGATAGAAATGCAGCAATGTTGCAGATCTGGGGTGGAGAGGCTGAAATTTTAATCCTTGTTTATTTTTATGGTTTTTTTTTTTTAAAGAGGTGTGTTAAGCCTCTCTCATGTTTAATGTGCCTGTTTTATAGCTTCAGTTGTAAACAAAGAAAATATTTAAAAGGTGTTCCTGGAAACTGCCATGTTGCCACTGAATTTTGACAGTGTTTTCCTGGTGGACTCTGGAGAACCACAAATTGGGTTGGAGGGTTCAGTGGCCCACCCCTTTTATTGGAGGAAGATTTTGTGACTCATGCAACAGGTCTGAGGATTGCTTTTTTTTCCTTCTGACAGAGATAGCCCACATGGCATTACGGTGGATATTGTATTTCATTATAATTATTTTAATCTGTAAAATGCAATCATTTTTAAATGGTTTTTAATACATAAAATGTAAAATAGTTTTTGCAAAGATAACACAGAACATGAATTATGGAATCTGAGATAGATCAAACCTTTGGAGAAAAAGTGCTCCATAAAGAAACGACACTTTGCAGCACTTCTGAGCTAGAATTAAATCTATTAATCTGCCCCTTTAAGAGTTGATTGACAACATTTCTACTTGAAAACTAAATTAGATCATATAAGGTTTAGTAGTAGTTAAAACAGGTTCAGTTTACTTGGATGAAAGCCAGACAGCTCTTTTCTAAAGGTAATAAGAGCTTACACAATTGATTTATTAGTCTTATAATAGTAATAGCAACAGCTAATGGAATGGGAATGAGGGAAATGATAAATTCTTCAGTGAACAGATGCAGGCAACGTCTGCAAACACCATATTGTCTACACCTTTGTACAAGTACTACCTGGTCCACTTCCCCCAACCATTTTGTTTTCCTGCCACCTAGCTAGGAGATTTCTTAGAAGAATCAAACTGAGAAAAAGAAATACCAGTTACTAGTCCCACACCTCTCCAGACACACTCACCAAAGAGGTTGTCCAGCTTCTGTAATTCACAATCAAAAGAGCACCTGGCAAGGTGCTATAAGTAAGTGGTCAAGCCCACACTTTGCATAAAATCATCACGTCCCAGCTCCTAACATCTCAAGAACTGATTGGAAAACCCTGTTTGAAACCCTCTACAGAACTTTTGCCAGTCAGCAATGACAATGTTAGGCTAAATGGATCAACAATCTGACTTAAAAGGCAGTTTCTGACGCAGCATCACCTTCCTATTTGTGTGTGTGAGGCATTTTGGGCAAGGTGTTCTCAATGGGTCCCCCCCTTAAAGGAGCCCATGTCCCTTGCTCCAGGTCTTACTATGAAGAAGGAGAAGTCAAGACAAGTAGGTGCTGCTGATCTTGCTTCTTTGTACGTTTTGAAAGGTAGGCGATCAGGGAACAACAACACTGAAGAGGAGGAAGAGGGCCTGGGGCTGGTTCCAGCAAGTGTGCAACAAACCTCATTCCTGGCACCAACCCTCTTCCTGCCTAATATGCACACAAGGCTGTTCTCCTGCCACTTTAGTAGAAGAAACAGCTTGACTGATACATCCATTGATCTCAGAGAATGTTCCCTCCCATTCACTTCAATAGACAATTTGCATGTTCAGCTAATGCTATGTCAGAATTTTCTCCAGCATTATTTGACTTTTCCCATTCAGTTTGGTGGAAAAGCAATGCCTTCAGTTACTTTGAAATTCTGAAAGATAAAGGGTCATGTGTAACCACCTTAATAGCTGAAGAAAATGACAGGCTCAGTAATCTGACCATTGTTTTGCACCTTCCCTGACTCCCCACAGTTCATTTAATTTCCAAAGAAACATATCACAATCCTCAGATTGTGGGAGCCAGGGAGGCTGCGAAGGGATAGATAAATATTTCTGTCATGTGGAATAATACAGTAAATTCAAACATACTAGTAAACGGAATTCTAAAGAAATTCTAAAGCACTGTGAGAATGAGGTAGAAAAATTTAGATGGGGGGGGCGGAGGGAATATTCTGGAGTTTGGAATACTGAGTTTGGTGCCATATTACATTTGGAAGATCTGTATGGGCATCTGAAAACGCGTGGCAGTTTGGATTAAGGAGACTGTGTACTTTTTGAATGCTTTGCATAAAGGTGAGTGAATAAGTGTCTTCAAGTCAACGTTGACTCCTGGTCACTGCCTGGACAAGTCCCTGTAGTTTTCTTGGCAAGGTTTTTCAGGAGTGGTTTGCCATTGCCTGCTTCCTAGGGGTGGGAGAGAGTGACTGGCCCAAGATAACCCAGTCAGCTTTGTGCCTAAGGCAGGACTAGTACTCAGTCTCCTGGTGCCTTAAACCACTAACCAAATGGGTTCTCTTGCATAAAGGTACCTGTTATCTGTGCTGCTGTTTTCTTTTGTCATCTTGCTGATAAACCAGGTGGAAGTCTATGGAGGATCAGAATGTTTGCATGCCAGCTGCAAACATTGCAACTCTTGGATTTAGTAATACCTTTTTCATTCCCAAGGCAGTATTTGATTTGGCACCTGCAACAATACAGATTCATGAGCTGAAGCAACCAAGCTGAGGTAAACCGAGTGTGTATTTAGCTAAAGGAAACAGCAGTCAGAAACCTAATATACTTCATTCATTTTTTAAAGTTTTAATTTCATCCAAGAATCTAGTGCTTGAGAGAGATTCCAGGCTGCAAAAATGGAATCCCACATTTGCTACAAATGGTAGAAAAAAGAAAGAAAGAAAAAGAAATGCTCAATCTGTGACAAATGTTCCCAAAACAATATTTTTTAAGAAGTTTTTCTTTAGAAAGAAAAAAAACAACACTGTAGTGTAGTGGTTATGCTGTTGGACTAGGCCTGGGGAACTCCACGTTCAAGTCCTCTGTCACAAGGGGTAACTCACAGGGTGGCTTTGGGCCAATCACTCTCTTAGCTTAACCTTCCTTTTTGTTGAGGTAAAATGAAAGAATATCTACTGTGAACAACTCTGAGGTCTAGAGACTCTGGGTGTCTGTGGGTGTGGGGATGAGACAGGGTTGTATCATTGCAATTCTTTTCTCTGCCAACTTAACATCAGTGGCAAGGATAGGCTGCTCTTGAGTTTTGGCACATGCTAAGATTGTAACTATCTTTTCTTCCCATCCTCCATTTGGCAAATAATCCAAAAGCGTTTTCTTCTCCCTCTTTTCAAAATTGAAAGAAAAATGAAAATCAGAAAGTCTAAAGTATATATTTGGGCCATCCTTACCAGTAAGAACTAACTTGGGGCACAGTATTCCCACCCAAACAACCGTTTGCTGACATTTACAGTAAATATTCAAGAGTGAGCCTTTGGAATCTAGTCTTACATGGTTTCTGCTGGCATGAGACATTATCTAGCTGTTTCCCCCTCCACTTGCAATTTTAAAACATACTGTATATAAACAGGAACTCTGAATGATCTTTTATGTCTTGAAATATATTTCATCTGCACCTCAGGCTGCTTGCAGCTGACACTGGGGGAGTAGAAAATGCAAGCAGCCAATTGGAGTATTATAAGAGAACAGCAAATTAAAGCAATTAATTTTAGACAGAAAAAATATATCTGCAGGTGATGGATTTCATCACTGTCCATACTGGGAGTATTTCACCAATACTCTCTCACACAAAGACCCACTGAAACAGGGAGGGTGTGTGTGTAAAAATTTATATAACGGGTCTTGATGTAGATATTTAGGCTACTGGAAGACTGGGGAAGAGTTATATTCTTTGGAAATCATATACAAAGTACTAAACAAATGTTTAACGTGCCCTGGCCTGTTTAACCACAGACAACAAGAGCACACACAGAAATATAGATCTGGCACAGTGAAGTTGAATATTTTTGAATGCAGTATCAAATAAAGGCCACAATCTAGTACTGAATTGGACTTATTGAAATAAATTGGGTAAAGCAACTTCATCTCTTAGATCTTGATCAGATCTTGTGTCCCGGTATTGATTATAATAACTAGATTATTTAAGTATATTTTGAAGTGAAACTAGACATGTCCTTAATCATCTGCTTTAGGACAAGCACAGCCTTTGTACAAGAAGAATTAATGTTTAATGGAACTACCCAAAATTTATGGGAAGGATAGACTTGGATAGTTTCTAACACACTAGGAGATATTTCTTTAACATCACCCTGGCTAGCTGATTCTTGGCACTAGAACATCTTTTTCCTTGAGCTTTGTTGGAATGCTTTAATCAATCTATAAGGACAGGACTGGGTACACATCAGGGTTGGAAAATCTATTCTGCCCTTCAAAGAGGAATGGGAAAGCATGGCCTGCCAGATGTGACAGAATTAACTCCTGTTAGTTTATTTTTGTTTAATTATGATTAAATGTATACCTTGCATGCATAAGCACTCAAGACAGCTTACAACAATAAGCATGCCAATGGTGAGCAGTTCAACAACAACAATCTGTATATTAAAATGTGAAGGTTCATCAGCTGGAACTAATTGTTAAAAAACTGCTCCCAGTGGCCACATACACTAGAATGAAGGAATATGGCATGCTTCCGGCATTAAAACTGAGCTTGCAATTATTTCACATACAAAACAATTCTACTGGATTTTTTTGTCCCTTTGCTCCTCCTTCAAGGTTTATTCATTTCTGCTGATGAAGGATTCTGCTTCATTTCATTCTGCTTCATTTCTAATGCAAACAGAGGAAAGGATTTTTGTCGTACACACTGTTCAAGCAAAAAGGATATGGTCTTCTGCAAGTTCTCCAGAGTTCTCCCTGTAGATACAGGTCAGCTTTTGCACTGTTTTGCCATAGGGCATATGTTTGGATGACTGCTCTTTTTTTAAGGTCTAAGAATATTGCATACACTGTTTTTTGAGGGAATGTCACAGCTGTCACCAGAGAAGTAAAATCTGAGTAGAGGGTTTTTTTGTGGTTGTTGTTACATCCTACTCTAAGTCAATGACAAATCTATTTTACTGGCTCTACAGAGGAATTAGATACTGTAGTGTATTTTTACTGTACATCTTCCACTCAGTGCATTTTTAAAAGTTTGATTTTTTTCAGGTGATGAGAATTATGAATGAATGAACAAAACAAAGAATAAATTGTCACAGTGAAAGACCCAGTAAAGAACTAGAATTTCTAAATCTCTTGGTTGTGTGCCAATACTATTAAAGAGATTTAAAAATATGTGTGTGTGTACGAGAGAGAGAGACTAGATATCCAAGGAATTTGAGCAGATGAAGTGGAAAAGTTTCTTTGATACTAATGATTATATTGTTATTACTCACTAAATACCCTTAGGTAGAAAGACACAGCCAATTGTTTCTTCATCTCTGAGTGGACAAAGTTGCCAAAGTAATTCATGTCTCATGGATGGTTTGAGACCACAGTTTTCTTCACAGTTGGGCAACTTCTGCAGGGTGCTCTTCTTAGGGCTATTTTCCTTCTCTGATTTATAGTATCTTCTAGTGTCACCCAGCCATTGCTGAGGCAAGATAAAGCTTATCCTCCTCACTGTTCTAAGAGCACAATGATGGCTGGATGATTCTAGAAATGTTTTAAGTCTCAAGTAGGGATCCTGCTGTGTTGTTAAGCCTCTGGATATTGGGCTTTCATTCCTTAATCTCTAACCAGCAGGGCTTTTGGCTCTACTGCCTTGGGAGTTGAGCTTATGTGTTGAAGTCAACACATCAGAAAGGCACCAGGTGGAAGAAAGCTGATCTATGTTCAGGATTAGAACTTTACTTCTTGATTCTTGTCGTATTCCAGAAGAAGGGCTCTGCTGGGATCATATGTCAGACCTCTCACACTGATAAGTTCAATGGAAACTCTTTCACATCCTCACGTGTGGGCACTGGCTTGCCTCCAGAAAAAGACCACCCACAGGCAGGCAAACACAGGATCCTATAATTGCCCAACATTTTCATGACTTGTTTTGAAGTTGTGTTATCAGATGCTGGAGGGAGAGGGGTGGTGAGGAACTTTCAATAACAATAGTTCATAAATGGAAGCAGCTACATCAGGACTTGATAAACATTTCAATCCAAAGTATTTGTGTAGCAGAGCCTGTAATTTACAATGCACTCAACTGCTCTAAAGCTTTGGTTTCACATTACAGGATAACATAATTACTGTTCTGGGGGGTATGTGTTAAGAAGGGGGCTCACATAGCCAATATTTCATGGTTATCTAATCCTTTCAGAGTTAATGATGCCTTTGCGTTACACTTTCTGCTTTACCTCTGCCACAGGAGCCACTGTGACACAAAGCCGTGGAATAGGTGGGGGGATGGGAGAGAAAAAAGTCTCTTTATGTGAGAAAAGCACTTTCTTGAGGGTTTGCAATCTGATGGGGTACTACAGTCTTCCTTTGCATGGTATGTATCTACTTGCAAATGTGAAACTTTGTGGTGTTTGGCTATATGGAACATTTTCCCGCTTTTTTAACCTAAAGGGTGGACTTAAGTTACTGAGATAGATTTGTGTTTTAAACTTATGTATTGGCCATACTGTAAGCCACACAGAATCTTTTTGAAGTCGGTCACCTTTAACAAATCCAATAAATAAACACAGGTAGTCCATGTTTAACACTGCTAATTGGGACTGGAAACTCCATTGTTAAGCGATGCGGTTTTAAGTCGAAAAACCACTTGACTGTGCCACTTAGTAATGGCAGTTCTGGCAATCCTGGTTGCCATCATTAAGTGATGACCACGTGGGTTGTTAAGCGAGGACCTCATGTGACACTGACTTCTGACTTCCTGCTGGCTTCCCCCTTGACTTTGCTTGTGGGAAGCTGGCAGGGAAGGTCGCAAACTGCGATCACGTGATCACGGGACGCTGCGACAGCCCTAAGTATGATATCTAGTTATAACTGTCACTCGTTCAGTGCCATCCTAAGTTTGAATTAAGTGAGGACCATCTGTAAGTAAATTTGAACTTCAACTTTCATCAAACTCAGCTAGTAAGGCCAAGGCAAGTGATGATGGACATTGCAGTACAAATCATTAAGAGATCACTAGATTGTAACACTCTTTCTCGGGTGCCCACAATTGTACCATAAGTATTTTTGCATTATCAGAATAGCCTAGAATTTCAGAAAACAAACCCAGGCTGCTTCAATCAGACTTGAGACTTGTGTAGAAGTGTTAACATGTGAATTGATTTTTTTCTTCTGTATATGTATTGTAAATTATGCTTCTGTAACCTAGAGCTGTATGTTGGACCTTTAGGTGCAATCAGCATTATCTAAAATTTAATGGCAACCTTGGCATATTTTTAGCTGAGATGTAAACCAGGCTTAATCCTCTCTGCTAGGTCATCAGAACATCAATTGTACAGAGATACAAAGATGCAGAGATTTCTCTATGATTTTGTTTCCCAGAGAATTGAGCCCAATGTTTGATTTATATTGTTTTGAATTAGTTGGTTTTGTGTGTATATATGTATGTGTGTGTGTGTGTGTGTGTGTGTGTGTGTGTATGTATGTGTATGTATGTATGTATGGAAAAAAAGAAAACTTTTTTTTCTGCAGAAGGAAACCACTTCTGATCTCCAAATGACCTCATAAATTCATAAAAAGAATTTAAAATCTTAGATTTCATTATAAATTCTCCAAATTATGTCCTTAATAATTGAAGGCAAACATATGCCCTTTGGAAATATATAGTTTACCTGAGTGTTGAAGCTATTGAGAACTTATTTTTTATTTTTAAAGTATTACTTTTTCAGTAACTTTTTTTCACTTTGGAACTGATCTTGCTGGTACATTTTACTCCTTCTATCACTGCTTCAACCAGTTCAGCACCTTAACATATCACATTGAGAAATACATCTCATCTTTCACTCACATGCTCCCTCTGCTGGTTTGTTACTGTCCTGAAATTAGATCCTATACAGTATAACCCAGAGTTTCTCAACCTTGGCAACTTTAAGCTGTGTGGACGTCAACTCCCCAGATTCCCCAGTCAGCACACTGGCTGGGGAATTCTGGGAGTTGACGTCCACACAGCGTAAAGCTGCCAGGGTTGAGAAACACTGGTATAACCCTTTTGAACTGGATATAGATTGTCCCCAGAACTGGATATAGATCATCATATAATATTGTTGTTGTTCAGTCGTTAAGTCTTGTCCGACTCTTTGTGACCCCATGAACCATATTGCGCCAGGCCTTCCTGTCCTTCACTGCCTCCCTGAGTTTGCTCAGTTTCATGCTCATTGCTTCATGATGCTATCTAACCATCTCATTCTCTGCCATCCTCTTCTCCTTTTGCCTTCAATCTTTCCCAGCATCAGGGTCTTTTCCAAAGAGTCCTCTCTTCGCATTAGGTGACCAAAGTAGCTGAGCTTGAGCTTCATTATCAATCCTTCCAATGAGCAATCAGGGTTGATTTCCTTTAAGATTGATTGGTTTGACCTCCTAGCAGTCCAGGGGACTCTTAAGAGTCTTCTCCAGCACCACAGTTCAAAGGCATCAATTCTTTGGCGCTCAGCCTTCTTTATGGTCCAGCTCTCACAGCCATACATTACTACTGGAAAAACCATAGCTTTGACTATGCGGATCTTTGTCGGCAAGGTGATGTTTCTGCTTTTTAATATGCTATCTAGGTTTGCCATAGCTTTCCTCCCAAGGAGCAAGCGTCTTTTAATTTCATAGCTGCAGTCTCCGTCTGCAGTGATCTTGGAGCCCAAATAAATGAAGTCTGTTACTGCTTCCATTTCTACCCCTTCTATTTGCCAGGGATTGATGGGTCCAGATGCCATGATCTTAGTTTTTTTAATGTTGAGTTTCAAGCCAGCTTTCGCACTCTACTCTTTCACCCTCATCAAGAGGCTCTTTAGTTCTTCTTCACTTTCTGCCATTAGGGTGGTATCGTCTGCATATCTGAGGTTATTGATGTTTCTCCCTGCAATCTTAATTCCAGCTTGTGATTCTTCCAGCCTGGCATTTCTCATGATGTACTCTGCATATAGGTTAAATAAGCAGGGTGACAGTATACAGCCTTGTCGTACTCCTTTCCCTATTTTGAACCAATCGGTTGTTCCATGACCGGTTCTAACTGTTGATTCTTGGCCCGCATATAGATTTCTCAGGAGACAGGTAAGATGGTCTGGTACCCCCATCTCTTTAAGAATTTGCCACAGTTTGTTGTGATCCACACAATCAAAGGCTTTTGCATAGTCAATGAAGCAGAAGTAGATGCTTTTCTAGAACTCTTGTGCTTTCTCCATGATCCAGCAAATGTTGGCAATTTGATCTCTAATTCCTCTGCCTCTTCGAAACCCAGCTTGTACATCCAGTAGTTCTCGGTTCACGTACTGCTGAAGCCTAGCTTGTAGGATTTTGAGCATAACTTTGCTAGCATGTGAAATGAGTGCAATTGTGCGATAGTTTGAGCATTCTTTGGCATTGCCTTCCTTTGGAATTGGAACGTAAACTGACCTTTTCCAATCCCATGGCCACTGTTGTGTTTTCCAAACTTGCTGGCATATTGAGTGCAGCACTTTAACAGCATCATCTTTTAGTATTTTAAATAACTCAGCTGGAATACTGTCATCTCCACTAGCTTTGTAGTTAGTAATGCTTCCTAAGGCCCACTTGACTTCACTCTCTAGGATGTCTGGCTCAAGGTCAGTGACCACACCAGTATGGACATCAGGGACATTAAGATCTTTCTCGTATAGTTCTTCTGTGTATTCTTGCCACCTCTTCTTAATCTCTTCTGCTTCTGTTAGGTCCCTGCCTTTTTTGTCCTTTATCATGCCCATCTTTGCACTAAACGTTCCTTTAATTTTAATATGGAATTGAGGAGAACAGAAACATTGCTAAAACTAGGCCTTATGCACTAGTTTTCTACCTTTGACATGATTCTTAGTATTCCTGAACTTTGTCTTTTAGGGCTATTTATTTATAATTTCAAGTTTTACAGATGACTATTTGAATATGTAACTGGGTGGCTACTGAGATTAAGGTTCTAGAACAGTTAAAACAAATTCCAAAGGCAAAACTGGAGGTAACCCCCACGCCCCAAAAAAGTTCCATAATATTGAACCTACTAGAGGTTACTCCAAACACCCTAGCCCAGTGCCTGTAGTAAGAATCAGATCTTCAACACTTTCTTGAGGGCCGGGCAGGTTGTAGCTTGCAGATCTTGGAGGCAATGTAGTTTCAGAGGGCAGGTGTGGTGATAGGGAAGGAACGTTTCCAGACGAAATGTTATTACACAAACTCTTTTGTTGTATTTTCAGAACATTATGAGGGATCCAGTTATTGCCATCTTCCACTATAATCCTCCCGTATTTTCACATCACTTCTGTCTTTTTTTCTTGCTAGGAATTTTTTTTTTTTTTTAAAAACCCTGAACTGCTAAAGAAAGAAAAAAAGGAATTGGTATACAAAGTCTTTTGATTGTTAGCACAAAGAGCTGCCCATCTAAAACCCCCCTTAGGGAGAAACATACAATTTGTTTGAGAAGTTTCCATTAAAAAATGGAACCAGGAAAAGTTTTCAGTAGCAACTGCTGAGTTTGAAAAGGAGCAACTTCGGTGCCATTTCACTGCAATGTTGTTTGCAATTGTCACGGAAGGTAAGTAATGAAAGGTCAAGAACCAGAGAGAGAAAGAAGTTCATAAAATGAGAAAGGACAGTTGGTAAAAGGGGTGATTTATTTTAAAAAATCAGAATCCTTTGAAAATCTTTTTCCACATATTACCTCCTCTGGAAGAGAAATTATCACGGGTGTCACTTATGTTGAGCGATGACATGGATGTCTAACCAATAGGACCTTGAGAGGACATTCCAACAGTTGCATTCCAACAAATATTTTACAGGGGGCGGAAGTTGCATCTCAGTTTCCAAGTTAATTGCAGCTTGAATTCTGGGAAAAAAATGATTTCTCCATAATTCACATACTAGTTATGGAACATACGCTTCAGCCACTTTAGTTATGTCTTAATATGTATAGGTATTTTCCAACATCCATTACATTTTTTTAACCAATGAAATTGTAACACAATATCATCTAGCAGGAAGGCTTCTAATCTTACCTGAGGATAAAAATAAAGAAACCAAACAAATATTGTAGTTATTCCTACATCAGGTAATTAACTGGTCTGCTAAAGCCTTTATTTGATTATAAAATATGCTATTCAGGTTATACTTCGTTTAAATTTATGCCTCACTAACATTTATTCCACAACAAAGCTGCATGAAATTAAATCTTGGTGATACTCATAATTGTTTATAAATTGTATAAGGAACATATCTGGATGTGCTATTCAGAACATTTCATTCTTCCCTCTGTCATCTGTCCCTGCTTAGGGTTTAAATAATAAATAAATAAATAAATAAATAAAATTGTCATAATAATTGAAAAGAATCTAAAGGAGATTGGTTCCTTTCCTAATTAGGCAGTTCCTTCCCAAACAAAATAGTAACAAACACATGAACACAGAAAGAAATTCCTCATTTTCACCAAAAAGAAAGGGAAAGAAAAACATGGGTTGGATGTTGATGAAACCAGGCTTGCAATTCTAACTCCAAGAGGGGTAGCCTGAAGGAGCTGAAAATGTAGTACAGGTAATTCTGCTTACAAAAGTATTCTGCTGAAAGAAATCTCCTTCTACCAGCAGGAAGCAGTTTCTCCCAACTGATCCCAGCAAAGAAGCTACAAAAGGAAACAGAGAAGGTAATGGGTCAAGGGAGAAGCCACGTAATGTTACATCCAGACTCTTTTGGGGCCAAGGACTCTTCTTTGGCTTTGAAAGGCACATCAAGATTACCCTCCCCAAAGTTGGCAGGGCCAGATCAAAGAAGCGAATGAGATCATGATAAAAACTAAATTTGCTTAGTTGCATTCAACCATTTCCTTATCTATCCAATTTAAAGTCAAAAGTTGCTGGCAACTTTTGGAGGGTCCCTAGAGGTGATACACTGGCGTTTGGGGGCCACATGCAGCCCTGAGCCTCATGCTGTTTACTTGGGTGCTACATCCCAACCTTCTGCGACCAAGCTAATTTTCAACACATTGTATTCAGTGGGAAATTCCACAAAGCTTTCTTAATTCCTCCCTTTGAGGCAATTCCACCCTGCAATGACTGAGCTTACAAAACAGCACAGTTTCAACTAACCTAAAAGTCTGCTCAGCTGGGTCCTGGACATTTTCTTCTTTGTGGAATGGGTTACCAGCTAGGTGTACTCAGAATAGAAAAGACAGGTATCCCTAGGACAAGCTGAGCCCCTCCACTGCAACTGGTATTCAAGGAAGACATGTTTTGATGTAGGTTGAAATTTCCTTCCTTTGTTGTGGTGCATGGGGGGCAGTAAACAGAGACTTAAAAACTCCTGAGCTCTCCCATTTCCAAAATGCCTCAAAGACCACCTAGTAGTGTAGTTGAGACCTTTCCCCAAGGAAATTAAACAACATCTTTTGATTGGTCATAATAGTTTGAGGAATGTCATCTTCTTTTGCTCCAAATGTTCTGTCCAAATAGTTAAACCCAAAGGTTCGAAAGGCACATGGGGAGAAGCGAAACTCTCAGAGATGTGCACTGAAAGACAGGAGGCATAAAGGATGTGTTTTTGCAAGCTGTTTGCGCATTCACAAGCATGCGTATGTATGTCAGTGGGAGCTCTGTGTGTGGCCTAACAGTGTGTCAACAAAAAGTGCCATTTGCCTTGAAGGCTTTCCAAGCCACCCTGAATGCTTGCAGGAAACATTGCTCTGTAAGTAAAGGAACACACGGGCCAAAATAGTTATTTGGTAATTGTGTCTTCTGTATATTCCCATTTGGAGACTCTGTAAACATCCTCCCGGCTGTCGGGGCATGCCTCTCACCGCAGGTCCTCAAAGCAAGGTTTGCCCATCTGTAAACAGAGCAGTGCTCTTTTGTCTTGCCATTGTTCCCCAGGCATCTTACCAAACTTCGTCAGCAGCTCCCTCCTATGCTAGGCTTCCACGAACATCAGTGGTTTATGGGTGTGGGGGTTAAGGCATTGGACAGGGAAGACCTCAGTTTGAGTTGCCTTTTGACCACAGAGCACATAGGATGGCTATGAGCCTGCCACGCTTCCCTTGTTCAACAAACCTCCTGGGGTTGCTGCAGGGATAAAATTAAGGGAGGCACCTCCATCTCCCACAGAAGCCAGTTTGAACCCTCAGAGAAACGTTGGGGTATACGTGCAAGCAATCAGTAATAAACAATAAAACAACAGTTTGCAAGATTCAGCTGGAACTCTAGTGCAAAATCTTGTCTGATGCAGCTCCCTCAATGCCAGAAATTCATATGCTTCATTTAGATATTCATGTGTTGCTCTTGTACCTTCTGAAGTAAAATTTGATATAGAGGTTATGCGCTTTTTGCTTATATGCTAAAGTTCTGTCGTGGGGTTCTTAGTGTGCTTTCGAGGCCCTTTTCTGAGTGTCTGCTCGGGGAGAGGGATGGTAGTTGGTTGCTGGAAAAACCACCTTTTCAATACGGCATGCCAGTTACAAAATGCGGGATAGCTTATAGAACTTGGGGGATGCGCTTCCTTTGCTTGGACTTCCAGGAGCTTAGAAACAATGCAATAACATCCTTGGGGAAAGGGATTTTATAGTGCCTTTCTGGAAAGGGGATGAGATGTAAATTGGGAAAAAATTAAAAGTGTAAACATTCCTGCCATTGCAAACTGCAGGTTTTGTCATAAAATCTCAGCAACGTGATCTGGGGTCACAAAAATTAATCTGGGAGTTACATGCAGCCTGGGGATTGTCCATCCTTCCCCTAGAAGCTCACCTAACTAATTTATTTGGCCAAGTTTATAATTTGTGCTATGCTGTTCGGCTTGCATAAGGCAGGAGGAAAAAGGGTATATCCAAATCCCTTGGGATACAGCAATTAAATAACAGTAATAACAACAAGAGTGACGACAATGACAATGATGATGACGACGACGATGGTGATCATGATGATGGAGTGGGGGAACAGGTGCAAAAGAAAAAAGAATTCCTGTGCCAGGTCCAAGGTAGAAAAACGGAAAATCCCAATATTAGAGTCCTCAGGGGAGCTCCTTTGAATTAGCAGCTCCAAGCTTGTTGTTGTTCAGTCGTTAAGTCGTGTCTGACTCTTCGTGACCCCATGAACCATATTGCGCCAGGCCTTCCTATCTTTCACTGCCTCCCTGAGTTTGCTCAATTTCATGCTCATTGCTTCAGTGATGCTATCTAGCCATCTCATCCTCTGCCGTCCTCTTCTCCTTTTGCCTTCCATCTTTCCCAGCATCAGGGTCTTTTCCAAAGAGTCCTCTCTTTGCATTAGGTGACCAAAGTATCTGAGCTTGAGCTTCATTATCAATCCTTCCAATGAGCAATCAGAGTTGATTTCCTTTAAGATTGACTGGTTTGACCTCCTAGCAGTCCAGGGGACTCTTAAGAGTCTTCTCCAGCAGGCTCCAAGCTACTTCAGATTTATTTCTCATTCTGATGCTAAAATACCCTGTTCAGAGCTTGTGAGCAGCTCCCAGTGTTGGGAACCCCATTAGCTGTAAATTTATACGTCTGGAACTCTTTGTGGATGTACCGTATGCCTCTCTGATGACAGAGTAAGCAAGAACAGGGACATTACACAAGCAGGACATTAGGGAAATATAACCTGATGCTCAATCTTGGCCACTAGGATTAGAGATATACTACCTATGAGATAGAAGATTCTATAACTGTTATTTAATAACCTTGCCATATTTGGCTTAGAAATACCAATTATGTTTTCAAGGTGAATGAGCTCCAGACAAAGGATACTTGGGGCCTGTGGCATCAATGGCATATATGATTGGTAACATAGGCATCTGATAAAAGCCACAGTGATGTCACAATAATGTTAAAATGCATGTGATACCACTTGCCCCCTTTTTTGCTTTCCCCTGAAGACACCCGTGCTTGGTAAGCTGAATTTAGCTTGATTGATCGACAGAGTTTCTCTCACTTGAGGGAATCATGCATTAATTGATAGCTTTAAATTCCTGAACCAAGAATGAAGATTAGAATTGTGCCGTTTCTATGGCCCCTTCCTATCAAACATATGGTCTAGAAACTTTTTAAAAAACGTTTTTGTTTTTCCAGAGAATATGTAGACAAACCACTGGCATTGTGAAGACAGTTTATAGTCAACAATCTAGCTTTGTTAAACAAATACAAATTAGGAATCCAGCCTTGGTTTACTTTTCTGTCAGTCTAAATGCAAGTTTATATGAACTAAATCCTTGTGCTGAAATTTTTTGGATTGCACGCACGGGCCCCAATGCAATAAAGACAGGGGAGGCAAGGAAGCAGTATGTATAAAAACATAATGTATAAAGCCAAGTCCAATAATATATGATAACTGAACAGACACAATGCCAGTTTCAGCCTGATAGCATTATTTCCAAATGTTACTCACTTTGAACAATGGCAGATTTATATAACATTTCTCCTCCATATTAATTGCAGTTGTCCAGTGCCTGCCAGAATGCAGAAAACTGTTGACTTTGAATTGCTTTATTAGATCTACCCTCAATACAGCAGAAAGGAAGCAGAAAGGAACCTGCCCAATAATAATCTTCAACTATGATGCAGGAGGAAAAAATTGCAGAAATGATTTAAGGGCTTTCTGCTCATGTTGATTTCTGTATTGAAGAGAGTTGCCATGGGGAGAAAAGTTTGCTAATTATCTTCCAAGGATGAGACGGAAGGTTCATCTTCCAATCATATTTGCTTGTGGACCTCCACGAGAGAGTGGCACCAAATGACTTCATTTTTTCCAGTCACAACTTCATTTTGCAAGGCAAAAATATTGATACAGAAAATAAAACATATCAGATCAAATCAGACAAATCATTCTGACAACTCAGTAGGAACTGAACACAACACTTTTTATTAATGGTCCAGGTCTATTTTAAATCAGGAACATTTCCAGCTACTTTAATAAATCTTAATGATTGCTAACATAGGTGCAGATTTAGATCCACACAACCTGTCTTGCATAAGAAGTTAACCAGTTTAAATGAGAAACATTAAAAAGTCATTTAAGAGCAAAAGGCTTCAGAGTAATTTTCTATATTCTTTGCTGTAAAAAGTGAAATTTAGGATTGGCTGCTGCCCCATTTAATCCACACATTAAGAGACACTGTAAAGAGCATTAAAAAAATGAAGTGGTATCACTGTTGACTCTCTTGCATCAGTAAAAAAATAAAATGTGTAGGTGGGTGGTTATGGTGGAAGCAGAGACAGTAAGAGGAAGACTGATAAAAGTTTTGGACAAAAGATTTCATGATAATTTGCATGACCTCTGGAATACACTTCACACAGAGTGTCTGAATTTTTGGTCCAGGAATTCATTCATTTATATAGAATCCACTCCAATTTCTATTGCGGCAGTTTAGCCATGGCCAAGAGACACTCAAAAGCAGATAAAATGAACTGTTAGCTTCCCGAACTGGAGTACTCATGTTGTGTCTGTGGCTAACCAAAAGATCTCTGCAAGGCCAATGCATAATAAGTCTTTGTTCAGTTGTAAATATGTTGTTGATGTTGCTCTCCTGTCCCAGTTCAGGTCAACACTTTGTAACAACTTCATTTAATGAGAAAAATAAATGTTGTCACATTGTTTCCTAAGTTATCCACTAAAAGCACCCTCATTTCATGGAATAAAGGTTTTTAGATATGGTTGATTCTAACAGTGATAAGGCAAGACAAGGAGCTTCATTTTAGTTCCATTTTTGCTTTTGCATATCTGAAATATGCACATTATTAGCTTAGCTTGATTGTTTTTCCTTCATAGTCAGGGCCAGCTGACTCTGCCTCAAGTGATTGGGAGGTAGATAATACTTTAAGTTTCAACTTTTCAAGCTAAGCACTATTTAATTCAGGATGTTCTTCTTTCTTGGGTTCCTTTTAAGAAACTGGATGATCTGGCCCTTTAAAAAGGGGCTTGGGTGAAAAGGAAATTGTGGTGTGGAAGAAAAGAGTTGGAGGAGGAGGAGGAGGAGGAGAAGGAGAAGGAGAAGGAGAAGGAGAAGGAGAAGAAGGAGGAGGAGGAGGAGAAGGAGAAGGAGGAGAAGGAGAAGGAGAAGGAGAAGGAGAAGGAGAAGGAGAAGGAGAAGGAGAAGGAGAAGGAGAAGGAGAAGGAGAAGGAGAAGGAGAAGGAGAAGGAGACCTTCAGAGCCTATAGACAAACTATAGATGAGATAAGCATGGCAGCACCCAGGACAGGGGGAAAATCAAGGAGCAATCTGCAGCAGACAAAGCAGGTAATTCATAGTTGCAAGAGAACATCAAGCTCCTGAAAGGATGTCAGCTGAGCCTTCATCAAGACTTGGAGTGCGGGCAAGTAAGCCTAGGCAACCTAAGCCCAGGCATTGGGAAGCCCAGGCACTGGCAAGCAATATCAGGAGGCTTGGAGTTCCAACATCTGGAGGAGCCCAGGAGCTAACAAATAATGACAGCCATCAATGGAAGAAACAGCAGTATACTTTAAGTGACCCAGGCCAAGTAACAGATAGCAGCAAAGAAGCCAATTTCAAGGGATGTCAACTCTGTAGCCAGCACCCAGCTGACTAGAAGCCATGCTAGGGCCGGTAGGGGAGTATGGATTCAGGAGCCTCAGGAACAGGCCAGTGGACTTAAAGAGGCCATACTTAAGGGAAGGTCTAGGTAAAGTGTACCATAGAGTAAGGATATAGGAATTGAAAACTATAAAATATAGTAGACATAGATTAGATTGGAACATAGCAAATCAATGATAGAATGTAAGAATTCGAAAATAGCAAAATGATATCCTGAAATATGAGAAAGGAAAACTTTGTAAACATTGTAAGAGGAGAGCCCTGTTAGTTTATGGTAACCAACATTTGGTAGACTCACAAAAGCATATGCCTTTTAATAAAATGTGTTAGTCCGAAAAGATGCTGTCGGGCAGCTTCTGATCTTTTTCTTGGTTAAAGAAGTCTTTATTTTTCTTATAAAAGATGCCACGTAGAAGGGAATTACGTGCTCTCCCTGTCTTTGTTTCTATCTCACAGTTAAGCACAGGAGAAACTATGTTTGCTCTTTGTCAGCCTGAGGCACCTCATCAGTTCTTTGTGGATGATCAAAGGTTATAATCAGTGGTTCAAGAGATTAATTCAGCCGCTTCCTCCAACACCCCTTTTCCCTGATGCATCTTATAACAGAAAGGACCAGTCTCCAGTCCTATCACTTCACCTCCAGCAAGAAGGCAAGCATTTGCAATAGTTGCAATTAACATACTTTCTGAGACTCATCTGGCTCCCAGGGCGGGGAGATGGGCGGGGATAAGTCTATGTATAAATAAATAAAAAATAACTGCTCCCTGGGTGTCCACTTGCACAACAGGGTGGAAGGACAGCTTGTTCCTCCCTTCACTAAACCTCAGAAAATTCTCCTGTTCCTCTTTACTCACATATCTGCTCAGTCTGCAGTGAGCTTCCAGCTGCTTGTTCTATTTCCAAAGCTGGTTGGGACTCATTTGGAGATACATTATACCAGTGGTCCATATCAATATATTTAAATATTGGAACACATTTCTTCTACTGATATGGCCTTTGCCTGATAGGTATATTTTTCTTTTAAATTTCACAAAATCCATGTGTTTTAGAGTTGTTCAAGAATATATTTTAATTCTAAATGTTGGTAGGATTTAGAATCAGAGTCAAGTCCAAGAGCTAACTGGTTTACAGTTTATACCTGCACTCATAAAAGTAGTGCTACTATATCTGGGCTGCAGAGTTCCTGATGTCCAGCAGAATTCACATGGATTTTTGCTGCCCAGATATGGTAGCCCTAGTGAAGGTTGGGGTGAGATTTCCACCAACCCTCCTCTATCAGCAGACTCATGCATGCATATCTTTTGAAATCCAGGAATTTGAGAGAGGTGGGGAAAGCTGGGAAGTCCAAGGGAAAGAAGAAGAAAGGCCTTGTGAATATAAACATGAATTTATGGAAGAAATAATAATATCAGGCATAAATAATTATATCATATTTCTGCTATGCTATTCTGGTTGAAAAATGAAGTAGATTGTCATTTTCAATGTCATAATATTTTATCATTGTAGATTGGGGGAAGGAATTTTGTACAGAAAATAAATATTTTGGCTGGTGTCCAAAATAATGTCCTATCAGTAGGACAGACAGAGACTTTGTTTCAGTCACTGACCAATAAAAATACATTCTATAAAACAAACAAAGCAAAATTATCCCCTAACATCAATAACTGTTGGCAACCATTTGTGGGTGAAGCTTACACATAATGTAGCAGAATTGTGCTACTTTTAGAGAAGGAAATTTATCTTGGTTGTTTAACAGATAATGCAAATAAAAATTATCAGAGTGCCCTGGAAATTTAAATAAAAGGGGAATAATCAACTGGTGGTGAATGTCCCTGTAGAACTGACAGTATAAAAGAACAGGGACTGGCCTATCAGTAAAGTCTCCTTTAGCTGAACTTACTACATCTACATGGATATGCACAAATGCCCTCTAAATAACAAGGAAGCAGTTTTTGGCATTGCTTTCTTCAAGGATGTATTCTAGATTTCTCGTTCTAGTGCAAAGCCTGAGGAGTTTCTGATAGTCTCCCGTCCAAGTAATAATCAAGGCGGACTCTGCTTAATTTTTTCAAGGCCAGCCAAGATCAGTTGGGTACTGCCAACTGCTGTACATTCTACCAAGGAGTTAGCTTTTAATGATGGAAGCCATACCTTATGATATAAATGTGAATCATTCTTTGCAAAAGGACCAGTTTTGTTTTCATTATATTTTATAAAATTTTCGTTGTAAATGATGAAAGTCTGTATGTTTAA
This sequence comes from Liasis olivaceus, assembly GCA_030867105.1. NCBI lineage: Eukaryota > Metazoa > Chordata > Lepidosauria > Squamata > Pythonidae > Liasis > Liasis olivaceus. The sequence continues at coordinate 200,606,257 of CM061348.1, forward strand.
TCAGACTAGAATACTGAAGAAGATAGGAAATAAGGACAGGGCTTCATTACTGTAAGGTTTATAGAAAAAGGAAAAGTTCAAAACCATAAAATTTGGTAAAACTATAAAGGCTCCTTCTCACACTATTTTTCCACAAGACTTATTCCTGTGAATACTGAAACGTCTGTGGTTCTTTCTGAAGCAAAGGCTTCAAAATTTACTTTTTGTTGGCCTTGAGGACTAACTCCTTGGAACCTCTTACATGTTTCAGTAATAGAAGGTGAGATTATTCGGAAAAAGCAAGGATTATGATGCAATCACAGATTTTATAGATTAAATCCTAATATATATCACCCCAGTAAAGCATTTCAAGCTGGAATTTATTTGTTCAAACACACACACACACACAGCTTAATAATGTGATATATTATATCCTCGCCATGTCCCCACCCCCCATTCCATGGTATGAATGAAGTCAAGATTACTTTAAAGCTTGATTTGGTATATATATAGTTAAGATATGCTTTATGAAATATTAAGCAAGAACTTTTTAATAGTTTTTATTAGTACTTTCTTGCATTAGTTTTAAGGACATGATATTGAAATGATTCTTCCATGTATGTTTCAGCAAATCTTTTCCTTAAATGCCTGGAAATAACAGGGATGCCCTATAGCAATGGATATATCATGAGAAGAAACAATTAATTATAGGCCAGGTGTGCCAAATTCAGAAACAGAATTTCAATCAGCCAGGAAAATCCATTTGATAATGGATGTGTTCCTCTCCATGCCTCCCCCCCATCCCATGGTATGAATGAAGTCAAGATTACTTTAAACCTTGATTTGGTATGCTCTTCTTGATTTGCTAGCACTGTAGGGGAAAATACTTGAATCTTTTCCAAATGTGTGAAAGCCCCACATCGAACAGGAGCAATCGGCCCACAGCTAGCTTTTACTTCATCTGATTTGGATTCTGTAAATTACAGAGGGCAGTAAATAGGTTACAAATATTCTTATAATCCACTGCCACTCTGTTTCGGTGCCTGTACCCAACAGCTGATAGTGCTCTAGGAGAAAAGGCATTATGTTTTCCTGCAATGTGTGAAGTGGGAAGCTATTTTTATCTTCTCAAATTGATAAATGTGAATGCTGGGGCAGCGGGAGGACGGAACAATTGATTAGATAGTCCTAGAGACTGGACTGCATTTTTTAGTGCTAAATTTCAGTTAGAATGCCACTGAATTCTTCACTAATCTTCACCAATAAATAATGATCAGTTTGTTTCCAGGCCCAGCTAAACCATTAAAAATCTGAAAAATACGTAATGGACTGTTGGCTTAATGTGCATTCTTCTTTTTCTTCAGCTGCTAAAAAAGCATGCCAACATAAATTCTACTGCCCTAATGGTGCACTAGTGGTGCCTCAGTAGTGAGGCTGGCATGCAGTGCTGTCTCGAAAGTTTTATTAATGTGGGAAAAATTAAGGAAAGTGATTGATGGCCTCCCCCAACTTCATTTCCATTCCACCAAATAGGAGGAACAACTACAGGTCATGAAGGGAGAAGATTTCTCATGGGAATTCAGGAGTTATTTACACTAATAGGAGACAGCTAGCATGGTGTCCTGGACTAGGAGCAAGAAGATCCAGGTTCTAGTCCTCCCTTAGGTATGGATGTCAGCCTAGTGACCATGGGCCAGTCCCTTCTGTCAGCTCTAGTCAGTGTCAGGCTCTGTGAGAAGTTGGCTGATAAACAAAACATCCATGTTGCATCATGCATTGATAGCTTTGGTGTAAGAACTAGGTAAGCACAATTTGAAAAAAATGGGATTCTATAACCATTTGTGGCAAATAGTAAGAAAAACAAACTAATGATAGGAATATGTACAGCTAGTCCTTGCTTAACAATCACAACTGGGCCAGAATCTTGATCATTGAGTGAAGTCGTTGTTAAGCGAGATGTCCACGTGACTGCTTTGTTCAATGACCACAATCTGGGCACTCCCAGTTGCAGTCATTAAGCAATCTCCTGGGTCGTTAAGCGGACGGAGCAAAAGGGCTGCCTGCTGAAGGATTTCAGCTCTGCATGGAGCTGAAATCCTCCCGACAGGCAGCCCTCTTGCTCTCAAACATTCCTGCAGCCCACTGAAGGGTTTCCCCTCCCCTCTGTGCACGGAGGGGAAATCTTTGGTGGGGCTGGAGGAACATTGCTCAAACCTTCAGGATTTGAATTCCATTCCTGCAGACCGCAGAAGAATTTCAGCTCTCCTCCGTCCCCTCTCCTTGCAACCTTCCCTGTTGGCTTCCCCATTGACTTTCCGGGGAAGCCAGCAGAGAAGATTGCAAATGGCAATCATCTGATCATGGGGCACTTGGCAACCAGTCATAAATGTGAGCTGGTTGCCAAATGCCCAAAATGCAGCCACGTGACCTCGGGGGGGGGGGGGCGGCACGATGTTTTATGATGGCTGGAAGTGCTTTACGGGCTGTAAAGCACCCTTTCCGAGACTGTCATAACTTTGAACCAATGTTAAACAAATGGTTGTTAAGTGAGGACTACCTGTATGTGTAATTGAACGTATAATTCATCATCTCATTTAAGCGGTGATTTACAACAAGTGACAGTGCTATCAGTGAATGACCAAGGGATCCAGTTCGGTCCTCATGGCCTGGCAGTGGTGTTGGAATAGACAAAATGGTGCTGACCCCCTCAAAGTAATGAAAGCAGTAGAAAGTATGACTATGCAAAACCCATTGTTGGCATAAACAGTGGAAAACTTGTAATGAACTTCTCTAGGACAGAAGCAGAAACACATAGCCAGTGTCAGGCCCAGCTCAAGAACAATCCACCTTTATTTGCTTTCACCATACAGACAGAATCTTGCCAGACTAAATCTATACTACTGCAACTAGTGAATATACTCTGGGAGGTTCTAGGGAGTGGCCATCCTGAACTTCTTATGCTTCTCACGCTCCACCTCCAGACTGTGTTGTCTTTTGTCTCCTCACCCTTCCTGGAATGCACCCCCTCCTTCCTGATACCTTGCTCTCTGCTGCAATCCACCACATCACCCTCCCCTTCGTAGATACATTCCATCACAGCCAGCCAGTGTAGTGGTGAAGGCACCAGGCTAGAAAGCAGGAGACTGTGAGTTCTAGTCCTGCCTTAGGCATGAAAGCCAGGTGGCTGACTTTGAGCCAGTCATTCTCTCTCAGCCCAACTCACCTCAGAAGGTTGCTGTTGTTGTGGGGAAAATAGGAGGAGGAAGGAGTATTAGGTATGTTCGCCACCTTGAGTTATTTATAGAAATAATAAAGGCAGTATAAAAAATCTTTTTCCTAGTGCAACCTGGTGTGGAAGAGTATGGAGATAGCCTTGAAGAAGGAATTCAACAACTGTTATGTAAACGTCAGCCTGGATAGACAGGAGGGGTGAGGAAAAAACTCTGCATTCATTCTTTTTAGTATAAAATCAGGAGAGAGAATCTGTCAGGTTTTCACATTTCTGTTACACTATAACAATAAAGTAGAGTTCCATAATTCATGTGGCATCTATTTCATAATCTGGGCTACTTCAAAAGGCTGACACCAGGACTAGTGCTCTCTCCTAGGGTGCTTGTCCTGTGCATCAAACAAAAGTCTAGCCCTCTTTAACCTCTTTAACCGATGGGTCTAGTGCTCTTTCAAAAGAGGGCTAAAGCCATGTACAAAATACTTGACTGGTGCTTCAGAAAGCACTGATTGGACATTATGCAGATAGATGATTGTCCTGTAGCCCAAGCCAATTGGATGGGGAGAGATGCCTGGCAGCAATCCAAAATAGTGAGTAGGAGCTGAGAAAAATAGTAGGAGCTGGGAAAATTCTAGCGCCTGACTGCATTATCAGCCACCATTGAGGAAGTGTTGTAGATCAAGTCCAAGGCAAAAAATGTGTTTGGAGAACAGAAGGAACACTACTTTAAATCTGGTTCAGCTACACACAACTTTAAGCTATCTCTGAAGTGGGCTGGGAAAGAGACAAATGGAAGATCATGAGGATGTATCATTTAAAAATGGGCATCTTCATGCTGCAATTAGAGAAGTATGTGAAGTTGAACCCAATGTGACCAGTTATGCTTGAACCAGTCTTCTCTGGCATACTCATTCTTTGCATTTCAAATGGTCAGATGAGACTGGGAAACCAGTGGGTACCAAGGGCACATTGGTACTTCCATCTCACAGCCTAATCCTCACTGACTGCAAAATGTAGGTTGGGAATTGTACTGTATTTCTTATTACTTTTCCTAAGTGGGGCTCTGGGCTTCTCTCAGGATTCTCTCCTGGTGGTACCATGGGTTCAGTCTCATCTGTTGCCCTTACCTGAGAGCAAATTGTAGCTTGTTTCCTCCTGTCCAACTAGAGTACTAGATATCTAAGGTTCATAGATACATAACTGCCTGTCTTTCCCTTCTGAATCCACAAAGTGCTTTCATGTGAGGCTTATGTCTATTTAGTGAATCAAATTTCAAGAGGAATTCTGTACAATATTTAGATTGGCATTACTCTTTAGATGCTTTTTAACTCTAATTTCTTGAGAAGGGAGTTTATACTGTTGGTGCTATTTGCAAAAGATTCAAAGCTGTTTAACTTTCTCAGTGCAATATGGACAGCACATATTCACGTGCCTTGATCCTTCAATGTGCTATAAATCTGACTTCACCTGAGAATGGCTCACTCTCTAGTGAGTAAGATGAAAGTACCTCACTTCTCAGGAACATTCATTCCTGGCCTTTATCAGAGCAAAGCCAATGGGCCAAACATGATATATGACAGAAACTACAGTTTAAAAGAAACTTGGCTTCTTTCGCTTAGGTCTTTTAAAAGACCTCTGATCACAATGAATTTTCTTCATTCTGGTGAAAGATAAATGGTGAAGTTTAATTCCAGAGTGACTTTTAGTGAACTCTATATGCTCTCCTTCTTCAGGCTTTCCCAGAACCAAATAGTGAATTCAGCTGAAGTTTGAGTAAGTCTTGGATTAGCCAAATCAAGTTATCAACTTATTTTGTGAGTGTGTGTGTGCAAATCACTAAGATATGATTATCTAATTTATCAGTTATATGATAATCTGATACTGTGGTTGTATCCATGGCCCATAATACCCATGACAGCTGCCTTTGGGGGCAAATAGTAAGATTTCTTTGGGGGGTTCTGAGCCTGGTTCAGCCATATAAGTGTCCTAAGTAGCCTTAATCTATTCTAATACAGCAAAAGATTTAATAAATTACACATCATACTTGTAAATCAGGATGCTAGTCCTTCTTGATTTCTCTCCAACTACCCACGTCAATAGCTACAGTGGCTACATTATATAGACTCCCCACATGCCAAAAACATAGGATCTAGCATCAGAGGATTCTTTTATATTTACATTAAAAACATATGCTGGTGCTGAGCGATGGCTTTTGAACTATTGTAATGTTTTGTTACAGTGATTTGGATAATGTTGCAGGATGAAGAAATTATAAATGAGCATAAGAAAACATCACCCCCCCGCCAAAAGATAGAGTTTTACATTAAGCATAAAACAGATGGCTGAATATGACATGATGCTATAAATCTTCTCATGTAGGGTATCAAAATATCTTCAGCTGTTTTTGCTCAGGATTAAATAATGGAGTGTGTGTGTGTGTGTGTGTGTGTAATATTCAAAATGTCAGGTAGCTTACCAAAGCCTTGGGAGGAAGGAATCTAGTTATTCAAAGTACAGTTAAATTGAAATCTTTGTTGGGTGGTGTTGAGCTTCAGGGTTTAGTGACCATGGTCTAGACAACAAATTTCCTGACATTTCACTGGCAACTGAGCAGGGATTGACTGGGCTCCTCTCTATCGCATCCCCTGTAGCTGTGGACAGGTATATATTGGTACCACAAAATGCAGTTTCTGCACCCGAATGAAGGAACACGAGAGGCACTGCAGACTAGGACAGCCCGAAAAACATCAGTAGTGGAACATGCACTGCACCATAAGGATCATGAAATTCAATTCAAGGAAATTCAATACAAGCGCTGTCAACAACATCAGACTATTATGCACGCCTACACAGAGAGGCTATTGAGATCCACAAGCATCCCAACAGCTTCAGCAAGAAAAAAGAAAGTCTGGAAGTTAACAAAGCCTGGTTACCTGCCCTGTGCCACACTAAGATCCTGCTTAAAAGCAGGACCAACCAGGAATCAGCTCCCAACCTTGTCTCTGCAGACCACTTTGTCTCTGAAGATGCCAGCTACAGTTGCTGGCAAAACGTCAGGAAATCTGTTGTCTAGACCACAGCCACTAAACCCTGAAGCTCAACACTGCCCAACAGATACTGGCCATGAAAGCCTACACCAGTAAATTGAAATCTGTGTGCTAAAACAGGTGGAAGTTCCTATCTTGAACAGTAATGAGGAACCCATGGGCACCTGCTAGCTAAGGAACATATCTCTGATATCTATTCCTGAAATTGTATTGAAAATTGGTGCTAAACTCTGAAAGAAAAGTTTTGATTGCTTTATAGTTTACATACTATAATTTACATACTATAGTGAAGAGATGTATGTTGAAACTTTTTAAACTAAAAGCTTACTTTGTAGATCATAAAGTTTCTACATAATACACCTATTATTTTTATTTATCATCAAATTATTATATAATTTTATAATATTATATAATATTATATTATACCTCTTCTTAATCTCTTCTGCTTCTGTTAGGTCCCTGCCTTTTTTGTCCTTCATCATGCCCAGCTTTGCACTAAACGTTCCTTTGATATCTCCAATTTTCTTGAAGAGATCTCTAGTCTTCCCCATTCTATTGTTTTCTTCAATTTCTTTGCATTGTTCATTTAAGAAGGCCTTCTTATCTCTCCTTGCTATTCTCTGGAAATCTGCATTCAGTTGCTTATATCTTTCCCTTTCACCCTTGCTTTTCGCATTCCTTCTTTCCACAGCTATTTGTAAAGCCTCATCAGACAGCCATTTTGCTTTCTTGCATTTCTTTTTCTTTGGGATGGTTTTAGTTGCTGCCTCTTGGACAATGTTACAGACCTCCGTCCATAGTTCTTCAGGCACTCTGCCTACCAAATCTAATCCTCTAAATCTATTCATCACCTTCACTGTGTACTCACATGGAATATGATCTGTCATACCTGAGTGGTCTAGTGGTTTCCCCTACATTCTTCAATTGAAGCCTAAATTTTGCAGTAAGAAGCTCATGATCTGAGCCACAGTCAGCTCCTGGTCTTGTTTTTGCCGTCTGTATAGAGCTTCTCCATCTTTGGCTGCAAAGTATGTAATCAATCTGGTTTCGGTATTGACCATCTGGTGATGTCCATGTGTAGAGTCGTCTCTTGTGTTGTTGGAAAAGAGTGTTTGCTATGACTAGCTTGTTCTCTTGACAGAACTCTATTAGCCTTTGCCCTGCTTCATTTTGTACTCCAAGGCCAAACTTGCCTGTTATTCCGATTACTCCTTGACTTCCTACTTTAGCTTTCCAATCCCCTATGATGAAAAGGACATCTGGACTGCTAGGAGGTCAAACTAGTCAATCTTAAAGGAAATCAACTCTGATTGCTCATTGAAAGGGTTGATAATGAAGCTCAAGCTCAGATACTTTGGTCACCTAATGCGAAGAGAGGACTCTTTGGAAAAGACCCTGATGCTGGGAAAGATGGAAGGCAAAAGGAGAAGAGGACGGCAGAGGATGAGATGGCTAGATAGCATCACTGAAGCAATGAGCATGAAATTGAGCAAACTCAGGGAGGCAGTGAAAGATAGGAAGGCCTGACGCAATATGGTTCATGGGGTCACCAAGAGTTGGACACGACTTAACGACTGAACAACAACAACAACAAATTATAAATTATACCTGCTTTCTCCTTGTGTAAGTACTCAGTATCATAGCATTTAAAACAAAATACAAAGTCTAAAATTAATCATTAAATCATTAAATTGATGAATGATTCAAAGCTCAATGAATGAGATGTGGCTTTGACATTTTTCTAAATACTGGGAGATGGGAAGGAATAGCAAATGTATCTCCCTGGGGAGAGTACTCCATAGCCTGGGAGGTACCTAGGAGAAGGCCCTCTTGCATCTGCCTGATAGACAAGCATATAGCAGTGGGGGCATCATTAAAAATGCCTCTCCTGCTGATCTGTTACTGGACAGATTCATAGCAAGGAAGATAGTCCTTCAGACTGTCAGTCGCTAATCTGTTTTGGATTTTAAAGCTCAGTGCCAGCACCTTGTAAACACCTTGCCCAGTAAGCACCTGGTTATTGTTCAGTGACCCATTCACCATGAAGGAAGGATGTAGGAAGACTATTTCTTTGTGATATGGTGGAGCTTCAGTTGCAGAATGCCTTAGAAGAAGTTGATTATCTTGACTTCTTTCAGCAGAATTCAGGTTCAGTTAAGGGACAGAACATTGGTTGCACTGATGGATGATCTTTGTCAGGATCTGGTTCTTCTTGTCCTCTAGGGGGCATTTGACAACATGGTATCCTAACTGAGGAACTGTTTATCCTCCTAAATACGTGGTTCCAGTCCATGCTACTAGAGACAGGACCTTGGCTCAGTGTGGGCACTCCCCTGTGGGATTAGTCCTCTCACTTCTACTTTTTTGGGGGAGGGAGGGGAAGTACCCTGGCATCTTGAAGGAAGGCCTTGAAGGTGGAACATTTCTGTAGGGCATTTGAAGCCCATTGATTATTATTAATTATGTGGGATTGACTTCCTAGTTTTTAGACTTTATAATAAATTTTATTATTTTTATTCCTCATTTTATTGTATGCTGAGTTGTTATGTTGTTCAAAAGTTAATAATTGTATTAGCAATTGTAGCAACTTATGTTAAATCATGAGTAGTCAATATATGGCCTTCCAGATGTTGTTGAACTATACTCACTTCATCCCTCACTCTTAGCCATGCTAGCTGGGAACTGGAGTTCAGTAACAGCTGGGGGGTGCCCATCTTTGCACAAGGCAGTGATTTGCTCAAGCCTAACAAATGAGCTTGGTGATTTTTTGACTATGCACTCTGTTTTCCCCAACACATCCTTTGCTGCCTCTCCTTCTGGCATTTGGTTTTTCCAAAACTGAGACCTTATATCTCCAAAAGGGATTAAAATGTCTGTACTGTAAAGGCTCTAATTCCCTGCTGCTAAAATATGGCACTTAGACTTCTTATTTTGGATGATTTTACCACCTTGTAAACCCAGCTAGCACAGCATTTTGAATGTTGAAATGCTATGAAATGGTTAAAAGCAATCACTCTATTGCCATTATGATTCAGATTTTAAAATTTACAAATCTGGGGAAGTCCTTCAAGGGCAATGAAAATGTATAATGAGAAATGTATTATTTATTTATTTTAGCTTTTTTGATTCTATTAGAGAAACCTGTACTTCAGATGCCATATATTATTTACATCAACTATTTGCTTTGATATACCAACTCTTCTAGTTTGGCAAATCAGCAATATGCAGTAGCATTTTTTAAAGCTGCCCATTCATAAAAATTCGTGAGAATGTTTCTATTGTATGCTAAGGTGCAAGTGATATCATTCAAAAGAGTCAAAAGAATTGACTGATTTCTTAAATGTATATAGGTCTGTGGACCTGATTTAACTGACAAATTGGATTTTATTTCCCAGTTAACTGTATCTTTCAATGACTGATCATCTTCAAATCTGAAATAAATGCTACCTGATTAAAGTAGTAAAGGTTAAAACATTTAAAACACATGCTGTAGATCCGAAAAATCAAGTCAAGATGTACGTGAGTAAGAATTATTAAAGGGTTTATGAAATCTGCCCCGAACAAATTAATTCATCTGTGTAGCCAAAGGCCTGTCAATGAATTCAAGAACCATTTCAAAAAAGAACATCTGTTGCATATTTAAAGGTTCTGTTTATATGTGAACATAGTGGATTATTCTGTCTGCAGGAGGATACACAGTTTACATAAATGTATTTGGAAGTTAATTTTAAATTACTCTTATGTCACCAAAGATCAAGAGTAATCTAATAATTCTAATTTTATTTTTCTGTCCCAAGACTTACAGATAAATTAGTGAATTATATCTGAGACCTGGAAAGAGTAACAGTTAAAAGTTAGCATCATCTTTCTTTTACAACTTAACACATTTGGAAGAGGAATTTTTTTTAAATTTTGTGTTTCTGTCAGATTTGGTAACAAAAGAATAAGATTTTGAGAAATGTACTTATTTATTATCATATTATATTGCATCTTTTCTTTGAGAGGTCAAGGTACCTTACATGAAAGTCTCCCCTAATTTTATTCCGACAACAACTCCATGAGGTTGGTTACACTAAGATGTGACTGGCCCAAAGTAATTCAGTGAGTGCTCAAGTGGGATTTTGAACCTGGACTTCCTTAATCCATTCTAAACCAGTCATATTATAGAAGAGCATACTGTGTGAATCCAGCCAAAGACAGGGAAAGTGGACTCCTTATAGCATTCTATACAACATTTTTCAGGATCTGCATTATTTATCCTTCCAGGTTTGCTGGATCTCTAACTCTCCAAATGTACATTCACTTTTACTTCTACTACACATATTGTATGTGGTTTGCAAGCTCTCATTTATTCTATTTTCAATTACCTAACATTAGACTATGAATCAGCCCATGGCCCATCTAGTCTGGTGAGCCAAACACCTTCAAGAAACTCAGAAACATGGACAGAAGAAGACTGGCCACTTTCATGGTTGCTCCCTAGCAGCTGGTATTTAAAGAATGCTATTCTGTTATTCTGCAGTCCATCTATTTAGGCAGCGTACTATCAAATGATGGAGGCGTCTAGATAAACGCCAACCACAGAACTGGAAAAGCATCAGCGATATTCCAGTGACTGCCCACATCAATAGTTGACGCTGCAACAAGGATATGATTTTACAATACCATCATTCTGCCGACAGCAATCTATGCAAGCAATACTTGGAAAAGCAACACACAGATAGCACAAAAGCTCAGTGTGTTCCACCAGTATTGCCTATGAAGAATCCTTGGTGTCATTTTCCGTGAGCATATTTCTGATAAGATTCTACAAAGAACTAGCTCATGCAAGTTATGAGACATTGTGAGGGAACTCAGGATACATTTTGCTGAACACAGTCTACATCTGCCAGATCTCACCCAAGCATCACCCAAAGACTGTCACGTGGGTATCACCTGAAAGGAAAAGAGGTATATCCTTCAGGACTTGGTGAAAAACAAGACTTGGAAAATACTGGAGTAATGTGGGAAGGAGCATAAACCACGGCAGCCAATTGAAATCGCTGTAGAAAAGTTGTTGCCCAGGGTGCTGTACAGCACAGGGGGACCCACACTAAGCTACATTTTGTGATTCTGGATGTTTTTCGTTTGCATTTTTCCTTGGCTGTTTTGTTTCTTTGGGTGAACTGTCCCCAAATAAGTTACAAGAGCCTTTATTAAAGAAGAAGGACCTGTGAAGAGAGAAGCTGTGTCACATATCTCCTTGTTATGGGAGCCCATTTCCTATTTTCCTTCAAAATTAAAGAACAATGCCATTACAGTAAACCAGGGATATCTTCAAAGGATCTATTGGCTATGCTATCACCAAATTCTTTTCTGATTTGGAATTTCCTTTTTCTATTATATATGAGGTAATGTGACTAGGTGGAACTTGAGAAAGTTAAGAACAGCAGGAACCGAATTAACTTTTATTAAATAGCATGGGTTGTAAAGAGGTTCCTTGAATATTGCAACATCTTTATAAGCTATCAATCTTTGCCATCCCTGACATTAAATATATATTCATAAACCTATCCCTTGGGCAGATGGAGGTTTCCTAGGACTCAGACCCCAACCTTCCCTCAGGTCCATCCTTCCACCCACACTCCCAAACCCCTCTGTCCTCAGTTTCCTCCTCCCCACTGGTATACAGATTGGGAGGAGGTGTCTTGTATTGCCACCCTTTCTGTGATAGTTCTTATACCCAATCATCACAAGCTGAAGGGGAAAAATCGGTGGGCAGGATTAGCCCAGTATGCAAATCCCACTAAGCATTGTTTTGTTGTTGGCAAACCACCATTGGCGGGATTCACACATCATGCTAAGCCATAATGGGCTTGCGTTTGAAAGATATTTGGGATCCATTGACTACATCTCATCATGGGGTAGAAGTGCCTCCGTTCTCTTGCCATTTAGAAAAACGGTAAAGACATTTTTCACCAGGTGTTTAATTATTAATGGGTTTTAGCATTCGATTTTTAAAATATTTTTTAACATTTTGGTTTTCATTTTGTTAGCCAACATGGATGGTAATCTAAAGTGAAAGATGGGTTATCAATCAATCAATCAATCAATCAATCAAATAATCTTGTTGACAATCTTGGCCAGGATGCTAAGGTTTTGCCTTTTGGCCTGCTGAATCCTGTGTTCAAAAGCTACCAGTAATAACTTGGAGATGAATTGATGCAGGTTCTGTAAATTGCTGACAGGTCCTGATTTCACCATTTATATTATGAGAGAGGGGAGAAAACTGGTAGAGGAGGATTCATAATTCCTAACCTCTTTCAGGTTCAAGCCAGAAGGCCCTTTTTCTCCTCAGCCTGTACTTCAGATGGTTTTCTTCCTACTGATTTTATCAGATGGACAAGTAAGATAGCTGCAGGGCTGGCATGCATTTTTATCCTTCCTGGCAGGAGAAGGAGTAGTCCAAGATCTTTCGGGAGCTGTTCCAACATGCTTTTTTACCACCCACTGCAAGGCTGCAATAGCAATTATCCACAAATATTCTAGGGAGGCCCTCTGTTGGCACGGTGTTGCTCCACAGGCCAAGATGGAGCACTCTTATTTATGTATTCACGTATACATTACAAGTACATTACATACTTTACACGCTCAGAATATTGAAGCTCACTGGCTTAGCAGAATTTGAACACTGGCTAAATGCCACTCCAAAGAATGGTACTTTGCAAAAAGATTGTGTGGTCTGAATACACAAGAAAATAATATACCGTCAAAACCCCACACATTATTTTTAAACTGCAAAGCCAACACCCAGAAATTTTAAAAGCTGTGGTTTATGACAAAGAGATTCTACAAGCTGCATGTCTTCTTGCCCAGAGGCTCTGAAAACACTGTCATAAAACAATAGCTTTGAGCTGTTTCTTGGCTTTAGATAGGAGGGGACGAAAATGGAAAATTGCTGGAACGCATGCAGCCCAATCATATGTGTTCATAAGTCCCACAGAGTTCAACGGGATTTATTCCCATACAAGCCTTTATGAATTGCAAATTTACACAATCCTTTCATGAACAATACAGTAAAAGGGCACTATCAGCCTAAGGGGAGGGAATGCTTTATAAAACTTCTATACAGTAATATAAAACACCCTGAAGTTATTACAAAATAAGTAAGAATTCAGGAGAGGAGTAATTGTAGCATCTTGTATCAATAATCAACATAAGTCTTTAATTAATTAATTCATTAATTGTATTCAACAGCATGTATAACAGACCCCAGTCCTAGGAAACTCCAGGCAGGATACAAGAAGGTTTAATTTAAGTATGCCATAGCATAAGAATGTAGGTAAGGCCTATTTAAATTTACTAATTGTACAGCATGTCCATTTGGAAAACCTTTAGAAAATAATCAGCTTACACACATTTACTCAGAGGAACGCATGACTGTATGAAATAAAGCTTGTTCAAAGAAAACTGTACTTAGATTTGGAGCCTAAATTTTGTCCTGGTGCAAAAGTTCTTTTGTTGCATCAAATTAGATTAAAACAAGTAAGTATCAATTATCAGTGTAAATATAAAAGTTATATATTACAATTGTGTCTTTTGAATTATTGGTAATTTGTCACCATAAATGGAGGCTCAAACATGTGGGCATCTGCCTTTATCTGGTAAGATGATAATTTTATTTACTAATGATCTGAGTCACTGAACTTTATTTCTGATTTTATTAAATGTATTCTTAAAATTATTATGCCTAATGTAAAGCCCCATTTTGTTTCTGAAATTATGCTGCAAAAAAAAACAGAATAAAATAAAATAACCTCTCTTATGGATAATTAAATTGATCCAGTGGGACTAGAATCACCACATAAGTCAGATTAATTTGTCCAGATGAAAACAAACAAGAGTATTCCACATAAATATCTACTACAAATTGAATAGAATGAAAAATATCATTATACAGGGTCTATTCTTTGTAACCGTGTAAGCTGAGCGCTGCTGGAATCATCCATTTATAGCCAATATGTATTTAAAGACAAGATTTCTTAAGGTCACCCATTAAACAGACAACATACAGAAACAAATCAGTAGTCCACAACACTTGTGGAATCAAAGAATTTCAAGACTCTCCAGGCTGAAGAGTGCAACCACCAAACTGTAATGCATCTTGAAACAAATTATTGGGATATTGCTGCGCTGGCTTCAGAGTGACCATCATTTGACTCTGAATGTCTGGTTAGCTAGTTGTTATGGAAACATTTAGGTTCATATTTCCTCTATACACTTAACCCAGTCAGCCACTAACTCAGTCAAGCAGCAGAACCCAGCAGTGGCTCTGCAGGGCTCCATCACACTAAGAGCATAGACAGTCCCAAGTATTTTTTTCCCCCAGAAAATGTCTAGTATCCCATGAGCCCTTCTGCCAGGAGAGCATTGGCAAGGCTTTATATGTAGTATTATAGCCCCTTCCCCATTGGCTAGGCTGGACTAGTAGATGCTGCTTGTCTACTGAACCCACTCAAAGTTTGTGACATGTATTCTGGTGCCCATCCTTAGCAATGAAGTCTATAATGTTGGCTTGTTTTTTCAGCTCTTTTTCATTTATTTATTTATTTATTTGTGTGTGTTCTTCCAGAAGAACACTAGCTCCATGTGTATAAGGAAGGTCCATAATGCCTGGACAACATTTTGCAAAGTGCCAATCAAGTATTATGTGGGCAAATGCCACTGTGGAAGCCAGGTGCCCAATTTCCCCAGCAGTTGAAACCAAATTGGCCATGGAGATCAGTTAGTTCCCATGAGCAGAGTAGACTGGTGTGCCTGCAGCAACCAAAAGTGGCCAATGGAAGCTGGGCAGATCCCAGTCCCAGATTTTATCATTGCCAATATTGTTAATGAGGTGTTGAACTTGAGTCACAAAAATACTTCTTCAAAATTAGAACAGCTAACGATGAATATAAGTTACTTTACACCCTCTTCTGAGGATGAGATGAAGGTTGTGTTATGAGGACATATCCTCTATAAGTGGGTTAGTGGGCATCTTTATGGTGTGGTTAGTGGGCCATAAAGATGAGTCCTTAGTTTAATAGTGTACAACTGGATTTTTGGAGGGTTAAATTTCACTCCCTTGGGGTTAGTTGACTGGGTCAATTATCCCTTTTATGATGTTTCCCAACCACATTGGTCCATTTTATAGATCATATGCCATAGTGATGTATTATGCATAAATGCTGCTAATACTTTCTGGCTAGGTATTTCAACATGGCCCTGTCAATGTCCTTAACACAAGAATCAGAAAAGGACAGGGAGGCCTCATACCAAGCAAATAAGACTGCTATTAAGCCACAAAAGGAGCTGCATTGGGAGATTCCCTTAATGGAAATAGATATTTGAACTGCTAAAAATAATAATGAACAGCTACATTCTTGGCGGGAAAATCTGTTTCATATCAGCTAATATAATACAGGCTGACATTTAAAATGCTGTGCTGGCATTTTTGAATTTTATTTCTTTATGCCAGAGTCTTACGGACATTTTATCAAACATGTTGACTTCTGTTTAGCCACAATGTATTGAATTAAACCATATAACACACCAACCTGTTATTCAGCAAGTAAAAAAATCACAATGGCTGGGTTCACACAATACATTAAATGATCTCTCAGCCCAATTTGCCTCACAGGGTTGTTGTTGTGGGGAAAATAGGAGGAGGAAGGAGGATTAGGTATGTTCGCCGCCTTGAGTTATTTATAAAAATAATAAAGGCGGTATAAAAAAATCTAAAAAAAATCAAACAAGTGACGTTATGGCTTAGCGTGTTGTATGAACTCAGTAACTGTATCTCTTATCTGCAGTTTACTATGGCACAGATAAAGCCAAGAGACCCAAGATGTGAATGTTTTTCCTAGATTCTGTAAAGATGGCTAGCTCTAAATATTGTATTATTTGATCTGTTTTCTTTTGGAGAAAATGTGGCCTTAGAGGCAACCTTAAAAAGATGGCTTCTAACTGGTTAATGCTCAGAGCATGAATAATCAGGTTCCTACTATTAACTCCTGTGTGCCATCATCTTCTGAGTTTGAACATTATTTTAAATCTCTGAAGCATAAGCCAACTTGAGTCTGTAAATCAATAGCTGGGCTAAATGGGTGTGATTATTGTGATTATACCATCCATATTTTATGCTTGCCATCAATGTTTAATACAAATACAAATACAAGTAGAAATAAAAGACTATCCTTCAAATTAACTTCCAAGGACTGTCTAATTAGGTTAGGGGTATCTGGGAACCGAATGTCCAAATTTATCAGAAATACATAGATGGTGTAAATTAAAAACAAAAAACAAAAACAAAGGCATGTTTGCCACGACCAGATAACAAAGTAAAGTCTCCTTTGAGTAGCAAAACTTCTGGTGACTTACAACATTATTTCCATTAGGTTAGTGATCTCAAAATTAAATTATTAAAAATTATAGTAAGGGACATTGGATGCGTGTTCCAATTTCAAAGGGCAGATAAGATTGCAAGATAGTTAAAGTCCCTCCCATCTACAAGATCCTTTGCCACCATGCTGGAGTAACTAACAGGACCTGGGAAGCCTAGAATCATATCGTGATTAATCAGATTATGACTGGGCAGGCCCAGATTCTAAACTCCAGCTATGCAGTCCATTATGAAACTCCCCTGGATACTCTGGACAAGTAACTTCTACATAAAGAAACTTAATGTTAAGAAGATCAATTCAAAAGGACATGCCTTGAACATCTGCTAGGAGAAAAAGAATATACAAGTTAGCAATATAGCTAAATAATAAAACAGAAAAGGAAGAAAATGGATTTGGGGGTCAAGATAGAGTAACAGTGATGTGGATTACTTGCACCAATAACTATTTCTGTTCCTCACTGGCTGTAGTGCTAGGAAGGAACTCTAGACCAGCCTTTCCCAACCTTTTTACCCTGGAGGAACCCTTGAAATAATTTTTAGTTCTCAGGGAACCCCTGCATAAAAATTATTACATCAACCACTCGCAGTACATTAGTGTGGTTAGTAAACTGCAGATATGTTTATTTATTTATTTTTCAATCATGATCTCTTGCGGAACTCCTAGAGACCTTTTGCAGAACCCCAGGTGAGAAGTGCTGTTCTAATTGTTGTAGCCCAACCTTGGCAACTTTAAGATGGATGGACTTCAACTCCCAGAATTCCCATGCTGGCTTGGGAATTCTGAGAGTTGAGGCCCACCCATCTTAAAGTTGTCAAGGTTGAGAAACGCTGCTGTAGATGGAGAATGAGCCACATCCAGTGAAAGGAACTGAATGTGCTTGGTGCCAAGAAGAGGCAAAAGTGGTAACTTGGCTCTTACTCCATCCCAGTGTACCCAGCTGGATTTCACACAGCTGTTGCTCCTTGGCTTTGCTTTACTTGAGTTTATTCATTTATTTCTCTTTACTGCACACCCTCTTCGCTGCACTGGGGAAATAAAAAGCCTCACACACTTCATTTAGTCTCCCTCAGGAATTGGAAAAACTTTTGCTGCTCAGAGTGATAAATGAAGGAAAATCAGACCTGCTTTCCCTGAGACCCCGCATTGTGCTATGAATGCCCACTTTTTCCCCATTTTTCTTTCCTTTTTTTTTGGTGCCTCAAGTCAGTATTGACTCCTGGCAACTACCAGGACAAGCAGTTTTCTTGGCAAAATTTCATTACTGATTGGCCATTGCCTACTTCCTACAGCCGCGAAAGGGACTGGCTTTCAAGGTCACCCAATTGGCTTCGTGCTGAAGGTGGGATTAGAACTCATAATTTCCAGCCGAATGCCCTGATTACTACACCACACCGGCTGTCTCCCCGAATGGAGACAAATAAAGTTTTAGAGTTTTGTCATCGCGACACAGTACTCTGAAAACGGCTGCTCGGTCACGGCCAATCCCCAGGAAGGGGAAGGCTTCTATATAGAATCCGAGTTCTGAGAGGCGATTCTGCACGATTATACATCTATGGTGCTTCCCTTTCGAAAGCAAAGTAGCTAGTGGCCTTTCTTACAGACCTGATACCGACGGGAATGATATTCTCGCGAGATTTCATCGGCTGCGACCGGATGGTGGTAAGAAAATGATGGGAAGGGTAGCGTGTGGCAATAAAGCCCGCGGGAGTCTCGGAGGCTGAGAATGTCTTTTTTCAAAGTTGAAAGGGAATGCTTTAGAGCAGAGGCTTTTACGTGACGAAGCTTGCTTCAGAATATTGATCTTTTAATGCGGAGATCCTGGCAGCATGATTTATACTATGTTCATTATATCTTAGTATCTTGTCGTTTTGCTTCTGAGCTTTTAAGTAAATGCCCAATAAGTCTATATGTACAAATACACTTGTATGGAGCTGCTGCCTCCTGGGTGGGCTTGATCCACAAAGGTGGCGTGTAAACTCTCAAGGAAGTAAGTTAAAAGATCAGAGAGCAGTTTCTACCTCGTCTCAGTACACAGTTTATATATAATACACTTACTCAGGCTGATTTTTCAGAGGGAAAGGATAAGCAGCTTGACTCCCAACCTGATGCAAAACTTCTGCCTGAGACACCCTAACAGGGTATAGAGGAATTTGCAAGGGTTACCATATCTGGGCTGCAAAAGTCTGGATAACTACTAGGTAGCAGCAGGAAGTTAGAGTTTTCTGTGTCACTTTGTCACAATGTTTTGGTATTTGGATGATTGCAGGCGGAGATGGCAGCCCCAAAATCAACTCAAATGAGATGCTAACATGCTGGCTGGGGAATTCTGGGAGTTGAAGTCCACATTTCTTAAAGCCACCAAGGTTAAGAAACACTGGTCTAATGGGACAGAAGTATATCAAAACAATACCCCATCATATCTAAGACAGTGAGAAGAAGTCAGACTGACCCTTTCTGTGGCCCTTTGCCACAGGGTTTGCACAACACATTGAACCTGAATCTAGTCAATTACATTTTAGCCTACTGTGTTGTGCAAGCTCACTCATATGTTGAAGTTTATGGTTCAGGGTGTTTGGAAACCCAGAAAATTAGATTAGTTAAATAAACCATGGTGAGCTATATGTGCAAATCATGTGCAAAAACAGGAATTATATATGTCTAGGTGAAAGAGAATGAATGTGTTGTGACCCACAGTTGTCATGACATTGGGTGAGTTGCTGTGGTTTAGATTTGTTTCCATCTCAGATTTTCTCCCCACATAGTCTACTAGCTGTTGTCCATCAAGTGGCAACACCTGAACTCAGAAATTAAATAGGGACTGGCTTGGTTAGTATTTGGATGGAATAACACTAGGAAATCACAGGGCTGTGGGTAAGACTGGAAAGAAAAACAATTCCAGAAGGCAGCAATGACTTCTAAAGTACTTATACATTGCTAGCAAGTAAACAGAAGATTGCGTTGCTGAGAATTGAGTTTAATTTGTGGGTGTCTTTAACATACCTAATTAATGAGGTGTTTATGAAAACATAATAGATTACATGGTTGTCTAAGAAGTTCTGGTAGTAATGAGACTTAAGCAGGGTACTGACACATGTGTACAGTAATATGACTTTGTGAACAGCACAAAGACAGTTGGCTCTAGTTTGGACAGATTTTGCAATCACGCTTGTAAACAATCTTCAGGACATTCAGTGTATCAAAGATTGTTCTGCGTGCATGTACAACCCTCTTTCTCTAGTGGTATGAGATCTGGATTTTAATTGCAAAAGGTCTGCAGTTATTTTTCTTTCTTAAACTGAAGTAATATTTATTAATCAATTTGCATAGGTTTTACTATGCCTATTGTTTTGGAGTTTTTTTTTTCAGATTTGGGGTATGGGTTCTTGTTTGATCTTTGACATTTAATATATAGTAGGATGAAAATCTACATCAAGTGAAATATCTGTTGATGGTATTTACCTATTGTTGATCCTTTAATTTTTTTTCCTATTTTATAGGCATTTGGAGATCTATTCCTACATGCAATGTGTGCCTCTTTTACAGGTGAGTTATAAGTTTATGAGTTACCTTGAAAGAGAGAATAATGCTGGAATCGATGTTTCAATCTTATGTAAGGATATAAAAGAGATCAAAACTAAAATTGCCACTATTGCATTTTTTAAATTATTATTAATCACTATTCCATTTTTTAATTCCTCACTTAACGACTGCAATTGGGACCAGCAACTCCATCACTAAGTCATGCAGTTGTTAAGTAAAACATGTGACCACGCTGGACTTACAATGTCAGTTTTGCTGTGGACGTTGAGCGAATCACCTGCAGTCATTAAGAGTGACATCACATGATTGGCCATTTGCGTGCTTCACTTCCAGCTTCTCCATTGACTTTGTTTGTTGGAAGCTGGCTATGAAGCACACAAATGGAGATCATGTGACCATGGGACGCTGCGACAATTGTAAATGTGTGCTGGTTGCAAAGTGCCCAAACGGTGATCAGGTGACCGCGGGGATGCTGCGACGGCCATAAGTTCAAGGACTGGACGTAAAGCTACTTTTTCAGTGCCATCGTGAGTTCAGACAGTCGCTAACCAGGGCAGTTGTTAACCAAGGACTACCTGTATTTCTAAAACAACAGGAAATCAGGACTCTGGCTTTCTGTCCATTAGTGGGATAATTCTTTGAAAACTGAACAGAATGAAAATTTGAATTCAAATTTAGAAATGGGACAGATCTGGCTGGGGGCTGTGGAGAAAAAAAAATCCAGAAAAAAAAATCCCAATAGATCCCTGTAGAAAAGTGAGTTGGGCAGTGGTTTCTCCATTCTGATTCCTCATCCAACTTCTCTGCTGGTCACATGATTAAGAGAGGAGACTTTGAAATAAATCCTGCAGCCATGCTCTTTGCTGATATGTGGCCTTTCTAACCTGGAAAAAAATTAAGAGGCGCTTGGTGGAGATGCATACTATTATGCATGGTGTGGAAAAAAGTGGGTGGGAGAAGTTGTATTACAGGTGTAATGGTGCCTATAAATTTGGGCACTTTTAAAGAGAGATTAAACATTCAAGGAGCATAACATGATAATTGGCCTGCTGTCATTAATGCTCTGTCTTATCTCTAGTATCAGAGGTAACACGCCTCTTAATAGCAATTGCTAGGAGCTGTAAACTTCAGCATCTGTTTGTCTGGTACAGTGGTACCTCGCGTTACGAATTTAATCTGTTCCGTGACTCTGATCCAACTTGATTTGGTCGCACCGTGAGGCAAATTTTCCCATAAGGTTCAATGTAAGTGCGGTTAATCCGTTCCGCCCTCCGAATTTGGTCACACCGCGAGGCAAATTTCCCCATAAGGTTCAATGTAAATACGGCTAATCTGCCCTCCGAATTTGGTCGCGCCGCGAGGCAAATTTCCCCATAAGGTTCAATGTAAATACAAACAGTTCTGAAACATATGCATTTTATTTTTAAACCACAAAAACATGAAAAAAAGTACGTACAGCACAGTATGAAGAGGGAGAATGGGGTGGGGAGGCAGTTATTGTTTGGAGGGAGAGTCCCCCTCCAAAGGGACATCTCCTTCAGGGGTTTCCTCTCTTCTTTGCCTCTTAGCTGCAGGCTCAGTTCTGGGGAAAAACCTGTCTAAAGTCAGTTGTTTTTTCCTGTGCTGCATAACCTTCCGGAAATGAGAGACCACGTTATCGTTCATCATGTTCAACGCTCTGTTCGTTACAGTTATGTTGGGGTGGTGCTTCTCAAAGAAGTCCTGGCACACATTCCATTGTTTCATAATGGATTTAATCTCGGCATTGCTCACCTCCTCCCTGTCTTCCTCTTCCTCAGTGGAATGCTCCTCACCAAGCGCTTTCTGTTGCTCACTCTGGAGCTCAGCAAGTTCTTCCGTGGTCAGCTCCTCCTCATGGTCCTCAACAAGCTCCTCTATGTCTGCACCATCGACAACCAGACCCATGCTCTTGCCCATGGACACAATCTCCTCCACTACCTCTGTATCAGACCCTTCACGGTCACGTTCAGTGACGCATTCTGGCCACAGTTTCCTCCAGGCTGAGTTTAAGGTCCGGCAGGTGACATCTTCCCAGGCTTTGTCAATGAGGCTGATGCAGTGGAGGACATTGAAATGTTTCTTCCAAAACTCTGCCAGAGTCAAGGATGTTTCCTCAGTGACATTGAAACACCTGGTGAAGAGCACCTTTGTGTAGAGCTTCTTAAAATTGCAGATCACTTGCTGGTCCATGGGCTGCAGAAGAGGTGTCATGTTGGGGGGGAGGAACTTGACCTTTATAAAGTCATACTCAGCGTCCATATCATCCACCAAGGATGGAGGGTGTGCCGGGGCATTGTCCATCGGAAGAAGGCACCTTTCAGGCAGCTGGTTCTCGGAAAGATATTTTTTAACGCTGGGTGCGAACACCTCGTGCAGCCATTCCATGAACAACTGCCTTGTGACCCACGCTCTCGCATTGGCCCTCCACATGACAGGCAGTCTGGCCTTGTTCACATTGTGTTCCCTGAATGCACGAGGGGTCTGGGAATGGTACACCAGTAGCGGCTTAATCTTCAGGTCGCTGCTTGCGTTCGCACACAGCAAAACGGTCAGTCTGTCCTTTGTGGGCTTGTGCCCTGGCAGTGCCTTTTCCTCCTGCGTGATGTAGGTTCTGTTTGGCATCTTCTTCCAGAAGAGCCCTGTCTCGTCACAGTTGAACACTTGCTGAGGGACGTATCCTTCCGCCTTCACGAAGCCCTCAAATTCTTCCTTGTAGGCTTCTGCAGCAACCTTGTCAGAACTGGAAGCCTTTCCATGTCTTGCCACATTGTGGATGCCACTTCTCCTGCAGAATTTCTCAAACCAGCCTCTGCTGGCTTTAAATTCCTCACTTGCTGCGCTGGTAGAGGGGTTTTTCTGCAGTAAATCACTGTGCAGTTTCCTGGCTTTTTCACAGATGATAGCTTCACTCACGCTATCACCTGCCAGCTGTTTTTCATTCAGCCACACTAACAACAGCTTTTCCACCTCTTCCAGCACTTGTGTCCTCCTCCTCGTTAACATCGTTACTCCTTTTGCCACATCAGCTTCTCTGATGGCATCTTTATTCTTCAAAATAGTCGAGATGGTCGACTTCGCCATCTTGTACACCGCGGCCAGATCAGTCACACGAACACCACGATCGTGCTTTTGTATAATCTCCTTCTTCAGTTCGATCGTCACTTTCTTCTTCAAACCCTTATTCTTGCCAAGCCCGCTCTGCATTTTCTTTGGAGCCATGCTGACAAGCTCACCAAAAATCTTCCAAACGCCACAAAACACACCAAGAGCTTCACCGAATGTCTCCTTGCAACCGCGATCTCACCCACAGGAAGCCGCGACCACGCGGCAGCAGGGCAAATGGCCGTGGATCCGGTTCGTAGTGCGAGGCGGAGGTCGCACGGCGAGGCAAATTTTTGCGGCCGGAGCTGGTTGTATCGCGAAATTTTCGTAAGGAGGGGCGTTCGTAACCCGAGGTACCACTGTATAGAGAAAAAATAGTGGTAGGCCTTTGGTTGGTGATCTGGTGTAATTCTTAATGTATTTACTCAAAAACATGTTCATGGGAATTTTCACATAAAGGAGTATGTATTATGTGTCATGCAATCTCATCTTTAATTTTATTCTGTGGCATTAATCCTCTGATAGATAGCCTTAGACTGAGGTATTTCATATGCACACAGTACCCAGCGTGCTCAAAATTCTTTGAAATAGGTTGAAGTTTATGCAGTGAGCACAAAATGAGAAAAATGCATTTGTCAAAATGACAATTTGGCTAGTTCAGTGGTTTATTTATTTATTCAGATGTATATCTTGCCTGATTCTCAACATGGATAATGGCAAAAGGTTAGTATTTTGTATACACATTTACATTCCAGTGTTATTTTCAGCAAGCATTTTTTCCCAAGTTTTGTTGCAGTGCCCTGCTTTTTGTTTAGTCTGAAATGTTATTTCCTTTGCATGTGTTTTTAACAGACTAGCGGCATGTTGGAGATAAATGTCTTGCACCTTTTCCTGAACTTGGGAAGCTTTGTGACGCTACAATAATGTCCTTGGAAACAGATAGTGATGGGAAGTGTTTTGCCAAGGTTTCCTTTGGGGAAAATCAGGAAGAGAAAATACTTACAACCAAACTCTCCCAGATCAAAACGAATAAAACTGCAAAGAAGAACTTAATATTCGATGATGAAGATTTGGAAAAGCCTTATTTTCCTGACCGAAGGCTTCCGTCACCAGCAGTTGCCTTTGAGCTGTCCAAAGATGGAGAAGAGATCCCTTACACCATTAATAGATATCTACGTGATTATCAGAGAGAAGGGGCCCAGTTTCTCCATGGACATTATGTTCGTAAAAGTGGGTGCATTCTTGGAGATGACATGGGGCTTGGGAAGACAATCCAGGTATTTTTGCCTCCTCCTTTCCCTCTACAGGTCCAGACAATATTTATTTCTAAACTAGAATAAAGCATCTAAATCAGTGTTTCTCAACCTTGGCAACTTTAAGATGTGTGGGCTTAAACTCCATGCTGGTTGGGGAATTCTGGGAGTTGAAGTCCACACATCTTAAAGTTGCCAAGTATGTATTTAGAAAACGAAATTGTGTAGGTCTTTACAATGCAATCCTAAATGTAGTGAGCGTATCTGAAATGAAGCAACTGAGTGTGAGGAGAGTTTTGATTTCCTCTGTCTGAGGTTTTTTGCTATCCCGTGTAGTATATTGCTTCTTCCATTATTTCTGATAGGGGATGAATCAGTTGCAGCAATGACAAGTTGGCATAAAATTTCGGAGCAGCCTTTAAAGGAACTTTAAGTTTCTTCTTTTTAAAAAATGCCATACTGTTTAAATCAAGTAATTGTAATTTTATTTTTAAAAAAGTTCACAGGGACTTAGCAGGAACATTTTGCAAGGAAAAAAAAGTATATTAGTTTGGTTCTTGATGTTTTGTTTAATTTCTAAGTGGCAGCTTTGATGACTTTTGTAAAAATGGCGTATGTATTAACTAAAAGTAATGCATCGACATTTTAATAAATCAAAACTTTTTTCACACTGATCAGTATTATGAATTTTGAGTCTGAATATTTTGGCTTAAAAAAACCATATGGAATTGATTAAAGTTTGATAATAATGAGAAAGTTGGAAGTATCTTTTAATTTTTGCACATATGCTGGCCTTTCCATCCTGTTCAGGACACCAGATAAACCTGGAAAGCAAAGAGTTGATGAGACTGAAATTTTCTAATCACAAGCTAGGAAATGTATATAATAAAAAATGTAAATTCCACATTTTTTTTTAATCAAGGCTGGTTTCTGTGTGCCTTTTTTATACTGCCTGTTGAAAATGCTATTGTATTCTTTTCTGGATATCAGTCTTCAGTTTGTATTGCATGAAGTCAGTGTATGAGGAAAATAGTCTGTAATTTGTTGTTACATAGGGAAAAATACCTATAATATTATCTCTCAGAATGGTAATTCATTATGTCCAAGAGAGAAAGAGTATTTTGTTCTGCGAGAAATTTAGAGATTAAATTGCAGAATGATTTTAATTTATGATTTCATTCTATAACCTACCACTCTCAGTTTTCTTTGAAGTTTCTATGAATGTTGCTCATTGATTTTGTAGGAAGCTGTACTTATAATGAGAAAAACAGAATTCCTTTGACAAATATCTTTTTTTTGGAAGAATTTGAACTGTGTTGTAAACTGAAGGAAGATATACCTGTATTTGCAGGACAAGTTTCTTTTTGATCATAGGCACTTTTAAATGTGTTCACCTGACTGAAAATTAAAAATCTAGTTTAAGACAGTTTTATATTATGAACTCAATCATGAATAGTATTGCTTTTAATGGTACAACAGATTGAAACCAAAATACATGCATATTTAAATTAATATAGTAAACAACAGTCCTGCAAACTAACTCCTTTCAATGAGCTTCTGTATTAGTATGGGTTACCTTTACATCTTTTTGAAGATAGCCTTAACAACATCATTTTGCTATTTGTTCTGGATCTTGGCTGTTGATTAGTGCAAAGTATCCTTTTACCATTATGCCCATGATCAAAATCCCACTTGTTTGTGCTCTTGATGTCTGTCGATTTAAAGATGGTTTAAAAATTTTTAATTTAATTTTTTTTAATTAAAAAAAACCTCTTCTTTTCTTTTCTTTTCTTTTCTTTTCTTTTCTTTTCTTTTCTTTTCTTTTCTTTTCTTTTCTTTTCTTTTCTTTTCCTTCCTTCCTTCCTTCCTTCCTTCCTTCCTTCCTTCCTTCCTTCCACTTCCACTTCCACTTCCACTTCCACTTCCACTTCCACTTCCACTTCCACTTCCACTTCACTTTTCCCAGGTTATTTCATTTCTGGCTGCAGTGCTAAAGAAAAAGGGGACGCGTGCAGATATTGAAAATAATATGCCTGATTTTTTGCTGCGAACAATGAGAAAAGAAATGTCATCTGTTCCAAAGAAAGTATGCTTTTAATTTAAATACATTTATATTTGGGCGTCTTGAAAATGTAATATAATTAATCTTTAACTGGGGAATGAATGACAGTGTTTGCTGAGCAAAATAAAAGATGATTCATAGAAAGGATTCTCTAGTCACTGGGCTTCTACAACTTAGATGTAGATGCAGAAGTCTTGTTTATAATACCTTGGAACAGATGTCACTTTGCGGGATAATTAAATTTGCTTGAAAAATAGCGTAAATTTCTAGTAAGATTTGAAGAGCATTTAATGGGACTGACCAGTTCTGTCGAATGGATGTTCTTGCATTGTGCTTCCCCTTCAGGTGGGCTGTTATTAGCTGTGTCAGTTTCAAATTCTTGCTTTCTAGCCTGCTTCTATCCTCACTCCCTTCCAAGCCAGTTGGGTACTGATAATGGGCTGAATTTAATTCTTTCTTCCCTGAAAGTTTTTTTTTTTCCAGTACAAAAGGACAAACACTGAGAGATAAAAATAAGTCAATGGTAAAAACAAAAACAAGAATATAAACATTGAGAATAAGTGTGCCTATATAAGTGATCTTAAAGGCAGATTGATTGATTGATTGAATTTATATGCTGTCTGACTTTCAGTGACTCTGGGCAGTTAAAAATATGAAACAACCATATTCAATATTTATCTTCAAATTTATTAGGAAAAGTTTTGCTAATATAGCTAATAAATGGTGATCAAATCT
The DNA here is from genome assembly GCA_030867105.1 of Liasis olivaceus. Taxonomy (NCBI): domain Eukaryota; kingdom Metazoa; phylum Chordata; class Lepidosauria; order Squamata; family Pythonidae; genus Liasis; species Liasis olivaceus. The sequence continues at coordinate 200,633,646 of CM061348.1, forward strand.
GAATACATTTAACTTTTATTATAAAAATTGTCAAAGCTTTTTATTGAATTAATTGTTCATCAAAAGCAATGTTTCACATTTTTAAATACTACTGAAAGATATTTCAATTACCCATTTTACAAATGTACAAATTTTTGTATATTCTGTGCCTGGAAATTAGACTTAAATATAAGGCATTTCATTATTTTGAAGGCTTGGCATTCCTAGGTTTTATTCCCATACATCCTGTTATCTGCTCCAGCCAAACATGTTTACAAGTTCAGTGGCTCTATGTAGAATAAACATACTGAGGATTAGTTTCACTGGCATTCTTCCTTTTCTCATTTGATTTCCATTTTCTAATGTTTAATTGTTCCTGTTATTTCTCATGAAACTGGAAAAATAATCAGCAGCCTGACTTAATGCATCTGAGCTTACTCATGTAAGAAGGGCTGCTCGTACTTCACCCAGATACTGAGTTTGTATAGCAGAGCTCTGCCACTTTTTGGGGGACTAACATCTGCTCTTGAGTGATGCCCTGCAGGCAGCAATAGAGAAAGTAAGTGGAGCTGAAAGAAAAGCTAAATTTAGTTCTATTAAATTAACTAAAGTTAATTAATTAAAGTTAATATGGATGTATCTATGTAATCATTATTCCTATGTTGTCCTATTCAAAATAATATTTCGGTACCAATTTTGGGACGGATCTGAAGGCTGTCCCCAAGGCTTCCAGGGACCATGTGGGACTCTGGGCCCCACACAGTGCACCTCTGTGTTATATAGGCACTAACTGTTAAATCTTAGGGTGTCTGTTGGGGGTTGATCCCAAGGCCTCCTTGGTGTGAATGCTAGTTGAATGGTTTTCGTTTCTGCTTTTGTTTTCTTTCCTCCACTCTTTTTTTTTTATAATATTTTATTTCTCCGCTCCTTTTTTCTTTTTGTACTGTACATGGTTCTTCATTGTTTTTAATTCATTGGGGGTTTGGGGTATTTGTATATTTTATAAATATTTCAAGATGCTTTTGTTTGAGAGGCAGAAGAAAAATAATAGCGGTGAAATGTCTTGTGTTCCATAGAAATATTGGTTACAGAATATTCAGTGCCAAACAGAGGCATTTTGTTTGGAACATTATGGTAGATATTCTTAGGCACTGATCTAACAAGGATTTATAATAATTTCAGTATAGACATTGGTAACAAGAGCTAGGTTTAAACTTACGTGTTCATGAATTTTGGAAAAAAGTATCCTAGCTGGTTTGATTTGCTCTCCAAAATGCCTTCAAGAAATTGTTTTCTTGATAGATCTTCCTTGGTCTCTGCACAAAGCTCCAAGTTCCTGGGCCTCTTAATTTAAGCAGTCAATTCAAGAAAAGATATTCATTTCTATTTCTTTTAAATTAAATTAATTAAGTTTTGTTAGTGTGGATGTTCCATATCTATGTAGTCATTATTCCTATGTTGTGATATTCAAAATAATATTTCAGTAGCAATTTGGGGAAAGATCTGGAGACTATGTCCAAAGCTACTAGGGTCCACATGTGACCCTGAGACTTATTTGACCATAATTTTATTTCTGTTAGTAATAGGAGTCAAAAGAATAATTCTGGGTCATGTGTGGTCAGAAATGTCTGTAGATACTGTAATTATGAAAACTGCTTTGTGTTGGTAGGATCATTACCTGCCAGTCATGTAATGTATGGTCAACAATGACTCAGTAAACTGTTAGTTTTTATTGCTGGCTGCAGAAATATGGGGAGGGGAATTGTTCACCTGTTGGGCTTTAGCTCATGCTGGTAGGTTGCATGTAACTTGATAGTCTTGTGTTGTTCAGGGCTGCCATAAAACATACTCTGGACTCCATTTTCAAAAATATTCTTATATCATATCTTAATGAAATATGATAATATTTTTTTCTGAATTTATCTCTCACTTTCCTTGTTGCAGCAATTGAAAAGTATCATAACAGTGTGAGAATTTTGTATTTTGGTACATTTTGCATTGTTCAACAGCGGTATTGTATGTTTCTTCTGGTTCAGACCTTCTTGATTGTGGCACCTCTTTCTGTGCTCTATAATTGGAAAGATGAATTAGATGTCTGGGGGTACTTCAAGGTTATAGTTCTGCATGGCAACAGAAAAGAGTATGAGTTAAATCGAATCAAGCAGGGAAAATGTGAGATTGTGCTAACAACCTATGAAGTACTTCGCCTTTATTTGGATGAGCTTAACAGGTAACTACATTCTGTAATTACTGCTACTGAATATGAGACTTCTTTTATAAATTGTAGCTATAAATCCTTGAAATATTTTAGCTAGAGATAAAGGAAAAGGTATGTAAGGAATATAATCCTGGGTATACAATGTGTCTATTGAAATTTATGTGACTTAGCTTCAATTAAATGCATGTAGGCAAATGAAAATAAGTTCCAGAAACTTTCAGTTAGGACTTCTTTCCCCATCCTCTCCTCCATACCCCTTAGCCCCATTTTTCTCAGAGCAGAATTTGGGGACCCAGACAATGTATTCAGACAATGGTATCTGTCCCGTTGGCATTGCTCAATTTCACCCAGAAAATTAGAAATATCAACAGATTCAGAAAAAGACAGATTGCATGGGTGAATTCTTGTAAAAAAAGATGTTCCAAAAACGCCTGTGGAAATTATGGATAGGTAATACTGTGGGACAGTGGATCCAATCTTATACATGAGGGCGGGGCGTGGGTATTCACCAAGTGTTGCCAATGAAGAATGCCCTTTAGTAGAAGGCAGAGGGGAGAGTTTGCTTCCCAGTCCTCTTTTAGTGACCCAAGATGTTCTTTACTATCCCAGGTTTGTTTGTATTTTCATTTGAGCAGCTGGGCATTCTTCCAGAAAAAGCCCTATTTTTTTCTTAAAAATTGCTTATAGAATACATGTGGGGCCTTTAAGCATTATTGTAAACAAAGATATGGCTATAGGCTTAACTTGATTTACAAACCCATCCCAGGAAAGAAACCATGATTTATAAGCTACAGTGGGTTAGAGCTGCAAAACAAACCATGTTAATGACTTAACATCATATTATGTAGATTGTTTGTTCCACAGAGCTGCAGCAATATAATGCTATGGTGGTGTCTTAAAAATGTCAGATTTTAAAGCTTTGATTAAAAGCACTGGCCAAGTATAATTTTGAAAAATGAACATTATAGGCTAGCCATTCTCACTCAGATATCAATAAATCTCTCTTAGATTAATGGCTAGATGGGGAAAATGTATGATACTTTATGTCATAATAGGTGCTTATTCAAAGCCACTACATAGTTGGTGTAGCGATCTAAAGTTATCTAATCCTGCCTGTGGCTTTTAAATATACATTTAAAAGCTACAGGCAGGATTAGGTAACTTTAGATCACTCTTTACAGTTATCTAAACTTTAGACCCACTCTTTAAATGGATAGGTTAAATATATACATGAGAGCCATTATGGCAGGGTTTCTCAACCTTAGCAACTTTAAGATGTGTGGACTTCAACTCCCAGAATTCCCCCAGCCAGCTTGCTAAGGTTGAGAAACCCTGCACTATGGTATAGTGGTTAAGAAGCTAGACTAGGACGAGGGAGACCCAGGTTCTATCTTCCCAGGTATTTTCTTATGCACAGAAATTGGCTGGCTAACTTTGAGCCAGTTATTCAGAATTCAGCTCTAGATTAGGAAACTGAAAAACATCTATCTACCAGCCTGCACTGGATCAGTGTATTAGATTATGGTCCCTAACTTCAGCAAAGAGGTCTCCATCCTGCAGTGGATTGATTCAGGCTGATAATATATATTGGGGGGGGGGGGGGGGGATGAGTTCATTATGAGAAATTTAATTATTACCAGCTTATTAAGATAACTGAATTGAGGAGGAGAGTTTAGACAAACTTTCACCAATTCCTTATGTTTCATAGCTTACAATGGTCAGCTGTCATTGTGGATGAAGTACATAGAATCAAGAATCCAAAATCTCAGATAACTCAGGCAATGAAGGCTCTAACGTGTAAAGTTCGGTTGGGACTTACCGGGACAATTTTACAGAACAACATGAAAGAGCTTTGGTGTGTTATGGACTGGTAAGTGAAATAAAATTTAATATTACAAGTTCAGATGGAATGCTTATAATCCTTTCTCCCCCTTGTTTATCTCTATGCACATCAGAGTTCTCATGTATTATGCACGCCTGGCATTCACATGTCTTACAGATGTCTGTTTTATAGAGAACTTTGGCAACCCAGCTTTAGTTGTCTGTGCCAGGAATTTATAGAACACACATTTCCCATTATGCGAGTGTGTGTCATGGTACTGTAGAATGAAAAACGTGCATTTATTACTATGTAATGCGTGAGATGATTCTTTTAAAGCCTGATGTCATGGATTTTAGGGGTTTATGTGCTGCTTAACAATACAAGGAAAGAGCAGTTTAGAAACCCAAATGTATGCTTCCTCCTTTCTGTTGGGATGTGTAGCACTTCAGAGGTGATACAGAAAAGGTGCTTCAGAGGAGTATAGGCACACATGTGGCACCTGCTGGAATCTTGTGAAGAAGCTACATTTTTTCCTGGGCTTGTACAGTAGCCCTGCTATCCCAGGAAAACATGTTTGAGGTAAGAAGGCACCAACAGTGTGCCCATGCTTGCTCGAAAGCACCTTGCTGTACCAACCTAGCTTTGTTAAGATGGCACTGACCTGCACATATGTGAGCCCATGTCTCTTGAATGTACCTTTTCTGCTTTGGATCCAAGGGCCTGCACTTTCCTAATAAGTATTCCTTTTATAGTGCTTTCAGCATAGGTAGCTAGTGAAGTTACAGTTCATAATTTGGAAAACAGGTCTGATTCTCTAGGTATCATAAATTAGCTTGAATAAAATTAAACGGGGAGAGTTCTAAAAATGAATGTATTTGGCAATATGTGTAGAAAATTACAGTGGAATTGAATATTAATTTGCATATGAGCAGATCTAATTTTATTCATTTGGATTTATTTCTAGGTGAGTAAGGATTGTAACTTTATATACAGTAAGTGGTCCCTGGGTTAAGAACACCCGGTTTATGGATGACCCATAGTTAAGAACGGAGCCTGTTGCAGCAAAATTCAAGTTAAATACTCAGTGCTTTGAGTTAAATACACAATAGTTTGAGTTAATTATACAATACTACTTATACAGTATACAATAATACTGTTCCAGCTTACATACAAATTTGACTTAAGGGCAGACTTTGGCAATGGAACTCGTTCTTAAACTGGGGACTACCTGTATGTATTAAATTTATATTCTGTCTTTCTGTCTATCTAATGCTCAGGATGGCTTTCCACAAAAGACAAATTCTAAAATATAAGAATAAAACCAAAAATCAGTCCAAACAGTTAAAAACTTGCTAAATTTTCCATAGGGCTTTAGCTGGTATGTGAAAGTCAACAGCTAATAAGAAATCTAGATCCTTGACTCTAGAAGCCTGCTAAAATTAATATCCTATATTAGTGTTTCAGTATCATAATGATTATAAATCATAAATATCAAAAGATCCATAACAGATTTCTCTTTCTCTTAGGGCTGTACCTGGGCTCTTGGGTAGTGAAGCAAGTTTCAAGACAGAGTTTTCTGATCCTGTAGAACTTGGCCAGCGGCACACTGCAACTAAAAGAGAGCTAGCCACAGGCCGAAAGTCAATGAAGAGGCTAGCTGAAAAACTATCGGGTTACTTCTTAAGGCGTACAAAGGCTCTCATCAATGATCAGTTGCCCAAGAAAGAAGACAGAGTGAGCTCCATTTATTAACTTTGTTCATTCGTGTTAGTGTGGATTTTGTACAATTCATATAGTAGGTACGTTAGGGTAACCTTACATATGGAACTGCCTGTGTGTAGCTGTATAGGTGTTGGGGGACTGTGGTGCTGGAGATCCATGTCAGACTGTTTTGCAGATCTAGTGGATGAATTAGAAAAGGACTTGACTGTTTCCTTGATAGCTGATTTAATTCACAGCAATAATTGTAACATTTATAATTAGCTTGAAGAAAAAATGGGTTATCCTTCCTCTCAAAGGCTATGAATGGCCTAGGAGCACATCTGAAGAAACTGCAAGAGAGGCTTTTGAGAAAGTTTTGGAAGCCTTGAATGACAGGACAAAATCAGAATCTTCCTGCTGAGTGTCTTTTTTGCACTTTTAGCCTGAAAGCAATTTCTTTCTAACAGTTGGAGGAAGGGACCTCTCCCTTTTTGAGAGCTCTGGAAGTTACTGTGTGGGGCTTTGTTGTGTTTTCCTAAGCTCTTCATATGCACCAAGTGAGTATAAGATAAAACTCATCATTTTTTACTATTTTATTTTATTTTTTTGTGATGATATCAGTAATATTCTTTGACTTGGAAAATAGAGACTTTTGGATACATGCATGGTAGATACTATCTCTGAGAAAGTAAAACTGAGTAGGGAAACTAGAGAAGGGGAACAGAATTGTTTGTGGCATATAGGGCATACTGTTACATGATATTCTGGAGATACAGGGCTGTAACTGTCCTGCCATTTAAAAAAATCCTTGATAATACTTGCTAATCAATAGCTGTTTTTATGGAAAGGACAGATACTTCTTTGCTGTCATACTCAGAAAGACTAATATCTGAGACACGAAGGCTTCTTTGTGACGGAACTCACTTTTTGATGAATTAATGGGTGTATCCATGTTCTTTCTATGACAACAATATGGAAATGGTTTGCCATTTCCTTCTTCCAAGATGTTTTTCCAACTTCTAGCATAGTCTGCAGCGGTGGGATTTTCTGAAGTTTTCCCATCCAAGTACTAACCAGATCCAACTCTGCTTAACTTTTCCAGAATCAGCCAAGGTCAGCTAGCTGCTACTACCTGTTTGACACAAATGTCTTATCAATAATTTTTTTCCATAAGTGCACCTTCACTTCAACCCTCCAAGGGTTCAGCCTGTTTTATAAGGATATCATTAAATGACATGTTACAAAAGCAGAGTTCCAAATACTCTGTTTTGCGGAATCTGAGTGAATTATTAGCATCTACCTTTCCTCTGCAATCATGGGCTTTCAGCAATGTTCACACAATTGATTTGTTACATTGGATTTCCATCACGTTATTGAAAGTAATGAATGAAAGTGCTATATGCATTCTGAAAGCTACCCCAGTGATTGTTACAGTTATTATCCCTGAAAATTCAGAGGACGTGGTTCTCCTCTTGATGACAGGCTAAATATTTTGACTCAAGTAGGGGTTTGGGCTTACTTTGATTATTTATACAACTTGGGACATGAGTCTTCCATTCCCACTCCTTGTTAAAATCTGCTCTTCTGTCCTCTTCATGGCAGTCTATATCTTGAAATAGTTATTGACTGGGGAGCTCAAAATCTGTTCCTATGGAATGCATTCTTGATTGTCTGAACTCTTTAGAAAATACCAGCCTCTCAGTTTTCCTGGAGTTTCATCTTTGTGTACTTCTTTGGAAAAAATATTTGCCCCCTTTTGGATTTTCTGAATGTTTGCACATATTTGCCTCTGAATTTTACCAGAGCTTCATGTGGGTCCTAGTGATGTGCCAGTATGAAAAAGTAGTTGTCCCCTTAGATTCAGTAATTGGTTGCATCATCTTTAGCTGCAAAACCCAAACACTTTCTATAATTGATCATCAGGCTTTCACATCACTGCGCAGGAATGTTGGTTCACCCCTCCATGGCCAGCAGCTTCAACTTATAATATTTGAGGGTTTTTTAGCATGAACATTCTAGGTCATACATTTTTCTATGGGCTTTGAAACACTGAATTTTTTTTTCTTCATTTTTATAGGCTTGTTTACACATTTCAAATCACTGTTTTGCTGTATGACACTACTGGTTCAGCTTCAATTGATGGACAGGTAGCCTGATATTCTCCCATAGAATTCTCTAATTAAATGCAGAATACCTGCTTCTTGTAAGTAGTCTAGAGTCCTGAAGCAGCAAAGCATCCCTAAACCATGAACAACCACTTCCAGAGTTAATATGAGTTTTTATTGTGGAATGCAGTATTTGGTTTCCACCAGACATAATGTCACCCATGGAGTCTGAAAAGTTCCACTTTTGAACACACCTCCAGAAATCCATGTGTGCATGTCATCCAGGTACTTTTTGGCAAACTAGACATGAGCAGCAATGTTCTTTTTAGTGAGCTATGATTTCTACCTTGCAGTTCTCCATTAATCCCATTTTTAATGAGGTTAATGGGTTTATTGATGTATTTATGGGGCCCCTTTTATATCTGGATGGTTTATTGTTTTGGTTGTTTTAGTCTAGGCTGCCTGTGTATGTGTGTTTAATTGTGTTTAATTGTGTTTAATTGTTTTTATAGTTTCTGGTAATAAAATTTGGTAAGCCACCCAGAGTGTATAAAGTGGGTGGCTATAACAAATTTAATAAATTAAAATAAATTAATTAAATTACCGTTTGCTTTTCTGCTGGTGAAATCATAAACACTGACTTTAGCCAAAGTGAGAAAGGCCATAAATCCCTAGATATTGTCCTAGTTGTTTTTTGTGAGTTCCAGGAAAATTTTATGCTGCACTCTGGAGTTAATTCTGAGAGGATAGCCACTGTTGGAAACATTAATTATGCAAGATTATCTCTGTGGATCAGTGATCTCCAAATCTTTACAAATGTTTTTGTAACCTTTTCCAGACTGGTAGGCATCAAGGCCTTTTTTTATAGAAGTCTTCATAAATTTATTTTGAGCAGAGCATGACGTGCCTCTAGCATCTGTGGTGTGAATACATCCTCGTGATGAGGGGAGCCAGAGTTTCTGAAATTTATAATCTAGCCCAAATCAGCCCCTAATTGTGTAATGAAGTACTCACAGAGTTGGCACTAGCTATTCCTTTAATTGAATTGCTTAAACTCTCTCTCTTTCTCTCTCTCTCTGTGCGTGTGAAGGAGAGAGAAAGAGAGATTACTTTTGCACATTGGTGCATTGTGTGTTGGGTGACTTTGTTTATAAAATATATATGAGACACAAAACCAAATTTCAGTGTTAATTTGTTTATTTAGAGTCTATTTATATATCACTAGGACACATATGAAACTGATAACTTTCAGTGGCAAAGATATGCAAAATTTACAAAATCTGAAAGGGGGCACATACTTTTTCCCAGAACTGTATAACTACTGAAAAGCACTTTCTTCATAGTTTTGTTAATTGCTCCTGAGATACCTTGTTAAGATTCCATAACAGAATCTGTCTTTTGAGTCAGCTTTCTTAACATGGAATCATTCAAAATTCCTCTGGTTATCCTTCTAGGTTGCTGGCCTACTAGGCCACTGTAGTCTCTTCTGTGTGAGTGGATGGATGGTTTTGCATGCGAATTAATTTTATTTCCCATCTTTCAAAGATAAGACAGTCTTTCTGCCCAATTCTTAGTGTAAACAGATTGTTTCACAGTTCCATCCCTTGGGGAGTTTTGCCATGTTTTTCCTCATCTCCAAAGATTTACAAAATTAGCATTGTTTAGGTGTCAGGCATGAACTTTTCATTAGCTTTTTATGTTAATACAAGTAAAACATTCAAGATTTTTTTTTTCATTTTTCCAGATCTTAGAAGGGAACACTCTTATTTTATATAGCTTTATTTTTTTTTTCTGATTGATCAAAATAGTTTACTGTTGCTATGAGATGCAAAAAGTCTGCAGGTCCAGTCTTCTAACATTTCACCAGGTCTATAGTTATGTTAGTATCTTTACAAAAGAATTAAATCATATTCCTAATTCCTAATATTCCAGCTGTGCAATTTAGATATTGAGATGACAGATTAAATAAGCTATAGAATAATGCTCTTCAGTGCTGCTTTTTTTTTTTGGCTTGGATAATCTAAAACTGTTCTTTTCCAGGTGAGTGAGACCTACCCAGAGCTCATAAAGATGAAATTTAGTTGTTACATTTCTACAGTGGAGGACTCTCCAGAGTCATGATCACTTTAAATGAAATATCTCTTTTGATTTTGCTGTTTGTGACAATCCTTCTATTCATGTAAGGTGTATTATTATGTGGAGGTAAAGGAAAGGAGTCAGGGCTCTTTTATCTTTTTAGAAGTTCCTAAATGTGATTTATGCAAGCAGATTTCTGTGAATGAACCAAAAGTATGATTTGAAGAACAAGAGTTCCAAGTAAGCCCTTCACTTTCCTTCCCCTTTCCCATTAAAAATTTCTGGAATATAACAGTGTTCTTATGAATGATTTTCATATAGAAGCATTTATTTCCTATCCAATATGCATTTTCCGTCACAGGTTTATGGAAGAGTTCTGCCTGCATGTATAATGTGTTCAGTATCTGTACAAAATCTCTGAATTAATTGAAATTCCATACTTTTTGTGCCTCTTTTTTATAATATAAAAGTTAATTATGAATTGATAGATACAAAACTGTGTGGATTTGCTTCCATTATGAAAGATGTATGACTTTCACTTGTCCTGTCTGGAATGTTTTGATAATGCAAAACTACATTTTAGAGAACACACAATCACACTTTTAATAAAGTTACATGTTAGTTTGCTGCTCTTTCTTCCTTGTTTATACCTGCCTTTCAGCTAAGCTTGTAATAATGCAGTGTAAACTGTGTTTTCTAAAGAGAAGATTAACAGCAATGTCACTCCATTGCCTTTAATCTAGAAGCTTTTATTTTATCCCATTCTCTTGATAATGCGAGTATATGTTCAAGATACCATTGGATTATTATAGCACAGCATGGTGCTGCTGCTTTGTGGGTGGCCTAAATTCAGGAGGGGTCTTAGAATATCTGTATCCTGCTGGTTGAGACCAAAAGATGTCATGGAGATGCCACCCATGGTCTTTAAGAGGAAGGATTAAGTATGTCATACCACTGTCCAAGAATCTCTCCCTCCTATATCAGCTATTCAGAATGTCAGTCTTAAAAATTGGCTGTTTTCTTTTACTCCTGCTGTCTGCATTAGTCTCTACAATAGTGCCAGGAAATGGCAAATAGATCTTTTAAGCAATTTAAGATCTATTGTCTTAGGGATTGAGAGTGATCACAACAGTTTATCTTTCACATTCTTAGCAGATTGTATCATTTAAATATAAAGTGTGAGTTGATCATAATCTTTGAAAAAGAATCCTAAAGCCCATCTCTTTATTTTGCAAGCTCAGTGCATATTTTAGTTTTGATATATTATTTGTGTTGTTTTATTCTCCCTGTTTTGCATTTTATCTTGCCAGATGGTATATTGTTATCTGACAGAGTTCCAGAGAACAATTTATAAGACCGTATTAGAGACAGAAGATGTGCAGTTAGTGCTGCGGGCATGTGAACCATGTAGCTGTAGTAGTGGCCATAAAAGGAAGAATTGTTGCTACAAAGTAAGCATTTTTTTAAACATAAGCTTGTTTGAAGTACAATGACCATGTACAATAGTCCTTTGACCTACTCCATATCCACTCTGTTTTTCCCCTCATAAATCTTAACAGGGCCATAGAGTAGATGGATAATGACGTATTGTACTGTAGATAGAATGGCCAGGCTAATTTTGGGGGTGGGGGTGGGGAATTCCCAGGCCAATGTAATGCTTCTAACTTTTAATTTTTTAAAATTAAAATAGCACTGATTTGAGTTACCAAAAAAGTCGTTCAATCACTATTATTATTACAACAGTGCTAAAAAGTATCTGTTGGGTGGAGGCTAATTCATCTTTTGGTAAATAGAAGTTTTGTGAATGGCTGTTCCCAAAATTCCAAATGTGTCTCTGGTCCTGCCTCTGCTTTAAAATGGTCTAGTTGATTGTATTGATTTACTTCACATTAAGCAGATGTAGTTACTTGAAAAAGTTGTCTCAAAAGAAAAAGTAATCAAGGGAAGGCTTTGTGGTATGCCTTTACAAGCTATGTTACTATGACATAATAGAAGCTGTTTTATTATTGCTCATCTTGTGTGATCCATAAAATGAATAAACTTAATTTTTGTCATGTTTACCTCACTGGAACTACCACAACATAAATGGTCAGTGAATCATCACCTAAAAATCAGCCAGGCATAGCCAGGAAAGTAGTTATTTGAGACAGTTGTTGATATCATTGCTGGTCTACTGGAAAGCTATTGGATGAGATTTTTTTGAGTTGTTTCAGGTTAAATATGTTTCAGATATTTGAAAAAGAATAATACTTTGAATTTTAAGCATATGGTGTGGAATAAATTCCCAGGTGTTTTTAAGATGATAGTCTAACTTTATACAAAGTAAACAGAGCTAACAACAAGAGAGATGAGACAAAATCCACTAAAGATGACTTTTGCATAGGCTTCAAATGTAGCCTATGCAGAGGAAGTGGAAGCAATATTTTTCCAATCCCTGGAAGTCCAGGGGACTTGGCCTGGCCTGGCATTATCATGGAGGGAAAAATGAACTAAAAGGTTATTCTAGAGAATTTACGTGAATTTATTTCTTGGATTTATGCATCATTATTGGCTGTTATGAGAGCCAGTTTGGTATAGTTAAGGGCATTGGGCTAGAAACCAGGAGACTGTGAGTTCTAGCCCTGCCTTAGGCACAAAGCCAGCTGGGTGACCTTGGCCCAGCCACTCTCTACAGGCCCTAAGAAGGAGGCTGTGGCAAACCACTTCTGAAAATGTTGCCAGAAAACTTCAGGGACTTGACCAGGCAGTTGCCAGGAGTCAACACGGACTTGAAGGCATGTACACACACGGTGATTTGTTCTTGGCATGAAAGTCATATTCATATTTCAGCACTTAAAGATAATATAAGCTATTCTATAGACCACCCTCTTTCAAACATTGATAAAACTGTGTGCTCCTGCTTCTCTTCCCATGCTCTGGAAGAGGGACCCATCATAGTTTAGTAGATGACTGGCATCAGGAAGAATGGACAGTGATCATGCTAATTGGAGACACTGAGGCCCCAGGGACCGTGACAGCTGTTGCTGCTGATAGGATTTACATGCCTAAGAACATATGGAAGTCTGCAAAGTATATGGAAGAACTGACGCTAGATGCCAGAAACAGGGAGTGGTGTCTACAGATGATGTGTCTTTTCATAATAGTGGCACATCTGACTATAAATAAAAATTAGGCAGCCAAAAAGATGTTTAACAAATGGATGTAATGAAATTAAAATACATCAATCAGTCAAAAAGTTCCCAGTCTCTAGCTTTCAAGCTATGTTTACAGAAATGATTTCTGATTTATTAGAACATTTCTGATACTTCTATATAATTTTACCTGTGCTCTAAGCTAAGGCCTAATCTACCATAGAGTTGAAGTAGGCAGCAGAGCATTCTTACCTGCTCCAGATGCATGTTGTGTGTGTGTGTGTGTGTGTGTGTGTGCGCGCCATTTTGATTCGTCACCCAAGTACAAGACTTCCTAGCAGTTAAAAAAAAAAAATAAAAATCCTAGCATGACAGAGATAAGTGTTTAAATTGTAGTCCCTTTCTGAGGTGCTAAGCTTCTTTTTATGCAGGAGACTGTATATTTTATTTATTGTATTAGTCAACCTAACATATCCTGAACAATGTACAATCTACAGTCTGAAGGATTTTAATCTATTCTACCACCTTAGATCTTTGTTATGCTTTTTCCATGCCATTCTAATGATTGTGTAGAGAGGTGGCTTTAATAGGTTTAACCCATTACTCTGCTCCAGCCTGGCCAGGGCAGCATTTGTTTCACTTAAATGTATTGGTTTTTTAAATGTTTTTTCTAACTCTTGGAGGAGAGATGTATATGTAATGGGCTGTGAGAATAACTTTGGGAGACAGGAGGAAGAACTGCAGCCTAGACAACAGTCTAATAAACAAAATCTGAGTCCAAAGGAGGGGTGGGGGTAGAGAAAGTGTCTTAGAAGGGACCCTCCCTAGTTCTCTGGAAAGTAAAGGCGGAGGAAGGGAGAAGTGCTTTCAGACTTGCAAGGTTCTGTTACAATAAAGGTACCATTAATACTCATGGTTTTGGTTTCCTGTTAGGGCTACCTTGAAGGGCAGCCCTATAGATCCACAGTATAGATCCACAGTCAAGTTATCTCATTTTGCATGTAGGTAGACCTTGAATGAATATAGAAAATTAGAATTCAATGCTTTTCAGACCATGGTTTCTAAATACACTGTATTTCTTTATGTTTGAAAAACTGTATTGTGATGGCTGCTGTTCATAAAATGAAACAAGAAATGGGCGGCTTCTTCTTCTTTGCCTTTTTCAGATCAGTATCTTTGCATTATAAATTATATTAATACATTTTAATTTGACATTCTGACGTGAGACTTTAGAGACAGAACGTTGTGTATTGTTCCATTCAATAAAGTACAAAATACATTTTTAATATTGTAGAATTCAAGTTTTCACCTCAATCCAGAGAAAAGAAATCCAAACCATGGATTTTGTGGAATAAATATATCCTGTCTTATTTAAGTACTATAGCGCTCAGATCTCTGAACTTTTAAACTATTTCTATTTCTACAGACAAATGCTCATGGCGAAACAATGAATGCATTATATTTCAGTTATTTGACAGTCCTTCGTAAGATAGCAAATCATGCTGCCCTGTTACAGACAGAGAGCTCTAGCAAACAGCAGGTTAGTTTTCTCAAGTCTTTGTTTTCAGCAGTGATTTGAAGCAGCAGCGTGCTGGTAACTTCCATTCTTCATTTTATGTCTCATTACTTCTGTTAAAATTATGTTGAAACTATATTGCTTTTCAGAAAATATAGTTCAAAGTCTGTAATAGATTTACTACTTGAGTCTAGCAATAAAAACATGATTATAGTGTCTGCCATCCCTGTTCAACTTAAGTTGAGTACAGGTAGTCCTCATTTAGCGACATTGGCAGTTATGACAGTGATGAAAAAGTAACTTTACGATCAATCCTCATATTTACAACCTTCACAGATCTGTAAAGCAAAGGAAAGCTGAAGTAAGATCATAAGCACAGTTGTGTTTTTACTTAGCGACCATTTCATTTAACAACCTAGTTACCTGTACTGCTCTCCTCCCAGATTGTTTCCCCATCTCCCTGTTTCTTACCTTAACTTTTTTGCTTTTGCTTTTCTTTCTTTTGGAGGCAGCAGGGAGAGAATACAAAGTTGTGAGGAACATAGCAGAACTGCTCCATTAGTAAAGAGGCAATGTGGTGGCCTCGTTCCACTCCCTTTAGCCTAGCAGTCTCCTTGATACCTGCTGTGTGCTTTACATTCATTTATTTCAAAACAACCTTTCTGTTGACAGCTATTCTCTAGCCAGTATCAATAGTTAACCTAAAAGTCTGCTCTTTTCCCTTTTTTACCTCTCAGTAGAAAAAGAAAAAGGGATGGCTGTGGAATGTCCAAAGGGGTTTTGGAGGGCTGCTACTTTCTCATTTCCCTTCTTTCTGCCTTGAAAAATAAGGCCGGTGTAATAGCAGTCAGACATCCTAGCTTAGAAAAATCAGCAGAGGACTCAGAGAGTTTTTTGTCCCCTACTTTCTCCTTCTCCTCCTTTCTCAAATGGTGGAGAAAATGAAATTATGGGCAGAACCTGATTGCTGTAGCTTTCAGGCTGAAATAAGGTGGAATAGTCATGGGCAGTCTCCATGGAAGATAGATTGCTACTTGCAGAAGTTTGACAAGAGATTTTCACCTTTGTAACAGCAGCAATTGGAAAAAAGACATTCCTTCTGAACTAAATAAGCTAAAAGCAGAAAAAAGGGAACTGGAGTGACAAAACGACAAATAAGTAATTCCTTGGCTGAATGTGTCCTCAGATCTAGTCCATTTCTTAATTTGTTTTAGTCTATTCCACCCCATTGTTGAAAAATACAGTAAGTCTCATAAATCCATCTCAGTTTTATGCTACTAGTATACAAGTATACGTCATATCTCAGATTGTTGCTTTCATCCTACCCCCACTCCCCATTTTTTTGCTCCTCCAGAATATCTTCATGAAATTCCTTCTATCTGTGGTCAATTTCCCACCATCCTTTTCTTTCTTTCTTCATGTCCTATCATGCTAAATATCTATGTCATGAACAAGCCTTGTGTTTCATAAGAACTATTATTCATTTTGCACTCATCTGACACAGAAATAAAAGCAAGTTGCAAACTACACAATCTACATTCCCTGAATGAAAGAAAGTACACTGCACTCTCCTATATACCACACTGCTTAACACATGTGCTTCTGGTTTAACGGGAAAAGCAGGATTCTTACATAGAGGCAGATGGAATGAATCTGCTATTTGTCCTTTACTACAGATACTAGTCCCAGAATTTGTTTTCTATACAGCGATGAAGAATTCTCATAAGAGACTTTGATTGACTTCTCATTTCCACTCCTTAATGGAATTCTATGCTGTGGTAGGAACTGCAAAGAGCTTGTGTTTAGGAATCCTAATATAGTAAAAAGAGCACTGGGATATGGATTGAGAAGAACCCTGATTGTAAATGTCTATTCAGCCATGAAAATGTAAGAATGGTTTTGCACAAGTCACAAACTCCCAGTCTAAGCTGCCATTATGCAATACTGAGAATAAAAAGGAATTGCTCCATATATTGTTTTCTGAACTCCATAGAGAAAGAATACACTCATCAAATGTAGAAGATGTAAAATTTTTCAAATGTTTTCAATCCCTCCTTGTACTAAGTGTATTCTTCCACTTCTTTTAATTCAGATACTAATTACTTCAACATTTTCCTTTGCTTAATTTGTATTTTATTTTAGGAGGCCCACATCACGAGGATCTGCAGCCACGTTTTTTCCAAGTTTCCTGATTTTGTGCACCTTAGCAAAAATGCTGCTTTTGAAACTCTTTCTGATCCAAAATATAGTGGGAAAATGAAAGTAAGTAAATGAAGGGAAAGATGGAGTAGATCTGTTTCCCAGTACGTATTTTTCTGTTTGCATTCAGCATACCATTTGTGAAAACAAAAAATTATAAAATTGTAATGATTATACAATTATAATTATTATAATTATTATAAAACTATTGTCATTGCCACTATGGAGACTCTAATCTAGAATCTCCAGGAAAGTAAAGTGGCAGTGACAATAGTTGGGCAGTTTGGGATCTGGCCATGCATATATCAAATCTCTTTCTTTTTATCTGCCTAGAAGGAAAAGAACCAGAATATGTAAAAGTACCTTAGCTGGATTTCTGACTTCTCAGAGTCTGCAATAAAATCTTAATAATGTCTCCCTTTATAGTGATAGGAGCTCTGCCTGAGAACTGACACTGAGATCTTATAGTGTATATACAGTTATGCAGAAGCAGCACCAGCAAATGAGCAGTAGTGAAACAAGTGGAGAACTTTTTCTAGCCGCTAACAGCCAGGCATTTGGGCATTCCTAAAACAACAGTGCAAATTATTTATTGGATAGCTTTCACCTTGCAGGTAACAGTTGCCCGGAAAGGATGTTCCTGTTTCCACCTAAGTTTTATATAGTCAATGAGTCATGCCACCCATACAGTCTTATGCATTTTTGTAAGCACTGCACTACTTCAGGCATATTTTAAAACATGAAACTAGCAAGATACTAAGAAAATGAAGGCTTCAATCAGGCACAGTTGCCCTCAGGAGATTTACTTTATTTTTAATGAGTCTATGAAAGCTTCAGCTGAGAGAAGGTTATAAAAATATTACAGAGACAGCTTTTAAAATTACATTTGATCCCAAAACTCAAGAATTTATTGCTGACTTCTGCAGGTATAACTTACATGAACAAATCGGTAACTGAAAAATTAGTGAGATTGAAATAGTTATCTGAGTAGGCAGGATAGTAGCAAGTTTGTTTTTATGAATTAGTACAATTTCTAAATTACTTCAGTTATCTGTCATGCACCTTCTTTGTGTTGGAAAATATTTTCTGTGTGAAATAATAGACTGGCTATCTCTGGTAGTTATTAAAAATAATGCACAAAGGTTCAGGCAGATCTTCAATAAGTTCCTTCAGTACTCTAGGATGCAGTTCATCTCAACATATTCAAACAAGTATTCCCTGACCCTCAGTCCTGTCCTTTCCTTGTGCTATTTGTAACCTGCTTGGTGGAAGACAATATCCAGTCACAGAAGAAGACAGAAACTTGCTATATATGATGTCCAGGAGTGAGGGAGTGTTGGATCTAGCAGATCTGCAGATCTTCCACCGGCAAACTTTTGTTCCAACTCATTTGAAGTCCTGAGATAGAAAAGGACAGCTTTGCAGAGGTGGAGGGGAGGGTCCAATGTGAGGTTTCCCTCTCTGATATCTGAGCATATTTCCCATTCAGAGGGGCAGCCAGTAAAATCCAGGCTTCATAGGGTTGTAGTCTTAGTAAATTAAGAGGATGTTTATTTGCTATTGCATCAATATTTATTTAATATTTATATATTTATTGGCCAGTGACCGAATAGATTGCAGATTTGAGGTTGAAATTCCTCTTTTGTGCCCTGCTTTTGCTGTAGATTTTCTATTGCCAGATGTGGACATGCTTCTTTTGAAAATAACAGTATGATTATTATATGGAATGAGTTGGATTATTTGTTTCCATGCTAAAAGAGCATTGTTTGTGGACAAATTATTGGCATTTCAAGGCCTCTGTAGTCTAGGAAGCCAGAACCCACTGTGAATGGTACAGTAGAGGACAGTTGAAGCAGAGAGGAATATCCAGCTCACTGAGAATTGAGAAAAGTTCAAAGAAATTCTCGACAGGGATGTAGTATAGTGGATTTAAAAAAGGATGTTCAAGATGTTTGTGGTATTTCATTTGGTTTTTAGCAATATGTAGTCTGTGTGATCATTGCATGGTAGACAAAGATCAAATGATGAGCAAGTTATAATGTTACATACATATGGTTTGTGACTCTGACATTATTGCTATGTTGATGCTATTTTTGTTCTATGCATTTTCTTTTATTTAGTATTAGATAAAGCCCTTTATTAGCCTAGAGAGGATTATTTGTATAATAAAGCATGGACAGCCATAAACAAATGCTGTGCTCTCATATTGGCTTGTAGTTCATAATATTTACAGAATGGAATCCTATGATGTACTGTCCATGAGCAACAGCCATTTCTGCTCATTGAAGAGGATGGGATTCCTCTCCCTGATTTCAAAATATGCTTCAGAGGATCCATAAAGACGGAAGGAATGTGAGGGGATGTGGAGCAAGGTGAAGAATGGGATATCCCATTTTCTGAGCAGATGTTCACTCCCTAGCATTGGATGCTCGTAAATCATAAAATACCTTAACTCAGTTGATTCTCTTTTTTCCTTGGAAGTTCATCTTAAAAAAAGATGAATAGGTTGTTGATCCATTTTAGTGTCTATTTGTTAGCTCCAGCTTTAGAAATGTATAAAATACATAACTAGGAAAGTTCCTGGTGATGATTTAATCCCTCCTGAGCTAATTAAAAATAACTCAGTGTGGTGGACTTCCATTTTTGTCATTATTTATCTTTCTCAATAAATATGATTGTATTTAGGAAATGGGGGTTAGCAGCTATTTTCCTACCTTTAAAAAATTAGAACACCTAGCAAACTATAGACCCATTAGCTTGCTTAGCACAATCAGTAAACTCTGTACCAGACATCTGTATTGGAATCTAAGGGACAGGAACAAGAAAAACCTAATGGAAGAATAGACTGGATTCCAGAAGTGTGGATCTCTCTTTGACCAGTGCCTAGTGCTCCAGCATTTAATTCAAAAATACTCCTTTCAGAGTCCTTTCTTTATATGCAGCCTTTATAGATCTCAAGTCTGCATTTCATTCCCTTTCTTGAGCCAAATTGTGGGAGAAACTGGAAGCTTCTTTGACTGATCACTGCTTGCTATCTCTTATTCATATCTCCACAATGGTATGTTCCTAAAAGTCAGATGCAAACTCCAAAGTCATTAATCAAGCACTGTTACAACCCCAAAGTTGAGCATAGCTTCTGTTAAACTTTTTCATAAATGCCATGATGGGCCTTCTATACCCCTCCCTCTGCGCCCCCCTCCCCCCAGTCAAAGAAACATGGATGGATGGAGTGATCATTCTGTCTAGGTTCTCTGTAGGACTCAAAAGAGCACGGGACAGGGGGAGGGGGAGTGGCTTTGCTCGGTATTGAAGAGAGGATCATCTGGAAATAAATTTTCACAAAACCAAACTCATGGCCTTTGCCAAGAGATCAAAGGCACACTTCTGGCATATAACATACTTGTGACATATAAAGGGAACACAGTTGAGCAGATCTCATGCTTTTAAATACCTGAGTTTGATTTTTCATGCTTCTGGCTCTAGCAAGCTCACAGCAACTCTGATCCCCCAAACGCCCAGAAATATACTATCACCATTTAAAATTTCTTCTAATCAAAAGACAGCTTCTTCAGACGTGCAGCCCTTAAACTATCTGAAGAAGAGTCATGATGCAACTTCTTTATATAACTCAGGTAGGACCACTTTCTAACTTAGCCCCCCGCCCCCCAGAATTTGTCCACTCCAAATTCCTAAAAGCAGGTATCTCACGGTGTATCTTA
The DNA here is from genome assembly GCA_030867105.1 of Liasis olivaceus. NCBI lineage: Eukaryota > Metazoa > Chordata > Lepidosauria > Squamata > Pythonidae > Liasis > Liasis olivaceus. The sequence goes on from CM061348.1 coordinate 200,654,112, forward strand.
ATAACATTCTGTAACTAGATGAAAGTGGAGGACAGAGTATGGATGTTGATACTAAACTTTTGGCCAAGACAGTATTCCCAATGGACCTAGCCCCCATAATGTTGGAGGAAGATATCAGTCCCCCTAAAAGTGAATCTTGCTGGACAAATTACTGTATCACTTGGACTCTACTCCCCACTCCATTTACTCCATGAACAGTGTATAATGGGAACACACTACCAAACTGATTTAGGCTAAACTCTAAACTTTCCCAGCACTGAGCACCTAAGGTATAGAGCAGTGTTTCTCAACCTTGGCTGCTTGAAGATGTGTGGACTTCAGTTACTAGAATTCCCCAGCCAGCAAGGGAATTCTGGGAGTTGAAGTCCACACATCTTCAAGTTGTCAAGGTTGAAAAACACTGGTATAGAGTAACATTAGTTGCATACTTTACACAGCTAAAGGGCTCTAACAACAGAAGGGTCTTTATTTTGGTTTGCTGCAGTATCATCACTGCTGTGATAGATGGAAGACACAGGAAGTACTTCTCGGAATATTTTTGCTGCTGGAATGCTGGGCAATTTGAAACTACCAACCACATGCTGCTCATTTTAGACAGACACCCAGAGTACCCTTATTGTCCCACTATTCACTAGGTTTCCAGGTCATACAGAACAATCCTAGACCTCCCTACAAATCTCTGACTCATAACATTGCCAAATTCTGGGCAGTATTGTACAAAAATTGCCAGGAATTGACAGCCAGCTAGAGCTAAACAGGCTTGACACATGCCTGACTATTATACTGCTGGTGCTTACTTCCAGATATTTGGTTGTATAGCTTCTGTTGCCACAACTTAATTTTCAATTCATTTTTTTCTTGTAGGTTGCAGATAGCATGGTATATCAATTTACTATATTTTATTCATTAGTTTTAAGTTTTATAGAAGTTTTATGGCTTTTATTTTACCATCTTTTAGCTCTGTAGTCCCTGTTCTCATAAGTTCTAGATACAAACTGTTTTTATGTGATAGTTTTGATTCTGTTGTATCTGTATTTTTGTTTAATGCTGATTAAAGACTAAACTAAAAATAATTGTATTATATAAAATAGATATGGTAATACATTTTGGATGAGATTTACCCAGTGTTGTTTTCCATTGTTCACTTCCAGATCCTTCAGAAACTTTTAAATCATTTCAGAAAAAACAAAGATAAAGTACTTCTTTTTTCTTTTTCAACAAAGGTGAGCTACGTGATCTTAATGTAATGCCCAGGGAATATCAACATCTTTCACCCATTATTGCTTTCTAGCTTGAAATGATTATGCATGGAATAATAGTAAGTGAGGCATCTTCAAATACTATACTTCTTTACAGGAGAATACTTCAATGTAAAAAAACCTTTTATATCATATATTTCTAATATGATAACCACAAATCTATTGTTTGGCAAATGATCATATGAGGTTTTCTCCCTCTCTCAGAATGCTAAAATTTAGGAGCATTCATGGAAAATAATTCAGATTCAAGACCAATGAAAAGAAATACAGAATAGATATTAAAAATGTAGAATGCATTGCCATCAGATGTGATGAGGGCCACCAATTTAGATGTGTGGAAGATAGAGTTAGCAAGGCTTACTAGTTGCAGTGCATACTGCTCCTGAATAACAGGCAGAATATCTTATATGTCAGCTGCCAGAGGATATTAAAGTGGACTATCTTCCTGTTTGTGTTTTTGAGATTCCCAGTATGCATTGTTGGCACCTGTGCAATACAGATGCTGGATTTATGAGTCTTTGGCTTTGATTCAGCAGGGCTCTTCTTACATTCCTTTGTTCATGTAATAAAATCAATTTGTGTATATCATAACATGATGATCAGCATGTAGATGTGATATATTTCCAGCACTGAACATTTTTCTATAAGAAAAATGTGTAATATGTGAATCACCTGATAAATATAAGATTATATTGAACTGACTTCCTTGGAAGTAAATCCTATTGAATCCCATGGGATTTATTTCTGAATAATATATATAAGATTGTACTTCTAACTAACCCAAACTCTTTGGTCTTCTTGTGTGGAATTCCTGCTTTGCAATTTTTGGGACTTATGACAGGTCAATCAAGATAAGGCAGTAATAGCCATGTCATAAGTCCCAAAAGTTGCAAAGCAGAAATTCCACACATAATTGCCTGGATTTTACAAATTCTGATGTAAATGTATCTGAAGTTTCTATATTAAATTAAAACCTTATTAATTTCATATGGTAGAGAGTGGGGAGATTTAAATTTTAGTACTAATGTAGTAAATACAAACAGTAGAAATCAGAAATATTTTTATTAAGCCAGTAGATATTGTGAGTTTGGAATGATGATAAAAATTGGGCTATTAGTGGTCCTTTAATAACTTGATTTGCCTGGTAGTTGTTTTTTTTAATTGTTTAATTACTTGGTCTGTCTTTTCCATTAGTTGCTTGATATTCTGGAACAATATTGTATGGCATCTGGGCTAGATTACAGAAGACTCGATGGAAATACAAAGGCAGAGGACAGGGTCAAAATAGTAAAAGAGTTCAACAGCATGGAAGAAGTTAGCATTTGCCTGGTTTCTACAATGTAAGAGAATACTGTGTCTGCTTCTGTCTAGGTAGAAATTTATTGCAAATTTACTGCACTCCCACTTGATTGATCTTGCGTTTTGTCACCTCCTTGGGAAGAAGCAATAACATTACTGTCTGCTATTATAAAACTGGGAAGTCGACTTCATCAATCAAAGCTATGAGGGTAGAAGCTAGAAATGAATCACATCCTTATGTATTACCATGTTTCTTTACTCTTCTCCCTTGCTGGGTTTAGTCTGATATCTGAAACCAATGATGAATATTGTTAAATAAATAAAAGTTTTATATTGGTTTTAGAATCAAAATAACTTTGCATACTTTTTGAAAGACAGTATCTTAAACTGTGTTTGAATGAAGCCATTAGATAGGTAGACAGATATACAAGTTCAAAGAATTAACACAAATTACAGCTATCACTATATTTTGTAGCTGTAATTAACTGGTCTTAGTGCTTAAACGTCTCTCACAATATATTGCTGTTTTTACATTTCTGTGATTTAGTACCCAGAACATATGGATTACCAGTTTTCTTAAGCTAGTCTGTATCAAATAAAAAGCCGGGTGTGAAGAACCTGCATCTTAGATAATCAGTCTCCGTAAGCCACTGTATATGATAAAGAATGGAAATACCATACTTTCCCTTGTATTGCAGTTCCTGTCCTTCCTCTACCCCCAGTTGTCTGTGGTCAGTGGTTGCAACACTGATTTATTTGCAGCAAGGTTCATGTGGAGACCAACTAATTCATCCTTTTCTCACTTCTCTGGTTCCAGTTTATCCTCTGCCCCAATCTTCTACTAAGGGCAGACATTTTGCTTTAAGACAAAGCAACATATACAAATAATAACGTTGCTTTTATCCTGCTTAATGTAAGGTATCACAAAATACTGTCTTGTTCACTGAAGATTTTGGTCTCCTAAGCCAAATAACGTAGTAGCTTACAGACTTTAGAACACAGCTATATAATGTATTACCTCAGGAAAAGTAACAACTACTGTTTTTGGAACAGCTCATACCAAGTCCATCAGTGATTCAATAGACTGTAACAGGTTTCTGCTGTTTTCTGTTTATAGCTCTGATAGTACTTTTCTGAGGGCATGAAATGATGAGAAGATACCTTTAGTAAGAAGAGTAATCCTTTTTTTCCCACTGAAGCATAATAAGATTATTCAGCTAAGAGTTATTGTAGATATGAGCCAAAGAAGAAACACACTGACATGTGTTAAAGTTTTTAGAAACTATTTTATACATATTCTTCTGGACTTACTCAGAAATTTTATTGCTTCAAAACATTTGTAAAGAAAAAGGACTCAGTACACTGCTGTGATTTTAAAAAAGGAAAACTTATCACACAGTAATGGTACATTGACACATGCAATTTGATTTTCAGTCTCTGCACTAAAGACTGTAAAGCCATCTAAATGTGTCAGTAAGACTTGTCAACATGGAATAAGCTTAGTTGCAGGAATACCTGTGGGGTGTGTATATATATAAAAAAACTCAAGAAGATGCTATGAACCAGATGATAAAACCCCCACCCCTTCTTAAAAGTGCATCACTGCCACCCATTCCAACACCTTCCCTGTGTCCTTGCTAAGTAGTTTAATATAAAAGTGCATCCTAATTGCTAATGTGTTCTATTTTCACCTAATTTAAAAAATGGTGGAAAGGAAGTGTTGCATGAAAAGTAGAAGCATGACATTAAGAGCATTTAGACTACTTTGTCTCTGGAGTTTTTATTGGAAACCGAAATGCATATGGATGATGTCTCTTTCTTTCAAATGGCAGAATACCTTTTCTTTAAATAGAGCAATATATATAATATAAATGTTAATTTTTCTCCCTGTAAGTTGGTAAAGAATGAAAACCTTATGTTGTTGGGCAGCTATATACCTTCAAGTTATTATGCTACTATAAATACAGCTATGATTTTCCCATCACCAGGATGTGAATTATGGGAAGTGATTAGGCATCACCTCTAGTGCACTCAAATGGTTTTAGAAAAATCTTGATTGGCTAAGAAACTACAGTAAGTTTGTCTATAATGAAGATCTGGATCTACATTGTATATTTGTTTGATTTTTGTTTTGTAGCCATACTTGAATAGCCACCTGATAATTGAGAATCTGTCACTAATTGGTAAAGAAAAAATCTTTAGAATAGAACTACTGTATATATAAATTGTTTTGTACTCCTTTATTTGTTTCTTACCCTCTGTATTTCTTCTGCTTATTATAAAGGGCTGGTGGATTGGGTCTTAATTTTGTTGGTGCTAATATTGTTATATTGTTCGATCCAACATGGAATCCAGCTAATGATCTTCAAGCCATTGACAGGTACATTCTAATTGTTTAAAAAAGTTTTGTTTTAATGGTTGTGAGATTCTTGTTTATTTTGACTCTGGAAATAATGGTTTTGCAGAGCATACAGAATTGGCCAGCGTAGGGATGTGAAAGTATTTCGGCTAATTTCTTTGGGGACTGTGGAAGAGATGATGTACTTACGACAGGTTTACAAACAGGTAAAGTTTTCATTATGTTTGTAGTCATATTGCTTTCTTAATGTATTGCTGTGTCTTGGCCTGTTTATTAGGGAGGGGAAGTCAACCAAATACAACTCAATAATCTTTAGCTTGGTTTTAGAGCTTTTGAATTTATTTAATTCTCATTCATAAAATTAAGCATTCCTGCAAAGTATGCAAACCCTGCCATTTATCCAAATGCTTTTAATAAAAAAAAATCAAATTTTATTTTATGATTACATCCACAGTTACAGCAGCATATTTGTTAGGATAGCCAAAGTGGCACAAGAGGGTATGCAAACTTTTAAGCTCTCAACAATTCTTCAGCAGGCAAGAGTTAGAAATCTCAGGGAATGTTCAAGCACTGAGGCCTGCAGTTTAAAGGGACTTTCAGGCGGAAAGTTGTAGACTGTGAATGCAGTCAGTGGGAGATGTTGGCACTGCTTTCATTGGGATTCATGGACGAAGAATGATGGCTGTCCCATCCCTTTCTCCACCTTCTTCTACTCCAGTTCTGAAAACACAAAGACTGTTAATCTCCAAACTCTTTCCAGCCATAGGTGAAGTACTCAGGCTTTTGTGTGAATTTAAGAAACTTGATAGTCTTCCTATCATATGTCACCATAATATATAAGCATCCTTAATGCCTTCTTAGCTCAGATGTGTTTTCTCTTGAGCCCCCAGGGCTACCTTGCAAACCCAGGAAAAGGTGCAGTTTCTGTAAGGGGCAGCCAACAGGCAAAAAAAAGTGTCCACTTTGAATCCGAATATTGCGCAGTATTAATCAAACTGCTTTTCTGATGCAAAACCAAATTGAAGCCAACAAGGATTTAGAGTGCAACAGAGGAGGAAGAAGGAAACACACCAGCCCAAGTCTGATTATCAGATGTGGTCTATGTATTTGACTTATGTCAAGAGTTACGATATACAGCTTGACAGATTGCCTCTATGTTATCAAATCCTGAAGTATATCTCTGTTGGCTATTTAATTTATAACATATAATTGCAGGAAGGAGCAAGTGGGAAGGACACTTTTTTTGCCGTGTGTCCAAGGGGTTTTTCCTGCTGTGCTTTGTAGTGCACAATCAGTGCATATCTTGAGTATTTCATTGGTCTGTAGCATAAAGTGGAGAGGAAGAAGTTACTTTGCTTCTGAAACATTCTTGTAAAGTACAGGTAGGGATTACTTGATCTCACTGCAGACATCTCTCATCTAGGATATTTACTGTTAACAATTAAAGATTTTACATCTTCAGTTCCTTCTCTTTCTCTTCTGTCTCCCAGTTCCTTTTCTGCTCCTCAGTTGGCATCCTAAAATTCCATGTCTCAACCATAAACTTGATATATTCATGCAGGCTGAGTTTTGATTCTTTTAAATCAGACTTCTGATATCCTCCAGCTATGCTGGATTTCAACTCTCATCATCCCCAAGTAGTATGATACAACACAGCTGGAGGACAACAGGCTGCTATGGAGTTTCCAGTGGAAGCCACAGAAATGAAAACTGGAGAATACTAACCATGTTACACTAACCGTGGAAATGAATGCTATTGTGCTCACTGGGACTCAGTACTGGGAAAGAAGATCACTGTCATAGAAGTTCATATATCCAGAATCTACACAATATCCAAATTTGTGAAATATAAAGCTTTTAAGTAGCTCTCAGTGCTCCCGCTTTACATGAAGTGGAAGCAGAATAATTTGGAACCTTCAAAAGTTTCAAGCTTGTGTTAAGATTATACATTTTATTGGATAAGATTATGCTGTGTACATACATTTTGGCTCACTACCAATCTAAATATTTCTATATTTATACAGTATATTTTGGCTGTAATTGTTGGGCTTCAATAAAATGTATAGATAGGGGTGCTGTCTTTGCCATCTTACGTCAGAGGCAGTCAATGTGTGATTCATCTGCTTCTCATGCTCCCTTTCCAAAGCTGTTCTCTCACAGACCACCTTGGATCAGAACCATAGTGATTAGGAGGAAGTAGGCTGTTGCTCCAGTCAAAGGAAAACCTAGATGATCAGTACATTGTCTGTGACCAATTACATGGCTTTTATGTGATCTAGCTTAAATAATGTTTACTTGATAGTTAAGGATTGTCAGTAAGCAGGTGAGCTTTGTCTAGAATGTTAAAATCATTTGCCATTCTATTAAAATATTGTAAGGATGATGATGAGGATGATGATGATGATGCACTGAAAAAGGTGTCCTTGCAACAGGTTTTTAATAGAGTTATTAATTTCATGTTATGCAAAATAATGGGAAACATCATGCCATATTTTCCCTGTCCTGTCCTGTTTTGTAAGTTAACGTGATAGAACAATAACAGCATCTGCCAAGGAAAATAAAACATAGTATTATTTCCTTGTAGGATATTCTGCTTGCTTTGAATGAATCTGTTTCTGTATTGTAAATGTTTGGAAATTCTGTTATGTTGTTGCAGGAACATGCTTTTGAAATGTGTGTGTTGTTCTGTTTTAGCAACTGCATTGTGTAGTGATTGGAAGTAAAAATGCCAAGCGATATTTCAAGGCGGTTCAAGGATCCAAAGAGCATCAAGGAGAACTTTTTGGAATTCATAATCTTTTCAGGTTTCAAGACCATGGATCCTGTCTTACAAAAGAGATTCTAGAGGTGCTGTGCTTTTATTTGAGCTTTTTGAATATTTCGATTTATCCTCCCTACTTCTTACCGTGTTGGTGAATAATATTCATTAGAAAATACAAAAAAAGGTCCACCATAATAAAATGACAGATTCTCATTAGGTAAAAGTAGTCCAATTTATTAAAATAGTATCTTTCCATTCACTTAATTTTAGCTATGTACAGATTTACCCTACCAGGAAATGTGGATACATAGTTCTTTCCTTAGTATTTATATTAGTTAATTGGTTAATTTATTTATTTTCTTGCTCAGGATGTCAGCCAGCCAATCAGCCTCTCTTCTGGGACAGTCCATTACATATCCCCTCTGTTTTTTTTTCTCTCAAACGTCTATATTCCTTAAGACTGTGGGGATTTATGCTTCACCGAACATGGAGGTTGGGAAACTTAGGAAGCTCCCTTATACTGAGTCTGGTACTTTTGCAGTGGGTCTTTTCAGATCTTAGTAAATATGGCAACTGATATTCTCTATTCCTATCGCTTGATGTCAAATTTCTTACTAGGAATTAGAACTCAGAATGTTTATACTGTTTGCATACAATGCAGTGACATACATAGAATTCACATACACCAACTCAGGGACTGACTTATTATAAAATTGCTTTGCTCTTTTATAGAGGGAAGGCCAAGTAGAAGCCGGTGTCATGACAGCTGCTACATGGTTGAAAGCGGGATCCCGGCCTCATGAGGTAGAAATAGTAAATAATAATGTCATGAAACATATTGTGTAATGTTTTTGTAAATGTGATTTATACCATTTCCTTCCGAGGGATAAAATCTGAAGAAAACAGAAGGAATCAGAAAGCAAGTATTAGGAATGTGAGACCACTGATGTTCTGAATGTCAATACATTCTGCTTGCATTATAATATACAAAATTTAATTTCTAGTTCATTTGAGTCTGGTCCATGAAAATATAGAGCTGAATAGATATGATTAGTTTTACATGGCACTGCCAAATATAGCTTAAGTAGTACTAAATAATACAGGGATATCTCATAACAAAATAATAATGTGCAACCAATTAAGAGGGTTTTTTAAAATTAAATAACAAGTGGTATATTATGATGTAGCTATGGGGCTAGTGTAATAGATTGTACATTTGTTTTTTTATTTTGTCTTTCACTCTCTTAAAATCATTATTGTGCTTGAAGGAGATCATTTTCCCTTACCACTAAAATTCAGAATTCAGAATATTCAGTCTAGCAATAGAACTGAGAATTCATGATAATATATTGGTAGCAAGTTATAGAAGTGGTTCCTTGAAATATATAGGATCTGATGTAGGATTCTTATTAGGAAATAACAACAACTTTCAAGAGCTATACCATGAGAACATTTGCAAAGTTTATGCAAAGTTTATCTGAAGTAATTCATTATTTATATTTTGTTATTTTTAAAAGCTTCATTCTAAAAGGAAGCCTAGTACAGCTCATAAACAAGGCATGATAAATATATGTAGCAACTATACCATCAAAGTATACCATAAAATAAAGAATGTGGAGATCAGTCAAATGAGTGCATTAAAAAATAGTTTATACTGTATATTCCACTATTTCTGCAATGTATTTTCTTAAAACTAATTAAATTAAACTTCTAATACTGTATGTTATTAAAACAAGGCTTGTTGAATGGAATAGGATTTGCTTCCTTATTGGGCTAGAAATGCCAATCTATATATCTTTGGTTTGGATAACTGTTTAGCACAAAAACAAAAAAGAAAAGAAAACAAACCTTGAAAGATTAGATAGTAGAAGCTGTGATGATTTTCTCCTTAGTAAGCAAATAAGAGAGAGTTTTTTTGTTGTTATACTGTCATCTCAAAAATTTCTAAGGATTTGTTTTCTGCAGCAGTCCATACCTGCTTAATATAAGTACAGGCTGGATGCAGATGTACCCCATGAATACAAGAACGCCCTGCCAAAGGAAATGTGAGAAGTCTATCTTTGATACTATCTCTTTTCTGTGAAGCTACCAATACGTTTCACTGTATCTCCCCACTCTTGAAGGTATTTTTTCAGGGAGCAGCAAGTGAAAGGAGAAATTAGAAAAATAATCCCTCTTCATCACTGATGTGTAAAACTAACCCAACAGCAGAGCTCTGCTGATTGTCAGTGTATATCCCACCTTATATTAAAATTATGATATGCTTTTAAACAGTGACAATTATTTTTAAGACAGTGATGTAGCTTTTAAAGACTGAATATTAAGAGTGATATTTCAAAAACATTTTAAAATTAGTGGCTTCTTTCATACAGGAGACAGAGTGTGATTATGAAGATCAAGATACAAAACCATTAGAAAAGGAAGGACCTGATTGTTACAGTGACTTCAGTGATGAGGAGCATGAGAGAAATTCTAAGGTGCAAGCAGTAAGAAACAGAAATTACAAAGCAAAACATACTAAAGTTCCACAGGAACAACTCAGTTTACTGCAGTGTGGATTTCCTAAACTTCTAGAAAAGAAAACTAGAACCGCTGAAGATGGCAATCACACTGGTATGTCTGTTCATGAAAATGCTGATCACAAATCTGTGAGACAACAATCCAAAGGAAAGTCCCAGAATGATGGTTCTGTGAAAATTGAGGACCAGTATAATTCAGGATGTAAGAAAACCTTGTTGTCAAAAATAAGAACTGAGAGACAAGAGAAGCATGGTGAAATAGCAGATAGTGGTTATCCCGTTTTACCACGCTCTGAGGAAGAAAAGGATCAATGTAAAAACACATATAATTCAAATAAAGTTGGGATAGTTATGGACATTGAAGACAACTCAACTGAAAATGATATTATCTTTCCTTCCCAAGTCCCTAATGGTCAGGAATCTATTAAAAGTTTTGAAGAGACAGCCAGAAACAGTGAAGTTTTAGCTGCAGAAAAAAAGCTTTTGCTTACACCATTGCAAAAACATTTGACTTCCAAGCAGTTTTATACAAGTGTTGTACCTTTCAGTAAAATGAAACCATTTGAAAACATCCGAAAGATAACATCTGTGACAGAAGTAAGTGACGTTAGTGATGAATCTGATGATATTGTGATGTCCAGTTCAGGAAAGCAGAAATTCACCAGTACTGCGGAACAAAAACAATTCCAGAACAAGGAAGGAAATAAGTCTTCCAAAACTGTTGTTCATAAAAGCAGTTCAAGCAAGGGAAAAAGCAATGCTGATTCTCAGATTATAGAAGAATATTCATCAGAAGAAGAAAGCTTTCCAGTGAAGATGGTTAATGCTAATAAAAAAAAACTAACGCTAAAGGGTGATAGGTGTGGAATTCAAATTAAGTCCAGATTCTCACCATACCTCAATTGTCCTACTATGACACTGAGAACACACAGTAATTCCAGCAGATACCAGTCTTCTGTCAGAAAAGAGTCATCCTCAGGCCAAGGAGAAAAAATAGGATCACTGGGTGGACTTTTTGGTAATTATATTTATTTCACAAAAGATTTTTTTCTAGAAAGAGTAATAACCATAAATTAAACATGAAAAGCTTTTAGTATTTTCATATTTTCTGCTGTTGATCTCTTACATTACATCTTCAATTCTTTCTTAGACTTTTTCCTTAAGACTGAGATGATAAACTCTTCCTAGGCAGGGATTACATCTCTGTTATATGCTTAAAATCTAAGACACTCAATGTCATCAATATACAGGTGAAACTCGAAAAATTAGAATATCGTGCAAATGTTCATTTATGTCAGTAAGGCAACTCAAAAGGTGAAACCAATATATGAGATAGACGCATTACATGCAAAGCGAGATATGTCAAGCCTTACTTTGGTATAATTGTGATGATTATGGCGTACAGCTTATGAAAACCCCAAATTCACAATCTCAGAAAATTAGAATATTACATGACATCAATAACACAAGGATTGGAAATAGAACAATATCGGACCTCTGCAAGGTATAAGCATGCATATGTACTCAGTACTTGGTTTGGGCCCCTTTTGCAGCAATGACTGCCGCAATGCGGCGTGGCATGGATGCTATCAGCCTGTGGCACTGCTGAGGTGTTATGGAAGACCAGGATGCTTCAATAGCGGCCTTCAGCTCCGCTGCATTGTTCGGTCTCATGTCCCTCATCTTTCTCTTGGCAATGCCCCATAGATTCTCTATGGGGTTCAGGTCAGGCGAGTTTGCTGGCCAATCAAGCACAGTAATCCCATGGTCATTGAACCAGCTTTTGGTACTTTTGGCAGTGTGGGCAGGTGCCACGTCCTGCTGGAAAATGAAGTCAGCATCCCCATAAAGCTCGTCTGCGGAAGGAAGCATGAAGTGCTCCAAAATCTCCTGGTAGACGGCTGCGTTGACCCTGGACTTAATAAAGCACAGTGGACCAACACCAGCAGATGACATGGCTCCCCAAATCAACACAGACTGTGGAAACTTCACACTGGACTTCAAGCATCGTGCATTGTGTGCCTCTCCATTCTTCCTCCAGACTCTGGGTCCTTGGTTCCCAAATGAGATGCAAAAGTTGCTCTCATCAGAAAAGAGGACTTTGGACCACTGGGCAACAGACCAGTTCTTTTTGTTTTTTCTGTAGCCCAGGTAAGATGCTTCTGACGTTGTTTGTTGTTCAGGAGTGGCTTGACAAGAGGAATACGACATTTGAAGCCCATGTCCAGGATCCGTCTGTGTGTGGTGGCTCTTGATGCACTAACTCCAGCCTCAGTCCACTCCTTGTGAAAGTCCCCAACACTTTTGAATGGCCTTTTCCTGACAATCCTCTCCAGGCTGTGGTCATCCCTGCTGCTTGTGCACCTTTTTCTACCACACTTTTCCCTTCCACATAACCTTCTATTGATGTGCTTTGATACAGCACTTTGGGAACATCCAACTTCTTTTGCAATTACCTTTTGGGGCTTTCCCTCCTTATGGAGGGTGTCAATGATGGTTTTCTGCACAACTGTCAGGTCAGCAGTCTTTCCCATGCTTGTGATTCCTACTGAACCAGCCTGAGAGACCATTGAAAGGCTCAGGAACCCTTTGCAGGTGTTATGGATTCATTAGCTGATTAGAGTGGGACACTTTGAGCCTAGAATATTGAACCTTTTCACACTACTCTAATTTTCTGAGATTGTGAATTTGGGGTTTTCATAAGCTGTACGCCATAATCATCACAATTATAGCAAAGTAAGGCTTGACATATCTCGCTTTGCATGCAATGCGTCTATCTCATATATTGGTTTCACCTTTTGAGTTGCCATACTGACATAAATGAAAATTTGCACGATATTCTAATTTTTTGAGTTTCACCTGTAGTGTGTTGTGTTACTTGGGAGGGATCAGCTCTGCATGGTTCCATTCTTGGGGGAGCAGTTACCGAAGGCAATGATGAACCATTGGTCATTGATACAAATCCTTCTTCCGGGTTTGATCTTGCTTCCAATGTTACTTAACTTTTACATGAACTTACTGGAAGAGATCATCTAGGAATCTGCAATGCATTAAACGTGAAATATTTATTTTAGATGTTTACATACTGTTTATTATGCCATTCATGAGGTCCAGCATTATACCTTTTATACAAAGTTAAAATTCAGCAAAACATATCCAGTGATGTTCTTATGAACTAATTGTATACTAGTCTGTATCACTTCTATTAAACCAGTGGCACATTTGACAACAAAGGCTAAGGTGAGTACAAATTTTATTTTGGCATTTGATACCACTTGATACAATAAAGTTGGGGCATGCCTTATCCTTAAGAAGATGCTCCACAACAGAAAATAGCTTCTTCCTGGCTAACTTTAAATGAATATTCACAGGATATGATACAGCCAGGAGGCCGTTTATTGATACTGAAGGGAGAAATATGTTGGGATTTTAATTAATACTGCAAATTGTGCATTTATCTCGTGGCAGGTTTAGAAACAATTACTTTGTAGACAAAAACATAATGGATTGTTTTGTCTAATAATTTTTTCAACAAAACCAAGCATTGTTGATGATCTCAAGTATTTGATATTAACAAGTGAAGTATTATTTATGAGTAAAATTAACTTTAAGGCTTAACATAAGTGGACCATTTGAGGCAGCTTTACAGTCTGCCTGAATTAGTCTAAACCCACTTTTGTTCAGCTGAATTTTTCTTCTGTTTCTTAGTCTTTTTAATTCTGATGTTACTCTTTAAATCAGTGTTTCTCAACCTTGGCAACTTTAAGACCTGTGGACTTCAACTCCCAGTATTCTCCAGCCAGCCTTGCTGGGGAATTCTGGGAGTTGAAGTCCAGAGGTCTTAAAGTTGTCACGGTTGAGAAACACTGATTTAAATATTCTTTCACTTTAGGAAAGTGAGGGAGGCAAAGGCTCGGTGGTGCTGCTTTTCAATGACTATGCTGGTCCTTTGGAATGGCCTCTCACTAGCATCTGATTGGCTCCCACCCAGTCTCCCTTCCAGAAGCTGCTCAAAATATAGCTCTTCAAGAGGGCCTTTGGGCCTTTGGTTATAGTCTGGTTTGGCTAATTTAATTTGTTCTTTATTCTATAATGTTTCTTCTGTATCTTTTTTGTAAGTTGTCAAGAGTCCGTACAGATTCAGTGGTTAATAAATATAATTAATAATATTCTGCTAGAATATTTAATTTGAATATAGATTGGGGTTGGAGTCTGTGGACTGCATAGTACTTTTGTTGTTAGTACTTTTCTATAATCATCGAAACTGATCAAGCAGAAACAGTAATATGGGTTCTGGCTATGTTAAAATTGTGTATCTTTCACAATTGTGTATTACAAGAATTTTAAATGTTTTCACTAATCTTGTATTTGTATTGTGTTGTGCATCAGCCTGATTAATAATGATTAAAAGATAATATTTAATAATTATTATAATTAATGTTGGAGCAGATGGCAGTATCTAGTTCACTTTTTAAAAGAGCTAAGCAAGTTGGACAAGGTTGGAGACACCACCTAGAAATCCCTGGTTTATATAGACTAGAGTGAGAAATTTAAAAACAAAAACCTGGAAGAAGACACTTCTCTGTTGTTCCCATAAAAACAGCATGGTCATATCCATGCAGTCGTTAGAAGTCAAGCTTATTACAAGGGAAATAAAACCTTTATCTTTACTAATGAAAGATAAAAATTGATATTCTTTCAAATTGCTAAATATTTAAATTTATAGATTAAAATGTACCTTCAGCTCTCTAGGATCTTTAGCATTTCTAAGTGAATAGTAATTAAAATTAATCTTAGGATTTTGTGAGCAACTTAATTTTTATTGAACATCTATAAATCAATCATACTGCAATCTTAAACCTATACCCTCTGTATTCTGTTTTAATTATTAGATAATGTTGCTGAAGTTCCATATGTTCATTCAAATCAAGATGTGGTTGGCTCAAGCAAGGCTGAAAATCAGATGAGTCATTGGGCGGCACGAGATGTTTTTGAATTACAACAATTTTCCCAGCTCCCAGCAAACATAGCAGTATGCAGAGCCAAGGTAAAAAGCAGGAGCTGAGAAGTGTATTTCTCTTGCTGTTGTTCTTTAACCTCGGTATTTTCTTTTTTAAACATGGCTGTTCATTGTTGACCGCTATGAGTGATCAAAACAGTTACTGGAAGATGGTGCCTACAGCAGACTATTAACACAGTGAATATTTCTGTACCAAGGGAGTGAGAAGATTATTATGGAGGTTTCACTGAAAAATACTTATATGTCAGATATGCCAAGGATGTGCATTCTCATATCCTTTTGCTGCATTTTTTTAAAAAGCAACAATCAGAATGGAACTATAGTATGCAAACATCCTCTGCATGTTCATTTCATACATTAAATCAGAAGTTTAAATCAATATGTTTCTTTCTGTAATTTCCCCTTCTTGCATCTCTTTGTCACAAGTACAACTTTAGGACTTACGAGTCAAAAGGTTATGATTATAGCAGAAGCCTTTTTTTTTTTTTTGAAGAATGTCTTACTTTATATGATTCTTAAATGTGTATCAGCTGTCCTATTGTATAAACATGACAAGCCTGTTATATTTGGTTCCTAGGTTTCTGTCCTTTCCTTCAAAACCCTTTTTATTCTATGTTCTTCCCCTTTGGTTCCTTTTTATTTGTCAGCTTTCACATCCTCCGTCTAAGTCACACTTTCCATAGAATTTATCTTCTGGCTATATTGGTAATTGCCACATCACAGACATTGTACTGTCAATCAGTTTCTTGAAACCTCTCCCCCCTGAGAATTTGCAGTTTACTGGGGAGAGGGGGCAAAGTTAGTGGGGAGATCCAGTGAAATCCTGGGTCTTGAGATAGATTGAAGTAATTTAGAAAAGATTTTCAGTCCTACAGTGACAGGGAGACAAGTCTTTCCCTTTCCCTTTCCAAAAAATTGGCATAGATGTTTCCCACTGTATTCCCACAGAATATTATTGCTGTGAATTTCATCACATTCTGCCCCGAAGCAACAAAATTACAGGCACCTTAAAAACCCAGATTTTAAAGAATGCAGCTTGAAAAGCTCTGCACTGATTACTATTACATGAACCACAATATAGTGAAAGATCCAGAGCCTCCCTTGATGTGGCCTTTGCTGACTTTAAATTAGAATTTGATTTGATTTCAAGGCCTCTCCTATGGGCGAAACTCAAAGGTCTTGGTGTTGACTCGAGAATACTGTTTCTAATCCAAAGGTTGTTGAATGATTCCAGGATTGGAATATGTTGTGTCCCACGGGACCTTCTATCAAAGCCAATTCCTGTACATAGGCGAGTTATGCAGAGTTGTATCCTTGCCCCTTCCCTGTTTAATGTATACAAAAACTCATTGGCTAAGGAACTTTTAGACATAAGCTTTCATCCCCCCAGAATTGCAGAAACATGAATATTCTGTAATCCTTTATGCAGACAATGCAGCCATTATTTCTAGAATGCCAGCTCGCCTTAGGCACACTCTTAACACCTTAGCATGCCACTCTAGGGAATACCAGCTTGCAATAAACTACCAGAAGACCAAAATATTGCTGTTCACTAAAACATTCATGTGATGTGTAGTAGAAGGTCAAAGAGATGGAGCAGGTAAGGGCTTTTAAATACTTAGGTATGATATGCGCACATATTGACTCTGTGGTCTTGCAGGCTTGAAGAAGATTTTCAGCCGTTCTAATTTTTTTTTTTTTCACAATAAAGGTAGGGAATGTATCCCCACAGCTTTAAAACTACTCACAGCTAAATCTCTGGCTCTCTGCTTTATAGTTCCCAGCTGTGGCCCTACCTAAGTTATGGGTTGATGGAAGTGGTGCAAACTAAGTTTACCAGAGCACTGTTTCACACGCCAAAATGCATACCCAATGTGATCTTGAAGTTTGAGACTGGCCAAAAGAGGGTTGAGTTAAGAGTTTGGCTATTAATTATTAATTATTGTCTCAAGTGCCACTGTTTCCTAGCTGGAACTGATTCTGCCTCTCCTATCTGATAAATTTCAATCTTCATGGTTTTAAGTAATTCTAAAAAAAACCCCTTTATTCTTGTGGCCTTTCTTTTGAGTACTTCTTGAATTCACTCAGGTTAAGAGGGACATTAGAGAATGGCTCCTTGACACTGATACAGTAATCACAATGATAGAGGTCTTATTCCTAGTTCTACCTCAACCCAGTTTAACCATACCAGATGGAAACCAGCTAATTATATCAATACTCCCCATTACAATTAAGGTTCTTTTTACAGTCAGATTCAATAGCTTTCCCCCAGCACTTTTAAATGGGAAATTTAGTAAGGTTCCTATAGATAGTTGAACTTGCCCTTGTGGTGAGGGTTCAATTAAATTCATCCTTCACATGGACTTACACTGTTCATTTTATAATGATAGCCAAAGAAGAGTAACTTTTCCTCTGTTGTCATATGCTCTGGGTTGACCTGAGGAATTTTATGTTGACTTCGGTTAGATAAGAAAAGACTTATTACTTATAACATAGTGAAGTTTTGTATAACAGCAGTAAATGTGCATAAACAGTTGGTCTTAGGCTTACTTTCAGTAATTATTTTCTATTTGTGTTTTAATAATTCTTTTCAGTTACTTCTATGATTACTACCCCTGATTTTTAAATTGTATAGGGTGATTTATGTATGTTGTCAAATTACTTTATTATAAGCTGAATATTTACTTCCCCTTTTAGGTTTAGATAGAAATTTTATTGAATAATTTTAGCTCTAATAGTGTACTGCTGTATCACTTATTTTATTCTGTCTACTCAGCCATATTTGTACACTTGATTTTATTGTACTCTTTATTTTTTTCTTTATTCTTTATGCTTGTTAGTGGCCAAAATTAAGTCTCTCTAACTAAATGAGCCACATTTTATTCCCACATATATGGGGTGTCTACCAATTTCATCCCATTCTGTTGGAAAACAAAAATTTACAGTCTCTCTTTTTCTGTTAGATTACAGGAGAACAAAGCTCAATTCTTTTAAATACAGCTCTCTTTCCTGCCTGTGATCAACCTTGAATCAAGCCTCTGAAGCAGATCAGGTTGCGTCTATACAATTTTAGTTCTTAGTTACAGTGTATATATAAAATATAGTAATTATAATAGAGAATAATCAAAATTCATAGGATATGTGGAGATTTTCAAAAGCTAAGAAAGCAGAGGAAGCAAGAAGCTTTCTTTTGGATTCGTAGACTGAGTCACCTGCTTCTCTGACTCCACAATCCTTATTGTGGCCTTGAGATCTTCCCTTTGTGTTGATTCCTACTTTTCTGTCTCCTTTGTGATCTAGTTCACTCACTTCACCAGTATGGGAAACATTTAAATCTGTGATGTAGCATTTTTGTAATTGTTGTTTCATGCCAGTGGTTCTTGTTTGTGAGGCTATAATCATGTTGGACTCAGATGAGAAGCAAATTGCAGAATCAGAGTGGTTGGTAGGAATCATGTTTTGTTAGAGGGATATCTGTATCCCTCCATTTATGGAAGGAAATTCATGTCTCTCATGCTTTCTGTTTTTCTTTATTTATTGCGTAGGAGTTCTTAACAGGAAATGAAACCTCAATCTTGATGGAAAAAATTGCCTGGTGATTTCGTTTACCATCTTTACCACATACTTTAACAAACCTAATAATCTTTCTGCAATCTTTAATTCTATATCTTTAGTATAAGGCTAATTTTCATGTCCTCTGTTTACTTGTTGATGCATTGTTTACTTCCTCAGGGAGAAATGGGTGATTTTGAAATGGATATGGCAATGAGGGAGGCTTCCAAAGAGGAAATGATTG
The DNA here is from genome assembly GCA_030867105.1 of Liasis olivaceus. Lineage (NCBI taxonomy): Eukaryota > Metazoa > Chordata > Lepidosauria > Squamata > Pythonidae > Liasis > Liasis olivaceus. The sequence continues at coordinate 200,673,125 of CM061348.1, forward strand.
TAGTGATATGTGATTTCAATTAACATTATAGAAACCATCATGACAAAGAGGTTTAATTTTTTTAGATATTTTAAGTGACTATGCCCTAGAACAGTCAGTCATGGAACCAACCAGAAGGGAAGCAATGGTGGACTGAATACCAAGCAATGCCCAGGATGTAATGTGTTGGTTAAATGATTAGAAGGTTAAGTACAGTGCTATAAGATTTAATTTATATTTAACATTGCCGCAGAAGCTTAGCACAGTCATATTTGACTTAAAAATAACACTTTTCAAAAATGATGGTGACTTGTAAGAAGGAATTTGAAAAGGGAAAGTCAATAGGGTTGTTCCTAGAAGATCACGATTAAAAAAAAAAACTTGGATAGAAGGAATGGCATAGGTCAGGAAAGTGTTATCAAGTCTAAAAGGTTCACAAGTTAACCATCAGGAGAACTAATTGAGAAAAGAAGGCTACTTAAGGAAATGGAAGTATTGCCAAATGAGGTTCACAGATTTGCACTACAGAAATGCAAAATAACAAAGGATGCAAAGCTCTAGAAATTCATATTGCTAATCATAATGTTAAAACATCTATCTAGAGCGGTGAACAGTCAGTTACACTAGAGGAATTAAACTGAGTACAGTACTAGTAGAAAATGAGCTCATAGAGAAAACTGAATTAATTTTTGGTGTCTGTTTTCACTGTACATGTTGAAGAGCAGATTTTCAGTGTCAAAAGTGATATTTTCAGAAAATGGGTCTGAGGGCTAAAAAAACAGGTTCCAGTGCAGTGGGTTGGGCAACGGTAATACAATAAGGAATGGAAGAAGTTTCCAAAAGTCATGGGATTATGAGAATATTCTGTACTCTTATCATGTGAATCCTTCTGGTAGATTAACAGAGCCTACAGATGAACGTGGTAAATGTAGTAGCAAAGCAAGACAGGCTTTTGAGGGCCTAGTGTGCTGCACCACAGAGGAGGGGCAAGTGACAAAATGATGGCAATTAAGTATCAACTTGGTTAGGAATGGACACCTTGATTGGTCATTGTCATACTGACATTTCCTGACTGGAGAGGAACTTGTCAGACAAGAGAGAAACAGGGTTCATGCTTTTGGATGCTTAGTTTTACATTCTGAGTGAGGAGCAGTGCTGCCATTAGTCCTTTTTCTGAGAAAGGAGATATTATTATTCTCATTTTTCAGTTAGGAGACTCCTGCAGATGATAGTTGGTACTATCACATGCCTTGTTTCACATGCAGAGGGAGCTAAAAAAAAATCCTGAATAAGGATGAGATGCAGAGGTAACTACTAATTGGCCACCCCTATTTAACAATATATGTTATCATCTCAAAATGTTTAGCTGAATATTACGCCAGAGATATGTTATGCCCAGTTTAATGTAAAACTGAGGGATTCTTTTCATTTAGATGAAACTCTAAATACATTTGTGTATAAGGACATTTGTGTTTATGAAACTATAGATAAATTTGTCATTGCTTAATATGAAGGTTTGTATACTTTTAAAAATAGATCAAGGGGCAACAAGTAAATAGTTGTTCAAAATGTATACTTAGGGTCAAAAATAATAATTCTGTGAGGGACAGTTAAATAAAATATGCATATTTTCAATGTCCACCAACGTTTTATTATGCTTGTATTACTGTACTACTAACATTAGAACTGTGTTGATGCTAAAGCCATCAAATCTTGATTAATCTTAGTAAATGGATGTTGGAGATTTATTTCCTTTAATGTTCTTTTGCTTTAAATGTAGCCTGCAAACTCATAAAAATCAGCAAACATAGAAGTAATTCAAGCTTTTTTGGAGTCAGGGGAAACATGGTTCACTTTCCAGGCCACTTTGAATTGAATGAATTGGGTCCCTTAATTAATCTCCTAAAAACTATCTGTGTTAATTGGCAAAAACAGCTTCTAGGGAAAAGTCTTTAACACCTTTCAAAATTACAAGGAGATATGGGTCCACCTTGCTTGGGTGGGGCTGCAGAAATCTGGATGAGCAGTACATGGCAACAAAGACAAAATCTATAACTTGCCCAGATTTTTGGAGCTGAAATCTGGTAGCCCTGTATTTGGGCCCCTAAGCATAAGCATATACACACCAGAGATAGCCTTGGTAATAAAAAGAAAAAAAAATACTTTGCCATACACACACACGCGTGCACACACATACAAACAGAGAGTTCATATAATTGCATTGTGCATTACAGTTAATTTGTTGTTTTAATGCACAGTCACAAAATGTATACTATGCCCCTTGGTTATATAGCCTCTTTTTTCTGTCAATTGCTTGTTTTCAACTTAAGTTTACTTAAAGTTTCACTGAAAAGAAATATACAAAGATACCCATTGAATTGAGGATTAATCACTATGGCAACTGAAATGTGACTGAAAAGGGGGAGGATGTGTTTTCCCCTCAGCTTCCTGCCAGCTGTCATATTCAACTTTTGCGGTATGAATCCAGTCCAAAATATAGACGGTGATCAGTGCTAAGAAACTATATCTGTATTTTTATAAATTGGTACAAGTATCACACTATAAAAGAAGACTTAATCCCTTGAATTGGATGACAGACACTTGGCACACTTGACAGTGTTTGACAGAGAAATAACAGGCTGCTTTGTAGTAAAACCTGGATTAATGATAAACCCCTCTTTATGTTATTGCGATGTGGTGTAAATGAGAAAAAAAGTGTCCTTTTTCTGCCTAGTGCAGGTTTAAGTGCTCTGCAGAATACTGTACATAAAAAAACTAGCGTTATTAAGAACTTCTTTTTCTGGCTCTTGTGTTTTGTATTACAAAAGTACTTTTCATCGGTCACATAAACAAAAGGCTTTGTTAGCTGCATTAGGTTTGAGTACTGAGCATTTGTCCCAGACTTGGGTTCAGCAAGAAAGCTGAATATGGGAGAAGAACCCACGAATTTCCGTTGAACTTTTTGATCCATGACAATGAAAAGCTGTGGTTTCAAAGAGAAAAAGAAAAAAAGAAATCAGAAAAACCTCTCAAAAGCATTTTTTCATATAAACTTGAATTTTTCCAGAGTGGATAATAAGGAGATAAGCTGTATGTTTTAAGTCACGTCAGTAATGCTAGTTTTAATCTTGCTACTGTACTGCACACTCACTTATCAACTAGTTTTCCCTAGTTACTTAGTTTAATGATAAATTAGCATTTTAATTAGTCTTTTAATGATAATTTGTTCATTAAAGAATTTGAATTTGTTAATTAAGCTTTTCTTGAATCTTCTTGACAACTATGACTAAGTTACAAATGTATGTTAGAATAAGTAAGTATAGCTTTACTTAGGGGTGTAGGAAAGGAAAGTAATCATTTTAATCTTGACTTGATTTCCCAATCTTTTGGTGATTATTAAAAACCAGAAAAATAGAGAAAGATTTGCCCTTGACTTAGCTTCTGCCATGTTTACTTTTTTTTTTTATAATATTTTATTGAGATTTTAAAAATACATATTTAAAAGTTAGAAATGAAAAGGAAAATTTGAAATACAAAATATAAAGAAAAGGAAAAGAAAAGGTGAGGTAAAGTAAAAGAAGAAAAGATATGAAAAATCTTTTTCATTAACTTCCAATCTATCTCTGGTCTTAGAAATAATAAGGCTATCATAAGTGCTAGTTTTTAATACATTAAATAGGAATAATTCTTTGTCTAAATATATCCCATTACATTTATAATCTAATCTTCAAATCCCCATGTAAGCTTTACCCCACCTGCATTTTGCAAATAGTCCATCAATGGTTTCCATTCTTTAAGGTAGTATTTGTTTGAGTTTTCTTTTAATAGGCAAGTCAGTTTGTCATTTTCTGCCATATCCATCAGTTTTAGCAACCATTCTTGTATTGTTGGTAGTGTCTGGGTTTTCCAAAATTGTGCATAAAGAAGTCTTGCTGCGGTAATCATGTATTGAGTAATTCTAATAAGATGTTTTCCTATTTGAAAGTCCATTATCCCCAACAGGAATAATTCCGGTTTAAATGGAATCTGTATTTGTAGTATGCTCTGCATCAACCTTTGTATTTGAATCCAAAATTTCTTTGCAATTTTACATGTCCACCACATATGGTAAAACAACCCCTCTTGTTGGTTACATTTCCAACAAACATTGGAAATTGTCCCATACATCTTTGATAGTCTTTGGGGTATCATATACCATCGATACATCATTTTATAGAAATTTTCTTTCAAGGTATAACATAAAGTAAATTTTAATCCTTTAGACCACATATTTTCCCATTGCTGCGTATGTATATTATGACCAATATTTTTTGCCCATTTAATCATGCATTCTTTAACTTGTTCTTCAACCATTTCTTCTCTCAACAATAATTTGTACATTTTTGCTATTAAATGTTCATCTGTTTCACATAATTGGATTTCAAATTCCGATTTATTCTGTTCAAATCCAAATTCTATTTTATCAATTTAAAATTTTTCTTTATATTGCATATAAGAAAGCCATTGAAAGGTATATCCTTCTAAAACCAATTGTTCTTTTGATTTAATTTTATATTCTCCTTGTTCTTTTTCTAATAAGTCTAATATTTTTTCCAGACAATTCCTATATTGACTTCAGAAGCACTTTTTAAACAATGGCAATGTGACATCTCTAAGTTTATATGGCAAGGGAAAAAAACAAGAATGAAATATAAAGTTTTACAAGACGTGAAAGAAAGAGGTGGTTTGGGTCTTCCCGATTGGAAATTTTAATATGTAGCTTGCTGTTTAGTATGGCTTAAAGAATGGATTACCTTGAGAAATGAAAACTTGTTAAACTTGGAAGGCCACAATTTGAGATTCGGATGGCATGGATATTTGTGGTATGATAAAGTTAAAGTTAATGTGGACTTTAAAAATCACATTAGAAGATCTCTATTAAAAGTTTGGAATAAATGTAGACCACTTTTATGCCCTACGATGCCGATGTGGACCTCTACACAAGAAGCTTCCTATAGAACTGAAACAAGAGATAAAGATAAATGGATGAGCTTCTGCCATATTTACTGATACTTTCTTACATATACTATGCAAAGGATCAGAACGTCATAAGTAGGTTGTAGTGGAATAGGATTTGATTTCATTTAGTAAACATTTTAAGAAAGGAAAGTGAAGAACTAAAGTATATTGTAAAGTACATTGCATCAGAGCATTGAATATGTACAGTGTGTATATATTGGACTATTGGTCCAATTAATTCAGTAATACTTATATTGGCAGCAACAAGCCAAGGTTTCAGATAAATCTTATTCAGTCTCACTTAATTCTTTACTCAAGAACTTTAATTAAGAAATGACTTCCCCCTTCATCACAATAAGTATAAACAATTTTAGTAAACACTTTCTCTTAAAATACTACAAATGCTCTCTTCTTCACATATGTCATGTCTTATCTATAAACAAATCTCTAAAGCCTCATTGTTCATTCCTGGTCAGCAAAAGTCCATTAAGGGTTACCAGAGATAACAACATATCTATTTTAACCTTGATCAAATAAACCAACTTTACATTCCTTGCTTTTACTTTTAACAATCTTGATCTTTTTGTATTTCTTTCCTTTAGTTTTAACAATCTTGACCCTTTATCCCGGAAGGTAAAGTCCTGGAACTTGATTTCTTCTCGTTTGTTCTTTGTCCCTTCTCACAAAATTCTTCACAACTTTAACAAGTTTCTTTTGTAAATTCAGTATAAGAAAATTATTCAGGTCACTCTTTTGTTTTGGTAACACATCAACCGGTTTCATCTGTATATCAAGTATAGCATCTCCTTCCACATCATTCCCATAGCCCGTCATTTTTATATCCACTTTCAAATCAGACTCAGTCTTGTCTGATAAAGCTTCCTCCTTTTCCATATCATCTTCCAAACACAGTCTGTCTATAATGGCATACATTTTTAAAATTAACTTCTGGGTTCATTGTTCACAAATATCTTTCAATACATCCAATGTTAAAGTATTCTGCTCCATTCTGTATTAGTAAGTTAAATTTAACTGCTCTTCTCCTTTAATTGTAATCTTTAATTCCTTCTGGTTCCCTCTAGGGTCCAGCCTTCAAACTCCCATCTTATCATATATGTTTTTTCAGTAATGAAAACAACCACATTTTCCCATGGGAAGGATTCTTATAATTAGCTTCAAAATGAAGGAAACTCACCCAATGGGGTAAAACTGTTATGAAGGTTCCTAATATTCAAAAAGCAGTTAACAAGCAATTTCCAAAGATAATTAAGAAAGGAAGTATGTGAACCCTGTGTCCTTTTTAAAGGCACTGAACTGCAGTGTGGACAAAGAAGATGATCCCTCATCTTCCAGTGTCCTAAACCCGCTGCAGACCTCTATTTTGTGGTCTCCTTGTGAGGAGTGGCTGTTTGGAGCACTTGTGGGCGATTCCACTCCTCTCCTTGTCCAGTGAGGAACTGCAAAGAGTCTGTCCGTTCACTGGCTCTTCATTCTGCCGCACTTCTTATCACAAGAAAAGGTGGCATGTGAATAATGGTAAACAAATGAATAAAAACTGTTCTATATACCCAACTATGTAACAGACACAATTCAAGCCTAGCTATCAGCTGCCTCAACATAGTTTTTAGTTTTGTCGTTTGTCTTTGCATTTGATTACTGTAGTTTTATTATTGCATAAGCTTTGTACAAAAATACAAAATAAAAAATATAAATGCAAGGAATAAGATACAGTGTAATTAAAAAAAAACATTGTAAAATGAAGTGCATTGTAGCATTGCTTTGCACTATGCATTGTGCACTGTAACATTGTAAAATGAAGCGTGCTCTCCCCCTTCCCTTCATTTTTTCCCCCAATCACTAACTCCTACTTTGATATTTATACTTTACTTTAACCTTTTACAGTTGTTGCTTATAACTAATAGGTACTTTTTTCAGTTGTTCTTAAATCAATTTCTTTCCTTTCTTCAAAAGCCATTTCTAAATCTCTTAGCTGATCTTGCTGGGTATATTGTGTTGCATGTAAGGGAGCCAGTCCTGCTTGACTTTGGTTAGACTTCTGTTGTAAATATATACAGTCAATTTCTCCATTGTCACATATTCTCCAATTTTGGTCTGCTAGTCTTGTATCATTGGCCAGGTTTCTCTTTTCCAGTATTGTGCCAAGTGTCACTGTCAGCATATATCTCAATAAATTGTGATACTTTTCATTTATACCCTCTGGAATTATTCCTAATAAAAATATTTGTGGTTTCAATTCAGGTTTTATATTCAAAATTCCCAGAATGTTTTGATGTATTTTTTTTCTTTTTTGCTGCAACACTTAATTAGGTTCATACTAGAAGAGTTTTGAATGAATTCACTCTTTCTGTTTATAAGAATTACATATTTTAGTTTGCAACATTTTTCCAAAGATGGCCAGGAAAGTAACTAAAGGACATCTATTTATAGGAAAAATGTGGGGGAAAAGCCAAGATGGTGAAGTGGGTAAAGGGTTGGATTATTTATTTATTTCTTATATTGTATGCTGCCTCAGTCACAGAAGTGATTTGAAGCTAGTCACACTATCCCAGTCTAGCCTCTAGGAATCACATGAAGGGAGATCCTGATGTAAGGTGCTTAAATTTCTAAGGAAAATGTAGGATATATTTTAAATAAATAAGTACAGGTATAATTAATTGGTATATAAAGATAAGAAAAAATAGGGTGTTAATTTTGTGAACACTGCAATCCAGTACATCGGTGATAAAAGAAAACAATTGTCAAATGACAGAGTCAGGTTTGCAAACAAAACAAATAGTTCAGTTTATTAATACACACACACACACATACATATATATAGTTTTCATAGGAAAAATATGAGCTGGGAAAAAAAAGACATTGTAAGAGTTGTGAATGTACCCTCCTTGACAGTGGACAGGCTTAAACAATCCCAGATGCTCAAACGTCCCCAATTCATATCTAAAGGGAGAGATATTCTTTGTCAGAGGCATAGACAGATATCTCAGCACAGCTCCCTCTGCTATGTATAGAGTTTTTTTAAAGATAAAAATGTAGTTGAACTAGGGGGAAGGTGGGAGAAAAAGGGTGGACATGACTAGGAGGTTCACCATCTCCTCAGCAGCCTCTGATTAAGGTGGATCTCCCCAGAAAGCTGGAGATAGTCCAGATAGACGGAGCAGAATAATTTTGCTTCAGAAAATGTTTAACTCTAGAAATGGTAAAAATCTACCCACAATTTTGCATTAGATTCTTGTTTGATTTTTTCTGTGTGGTGCTAATTAAGCTTTATTGTCTCTTGCTCTTATTTACAAATTAGGATACTGAGTGTGAACCTCAGCTTTGCTTTCCAGCCTTTAGGCTGGACAGAAAAAAAAACCCTATTTATTTATTTATTTATTTATTTATTTATTTATTTATTTATAATTTTCTGCATATCTCCCATCTCTTCAGGACAAAACATTCACTGGTAGCACAGCAGCACCATCTTGTGGTCTGCCTGGCTCAGTACATATACTTTTTGTATTTTTTTTTTTAAGTAAAGTGGATTTCATATATCATATCTTTTCTTTTTTAAAAATAAAATTTGATTTTGTTTATGTCCTATGAGATTGATTTATTTCCTGGGGGTAGGTTGACCTCTTGTTCCAAACCTCCAAGCTACATGGCCAGGAGGTTGCATTATAGTAATTCTTCAATTTTTTAACCTTCATTTTTACCTTTTAAATACCAAAAAATCAAAACATATTGTGACAACTGATTTCACACTGGGATTTGAGGGAAAATGCCAGGTGATGTGCCCTTGGATAGTAGGTGCTGGCAACAAAACCTGTCAAGCCACCACTCCAAGGCAAGAGATGAGACCAGGAGGCTTCTGGGACAGTTGGTTTGAGACCGTCAGCATTTCATACAAGAGGCTTAGCTGTTTTGCTGCAGTAAGATAAGCATCTAGAAATTAATTAAAATGATTTTGGAAAGGCATTGACATTCAAGATGTCAAGATCTCAAATTAATTATCCTTTAGCAAAGGTTCAAACAGCTTGCGCAACTTTTTTTTTTCTGATTTGAGCTATCAATATTGCTCTGAAATTTGCTGATTTCAAGCCCTGTTTAAAAATAATGTCAACAAATTGTTACCTAATATTTTCGCTCTTATATAATACTATTTGAAATGTTTGAAAATGTGTTGATCTTCTTTTCTTGAAAGTCATTTGTGAACACTTTGCAGTTGTTAGCTTGATAGGCTGTCTTTCTTTGAATGTTTGACAAATTCAAATGAACCCAGTATCCCTGCATAGAAGACACAGTTAGTGGGTTTGTTTATCTACCTCAGTGTTGTCCAAACTTGGCCACTTTAAGATGGGTGGACTTCAACTCCCAGAATTCCCCAGCCAGCCATGTCCACTCATCTTAAAGTGGCCAAGTTAGGACAACACTGAGCTAGCTGTTTTTTTCTCCCTCCCTTCCAATACTACTTCAGGGATAATTTATGATTGCTTAAGCTTATTCTGCCTTTAGTCTGAAATATATTCTGTTTACAACTTTATTATTTAGCCTTCGGGCAGAAATCTAACAGTTAATTTTGAGAAGTGTCTTTCAAGAACAGACCAGCTTTGCAAGCACATTTGGCAGTCTTTTTTTCCCCCTTCAATTTACAGATCCCATCTGTAATAATTTATTTGTACTAAAAAGAACAGCATTAGTTTTAACAACAATTTTATTCCCTTAAAGACAAGAAAGATTGTGGCTTCTAGTCTACTTACAAAACTTGGCTATTTTCCAAAAAAATTTTTAAATGCTACTTTTCTGTTTAACAGATGTGTGGGTTGGTAGTGTTTAATGAATAAGGTAAATAAATGACCATTCTGAGGTTTCAGAATTCTTTTAAGAAAGATATGATTATTTAGTATATTTGCTTTCCATTAATTCAGCAATGAGATATTAATATACTTTTAAATTCCTCAATGGCTTATTTAAGACTGTAGGAATGAGGAATTGCTATCCTAGTAAAATAGGATTTTGCTCACTAACACCTTTTGATTTACAGAAAATCAGGGTTATAGAACCAAGGTAGGTATTCAACATCCAGCCTAATCAGATTAGTTAGGTTTTCCCATTGTGCCATCTTGCTGATTTTATCATCCTTCTTCTCTGCCTCCAGGAGAGGCAGTACTGGACCAGATGGATCAATAATGTAACTTGTTGTAAGACAGTTTCACATGAACTATTTTAATGATATAAGCCACTTTCAGCATCTGTGAAATGATAACTGAGGTCCCAAACAAGATGATCAGGGTACTAGTATACTCACAGAAATTTCCTTTGGAACCCACCATGCTTCTTCCTCCACTGGCTTTTTACAGATTTAAAAAGATTTTTTTTTTTTTAAATGGGTTAGCTGGCATGTTGTAAAGCAGAGTTCCAACCTCCTGCACTATCTTTATTTTCATTAATGCCTTTAGGTCCCAAAGGGACCCCACTTGCTTTCTTTAAAAATAAAAATGATATTGTCTGCTAGTTTGCTTTGCCCATCTGCCCAGAAAAAGTATAAAGGTGTATAGTAAAAGTAAAAAGGTAAAAGAGCATCCTGGAAGAGGGGGTGGGACTAGAGGTGGTGGGAAGCAGCATTTTGTTAGTGCCCCCCTCCATCTGCCATTTTTCATAGCGCCTGCCCTATGGAACAGCCTATCCCCTGCACAGATCTGACGGGCCCCTACCACCCAGAAGGCCATTAAGACCTGGCTGTTCTCCCTGGAATTGGGCCAGGATGGGAGTTGATCCCAGCATGTGTATATTTGGGATAGAAATGTTATGGTGCCCTGTTTGCATTAAATGGAATTAATTAATTAAATTAAATTAAATAAACACAAAAAAATAAAGATGCCCTTGAGTGAAACCCAGCCTTTGGTGACTACTTCTATACAGTTTTATTTTATTTTATTCCATACAGTTTTATCTTATTATTAAAAGCGATTTACTACTGCCTTCTTTTAGGATGTTTTTTCAACTTTACAGTTTGATCAGTGGCCCCCCAATTTCCCAGATGGTCTACCATCAAATACCAGGCCTAATCCTACTTAACATTTAAAGTCAGCTAGGTGTCAACAAGGTCTAGTGTAGATAAGTATTGAAGTCTAAATTGGGTTGGTGTTAGTTGAAAGTAGTTGGGGTGAAAGGCTAGAAACCAGGAGACTATGAATTCTAGTCCCACCTTAGGCACGAAGCCAACTGGGTGACCTTGGGCCAGTCATTCTCTCTCAACCCTAGGAAAGAGGCAATGGCAAACCACATCTTGCCAAGAAAACTGCAGGGACTTATCCAAGCAGTTGATACTGACTCAAAGGGGGGGGGGGGGGGAAATGAAACTAACCTAGACAAGATATGTTGCCTAGTTAAATCTACTCTGGATTCCTACAGGTTCTTTAAAGATGCAGTTTAAGAAGAAACTGCAGTTGGTCTAAAATGTAGCAGGAAAAATATTTCTTCAGAATGTCTGTTAGTTTATATTTGCCAGTTTTGTTCCTTCTGTTTCTTGCTTGTTTCAGAGATCAGTTTAAAAAGCTGATATTAAAATAGACCGATTAAATGTTGGTCCATTTAAAGTCTTAAGTTGTATGAAAAATGACTTTCTTCATATGGACCAGCCCAAATCCTAAATTTCTATACCACTACCATTGAAAGTATAATGAGTGGGGAAAAGGAACGTTCTCTTTCCAATGGAAGTGGCAAAACTGAAATGTTCACAGATCAGTTGGGCATCTCGTGATGTAAAGTAGATTTTAGAATTGGCAATCATTCCTGTTTCATCTTCAAATGTCTTTATGATAATTTTAGTTTAATTTTACTTTTTGTGTTTAATGCTTCTATTTACTTTTTTGTTTACTGTTACTATTCTTGTCTTTTTAAGGTAAGTTTTATTCTATTGTATTGCCTATTGTTTACTGTTGGTACGCTTTATGAGTAGCACTTGCGAAAAAAAGTGGGATATAATTGTACATAACTGATTTCTCAAAAGCTACCTATTTCTTTTTCTTCCTCCTTTGTATATGAGTTTGGGGAACAGCTCTGCTCAGTTTCATTGCAAAGTAAACATTAAGTTCTCATAATTGAAAGTGATAACTTTTCAGAGTGGCTAAGGTTTAGGTGACATGTTAACACCAATTAAAAGTCAATAGTCCAACTTCCCAATAGAAACATCAAACAGATGTTGGTGAATCCTGTGGTGATAAGCTCAAAATCATTTTGTCCTCTGATAAGAAAATTTATAAGGAAAAAAGCAAGCATAATATGAGAAATAGTGCAGGATAAAATAAGATGACAACTGTTAAAATATTTTATTTCAAATTCGGTTTAGAAAAGCAGAGAGAGTCCTGAAGATGTTTCATCAAGGAGAAAAAATGTGAAGAAGGATCATTTAGCAAGTAAAACCAGCAGGCCTTCTCTTCTTTATATTACACATCCGGTACACCAGAAGCAGAAGAGGATTCACCGGATAGACTCAATTACCTTTCTGCTTGGAAAAACACCTAGACAAATCCGCAGGTGAGATTACAATGCTGGATTGTAAAGTTTTAAGTGACCTCAGATTTTCTGAGTTCTGTTTAAATTGTATTGAACAAGATTTTATTCCTGTTCAAGTTTTATTTGGAATTATCACTCGTTATATTTTGCAAAGTGTTTAGAAATATTTGTCATTACAATTATAGCTTTTTGCAAAATAATGCAAGCACCACCAATAGTTTATATCGCTTAATTTTTGGTGATCTTGCTTAACATGCAGGTGCATCCTGAAATTATTCTGTAATAGTTTAGTGTAACAGAATTTTGTCTTTACTGAAATGAATTTAATGATGTTTGGAATTGAAAAATTTTAGAGATTCCTTTATTCCCTCACACATTGTTAATAATATGAATTTATGGCTATGGCATTGTTTAGTATCCCTTCTCCATTGGTAATAGCTGCAAAGTCTTCTACCAGTAGTATGTAGGAAAAATTCCAGAGATTGAGCTGAGTGAAAAGCCTGTGCTCTAACCCTGAGCAATTGCAGTATAGATATTTAATTATAGCATTTGATCTACCTTTTGGAAAGTGACTGTTGAGAGAAGGCTAGGAAACAGAACACCTCTATTTCATTTATGCTGACCTCATGTGGATTTGGAAGAAACTTCTTATGAAGTCTGCATTGGCTGAGAATGTTGTAGTTCATTTCAGAATCACTGCATCATAAATTTATTAGCCTGATCACTAACATCTTCTTTTCCTGAAGTGAATTACTCCCCTCCCATCTGAAAATCTCCAAAATTGTTAGGGTAGAAAACAAAGCAAAGTGGTAGCCTTGGAATACTTTCTTTGATGTGGAGATTTTCATATGGGGCAGATTTAGGTTAATGTCTTCCCGTATGGGGCCTTTGTCATTTCAGAAATACAAGTAAGAAATAGCCTTTAGAGGCTTTGTACCTCTCTTCAGCCTTCCATATTCAGGAATCCAGACTGATGCTAGTCTCCATAATTGACAGAGATGTTCTTAGCATTCACTGCAGTCAGTAACCTAGTTAAGGAAACATATAAGCATTTGAGATCATTAGGTCTTAATGACACTTCTGTAATGAAATAAATTTCTTTCTTGAATTGGACCAATTATATTTTAAAAAGCAATTTGTTTTGTGCAAATTAGGGCACAAATCATACTTTATTTACTATAAAGTAAATATAGGGCACAAATACTACTAAATTTACTATAATAAATTTAGTAAAAGCAGAATTGTTAAAGTTACAATCAGTATAAATGGTAATAAGATAAAGATAGAAACCAGGTGGAGGGGGAAAAGACATTTTAGCAGGCGCTTTGATATGATCTCTGAAACAAATTTGCTGCCAGAAGGCTAGTGGTTGAAAAAAATTGGCTTGTGTTTCCCCGGGAAAAGTTCCAGAGCTTGGGTTTGCAGAAAATTAGGGAGCTTTTTCATGATAGTATTTTAATAAGAAGCAAGAGGAAGATTGTATATTGAGAGATGGGTAAATAAGTTTAAACAAATAGCTCTGTGGTATTTTTGTTCAGCCTGTAGGCTCTAACCACAGAATAGGTACTTTTATATTTCCTAAAAAAGTCTCCCTCCATCTCTCCCCAGTCATTGTTTGAAAGCTTGTTAAAGTTTCCTCCTCTCTTTGACAATTGCAGATCCATATATCATTATTTTTCAGGGCCTGAAAATGTCTATTCATCATAAGAAAGTTACTAAAAAAATTCTGCACCAGTTCAAATGCAGCCCCAAACCTCAGTGATCTCACGACATCACAAAATTTCCCTTGTTGGCCAATTCATGGTATAGTTCTAGCATTTTATAGCATGGTATAGTTCTAGCATAACCCATTTCATTTTTTGTTTTTATTTAAGCAAAATTCCAAAACGATATTTGCTGATTCTGGATTTCAAAGAATGATTTTAAAATTCATGATTTAGTAGCCATTCACACACCTTGGTTTAACACTTAGCATTGCATCTGAATTCTCTATATGATTTTTTTTTCTTTTTGGACCAGTCAAGAGAACTCTTTCCCTTACCTGTTTAATATTAACATCTTTCACTTGACTAGTCTCATAAGTGGAATGATAAAATCAGTGAATGATAAATCAAGGAATTCAGACCATGCTGTTAACTGTATCTCAACCTTTCTCTCTTCCAAAATAACTCACTGACCTAGATGTAGTCATAACATCAGCCTATTTACTTTGAGACTATTTTCACTACCCAGTCCTAACCTAGTTTTGAAAGAAGTGTCATTGATTAACCTTGATAATGGTTATCTGCTTTCCCTGCTTTTTGAAAGAAATAACTTTTCATCAATTGTTGCAGGAAGCAGTTTGGGGAGATGGCAAATCTTTTTCATAAAGCTCCTGTGGAAGAATTTGCAAAGTACATCACTCAAGCTACATCAGAAGAAAGACAGAAAATGTTGAAAGAATTTTACAGTGCAAAATATCCAGAGTTAAAAGATCTATTAAAAGTTGATGTCCCCGCTTCTGTTTCAAAAGGAAGTAAGAAAGGCAGTGTGTATAAAACCAAGTTCAGGAAAAAAAACTCCATTTGTAACCATGGGCAACTGAAGCCTGATCCTTCCACAGATCTGGGTGATCCAGGTACATCTGATGCGGAAGAAAAACAATTTCAGTATAAGCTTTCTGTACAGACTGCTGGGGGTCAAAATGAGGAAGATAAACAATTGCCGGTTGATATTCTCAAAGGCAGCATTAGTGGGAGAAACAGTCAGGCATCCAAAGACTTTATGGCATCTGAGTCACTAATCAGTAAATCAAGAATAATTGAGGGGCTGTCTGCAAGTAGTACTAAAGGACAGCCGAATTTGAAGGGGACACTGTCGCCCAAAAAACTCTTTATGTCTGAGTCAGAAAGCAGACAGGCTCAAATCTGCAAGAAAAATGCTGTTGCAGACTTGCTAGGAGACACCTCTATTTTAAATGACCTCTTCAAAAGTAATGAAAATAGTCCAGCCGAGATACCCAGGAGGCCTCTTAATGGGCCTGCCGAAAAAGCAGCAACTCGACCAAAAGATTTCTGGGACATGCTGAATGAAGAGAATGAGGAGTGTCTCCAAAGACTCACAGATGTGACAGCCATAGAGAAACTGTGTGAAAGAGTGTCTTTTGCTTCTTTGTCCAAAGAGAAAGAAGAGGGTGAGAAATCACTTTGGAAGGAAAATGACAGTTTTTTATGGAAAATAGATAAGAAACCTGACACAGCTGATGAATCTTTTTCTGGTATATAATGTGGAATTTAACTATTGGGAAAACAAGACAAAAATGTTCACAGGTGTCCTGAAGTTAAGTTTTATTCCCAGAACTGACTTAATGCATTTAGTTAATTTAACTTAATTAAATAACTTAATGAATTTCAAGCTTTTTTTTTTACTTTTTCTTTTTCAAGGATCCCTTCCTTTCAGAAATCTTTCAAAAGAAGATGTATTTACTTATTTTTAAGCCATTTTCTATCTGTTTTGAGGAAGTTGCAAGAAAGAAAAAGAAAAATATTTAAAAAGAATTGAAGAAACTCCAAAGACATTGAGTGAGGGCATTTCCCCCCCGTTTTCTGTTTTTTGCATGTGAGCTGGATCAAGTCGATCTGATTTGAAAAGGCAGTTCAATGAACAGCCTTTCTGCACATTTGCAAAAAGTGAATGAATCACTGGATCAGTTTGAAGGGAATCAATTTCATTTGATTCAAATTGGCAATCCAGTTTCAAAAGTTTATTCTATTTGGAGATTGTACCAAATTGTCTTGTAATTAAATCTCCACATTGAAATGTTCCCTTGTCTACAAAGTATTAACCTTCCCTGTATGAAAAAGCAGCATCATGAGCAGTCTAAGCAGAATCTCATTTTCTTTGCATGCAAGCTCTGAGGTCGCCCACATTCCTCCCTTTGTACTTGGTTAAGTTACGTGTATTTTGATTATGTATTTAGTGTGGTCAGGACACAACATGAAGAGCAGATATTATAATCTGATGCAATGAGAAACTATATTCTTTTAAATTTGTCATGCTCTGTTGATCTTTGGACCGTAGGGGTTTCTGTTACATTTCTGAAGTTGTCTGCTGCAGTTGAAAATTAGATTGGAACTGCATTGAAAACAATATAGGATGTGTTTGGACTTGAAAATAAAAGCAAAGTTATCTGTAAATACCTGGAAATCAGTGGTTATGTATCAATTGAATCTCACTTAGAATAGATTCATTAAAATAATGGGATTTTTACATTTAAATCTGAGCATTGTTAGGTTTGGATACAACTCAAAATGTTTTGAAAGTACTCAGTGAATAATAGGAGATAGTTGTACCCTACAACTCTGAGAATATTTGGGTAGACAGAAATTCCACTGCAGTGACTTTCATAGCAGTACAGGGCTGCAGTGCATGAATTACTATTTTTATCTGCTTAAAACTAAAAATTACCAGTGTATGAAAGTACGAAGATGGTAACTAGACCCTTGTCACCTTTTATGAAAAAATTGAAGTGTTGTGTTTTAATCAAATTAATTTAAAAGACCTCTTTAAAAAATAAAGTATTTTAATATCTGAAAGGAATAACTATTATTTATGTGAGGGATATCTTCTTGAGCCCATAAGAAATATGGATGTTAGAGTTTAAAGCATGTTAAAAAGACAAATCTGTCATAAAGTTCTACTATTCATCAAATTTTTATTATTTGAAATATTTGGTAACAGTATGCTTCGATGCCTCATGGAAGTAAATGAAAATCTCTCAGCAACCTTTGCTCAGTGGAGTTCATCCTTTCACTACAATACAGAATTTCTACAAATCAGCAAAAGTCACATTATGACATTGGCTATTTTACTTGTGTGTGTGTGTGTATTTTAAACTTACTTTAAAAATTGCATAACTGCATTTCACCATAGCTGGTACCTGAATTGCCAGGTGGTTGTGACAAGTAAATAAAAGATGATTAGGAAACTTTAACTTGGATAACATTACTGTAAATCATCTGTTTGAAAATAAAAATATTTCTTGCTTTAAGCCTTTTAAAGTGTAATTGTGTGTCCCCATGAAGTCTGTAAAATGTTTGGTTCTTGCATGGTTATTCTTCTACACTATATGATAAAACTGTTTAAAAATATCCCTTTTTGCCATTTATAGGCATATAGACTTCCTTGGGGGAAATAAATTGCACTAAGCTATATACCCATTGAGAGAAGATACATTAAAATACATTGGAATCATCAAATCATATAACTACATCAGAGACTGGCAGCCTAGAGACAACTGCATGAGATCTTGCAGATTGCTAAAATCTCTGGGGGAAGAAGTTGTGTGGGATTGCATGAAGGCACCCAGAACTTCAGGTTGATGAAGTTCAAGATTGGTGATCCCTGGAATACATTCAAAGTTTCCATGTGGAAGATGTGCATGCTAGTTATTTTACTCCCCTAATACTGTGTATGTATATAAGTACATATACATTATATGTAAATATAGTTTGTGTCTCCTTAATTCTGTGGCAGAAATAGATTGGTAAATGAAATTCAATATACATTACTTGACACATGAAAATAAATTAATGGCACATGGGGAAAAAGTGGAAATTGGGACCAAATTGCTAGAGCATCCCCAATTTCGCAAGTGCCCACCCCAGTTTTTCAGCTGCCATTTCAGGTCTGGAAGAGAAAAGATGCCCAGGGCAAGATAATTTACCTAATCATTCAATTTGGGTGCAAAGCATGGTTGAGGGGCCTTGCCTTAATCACATTTTGTCAAAGGTTCTGTGTTCAAATGGCCCAATAAATTAAATGGCCTACTATGCAGATGAATGCAGCCCTGTTGTTGGCTGAAGATATAAAGCTCAACAGTACCCAGTCCTCTGAGTAAAGTTCAGTATGAACACGACTCATATCTTTCTATGACACAGAATCTGTTTCACTTTGCCCAGCTTCTGTAGCAGAAAGCTGAATAGACAAAGATGTTCCTTGAAAGCAGGAAACTGGCAAACCAATGAGCTATCAAACCTCTAACCTTCCATCATTTTTGAATAACAGAGGAAGAATAATAACCCAACCGGCATGTTTATAAGTTCATATACTACACAAATTTATCTGAGACTACCATCTTATACCCAAGGTATTGTTTGTAATAAATTTAGTTAGAAATAACTCTATTTGACTGATTATGGTATTAAGTGCCATAATGCCCTATTTACTTCAATATTCATTGTGCAGCATAGATCTTAATGGACCATGTCATGGAAAGACTTCCCTAATGCAGAGTTTCTTGAAAGGAAACTGTTTTGATTTATATGGCTCCTGAATGTTTGGCAATTTCAGATTTAATGCTATATTAATACAGGGATTTGTGTGTGTTCTTGTCTTTGAGTTATTTTATGCTAGGGGAAGTTGTTCTGATCCCTGGACATGAAGCTGAACACAACAATACTGTATGAGATTTGCAGTGGATTTTGTGGTCTGGATGAGTGCCCAGTTGAAAATATGCTTCAATTTGATCCGTAGCAGATTCTCCTCCAGGTCCTGGGAAGATTTCCTTTTGTCTCTTCATTAACCAGGATGCATTTAAGTTTGCTAAAAATGGAAGAGGTTTAATCCAGGGAAATATTTTCCATGTAGTTCAGCCATACCAGGTATTGTGTATATATACTCTATATATGTAATGAGAAGAAAGCCATGATGGAGCACTTTTTCTCTGCACAAACGTATTTGCATTTGCTGCATGTAGTAAAATTCATGTGGGATTTAGGTTATTTCCTCATTGGGAGTGAATCGTGACTGGAAATGTCTTTGTATATGGTTGCCATCAAATATAGTCAGGCCTGGTGACCCAACTCTACCTTCTCCTTCATAGGAAGGAGAGGATGAGGAGAGAACAAGGGTTCATGGGGACAAGTCTGGCATTGTTACCCCATGGTACGTATAATCACATGCCTATGTTGCTCTGGCCCAGTAGTCTGGCTTAACATGAATAACTTCTGCTGTGTCAATCAAGCTGAAAGAAAAATAGCACTTATGAGGATTAATTCACACTTCCAACTGCTGTTACAACTACTAATTAGTATTTCATTAGAACAGAGGCTTTTAGCCCTGGCTTATGGCCAGCCAGTAGAAATTATCCTATCCTACCTATGAATTATTCAGAGTGATGGTTTATTTAGGCCTTTGCTGAAAACCCAGTTGGGATTCCTAGCCTCCCAGAAGAGAAAGTAGATAATTAGAGCAAATGGCATCAAGGTTGTTTTATGTGCTAGGGGTATTTGTAGAGGTTAAAAAAAAGAAAATAAATCCATATATTGAAATGAAAATTGTATGTACTCAGTCATTTTTCTGACACTTATAGCCAGGTTTTGGCAGCTTAAAAGTAGACTACATGGCTCTCCCCTTGCTGCTCCAATTTATCTTCACACGGTTTGGGTTTAAAGGTAGACTAGCCAAAAAAATAGCAATGAGCCATAAACTACCTAATAAGCTACATGGCTGAGTGGGATTTGAATCTGGGTTTCCCCAGTCATCCAACTGCATATACAGTGTATGCTATAGACTGGATGGATAAGATATATTTTTAAACCCAACTAATTTCTTCTCCAAGTTAGAAGAGTCATTATCACCATGAAAAACATTAAGATGGGCTATTTGAAGTTATGTAAAAATAACCTCTGTTTAATTTTGAACTTGTCAGCCCTCTGTGAGTTTCACCAGTAGGAATAACATATAGACCGAGGCCAATGCTGGAAACATATTTATCTTTTCATTGGCTAAGGGAATATTTGTTATTAGTTTCTGCCAAGTCTTGTTTGCCTCACAAAGCTAAGTATTGTAATGCTTGTGTTCTGTTGCTGTTCTGTAATGCTTTAACTCTGATAGGGTCAATTTCTTGTTTCCTTGTGGGAAGAAGTGCTTAAAAAATTGAATTTGACCCACAAGGCTTCTCCTGAAGTCTTTATTCATTCCTATTTAAAAAAAAAATAATTATAATAATTGGATTAAGAAATGGACTAAAACAAAGTTGATGAAGCTATTACATTTTTTAAAATAGGTGATGGGATTATTTTTAAAGGTTGCATACTAGAGACACTTCTCACCCCAAAGACTAAAATTAAATGTCTATGACATTCTCAACAACTCACACATTTTGCTCAGTGTTTGTTTCAGGTGTGGGCCTGAGCCATAAATGGTCCCCAGGACCTCTCTAAATGTCATTACCAAACCATAATTTTAATTACACCCTGTGTACTTTATATTAAATAGGCAGCCATCAGTTAACTGTCATTAATTCATTTTTAATTAAATTAAATTAAACAAATTTAGATTTTCTTATGGCAGTAGGATTCAAGATTGGCCTGTAAAAACTAGTCCCCCTCTTTCCTTTATGTGTCTTTTTAGTTTTCAAGCCAGATACCATTATATACCATGTCTCAGGTAGGATACTTTAATACAAAGGTTCTCAAAGTTTGTGATACCAGGACCCCCTAAAGTGATAAGATGAATTTGTATGACCCTTCCAATAAAGCTAATTATTTAAATGGGATTAGGGTTGGGCAAGAAATACACCACTTTTAATCATTAAATTTTTATCAATATAGCAAATAAAGTTATTATTGTATTTTATTGGAAATAAGCAAATAAAATGTATATTGTTCAATAATAGGAAGAATAAAACAACCATTCTCATTCACCAAAGTTAGGAAAACAAGGAAGAAACAGCTGCTTCCTTACCTTACTGTAAATCAACTTCTCTTCAACTGCTCATAAAATGCTGTACTTGCAAAACACAGGCAGTATTTAAGCAGCTTTTAGCACTTTTTCTCCAAGCACAGCCACAGTGAAAACAGTCATAGTCTCTATGTTCTTTCCCTTCCAACTTGGTGCTTGTGAATCCATCCCTACACAGTTGCAATTTCCTCCATTCCGTAGCAATTCTGTTCGCAGACTGAGGGTCAGAGAGCCTCCATGCTGTCCAGTCATGATAAATATGGTATGTTGCAAACACACACACATTCACACACAAAACAAACACTCAGATTTTATACTGGAACTGTAATGTTGCTTTCCATTCAGCATATATTTGCATCCAATTTCTAAGGGTGCTCAGAAAGGCACCCTGTGTTGACCCTCTGGCGTTTATGATCCATGCTTTTAAGCAATGCTGCTTTAATAGACAAATGCAGTATTCTTTACTAGATCAGTTAAAGCTCCATTGGATTGTGTGACCCTGTTAACCCAGTCAATACTGGAGCAAGATAAGAATTTTTAATCCAAAATTGTACTGGGGCTAGTGCAAGTGTATGAACTTAACCCAATCAAATGTAGAGTACTGTAGTGCTTAGGCCTACTTGGTCAGTCCTCTGAAGGAATGAGGTGGAGGTGTACAACAGATTAAAAAGACAAGGTGCTCCATTCAAAAAGTCATCGCCAAGGCTTGAAACACACAGTCTGTTTCCCAAACACTGATCAGATGCAGTGCCTAAGCCACTTCCAATGCTGCCTACCCGGCCAGTGGGGGAAGAGGCATCAATATAATGAAGCCTTACCAATTCTTTTTTGGTTCAAAGGCTCATGAGATACCAGACAAGACTTTAACTGTCCTTTGTCTCAGTTTGATTGTGTGCTATCATCTCCAAAAGTTAAGTCATACTAGTTAGTTAGTGCCTGAAATAGTTAAGCATGTTGTGTGAACCAAGTTTAATTGTCTAAAAAGTGGAATTAAAATATAGCAAATAAATAAATGGGGTTCCAGGAAAAAAAAAAGAGAAAGACAGTTCCAGGAAAAAAAAATATACCACCACTTGTTTCAGCCCTGCATATCCCAAGAATGTGAGACTACCTCTAATAGCCCATAACAGAACAGAACTTAGCTGGTAGCAAATGAGATGGATCATAGCTTAGTTATACAGCAGATGCTGAAAGTCCTAAATCCAGTCTCCTATTAAAAGGATTAGATAACTGATGCTGAGAAATAATATTAATCTGAATATTGGAATACCTCCTGCCATTTAGAATACACAGTACTGAGTAGGTGGTCTAATACCCTGATCCAGCATAAGACAGCTGGCATCTTATTTTCTTACCAGAACTATCCATTTTTCTCCAACTTGAGCTTAACAATATGACAGAGAAAGGATTTGGGGGAGGGAGAGAGGGAGGGAGGGGACTGAATCTTAGAATAGTTAGCACTTCCAGACAATCAGATTCTATTTCCCAGCCCTTCTGAATCCAGTGTAAATGCATCTGAAATTGATCCAAACAGCTTTACCATTTTCAAAACTATTCAGACACCAGGATACCATAAAGCATGGGCAAGTTAGTTTGTAGAACTTGCAGAGAACCACCAGCTAACCAATGCTTGCAATTTTTGGCCAATCACAGAACAATTCGTGCTCACTTGCTGGCCAGTATATGTTAACTCATAAACAGCCTCCCCCTCTTTACATGAACTAAAGAAAATAAGTTATTAGCATTTCAACTAGTTTTTGTGTTTGCCATAGTCACAAGAGGGCAGTTGCCTTCAAAACTCTTAATGGTGGCAGTTCTGCATGTGAGTTCCTGCATCTCATCATGCCAACATAGTGCTATGTTCGAATCCTGGAATCAGGAGGTGGAGTGAGAACCAAGAATCTCCTCCAGTGAGAGGGCAGAGTGCTTTCCAAACACAAGACAGCGACAGGATGCATTTTGGAAAGCATTCTTCACTGCTTTGAAAGAGTGCTTCCCCATCTCTGGGTAGAATGCCACCCATTGGGATATATTAAAATTGTTCATAACTGCAAGTCTTCTGGTGATGTAATCATATGATCAGTGGGGGCTTATCTCATGTAAGTACTGAGGCTGTGCCTTCATTTAAAAGACTTCAGTGATTTAAAAACAATAACAATACTGAAGGTTACCTTTCTCACCCACTTTTAGTTTAGCTTTTGAGAATCTTTTTGTACCTACCTCCAATCCCAACAATGCAGTGTTTCCCCTGCCAGATGATCTTGCCAGTGTCATTGAATGCCTTTTTTTAAAAAAAATGTCTATTGTGGAACAAAGTTTCTACATATGGTAATATGATTAGAAAATCCCAGCTTTCCAACACTTGTTTTTACATCTGATAACAGACCACCAAAAGAGAAGGTTGCCTGCTTCTGTTGATTACATCTTGCCCTGAAGGTAAAGAGCTGTATTTTTAGAGCAAAACAAGTGGTTATGTATAGTGATAACAGCCTTTTTGTTTTGTTTTCTTTCTTTTTTTCTGGCATGCTTTTTCAATATTCTCATTATTCATAAAATGGTGCAACTGGAAGAAGGTGACAAAGGTCTATCAAGTAGAAGTGCAGATAAAAACTTCATGTTATAGCAGCATGTGTTCTCCACATGCTACATATGGTACAGATCCCATCTTTTAAAAATGCCTTTGAGAGTAGAGCTAAGTAATGTTAGGAGAAGACCCCATTTCTGTGTGCTTCCCATAACTGCTGGTTTTATTGTCTGCCTGTAGAACTCAACATTCCCTCGGACTGGCTAAAAACCAACATAAGGAAAGGTTTCTTTTTAGTTTAGTCATCCCTTGACATCAAAGCTGAATCCAAATATCCACCCTTACCCTAACATAAATTTGTCAAGGGAGTATTTAATATGATAATTACACATAGCCAAATGAAATGTGCTTGAAAACCACCACCACCACCTGCATATAATGCACTTCATTTCCACAATTCTAAAATTTTCGCTATGATACATCCCATAACTCTTTGAAGGGCTGCAGGTTGTTGGGACATTGCCATCAGACTCTGAAGTCATAGGTGACCTGATATTTCAGCATCTTCTTCAACACTGTACACAGTTTCTCAACCTCAGCAATTTTAAGAGGTGTGGACTTCAACTCCCAGAATACCCCAGCCAGCATGTGCTGGCTGGGGAATTCTGGGAGTTGAAGTCTACATCTCTTAAAGTTGCTGAGGTTGAGAAACACTGTTGTAGGAGGTAGCAAAGGACAGTAAGGATATACAATAACAATATAGGGCTTTGCCTGGGAAATAAATTATCTCCAGTAGAAACCTTGCCAGTATGTTGTGAATGGCAAAGTTTGAACTCAAAGATAACTCAATGCTTAGTGAATCTTAAGAAGAGTTATGTACTCAGGGAGGCATTCGAATGATAACGTTTTATAGTTATAGGTGATTTCAATTAAGTTGAAGAAAGCACTAGCATGATACCCAGTGTAATATGTCAAAATGTATAATATTACAAAAGACATGTGAAGGTGTCAAAGGGGTAAGTGATCCCATGTCTTTAGCTTTTTATATGAAGGGATTAGGTATAATTCTCCTCATTTATATATTTTCTATCACTCCTTTTAACAGGAAATGTAGCAGAATCATGAGAGACGTGTATGTGTGTGTGTAGATGGATAGATAGGTATAGGTAGAAAAATAGCCATCTTAGCCACTTTATTGGGGAAAATAGCTTATAAAGTGATAACATGAGATTGCACTAGTGTGAAGCATGCTTTTCTCCTAGTCTTCTGTGTTGCCCCTTTGTATTGTCAATTTTTCAAGGAGGAAAAAATAGCATTGTCTGGAGAGGGCAAATGACACAAACAGCAGCGCCACCTTGAAAGAGTAAAACTAGAGACCACATTGCATGGCATCAAAATAGAGTACATTTTTTTAAGCTATAAGATGAAGGCATTGAGTACCAGGGGAAGCCGTTTTCAAACTTGGATTTCTTCTAGGTTGCCTTAAAAATAGCCACAAGAAAAGTGCCTGGGTCTCTCCTGTCAACCCCTCCCCTAGCAGTGGATGTATACTTTAAAAGACAACAGCAATATACAGATCAGCGGCCTTTTCTTTTGGAAAAAAAAAAAGCATGCGGTGGGGAAAGGATTTTGGTGACTTTCCTCTTCACCGTGGCAAGCACATACTGTAGTAATCCATTTTTTCATCAGCTCATTGCTAACAATCAGCCGCCTAAGCTCTGAAAACCTCCTTCTGCCATTCATTGTAGTCGGGTGCTTAAAGGATTTAACGTCAGTCATCATCTTGTTTTGTAGGAGAAGCGGGGAGGGAGAATGCAGGGCGGTGGCAGGGAGGTGGAGAGAAGGGCAAAGGGAGTGAGCTGGAGTTCAGCAATTGCCCTGTGTGTGTGTGTGTGTGTGTGTGTGTGTGTGTGTGTGTGTGGTCTGAGGCCAGTTCCCCATTTTTTACAGGGCGGGCTTCGTTCTGAGCTCAAGCAAAACTTGTCTGTTGCTTGGTTCAGACACTGAAATACTGAAAACGGTTCTGTGGTGGACTGCTACTATCAGCAAAAGCGAATAAATAAACTAAGTTATTTAATTCAGGCTGGGTCCCCCCCACCTTCTTCCTGGAATGCTTAGATATAATAACTTGAAAGCAACAAATGGTCAGGAAGGAATAAACCTGAATGTTTATTCTAGAGAGGCCAGTTGTGCTTTAAATGTCAGATTACATGGCGTTGATATCTATAGGAGACTATGAATCATGGCCAGAAAGGAAAGCAGAGGGGTATGCAGTGTCTGTTAAGAATGAGCTACCTGTATCCAGGAATTCTGGGAGTTGAAGTCCACACCTCTTCAAGTGGCCAAGGTTGAGAAACATTGATTTAAGCAGACCTATGACCAAAAGGCATGGGTGACAAGCCAGTCAGTCAATTCCTCTCACAACCAAACAGATCAACATTTGGTTGACACCCCCCCCCCCCCCAAAAAAGCAGACCTTGCACCTGTGGGAAAAATGCTAGGAAAAAAAAAGTCTAATAATTTCTTCCTTCTGCTGTACTTAAAACTACAATTTCATGGGAACATCTGGAGGGACAACACCAAAAGCTTTAGAATGCTGCTTTTGGCCACATGGCCTTAGGTTGTACACCACTAATTTGGAGTAACCAAAAGGGAAGACTAAATTATTCAAACTGGGATCAACCTTTGTGTTGTATGTGTGGCATGGAGGAAGGGGAGGTTTAGCAAGAATATTATACTAGGGGAAAGTATTGTAACCCATTCTTCCATTAACTGGGAACTCAGTGTGGACAGGAACATCTTTTTGTTGAAAATTAGCAAGCCCTGGGGTGTTTGAACATGAGTTCAAAAGTTACCGGTGGTGCAACACTCATTGATGGTGCTAACTTCAGTTGCCAAATAGAAAAATAATGGCCATAAGTTCCAACAAACACTTAAGAAATGCTGTTTATTAAAAAGAAAATTACAGCTAGGCTTGTAGGGCACTGACCCTTTTAAAAAATCAGGTTAAGGCCACTAGAGAGCTCAGTGTGATTTTCAGGTTATCCCAGCAAAGCCTTACTATGATACTTTCCACACGTGTGAAAACTTAAATATATTTAAGATGCATACCTGTTAGAAGTAACGTGACTCTATCATTTAAGCAGTATTGCTTCATTATCATTTGGTGGCATGCATGATGCTCCGGATCTGCTTGAATCAGAATAAATGTTGGTCCAGATATTTAAAGAATTCTAAATTTGGCTGCTTCCCAAACAGGGCATTTCAAGAAACCATAAAGGTGTTTAGAGAAATCAAAATTCATGTAAATGCTTGAGGGAGAATAAAAATCAGGACAGAAAATAAAGTTTGCTGGGAATCACCAGCCTACCCAGATTTTGCACTTGCATCCTCTTTTCTTTTTCTCCTTCTCTCACTCACTCTGTCATATACCCACCTGCATCAGTACATCCTGGTCCTCAAAGGAATGGAAAAAATTTATCTTGACCAAAATGGGGTGGCAGGCTGGTGCATCTCCATTGGCAATGTTCCCCTCTGTCTTTCTGTAATCTGAAGAAGATGCTGCCCTGCCAAAATTTCTTCAAGGAAATTGGGAAAATAGGAGAAATCCAGATGTGCTTCTTCTGTCCAAGAAGCAACCATTGAAGAAGTTGCACTTTGCTTCCTTTGTCCTAATCTTTTGTCTTGGAAGTAAGGTCAAATGGATCTGGAAAGAATCAGGACTGATTGTGCATTCTTCCAAATAATGAGCCTCTGTTCCAGGGATTTTGCTACTCAGGTGGGTGCTTAAGGAAATCATTTTGATTCTGGGACCAGCAGGTGGGAACTGACTTTCTATGGTGCATCCAAGTAGTTTTAATGCAATTTTAACGCAGAATCTCTGCAAAGACCTGAATGGGATCCTTCTGGGGTCCTTGTCATGTACCATGACAAGCTGCACGTGATAAGGAACCATTAGCCAAAAATTATGGGCATGTCCATTCAGGGCAACTGTGATTGTGATCTCTTTAGTAATGACTGTCATAGCTGAGAATGTTAATATGTTGATTGCTCCCCTTCCTTACAAATGGAAAATGGGACTGGGCAAATGCTCAGTGTTCAATTAAAAGATGCCTTGTAAGTCCATGCTCATGTTGGGATTTGAACTCTGCTCTCCAGCATGTTAGCATACACTAATAATCATAGGCTAGGAACCTAACTTTCTCTCTTTGCAAGCTTATTCTCAGTGTAGTTAGTCATGAATGCAAAGGCCACATTCCTTGGCCTTTTTAGGAGAGAATTCAAATGATCAGTCTGTGTGACCATGAGGCACTTTTATCCTGATCATTTGTACCTTTCTTGACCACGAAGGAAACCCTACAGCCAAGCAAAGGGGTTTTATTCATTGCCTGGCTTCTTTAATGTCCAGCTACCAGGTGCCAGACAGTAGTGCCAGACAACCATGGCTCCATCCAAATGAGGTTTTTCAAAGTTGGATGGGTCCCCACGTCAATTTCTCCTGTATATAAGTTGTGCCAAATGGAAAGGGAGAAAGAAGGAGAGAACAGCCTCCCTTGTTATAAAATGATTCCACTTCTGAAACCAGCAATCAGCAAAACCTCTCCTTGGAAAAATATCCGCAATGCTGTTCCTATTATAGCACCTGCAGAGCTGAGCTTAGAGTAGTCAATGACCACAGCCTCTCTCCAGGGAGAGTGGGAGCTGAGGCAAAGATGCATGTGAGAAAACACACTGGCACATGTTTTTGAATGCTAGAGGTATTTTAGTAGCCAGTGCCTGGTTCTGATTAATATCCCAGTCCTTCAGATGAATGGAATGTAAACCACATAACAATTATTGGAAACCCATGGCGGAAACTCCCTTTTCTGTCTGTCTGTCTGTCCATCCATCCTTCTTTCTGCCCACCCACAGGACTCTGGCCTCTTTGAAAATGCCTTCAGATGAAAAAGTAGAAAAATCTTCTAGACCCCAAGTTACACTGAGTCCTCAAGACTACAATAAAACCAAAAAGATAGAACTGCAAGTGGAACATTTTATGTTATTTAAAAGTAATCAGAGAGACTTGTTAATTGAAATAAGGGTCATTTTCCCCCTCTCATGAATAAAAATACAAGGAATAGATCTTGAGATCTTTCGTTATATTTTTTTTATCTCCCAAGAAATAGTTTTAATGAATTGGGATCAATGAGATTGATTGCAAAATGAATCTTCACATGAAGTTGTCCCAAATCCAAATTTTCCCAAAATCCTGCTACCACACTGTTCACATCAATTAGAAAAAGCAAAAATGGAAACATCTTTATTCATGTCACTAAAGTATTTTAATGCTGCTATATCATCACGAAGAGCATCCTCATGAACAAAGAAGTCAGCAGGAAGAAATTTTCTTAAGGACTGGGTGATTGTGTGAATGACATCACAGATCTGTACAATCCTGTTGAGTAGGAGCTGTTTCTCACAGTTAAAACGCTGTTCTTAATCTTATGGGAGGAAAGATCAGCCAAAAAGGGCTGATAATATCTTACCCTTCCTAGTCTGGGTGTTCCTTATTCTGGCATGAATTTAACCAGATACTTAATCTGAGATAATTTTCCAAGTCCCAGTTCATTAGGCTTAGGAGAGTATTATACTTACTTATTTTATATTTACTATAAAGAAGTAAAGTTGCATTCACCTTTGGGGTTCTTCATTGTATCAGTCATAGCAATCTGGCCCGATATTCTCTTGTGCAGCTGAAGGAGATGGTGTCTCCTTCAGTGTTGCATTTACAGAAACTGACCAGATGACCGGTTGGTTCTTAGTTCTTTAGTACAGCTGAAATACCATCTTCAACCACAACATAGGGCAGCAAGCCAGTTTAGGGCATTAGGGCAGGCTATATAGCACACAGAAGACTGCTTTCCAAAAGAGGGAAATGGCAAAGGGCCTTAGGGTTTCATCAGTTCCTCTACTGCCCCATCAGCACCTCTCACCTGAAGTAGATGTCTCATTCTGCCTAATGGTACAAGGAGACAGTCCATATTTATTTGTCCATAATCATTGGACAAATAAGCAATGCAAATAATTGATAGACACAATCAATGCTTGATTACAAATCAGAAATTTGTGCAAGGCCCTAATTTTTTTTAATCAAAGACACCTTACTTATCTACCATCACAAGCTTCCTGGGATCACCACAGATATGGTCCACTAACAATAAATTGCCAGGGCTGCCTGCAGGGAGAAAAAAAAAGGTCAGGATGGAAGACACGACCATGTGATCAAAGCCCTGTTCCCTTTCTATATGCACTTGCTCTTGGATGCCCATTTTACCAATGGAGGGTTTATTTTATTTGTGTTGCTGAAAACGTGATCCTTTCACAGCCAGTTGAGGGTAACCTGATCATGGTTAAATAATACCCTGAGCTGCCTCCCACTGCAGTTTCATGCTAGTTATTCCCTCTGTTGCCAGGACCTTGGGGCTTTATTATTTGTCTGAACAATGGCTAAGAAGAGAGCAGAAAGATTTGTGAATGACCGTCGCTATCTTTGGCATGTAACATAAACCACAAATTATAAACATGTTTTCCCTGATAATATTTTGTTTAGATATTATCTAGTGGTCAGAAGGAGGGGAGGAGATAAAAGCGGAGAAATGCAAGCCATGATATCTGATTTGGGGTCATTAAATTGGGTTTAAGAAGGCTGTAATTCTGCTACATCTTGCCTGAAAATATGTTTTATGAATTATATTGGACTTGCATTTGATATGTGTAACATTGTACTCTGTGAATAACAATTTATCCAAACATTTCAGAGCGGGAAATGTTTCTTTAGATGGTTTTATATTGGCCAGAAAATAAAGAAGTTGGAAGAACCTGCTGCTGTGTTAATTTGTATGTTTTGTATAAGTTTTTGTATAAATTTCTTGTATAATTTTTCTGAGCCACATCCCCTTCCAAATGATCTGTGAGCCTCTGGCAAGGTACTTTATAACCAGTCTGCTTTTTCTCCAGCTTATTCTCATTTGCTTTCAGGAAAATGCATGCCTTCCAATATGGAGATGCAAATGGAGAAATTCTGGCTTCCAGGCATTGCAGAGCACCTGGAATTTTTGTCTGTTTGTGTTGCACCAATACCTAATGCCCCCGTGTGATAGATTTCATTGCTTCACCCTCTGGGAGGATGATAAAAAGCCACGCTGAACATAGTGAGGCTCGTTTCTAAATAGGCATGAAGGCGAACACCTCTTTCAAATGATGCCCTTGCTTCTCCTGAGTGGATATGAAGGAGAAGGAAGGTAGCTGATGGCCTTTCTTCTTTCTGGCAGGATTTTATCCACTTACATTTTGGCTGTAGCAAAACTGCAATTGGGCTGAAAATAATTCTTTATGAAATCATTACTTGAATGCTTTATTTGGTTGCGCCCATGAGAAGAATACCTCTAGAGAGACTAAGAGACAGAATAGGTGTTGGAGACAGAGGAGAAAAAGATTTTTATTTAGTATACAAGTGCTTGAGGCACATTGAAATAGTCATGCCCATATTTCTGATTCTGAAATTTGCAGATTATGAGACATTGCTTCTACAAAGCTCTGTTTTCTGTTCATTCTGGACAGATCCCAGCAGATCCATCTGCAAGAATCAATGAAGGAAGACCAAACAGAGCATTTCATTTCTAACATCTGTGGCCCTAACAAAGAATGGGATGGTTTTAAATTGCAGCAGTAAGTGCTGTACAAACCAGACAAAAATAAAAACTTAAAAAAGATAAAAACAGGCAGGCCAATCTTGGATAGCTGGCAGAAGCTTGTAATGTAATAAACTGAGTGCAACAACTCAGGGTTTGCACAGCAGCCATCCCACCTTTCACTGCAGCTGTTTTCTGATACTCTGCTGGCCTCTAGAGGCATATGTAGCATACAGACTGAAGTAGAACTCTGCTAATAGAGTAATAAAATTTAAGTAGCCTGTTTTGTCCTTATATAAGAAATATTACATATGGAGAGTCTAAGTGTAATACTGGGAAATCCTTTAGGAAGCAGGAAGGGAAGAGACTTCCAAGGCAATGGGAATTGTTTTTTTCTTAAACTGTTTTGACTGGGAAAAACTACGTGTTCCGTTCTCCAAGTTGTCTCACCAGCCCAGGTCATGTTCTTTCCAATGGACCAAAACTGAACAAGGTTGAGAAATATATGACTATTCAAATGTGGTAGAACTATAGATCTTAGCGTCCCTCATCATTAGTTTGCTAGGAATGTTGGGAATTGTAATTCAGTAGCTTTCAAGGGCTGCAGGGATAAAAAACTGGAGTATTCATACTTGGAATCCATGGTGAAAACTGTGGTACTTAAGGGTAATCTGTCCTAACTTATAGTAACTTCACTATCTGTAGAATAATAAGTTTCCCCCTCATATACACAAGTGCAATCCATTCAGATGTGCAACTTAATGGTGGTCTCCTACCACCTGAATGGGCTGGGTTCTCAGAATAAATGCCGTTCAGGCTCCATTAAGTATTCTGAAAAAATGTGATACATTGGATGATGATTCATTATTGCTTGTTCATCTTATTGATCCACACTGCTGAATTCTGTGATTCAGACCATTAAGCAGCAAGCATTTCAGAGATGAAGAATGGAGGGCCTTGCTCAAAACAACCTGGTGAATTCAGCCTTGCCCACCTTGGCACCTTCAGCTTCCCTCAAATAAATGCTGGTTGGAAATTTGGGAGCTATAGTCCAAATACATCCCAACATGTTAAGAAGGCAGGTTTTGTTCTTCTCATGGGAAAGAGCCCTCAAGCCCATTTACAAAATGGGATGAAAACAGTATGTTTTGAACCTATTCTGGATTGTGCAGAAAAAATGAATTTTAAGACTGCTTTATTCCTATAATATTTCCATTTAATGGCTGCAAATAAAATATCCTTCTAAGTAAGAGCTAAAGAAGACATTCATTTGTTAACAATGCAACAATCTTGTATATGTTTACTCAGAAGTAGATTTATATCCCATGTATATTCCCAATTACATTGCAGCTTCTGTTTTCTGGTAAAATAGGCAATCTAAATAAAAGGTATACATTTATTGTTATGTTGTTTTATGCATGATCTATAAAGTAGCTTTAAGTAACAAAGAATTTCATTAAATCACTGCTACGCTGATATCTACATTGGTTCCATTATTGGATAAAAGTGTTCCCATAACACTGAAGACTTAAATTAAAACTTCTTTCAACAGTTTTAAAAAGAGTTCCTAGTATACAGACCTGTTTGTGCATCTTGTGAAGTCATGGTTTGTTAGATAAATCACAATTGGCTGAGTTAACACAACATGCTAAAAAACCAACCAACCAAATTAAATAATTTAGTCCAAAGTTTGAAGAATATCAAATAATCATGCAGTTACTTTTAATCAGTGTTTTAACATAACTGCTGTAAGGTTATTATTATAGTAATTCAAAGTTTGGCAGTCTTCTCAAAAGCTAGGCATCATCATCATCATCTTCTTAATCTTCATCATCATCATTATCACCACCATCCAAAAGGAGAAGAAAGCACTTGCGGGTTTAAGCCAAACATGATAGGATGCTTACTCATTTGGGGGACGGGGAAGAGTGGTGTGGACTTAGTATATACATTTCTCAAGCTTGAGCCTACCTGCCTAGGTAAATCTGCTGTTGTTGCACAAGCTGCTTAGTTTCCAGAATTACCAGGAATGTCTCATGTTATTGAGCTGGTTTTTTTCTTAAATGTGAAACTGGGCATAAGAGCTACAACTCCTGGAACAATGTATAGTTCAGAGAATGTTTGTGCACTAGAAGATTAAAATCCCTCAGCTTTTCCACCAACACACACACACCAACAATCCCATCCCTTACAAGAAGTTGTGAAGGACTGACTTATGACTATCTGCACCTCTGCTGGCCACAGAACGCAGAGGACACTATTGGCCAATCAGTGCTCTCTCCAGCCAACCAATGGACAAGGGCAATAATCATAATCTAATCAGTGTCCTACACTCTGAGTTACTGCCAACGCCCTTGCCACTGCTCCACACAAAAGGGAAATAAAATACTCTACACAAAAGGGAAATAAAATTGCTAGCAACCACTTCAACAACACATATACGTTTGACTGGTGGTTTGTAGGTGGAAAGAATTGAGCTGCTTCCACCATTCCTCTATTTCATTTAAAAGCCCCCCCAGGATTATAAAAGTAAAATGAAAGCATTGTCAGCAATTATGCAACCAGACAATTTTCCCCGTAACTGTAACCATGATTACATGTTGCTAAAATGACTGGATTGAGGGAGAGAAGAGAGATGTTCTAAATAATACATACAGATAGGCTTCAAGAAAGTTGGGCATGGAGCTTAAGATTTGAGCACTGAAATTTCTAAGAGACAGGAGACTGAAAATAGATGCCTAAGTATTTAAAGGCCTTTACTTGCTCAATTTGGACATTGTTGGCTGTCCTAATCTGGGGAATGTTAGCATTCTGCTTAGTAAATACAACCATCTTAGCTTTTGCAAAGTTCATTTCCAGTGGTTTAGCTTAATGATGAAATGCTAGCATGTGAAGTCTTTGTCACAACCTCACTTGGGATACAGAAAGAATGACAGCATCACCAGTATATGTGTGTGTGTGTGTATAAAAATGGAAATTGGGTTGTGAGCTAAAGATGGAGGGTGGGATGTGACTCTAATAAGGGCCTGTATGATGTGATTAATATAGAAGTTAAATAATGGGGTGGAGGGCAAGATATATCCCATGGAGGTTTGGAATATTAAAAAAAACAGTCAATTTTTTGTAATAATCAGACACACAAGCTGTAAAGGCAACAACCGTGTGCCTGAAGCAATTTTCAAAGCTAAAGTAATAAGTCGTTGCTGTATGGCATGCAGTGCTGTGTGTATGAAGGTATCTTTGTACTAGGAGCACTTCAGTCCAAATTTCTGAGATCTTTGCTTCAAGTTCCTTGCTTTACCATTAATGTACTTTTGGAAATAACATTATAAATTGTATTAAATATTTAGTTACTGAACAACAGATCTACAACACTGAACTGTGTTTCATTTTATCAGCTTTTAAATTAATTGAATCCATTTCAGGAATTTCTCTTCCAGAATCACCATGAAACATCAAAACTGATCGAGGGCTGGGGTTAGGGAATCTCTGCATCTCTTCCCTATCACCAAGCGATTGTCCAGATTTTTGCAACCCAGTTCATGCAGTTCTGAACTAGTAAGCAGTTCTAGTAAACAGAACTAGCAAACTAGCAGACTCAACTATATCCATTCCATTTGGAGTATGCATCTAGCTGAATTATGAGCACATAAAGGCAAAAAATAAAAAAATAAAAAAATGGGGCAGGCAATATGCTATCTATTATATCACTTAATAACTGTTATAGCATTTACATGGCCTCACATCAAAAGACAAATTCTAGGACGTACCTTTTGCCACAAATCTTAGAGGGCTTTCCTCATACAAAAACACTTCTCTCTGTATGAAACTAGATGATAATAACAGCACTCTGAGCAGAAAGTGCAAAAGCTTATCTGTCAGGGCTGCCAGGAAAAATCTATGACTTGGGGCTCATTCACACAACAGCCTGCAGCTGTTTGTCTCCCATGCTAAATCTGGCTGGAAGTGAATCCAGCTTAAGAAACTGCTGCCTGGATTTTGATCCATTTCTTGGATGTGGCAATGATGCCAGCCAAGTGTTCCACCTGGGCTGTGGTTGCCACAGACCCTGATTGATGGGTACCCCTGCTTTTTTCTCCAATTACATTCCTTTCTATAGGCAGGTCCTTGTACACAGGTGATTTCTGTTTATTAATGTTTTCTCTGAGGCCCCCGTCTGTTCTGGACAGAGGTTTACCAGTGACAGAAGCATATAGATAGTTGTACCATTCTTGCTGTCTCTTGAGTTAGAAGGGGCAACTGACAGAACCCTGGTCAGGTTCACCTCAGGATTTCACTGGTCCACCCCTGTTGTGGGAGAAGTGCAGCCGCAACTTACTAGTCCTCTATGACCAGCTATCGCTTGTCTGGAATGCAATCAGGCTTTATGCGGGAAGGTCCTTTCAGAAGGGAGCCATCAGCCTAGATGAAATGGCTCTGGAGGGCAATGACCAATCAGCAGAGGGGAAGAGGCAGGCCTGCTGCTGGACACACTAGCCAACTGGCAAAGGTATTTGCCTACAATGAAATGAAGCAGACTGCACAGCTTTGCTCAAACCAGCAGAAGTGGGAAAATACTTTTTTTTTGGCATGGAGTAAAAGAAGACAAATAGAGGCCATGTTCACAGCAAGCTTGGGGGAGGGTGACATGTATTCCTGTCACCAGGAATGACAGAGTGACATGTATTCCTTCCTGTCCTCAAGAAACAGTTGTCCTCATGTTGGGGCACACAGGACATGCAAGTGAAAACTCAATGCCACCTGCTGTGGATACTATTTTTGTCCAGAACTTCTCTTCCAAATGCATTCAGAAAATGATAGAGAGATGGGGTGATGACACACCCCTGTTTGTTTTTTTGTCCAGTTTTTGTAATGAACAGTTTTTTCATGAGCATGAAAAAAGAGACAGATTTTGGAGAGATACCAAACGGAAGAATAGGAAGGCATGGCATGGGGAGAGATGAAGAGAAAAGAAAAAGTTAGAGGGAGAAATTTGACCATTTACACTTTGTAACGGTAAAGTTTCTTAAATCTGGCTTTGCTTCAAAACTATATCAGAGACATCTGAATTCTTCTCCCCCCACCACATGTACAGTTTTCACAACTAAAATCACCCAGGCTATCTCTAAAAACTTTGAAGTGGTGGTTTTAGAGGAGATTTAATTTTTTTTTTAACATATCCCAAATAGAAGGTTCAACCTTCTGTGTGTTCACATGCATTTGCTTTGTTCACAAAAGGGCTAATTCAGTCTCCTCTTGCTCCTTCATCTTTCTCTAATACATGTCAAGTGATTTCCATGTAAGTATCTCCAAACCCTTTCTGTAGGTGCTTAAGCAGCAAAGTCTTTGGAGATGATCTGTCATCAGTACTCTCCTGAGTTCTGTCTTCTATTTTTCAGAAATAGGAAGAATTTAGTACCTCCCAAGCTTTTAGCTCCGATCCGTCCCCCCTCAACTACACCTGATTTTAAATGCACAGATATTTCATAATACAACCACTCTGAGTTACAGAAAGCCTTTGGTGATTGACACAAGATGGGCTCTTATGGAACTTTACTTAGTCTCCCCACCCAACCCATATCTTTGCATCAGGATCTGCTCACCTAGTTTACAGGAGTAAAGATTACAGTGCATTAATATATTCTCCATTATCCTGACCTGTCAAACAAAAACTCAATGACACTGGTGCCCTAAAAAGAAATCTAATATTTCAGTCACATAGAAATTAAAAATGGATCAAGGCTTAATTTTCAGGATGCAATTTCAGTCTCCATGAACAGTAAACAAATGGGCACAAAAAGATCGTGAATGAACTTCAATCAAGTGCTGTTGTAAACTCAGTAAATGAAAAAAAAAAAGTTAGCTTTCTTTTATTGCACAACCGGGTAATATCTTAATTTCTAAGAACCCCCCCCCTGCTGTCTGTCTGTCTGTCTGTCTGTCTGTCTGTCTGTCTATCTATCTATCTATCTATCTATCTATCTATCTATCTATCTATCTATCAAATTGTGAAAGAAGACATTAAACATCAAGGGGAAAAAAAGTCAAGATCCTTTGAAAAGGGAATTTCAGCCTTATTACAAATTTGGGCTCATTATTTCAGGTAAAATCTCCATTAATTCTCTGGAAGATCCTGTTTAATTTCCAAACTGAGATTGACATCCCACCAGTGTATCCTCAGTATGCTGTGAAGCTTCCAGAGGTCCTTGCAAGCTAAGTTGGTCAACTTTCAGCTTGCTTGCTGCCATAAAGAAAATGCTATGAAGACAGGTTTTGCAGCATTTTTTCTGGAGCTACGGGTTTTGGTTTCACAGTGATGGGAATAATCCACCTCATTCCATTTCTTGGCTCCTGGGAGTTCTACTGTATTTTCCCTCTTGAAGACAAGGCAGAAGGAAGTGTCAGACAGGGAAAGAGGGGGAAATGGGAATGTCAGAAAAGGAAGAAAACGTGGGTTGCAGCAGTATCTTCCCTTGCATATTATTCCTAAGAGTGTGTGTGTCTTGAAAGCAACGACGTTTGACCGCCCAGTTGTAGGAGGTGCTGGGTGAGAAAGTTTTGAATGACAGCAAGCATAGCTTCTCTAAAAAGCCAAGGGTAATTAATACCCTGGAAACGCCCCAGGATTTGTCACTAGATGGTTCAATAGCAACATCCAACATAAACACAGCCTCCAAATGAAGCTGAAAAGAAAATCAGTGCTGGCCACAGGCCAGCTTTTCACACTGTGAACTCTCTGTGACAGAACATGGTGCAAGTTTGCGTCTTTCATTTCATGGCATTGAAGGAGGAAATTGCCATTATCCATCTTAAGCCTTTGGGGATAGAGTAAAGGATATATCAGAACAAATTAGCAATAACGTTTGTTATCTCCTCTGCCACTCTATTTCATCCTGCTTTGCCATCTGCTAACATTCCCCCAAATCAGTGCTTCTTCTAGTCCATTTTAGTTTATTCTTGTGACACCTGTCTGTCTTGTTCTGTCTTCATGCATTTGAAAAATCACCCTTAATCTTTTTCCATTCTTTTCACACAGGTAACATAATGTGAACCGGAACCAGCTACATGCATTTGAGTTAACCCATTTGTGAAATGAGGTTTTCCAAGATATAATACTCACCCAGGAATTGCACTGTGATACAGTCTGCAGAGCTGTATGTCAGCACTGAAATGGAAAGCTGATTCACACTTCCAGCTTGCCCCAGTGTGAGGCTGGGCCACCCACCATCTGGGGCTGGCAGGAATGGAAGACACTAGCCGTCTGGGAAGTGATCTCCGCCTGGGTTTTCTTGCTGCATATCAAAAATAGTGTCCCCCCCCCCCCCCCACATCCACTGGTGCCAGCAGGGCAGCCCAATCCACCTACTGCTCTCCATGCCTGCTCTGGTGGGCACCCCAGCCGCTGCTCCCTGCCTTGGTCACCCATTCCATACTAGGCTGCTGGGCTGCCCGTCATGCAGGTTGGACCTTGTGTTCTGTTCACGTTAAGTACCTGTAGTGGAAGCATGAACTACTGGCTGTTTCTGTTTTTTTGTTTTTGACAGGATCAGCAGACCAAAGGTGAAATGGTGGCCATTTCTTTGTTTTTTGCTTTTGACTGGATAGAACTGACAGGATATATGCCAGTTTTCCCTTCTAGCCTAAATGGCTCGAAGGACTACAGGTGGTCCTTGTTTAACGACCTCTCATTCAGCAACTGTTTGAAATTACAACAGTGCTGAACAAGTGGTAGTTACAACCAGACCTCAGTGTCCAACAGTCACATGATTGCGATTTGTGATCTTCTGTGCTGGCTCTCCACAGGGAAGCCAGCAGGAAGATGGAAGTGATGGTCACCCGAGATCTTCGCTTAACGACCCATATGTCCTCTTTAATGATGGCAACTAGGACTGCTGGAGCTGCCATCACTAAGCGGTGTGGTCACATGATTTTTTGACTTATGATCGTGTTGCTTAATGATGGAGTTTCCAGTCCCAATTAGTGTCATTAAACAAGGACTACTTGTATAAAATTGAGGCTTTTTTGTTTTTTTTTAAACTGGATGAAATTAGCAAGAATTCTGCCAAGTTTCCCGTTCTTGTGAAGTGACAGGAAGAGCTGTAAAACTATTGTCCTCCCACCCACCCCAGCCCCCGCCAAATCTCAAAAGACATACCTCATGAAAAGGAAGGCAATTGGCGCTTGCTTTCCTGGCAGAGGTGGGAGAGGAGAAGAAACAAGGGAGTCCACTAGTTGGGGGCCATGTAAACCATGGTCTGGACAGAACACCTGGCCATCACTGTGGCCAGAGTGGAGAACTGGATTCATTTCCAGCTGGTTCACTCACCAGGGACAAACAGCTGAAGGTTGCAATATGGAAAACCCAGGGATGGTCCTATGCAGGATACAGAGAAAGGAGCAGAGAGGATTTTCCAATCCTGGACCAATCTATCCTTTGAACAGCTTTCTGATGCCACAAATCCTGTACATAGGCATAGTTAGGGAAACATATTGATAGTCACCAAAACTGACATCAATAACATTCATAATTTAAACATTAGAGAAATCTCAGAAGATTGCAATTCCCATAAAATATCAGTGAACTTGTCTGCAATGCCATGAAACAATGCTGAAATCTCTCAGGAGCTGACTAAAACCGTATGAAATCTCAGTAAAATATTGCAAGGTTTTGTCAATCTCATATGAACTCTGATGAAAATTGAGCCATTCTATGCAAGATCATGAGATTACCAAAATCTTATGAGATTTTGCTATCTTGTGATCAAACAAGACTTTGGAGTATGATCCTTGGTAAGAACAACAGTGTCAACAGAAAC
This sequence comes from Liasis olivaceus, assembly GCA_030867105.1. NCBI lineage: Eukaryota > Metazoa > Chordata > Lepidosauria > Squamata > Pythonidae > Liasis > Liasis olivaceus. The sequence goes on from CM061348.1 coordinate 200,713,354, forward strand.
CACTGGATCAGTGTGCATATCACTTACGTTGCTGGGAAACCACTTTCACTGAAAAAGCATGGGAAAAAGAGCTTGTAGAAAATAGATTATGTAGGAAGAAATAATGCTAAGGGAATGGGTTGGGAAGTGTGCCGTACATTGCATGAGTGAGCCAACATCTTAATAGTGAGATAAAATGCTCGTATATATTGGACCCAACCAAAAAATGCAAAGGGATAGACTTAAAGTCATGAGACCCATGGGATCACTAAAGAGACAAGCTCTGAATTATTTGGGACAGTATGATGCACAGACTTGTTTTTCTCATTTGAAGCAGAGTCGACTGGACTGGATTTCACTGTGTATTAATCAAAGCAATACATGCCTTTATTTTTCTATTTCTCTTTCCAGCTTATTTTACATGGCATTTTCAACAACACCATTCTCTTTCTGACTGTTAATAGTTATTCCACTGTGCCTCTGAAGAACTGGTTCCTTGGTTTTTTTTTTTTTCCTGTTCCTGTCATTCTTTTATTTACACTGTAATTCTTTGTAAAGTACTACATTAATTTATGGCTCTCATAATTTATACCCATATTTATAGGATATATTTCAATATGGCCCTCAGTGTTATGTTTTTATAGTAGTTAATATCATTCTTATGTCTGTTCTCAGGCATTTTCTTTTTAACTGCTTTTTTTTTTAAACTTGATTTAAAAAAAAACAACTGAAAGGAATTTTAAATGGCTTTCTCTCTGCAGTTTGGAAAGTGAGAGATTGAAAAACATTTGTCGTACAGTAGTCCCTGGGTTAAGAACGACTGGCTTAAGGATGACCCACAGTTAAGACCGGAGCCTGTTATAGCAAAATTTGAGTTAAATACACAATGGTTCGAGTTGATTACACAATACTACTTATACAGTATTATAAAATAATGCTGCTCCAGCTTACATGCAAATTTGAGTTAAGGACAGATCTTGGGAATGGAACTGGTTCTTAAACTGGAGACTACCTGTATTATAGTCAGTGGACTGCCTACAGCATTTTGCTTGAGGCGAGACAGAATCTCATACCTAAAGGGGCAAAAAACATCATTCTTGCAAGCAACTTTTTGAGTTGTTTGATACAGAATGGGCAGAGCGTGAATGTTTTTCCTTAGAAAAGTATTTCAGCACAGCTGCTGCTCTTAACTGTCCCATATGGTTGTATTTTTAAGTATGGCTTGAACTTGAAGCAGTTTCCATTTCTAAAAATTCTTCAGCAAAATCATCTTTCCAATAATAATATTCATATGTGTGCCTTTGCTTCTCATGTTTTCCCCCCTAATTAATTAATCTCTTAAAACATCATGCCCTTACCCTCCTGCTTTTCTGCACTGGCATTTTTTCTGCCTTGATTCTTAATGGCCTTAAGAGTGTGGAAAGGTTAGGCTACCTTGTTTTTATTTCAGAGAACTTAGACTTGTGTTATTATGACAATGTGTATAAAATGTCATGCACCAGATGTGGTGTCTCTCTGCATTACATACTTAGTCTGATTGCTGTATGTTTAATGCACTCATTGAAAGAGATTCCTGGTCTGCTCCATGGCTGTTTGGTTCTCATTGCAAGGTTTAATAAATGGCTGAATGATTAGTGAGTGTTATCATTTGCACAGCTGCCAAGGAATGAAACATATGCTATGCATGGAGGGGTATTCAGGTATATCTAATCATCTCCTTTCTCCTTTACCCTCCTTCCTGCCAGAAAGCAGAAGTCCATGACACCGTGTGGTTCCCCACCATACTGTTGGCCTGAAACAGGACTGAGAAGGTCCTCCATGCTTTCTGAGCAACCAGTACACATTCTTTACAGAAAAGCTGCTCCCTCTATTCAATTTGCACTCCAGCCAGTCAAGATCAAGTCTGACTTGGGAGTGTATGTTCTTAAGAAGGTTGAGATTATTTTCAAGGAAGTTTTGCTCTGCAGCTTCCTCAGCTACAGCGGTTAGTAAGAACTGCCATTAAATGTTGTAGGGTGAGATTGTTATGTGCAAGGTGCCAGCCAGCCTTCAACCAAGCCCTCAACCAATATACTTCCTTGAATTTTCCCTTTTCATTGGACTGTTTTTGATTCCACTCCCCTTGAGGTTTGCCCTGTTCCTGAAATCTTACTACATTTGCAAGTGCTGGTTTTCCCCTGGACTTGCTGATATCTCTTTCTTGGACATGGATGGTAATGTTTTGGTTATATAAATGCTCACAGATAATTAACAGGCGGCATAGAATTGTTGGAACAAGGCAAAAGTGGTCTTCAGAGCCATACTGTTTTTCTTAACATGCTGCCTGCACATTTTGTTCATTTTTCTGGGTTCACACAGGGACACAGCAACCATTTCCATAATTTAGTGCCAGCCATTCTCCTCTTGATGCCCTTTAAATATATTGGCTGACAACTCTCACTATCCCCAGCAAACACGGCTGTGATGGGAACTGTAATCCAACATATCTGGAAGGTACCTATATGAAGCTGAAAATTAAAGAGTAACTTATTGGTGAGAATTTAATAGAATTAATTTATTCCATCAAATACATAGGACTAGTTCTTTCTGCTACAAGGTTCTGGAAGCATATTGCCGATACAAAGCCAAAACTGCCTAGGGGAGTATATCAGCTACCCTTAAATTCTTTTATTAAGCAGGAGGCCAATTTATGCCTTTGGTTCTAAAACTATTTCAGACAAGGTATGTGAACCAGCTTTATGTCTTTCAGTTAGGTATTTAAAAGACTGTAGATAACTAGAAAGGATGCAATCCAATGTTTTAAAGAAGTATACTATTTCTGCCATGATGCCTGCCAGTTGTAGCCCTCAAAGTGTGCCAAATGAAGCCAAGATTTCATAAACTGAGATGAGGCTATGAGCTAACGTTTTCAGCTTTGCATTCAGATTATTGCTTTCCCCACTGGGGCTTGAATCCTCTAATACATTGGAACAATTTTCAGTATATCTGGGAAACAACACAGGAGGCCAGTGTGATTTTGCAAAGTGAAAGAGATTATTAGTCAGCATATAAAATCTGTTGATATACAATCCAACTGAAGTAAGGTACCTAGACAATAAAGTCAATATGTGCCCTTTAATAAGGAGAGCTTCACTGAAGTGTTTCACTGATCTTATATTGTCACCTATAGAAAACAGGGCTGTTCAGTGCTTCAGATTCAGTTTAGGAAAGGAGCTTCTGAACACATGGAAACACAAATGTAGCAACTCTCTGGGACTCATTAAAGCAGCCACATCTATTTTCAGGATTTCAGGCTAGTGGCTACTACTAATAGGAAAGCATTTATAGAAGCAGGTGTTAATATCTTCTGTTGATCCTTTTAGATAGAAGATTCCAGTGCGTTCCATACTCATATGACCTGCCCACTTGGAGTAAAAGGGTTAATATCTATCATTCATGTATTGTTTCACTTCACTTATTACAGAGAATTTCATTTAGAAGTTATTGTTCCCTCTTTTAAGGTATTAGATAGGACTGAAGATTATCACACTTGCTTTCTTTTAGGAACTTAGGGTTTGGAAAGATGAGAGAAAGAAACAAATATTGTGGTTGAGATTATTCAGTTCATAAGGTGATTATACAGATATATACTGTAGTGGCTATTTCTACTGCAGAACAAGATTGGTTGAATTCTGTACTGCATACTGTTTTCCTTCTCTTTTTATATGCTGATCAATGATTGCAGATAAAGTTACCCACTTACCCACCCTTTAGTACAGGGTTCCTCAAGCTCAGCAACTTTAAGATGGGTGGACTTCAACTCCCAGAATTCCCAAGCCACCCATGCTGGCTGGGGAATTCTGGGAGTTGAAGTCCAGCCATCTTAAAGTTGCTGAGCTTGAGGAACCCTGCTTCAGTACTGTATATTTGTTCTTCTTTATTCCATTGTGGTGGCTGGCTCTTGTCATTGATTCCATGGAATAAGCATTCTACCATTTCCTAATTTAATCCTTTGCGAGACTTGAGTTAATAATTTTATTAAATCGTGGCATCTTTCACAGAATCACAGCTCTATAAGGTATTAGGTGGTCCTCTAGTCTTTGAAACAAACATTTCTTCCATCATTCCTTATTGAGTTAAAGTGTCTGTGAGATGCATAGTGTTCCCATAGAAGTTAAGAAGTACAAGGCTTATCAAAACCAGTTAGCACTTAATTTATATGATTTATGTCCTCTGGACTTGTTATCCTGTCATTTTAAAGCATGTGGAATCTGTTTTCATGGTCAGTCTTTTCCATAAAAATATGGAATTGTCTTCCATATGCCTTCTGTATATTCTCCTATATATATCACATGTGTTTTAACCTCAAGCCTGGCTTTGAAGAGAGAACCCTGGTTGTTTGCGCAATTGTTCCCTCACCAATGCACAGATGTATGGATATGTTTGTCAGGGCGGCTCTCTCCCTGGAATGTTGCTGTGGACCTCCCAAGGTGTCACTTCTGTGGTCTGTGTGCAAGCCAGGAAACTGAACTGCATGGACAAGTAGCTACAAGCAGCTATATAGGATGGGTACAACTACAGAGACAGCAGCAGCCGCACTGGAAAATATGCTAAGAAACTAAGCCATGCCAATATCCTTGACCGAAATGGGAACAACCACAAAAGCAGTGGCTGTACTTAGAATAATATGCATAAAGGAGGCTTAATTCCAGTATAAACTGTGGCCTGTCCAAGGAACATTTAGAGGAGAAAGTGCTAGGTCAGGTGCGGGAAGTTTGTCCTCCCTATGTTGCTGAACAATAATTCTCAGTAGTGCTGGCCTGCATGACCAATTAAGAATTGTAATTCTGCCATATCTGGAGAGTCACAGATTCCCTTCTCTTCTTCAAAATGATCCAAGAATGACAATAAATAAAGAACTGAAACCTGCCTAAGAATGGAAGACTACCAAGCTTACTGCAAACAGAGGCATTTTTGATATTGTGCTTGCTGATGTTTACACAAGAGGTGGGGGAGCTATTCTTCATATTGTCTTGAACTGCAGCTATCAGCAGTACCAGTCATCATGGCCGATAGTGAAGGTGCTGTGGTCCAACATCTGGAGATTCTTAAGGTTCTCAACCTTGATTTACATCATTGGACTAGTAGCACTTTTGACGCAGGATATTTTTATGAGGGCTGTGGGGTTAATAGAAAAGTTTAACTCTTTCATCCATACCATGGTCCAGATCCAAATCTAGATCTTTGATTTTGCTTTGACTTTTTTGGGGGGGGGGTGATAATATGATAGGGGAAAGAGAGAGAGAGAGAGAGAGAAAGAAAGGAGGGGGGAGGGAGGGAGGGAGGAAGGCAGGCAGGCAGGCAGGCAGGCAGGCAGGAAGGAAGGAAGGAAGGAAGGAAGGAAGGAAGATGTACACATTTAACATTAACTGTTCTTTGCTCCAGAACTATGTTGAAGTTTTGAGACTAATCTAAATTATTGCATAGGCAAACTTGCAACATTTGAGTTTTAAGATTTCTTTGACTTATCATTATGCATATCCTGAAACAATATTTCTTAAGCTATATTGATGAACAATGGATGATTATGACTGTGCTTCATGGTAAAAAAAATAGAGGTGATGAATGAAAGATGATCCACCTTTTGACTTACTAAACTAAGGAAAGGGAGCTGGTCTTTGCTGGAATTGTCATTAAAAAGAAGGCAAAGAGCTAATGTTGTTTTCTGCAGGAAATCTTATAGCATTTTAGATTCCTTAGGCAATTTGATGGGGAGCAGGAATCCCCTGGAGCATGGATTCTTTGCAGCTTTCATCAGCCCCTGTGAGTGTAAAATATTCTCACCACTTGAAACGTGGGTATATTTGCCTAAAAAGAATAAATCAGGTGGATGGTTTCATGTGTATAGGTTGGGATGTTCCTTCAGAAATTATCATTATTCATCCTGCTATAACTTCAGGCATTTTTCTGGGATCACCTAGCCAAACTACATTTTAAAAAGACCATTAAAAATAGTGTCTTCAACTATATCTGTCAAAAGATCGTCTACTCCAGTATTAACATCTAATCATCTTTGGTTTAAAAAAATCAATCATGAATTATTAGAAAATAAAACATCATATATATAGGAAACCAGAATAGACTAAAACGTGTCTTATTTAATAGTACTACTAATTAAGAATTGCCCTCCCTGATTTAAATTGGCTCTGGCAGCCAATCAATCAAATTCTTCTTGATTCAACTAACAAATAAAGTTTACAGTCCTACTTTATGTCTTTTCCACAAATGATGAAATATTATTTAATTTTCATTTAAATAATGTTACTATATCCAACAATAATCTGACAAGAAGCCAGAAGCAGCTTTGAAATGTAAGGCCAAAGTCATTTCACACTTAATAGCAATCTTTACCCATGCTCTATGGTCCCTGGACTTTTGCTTTGACTGTCAGCTACAGCACTTTCTCTTCCCAAAGCCTCATGTACATCCAACGAATGTTATGTCTTAAATCCTTCTTTCTTTTCTCAGTGACTTCATGTGCTAGCAATCTGACATCATGAAGAACTGCAATAAATGTGCAGTGTGGAAACACTGTTATAAGTCTACAAGGGCATTCCCGGGCTTTGTAAAGCATTGCATTGAAAGTAAGTAAAAGGTATAATTATTCTGAGACATTGAACACAATCCTGTTTTGAACATATTTACCCTGTTGTTTTTTTTAAACTTTGCTTGGATAATTATAGGAAAGCTCCTCCAAAGATGAAGCACCTCCTATATCATGCTCCGGTGCTTTGAGGGGAAATTCTGATTATCGCTGTACATATTGTATATTATTTTTATTACATTTAGTTCATCATATTTAATTCATTATCTATCTAAGACTGAGCTGAGTACATATACATGCAGTGGCCTGGTGAAGATGTATTGTTCTCTAATTCCCAACCATGATTGCATACCAGGTTTATATGGTTCCTTGCTGATTGTGCACAAATGTTCATCCCCTCTTTTCATATTTTGTGCTAATTATAGTACTGCATTATGTCTACACTTATGTTAATCACAGTTTTATACCTTGGACTTGCATATTGTCTTAAACCAAATTTTTTTTTAACATGGGTTATTGAATAAATAATTATCTGACTTCACACAGCACACCAAGGAACTGAAATATGATTTACAAATAACAGTGGTTGTGTTCACTTAAAACATTGAGCTATTTCCAGACAAAACACATTTTGGCTTATGTATTACCACCACCACCACCACCATCATCATCATCATCATCATCATCTTGGCCTCATCGGTTTGCCTAATCTAGTTCTGAACAAATGAATAACATTCACCATGGTTAAACAACATCATAATTGAAATAATCCAACAAGGACAATACAGATGAGGAAGGCGAAAGACTTTATAAAGCTTTTATGTGCAGTTTTATTGCTGTCATATGACAATCTAAATATTTTTCACACAGCTTCTGCACAAAAATGCTTTTCTGTGTAGGAGTGTTTTCAAAAACCCTACAAGTTTCTCTTTCTGTATCAGGTTATCAACAGCCTGGTCACTTTGCTTGATTCCCTCCCTGCCCAAGGGATATAATCTGACTTTTGCAAGCATTAAACTTCTCTCCTTGTTTATTTTGTTGTGAATGCTGCCTTTACAAAATTTCATATATGCATCCTCATAATTGCATTTGGAAATTCAATTTGCTTGGATGCAGCAAACAAGCTGAAGTCAGAGTGAAATGCAAGGAGATTTCCTTCCCTAAATATTTACTTCAATTAGACAGTCTGTTAAATTTGCCTTCCATCCGCTTTGGTGCCAGTCTGTTGCCAATTTGTTTCTCATTATTCAACACAGTGGAAAATTATTACAGTGAGATAAATGTGGAATCCGCAAGTCAGTGATGTATCTGTCATCAATTATAGTTGTTTTCCACAAAATCTAAGCTTTTATGATTTAAAGGGATAAAGAATGAACTGTGCTAGTTTGTACCCCCTAGGAAAAAGAAAAAGGGGGTAGGGGGAGGTAGTCTCTGTTTATTTGCAATGAAGACTGAAATACGGAGTAGTTTTTATATCGGGCAGTAGAGTTTAATGCCATAAGATCTGATATGGCAGAATGCTGGAGAAATAGTTAAGAGGCAATCAAATTAGACGAGAGTCACTACCACCATCTTGACCTTTTGGAGCCCCCCCTGCAGATGCCCCCGGGTGGACATGTGGTTTTGTTATGCATTGATTGCACAGTGATCAACAACCACCTAAGGCACATTGCTCATGTTTAATGTGTGGATCAGGCAGTAGCCTGCATCTATGAAACCAGTCCTTTAAGGTTTCATACATACCTTTTTATTCTTCCCAACCCAACAGAATGTTGGAAAGAAATTATGTAGAGGGGCTAAGTTTCTGCTGTCCATTTGTCAGAAAAAAAAAACTGAATTGAAAGGGACCAAATTTGATATGGAGTGAGAAGCTAGCAAATTCTGCAGAGAGGAAAACCAAACCAAACCCAGGAAAAAAAAATCTTTATGCATCTTTATAAGAGAGGCAATCGGGCAATGGCTTGGAATGTTACCGACTGCTCCATTCTTAAGCACCCTCCCTCCTTGGATTTATTATGAAGGGGGTGGAAGGAATTCCAGAAGCTGTGTGTTGCAGCTTTCCCTACTGTATTTCTCCTGGAGTAAATGGCAATTTTCATAACATGTGATCAAGACTAAGATCTCAGGGAAGGAATGGAATTCTTTTCATGCATCTGATGCTCCTTTCTGCTACTTCTCAGCAGAGGGAAGTTACTGTTAGTGCCAATAGGAACAAAATTCCTTTGCCAAATAGCAGGCTTTAATAATGGTGGTGGATTCTCATCAGGATTACAAGCAAAAAGAAATGATTGTCCTACTTTCCTGTTGGAATCCTCAGCAATTCCTAATTACAGGTTTAAAAATGAAAGAAGTGTAATATTAAACCATGTATTTAATGTTGCGTGTAATTCAGTGTTAAAATGTGGGACACATACTACTTTCAAGATGGTGACCTGTAGGCGTTTTCACTGAACTCAAAGTAGATGTCATGAGAACTAAAATCTTGAAGCATTTCTTTCTTTCTTAGGGGCTTTAATCAGGGCTGGAACAAGAGGCCAGGATGGCTGAACAAGATCCAGCTCTCTCAAGAAGCTCATCAACCAAGACTCAACATTGCCAATTTTATTCTCATTTGAGCTACATTCCACAAAACAGCCTTCTTCCACCAGCTTCCTTTTGGACATGTTTGGTGACCATTTCTATCAACCCCACCAGCATGACTTTGCTTTGTGAGTCATGGGAATTTTAGACCAACAGATGTGAATGGCACCAGATTGGGGAAAGGTGCCATACAACTTTTTTTTTATTGACTTTTTTTAAAAAAAATGGAATTTCCAGAGTGCTAAATAAAAGTAGCTTATTTATGCTCTTAACAATTGAATGCATTTTAATTAAGATATTTTAATGTTTTAATATCAGCAGTAAACAAGGTGGGCAGTCGATTATAAATATCTATTTAGAATTGTCTTTAACAGTTGGATAGTTTAGTTTCATTGACCTGAGACCAAACGGCGTGCATACATTTTCCTCTAATTGAAGTAAAAATGGCAAAACTGCAAGAACTTTATTCCCCTTTGCTGGAAGATACAGGCAGTTCTCACAGATTTTCTCCTCAGTATAAGCATGTATGGTGGGCGGGGGAAGAAAGGAGTTCTATGTGTCTATGTATATACTGTATAATAGGCTATATCTTTATGTCTGCATATGTAAAGCCCCAGTCACTGTATTTACATGTTGTTAGCTGTAATTCTCAAAGACCTGGCCTTGTACTTGGTGTAGCCTTGGCCCCAAAGTTAGCACATTCTTTCTCTACACAGATCATTATATACGTGATGAAATATATATAACGTGCTTATGGAAGAAATGCTTTCTATTCAAGAAACATATAACACATGGAAAGACACTGAGTTATGTTCTCAGGGCTGGGAGAAAGGTCTATTGTCTACTGTCCAAAAAGGTCTGTTCTTTTCCCCTGATTCTTTTGTTCCCTGTTAGTGTATTAATGTGGCTTTTCTGTTATTTACCTCTTTGACTCCTGATTGTTCAGAATATTAGTGTTTGAAAAAGTTCCCATTCCAACATATAAGTTACATTTGCACTGGATATTTTCTTCTGATTATATCTTTTGACATGTCAGATCATAGCATGACTTTCTATTCAGAAGACTCAATGGACTTTTTTTTAATGCAATTTGTGATAGATTGAGATTTAACATATTAGGTATCCATTGATGCAGATTCAGCTTTGAAATATCATGTATCCAGATTTGCTAGTCAAATGTTACATTCACATTAAAGAGACCTAGACCCTTTTAGGGAAGGATGGGGCAACAGAACTACTAAAAAGCTATTGTGATATATTAGCTGAGCACGTTGCAGATAAAATCACTCATATTCACTTAGGGTTAGAAGTTGGCTGGACAGAGTCCCAAAGAGGTGCTCTCTACTTGAGATCAGCTTTGCTATCTGTAGACTGAATCCCTGCCCCACCTGGCCTTGAGTGCAGCCAGAATAGGGATTGGAGGCTGGATCCAGGCTATAATAAACACCATGCTCTGGGTGGGGGGGGGGAGGGGGGTGGTGGCAATGTTGATGCACTCCCTCCTTAAGGGGCTGATCATGAACCCAGCTAGAGTGGACAACTATGGATCCGTCTACAACCTTCCCCTGTGCAGGTTGTTGAAAAGGTGGTGGAGCAGCAGTCACAAAGGACTCTGAAAGAAACAGAATACCTAGATCCTTTTCAGTCAAGGTTCAGGTCTGGGCATGAAACAGAAACAGCTTTGGTTGCCCTCATCAGTAACAATGATGATACCCAGTTATATATCTCCAGGCAAATTATGAGATGTGATGAGAAGAGGAGTCTTGACCTTGTGCATGGCAGTTGCAAGGGACTAAATGAGGAGAAACAGGCTCAAATGTAGCTCAAATAAAATGGAGTGACTGTTAACTCAAAAGTTGACTGAGTCTGGGATAATATCAACTTTAGCTCTTGAAGGAGTTGTGTACCCCTAGAAAGAGCTGGTGTGGAATCTGGGGGTGCTCCTGAACTATCTGTCTCTGCAGAACAGCAGATTGAGCCTGTTGCCAGAGGAACCTTTGCTAAGCTATGGCTGCTGCCATAGGAGGTGGCTACTCCTGGAACAGGAAGTGCAATGGTCACTTATGTTTAAACTACTGTAATGTGCTCTACATGGGACTACCCTCAAAGACCATCTAGAAACTACAATTAGTGAGCAATGCAGCAGCCAAAGCAATAACCAGGACTACTTAGTATAGCCAAATAACACCCATATTATGGAGAAGAAGTTGAAGTAGTAACAAATTTTGGACTAAGACAACAAATAATTCAATACTAGGAGTAAAGCCAAACCGCTCACAGGAGACATTAATGATGAAGTTAAAGCTTAGTTATTTTGGATATATAATGGAAAGGCAAGAGTCATTTAAAAGACTCTAATGCCTGGAAAAATTGAAGGTAATTGGAAAAGAGGGCAAGCTGGTTAGATGCTATCATTGATGACAGAAGTGTGAACTTACAAGAATTCAAAGAACCAGTTACTGACAGACAATCCTGGCAGAAGTGACTGAACCATGGAGTAACAGAAACTTTAGCTCCAAATTAAAAAAAAAAAAAAAAAAGCATTAAAATTCCTGCTGCAGAAACCAGCAGGAACCAAATCTTGATCAACACATTCTTGAATTATTTGATAGCTGGAATTTTGGAATGGTTTTCATATAAAATTTTACTCTCCATTGCTTATCTTTTCCTGTTAAAGAGCTACTCTATTTTTGTGTGAAAAAATAATAAACCAAAGTTCTGTCACAGCTGTGTCATGCTGTTTTACAAGGTCATAACTTGATCCCCTTGCTGGAATAACATATGAAGTCTTTATTTTTGAAGTCCCTCCATTTGGGGTTTAGATTACTGCCATATAAAACAGCATGATGGTACAGTTCCTCCTAAAAAGTGTTAAGTCACTCAAATATTTATTGTCCAACACTCTGATTTCATATGATGTAATATTTATATTCTGCAAGTCACCATATAAATGGGTTTGCAATTGTAGCACCTAATAATTTACACGTGTGGAGCAACTACGAATCCTTAAAAAAAATTCTATTGTCTTAATTTATTGCACCCCCCCCCCCCCCCCCAGTTTATATGGTCTGTCACCTTGTTGGTATTTTAAGCCAAATGCTTACACTGAGAGTTTTAAAGTCTAACAATAGTTTCCAATGGAATCATCTTAGGAAAATGCTGATGTTAAATATTGGCCTGGGAGTTAGTATCACAAGGTTTTCCTGGTGTATTTTTTCTGTAAACTATTGATATTCCACTGGTGAACAGGACAATGAATGGCTGCTTGTTTCCATTCCCACTCAGGAATGAGAACATTTGTTATGATCCTTGGCAATTTCAGTGTTGCATCAGTGAGTGGCTGAACAAAGCAGGCAGGTGTATGTAGAATCTCCCTTGGCTGAGGAGTGAGAGAGCAGAGGACTTGCATACTCTGCCCCTTGGTCATCCATTTCAACAACCATTCTCTTTTGCTTGTTGTTTAAACATGGGAAAGATAAACAGTTACAAGATGAGATGGGACAAGAGAAGTTTTTGCAGAAAAATATGAACAAATTGTTTAAAAAATACATTGATCTCATGTAGCAAATTGGCTTTAAAAGTAAAATATCTCCCACATTAGCAAAAAGGCATCAAATCTGATATCACCTACATATAAGTATAGAGGACACCTAGGATATGATGATGGTTTATGAAAACCCATTATAAAAATCATGAGGATCCATTCATCCATGCATTGAATCCAGTTTTGTGCTATGGTAATACTTTAAATCATAGCTGTGATTTAATCCATAGAAATAAAAGTGATCTATGATTTGATGACACTTTTCAGGGAATCCCCTTTGAAAATTATACAACTCTCAATTATAGAAAATCCAGCTGTGCCTTTTCATTTCCCTGTGTTCCCTGTTTCACCCCTTTCTTCTGCTTTACCTCTTCCTCATTCTGCTTCTCCCCATCACTTTGTTCTCCTCCCATTCTTCTGGCATTTTCACTCCTGCCATCTAGTACTGGAAGAGGGGGGCCACGTTTCTGTAGCAAAGGAGCGTGGGCCCTCCTAGATGGCAGAAATTTTATAATATCATCATGCACTGTTCCATTAAATAAGATTGGACCAGAGTAGCTATCACATCTTTATGTGTACAGCAAAAATATTTCTGGAAGAAGGGGATTATTAGGAGTAGTAATGGCGAATTCTTTCACGTTAAACTTCTCTTTTCCAATAATGAGAGAATAAACCCAATGATCTAATTTCTATTTTGTTCCCTCCCTCCCTCCAAGGCTGTGTAATACTTGTAGTTTTAAGAGTTGAATTAGAACAGGAATAAGGAGAGTTTTGAAGCAAGGTGCAGATTTGGAATTTTGAGGGCACATAATGGGCACACTCACAAAATGGCTTTAATGAGAGAAATGGCAAGTGACAAAACACCCTTTTACCAAAAACTGAAGTAGGGTCCAGGATGTTCTCTAGCACTCTAGTGGCACAGTTATGAGGCCCAAAGGCATTACTGTAAATAAATATATTAGGGACTAATGCTTTGTTTTGTAGCTTCCAATTTATTGGTTGATGATTATCTAAGATAATGTTTTCAAAAGTTCAGGTGGGATGAAAAGCTTGGTGAGCACCAGAGGAGTTTTCTGGAGGAACATTAGTGTCTGTGAACACCACATTGCCTACACCTGAATTCTGTTCTTTAAACAAAGGTTAGAAATTCTATGTGTTGAAATCCATCATATTGGGGATCATGGAGGAAAACTATATCTCTCTAGGTTTGTTTCATGGTAGTTCAGACTGAACAGATTTCTTTCCTGAATTCGACCTTAGTGGTTAATATTCATCATGGAGATTATACTTTGAAAAATGAATTGTGTAACAAAAAGAATTGCAGATGCCATATAACTTTCTGTTGCAGGTCTCTCCAACATTTTGTGGGTACATTTGAGACCATGACACAGATAACCTTGCAAAATGTCTTCTGTGGAGTCTCCCTGACCATTTAGAAATTGCTGCCATGAGGGGTGAGACCAGTCATAATTGGCCCAGAAGACAAATAGGTAAGGAAGTCCATCTTGCCTAGTCTTTTCAATAATTTCCAATAGTTTTCTTTTTCTTTCATGGACAAGGGGGGCTACTTCCAAACAAAGCCATAGACTGTTGCCATCCTCCATTTTTATTTCTAATAATATCTATGGGTCTTATGTGGGGCCTACAGTCTTGAAATGAAAAATAATGCTGGAGGCTGGTACTTTCCTTGCAACGTACAAATTTCCCAATAATGTGCTTTTTGAAAAATCAAAAGAATTTTAAAAAACTGTTGGACAGAATATGGTGGAAGCCAAGGGATATATGCATGGACACAGGGGTCCATGAGCACCAGGCTGGGGATCCCAGTTATTCTATGCCTGAAAAATGTTTTGCTTTTGTTTTTAATATGAACAACCTGTTTCACATTTCATGTTTTATTTAATTTTTGCATTATTCATAATTAATTTCCAAATACAGCTCAGGTGTGTATGTGCGTGTGTGTGCATGTGTGCGTGAGAGGGAGAGATGCTGGAATTAATAATTCTGGGTGAGAGATTGGGGTAGATTTCTCATATTGCTTGTGTTGTGTTGCTTCCATAATGTAATCTGGCTCTCTGCCCTAGAAGGCTCTCTTCCAACAGACAGAATCTTATAGACATGGTGATTCAACTTAAAGCTTCCCACAGCCACTTCTAGCTGACTTGGGAAAAGGAGGCTGAATGCTTTCGCCAGGAAAATATACACAGCTACATTTCCCACATGTGTATTATTATGACATCACATCAATCTGCAAAAGTTTACAACTGATTGGCAATTACAAGAGTTCTTAGACTTCTGCAAAGGACTTGTGCTAGTCTAGTGGAATTTGGGGTGTGTCCTCCTTCAATTTCCTAATCAGTTTGCTATCTAGCATGTGAGGGCTGGATCCAAAAGCATATTTTTGCCAGAAGAATGAATACCAGTGGTGGATTTAACTTTCTACCACTGCAGTCAACCATATATCCCCAAAATTGCTCCAGAGGACACTGTGGAGTAGATTTGGGGAGCACCTGTGTGGGGTGGAAATGGGAGAGGCTAGAAAGGGAAACTACTCTTGTGCAAACCTGAATTCCTCCTCACAACACTGTAGTTTGTCCAACAACAACTCTTTAATAAGGGCAAGAAAGTAGCTACCACCCACACAATGGCTCATTTTTTATTTTTTAATCTTGGCAAATGCACAATCCATGCACCAAAAAGATGATGACGGCAGGCTAACACAGCATCTTCTTTTTCTGTGTGTGGGAGTGGGGCTGCAGGGGGATTTGTGTTACTCCAGAAGCTGTAGCAACTTAGGGGTTGGGATACTGAGTCTTGCTTTTGGAACTCGCCTGTTGGTCGACTGGAGGGAGAACTCAATAGCTTATAAAGCTCCTTGCCCATTCTCAATTTTTCAAGGCCAGCATAATTATGAGGGGTGGAAAAAAAAAAGAAAACTGCAATGTGGAATTGGCTCCAAGGTGAGAGCACCCAACATTTCTGGGTGTAGAGGGAAGAGGGAATGGCATTGAGGGACAGGAGGAAGAGCCACTATGAAGACAATGGTCAGATAAAAGAGGATAGAATCTCGGGCAGGGATGTAATCTGAATAAACATCTCAGACAAGCCCCTTCCTAGTTCTCACAAAGATAAAGGGAGGGAGAGGGGAAGCACATTTAGACCTGCAAGATTCTGTTACTATAGCTTTACCATAAAAGTAGTACTGATGTAGATGACATTGGATTCCTAGTCTGATCTACCTTGAAGGGCTGACAGAATCACTATTAGAAGTAGGGTTCCCCCCCCCCCCCCCAGTTTAGCCAGTTGACATGTAATTCGTTGTGTAAATAGCCTTACAATATTTCAAGAGGGAAGATTTGCTTACTGTGATCTCTTGGGCCCACCTACTGTGATCCTTTGGCTTCATCTGCTATAAAATACTTTCTATGCCTTTAAGATGAATGAGCTCCTCTGGCCATCTCCTTAGTCTATCACTAAAACAATGTTGAAGTGCCATCAGGCTAATGGTTATATATTGGCTGCTACCTGCTATTTCATTGTATGCCTGTGGAACCCCACTGCCCACCCCAAAGAGAGTCTCTACAGGAGTGTTTCTTAACCTTAGCAACTGTAAGATGTGTGGACTTCAACTCCCAGAGTTCCCCAGCCAGCATGCTAAGGTCGAGAGACACTGTTCTAGAAGATTAGTGTTGCTCAGGATTACAGCAGAGACAAGGTGACATAAATTATTGGAACTTCAACAGTACTAGTACTCCATCCTCCAAAGTAGGGTTGAAGAAAACTATGCACAACAATTATCTTTAAACCTACCAACTCTTGGGCCTTTGACTCAAATTGAAAGTCATCTGTTCCCCAGAAACAAATCACACAGAATCTTTTAAACAAGATTCATTGAAATGAAAGGAATAGGGTTACAAGAAATTTGGTAACGAAAATATTTCCTTCAAGAACCAATTTATCTCCTAACTCATTAGAGCAGGGACTTTGATAATGTCTTTCTCATCATGCCTTTATTATGAACCCGCAAGGAAGCAGTTCTCCTTACTGATAATGGATGAGCCTGCAAGGGCCTATTTACAAAAACGTTTCCAGAATTCTTATCAACATGATAATTCTTACATAGTCTCAAATTGCTGAGAAATGGGAGTGGATAATGCTGCTTTACTCATGTGCCACGTTTCATCATAATAAATATCTTCAGGTACCCCCCTACCCCCTTCATGCAAAAGGGAAATAAAATAAATTGCCTGCACCCTTTTTCCAGGTCCTTCATGTAGTATTTATTTGTCTGGTTTTATGCAAAAAATCCCCCATGATTCTTATGAGTGTGAACTGAAATGGTATCAAAACTCCTTTTCCCTTGAAGGATTAGAAGCTCTGGAGGCAGGAGTTCCTACACACAGAAAAATGGACTGTCCACAGTACTCCATACAGTTAATTTTTTAAAAAAAGACTAGTTTTACTAATTTCTAATACTCTGCAGCTGAGCCAGAAATAATTTGGTTCAGTTCTCAAATGCAATTCTCAACCATTTTCTAGGATCACAGAGGTCAGGGGCTACTTACGGGGCAAAAATCAGTGCAAAATCTTTATGTGGACATGCCTGCCCTCTATTTTATTGCCCTGGCCCCAGAAAATACTATTTGCAGTTAAAGCAAATATGTGTGGTTTAACATCTCATGTAATTTAGCCTTAGCATATGGCTTTGCTGACACATCTTGGATTTTCTTCTTTTAAAAAATGGAAGGCCTGGGCAGCAAACAGAATGACGTTTAACTCCTTCTCCCCAAACCATGCTCATAATACTTTCCCAATTCTTTTTTTAAGAGAAATTGCAGATCGCTTGAAACAAATTCACCATTTTTTAAAAAGCTATTTTATTGCATTGCGTGCCCTTCATCCCTCCCTCCCTGCCTTCCTTTTCATTAGCTGTGGCATCAGCCTACTATGGGCTGTTTCTTGATGCTCATATACATTAGAGCAGTTTATACACTTCTGATCAGCTAGGAAAAACTGGCTCCAGCACACTCCGCGGCTGCTGGAATCCAGGGGAGTGAGGATGTTATATTTGCATTCCCCCCAAATTGGCATCAGTTCTGAACATTTCATTTCACAAATGAAGATCTGGCCACTGGGTTTGCTTCACTTCCCTCCCCCTTCCCTTTTGATATTTAATGCACCATGATGACAGTAATTACTAAAGCCAAAGGAACATTTGCAAGCTATCAAGAGGGGAAGAGCCACTCATACAATTAAATGGGAAACACTGTTTGGTCTCGGATATTTATAGAAGGCTAACCTGAGTGTCATTTGACTTTACCGGGAGGTCCGCTTGATTACTGATGCTGTGTGCTTAGGCCATGTGGTGCTGTCTATTGCATGCAGTCCTGAGAATCACAGCTTTCCTGCCCCGTTTTCTTTTAACTTTATAGCTTACCACAGTAAGTGCAGCCCACCCAGAAAGCTGCTGAATGGTGGTTTTCTGTGTGTGTCCACATGCATAAGAAGGTGAATGTTTGGGGAAAGCTCTTATCCACTTCTTTAGGATCCACTGCTATAGCACACAAGAAAGCTAGTTCTGCTTCAATCCATTCCTTCTGTCCTGCTTTCTATAGCTGACATCTGCAAATGTACCAAGTCTATGATGCTAACAGATTGCTATTTGAAACCAGGAGGCCTTTTTTTGAGGCAGCCACCAGGATGTGCACTATCAATTTTTGTGATCTTTACTTGGTATGGATTAGTTTGTGTCTGGCTTTTTTTCTCCATACCACATGTTAAGCCACAGTTTGTCTTCTCCATTTGTTTAAAAAATCAACCAAAATGGCTGATTGGACATTGCCACCAAAGAAGGCAATATGTGTCAGTTTGGTTACAACCCACCAACAAAATCTGGAAAGATTACAATTTATAGATGCAATTTTGTTAGGCTGTAAGAGTCACTTATGTATTATCATCATGGCCAGTGCTAATATACATTTTAAAGGAGTTCTAACCTATAAGGAGTTGCAATGAGATTCATCAGGTTCAAAGTCCAAATTATTTTCCAAGAATTTTTGAAGAGTTTCAAGAGATCCTACCATGTTTAGCATAAGACTTTAACACTGATGAGATTTTTCTTGCTATAAAATGAAATAGATATGCACCATTCTTCAAATATTATAAATTGTCAGCTGGTGAGACCTAGATGTTTTTGAAGGGATCACTGAATTGATTCATTTGAAACTAAACTGGTATTTGTTACCATTCCTTTTGGAAAGAACACATTTATTGTTCAGTTTCTAATCCTATCTTCCCATTCCTTGTATTGAATGTATTAATCCCCATGCTTAAAAATTACAAGGGTTGAGAAAAGAGGAGCAAGATAAGGGCCAAAAATTGTTTCTTCCTTTTCCAAACTCCTAAAGTAAATTTTGAATGTGGATTTGAGATAAAAGATACAAATTTCTTATTGTCAGGGAGGAATGAACTAACATGAAATTCTGTATAGATTACGCAATATAGTTTGCCAATAGTTATGCATAAATGAAACAGAAAAATTTTCCGGCTAATGAAACCAAGTAATAGGCAATGGAATTGGGTGACTAAAGAAATCTAGTCACTTGAAATGCATCTATTTCAACAAGCAATGATAATGAAAAATCTTGCCATGACTTAAATTTTGTTTTTAATATTGGTTTCTTAAAGTAAAAGCTAGGTACATTGGAATTCTGTGTGGGATGAATGAGAATATTCCAAGACAGGAGACTCAAAGTCTCTACGTTCTATTCAGAAATAAGACTTGCTGAAGTTAGTGGACTATTCAAGGTAAATAGGTATAAGATTACAATATTTATAAAAGAAAGGTGAATTTTTAAAAAATTAAGAAAAAAGAGACATAGAAACATTACAGTAGAAAGACTTACAGTTAGTTGTTTTTAAGGGTGGCCAGGTCTCCTTTCACAGGAACAACCCTCATCCCCAAGTGAAAGAGGAGAAATATTTGGTGAACTTTGGAGGATGAATTTGAATGTCTAAGAACTAGGCTGTGTCAGAAGCCTCGCAATCAATTAAACAGTTAATCAGTTTGCTTGCTTCATTTCTGCCATTATGGAAAAGGGGGAGAGGGAGAGGACCGTTAAGTGCAGGTGGACCGTTATCGGGTTCTCAGAGACAACCAAGGTCGTACCAGCCTGAGACCCAGGAAGAGCTGAGATCACCAACAAGAAAGGGATGGACTGGGAAAAGGGGGGCAGAAGAAAGGGGAAAGAAAAAGGGTTTTGGAGTGTGTGGGCTTTTAGTCTTGACCTAGAACTGTAGATGGCTATTAATAAAGAATTCTTCTGTTTTGAAATCAGCCTATGAGAATTTCTTTCATTGGGATCTGAGTCTGGCAGATTCTTACAGGCTGCATCCCACAGTTTAGGGCAGGGGGGAAGAGTCACCGTGGCCACTAGGATCCTGCATTGTGCCATGGGAAAAAGAATATGGAGCATCATCACAGACAGTGAGGACATTGATGGCACACCTCATGGGATGCCAAAATCTGTTCTATTTTCCAATACAAGGAGAGGAAAGTTCTTCATTGTTTTCAGTATTACATATGTAATTTGGAACATAGAGCCCAGTGGAAATGTTGGTGAAGCTATGGTGAAATACTGTCTCTCACTTGACCATTCTTAGATCTCATTACCCATCCTCTGAGGTTTCATTGAGTCTTCAGGTATACTTTCATTGCTCACTTCATGAACTGTTGAAAACATAAGCCAATGATACTTGATCATAGAATGTAAGGGATCTCGGAGATCATCTAGGACAACCTCCTGCCAGTGTAGGAATTCACTACTGCTACATTAAGTATGGAATAATACGAAAAAATTTGGTGTCTGATCTTAAGTATTTTGTTCCTTTTTTCGTATTCCTTTCTTCTTTTGTATCATGGGTCTTTATTAGAAAACGCAAAATTTTTCAGAAATCCGGGAGTTAGTTAATATTTAAATTGTTATTTAGGTTATCTTTGATGATGTCTTTTCTGTACTATATGTGCCTAAAGTGGCTGCTGTTATGATATGGGACAGCAACTATTTATGATGAATGATATCTTCTCTCTGTGTTAGTAATATAAAAGTAAATATAAGAGTAAGTTAAATATAACAGAGAATGGGTTTATACTGTTAACCAAATCCCCCTTTTTCCAGTATAATTGTTTACTTTTCTACTAACCTCTTGAAGTTCCATAGTTTTTAGAAATTTTGGAGGAATCAGTAAAGGCTTCTAAGACATTGACTTATTTTTATAAGAAGTAAAAGGAAGTTGATGAAACTCATATTAACTATTTATAGAACCTTTGGAATAACAAGCTTAAATAATTCATTCTTGTAAACCAGTGGGAAGTTGGTTTAAAGTATGTGAAATTAGTTTCTTTTGACCTTAAAATGAGGTTAATATCACAGATAATTCTATTTCAGGGCACCTCAGAGAATATTTAATAAGGGACAGTTGGAATTGTCATGTTCTGAAACTGAAACATTACCTCACAATAGCTGCTGGATTTGTCTTATTGCATTTTGGCCTGAAATCCCCAAGTCTGATAACATAACTTTAAAGCAATTGTGGATTATTAAGACTTTATTAAGATATCAAGAACTGTGGACCTTTCATGCATTTGGATATGGTCCAGATAATTAACATTTAAGACTGAACTGTTGGCATGTGCTCGCTATCAATACATTTTTATTAGGCTTTTTCCAACAAAGGAACAAGGAGTTATTGATATTTTCCAAGCATTTTCTCCCTCCCGCCCTCTGTCTCTCTCTGTATATATTCTGTTAATTTGTTTCTTATAATAAATTAATTTTTTAAAAATAACTTGTTCTTGATAATATATGCATCATAAATGAAAAATTATTGCTTTGTGGGGAGGGGGACATTTCCAATACTTTTGGGATACAATTTCTGATTATTATTAAAGTGGATGAATTGACAGACTGAATGCCAGTATCAAGAATGCCAGTATCAATGACAGAATGCCAGTATCAAGCTTTCGGTACATATTAAAGGCATACACATCAGAAAATTGCATGGTACAATAGGAGTAGACTACAGTCAGTCAACTATTCTTGCTTAGAGATTTCTGTCACCTGATATCTTTTGGCCTGGTAAGCACATCTGTAATTTTAGGAGCAAGCAGTGGATGCTCCTAAAAAAAAAAAATCACTAAAATGGTGGTTGGGTGCCA
This sequence comes from Liasis olivaceus, assembly GCA_030867105.1. Taxonomy (NCBI): domain Eukaryota; kingdom Metazoa; phylum Chordata; class Lepidosauria; order Squamata; family Pythonidae; genus Liasis; species Liasis olivaceus. The sequence goes on from CM061348.1 coordinate 200,735,257, forward strand.
CAATTTGCAGAAAATGGAAAACCACCAATTAGTTAGCTAGGGAGTGTGTCAATTTCCAGAGGAAATGAGGGTGGATATAGTACAAGGACCATAGCTGTGTCACCTTCCTGCCCGCCCCCCCCCAAAGGAAAATTAAATTATGGTAAATGCAGTTGAATAAGTCTGAAGAGTACCAGCTTGGGGAAGGATGGACTACACCTCTCTCTCTCTTACACACATAAACACATACAAAAAGTTTATTATATAATAAATTTGCCATTAAATTAGTTCTGTTGAATTGGAAATGGGTGGTACAGTAGTGTTACCAAAGGTAGGAATAAAAGGAATTGAAAGTGATAAATATGCCTTTCAATCCTCAAAATTTAAAATAATAGTTGTTCAGCCAGAGTACAGTTAATTGTAGACTGATATGGATACCTTTTAGAGATCAGATACAGCCAGATTCATCATTCTCTCTGTGTGTACCTATATCTATATCTTGTTTGTAAACTTTAAACAGCCCCTAGTGCCATAATAAGATTCCAGATAACTGCCTCAGTATTGGTGCATGCTAGCCATCTTTCAAAGGCCCCATCAGATAAATTGACATTCAGATCACTGTGGCTGATATAGATAAATAAAAGACATTGCAATCACCTGTCATAATATCCTACATTGTTACAGGTCAACATGAGAGGCCCCTCTGTAAGGGTGGCTAACTTGCTGTGAGAATTCAAAGGCTGTTTATCTCCATTAGTTAAAGACCTATAATTGCAGCCATTTGACCTCCAGTAAGGTAATTACTCTACAAAAGCGCTCTCCAGGAAACCAGGCATTAGTCTTGGCTAATTAGGCCAACACTGATGTGCTGTCCTTATCGGAAGGCAGCTGGTTGGAAAAAGCATCTATAAATGCTGCATGAGCTGTTCACATAAAACAGTGGTGGCTAAGAGTGGAGTTATTTTCTCCCAGAGAAGGAAGGAAGGGAGGGAGGAAGGAAGGAAGGAAGGAGGCTGACAGTCAGAGATCGTAGCTATTTTATATGGAGTTGCATGACTCCATGACAGCCTAAGACTGGATAAGTCTTCATCTTGTTCACCTATTGTTGTATGCCACCCAGAGTCACTTTTTTTGTGAGATGGGTGGCCATACAAATTTGTTAAATAAATAAATAAATATAAATATTGATATATCAGTGATATTCCAATACATTGTGGAACTGTTCTTAATTTTATTACATTACTTTATGGATGGCCACATGTACATATTGGTACAAACTATATTCACGTCTGTATATTTAGGAAATTCAATTATTTTTTCTTTAGTAATCATGGATGAGTAACTTTAGGAGGACTTACATTCAGAAGACTTTTTTTGCTACATCAGACAGCTAATAAAAAGAACCCATCATTGGTGCTTATGCGTATTGTATTGATTGAACACAGGAGATATTCCCTTACAGGAATTAATACCAAAGGCACCGTACTACTTTGGTAACTGTTTGTACAAATTGTCTTACTTTTTAATTTTTTTTTCATATTTTCAACTTTCTCATAAATATCTAAAGATAGCTTATCAAAACGGCCAAACAAGTAAGGGAATAAACAGTGCTTTCCATCCTTACACTTTCCAGATGCATTATCTTTGAACTTTCAGAACTCCTAGCCAGCGTGGCCGACTGGCTGGGAATTCTGAGATGTAAAGACTAACATATTTGGCAAAGAACTAGATTGAGGAAGGTTGACAGAATATCAACATTTATGATAGTGATGAAGTACATAAGTCTCCACGGAGCACAGGGAAAGGGCAATTGACAAAAGGTGCATGATGGTGTCATGATGCCAAATCCATGATCCACATACTTGTGTTGGGCTCTGGAACCCAAGTGAATAAAGGCAGAGTTTGCATCCTGATGTCATTATGTGTGTGTCATCTTTTTGACTGAATCTTGGTTTGCTGTGGACACCTATGATTAGGTAAAAGTAGCCCAAATACTGCTTGGCCTGTTCTTATGTGGCTGCTCCCTTCATCTTAGTGATTAGTGAGCACCTTCAACCATATAAATGCTGTCCTGCAGTCCACCACACAAGTACTATAGTTAAGCTGTTGCTACATCTTTTGGGGACATAGAGAGAAACAGATAGCGGTATTTGAAGTTAATATCGACAGGCTATCCAAAGTACATACCAGGAATATTAGCAGTATCCCCTCAAAATGGTTTTCAGCAATATGTATATATTTGGGAATCTCTCTCTCTCTCTCTCTCTCTCTCTCTCTCTCTCTCCCTCCCTCCCTCCCTCCCTCTCTCTCTCTCTCTCCCTCCCTCCCTCCCTCTCTCTCTCTCTCTCCCTCCCTCCCTCCCTCTCTCTCTCTCTCTCTCTCTCTCTCCCCACCCCCTACCCCCAAAAGGACTTTGATGATCACAGACTGTTGCAACATTGAGCTGCAATGACACTAATGCCCAAATTATATTCGAGACACCCACGCATTGCCATTTGTACAATGGTATTTTTAAAAAAATGTTTTTGCAGAATGCTGGCTCCTCGTGACAGATTCTGAGCAATTTTTAAAATATTCTTCTACTTTATAAGATCATTCCTACATAGCTTATCCACAGCAAATTTTATCCACAAGCAGAATTTGATCCTCTTATCCACATGCATATGAGACTACATAAGCAACCTGCACATTGTCAATTTTTTTTTTTAATCCCCCTTGTTAAATACAAGTGGTAGGGAAAACAGAAATAGTGGCTTCTACCTGCTGGAGACAGATATAGGGGTTTATATTGCAACATGTCATATGAACCCCAGAAGCTGAATCTGTAGTAAATGTTATCTTGGCTAAATTATAGGGTGGGTTTCATAAAAAACCTTTCCACAGCAAGTACCTTACTTTCAAAGTGTCTCTAGGCTAATATTTGTCTAAGACTCCTAATTGTTTTGCTCTTTCCCACCATCTCAGTGCCACTGACAAACTGGTTTTGTATGCAAGGTTCCCAAAATCAGTCTGTCATAAAGATACAAGGAGGTCTTCTGCTCCAAGAAAATAACTCAGAAATTCACTGGGCATGCCAAGCCTGAAGTAGCCGTTTGGATTCCAGGCATAGTACGTTAAAAGACTCGTAGTCCTGTTTCTTCATCAGAAGTTATTGTATATTAGAAGGCATATTCATTGTATATTTGACCCAATGTCAGCCCTTTAACAAACATCAGATCCAGCCCATAAAAGACTAGTTTACACAGTTTAATTAAGATATTTTATTGAAAGCTGGTATATTTATGAGTTCATTTTTGTAAAGGGAGCATGATGTAATCTTGAAAATGTATCAGTTGGTTCATAATGCCATAAGTATATATTAAGAAGATTTATTTAAAGAGGGAGAAGCATGAGTGGGATAAAGATGAATCAAGAATAAGAAATATTAAAATCCCCCAGATAAAAGTTTGTTTCAATCCTGCTTTTTTCCTAAAAACAGCAAATAAGGGAAAACCCTCTTTCTTTCTCTAAAAAAATGGTGCCAAACTGAAATTAATATCATTTCTGAACTTGACACAGGAAAAGCCTAAAGAATCACACTCTGCTTTCAAAATGAGATACAGATGGAAGAAAAATGGAGAAGAATAATCTTCTCATCATTTTCTGTAGACTCAATTTCATCTATAATACAATGAACAACAGAGAACTAGATATATGAAGTTTGACACTGTGATGGTATAACAATAGTTACATGAATTTATCATTTTTCAGGCTCAAAATATCTTGATGTCTAATCAGATAGGCACCATAGAATCTTAGACATCTGGGATTCTTAGTCTAAGAAACATAAATGGAAATGGAAAATATGGTAATGCTGCTTTTTTAAAATAATATGTTTATTTAAATACCATGGTTTACTAGAATGTGGACAAAAATCAGGAGTCTGGTATAACTTCTTTAGACTAACAAATATTATTAAAATGCTTAAGTTTCTATGAAGTACAGCTCAGTTCATCAGCTGCATGGAACAGCTAAATTGATTTAGGTGGCAGGGAGGGAAGAGAGAGTAAGACAAGTTGGTTATGTGGGTACAGATTACATGTAGAACAGATTGCAAGTACCTTATAATTAACAATTGTAATGTGTTTAAAACCATGCTGCTTGCTGAGACCTTCCGAGATAGTCAGAAACCTTTTAACATATATGAGTTCAGCAATCTCTCCCTCAGTCATGCTGATAGATTTCTTGTTACCAAAACGTCCTGGGAAGTTAAAATGTTCTGATATTATTTTGTCATTGATTTGAGTCCTGATGTTAAACTTGTGTCCATTAATTATTTTGTGCAAATGTTGGTCTGTTTGTCCTATATAAAGTCTAGAGGGCCATTGTTGGCAGATGATGTCATATATCACATTAGAGGACATGAAGGTTCCTCTGATATTGTGTATGAAGTTGCTGTGGAATGTAATAATATTGTTGATGTTAATTTGGGGGCAAAGTAGATATCTGGGTTTGTTTCAAAGTCTGGTTCCCATACTTTGTTCAGCTGTTTGTTGTTGCTTATGAGAATCTGCAGGCTGAAGATGACAACCAGTAGCGTTCTGTTGTTCTGTTTTCATAGCCTTTCTTTTAGTAGATCATCCTTGGGAATTGATCTGGCTCTATTGATTTGTCTATTGATCTCATAGGGTGGCAGCTAGGTCTCCTAAATGCCTGGTTTAATTCCATCAATTAAGCATCTCTGTTAAGTGGGTCAGAACAAATGTGGGTGTAACATAGAGCTGGCTATAGATGATAGATTTGGTGGTGTGTTCTGAATGGAAGCTGGAAGCATGTAGGCATGCATGGTAATCTGTGGGTGTCCTGTATAAGGCAGTGTTTATGTGTCTGCTATGTAATTTTATCATGAATGAGGATGAGAATGAGTATGAGGACAATTCACAGAATGCAAGTTTGTATATAACCTGAAGATGTCTTAGCTGTCATAGCTGAATAAGGCATTTCAGCAATAAAGTGGTGTCAAAAAAAAAAAAGAGAGAGAGAGAGAGAGAAAGATAGCTGGATGTCCATTTTAAAGGCAGATGTTATGCTAATACATCTGAAGGAGCAGGAGCAATGACATAAATTAAGAAAGCAAAGTAAATGTATCATAATAAGGTATGGCACTTGCATTCAGATCCATGCATAAATCCTAAAGTTTTGTTACTGTACATCAGTTATCTTCTCTGAGATGTATCAAAGTAGTCACCATAGTTTCATATCATTTGTCCTGACTTAGAACAAACCACATGGTTTAATCAAGGCACTTTAGAGGCACCCTCTCACTTTCAGGAGCTCAAACAGTCATCTTTGACTTAAAAGAAGTTCTAAATGTCTTTGAAAAGAAAGAGGGCTTGGTAAAAAAAAAATATATATATCTTTGTTATGCTAGTATTTTATTTCATCTATTTGATTTCACTTTTGTGTTGTATTTTTTCAAATGTTGTTAGTCATTGACTGAATAAACAGTATTTCGAAAGAGTCGGTCAAAAATCTCTATAAAAAGCAAACTGTTGTGGATTCAGTCTGAAGAAGGAGCACAACACTGAGGAGAAGAATCATGCTTATTGCAACAATTGTTGGGTGCCTGCTTTACAAGAAAGAGGGAGCATGAACAATGGGAAAGCAAAGATTTTTATAGAAGTTGAGGGCTACAAGGTGGGAAGTCCTAGGGATCTGATTTACTGGCCAGTTTGGGGAAGCTGGGTAGGTCCTTGTCAGTGTACTTGGGTTAGTTCTGTTGTTAGACAAAATGGGCCTCTCAGGAGGGCAGCAGTGCTGAGGAGGTTCATTGTTAAAGGAGGTGGAATGTTGGGGTCATCAGCTGATAGAGGATGGAAGGTTGGGGTTTCTCTAGGTTGCAATTTCCTTATAAGGGCGAGACTTGGGCTGTACTGTGAGTTGGTGAGGAAGCTTTTATTCTTTGGTTCAGATGGGATTGCAGGAGGGCTTTGTCTGGGCCAAGGAGGGTCAGTTTGGGTCTGATGGGATTAGGCAAAGAGATGAACTAGATTTTGACCCTGGTCGTATCTAAAAGATAGGGACAAGGTGCAGTCCCCATTTCATTTGTTAGACTTATTTTTTCCACTACAATATGCATACTTGTCATAAACTGAGTTTGAATTATATCCATTGAAAAAACAACTAGAAAGAAAAATCTTGGATTTAACATTTGATTAAATAATCAGTTTGCTTAATTTAAAAGGTTGTTGATATAAGATTCTAATGCACTGTTACAAAAAGAAGCAGCATACGTGTACTTACTTTACAGCATCCTCACTGTTTCTCCTCTTTCACTTAAGGTCTAGAGAAGTCTTTCATTAGGAAAGACATAGATCACATGAACCTGTGGTCAGGGGTAAGGTCCTCTTCAAAATCCCTGCCATCTTTCCACACCCAGATTACTGGAGTGGACAGCTCTCCAAGGAGATGGCTGGGTGGTATTAAAACTGCCAGTCAAAGCAGGGTAATGCAGGCACCTCCTCCCAGTTTCTATTCCGGTGGGAGGAGGAAACTAAGGAAAGAGGAATTTGGAAGGAGTAGGTTGAAGGATGGGTGTGGAGGAAGCTTAGAGTCCAAGGCCTAAGAAAACTGCCATTTGTCTGAGGGTCAGGTTTATACTGTAAATGTATATTTAGTGCCAGTGAAGGCAAGGATTGATAGCTTATAGAAATTTGTAATATTAAAGGAACCTGTTTAGAACCCAAGTTAAGATATTTAATAAAAGTTAATTCAATTCCTGATTTAAATTGGTTAATTCATTTCCTGGTGCTGTTTTTAACTTTCTCAACTTCCAATTAGTCGTGTTACCTCCGATGTAACGAGAAGAAAATAATACATTCTTTAGAGACAAAGAGAAAATCAAAGGAAGGGTGCCGTCAACAAGGAGGGTACCCGAAAGGCTGCTCTTGGCCAAGAAGGAGAAACACCTTATCCAACCAAGCAGCTCTTGAAGATGAAAATTCCATATCATGTTAGTAGTCTGCAGAGCTTCCACGTCTCATCCCAGTCCGAACGTGCAAAAGCATTGTACGATGAATGTGGAAAACTATAATTGGACAAACCTATATTTTAAAAAGGTAAATATTTAAACAAGCAAGCAATAGCATCACCAAATGCATTTGTTTCCATTTCCACTCTCAGCTGTTGCCAAGGATGTAGATTTGTACTCATCTGACTTTCAATATGCCATACGTTTTCAAAGCAGTGGAGGACAGTTTCGCCATGCGTGTGAAAAAAAAAGAATCCTTGCAAATGTCCTGGCCGTTTTCCCTCAGCATTTGTTGTTAATTTACAAGTTTCTCGCATCCCTCTGATGATTTCTGTCAGCCTGTTTACATGTTTTGAATTTCCGATGGAATGTACATTGGCCTTGCTGGATCTGCTGCAGATTTTCCATAGGAAGAGTTGATTGAGCACAACTGTACTTTGCTGAACATTACAGAGCACTGACAACATATACCTGGAGTGTTGCTGAATGCAGCTTTCCCAAGACAAAAGGCTGGTAGTGTACATCCCCATATCACCAGCAAATATACAGATAGTGGTACTATGATAAATCTTCTGGAGAATTAAGAATCAAAAAGACTAACAATCTGATTGTGTGAAAAATAAAATCACAAGACCACCTCTGTCATTTTTCAATATAACTTTTGAATATATTGTGCACTTTGAGGCTGTTAAGGAGTCAATTTTTAAAGATTTTTTTTTATCCTGCCTTTATTGTTTTTTATAAATAACTCAAGGCGGCGAACATACCTAATACACCCTCCTCCTATTTTCCCCACAACAACAACCCTGTGAGGTGGGTTGGGCTGAGACACAGTGACTGACTCAAAGTCACCCAGCCGGCTTTATTTCATGTCTAAAGCGGAACTAGAACTCACAGTCTCCTGCTTTCTAGCCTGGTGCCTTAACCACTAGACCAAACTGGCTCCAAACGTTAAGTGACATTCAGACTCAGCCATATCCAAATTATGAACCAGACTCAGCCATATCAAATTATATGAACAATCAATTTGGTTGATATTGGTTGAGGAAATATGCTTCCAATGTGCTTATGTTCTTTCATTTTTTATTTGCACCATTTGGACCCTCTATTTTCTCCAAAGGGCTCAAAAGAATTTCCATCAATTAAGTGAGATGACATACAGAAAAAAAAAATCCATGAAACAGCTCACTACTATATCGTCCTCAGGTCCCAATAATAGAAAAAGGAGCAGAAGGAAAAATAAAGACTCTACCTTTGAAAATCTGATTTATTTTTTTTTTACTTTCATTCAATCTTCCCATGGAGAAAATCTATCTATCTATGTAGCCACAAGGAGTAAAAAAATGACTTGATGGCACATAATCAATCAATCAATCAATCAATCAATCAATCAATCTATCTATTTCTTGAAAAATCTTCAGTTGTATTTGTTGTGGATAGATAATAAGGGGAGGGGGGTTAGATACCTGAAAGAAGTACCAATTCCAGTTGTATGCACAGATATTTCTTTTATTCCACTTTCAGTCCTGGTCAAACAAATGTAGCATGTTGGAAGCAATACTACAATTTACAGAGCTTGTTTATTAGGGTAAATGCATGATAGGTTTCTACTGCACTTTCAGCAATTTCTTTCCTGCTTTCAACAATCTGAAAAATATTATCTACACCAAACATGTCCTTATCACATTTGTCCCCTCATATATATATATTTAACATTCATCTCTTTATTGCTAATGCTTGAATGTCTTAAGAGGCCAGACAATTATGTCAGTGCCATAAAAAAATCCATTTGATTATATCTTTGATACCACTTAAGAATACATAAGATTCCAAAATAAAATTTGTAGCATGGCTTCATTATTGGCAAATCATTTTTATAATACAATTTTTCAAACTGGCTGCATTATGAGAGCCAGTTTTGTCTAGTGGTTAAGGTTCCAAGCTAGAAACCAGGAGACTGTGAGTTCTAGTCCTGCCTTAGGCATGAAATAAAGCTGGCTGGCTGACTTTGAGCCAGTCACTCAAAGTCTCTCAGCCCATGAGGTCAAGCTTGGGCAATAAGCTGGTAGGTCAATTCCTCTTGCAACCAATGGATCAACATTTGGTTGATCTGAAAAAAGTGGACCCTGCACATGTGGGAAAAATGCTAGAAAGCCCCCGCCCCCCCCCCCCCAAAAAGCAGCAACAAGCTTAGACTTTCAGATCTTAGTTTTATGCTGGTGTGATTATTTTATATATATATGTATATATATACACAGCCTGATAATGGAGTATAATGCCAGTCAGGGTAGTCAGTGTGGTGGTGGTGGGTGGGTTTTTTAAAAAAAACAAAATAGCTATGACTATGTGATGTACAATGCACATAAAAAAGAGGGGGGCTCAGTTTCTTAGCCATCATCGTGACCCTTTTGATCCCCTACCCCACTCTTCTGTGCATGCCTTGCTACTAGTAGTTATTCTGTAATTTACTGTTCTGACTAGGACACAATTAGGACACAAACTAATTAAAATTGCAAAGCCTGTAGTGAATTCTTTTTGGAGTTCTAAACTGAGGAGCAGGTATCTTCCAAAGGCTTGCAAGGCTGTTATAATTTTGATTATGCAAAGTTTTTGAAATAGTATTTTCTCTTCAGTGCCTATCAATCTTCAGACTATTTTTGTAATAACTTGAATTTCTACAGTCGTCATGCTGTTCCTTTTCAGTGTAAGCAACCTTATGCAATGTAGAGAAAAAAACTAAAAAGTAGTGAACTCAATTAATGAAAAGCAAGAGATAAGAAAAAATAAAAGAAAATCTAATTAAACCTAGTTAACAGAAAAACTATTTGCTATACCTTTTCTTACTTTTCTGTCCTTGCAAACCATCCTTATTTTTGTCCATACACCGATTCATATATTGCTTTAAATTATTTAAGGTCGTCACCTCTCTCTTTTAGAGGATCTCACCAACTCCTCCCAGCCACAACTTTCTTATTCTTCCTCTTGCTCCATTCACTTGTCCTACATATACATGTTTTCTGATTTGATCTTCATTCAAATAACTCATTTGCCAATAAATGTTTGTTTCAAATAACAATCCAATATTTCACTAATAATTTGGTTATGTATGGAGTTGCAATTTGAATTATTCTTCCCATGTATATCAGGAGAGAATAAAATTACAATTTGATTGTACTGTCATAGTTATAAATCAAACAAACAAACGTAATCACAAATTGTCTTCTAAAATCCCCCCTCCTCTTTAAAGAAATCCTTATTCCAAATGTGACTACTTCAGACTTGACTGAAATGGCTTGTAGGACTAAAAATTCATGCCCTAAAAAATAAAACAGTTGTTGTTTTTAAAGGAAGTGAATATTGATGTGTGTGTGTGTGTGTATGCTTCATGGAAGAGAAGGTACTGGCTTTTTGGGAACCAGGCTGCACTCAGTAAGTGCTCTGCTGACGTATTTCTAAAAATACAGTTCTGCAAAAATGTAGACATTGTTATAATAAGGCAAGTGGTACCTGTTCAAAATGTTATCCAGAGAAATGGCTGGCATTTGTTGTCATGAGTTCTCTTCATGTCATGGGTCATCTGAATATCAAAAGAGATCATTGGTGGGTAAGGGGCTGAAGAACCGGTCCCAATGACGTCCTTCTTTTCTTTGTTCTCTTAAAACAGAACAGCTAGAGTCAAACCTGCACCCTCAACGTAGAAGGAAGCCAAAGGGCGTGCTTGGGAACCAGTCTGGAACTAGTGTAATGTTAATTAAATTGGACTGAGCTCACAAGCACATTCTGCCTTTGCTTGCTATTTGCTTTCTTACATTCAGTTTTCAGAGACTTTTTTTCCCCTAATATTTTTCAAAGGCTTTGAAGCCTGAAATCTATTAATGAAGTATCCCAGCTTAAAGATAATGGGTATGATTATTTGGGGGCCATGCCCCATCATCATCTAACTTGCAATCTACTATACTTTTGAAATACAAGTTGGAGTTGTGAAAGGGAAATGCTGGGTAATAGGGCAAAAATGAGGACCCAACACGTACTTTGAATTAATAAGAAGTTACATGGGTGTATAGCACTTAGCAAAATTTTGGTTCATTTTCCAGGAGGTTCTTGGGGGCATATTCATGTTTTTTTAACATTACCATATGAAACAGTCTGTATTTTTAATATTACAATTATACAATTAAATGGGTTGTCCAGTGGTGGAGAAAGAAGTTAAATGTTCTAAGAGATAGTCAAGTCTGCTGTTCTCATATCAGATGTCCTATGAAATTGGTGGCACCAGGAGCACTATAATTAGGGCTACCAAATTGGATCCACCAATATCTGGAGACCCATAGATGGCAGCGAAAATGCAGAAAATGATCTTTGTTGCAATCTAGAGATCATCAGAATTTTTCCAAACCATATCTAGTAGCCTTATTATAACCCAAACTTAGCTCCCATCCCCACCCCAGCCATTCTACCCAGGAATTTTTGAAGGTGCAGTTGCAAAATATCTGGAGGCCATGAGGGTAGAGGAAGCTATCTCAGGAGCATTTATATGTATCCTCCAATTCAAAGAAATCTGACAAGAACCACCTTGTACTATGGTCCATTTGGCACAGTTTCCAGTAACATGGATTGCACTAAAAAGTGCATTATGATGCTCAGTCACAAAGTGCAGTTGTGAAGTGAGTGCAAGAAATGTAAGGCTGGAACTTAAAATGTAAGACTGGTGTTTGCAGCATTAATGTTTGAAATAATTAAATTTATGGTGACAGACATAAGACGTATCCCTTCCTCGGTAAGCACTGTAAATATATTCTCTTTTTTTTAATATATAATTTTTATTAAGAAAGAATTTTACACAAGATTAAAAACTACAGAAACATAAAGAGAAAATGAGAAGAAAAAAAGATATGAAAAGATAAAAGAAAAAGTGAAAACAGTAAAAGTCAAAGAGAGAGAGAGAAAGAGAGAAGGAAAAAGAAAAATATCTAAAGAAGCGACTTCTGATCTTTGCAGCAGTTACAAACTGCAAATATATTCTCATGATTCTAGGTGACTCTAGAAACCATTGCACATGCTTATGTTAACATTCATATTCTGAATGTTCTCTCAGAGTGGCTTCTGGAAGCTGTCCTCTCCTTGGTTACAAGGGAAAGAAACCAGGGAACTTTGGCCTGAAAATCTCTGGCCTCTTCGTGCCAAAATTTGAGATCTGTTTTGCATTGATGTGGATTATGCATAATGTTCAGTCCAAAATGGATTTTAGAGATAAATTCCAAAAATGTAATGCTTGAACATTCATTCCTCTTCTGATTCTTCTCCACAAGAAATTAAATAGTATTTAATCATGATATGTCCCTAATGGAGACACTTCAGAGAAGCCAGAAGGCTTGAAAGAAGGAAGACCTAAATTGTTTCCCAGCACCGTCAATCAGTGCCTGTGTGGAGGGATTCTGGGTAACTTGTTGCTTCTCTTCTGGATTTCAGTAATCTTTTGGAGATCAGGAGTGGAGACAGAAGGTAGGCTTCTAGTTCTTACCTTCATCTCAACATTTCTGTCATGCCATCTGTTGGACCATGGCTTTGCTGGTTTAGGGGAAACTGGGAGTTATAGTATACATTACTTGAAGATACTGGGTTGAGGCTGCTTCATTCATTCACTAAACTTTGGTGCAGGACTTAACCTCTGCCTTTTACTATAGCCTAGAGAGTGAATGCTTGATTTCACCAGAATGTTTTTTTGTATGGAACTCTACCTTCTGCTATGACAATAAGAATGAGTAAAAGAATAATGTGTGTGTGTGTTTGTGAACTTGCAACAAAGTCAACAACAAGAGCATGCAAAGCCGTCCTTCTCCAATGTAAAGTATTGCTGATGTGTTGGACTGCAACTCCCATAATGTGAAACCAGTCTGCAAAATACAGATAATGTAATAAGATCACTGGAATTACAGCTCAATACATTTCGAGGCTGCTACGTCAGAGAAGATTGTGTACATATCAACTTCATGCCTGTTGTGTGGATTTGATTCATACATGCCATGCTGTATTTAGGACACAAAGTTCCAACAAACTTGCCTCATAATACTGTCCAAAGTAGACCAAAACCAAGATTGCAGCCAACAGTGGTAAGCATGGATTTTTGTGGGGAAATGGATAATCCATGAGAAAGAACGCTTAGAGTTCAGCTGAATGAACTTTGTACGGGTTAAACTCAATAATTAATAATAATCGCTATTCATTAATGCTTGGAGATAGTGGACCAAGTCTCATCTGAAACCATTCCAACTGTTTGATGGGAATTCACTTTCTTTCTTTTGCTTTTTTAAAGCAAGATACTTTCAAAGTCATCCTGTGTCTGCCCTGCCTATTAGAAAAGCCAAGCGCTAACAGGATACTGCTGGGACAGTGCTGACACCATTTGGTCACAAATTGTTTGAAGGTTAGAGCTTAGTGGGTGGCATTGATTCTTTGATTTTTTTTTTTAGTCATCTTGTAAATCTCCCCCCCCCCCTTTTTTTTTTTACTCTGAAAAAAAAAAACACAATGACAAATCCCTGGGGATAGTCGGAATGGAGTGTATGTGGTAGGAGGAAAAAGCATTCACAGCTAGCCTGAGATACTGACTGGTTTATTTACTCAAACAGCAAACACTCAGCCATCCAGGAGTGCGGTGACAGAGGGCAGTTCCTGAATTGGGATGAGATAGTGTGTCTTCACAGGCGCCCACCCACATCGAACAGGGCTCGTTCCTTGCCAGGAAATGACAGCTTGAGTCATTTTGTGTGTATGTGTGTGTGTGTTTGTGTGTAATGCAAAGGATCTCACAGGCTGTTTGCTAATAGCCAAAGGCAAAACTCTGCTCCCTATATTCCTCTCCCTCCTCCCTCCTCTGCCTCTCCTCATTCTTCTCACTCTTCTTTGTGCAGCTGGCACAAAGGCCAGAGTGGTCTAGTGGTGGGGAGAAGGGAGAGGGCGGGAGGCGCTGGATAAACAAACATAACAATGAGCTTTCTAAGAGCTGGGCCTAAAAGTGACCTTTTGTTTTATATGGGGGCCACTGGGAACAAAGGACTTCCAGGGCAGCAGGAATTACGAAGAGGAAAACAGCCCCTTGAATATGCGAAACAAAATGTTGAAAGCAAATGGAAAGATGAAAACAAGAAATGGTTTTCTGCTAAGCCCAATTCCTTGATTAGTACTGGGAGACTTTGACTAGTTGCTGGTTGCCAGTCAGGCCCCATCAATTAAGGAAGCTGAAATGTTAGAAAATGCAACATGGACTTAAGAGAGAGAAAGAAGACAGTATTACCCAAACCACGTGAGTTGCCAAAGAAAGCAGAGAAGAACTATTTCATTTCTGCCTTAAAGGTCTCTGGGAGGCAGTTGGATTTCCAATTAAAAGTTTGTGTGAAGACAGATATAGAAAGGCAGACTAGGGCAAGTGTATGCAAATGACTGAGCCTAGTCCTAAAATATATGGAGGAGAATAAGGAAGAGAGAGAAAGGAAAGGAAAGGAAAGGAAAGGAAAGGAAAGGAGGGGAGGGAGGGAGGGAGGAGCAACATCTCCTTTCCTGGACATTTTGATGTGAAATAACCTGACCTCTTGATTCTTGGAAGAAATGGTTTTCAGGTTTTATCATATGTGAGAACAGTTGGTCTCATAATTATTGAATATTTGCAGAAAATCTGCAGAGATTGCAGTTGCTATACCTGAGTTTTTTGTCCCTTTGAATCAATGCTGACTCCTGGTAACTGCCAGTTTTCTTGGCAAGATTTTTCGGGAGTGGTTTGCCATTGCCTCCTTCCTGGGGCTGAGAGAGAGTGACTGGCCTAAGATTACCCAGCTGGCTTTGTGCCTAAGGCAGTACTAGAACTCATGGTCTCCCAGTTTCTAGCCTGGTGCCTTAACGACTATACCAAGCTGGCTCATGCTGGATATAACTGATATGATTTCCTTAAAATTCTGCCCTGAGTACCACCATAGTTCAGTACAATGAGCAAAATAATAGCTGAGGACAAGTGCCAGTACACAAAGTATTGAAAGTTCAGGACCCAAAATATTTGAAAGTAATTAACTTTCCTTCTGTGCTAGAGAAAAGCTTTACATCCTGAATATTTAGAAAAAAATAGCAGGGTGCCTTTTATATATCTCCAATATCTGCCTTCAGGGTACGTAGTGTGCTTATGGTGCTTTCAACTCAGAAATATCTGGGTGTGGTTATATGCACCCATTAAAGCTGTTTTCTTAAAACTGCGCTTACTTGGAAAAGACATGGAATGTAGAAAAACCTATTTCAAATGGCTTGGGGAAATTTTCAGACATTCCAATAAGTAGAACTTCAGATAAAGATATGCATGCTTCAAATATATTTCAGAGCCAGAACTTGGAAGATAGAATGAATATTTAAGTAGCTTCAACTTATGAATATCTTGAAATCGGTAGTTAATTTATGGAGAAACCAGTCCCTATGAATAATTGTTGGCTCTTTAGGAAATGTAAAATTATAATGTTGGAAGCATGCCATTATTCACTTGGTCCTGTGCTGCCAAGGGATCTTATGTACAGTACCATCTGGAGCTCCTGGAAGAAAAGTGGGTTATAAATCTAAATATTATTATTACTAATGTATGTGAAAAGCACTCTATAGTTTGTGGATTTGTAATATGTAGTACTGTTATTGTAGTAATGTCTGTGTGGAGATTACATAGAGGAGGGCAATTGCTCTCTAGCTCGAGTATAAAAAGAGATACCAAGGCCAAGCTTTCCTCTGCTTTCTCTTCTTGAACATTAAGAGTCCTCCTGCTTCAGGACACAGTAGACATGGTACTTTAGAAAACAGAGCATTTAGAAAGCAGTTCCACAGAGGAGGAAATTATTTGATGGGGAACAGAGGAAGAAGGAAGAAACCCCCCAAAGTTAAGGACTAAACAGAGAATCACAGTTATTTTATATAGATGAATAACAAAGAAAGAAGAGCTTTAAAGGAGTGCCACCCTAGCCAAGGAACTAGGTATGATGAGGAAATTGCTACAGTTCAGTAGTGTAAAAATACTCCAAGAAGAGCTTTATGCTGAGTGTGTTTTCTATCCAGTAGCAAACAATATCTCTATTGCAGCCTTTCAAGGGGGTTCTTTTCATTTGTAAATGTTTACCAGAGTTGTTTTCCCAATAGCAGGGATAGCTACATTTGGGTCCCTGAGGAGGGTTGAGTTAGGTCCCAGTGCAGGGTTAGGCATTTGGAGGCTATATGTGTACACAAGAACACAGATTCACATCATGTTTAGCAGATTTACACAAACACAAACCTACACATATACACCCCACCTCCATCTATATGCTTAAATACATACTTCCTCTCCCCCCAAACTCAATACCTTTTCCCACATATACACATATCTCTGTCCCATCCACCCACTGCCCAATATCCATATATTCTTACTTATGAGCACAACCATTTTCCATCTCCTTCTCTGGTTAGAGAAAGTTTGGGTCAAGTAAGTTCACACTGGAACCCTTAAAAATTACTACAGTAGGAGCCCTTCTCATCACTGATTCTGACATTTCATGGATGCGTCTGAAGGCTTGATTTCTGTAGAAGTGGTGATGGGAGCAAAATCCCTGGGGCTAGGTATGTTGTCCACATAGCAGATGGGAGACATTTTCTAGATTGGTGTTTCATTGCTTCTGTAACAAAAAAAATTGGGGCCTACCCCTTAAGGGCAGATGGGTGTCATGAGAATCTTTTATCTAGGGGTTTATGGCATTAACTACCTATAGCAGGTAGTCTATATTGTTCTTAGCCCAATATTAGTATACTAAAGGCATGAAAGCTGGCCATATCTACATCAGTGTTTCTCAACCTTGGCAACTTTAAGATGGGTGGACTTCAACTCCCAGAATTCTGGCTGGGGAATTCTGGGAGTTGAAGTCCAGCCATCTTAAAGTTGCCAAGGTTGAGAAACACTGATGTAGAGTGTCATGGTGTACGGATAAGTCCACATATACATTTACAAAAGAATTGAACTGCTGAGTAATGAAGTGGCAGCCATTGTTTTGGCCTAATGCTGTCCTCATGTACATCTGCTTCAGCAAAGTTCAAGACATAAGCCAGAACTACTGCATTAACCATTTCCACTGGGGACAATTGAAAGCAAGGGAAATAATCAATCTGCCAGAATGAGTCACATGCTGTGTTTAGGAGAAACTATTCTTCAGATCAGCTGTATGATGTCCTTTCCACTTTAGACTCTCATGGAAAATTAAAATATTTTTTGGCTAAATGTTCTAATAATTCCTTTTTGCTGAAAGAAATATTTTATACGAAATGAGTACTTGTTATAAGAGGAGGCCAATAAGATTTAAGGTAAGGTCTCATTGGGAACAGTGGTAACACCAAAATTAGCACAAAGCTGTTTTACTGCTGAGCTAAGGTCTCTTTCCCACTTTTAGCTGAATTGTGACCCAAGGAAATATATGGTACATTCTAGTTTTACCTGATTGCAGACTGCTCATATAATAAAACCTATTCATGGGTGTAAAATGCTTCGAAAGATCAATTCACATGAGTGAATGATTTAGCATATAATTATAACATGAAGTGTAGGAAGCAATATAGAGGAAATGTTTGGTGCATAATAGGAAAAGGAATTGGGAGTTTTGTATATCATATCATAGACTCCATCACGTTTTCCAGGGATGCACGAGCTGTGATGGCAGGACTGCATTCCTAGAATGTGGTTCCCATAGCCCTGAAGAACTTGCACTTGTACTAATTTTTTAATGTAACATATAATTAATTATTAGGTACATGCAGAATTCCCATATTAACCTTGCTTAATTAAATGTAAAATTAAATGAAATCAAAGTTAACTTTTGTCCAAAACTTGACCTAATTCTGGGGTGTGGCTGGCCCCTAAAATGCCAAGTGCAGTCCAAATGTAGACAACTGAATAATTGTTTATTAGTTTATTTGTTCTTTTGCTGTTGATAATACAGATGAAATCAAATTTAGATTTTTCTTGTCTCTGGCATCTTCTGTAACATGGCCTTGTTTCTTGTTGAGGTATGCCTCCAACACATTACTCAAAGGTCATATGCAGTTCTCTCTCAGCTTGAAAAATACTTTGCCTCTCTAACTTATAGCTGCCCTGCAGATTTTGTAGTTTGTTATAGAAATTCTGAAGCAGGGATGGGCAGAAAGTAGTCCTGATCTACAGTTAAAGGACCCCTCTGTCAATGCCACTTACAGCTATTTGGCAAGGATTTTCTATTTCTAAATGTTGAAATGATGGCCCCTCTCCCCTCAACAAACTACTGAAACAAAGAACTTAGGATATTCAGGAGTGGAGTCTTGTTGGAAAGACCCTGAGTCAAGTTCTGTCAAGTTCTGGTAAAGTCTCTTTCAAGTTGAGCTCAGCTCCAGATGATTTCTTGGATATATCCATGTAGTTTTCTTGGCAAAAAGATGGAAGTGGCTTGCCATTCCTTCCCTCCTTCTCCTTCTCCTCCTCTCCCCAGTCTAATTTACAGCCCTTGGATTTCTGTGTTCTCCTAAGTTTTGGCCAGATCTGATGTTCCTCAGTTTCTGAGCCCACAGAAGGTCAATCAAGTGCTACTGCCGTCTGCTAAGATTCAGAATACATTTCTAATCTAGAATTTTAAAATTTTGAGTATAGGTCCTTTGCCTGAGGCTCTTACTGGATCTCAGGTGCTTGTTTACTAAATGAATAAAATAAAGACATCCCATAAGTCTACAGTCTGTCCATCTCTGCTATAACAGGAGACTGGAACAAGTTAACAACTGCAATTAACAAATGCTGAGAAGCAATCTTGCTGAAGGGAAAATCCCTACATACACTCAGAAGGGTCCTTAATGATCCATACCTGCCTCAGACTAAAAAATCAGAGTAAAGAATGGCAGATCTCTCTTTCACTCTTTGGAAATGTGTTGCCCTTCATCTTTTACTGTGGTTTGTTAAAGAAAGTGGTTTCTTTCTTTGCTTTAATGAAAGGCTATGTAAAAGAGTGGGGGGAGAAAAACCAGACAAAATTGGATGGAAACAGACACAAAGAGACCCACAAGAGAGCATATTGAACAGCTGCTAGACCCATAGAAGCCACACTATTTCCTGTTATCAATTGTTCAGGGAGCTGAGCTTATTGAAGTCAGGGTGACTTGGAAGAGCTTAGAAGGGAACTATTGACTGAAGAGCCCCCTTTTGTATGGAACAGCATTATCCAGCAAAAATTTTATGACGGTTCCACTTTTTAACAGGAGGAATTGTAACAAGGAAAGTTTTATTCAAGATCCCTTTATGAAGTGGGTGAGCCCCATCCTACATTTCTCTATAGATTAAGAGCTCTGCTTTAAGAAGCCTGCCTGTATTTAGTGTGCTAAGGAAAGAAAATAAAAGGATCGGTCTGGATTTTTGTAGTGCAAAGCGTTTAAGAGGATTTCTCCTTTTTCTTCTTCTTGTTATTATTAGGTGGTCTCTATAGTCTCAAACCTAGGCTTCAAATTGGAAGGCAATCCTCCTACAAGACAGTGGAGATTTCCTGGGTTATTTAATGTTAATCCAGAAACATAGGACAGTTCCTTTAAAGCGGCAGCTACTGTTTCCCTGGCCTGTTTAATAATATGCATTAGGACATTCTGATTTGCTCCTTGTGCATTTGCTCCTAAATGTGCATTTAGCAGTTATGTGCTCTGGACAAGGACTCTAATAAATCAAATAAATAAAAATGAACAGATGACTGTATTCATTTCCTTGTTATGGAAACTTCTATGTTCATTTCTATAGAGCAAGATGTTACTAAATGATCACTTGGCAGCCCTTGTGTAGAGGTGCATTTAAAAATAATCTGGACCCTTTAGGGTACATTAGCAAGGTTAGACTCTTTAGGGATTGTTACTTTATAGAAGTAATGGGGCTTACACATCCCAATGACACTATGAGTTATATAATTGGGAGTGAAATAGAATTACAAGTAAAATTGATGAGATAAATCTCAACAGCCTCAAACATGCTGATGATACCATTCTGATGGCTGGAAAAAGAAAAATCTAAGAAATCATTTGCTGAAGGTGAAAGAAGACAGTGGAAAACCTGGTCTGCTGCTTAGTACTAAAAACAGAAAACAAATAAACAAATAAACCCTTAGTTTATGGCAACAGGCAATGACAGCCAAAGAAATGGGAGCAGAAGGAGGAGCTGAAAGCTTTATCTTCCTAGGCTCAAAAACTCACAGGGATGGTGACTGAAGTTATGAAATAAAGAGTTGTCTGCTACTTGGGAGAAAGACTATGACATATGTAGACAAAAAATTAAAGTGCATGTGTGTATTGTCAAGGCCATGTTGTTTTTTTCCTAACTGTAACATATGGCTGTAACAGCTGGACCAACAGGAAGTCTGAACTAAGAAAAAAAAATGCCTTTGAATTGTTTGGCTGGAAAAAATTGTTGAGAAGATCTTGGATCACAAGAAAAACAAATGTAATTCAATACTAAATGAAGTAAAAGTAGATTCCTCATTACAAGCACTAATAATAAAACTAAAGTTTGGGTATTTTGGACAGACAATGTGAAAGCAAGAGTAATTGAAGAAAACCCTATTGCTTGGAAAAATGGAAGGCAGTCAAGAAAAGAGACCAACAGAAGAGAAGGTGGCTAGATACCATCACTGATGACATAAACATGAATTTCCAAGGAGTCAAAGAAGCAGTCATTAACAAATACTTCTGATGAAATGATGTCCGCTGGGTGACAAAGACTCAGAACGGATTAAACAATAAGCAGTTGCTAGAAGAGGCATTGCTCTTTTGGTTTGCCCTGCTTTGTAATGTTATCACTGGGCAAAGAGATCTCTTCCTTAGGCTGAGTAATTATGTTTTTCTCTATTGAGGAAGTGAAAAAAAAAATGAAGCTGGCATTTTTGTGGGTTCTCAACCCACAAAGAATGTACTTACTGGCAAGAGAGCACACAGACTTAAAATACTGAACCATAGATCAGCAGAAGTAACTGGTGCACCCCTTGTTAGACTGCAATGCATCTGAGAACATTGCTCCTGAAAATCCTTGACTATTGAAAATTTAGTATTCTAGAGAAAAGGAATCCTGTCACTCCCACATGCAGGGGTGCCTGCAGAGACAGTCAGTCATCAAAATGGAGGATGTGACTGGATGATTGAAATCTGATGCCTTTTTACATGTGTATATCATGTCCATAGGATATGATCTTTCAGTAAACAATCCTTCAAGCAAGTTGTCCTGACAGAAAAAAAGACATTTTTTCCCTCAGTATTGTGAAGGCAGAACTCAAAATAAGCATGAAAATCAGAGATTAATCTTTATCAACAATGCACATTCTTTTAGAGTTGCCTTATGTGAAATACCTGAACACTTTGGAAATTAACCTAATTAATTAAATATTTGTTCATTTCTGTTCCTCTCATTTTTCCCCCTTTCAAGATTCTCTGAGAAGAGAACAACTGATGTTTGTCCAGATTTGGGCTGGGGAAGCATGTTGTACTTCCTGATTTAGCCAATTAATCAAATGTTCAGGGATCACACAACACACTTCAAACCATAAATTAATCACAGTTGCTGCACTGCACAATATGCTAGGTTCAGATATGGCTGACTAGTTTCTGCCTTCAATGTGTCCTACACACACAGTTATTGTCTCAAACAGTGGGACAGTGCTATGACCTCTGAGTCAACCTAAGCAAAGCATTGCCCTGAAATTGTTTTGTCCAATTTTTCATATGGCAAGGAGAGCTAATTTCACAGAAGGAGCAGCTGACTTTATGCATACAAAAAAGGATGAGTGTTAGTCAAGATATTTGCTGAAGTTCAGACTCCAGCTGGGGAAGAATAGTTAATTTAGCTGTTAAATATGATGCTCTTCTTGGTACGCCCTCTGCTTTAAAGATATGCAAATACCTGACCCCTATGGAAGAATGTAAGAGATGCTGTGCCAAATGATCATCCACCATAGAAAAGATAAGTTTCATTTGCAGTGCATAATATTTTGCACTTAAGCCTTCTGGGGAAAGTTATAAAACTTTTTGTTGTTGTGTTGTTCACAGACTTCATGTGTGTCTTGGAACAGCTGTAGTGTAATTTTTTCCCCTTTCTTTTAATACTTGGACTTAACATATGTCCTCTCCCTTTCCAGAAGTGGCAAATTCATAGCATTTGAAGGAGACAGCCTAATCTACAGATAACAAAGCTTCGAACAAAACCACCTGTAATTCACAGAAGGCCTGATGTAGAGAAAGATTGATTGAGGGCAGAGACGTGGGAGATAATAGCCCCACAAACTCACTAATCTTAGCTGCTGCAAAATGAAGATTATAGTCATTCTGATTTCTGGATCAGATAAATACCATGTTAGTTATTGTGCTTGGTGTGTGGTCTTAAAGGAGGGGGATGTTTGCACTTGCAGTGTTGATTAGATTTTCTTCCTCAAAATCCAGATGGCATGTTAGAGCTGAAAAATGCTACTATCGGACTATACTGATATTAAATATTTGTGATTTAGTAAGTAGCCAGTCTGGGAGACAGATCTTATGCATGATGAATAATGTAAAGAAAGGGGGAACTTTAATCTTAGAGCAGGGTGAGGAAATCTGGTGCCCTCCACATATTGGGGGCTTCCTTGAGCCCCAGCCATCACAACTAATGTTAAGACATTGTGGGAATTGTTTCTGGGGAAGAAATGGTGAACTGAAGATGGCTCCACAGAGAGCAGAGCCAATGACTGTGGAGAAATGAAGAGCCAGAGCAAAAAGCCGACTCTTCATGACCCCTCTCTGGACAAAGGAGAGGACTGGGATTGCCCACAAGTGCTCCAAACAGCTGCTCCTCATGAGGACACCTCAAAATAGTGGCTTCCAGCAGGTTTAGAGCACTGGGAGATGAGGGAATGCCACTGTAGCCCATACCATGGCTTGGCGCCTTTAAAAAGGACACCGGGTTCACATACTTCCTTTTTTAATCACCTTTGGAAATTGCTTGTTAATTGCTTTTTGCATATTAGGAACCTCCATAACAGCAAATTGTACTACACTGGGTGAGTTTCCTTCAATCCTTGGAGAAAGTCTTATATAAGTTTAAGGATTAAAAAAAAAAACTTTTTGGAGGAATAAACAGCTAAATGGTGATTAGAGTGTTGATTTTGGAAAATTATAAATGGACTAAGGGGCCAGATGGATTTGAAATAAGATTTTGAAATTAATTATAAAAATCCTTCCTGTGGGAAAATGCTGTTTTTTTTAATACATTAAAAGATATGATAAAATGGGATTTTGAATGTTGGGCACTAGAGGGAACCAGAAGGAATTAAAGATTACAGTTAAAGGATAAAAGCACTTATATTTTACTTACTAATACAGAATGGAGCAAAATACTTTAATGCTGGACATATTCAAAGATATTTCTGAACAATGGACTCAGAAGTTATTTTTTAAAATGTCTGCCATTATAGACAGATGGTGTTAGGAAGATGATATGGAAAAGGAGCAAGCTTTACTGGATGGGACTGAGTCTGATTTGAAAGTGGATCTAAAAATGATGGGATATGGGAATGATGTGGAAGGAGACGCTACACTGGATATACAAATGAAACTGATTGATGTCTCACCAAACCAAAAAAATGACCTGGATAAACTTCTTATTCTGGATTTACAAATGAGATCTGTTAAAGTTCTGAAGAATTTTGTGAGAAGGGACAAAGAAAAAACAAGAAGAAATCAGGTTCCAGGATGTTATTTGAGGGGGAAGGAATATAAAAAGATCAAGATTGTTAAAAGTAAAAGGAAGGGATATAATATTGGTTTATTTGATAAAGGTTGAAATAGATACATTGCTATCTCTGGTAACTCTTAATGGACTTCTGTTGACCAGGACTGAATGATGAAGCTTTAAAGATTTGTTTATATATATGAGATGAGATATGGAAGAAGAGATCATTTGTTGTATTTTAAGATAAGATGGTAAGTTACTAAAATTGTTTATACTTGTTATGAAGAGGGAAGTAATTTCTTTATACATACATATTTCTCTTCTCTTTCTTCTTTCGTTTCTGCACTTTCTATTTTTTCTTTTTCTTTTTTCTTTTTAGTTTGTATTTTTATCTTTTTAATTATAATGCTCAATAGAAATATTATATAAGAAAGACACTGTGGGAATTGTATCCCAATACATCTAGAGCACAGAACAGTTTTCAAATAACAGAAAGAAACCATGAAAAGAGGTTAATGTAAGCCCAAAATAGATGTTACAGGTCACATAAAGCTAATGTTAGTTCCAGATTATTACCTTGTTTGTTTGCTGGGGAGGGGAGAGCAAGATACCTTGATATTCTCCTTCCTCAATCTCCTTGCTGCCAGTGAGGCCAACTACTTTGCTGCTACGGTCTCTTACTTACTCATAACCACTATAGTAGAAGGCAAATTAGCAAACAGAGATGAAACCAGAGCAGCAGAGTAGAAGGTTCTCAGTAGTGGGCTGCTTATTAGGACATAGGCTGTACCTTGGCAAGCTTTGATGTCAGCCATGCATGAGATAGATAATATTTATTTCAATCAGTGACCAGATAAAACAGAACATATATAACTAAATCTTATTAAGTCTCCCATAAAAAGCACTGAGGGTAGACTATTATATCTGGCTCTGGAGAATAACCTTTGTTGGGCTGGAGAGAGGTAAGAGTTGATGTAGTTGGCTGGTTTCCACCTAACATGGTTAAACCAATTTTGGACAGAATTTGGGATGAGTCCTCTTTCTGGAATTCAGTGCCATACATGAATTTACTACTGCTCCTGCTCCATATGTCTTTTTTCCCTTTGTAAGAGAAAAAAATAGGGGCCCAGCTAATAGCGGTTGTTCCGTACTAACATCTCCCAAGTCTATCCAAACACTGGATGAAAAGACAAATACTTTAAGAAAGATTGAACTATACTATGGCATGTCTGGCATCCATAAAGCTGGGAGGGACATAACCGCAGAATTTTCAGATTTCATTTAAAAATAAAGATTGATTCCTTATCCTTTCTAGAACTCAAGATACATGGCAAAATATATGGCTACTATTCAGCCCATTTTTAGAAGCCTGTTTCTTCCTTTCAAAATCTTTAGCCAATGAATAATACTGCCTGGAGATTTTTTTTTTTTTTTTGAAAAACAAACCTGTAGTGACAAAGATCTGTTGCTCCATTAAGCAAAACTCAAGCCATATATATATACATACATACATACATACATATATATATATATATATATATATATATATATATATAGCTGGATGGATGTAGCTGGGTGGGGGCCTGGTTTCTCTTATTTGTTGTATTGTTTTATTGTTGTATTATTTTTGTTAGCCACCCAGAACCGTGTTTCATGAGATGGGCAGACACATAAACCTCTTAAAATAAATGTAAAAAACAGACTTTTGGTGTAATTAAGTAGTAGTATGTCTGCCACCCGCCCCCCCCCCCAAAAAAAAAAGATGGGAAGAAAGACAGGAGCTTGTAATATTTCTTAGACTTTTTTTTTAAAGTTTTTTTCTGAGTTTCTGAATATATGTGTTTTAATCCTGTATGACCAATCTCTCAAAAAGACAGCATGCCTTACTGTCCAAATGCTATTCCTCACCTTCTGCTGCATTGTGGCTAACAGCCCTTTATTTACAGGTTTCCTGGCCACCCCATCCCACCCCACCCCCCTTCAGACGTGGTCAAGAGGTAGTAGGGATGACATGACATCTGGGCAATATAACTCATGATCCTCCTGATTGCAAAGTCAAATGCTGCTCTAATCAAGGATACTTTTATTTCTGGTCTGCAGACATCAGTGAAAAGACAAAATATCTGGAATAACCTGAATTTCTTGTGAGTTACTTAAGGAGCCTAGGAGTGGACTGCACATCAGACCAAGTAGCAATATAGAGTTGAAGGAATTAATAAGGAAAGGTTATTTATTTATTTGATGTACATTCCATCTTTCCCTTGAGAATAGTATTCAATTAGCAGTTATTTGATCTGCCTTTTGACTGATCAACTGAACTTCTATATTATCTGTATTAAGCATCAATTTGTTTTTCTTCATCTAAGCCATAACAGACAGCAACTATGTTTAAAACTTGAGCTGCTTCTGTAGATTTCAGACTTGGATCATATGACTTGCAGGTAGAAAAATAATGTTTGGATCCAAAGTTTATCCATTTCTTAGGGTCAAGCCTATCTATTTTAGAAGATCTTCTACTCAAGATGGTGAGTCACCAGAATTACCAAACATTCAAGATCTGTTTTTTTAATTTAATAAAGCCTATTAAATATGCAACTAGGCACAAAACCTGCAGTTTGAGATACAAAATACAGTTCCATGGGCATTTGTGCAATATAAAATTAAAGACATACATTATGTTTGTGTGTGCGTTTGTGCCTTCAGGTCAGTGTTGACTCCTGGCATCTGCCTCTACAAGTCCCTAAAGTTTTCTTGGCAAGGTTTTTTTGGAAGTGGTTGGCCCCTGCCTGCTTCCCAGGGCTGAGAGAGAGTGAGTGGCCCAAGGTCACCCAGCTGGCTTTGTGCCTAAGGCAGGACCAGAACTCACAGTCTCCCACTTTCTAGCCTGTGGCTCTCTACATTATGTTAGCTGATGAAAAAAAATGAGTTTTGTGACCATATGGAAGCACAACGATCTCAAAAACCTAGATAAGTATATCTATTTATAGTTACAGGCACATGAAAAATAAAATTACTACTACTACTGTTACTTCCCCATCTCCAGTGCAAAAGACATTTCCCACAGACTTCACTGCTATTTTGTACATGATTCTTTTTTTCTACAGGATTCTCACCAATTTTTCCAAAATGAAGAAGAGGACAGTCATCCAGTGGCAGAGCCTTTCCTTTGCAGAAAGAAGCTTCTCCAGATAAGGTTTGGAAAGACATGCTAATCTAAAATCCTGGCAAGTTGCTGCCAGTCAGTGTAAATATTATTGAGCTGGTTGGACAAGTAGTCTGACTCAGCAAAAAAGTGGTATTCCATGCTGCTATACTAGAATGTGGAAAGTTATGTGAAGATCAGATTTATTTAAAAAGTGGGAACCATTGCCTTCTTAAGGTGACTTATGTTTCTGTCATTATAGTAAGCAAGGGACTCAAATAAGAAAAACCTGGTGGTACATACTGCAAATTACAATGACAACTTTGCCCTCTCTCCTAGAAAATTCAGGTAGATGTCCATGTGCAATCATTAATATCTCACTACATTCCATTGATGCAATCAAACTCATTGGAAAAGGCAGTTATGCTTGGAATGGTCAGCGGTAAAAGCAAACAAGGCCACCCCAAAATACGGTGGCTAGACACCATCAAAGCCGACACCAGCCATAGCATAAAACAACTAAAAGAAGCCATACAAGATCAGAAAATGTGGAGAGAGCCGGTCCATAGAATCACTGGGAATCAAACACAATTGAATGGATAGCATCATTACCATCATCATCACATTTCATTCAGACCAATCAACCAACTCAGGAAAGGTTAGATCTTAATTGGTCTCAAACTGACCAATCCATAGAACTTCTTGCCCTACATCAGCAGGTCACTTCCTTTGGTATCAGAGCAAGATGAGAATATGCATGTACATAGTTATCCATATGCAAAGAAACTCATTTGAAGAAGGCTTGATCAGTGAGTGAAGAGAGAGTGTATGATGGTATAGTCATCCCTCTCTAGAAATAAAATAAAAAAGAAAGCCTTCCTTTAGTTCCTGCATCTGTCTGTGTACTGTAAGCACAGCATAAGATACTTGTAATCAGAGTGACCTGGCTAGGTAGAGGGTGGAGCAGAATTTACAGCTGATTTTTTAAGCAGGTGTATATAGGATAAAGAAGTAGGAGTGGAAATATGTGTCATCACCATCTTGATGAATTAACTCTGTGAAGAGTAGAAATGAAGACACCGGACTACAAAAGGAAAACAGAAGAGAGTTGTGGCAATCTCAGATAGTGATTGTGCAAAATGCCTTCTGATGCATCACCCCACAGCCATTAATCAAGATGAATCTAAGCAAATGCATGATAATGCAATTGTGTGGAAGTGTGGTACCTAGTAGTTAGGAAAAACTGCCCCATAGAAGACTTTATCATATGCTAGGTATCACTTGGAGGTTACGTCATGTCAGTTATGTGCAAATATGAAGTCAGTGAAATGCCTGAATTAACTACTGTTGAGGAAATGCCCCAAAACAGTATTTGTTGTGACAGCATTACGTTGTATGTCTCCCACTCCACCTGACATCATTGATTGGAAAAAGTTGGGTGATGGATAGTGACTACAAAACAATATCCATTATTTCTGTCAGAATAGCCTTTCCCAGTGAGGGGTCCTTCAGATATATTGGATTTTGATCTACCAGATCTGGGTTTAAAAAATCCAGATAACCATCAAGTGACAGCAAAGAGGTTTCTATATCTGTCAGCCTCCCAGGTAGACCAGACAGAAAAGAGAAGATGAGCTAATTCTACTTTATTGTAAGGCTGCATTAATAGAATCTTACAAGTCTGAAAGTACAAATCTCTCGCCTTCTCTTTTTACAGCCTGATAAGTTAGGGCAGATCCTTTCTAAGTTTATTTCTGTGCCCGTTATTCAGGTGCGGGCTTCTCCCCCTTTTATCTAATCATTCCCTTGGCACCATCTCTTCCCCTTTGCCTCTCCAGGTCATTCCCACATACCATTACAATATCCTTTCCTGCCTTATAGCAGTCAGGTAGAGTTTTCTTTATCCCTCTGATGGTGTCTAGTAGTTCTCCAGATTTTTGTCCAGATCTGGTAGTTCCAACTGGCCTTCAACTTCACTTACATATTCCTTAATCAATGCCTAACTGCTATGTAAAGATGATGGGAGTTGTAGTCCCATGTTTTTCGAGTATACCAGATTAGAGAAGGCTATCTTGCATATTTGAAGGAAAAGAATAAACAGACACCCAGTAGTGGAACCCCACACCTTTTTTAAAGCAAGTTTTAATCCCAGATATCAACTTTGGGAATGTAAACAAAGAAAAAATTAGAATCACCTATTGTGTTAGGAGACAGGATTTGTTTTTAATATTAATGATGATGAAGAAAACACTGCCACATAATCCAGTGACCGAAATTTGCAAAATGGTTCCAGATTCAGTCCTTGGCATTTCCAATGAAAAGGACCAGATAGCTAGTGATAGAAAATGCATTTCTACCTGAGACCCTGAAAAACTGTAATCAGAGGAGAAACACTGGAACAGAATTTATCTACTAGGCCGATAAATAGTACAACTCCAGATTAGGTAGCTTTCTGTATGCCTAACAGGGAATTACAGCAGAAAGCAACCTGCCTGCCTTCCTTTCCTCGCATATGGCAAACCACACTTCCCTCTGTGCAATGTTCTGTATTCCCCACCCATCATAAATAAATAAATAAATAAATATTCTGAAAGAGTTGTCTTTGCATTTGATTCCCCTAGCAACATCAGGATCTTTATAGGTGGAAATCCAAGGACTGTCATGATATATAGATTCAGAAAAAGGATATATTAATCTCAGTGTCAATATCTCCAAAAGATAAAGCCCCAAATAGTAGCCATGATCTCTATTAGATATGTGAATTTTATTTTACCTCCCCTCTGAAGCATTCTTATTTTTAAACTTTAATATATGAGCATTTTATACAGATTGGATTTTTTTTTTCTCCTAAGGGTTTTGAAACTTTGGAATCCAGGAGAACAAACAGCGACGCCAAACATCTCTCATCACATGAGCCCACCCAATAAGTTATCTTGATGCTGCACAAAATGCCTCACAAGAAAATGTTACTGAGAGCTAGCGTCATCTGAGAACCACAGCAAAATCTTGTCAACACACTAGCCCTCCCCTTGCACCTGAAATAACTGAGCTCCTGGATAGAATTCCATGTGGGTTCTTCCTTCATTAGTCTACACCCAAACACCCATTTGCCTGGAGTCATGTTTAAGAATGTATTTATGAAATTGCATTGACAGGCATGCACGACACAATCAGTACATCCAGAGCTGCAGCATTCCCAAGCTCAGAGTACAGATTTTTGAGATGGAAATCCTGTCTGTCTCTGAGATTCTTCGTTTTTGCTTGCTCTTCTCAGTTGACTGGAATAAACTGCTGAGGTAGGACAGCTTGAGCATGTAACCAAGATGACAGTGGTGAATTGGTGCCCATTTTAGTAGGTCTTGTTGAGTAATAGCACTTTAGGAGGCCTGCTGTCTCATTCCCATCAGGAAGTCTCTGAGCTGGGCTGTTAAGGAATGCAAGATATCTTATTAGCATAGTGACAAAAACCACACCCAGAGAACCTGTTTGTCTTACTGCATATGCGTATCCTGGTCAGTGGGAGAGTGTTCTAAGAACACCAAAAAGATATATATTAAATAGTCCCCCAAGGTGTTAAATTTTATCCCAGAACAAACCTAGTCATAGTGTTAAATTAACTCTATAGAGTCAGTTATAGGGCCACCAGATTTGGGCTGCAAAACCCTGGATAGCTACTAGATGGCAGCAAAGAATTTTCTGTATCTATCTGATGCCATGAAATGGTCATCCAAATTTTTGCAGCCCTACATCTGTGGGAACCTCTGAATCCAGTCCTCTGACCTATTTTGCCTAACTTTTCCTCCAAGAAAAGGAGCTCAAGAAATAGGATAGCTGAAAAAGCACGTCCCTCCATTATAGAATTCCCTGCCAAGGCCTGGCATCACAGAATATATCTGACAAGCCATGCCTACTGCTGGTGGATTGGTCAATGGGGAAGGGGGTTGTGAAGTGAGGAAGCCCGGTCAGTCCTTTTCTCATGCAAAGGCTCATAGGCTATTGGTCACATTCTGGAGAAAGTGGCTGGGCACACTGACATTTTCAACATTGTGGTTTTTGATCCAGTTAATGAGATTGTATGCTGTAAGGAGAGTTGAACAGGGTAGTGGCCACCTGGATCCCACTTTGTGGGAACACACCCACCCTTAGGAAGTTTTTTTCCCCCTTTGATTAGGGCTATCTGGGTTGCAAAAATGCAGATGATGCTACAGGACAGCAAGAAGCTAAAATTTCTATATCCTTTTGCTACCATCTAATAGTTGTCTAGAATTTTGTAGTCCAGACTTAGTAACTATACCTTCATAGCTCACGCTAAGGGGATAAATTACCTTTTGGCTAAAAAAAAAAAAAAGAAATTATTTACATCTTTAATAATGAAAAAACAGATCAAGGGAAAACTTTGAAGAAACTTTCATTAATAGGAGATTGGGTAGAAAATGTATAGTCCTTAGAAATCTTTTTAATCAAGTTTAGTTCAACAAGTAAGCAATAATCTAGGATATTTGAGTTTGGTCTAGTGGGTTGTGAACCATTGAAGGAACAGATAACCAATAGCACTCCAAGTGCTGAACTATAACTCCCGACATCCCTAGGAAGCATAGCAAGTAGCAGGTACTTCAACAGTCTATAGCAGTGTTTCTTAACCTTGGCCACTTTAAGATGTGTGGACTTCAACTCCCAGAATTCCCCAGACATGCAAAAAGTCCACACATCTTAAAGTGGCCAAGATTGAGAAACACTGGTCTGTAGAATTTATCCTGGCCAAGTGCAATGCATGAACCCAAATCTGGTAGCTTAGTCAACAAACCATAGTTGTAAAAATTGTGGTTTGGTGCAATAGGGGTACCTTGCACAAAGATTTTATTCAGGCTGCTTTGAATAAAAACTCCCATCAAGAACTTCCCTTTCAGTTTGCCTGGCTGTATCCTCAAACCTCATAATAACTGTTTTCCTAACCACATGCCTTTTCCTAATCATCCTGATTCTTCTGAAGTTTCTTTGCTTATTTTACTTCTCTTCTGGCTCAGCTTCATTGCCAGCTGGCCTACCAGGATCAGCTACTTTTCTTAACCCTCAACTGTTGATAATTTAGGTGAGCCTTAAAAGGAAGCATGGTGGAAGTTTGGAAGTTTGAGGAAAAAAGAATACCATGAACTGGCCCAGAGCTCGCCAGGTGTTTGATCAAGTGCTGCAAGGGAAGACTATTCACAAGCTTTCTTTATCCCAGCTGTTTGCCAGCCCCCTTCCTCAAGGTGGTGCTTGTCTCTTTCACATGTGCAACACACATAAAAAATAGGCAGAGCTTGGACTGTACTGTTGCAACCGCCATCTTGACTTTTTGGGCCATGTCCTGTGGGCATCCCTGAATATTAGTTGGCATAAATCATGTGTGGACACAAAAAAGATTTCTGGTTTCCAATTTCTGTTAATGACAGGCAATCTACTTATACCTCTGCTTCTCTAAATGTCATCATTATATAATTTTTTGTTGGCAAGCTGTTAAAGATAAGGAAGAGAAGCTGCCCAACAACCAGCAAATGATAAAATAAGCAGTACTCACTACTTCAGCCATCTAAATGAGACCTTTCAAAAATAAATCTAGCTGGTTAGCACAGCTGCCCTTTTTATAAGTCTTCTGAAAGTGTCAGTACGCTGAGCCATAAAGAGATACCTATGAAAAGTCCACGAAGACGTAGCTCTGGAGAACTAGTATTTTTGCACATCCAAATCCTCATCCAGGAGACACTAAAAATAATCCAGAAGTCGTGTTTGTCATTGACCACATAAGAGAGTTTGGACACACTGATGCAAATAGTCACACTGGAATTCTTCAAATGACACACATGTATCTCTTTTTATTCTTATTTATGAAATATATATTTTAAAAGAAATGTTACTTGAATAGGTTGAGAGGCCAAGAGCTGTCCCAGCACAGAATAGCTGTGAATAGATCTTCTGATATTGTTGACACTCCTATGAGTGTGACAGAGAAATAATTCCACTGGATTTAATAGAGCTTATTTCCTTGGTCGAGGACTTCAGTTTGCAAGCAGCTTATGGGTTGGGACTCCAATGGAAAAGCCTCATTTAACCATTAGCTCTATGTCACTTTTGCAGGCTAAATCACCCTTATAGCTACAATACAGGTAGTCCTCATTTAGCAACTGCAATTGCAACCAGCAACTCAGGCACTAAGTGATGCAGTCGCTAAGTGGAAAATCATTTGACTGCAACTATACTTACGATTTTACTTCAGCTTTCCTTTGTTTTACAGCATCAGAAGAATACAACCCCAAACAGCCAGGTGAGCCCAAATGGCAGAGAAGTTTTCTGGAAGAGTCACTTCTTTGTGAGATGGGTGGTATTTAAATTTGAAATATAAACAAACAAACAAACAAACTTGACTCACAAGGAAGCCTGGTAAAAGGGCAAATCTGATAGCCCTATCCCCCCACTCCCTCACCCTTTGGAATGCTTACTCTGGTGCTGGGATAATCAGCAAGAGAACTGATGTTTGTATTTTCATTCATTGGAGAGGAAGGGATTAAAAGAGAGTAAGCAAGCACACAATGGGGAATACACATTCTGTAGATATCTTATTAGGAGCTGTTTGCCTAAGAGCTTAGGGCTGTGAACCTGAAGCCCATTAGGAGGCAAACAAAAGCCTTTAGTGTGAAACTGATTTGTGTCTTGTCAATTTCAGGCAGGGGCTGCCAGTTGGAGGGTTCTAATCAACTAATTAAGGTTACAGAGCTGAGTTTGTTAACTTGGGTTAGCACATTTTAGGGATGAAAAGGAGCTCAGGAAGAGAGAGCTTGTTTGGTGCTGGGGGAGGGTCAGTCACAGGACAACACCTACTAACTGACTGTAATGGCGAACACATGACTAAGACAGAGAGGCTGCAAGGTCCTAAATGCAGGCATTGGCCAAAAAATTACTTTTTCAGCATCATCATAACTGTGAACAGCGGCTGTCCAAGGCAATTGCTAAACGAGGGCTCCTTGTACTGGTAAACGTCTTTCCTCTGTGAGTTTACTCATTTTGTCTCTTAATTCCTTCCAGGCGTTTCCCCAACACTTGGGCGGGAGGGAGGGAGGGGTGCTTCCAGGGGCTTTAAAAGATGTCCTGGTAGGATGAATATGGCCTAAAGATTGTTCTTTCTGCATCCTTGATCTAATAAGATATATGCAGAGGAGGAAGCAATGTGGCAAAAGCCGCATGGGAGAATACATTAAAGCACCATTTCCCTAGTGCCACCTCTCTAATGAGGTTTTATGCATTTATTTTAAGCATCTATGCTCTGTTTCAGGCCAAATGTTTACAGACGATTAGATAGTTGGAATACCTTAAAACTGATCATAATCTTGTGATGGACCATAAAGCAGCTTTGTTGACGAAATAAATAAAATTGGACTTCCATCTCTATAAACCCACATACACAGCTCTTTTCAGTTAGAAATGATTGAAAGATGTGTCTCCCAACCCAAACATCTGCATTGAAATGTGAGCCCCACTGCCATGCTTTCTGGCTGAGTTGCCAAATCGGGATGAAATTGATGTGTGTCCCACTTTCTCCAGCATGGCTAATAAAAACTTGGTGAAACAGAAGCCGTTGCTGCAGGGGATGACTTAATTGGGCCTTTGCCCTGCCTTCTTTGTGGAATTTGACCTGGAGGGGTAGAGAAGATATCCTTCCACCTTTGTTCTTGCTACGAAAAGTCTGGTAGGGAAGAAAAGGTGAAGTAGATGCAGAACATGTTTTCATCAACTGCACAAAGAACTCTTCACTTGGAATTATTTCTGGAATTTGGTTTACATATCTGCATCAATATGCACGCATAGCACAGGAAAAATGTGAACAACCGCAAAAGCATGTGCACGTCAGGCTGATCAGGCTGATGAAAGCAGCATTGCAATGTCACAAGGCAATTCCCATCAATCTGTATGTGGTTGCGAGGGCACAATGCTGTTTTCATCATTTTGACAAAAGTTGCAAGAGCTTGCAGGCACCCAGGGATGTTTATTTGTTGTCTTTGTGTCTGTGTGTGTTTCTATTTCCCTTCATATTGTGTACATGTGTTTTTGTGTGTATGTGTGCACTGGGAAGTACAGAGTAAGCTGCATATGGTACACTCTAGGTCAGTGTTTCTCAACCTTGGCCGCTTCAAGATATGTGGACTTCAACTCCCAGAATTCCCCAGCCTATTCCTATGCTGGCTGGGGAATTCTGGGAGTTGAAGTCCACATATCTTGAAGCGGCCAAGGTTGAGAAACACTGCTCTAGGTCATGTGGCCAAGAAGCTTAATATGGAGAAATTGGCAACACTGGGGCCACTGTCCCATTGCCTCTTCAATCTGAACGCATTTGGAGAATCATTTTTCTTTCTTTTCTTTCCCCATAGCCCCTGGCCAGATTTAGCCTATTTTTTAACTCAATCTTTGTTTTCCTAACTTCTCCTTCCATATCAAATTTGGTCTCATTCTGTTCTGTTTTCAGGCAATTGGATGGACAAGTGGAAAGAGTCTTGAGCCCGTATCCATAATTTATTTCTACCAGATCGTTGGGTTGGAAAGCATAAATATGCATTCTAATGACAATAAATTTGCTTCACCTACCTCATCTCTCTGGTTTGCATGAGGCCTTTATCTTTTAGAGACTGTCAACATCAGTCTGATTTCAGGGAAG
Organism: Liasis olivaceus; assembly: GCA_030867105.1. Classification (NCBI taxonomy): domain Eukaryota; kingdom Metazoa; phylum Chordata; class Lepidosauria; order Squamata; family Pythonidae; genus Liasis; species Liasis olivaceus. Next base: position 200,770,802 of record CM061348.1, read on the forward strand.
AAAAGTTAGGAGTGAAGTCCTGTAGGATTCAATTGAACTTACTCCTAAGCATGTTTGCCTAGAAGCAGCTGAAATTAATGTTTGACACTCATGCATGTGTAAGTACATGGCCCACTTTGGTTTTGCCAGTTTCCATAGGGATTTCTTTAAGCTGAACTTTGCAAAAGATGCCATATTCCAGAGTTATCTTAGGGAAAAGAAAAAGAAAAAAAAACCATCAGGGGCAGCTTGGGAACACTGGGGAGTAAGCAAACTGTAATTGCTTGTAGCAGTGGACTGATTTTCCCTTGGGAAAACTGTCCCTGCCCACCAGGCACAACCAAAGGCATTATGACTTCTCATGTATGCAGAAGATGTTCCACTTATCCCCTGGCTGCCTGGATAGGCGTAACTGAAGTTGAGCCCTCACTGCTATTAAACATTCCTCTTTGTGCTATTACAGAGTTACTGGCCTGGTTTCCTAGCTGATGATATAAGACCGCCAACAGGCATTAATTAACACTCCTGTCTCCTATTTGCCTTTTTCTTTTCTTGCACAGGGGAAGTTATTCAGACCCTGCTGATTGAAAACTTCTGAAGGCATTTCAGATCACTGGTTCTCGGTTCCCATCTGACTCTTTCCAAGGGGACAGAAAGAATTCCTTAATTCCCAAGGAAGTGCCAACCACCTTGGCAAAAGAAGATGTTGAATGATACATCCAGGACAAAGGAACAGCAGCAACAGCAAATCTGTACAGCCTGGATTAAATGTTCACAGCATAGTCCTTAAGTGTCTTCAGATGTCACTGTATAAATGAAGGGGGACATCCACAAAGCTCCCTGCCATACTTAAAAGTTCTACTGAAAATAATATTATCACTAAATAGCTAGCTATCACACATGTATGATATATGAAGCCATTTACCCTTGGAAAAACTTTGTCTAGGCTGATGGAGCAATTCCCCTTGTTTTGACTGCATCTTCTTTTTTCACTCATCCCGTAAAAATAAATGGAAGGGAGATTGTTACTTGTTTGCACTGATATTTGGAAGGAATATATGGTGTCTCCTATCCTCCCACCCCATACACACATACCGTGCTTAGGACAATGAACATGTACTTGCATGCATGTGGTAAGTTCCATCATGTGCTGAAACATCACTCAAACCAGCTCCACAGTGCAGAGTGAATGCCAATTTGTTTTCCTTTTCCATTTTGGAAAATCTCCTGCCCTCACACTACCAGGGTGGGCTTGGGCTGGATGATAATCACCTTGCTTTTCAGAATTGCTTCGTCTAGTAAACTGTGCCATCCACTCCCATCTGGAATACAAACTAACTGTTTTGAGGCAACCACTGAGGAAGTCAGTTAAATGTTGAATAATATTCTTTTAATGGGGAATAATCATGTTGGCCTGGCAACGCTCATTCTGAGTCACTCAGCATCTCCATATGGCTAGCACATGATCTACATGCTGTGTTCTGCATCAGATTACTCTGTTAGCTTTGAAAAAGGGTTCAGCCTGGGCGGTTCGGCCGCCAGCCTAAGATTTGTGATACTTTCCTGGAAGAAAGAGAGATCACAGGAGATTGAAATAGAGAAGCACAAATGGAAATGACAGCAGAACAATATTACACCCTGTGCAGTCAGTCTACCTGGACTGAGCATTTGAACTCAGTCACTGTACAAATGACACTGAGAAAGTTCTCCTCACACCAAAGTATGTTCCCTTGATGAGTGATGTTTCCACAGACTTACTATATCTTCAGTATCTACAGAGTTTCCTTGCTCCATGTTCCTGGTAGGTCTTAGATAGAATGAAAATTCACAACATCTGTGGAGAAAGTTATGTGAGCTGAATTGGCAAGCTTTCCCAATAATTAAAAGGAGGTGGACATGTTTAGCCTGGTGGAGAATAATAGACAGGATATCTGAAGTGCTGGCATTTAGATAATGGAGCAGGTTTGTTGCTCAGGTGGGTAGGACTTGAAATAATGGCTTCAGATAACAAGGTTTTTGACTAAATTTAAGGAAAAACTTCCTGACTGCATTGGCAGGCTCTTCAGCAATGGAACACAAGTGGTGACCTCTTCATGACAGACTTCCAGCCAGGGTTTGAATGGCTGCCTATCAGTGGTTCTGTAGTAGTACATTAGAAAGAGGTTGAATTTATGAGCATCTGCTGAGATGGGGCAAGCTGGGGGGGGGGGGGGGGAAGAGGAGGGAAGTAAAGGACAAAATGAGTGTTGTAGTGCAAGCTGCACTGTGTGCAAGCTCCATTCCTTTTGTATGAGTGCTGTGATATTACACTCATGTTTATAAGGGACAAAGCTTGTACTTAGATGTTACAATGATCATTTTGTTACTCTGATGAAACCATCAGAATCAGGGGATGCCTTTGGTTGGATTTTACAAAGATGGAAATTGTATGCTATCCAAAGCCAACTTTGATTGGAACAGCCTTGTAGATAATTATTGACTGGTAGATGATAGATTGATAATTTTGAAGTCTCTATCTGTCCCATGGTTATAGCAGGTAGAAGCATGATCTACATTGGCTGATCTTGAAAAAGCAGGATTCGACCTGCTAGTAATTGGATAGGAGACTAGCAGGAAATCCTAGGGCTGTAGACTAAGTTGGAAATCTATCCCAGAAGAAGGCATTAGGAAATCAGTTCCATGTTGTTACCAAGAATATCCATGCAGTCATCAGGGGCTGGGCTCAGCTTAAGAGAGTTTACATTTTAACAACACTATGGCTGGGTTTTCACATTGCAGAAAGACAAAATGTGACAGCTTTGCCTTAGCATGGTGCGTAAACCCAAATAATTGTAGTTGTTACAATAAGCTGATTATGCATATCATGATTTAGCATAACATGTAAACCAGACCTGTGATTGCAGGCTGGATAGGACTTCTTCACCATGTGGAAGCCATTTTCAATAGCATCCTCTTTTGATTTTGAGAATTTAAGTTCAGCATTATTTTATGTCCTTCTGGAGGTCATAAGAGCTATTATACATGCTGCTTTGGATGTGGGCTGCCATAATGTGTGTGTGAAAAGGAAAGAGTAGATATTTTTTTGAATTGAATTAACTGATGCAATCACATACAAGCTTAGAACATTTGAAAGTGACTCCATTTATGTCTTTTTCTATTGAGGTTTAATGGAAACCTTTTAATGAAAACCCAGAATAAACATGGAGAACGTGCTGTATGTTGTGAGAGAAAGAGGTCCAGTTCTTTCAGTCATGGTTAGAGATACTGGTAACATTGCTGATAAACTGCCATTTCAACTTTCAGAACCCTTTGAATACAACACTGCTCACTCATATATGTAGTTCCCAGTATATGGAAAACAAGCTGCCAAATAGCCTATATATTTTTTTAATCTCTTTGCATAAAGAGAACATTCCATCAACTGAGCCTTCACACATGGTCTGAAGTGTTCCAGTCCAGACACAAGTTCATCACCTACTCCTCTACAGTTTATAAGAACTGGGTCATAGTAGGCAGAGAAAGGAGGAAAAAAAGACAAGATTGCCTGAAGAAATATGATGCCATAGTGCCCTCTTGTGGGACCTTTCAAGCAATTCTTGGGAGCCCTTTAAAAAGTGTTATACGATGTAATAAATTGAACATCAGGGTGGCAGAGTTCACATGCACACATTTTCCATTCTGGCAAAATACAAAATAAACTTTTACTCTATCAATAAGCAAATATTTTAAACTGTATTTCTGAAGACTGTCTCAGCTAGGAATTGGCAACTCTCTCCATTCTGATTTCACCCCAGTTCTTGCTAAAATAAACTGACTACAAGTTGGTTTTAGCCCATTTCTATGTCTTTCAGGGACAAAGGTGCAAGTCATTTATTTCTCCTTTGGAGAGTAGGATGAGAGGATTTTTTTGCTGCTGCAAGACAGTGATTTTGTTAGTTGTTCTCTGTTCTCCACATTTTGAGATTGTTGCATTTTCAAGTTGCAAGGGATAATTTAGGCTATCAAGTCCAACCCCCTCTTCAGTGCAAGTGTACCCCAACTTAAAGTATCCCTACTGGTATCTGTCTAGCTTCTGCTTGAACACACCCAGTAAAGAGAAGCCTACTGCCTCTCTGAATAACTGGTTCCACTGTCAGATTGCTTTTACCATTAGATTTTTTTTTTAAATTCCACCCAAAACCACCTTCATGTGACTTAAATGCATTATTTTATGCACTCTGGAATGAAAGAGCACAGGCCCTGACCTTCCGTGTGAGATCCTTCTAAGGACTGTGGTAGTGCTCATGTTCCCACCAATCAGTATTCTCTTTCCAAGGCTAAAACATTCCCAATTCCTTCATTCATTCTTGGTGCAACTTTTTTAGTCCCTTGATCATCCTCATTGTTGGCTAATCTGCTCCTGAAGATTTGAACTCATTCAAAGTAAATAGGTATTCTCTGGCCATATTTTTATGAATCTCAAACTTCAATCCCGTCTCAAAACAGGAGTTAGTAGTTTCACCTTTACTTTGTTGGGATTTTAACATTTTCATTTTCATTCTCTGTGTTAGGGAGAACAATCACTTTTCTTTGCATATCGTCTGTTAAAGCTATCAGAACAGCAAGCAGGTCAGCCTTGTTCCTGAGTCAGATGAGTGTTCAGCTATTAGGACAGAACAAATTAGGCCAAGTTCCTTTTGTGTCATCTTATGGACTGGAGGAAAACACATAAAACTGGCCATCTGCATGTATCCTTGTGCTCTTTACTTCCAGACTTGCCATTGTCAGCTGTCACACTAAATACAGGCCATCATCATCATCTTCATCATCTACATAATGCTTTTGCCTCCTATTTTCCCCTGTGAGGTGAATTGAGCTCTGAGAGAGTGACTATCATACATATATATACCACACTAGACAGGACCCCAGGTGCAGGCTGTGCAGAGAGGCCTCAGAGACAGTCCAACACATAGTGGCAGGGTATAAGATGCAGGCAGGAACAGCATACACTGAATGGCACAACCAAGTAGCTGGCATTGTGTACAGGAACATCTGCACAGCATATGGGCTAGAGCCTCCCTAGTCCAGATGGGAGATTCCACAGAAAGTTATGGAGAAAAACCGGGCTAAGATCCTGTGGGACATCCAGATCTATATGGACAGGCAAGTACTGGCCAATCAACCCAACACAATGGTAGTAGACAAGGACCAGAAGACAGTGGTGGTGATAGATGTAGCTGTGCCAAGTGACAGCAACATCAGGAAGGAGTATGAGAAGCTGGAGGAGTACCAGGGCCTGAAGGAGGAACTAGAGAGGATGTGGAAAGGCTAGAAGTGGTCCCAGTGGTGGTAGGAGCACTCAGGGCTGTGACTCCTATGCTGGGAGAGTGGCTCCAACAGATCCCAAGAACAATATCAGAGTTCTCTGTCCAGAAGAGTGCAGTGCTAGGAACAGCTAAGATATTGCACAAAACCCTCAAACTCCCAGGCCTCTGGTAGAGGACCCAAGATTGAGGAAGACACATATCTCCCATAGGGGTGAGAGGAGACTTTAATTGTATCTTTGAATCTTGAGTTTGGCACTGGACTGTTTGATCCAACTAGGGACATGCTATGGTCCCATGGAAAATCAATTCCCTAAGTGCCACTATTTGTCCCTAGCCAAATTTGGCTAATCTCAAAATGCTAAGTGGAATAGGGCCCAGTTAGTGTTTGGACTGTAGACCACCAAAAAGTACCCAGGACTATAGACTAAATTGGGAAGTCAAGAAAACATCCTGGAAGAAGACAATGATACATTTTCAAGAAACCAACATGGCTATGTCTATTAAGTCACCAAAAGTTCATTTGCCTTTTAAAATGTTTAAAAAATGCTGTTTCAAAGAAGTACACAAACCACGTAAAAGTATTGGGAATGCAACCAGATTTTGCAAGTAATTGCTGAATAATTGATTTGTATAACAGTTTTACTATATTTGTTAATATAATAATGTAACTATCAGTGGTATCTTTACATAATTAGGAAAAAGAGCCAGTTTGGTCTAGTGGTTAAGGCTCCAGGCTAGAAACCAGGAGACTGAGTTGGAGTCCCACCTTAGGCAGGAAAAGCTGGCTGTGTGACTTTGGGCCAGTCACTCTCTCTCAGCCCAACTCACCTCACAGGGTGGTTGTTGTGGGGAAAATAGGAGGAGGAAGGAGTATTAGGTATGTTCGCCACCTTGAGTTATTTATAAAAATAATAAAGGTGGGATAAAAAAATCTAAGAAAACAAACAAACCAATCACTCCAGAAATTTTTTTACTATTCAAAAAGTTTGTCGAAGTAGCTAAGTTAGTGATAAGTTCCGCCCATCCCTGGTTGCAAGACTGTTACTACTTTGTTCATCTTTCTCTGACTTGGACTGTAATGGGATTCAGCTAAAATTTGGATTACTCAAGGTGAGCAGTGTAATTATTAGACTGCAAAGGTGGGTAATGTCTAGCACCTGTTCCCCTCCCATGAAATTCAGCAGGCAACGGGTAAAAAACAGTTTCCTGCCATTTGGAACCAGGACAAATACTACAGGCATAAAATTGGCTTTACATGATTTAAAAAACAAAGAAAAGGTCCACCTCTGTTAGCCCTTCGAGGTCGATCAGATCAAGAAACAGGCACAGCAAAGACTCCAGGTATGCTCTTTACTGTAGTAAGATCTTCAAAATTTTGAAAGCCTGTCCAAGTTTCTCTCTGCCCCATCTTGGACTAAACAAAATTGAAGTCGGGTTATTTTCAGTTTTTTTCTCACACTTCCTTCTCACAAATGTGTTATCTTTTCTGTGAGTTGCTCATTCCTTCCCTGTCCCCAAGGTCAATTCTACATTCCTTTACTCCCCGCCCCCAAAAAGCTCAAGAAGAAATATCCCACCCCCCAATCCATTTTGTGTCATCATTCAACCCATTGGACACCCTTGAACTGGGGCTATAGAGGACCTCTATAGTTCAAATCTCTATATGACTATAAAGCTCACTGGATGGTATTTAACTGGTCAACATCTTTCAGAGTTATGGGGAGCAAGGAGAACAAAATGGGAGTGGGTGGGTCATATATGATGCCTTAAGCTCCTTGCAAGTAAGGCAAGCTAAAAAAAAATAAAAATAAAATAAACTGGGGCTTATGGGGGTTGCATTATAAAGTCACCTACATTGGAATGCTGTGAATGTGCAAGTTAGTGGTTCAAATGTTGAACTAGAAGGGGGGATTTCACTTCAAATCCTTACTTGCTTAGCCATGGAGATCACTGAATAATTATGAGGCAGTGACCTGGGGGTGGGATGGAGGTCAAATCCTTAATTGAGTCATTAATTAATTAATGGACCAGAAACTGGAATATTTTCCAGCCCAGAGGCGGCATCTTTTCCTGGATTGGACTGAACTTGGCCTTTGAGGGGCTTCCCAGTAGCTGCAATGTAAAAAGTAAGCTCTGGAGTCAGGTCAAAAAGTAAGCTTGATTAGATTTACATTTAATTGAAATTAAATACAGTTAAAATGATTACTCTCCAGTATTTAAAAAATTCCCCCTCTGTCACTGTTTTTGAAACATCACAATTTGGTAACAACTTTTGGAAATCTTGGAGATGTACACAGAAGGTCTACAGAAATGAAGAATGTATTATAATTGTGGTTGTGATGATTTTGCAATAAGAGCCAGCCTTTGGTCCTGTTAAATCCAAGAAGAGTACATCTCTGAGAGCAGAAAAACAGACTTGTAAGACTACACCTCCAATCATACGCAGGCAGCATGATAAATGGGAACAATGGCAACTATTTAGTTCAATCTATCTGGAGGGCAACCAGTTAGAGATTAAAACAGAATAATAGTGGCATTACTTTCATATTATGATAAAGCTTTCTGGCTTTACATCCATTTTCACTAACAAGGTCAAGTGATACGAAGATTTTAGGCTAACGTGAGAAAAGATCAAACTACATTTTTCATTATTTTGTTAGAATTGTTATCGTATTTGGCAAGAAATCTGGGCTGAATGTATACAATTATCAAGTGAAATAGTAGACTGCCTGTCTTGTTAATCCTGCAGTTACTTTTCAGAAGGACTTTTCCAAAAATACATGCAACATTCCACCATCAGAGCCCAAATTCTTGTGATCTTTTTTGCAGAGGTTTTTACAAGTAATAGCATGGCAGCACAATAAAGTAGCCACAGGAAACTGTGATACACACACACACACACAGTATATTGAACCAGTCAACCTTTTTCTCAGATAGTGAATAACAAATTACCAGCACAGATGGGCTATAATAGAAGGTAAATTCCATATGCTGTTTTCATAAATAATTAATCATGTGTGACAAATATCAAAGGAGTGGTGTCCAGGCTCTCATCTGTGTTTTTTCCCCACGTTCCTGGCTTAGCAAATAAACTGGCAATTCACATTACACACAATGTGGTATAGTCTTAAAAGTGTTGGACTAGAACTGGGGAGACTCAGGTTCAAGTCTTCTCCAGCCATGAAGGCTCATGTGTACACACACATACACAAAGTTAAACAATCTTAACTGCCTTATGGGTCAATATTTTAAGCCCAGCAGAGATGGTGACAAAGAGCCAAATGAAGTTCTGGTGTCCCAAACATAATGCCTATAAACATGTTTCTTGGGTCTCAAACTCCCTTCCTTCTACTTCCCACCCCTGCTTTTCTTTTCAAATGACTATTGCTATGACACCATGGCAACCATTTCATGAATGGAAAGTCCTGACTCTCTCATGGCAGCCCTAATACCCATGAGATGCTTTCAAAATTCCAAACATCCCATTTACCAAAAAACCTGGGGACTGCTGGCTTAGTGAATCCAGTTCCATTAAGGAGTCATTTCCATTCCTTCCATAATTATCTCTCTGGATGCTATATAATTAACATTATTAAATCCACATGAATTTTCAAAATGGTTCTATTCGAACATGAAATTAATAAAACATATGGATGTGATGGGAGTATTCAGACAAGCTGAGCAACTAATAGCTGCAGTTTTGTAGGTGGTTTGGACTGTTTGAATATATTAAATATCTATATATCATTGCCAGTATATTGTCACTAGCATATGATGCCAAAAATGCATTATATAATGCCATAGTATAGTGGTAATGTATAGCTTTATACAATGTATGTCTGTGATTAGACCCATATATAAGGTGGAGTACATGAGACCCATTCAAAGCAGGATATAGATTCAGAAGGCTCCTTCTGGAAGAGGTTAGTTTACATAGCATGTAGAGAACAATGACTTCAAAGAAAACACAAGAAGGTGAAAATTATATCCAAAGCAAGAAATATGTCCATGTGAACTGGATGAGGCAATGGAAAAATATCAGCTGGTGTGAGAAAAATACCAAGGTGGGTCTGTGCAAGCCTTATTGGAAGTTGCAAAGGTATATGGGACAAGTAGTCTTTTGAAGCGATTGCATATATTAAATGTTTTATTCAGCCATTCCACCTAAATTCTTCTGGAACTCAAGCCTGGCCTGGCCAGCTAAAATGTGAAATATGCAAGAATGTATGTGTGAATGGAGCTTTTAGTTCAAAAACTGAACAATAAAAGCCATAGGTCTGCATTTGTTTCTCTGTGTCTTGAGCCTCTTGATAAAAATCAACAAGTAGCTCTGGAGATGCCATAAAGCTCCTTTTTATGTTCTGTAGTATGACAGGACAGAGCTACAGGATTGGTCTGAATGCCTTCAGTCGATGGCTTCCTTGATAATTTCTTGATTTGTTAAGTATTAGGTGTATGCTGCTAAATAGACTAGCACACAAAGGTTTATTGTCCACAGACTATGGAATTCTTTAGCATCATAGAATTAACCACAGTTTAATTAAAATTACTAGCAGCTACCTCTTTTTTCCATTACTCAAAAATAAGCAGAGATTTTATCTACATTAAAAGTCACAAATGAGGACTAATGCTCTGTCCCTAGTGTAGTCTAACTCAGCATCGGCTTCCCTACCTATTTTCATGATCTGGTTCTATCACATATGCACAGATCTTGCAAATTATCTTGCCAGGAAAGGATTTAGTTGTCTGAACAGATCTTTTATTGCAAAACCCAATACAGAGCACTGATTTTGTAGCCCCAAACAATTAATGCCCATTTACTGAAAGGTACTGATTTCCTCAATGTTTGCTCAGAGGAGGAGGAGGAGGAGGAAAAGAATGGAGGGGCCAGCTACATCTTTAAAGTAGCAAGTCTGACCTTCATTGTACTATCTGAGATACTGAGGTATGTTTATATAAACATCCTCTTACATCTTCACATGTCAGGATGGCAATAAAAGAGACCAATTAATGAAAAAACGTGATAAGTGATTTATGTGTGTGTTGACAGTGTAAAAAAAAAGGGGGGGAGGGGAGAGAGACCTTGAACATTCCCAGTTCCTTAACACTTTTCCCAACCCATTCAACCTAGTGAGTTACAACCATATATTATCTTATGGACACTATGAATTATAGAATTTTCAACCAAGCTACAGCTGAAGACAAGGAAGAATGAACCAACCAACCCAGAAATAGACCTTGATTAAAAAAAAACAATAACCTAATGCTAATTCTTTCCCAACAGGTATGGATGTTATCAGCACATATCTATTTTAATTATCACTTTGTGTGCTGATTTTTTGGGTTTCAAATGAAAAAAAGAAGTTACAAAAGCAAAAAAGAAAGCAAGTGGCTTGTAATCAATATTTATTAAGCTGCAGAAAATGCATGTGGTCAAGAAAGACTCCATAGGGCATTTCCACCCAGCAATATTTCTACATTCCTAACCCTGCCAAGCATTTTGAAGCTGGCTGCTAATCTTCGTCATCAAAGACCCCAGTATGCGGAAAAAAGGCAGGTCTCAGACAAGATTGTACTTTCACCTTACTTTTAATTGTTACATCAATAACATGATGATTTGGATTTCCATCCCCCTAAACTGGCAGAAAATCTTATTTCCAGATTACTGAATGCAAATAATATAAGCATGCTTGAGTGCCAAATCTTCCTGTTAGTTATAATCAAAGATATATTTTAATATCTGTTGTAGATCTTAGACAAGGGACCCTAAGGTCAGTGGGGCCTTTATATTGGCTCATTGTCCTAGGCTGAAGATATAGGACCTTGGTTTAGTGGAGGTCAGACTTAATGGGCAAAATCTGCTGGATCTGAATTTTCAGGCAATAACAGACTTTGCCCCAAACAACAGGAAAGTCAATTGTTTGGCAAATCAGCTTGGACAAAATGTGCTGCCTATTCTCAGTTATGGGGATTCATTGTTATATACTACTTTAAAATAGGTTAAAATAAGAGAAATAAAATTCGAAGATTACAAAATATTTACTTTGTATTGTTGTCTTAAATAACAATACAATATTGTATGCATTACATTGCTTATGCAGTATATAGTGTGATCTTGTTCACCATTTAACAGACATTATGCTTTAACATATACTCTTTTTACCCTATTAATTCATTAAACTGAGGTTTTAATTTATTTAGTCAATTTAATTGAGAGTATTGGTTAAATAAACCAAGGAGATTGTATATTGTTTTAAAGAAATAGAAGGACTGCAGATGATAAGTACTATATTTAAAAAGTTATCTCCATTTCTTCTAAAATGATACCTGGAATGAAATATCACTTAAAAAGGTAAGTATTTTCTTTTAGTTTGAATGATCACTTTTGTTCACACACAAATGAAATCAAATAATTGACTAAAATTATATGACAATCAGCTCTGATTGCTGATAAGACACATACTAAATATTCATTACCCTATTTGCTTTTATTCATATCTAATACACTGTGAACTTTCCCCAAAATAATTATACACGAGTATTTCCCACTAAAGCCATTGTGAAAATCAAATCAACAGTATAAATCATGATGAAGATAGAAGTGCTTAAAAATATGTATCAGCAAATACCGCAAGAAACAAAAATGGATAAGCGAAGCAGAAATTAATACATGATATTTTTAAAAAAAGATATTGAAGGGCTCTTTTTATGTATATTTAAAAACCTTTCAATTAATCAAGTTTACTGCTGCTATAATTCATACCAGATCATCAAGGCAGGCTCACGCTGAGATGCATAAGGGTTAATCAGGTACTTTTGGAATGTTCCGTCAGATGACATATCACAGTTTCTTGTACTTTGTTGCTCTGGAGCAATGAAAAAGGAATACACTGTACAAACCGTGCCTTTATCAAAAGAAAAAGGAGAGGGAAAAAAATTAAGACTCCAGGTATGGTCTTATACTTTTATAAGATAGAACAACACAACATTTGCTGCACAGTAGCAGGATTAAGCTTAAGGCATTCTGTGGTCAGAGGCACAGCTTCAAATCTCCCATCACAGGCATTGTCATGCATGGCACCCAAATGCAACCAACTTACTGTGGTATAGTTAACACCTTTCCCTGGTAGTGAAAATACTTCTAACAATACACTGCAAGGCTTATATTCTTGCTGTACTTTCATGATTCAGCTCAGCTCTCAGCAAGCTTCTAACAGATTAGCTGTATTTCTAGTCCAGCAGTGTATATTCTAATTCAAATAGAGTCTGGGGTAACCTTGTGTCATCGAGATGTTTTGGATTCCCATTGCCATAATACTTAGGCAGCACAGTAAACAATTATGCTGGTTGGCGTTTATGGTCATTAAAGTTCATCACATATGGAAGGTATCAAGAAGATGTCTTTCCTATCACTGATAGCCAAGATCCTTCTTTAACTGAAAATGCCAGGAATTGTCTGGCTACAAAGAACCTGGGATTTTCTACATGCAAAGCATATGGCATAAGTTATAGATCCTTCATCATTATAGTGTGATCAACATTCAGATGCAAATCCAATATGGATTCAACGGAGCACCACAAAGATCTAAAGTTTCCTTCAATATGGCACAATACAAAATGTGTCATCTAAAGTAAGAATGAGCAACCACAAGCCTCTGCACCATACATGGGTCTCAGCTTTTTTATAGTCCAAAAGGGTCCCATCTAATTTTCAGAAGTTTTTTTTTTTTTTTAACTGAAATAAGAGGCAAGAGGTGATTTTACTTCTGTGATAGGATTCTTCACAAAACTCAATAATCTAATGTGGTATTTGTATGGCCATATACAACTATATAATATATGGGCAGGCCAGCGGGCTTCTTCCTGGCAAAACACTGGGTAGTTTTGGAATGTGTGTTACTGAAGGCTAAGATTAAAGGGTTAGAGCATCAGTGTCACATATGCTGCTAGCTAAAAATCAGAAGGAATCTCTTGCACCTTTTCAGACTAACAAATTTAATAAAAGGCATGAGCTGCAACTTGCTTCATCAGATGTGATCATCATCTTATGCCTTTTAATAAAATTTATTAGTTGGAAAAAATGCTACCAGACTCCCTCTGGTTTTTGGTTACCATAGACTAATGCAGTCTTCCTTCTGCAATATGCTGCTAGAGGAAAGCACTAATAGTTTTGCAATCCAATTCAAGCTCATAACCGAATTACCAGGATTTCATGGGCTAAGCATCCAAATGTCTCATCACCAAATGTAACATAGCTCAATGACTCTCGCGCAAAGTCTTCTGCTGTCTTGGTGATTAGATTGGGATCCTTATTCATGATCATTGGAGTAGAAACAGCAAAGGGAGTCACTGCCTGAAATGAAGAGCAGAATAACAGCCACAGCTTCACATTCCAGAAGCTTTTGTAAATTATACAGTGTTCATACTTTATTAGAAAAAAATGTATGAAGACATAAAGAAGAGAAAAGGAGGAGTTCTTATAAGTAGGAGGAAAGAAAAAAATGATAAAAATATCCAAAGCCCCCAACATTAATCTATTCCATTGATTTAATTTGCTGCTTATTGCAAAAAGAAAAAAGAAATGTTATTACCTGTATCACAATTCCTTTTGGCTTATATTCCACTTGAAGTGCTTTGGAAAATGTATATACAAAAGCCTAGACAGAATTACAGAGAAATCACGGGACAGATTTAAAAAATACAACATTAATTGCATGCATTTATCAAACTATTATTTGACAGAACTAAAATCTGATTTCATCCAGGGCCCTTTTTCAAAATCTTGCATTTTTTTCTTCCTATCACTACTGGGTGTTATTGCTGAATAGTGCTTTCCTATTAAGAATATAGAAAGGTTGTCCCCAAGTTCAGTTCAGTTAACTCAGATATAAATGACCCCTTGAGACATTCACAACAAATATGTGAAGTAGGAACACAGGCATAGTCAGGAATCCGAATCACAAGAGAGCTGAGTATATAAAGATCTGTCATTCTCTCTCTCCGGTCAGCTGAGACTTATCTGTACAGCTAACATGTCCAGGTATTCCAAATGAATGTTTGAAAAAAAGGGTAATAATTTAAGAACTGGAACAGGTGAACAGACTGTGTTATTATAATAATGCCTGGATCTGGGGAAGAAAGATAAAAGGTTCCAGTAGAAAAGAATATATGTAGCTCAGGATTGAACTGTACCCTGAGCTACATAAAAAAGGCTCAAATAAAAGGGCCTAAAATAAAACTCACACAGTTCACCCAATTCTCCCCCTCCAATTTTGGACAAATCATACTCCTTTTCTGGTAGCTTTTTTTGAAAAAGTAGCTTGGGATTAAAACAAAAATACACTTGAGACAGACTTGCCACCTTTTCTTCTGTCTTGCTCAGTTCGTGCTGGCAGACCGGTAAGTAAATGTGTATGTGGGTGGGTGGGGAGTTGTCCTATGTTCCTATTTCATCCGTTCGTGGGAGGAAAATAAAACACTTTCCCTCCCATTGGCTTTAATGGTATATCTTGGACAGACCCAATTTTTTCACTTCTGAGAGCATATCAGGGAAAGAGGAGAGCTTTGGATCTGTCACTCCCCCACTCCTTTTCCTTGAATGCCTCCTTTTTGGTTTCTCTAGCGTCAGGACTCTGAATAACCTTTGCAGAGTTCTTCACAGTCTTGCAAAGGAAGTATATGATGTCTGATCTCAGCTTTTAGAGAAGAACATCACAAATATTGTACAGCTGTTGGGATCTCCCTTTAGGGATCCTAGGATCACAGTCTAACTCCATTCTGGCAATGTATTTTTAGTCTCATAAAACTGATAACAGTAGATAAAATCTGAAAAACAAAAACATTAAAATCATACCTTAGAGGCAGAATAGATTGCATATAAAGGACAAGGAAAGGTGCCAATGGCTGATGAAAGGTTAAGAATCAGACCTTTTTTTCTGAAATATAACATGGAAATAACTTTTAGATACCTTGCATGCAGTAAACTCATATTGTGCTTACATAGGTTTCAGGGATGCCAGTATTTACCCAAGCTCAATTTTCTTAGAAAGTTCATTATAGATTTATAGCATTTCCTTGAGCTAACAAGTATTTACACTCATATATTTAGGTTTCACATAAGGCAAGGACTACAAGATCCCTGTCCTCCATTTGATTTCTGGGGAAATTCATAGTCAAAACCTTACCATATTGTGTATCCTTCAAGGCCAACCTGCAAACTGCTAGAATAACATCACCTAATGGATTCACATTCCTGGTGAATTTGTAATTAATTAGCAGGGTGCAAATGCTTAATTTATGGAGAGAAGAAAATTGCCATGGAACATCCTTTCTATGATACTGGAAGGGCTACATGCATTGCTACTGTGATATGGCCTAATGTCTGGCTCGTGATCATGCAGTACTCTGGAAAACTGTGTAATTTATGCCAACCAAAATCAGCCCAAAGTTCATTAAAATCGAAAAGTTTTACTGAAGAAAAACAATAAACAAACAAATAAATATCTTGTAATATAGGAAATTGCTTTACCTTGCCACCATTTGTTTCAAGACTATTCGCGTCATCTAAAAAAAAAAAGTATAGTTAGAACCGTGTTGCATAGCTTGTTTGAGACAATGCAGGAAACATTGGCAATACAGCCCCTGCAATGCCCTAAACGGTATAAACTGATGTCCAAAATTAGATACTGACCATGTGTGTATGTGTGTATATATGTGTGTGTCTCTGTGTGTTTTAATTTTTTTCTTTCCTTTTGAAATAAAGTACCTCACTGCCTGAAAACATTTATAGAATTGTTGAGTCACAAGGTCCCATGAAGATCATGCCCTCCTCAATACAAGTCTTTTTTATAGTCCTTTTATTAAAAATTACAATTAAAAAAAAAACTAATGCAAACTAAAAAAAATAAAAGAATAAAAAGAAAAAATAGAAAGTGCAGAAAAGAAAAAAATAGAAAGAAAAATAGAAAAGAAAGAAAAAATAAGAATATAGTAAAGAAAAAGAAAAGAAATATATGAAGAAATGGCTTCCTCCTTCATCACAATGTATAAACAATTTTAGAAACTTATCACCTTCTCTTAAAATACAACAAATGCTCTCTTCTTCTATATCCCATCTCTTATCTATAAACAAATCCTTAAAGCCTCGTTGTTTCAGTCCTGATCAGCAAAAGTCCATTAAGGGTTATTAGAGATAACAATGTATCTATTTTAGCCTTGATCAAATAAACTAACTTTATATTTCTTCCTTTTACTTCTAATAAACTTGATCTTTAGTCCTTTCAAATAATGTCCTCGAACTCTTTTCTTTTCATTTTTTCTTTGTCCCTTCTCACAAAACTCTTCAAAGCTTTAACAAGTGTCTTTTGTAAATGCAATATAGGAAAATTATCCAGGTCACTCTCTTGGTTTGTTTTTTGTATATCCCTTTTAATTATTAAGGCATCATTTTCACCAGTTTCATTTTTATGACCAGTGTATCATCTTTCTCCATATCATTCTTGTAGTCTGCCATTTTTAAATCCACTTTCAGATCAGTCTCAGTTTTCTCTGGTAAAACTTGTTCCTCTTCCATAACATATTTTAAGCACAGTCTACCTATACTGGCAGACACTCTTAAAATTAACTTCTGGGTCCATTGTTCAAAAATATCCTTCAATATGTCCAATGTTAAAATATTTAGCTCCATTCTGTATTAGTAAGTCAAATTTAAGTGTTCTTCTCCTTTAATTATAACATTTATTTAGTTCCTTCTGGTTTCCTTTAGTGTCAGACCTCCAAAGTCTCATCCTATCATGTTTTTTTAAGAGAATTCAAAACAAAAGCATTTACCCACAGGAAGGATTTTTATGATTAATTCCAAAATCTTATTTCAAATCCATCTGCACCCTTAGTCTGTTTGTAACTTTCCAAAATCAAAGTTCTAATCACCCTTTTGCTGTTTATTCCAAAAGAATTTTTTTTAAGTCCTTCAACTTGTATTTAAAGCTTCCTTTGTTAAGGATTGAAGGAAACTCACCTGGTGATGTCAAGCTTGTCAATCAAAAAGTTCCTAATAGCTGAAAAGCAGTTACAAGCAATTTCTGAAAGTGATTAGAAAGGGAAGTATGCGAACCCAGTGTCCTTTTGAAGGCAACAAGATGGCTATTCTCTCATCTCCCAGAGCTCTAAACCCACTGGAGACCCACTGGAGACTACTGTCTGGAGACTACAGAGGAGCAACTGTCTGGAGCCCTTGTGGGTGATCTCAAGTCCTTTCCTTGTCTGGAGAGGAATTATGAAGACTGGTCTACTTGCCGGCTCTTCATTCTGCCGTGGTTGTCAGCTCTACTTTTAGTGGAGCCGTCTTCAGTTCGCCATTTCTTCCCTGGAAGTCCCTCAATACAAGTCTTTTGAAAGTGCAGCCCCTTTAACAGATGGTCGTCCAGCCTCCGTTTACATCATCTTTCCCAAATCTGGGCTGTCTGCAAATGTATAGATTGGAATGGCATGGCATGGCATGGCATGGCCTTGGTGGCTGGGAAATATCGAGAGCTGAAATCTTTGGAGATTCCTCAAGTTGGGGAAAGAAAGACCATATAATTTATACTCCTTTTGGTTTATGCATATCAGTCACGTATCAAAGCTTCCTTTTTCCTGCTCCTCACCCCTCCCATGCCATCCCAAATTATTTGCAAAAAGAAATCGCTGAAAGAAGCAAGTCACAAAGAATGGACAGAAAACAATCTTAAGTTTTAACCATAACAATCTTCATTTTTCATGGTTTTTGGAAGCCATGGTATGAGAATGACACCACAAATAGAAACTGAGATTCAACACTAGACAAAACAGAGTAAACAACAGGTTAAAGGTGGGATAGATAATGCAGTGCCCATGGGCATCACTGCCTACAGGTACTTTTGGTTGGTACCTATGGTACTTTGGTTGGTACCTATTAGCCCTCTGTTCCACTGATATATTTTTTATGATATTTTCATATTAAAAAAGGGGTTGATGGCATGTTACAAAGTAAAGAAACAGTTGCGAGCAATTCTCTCTCTCTCTCTCTCTCTCTCTCTCTCTCTCTCACACACACACACACACACACACACACACACTTCCAAAGCTTATATGGGCCTGATAGGTATTCTTAGAAAATAAAGTTAGTGGGTGACTGCATCCCACTGCTTTTGTAGAAATATGCCCTTCTGCAAACAAAACTAAGCAAAGCAAAGCAAAGCAAAATGTAGTTAAGAGCACCTTGTGGAGGAAGAGAAAGAGTTGGAGAGCAACATCATTAGTTGGTTTTTTTTCTGGTAAATGGTTGTTTTGCAACTGGCCAAGTCCATCATGAAAACCATTGGAGCATCCACAACATTTCAAATGTGCCCTCCACCCTAAAAAGTATGGGTTCAAATAACTAGAAAAGACTCTTATATTCTGGTTAAACTAATGAGAAATGATAGTCCAGGCTTTCCATGGATGCTTCCAGATAAGGTTTTTATTGTGCAATTGTTGCCTGCTTTTAAACGTCCAGATTTTCTACTATATTTTTCTTACTAGAAAGAAAAATCAGTTAAGTGAAAAAAGCAGGCTTGGCAACATGGAAGGGCCCTATCTCTAAAAAAAAAAGCTGTACTGAATGGCATTTTTGACAATTTGTCAAATCTAAAATCAAAGTGCCTATTTAGAAAGGCATACAGCAACCAAAATGTTTTGCATCTTTCATTGGTTTGGAGTGAAGTGTTTGAACAAATAGCAAACAGCAGCTGTCAGAATCTGCTTAGGGGAAAAAAAAGCATTTCGTATCACTTAAAGAGGGTTGTGATACCTTGTAAGCACAAAGCTTAAGCAGCTTTTCCTGACAGCTCAGAAGGAAGTGTGATAGCAAAGGCTTTAGTGTCATGTTATCAGCTAATACTGCAGTGAACATTACATCAGTTCAGGTTAAGCTGCTGTCCCAAATTACTAAGAAACAAACTCTAGTTTTGCCAGGAAAAAGAGACAATAATTAAATGTTGCATTATAGTACTTCTAGAAGGAAGAAAATCCAGCCAGTGATCTTTCAACTGAAGTAAAGCAATTGTACACAAAGAAAAGACTTAAGACAGATTCACAAGAACAGACTTATTAGTGTCCACTGGCTAAGAAAACTAAAACCAGGACCTCATCTTTACATAAACCTCAGCTGATTAAAGCCAGGGACAAACAATTTGTCTATAGAAGGAGACATGTTTAAAAAAGAAATCTAGCCATTTTGTGTGGGGTTCAGAGGTGAGGTACAGGTTTTAAGCCTGTTGGGGTCTTAAAGTGCCTGTTTTGTTTTAAAAAGAACATTGTGAAAAATTATGCCAGTGCAAGTCTACATGTTCTGACACTGCCTACAGCTGAATGATAAACAAAGATACTAATATACCTATTTTCACATATTTACCACTAAAAATGGCTTTGATTGTATTGATATGATGGGAAAGTAAAACTGGTATGTCCAGCTTTAAATGTTTTGTTTTGCTATCACACACTAGCCATATTCAGTTTTGTATACCACTATCCTAGGACAGGGTTCCTCAACCTTGGCAACTTTACGATGGGTGGACTTCAACTCCCAGAATTCCCCAGCCAGCAAGGAGAATTCTGGAAGTTGAAGTCTACCCATCTTAAAGTTGCCAAGGTTGAAGAACCCTGTCCTAGGAGGTTACCCATTCTGATGTCATATGTTCCAACATCCAAGGGAGGAAGGAAACCAGCATAAAGAGTTTCCAAAGACAAAGCACAGGACCAGAAAGTCCTTGGATGCCAATGAAACAACAGAAAGAGAAGAGGTGAGTAAGTGCAAGGAGTAGGGTTGAAAAAAAAAATGAGATTGGACTAGCAGGATTGGCCCCATCATTAGATAGGCTGAGTTGGATACTTCAAAAAATGGAAGCTGGGGAAGTAGGGAATTGTGAGATTTAGATTAGATTAGATTAGATTAGATTAGATTAGATTAGATTACCCAAAGATAATGGGGAACATATGGCCCATAGGCATCTGCAGGTGGCAAGGGAGGCAAGTGACAACATTTGCCTAGTAATGTCACAATGCAAATTCTGCCCCTTTGTACTTGTGATTTCACATGCAAGTAAGTAGGGGGCAATGGTTTATCATGATGTCATGACACACTTTTTGTCATTTTGATAAAATCTCCATTTGCTGTGAGCACCCCCAATATAGCTCTCCGGATCTTATGAGCTCTCCTTCCTATCAGCCTTAGTCTGCAAGGCCAGTCTCAAGAAATGACAAAGAGCTACAATCCAGTAACTTCTGGACGGCCAGACATTGTCCATGTCTGTGTTTCTTTATGTTCAGTTCAAATGTTACACCTTATTTTTTTGGCAAGCAAACATATGAGCTGAGCTAATCTGTAGTACATACCTTAGTGACAGACATGATGTTGCAGTTAATGAGGTCCTGTTGAAAACAATAAATGGATTACATGGCAGTTTTGATTATTTGAAGAAGACAAGGTACTCAGAAAATTCAGTTTGACCCCAATTTCTAGAATGAGACATTTAAGAACCTGTTCCCACCTGAGGAGCATGAGCCTTCCTACTCGACTGAGGATTAATTTGCTTGTACAGGATAACCCAACCATTATTTAGCAAGATGGCTTGTCTGGAGCAGCAGAGTTATGACACCAGTGGGCCCCTAACAGTTACACAGGTTAATCTTCCCCAACCTGACACCTTTTCTTTCTATGAAATTGGTGTTTTGTTGCAGAAATAAACAGCCATTTTGTGATGGTCCCATTACACTTCCTCAAATATCCAATTGTGTTCACAGACCCAAAAAGAGACCCATGATTGATTCCAGTCAAAACTTCATCAAAAACCAAAAAAACCCCAAAAAACCCAAATGTGAATCAAGCTTCAATCAAATTTAATAAACTTGCTTACTGTCTACCTATTTACTTCAACAGAAAGTAGTCCCCTACTGTAGAGAATATAGATGACCTCGACAGAAATATGCAAGAACTGTTACATAGGAAAATTGGGCTGAAATATTCTTTACACCCTGAGAAGCAAGATAATATTTGAGAAGTGGCTCAGGCCTACCCCTCTTTGATTCACTGGAGTATAAGAAGGAGGGGAGGTAGAGCACAATCAGGCTTACATTATTCTGTTGTTATAGCCCATCTCAATGAAATATAATTCTATTGTCCCTGTGGAGTTGATTTTCTGGTCTGATCTACCTAGTGGGGCTGATACAACATTCTGTGTGAAAAGACAAACCCATGAGCTTTATTACTATCATAGAAGAATCCTTACCTTATCTTTGTCTGGAACATTGAGAAAATGGCGTGGAAAGCGATTAGGAAGCATCCCAACATTGTTAACTAACAAAAAAGAAGAGCGGCAATTTAGAATGATGAAGTTACGTCAGGGTTCCTCAACCTTGGCGACTTGAAGATGTGTGGACTTCAACTCTTAGAATTCTGCAGCCAGCCATGCTGGCTGGGGAATTATGGGAGCTGAAGTCCACACATCTTCAAGTCACCAAGGTTGAGGAACCCTGAGTTAAGTGGAACCACTAGGACCCCTGGACCACATGCAGCCCAGAGCCCCACTCTTTTGGTCTCCAGAGCTCCTGCCTCCTAGGTTGCATTGGCATTTTTAAAAGACAAAGTCCCAGTTTCTTTCTCTACTGAAAAATAAAAGAGAAGACCTCAACATTTTTGCCCCTGTCTCTTTTGGTGAAATAACCAGCTCACTACACAGGATCCCAACCCTGGTTTAAGATGCTTTTTCCTGAAGATAGAGTATCCACAGAATTTGTTCAGATAGACATGATTGTTGACTGTTGTCTTCTAATAACACTAATGTCAGATCAACCATGTCTGTCTGCTGAAGACCAATTTAATGGTATGCAAATTTAGAGGATACAAGAAGAGTAACTATCACACACAATGTTTTGCTGAGTAATTTATCTGGACCCTTTTCAGTCAGAATTCAGGCTGGGCTATAGTACTGAGACAGCATTGGCTGCACTTGTGGATGAACTTTGGAGGGCTCGGGATGGGGGTGGTGTGTCCATCCTGGCCCTTTTGGATCTCTCAGCAGTTTTTAATACCATTGACCATGGTATCTTGCTGGACTGGCTCTGGGGGCTGGGAGTGGGGGCACTGTTCTGCAGTGGTTCTCCTCCTTTCTCTGCGGCTGGTACCAGTCAGTGTTGGTGGGGGAGGAGAGGTCCAGCCCTAGGTCCCTATTATGTGGGGTGCCTCTGGGCTTAGGTCTCTCTCCCTGCCTCTTTAACATCTATATGAAGCTGCTGGGAGAGGTCATCTGCCGGCATGGGGTTTGGAATCATTAGTATGTTGATAATACCCAATTATACATCTCTACCACATGCTGGCCAAGTGATGCTGTTCAGGTGTTGGCTCAGTGCTTGGAGGCTGTAAGAACCTGGATGGGGAGAAACTGGCTGCAACTCAACCCTAGTGTTGGGCCTAGCCCGAGGAACTCCAGGAGACCATGCAAATTCTGTTCAGCAATATTTATTAGCTACAACCTCTATCAAGAATCTTCCCAGACTGAAACTCTGTTCCCACAGTAGCTATGAAAACAGAGTGAATTCCTCAGGGAGGTGCCAGCCTCATCCTCTTATCTCTTCCTCGCTCTTCTGGAGACGAAAGAGGATGTTTGCCTTCCTGAGTGTGGCCTTCATAATTCCATTCCATCACACCTAGCAAGATAGAGTGGTTGTGGGTTTTTGGTCCCCTGGGTCAGGAGAGTTGACATCTCTGACTCTGGATGGGGTAATATACTCCCATACAGATCTGGTGTGCAATTTGGGGGTCATCTTGGACTCATGGCTCCTGCTGGAAGAGTAGATAGCAGCCGTGGCCAGGGGGTCCTTTGCACAAATCCATCTTGTGCACCAAGTACGCCCACTCCTGGACTGGGAGACCTTGCTCACAGTCACCCATGCCTTAATCACCTCCTGTTTAGATTACTGCAATGGTCTCTACATGAGACTGCCTTTGAAGACCATCCAGAAGTTGCAACTGGTCCAAAATGCAGCAGCACACACACTTTTGGGTTCACCTGAGTAACACCACTGCTGCTTGAGCTGCACTGGCTTCCAGTTGCTTTCTGGGTGCAATTCAAGGTGCTGGTTATCACCTTTAAAGCCCTACATGGCACAGGGCCAGGTTATTTGCGGGACTGCTTGTCCCTGAGGGTATCTGCCTGTCCTACTAGAATAGATAGGGTGGGTGCACTCCAGGTCCCCTCCTGTAAATGTTGCCATCTGATGGGACCTCGGAGGCATGCCTTCTTGGTGGCCACCCCAGTCTTTTGGAACAGTCTCCCACTGTTCAAAAATCAGAGAGATCCATATCCTTTTAGCCTTCTGGAGGGCTGTGAAGACCTGGCTCTTCCCCCAAGCATTGGGCTAGGATGTGGTTCGAGCTATGAGGATGTTAGGTCTGGCACCTGGGGGGAAGGGTACCTTTGCTTTTAACTATGTTTTATGGATTGTTATGAGCTGCCTGGACTCATTGTATGAGATAGGCAGCCATATAAGTCCTGTAAATAAATAAATAAAATAAAATAATTTAGAAGAGGCCTTCCTGGGAATCCAGTGCAATCACAGTCTTTTGCATAGCACTGCCATGATTCAGTTACTGCTTAACTTGAATTGAGGTGTTTTGTTCTCTGCAATGGACTGAACTCCTATAAGCCTGTGATTGGACAATGTGTGGACGGCATTGTCCATGAGGGGGGACTGACTAAGAGAACCATCTGAAGCCTGCAAATTCCTTGCATTTTGGAATTTGATGCCAACTGCAGCATTTTGGGGTAGCTGGGAAAAGGTAAAAAGGGCAACTGACAAAATTTGTTTTTCTTAGAATCCCTAACCAAAATATTAGTTAAAAAATCAAATTCTTTTGATTTGTCACTGATTGTTTTTAATGATGGATGACTTTTTCTTTAAAAAAAAAACTTACCAGGATTTTAATCTTCATAAAATGGTCACATTTAACTAATTCATAAAAAGGAAAGTCTCCTTTGATTCCAGCTTAATTTTTGGTGATTTCATTATTCTTTACTAAATAATAATTCCAACAATTCATGTAAAAACTTGAAATTACTTCTTTAAAAATATTCTTGGTTAATTTACCCAAAATTCCAATTTCTAATCCTTGAAGATTTTCTTCAATGTTTTCATATATGTCATTTTCTGTGAAGTCAGCTTGTATGATTTTCACAGTTCTCCTAGTAGTTTGTTCTGCATTGTAAAAGAGGAAGAGGAAGAAAAAGGAGAAAAAGAAGATTTTTGTATTCTTTATTAATTTATTTGTCACCTACAAATGCATTAAGTTTAAATAGATTAAATCTGAGCACATCAGAGCAGGGACCTAAACTGGAACATTATATCCATTTTACATATTCGGAGCCAGTTTACTATTTATGAAAATGGCAGAACCACTAGGAAGCGGTTACTGTATGACTTTATAGCAGATGTTCAATTATTTGATACTTACTGCTGGAAGGCATACAGTGAATAAGAAACAGCTTCCAAAATTCATTGTAGCTTTTACTAAAATATCTCATCTATTTTAGCAAAAGCTACACAGATTTTGTGGCACCTTACTTTAGAGATTAACAGATAAATTATGCTTTAGTAATAATAAATGTTGGTCTTCATGGTCTCACAATTCTTAGTAAGCAAGAAACTTACAAAGTGTAAGTTCTTTGTAAGAACTTACGAAGTATAGTAAGAAGTGATCCTATATTGTGCCATGTATAACTCAATTTTTGTCTGCCAGCAATTTATGGAATTTTGATGTTAGATGTAGTAGCATTTGCTTGGGAAGATAAATCATGGGACAAGGTTACCCCTACTGCTGCTGTAAGGCTTCTCTAATTAATGACATGTTAGTTGAATAAAAATAGTTTTAAGATAGTAATCAGTTAAAGGATGCAATATTTTGATCTATTGATCACAATGATATTTGAAACATAATACGAGTAAGGTAGTCCTTGCTTACTGACCACTCATTCAGAGACTGTTTCAGTTTATAATGGTGCTGAAAAGGGAGACTTATGAACAGTCCTTAAGGTTGCGGCCATCACAGAGTCTCCACTGTGACATGATAATGATTTGGGCAACCAGTGTGCATTTACAATGGTCACAGCATCTTGTGGTCATGTGATCGCCATTTGGGTGCTTTGCAACCAGCATGCATTTACAACTGTTGCAGTGTCCCACAGTCACGTGATCACCATTTGTGACCTTCACAACCAGCTTCTGACAAGCAAAGTCAGTTAGGAAACCAGCAGGAAGTCACAAGTCATGGTCACATGATGTTGCACTTAACAATCTGCAATGATTTGCTTAATGACCACAGCTGGAACTGCCAGTCCCAAATGTGGATGGTAAGTGAGGACTACCTATACAGAAAGCCATAATGATTCATAAGGAAAAAAAAAAGATTCAAATTCCACAATTGCACTTACTTGAATTTAACTGAATTAAGTCTGCCATTCTTATCCACGCATTATTCTAAAACTTAAGGCTTTGTGCCCTCAATATTAAACCAGTACTCCTCTCCATTCCCCTCCTCTAAATGTAATATGCAGTCTGATTAAACTTGAAAGCTTGTTCACTGTTTTGTATCATTTTTGCAGAATTCTTCTGGTGTGAGGCTACAATAAGGAAGTGAGATATCTTGGGCAAAGTTCCTGCTTTTTAGGGACTTACCAATTTCAGAGGCTACCTTCTCCAAGTTTTTGAGTGATCGGCTAATCAGAACCACATTTAATCCATGCCTGGCAAGCTGGAAAACAAAATTTAGCAATATTTAAAATTTTATGCTGAATTGATACAGCACCTCCTATATGAAAAAGTGTACTTCATTTAAGTGCTGTAAAACCAATTCCACCATTAAGAAGAACTGAGCATCTTATTCTTAGTAGCTCCCCAGCCATTGGTACTACCCAGTCTTGTGTGTGTACATGTCCTTGTTTACACACATGCGTGTAGGGGACATAATTCAGCTCTTGAATTAGATTCAGTTCTTGTGCACTATTTTATTCCCATTGCTACACTCTGTGGTTGATTGCTGCATTTGTTTTGTTATCCAGAATTTTGGAAAGTACAACTGAAGTACAAAGCAACAGCCAAGGTTCTAACTGTGCAGTACAAATCCAGACAGATTGTTCATGCCCACGTGTAAGCTTCTCTCTCTCTCTCTTTCTCTCTCTCTTTCTGTGTGTGTGTGTGTGTGTGTGTGTTTAAAAACATCCCCTCTTACCCCTATAGGAGATACGTGTCTTCCTCAATCTCGGGTCCTCTACCAGAGGCCCAAGAGTTTTAGGGTTCTGCGCAGTATCTTAGCTGCTCCTAGCACTGCACTGTTCTGGACAGAAAGCTCTGATGTTGTTCCTGGAATCTATTGGAGCCTCTCTCCCAGCATAGAAGTCACAGCCATGACTGCTCCTACCAATACTGAGACCACTTTGGCCTTACTTTCCACATCCCCTCAAGTTCCTTCTTTAGGCCCTGGTACTTCTCCAGCTTCTCATGCTCCTTCTTCCTGATGTTGCTGTTACTTGGCACCGCTACATCTATCACCACCACTGTCTACTACCATGATGTCTGGTTGATTGGCCAGTACCTGTCTGTCCATCTGGATCTGGAAGTCCCACAGGATCTTAGCCCTGTTATTCTCCACAACTTTCTGTGGAACCTCCCATCTGGACTTGGGAGGGTCTACCCCATACGCTGTGCAGCTGTTCCTATACACCATGCCAGCTACTTGGTTGCGCCATTCAATGTATGCTGTTCCTGCCTGCATCTTGCACCCTGCCACTATATGTTGGACTGTCTCTGAGGCCTCTCTGCACTTCCTGCACCTGGGGTCCTGTCTAGTGTGGTAGATCCCTGCTTTTATGGATCTGGTGCTTAGCGCCTATTCCTATATATATTCATTTGTGGTATAAAATTTAACACATTTTCTTTGTATGATTTCATGGAGAAAATCTATCTATGTGGTTGCTAGAATTTGAAAATGACTTGATGGCACATAATCAATCAATCAATCAATCAATCAATCTTTGTATGATTATGCTACAGAAATTATCTCAAAATTCTCTTCTCTGTAAACTGGAATACCCAAGACTGTATACACCGTAGGGTGGCTACCCAAAACACTTTATTTTTTACTTTTTAAAATGTTTAAATATATTCTTTTTCTGGTATAAAAATAAGGTGTTATAAGATTTGGTGTTAGATCTACACAAGAAGCATACTGAGTTCTCACTGGTTTGTTACTGGGACTGCTCCATCAAACATCGGTCCCAGCTTCCTTCAGTTGCAATGGCAAAATTCTGTGCAAACAGGCGGCTTCCATCTCACTCCATGGAATCTGATGCTATAGAAAGCATTGGCAACAAGCTCAATTCACTTCCTGAATAGCCAGATTTGAAGCCATGTTTAGTAACCACCAGCTTGTGTCAAGCTGCTCTGAACCTAGATAATTATTGTAGGCAATTGACTGTCTCTGTGTTAAAGTAAAGGTAATAGTTGTACGCTGAAGATGAATTTTGTATTCCTGTTCTCATGCAACTTGATGGAAAAGAAATTAGCCTTTAAAAGAAAATCCAAAGCAAATGTAAATTTAGCTGAATTCTCATGGATAGGTGCAGCGTTAGTTTATGTTGGGCTTGAGCCGTGTGGGTGAGTGGCAAGTTTTTCACTCTGCCACCATCCTACCAGTGATCTGTAACCCCTTTGGTTCTCAGATACCAATTAAATGTGAAGGGAAGGGAGAACTTCTTTTTATCAAATGACTTCACGTGGGCAGGTACCAAGGTGGTAGACAGATTGGTGGAATGATATATAACCAAAAATACCATCACAGCAGCAGCAGCAGCAGCAGCTACTGGCCCCTTGAAACAATAACATTAGCACCCCAACAATCAAGTAAAAAAAACCTCACACTTCTTTGGCAAGGAAAAAAACTTTCAAGAAGTTGGAAGATGAATTTTGGCACAGTATTAAATGATAAACTATTTACAAAGCATGTATTCTAAGGATGTATTCTAAGCTGTCTGAGCCCAATATATTTGATCATGATATACATGTTTACTACCTCTAAGGAGTAGGCTCTTCCAATTCCATCTCCTGCTCCAGTGATCACTAAAAAGAAAGCATATAAACTTTAGTTATCTTATCCTTTTTTTTTTTCCCACATCTTAATATGTATACATTTCCCACTCACCTTCATCTTCAGGGATAAGATAGGTAGGGGCCTAGCAAATGCATTTGCTCTAATTCATATTAGGACAAAGTATTTACTACACTGGTTTTGAAACATCATGGAAAGTAGCAACTGGGGAGTTGGGTGATTTGGTTTTATAATATGCATAAATCAAATTGCTTCTCTAAGACTTGTCTAAATTGCAGTCCAAGGTTATACTTGCGAGTGGAAAGACCAACTTCCTTGATTAGAGAAAAGGCAACAACTACATTTATGGCTGACTGGAAACCCCTTATCGACTTTTTGCATCAAACTTTTTGTAACCGAGAGTAAGAGAAAACTTTGCAATCATACTTGCATTTGCTGCAAAGACAATTGGAAGCTTCTTTCTATTTCTTTTTGTCTTTTCTTTCTGCACCTTTGACTTTTTCTTTTTCTCTTTCCTCTTCTTTATTTGCTTTCTTTACTTTGTATTAGTGTTTGTTAGTTTTTATTTTTGCTTTAAAACATTTAATAAAAAATTATATATATAAAACAAACAAAAAAGTCAAAAGTTGTCTTAAAACTAGTAAATGTCTGGATACCAAAAGTCAGAAGGAAATGAATTATCAATTAATTTCATGCAGGTGGGATGCATCCTGCTTTAGGAGGAGATGGACTCAATAGAACTCAGTGAAAATTCTTCTCCTGGACGTGATAACGGATAATAGCATTCATATCCAAGCTCATGGGCTGTACAGTGCTACAGAAACTCAATATATAGTTAAATTCATGCAAGGAAAATATTCTTATTTATAGAAAATATTGGAAAAATGTATCCAATCACAATATATCTAAAAGTGGAAATCTATGCTTTTTTCACTGTAAAGTAAATATTGGTGAATTCAGTGGTATTTTATAAAGCCATAGCAAATAACATCTTTACAAATGCTCTAATTTTTCTTAATGATTGAGAACATCATACTAGGACTTGTTCCTAGGTGAGGGCACATAAGATGGCAAACTTAATTTCATGATGCTTATATTTGTTTCCTTCTAAGACCTTACTTTGCAATGGTTTGATAGCAAAGTTTCATACCAAAAAGAAAAAAGAAAAGAAAAAAGGAGAGGAGAGGAGAGGAGAGGAGAGGAGAGGGGAGGAGAGGGGAGGGGAGGGGAGGGGAGGGGAGGGGAGGGGAGGAAAGCCTAGGAAATTGTAAAAGATTAGAAAAAACCCTAGGGCAATTCAGCAATCATAAGCCTTAGATGGCTGTGATGGCAGTCCTTACAACCTCTCACAAGATAAGCTCATTGTTTTTTCTTCTGAGGATACTGACAGATTCGAATGAGAAATTTCAAAAAACCTCCAGTAGTTCTCAATCTTTTACATCTTCTCCAGCCAATCACTCTACCAAATAATCTAGATGCCACCATCACAACAAAAATCACCACTCTTTCCCCAAGAATTGCATTTATGTGTTTACAAGCAATCTGTGATAATTATCATTAATGGTTAAAATTCCAGTCTTATCCTGTGTCACACTCTAGACTGCCTGTGGGATGCATCCTGCTGTTAAAGAGCTACTGCCTAGACAAGGGTAAATTTATTTGCACATACAAAATGAGGATAACTACAGAATCATACTGGAATGAAAGTACATGCACAACACTCTAAAAAACCAGCAATTGCATTATTGAAAAGTAGAAAATTTATTATTAAATTATTATTATGAAAGTGCATAACACAAAGGAATGGCCACTTTTAAAATCTCCATGCCATTACTTGTCCAATTTAAACATTTTCCGAATAAAGAGAAATAGTTTTATATGCTCTGCAATAAGAAAAGAAGATGAAATGAACATTGTAGCAATGTATCAAAGCAACGAACAAATTCCCATCTTTCTATTTTGTCTAATTCTCCAGACTTTCAGAGATAAACCATATGGAAAACTTACTTTCTACCACTGAGCTAATGTCTCTCCCCTCCACATTGTCATATAAGAACAATAAAAGTTCAAGGAAAGTGCCTTTACCTGCCCATTCTCCCATTGAACGAAAATAAGATTGAGGCAAAATGTTCCATATGTAAGGAAGAAAATACTTCAAAAACCAAATACACTTTAGCAGGAAAATGGAGCAAAAGATGCCTCCAAGAAGAGCAAGCAGTGGCTGGAATTCATCCATGAGAAACTGATAAAAGGAGAGCTTGGACAAGGCGCTGTACTCACTTCCTGCCAATCTACTACTGCTATGAAGGCTGGGCTGGCAAAGGGGAAATAAATGTGCCTAGTCATAACTTCTCAGCCATTTGAATCTTATCCCATGGAATGCACACAGAATAATAACAAAACGATGTCTTGTTCCAGATACATAAGAGTACAGAAAACAAACAAACCAAAACATGAGTTCCAGAGCCAAGTTGATAATTTTCTTCTTTTACAAAAATGCCAAGGAACACAAATGTTTGGGCTTCTTGGGATGAGCTCACTCCTAACACATGGAAGCCATCAGCTGACTTGATGATATTCTGGTCTCTCAATTTGTTATTGAGTTTGGGTCACTGTTAGCTCCTTGCTTATGAATGCATTAACCCTATTTAAGATTTATATATATACTGAATTTAGTGTTTTTATCCCATTAAATGCAATAGGTAGCAAATATAGGATTGCAATCTATATGCCACCTTTCCTCCAAATGGAATGGTTAGTAGCATTACTACTACTACTATTACTAATACAACTACCATTGGGGATGAGCAGCCAAGGGGACAGGGTTCAGAAGGAGCACATAGAGAACATGAATTTGTGTGTGACTATTTCCTGAATGGGTACATAGATGTGCATGAGAGTTTGAGTATATGTTGCTTTGGCCTAATCATTGAGTTTCTGAGTCAGTCACTCTTTCTTAATCCAGCCTACCTCATAGAATTGCTATTGGCAAATAAAATGAGGAGATACCATTATAATAATAGTTTTGAAGTTTGTCTAAAAACCAGATTTTTAGAAATCTGAAATATGGTAACACTCTCATCCCCTGACCAACAGTGCCAGATACTGATTCATGCTGCCCTGGCTCTTGGATCAAATCTGAATCTTGAATCAAATTAAGATCTTGATGGAACAATGTAGGTTGTCCAGAGCCACAGTGGTTTCAGTAAATTAGCTCAGCTCTCAAACCCCATGGGCAGTATGGGAAGCCAGAGATCCAAACCCTTTTCCCCACTAGCGTGGGATCCTTATGAGGAGTGCCCAGAGTAAGAAAATGGGCATCAGTTTTGATAAGGAAAATAATATTCTGTTTCCTTGCCACAGCCTGACTTTCTGGTAACTACTTTCAATTTATTAAAAACCACAAACCCATACACAATATGGCAGATCTGATTGTGGATTTTCCCAAATAATGCTTATCAGGCTCTTTCCCTCATATTGGACGAGTTCTAATGTGTGGATTTCATTTCCAATATTTCTCAGCAATGGCCCCACTGGCTAGGGTGTAAGTCCACACATCTGGAAGTTGCCAAGGTTGGGAAACATTGCTCTAGGCCAGTGGTTCTTAAACTTTTCTCTCTCAGGACCCCTTCCCACTTTTAAAAATTATGGAGGATCCCAAAAGAGCTTTTGTTTGTATGGGTTTTAGTCATCAATATTGACCGTACTGAAAATTAAAATTGATGCATTCACTGCCTCTACTGCTTTTCACGATTGTTTGATGAGATTTTAATATTGTATTATTTTTTAACATAGGCTGGCAAATAATTTTGATTTTGTGGACTCCTGAGAAGGTCTTGGGGGACCCCCAGGATCCTAAGACCACACTCCAGATTGTGGAGTTTAGCAAGAAAAGATGGGTAGGCAGAATTTTTGGACCTGCAGTATGTTTGGAAAGACATTTCTCCCCCCCACAAAAAGTCACCCCCCCAACCCCCCCCCCCCCCCCACTAGGCTGCAGTTGTAGCATTCCGATATTTTTACAAATATCTTATGGTTAATGGTTGGGGACACGCTGCATTTTTATAAACATGATTTGTTTTGTTTTTCCAATTTAATTATTCTTTAATTAAACAGTTTAAAAATATTGAATTCAGGTGGGAGAGGAAACCTGACAGACACCAAAGGGAGTTTCTTTGGGGCAAATGTGTTTTGCCATAGATGCTACATTGCCTGCCACTGGTGTGTATAAACACGTTCAGGTTACAGTGTGAATTGTTTTTTGCTGCTACTTTCTGGTTCCTTTTGGATGAGACTTTTATACTACAATTGCCTTGCTTCATTCATAGGATGTAAAATATATATATATGTATGTATGTATGTATTTCCCGCATATAACTTGCAGATGAATTTAACACACAAGGCAAAATCTAAATAGACCTTCAATAAATATTTTTATAGAAAGAGTATGAAGAATCTTTCTCAGGACCTTATTCTAGCAAGTAGAGCTTTGTATAAAATTCAGCTAGCACGTTCTTCCAAAGGATGACCTTCCTACATGGAAAATAGATTATATTGCAATAAAGCATCTAAAACAGGATTACAAAGGCTAGTATTCATAGATTCACTGCCTTCCCCATTTGAATAATGCACATCTCCAAGCTATTGGTAGAGCGAGTGTTCGTTACTTTTGCATATTTTCCCACCACTTCTGTGAGGTTTTTTTTTATTATTATTCCTTACCTCAGAACAATCATTAAAGAGAGAAAGACAAAATCATTGCCTTCATGTCTTGGAGGCTGCTCTTAAACACACTCTGGAAGCACCTATGCTTTTTATATTTCTTTAGCTGCTTTGAGGATCCTGCTGGGATTGCAAAAATGAGAGAGCAGTTTTAATAATATGCATAGAATGTTTGGATAACTGTAGTAAAATCTGGTGGTTATTTTCAGCTTTAAAACGTTGCCTCTAAGGGCTCATCTTCACCTCCCGTTCACTAACTGTTTTTAAAGAAAATGGCCTCATGACGTTGCCATCTTGTTCCCAACCCACCACGGAGGCAGCTAAACTGGTCTTTAACTGTTCCAGTTTAAAAGTAGTGTTTTCCCTCTTCTCCCAACAAAAGCCTTGCTGTACAAACATTCAGTGACAGCTCATTAATTATGCTGCTGATGACATGCTCAGGAGCTGTGCTTTTCCCAGGCTCCTAGTGCCCACTTCAGGCTGTTGCAGGTTTACCCCCCCATTTCCTCCATAAACTTCTTTTAAAGTGGACACCATGAACTATTCCTGCAGGAAAATGGTCCTGAGCCTTCATCAGCCTTACTCATGCACTCCTGACATATCTGGAGGGATTCAGACTGAGAAAGCTTCGTCTTGCAGCTGTGCAGGGTTCAGATTTTAAAGGAAAAGAAAAATGTGCTTTGAGGAGGACAGAGGTCATGGGGTTAGGGTTAGGGTAAAGGGGAGCAAATGATGATACCAGCATTGCAATAATGTGATCCATATTCTGCATGTTTTGTACCTGTGTTGTGAGTATCTTGTTTCATCCTCTTCTGGACAAATATGGGATGGTGAACAGAGGATACCTTTCAGAGCCACAGTGTACTTTCATTATATTGTTCTCATGAAATTTTGTGATTAGAGCAAGAAGTCATCTGTCAATGGAAGAGGCAGACACTTTCTCCCAAAGCTTGTTTCTGGGTGTTGAGTTTAATACTGTTTCAAATCTTGAAGGCAATGTGTAATTTTCCTCAAGGGACATCCTGAGCTTCCATCATTTTCCATTTTAGGAGAGCTAAATTTTTCCTCTCAGGAACAATGCCTGGAGACTTACAAAAGCTGCTAGCTCTTTATACCCTGTAACTTTCTATTATTCTTTTCCTATTAACCACACACTCTTGGTTAAACCAAGGCTTAGTTATACTTTGGCCCAGGGCTCATACTAGTAGTTTGATTAATATTAGTAACTGAAAAGTGCTCAACATTGTATTAGCAGATAGCCCTTTGCAGATGGATGGTCTGATCCCAGCCATGATGTCAAAAAAAGGAGTGGGACATCTGCTGTCCTCTGTTTTTCCAGATGAGGCTTATCCTGGCTCTGAAGCTTCTGGTTATGGAGAGAAACACGTATCGCTAATCTTGTAATTAGTGGAAGATAGTCACTATCTGGAAACACTGGAACCAGACCAATAGTAATTTTAATCTTAGTAAGCTGACTATCTTCCTCTGCACCTTTGTGTTCCAACATGGTATTACCCTATCGTCAGCTTTTTTTAAAGCCTTTGGCAGTGCAGTTTAGAT
This sequence comes from Liasis olivaceus, assembly GCA_030867105.1. Classification (NCBI taxonomy): domain Eukaryota; kingdom Metazoa; phylum Chordata; class Lepidosauria; order Squamata; family Pythonidae; genus Liasis; species Liasis olivaceus. The sequence goes on from CM061348.1 coordinate 200,805,521, forward strand.
GACATGCACAACTCTCCATCTTTCAAAACATTTATTGTTCTGTTGGCTTCATACTGATTACATTTTTGAAGAATCCCTTTATTGAACAAAGTACGCTATAGAGTGGACATTTTTCCTGCCAAATATTGTCTTCCTTAGGGACCATCTATACAAAGACTGCATATTGGCAATGGGTGGTGGCTGGACACACCCCACATTTTTCCCATAATCATTCCCTTTCTTATATTCACCCTTCATATAGCCTATTCATAGTACATGTTGTTTCTCTGAAACCCCACTTTCCTCTACTTTGTTTACACTCTTTTTCACCCTAGTTATCCATTTACACACATACATTCACCATCTTACCCTTTCCCACTTCTATGTAACACAGCACACAACCTATTTATCCACTTTCATGGCTGTACATTAAAATACAAGCCTCAGTCACATTTGCAGACAAGAGTAACGAAATGTAACTAAAACTGTAAATAGATTTGCTCTGTATCTTGTTTGCACAATTTTATTTTATTAAAATGGATAATATATCCTCCTCCTGGGTTTTCTTACCTTCATTTTTGTAACTGGGGGTGCTAAAGTTGAACCCTCTCTACTGAAAGCACATTCTGTCATTCGGCTTCTGTCTGAAAGTTGTGTGTGTGTGTGTATATATGTTTATACAATACTCATTTTCTTTCATTTATTTTTGTATTATTAAAAATCAAGGAAAAACCATAAAGGCAACTAATATTTTCATTACAAATATTTACAAGCCATAAACAAATCTTACTTCCACGATTTAACCAAGTCATATCACTTTTCTAACTGAAATAAATAGCAGTGTTTTCATATTCAATGATGTTTTATTTCTGTGGTTCATATGTGCTACATTTATGTATTTATTAGACATATCTATAGTACAAGGTGATTCACTTGATTGCCTTAAGTCACTAATGAAAACGTTTCAATATGTTTAAGTTGTTTAGAATGCAATATACGAGGGGGGACCCAAAAAAAACCTGGAATTTATTTGTAAAAAATTGTGTATTTATTTTTAGATGTTCAAACTTCAGTCACCTTCAAAGTACTCTGTTTGATGCAATACACCTATCAAGACATTTTTTCCACTGCTCAAAACAGGTTTTGAACTCGATTTTGATGCCTTTTAGTGCTTCTGCCACTTTTTGTTTCACCTCCTCCACATCGGCAAAACATTTCCCTTCGAGGACTTTTTTCATCCGGGGAAACAAGAAAAAGTCGCACGGAGCGAGATCGGGTGAATATGGAAGGTGGGGTACAAGGGTCATGCTGTTTTTCGTCAAAAACTGCTGAACACTCAGCGCAGTGTGTGCAGGTGCGTTGTCATGGCGGAAGAACCAGTCACCTGTTTGCCACAACTCGGGACGTTTCTTCCGCAAATCGTGGCGCAACCTTCTCGAAACTTCCAGATAAAAACTTTGGTTGACCGTTTCACCTGGAGGAACAAATTCCGAGTGCACAATCCCTCTCACATCAAAGAAATAGATGATCATTGTTTTCACGTTCGACTTCATTTGTGCTTTTTTGGGTCATGGGGCTGTGGCAGTTTTCCATTGGCTGGATTGCTCTTCCATTTTGGGGTCATAGGCATAGCACCAGATTCATCTCGGTTATGACTTCCGAAAAAAAATCAGGGTCAGCCTCCAACTGCTCTTTCAAAGCATGGCACGCAGTCAAGCGATTGTCTCTTTGTTCAGGCGTGAGCAAGTGGGGCACGAATCACCCATCATGAAATAGGCAAATGCGTTGAAAGAGTCTCCAAAAAAAACCTCACTGAAGCCTAATGCAGCCTCTCACAACCACCCAGCTGGTGCACCGATGTAGATGGGTTCTTAGGACATTCACCTAGTGGGGGAAGCCCGTACTACAAGGGGCCCGCCCTCCAGAACATCATTCCAGATTTTTTTGCGCCCCCCTCTCCCTGTATCTACAGTCTAAAATTCTGAAGTTTAGAATAAGGGTAGTTAAACTAAATATTAGAAGAAATATTTTCCAAAATTTCCCCAGAAGAAACAATTGTGAAATCTCACCTTGTTTGATTGATTTGTGACACAGAGATAAGATCTAGAACCCTAAAGCAACTAGTCCTAAATGTATTTTTCTTCCACAAGGAATTATAAGAATGTAATAACTAGTTCCAGCTTGGACAAAACAGTCTTCATAGATGCACTTTGCTATTTTTTCTGAACAGCAATTTTTGGTATGTCTAGAAATGGGTATTAAAAGAAGCACACTGCCAAACAGTCCACAAAGAAATAAAAATTAACAGAAACCAAATATGGAACCAGAGAGAATTGTGAAAGGATTGCAGCTGTTGATTGCAATCCCAAGTTAAGTATTTATCTATCAGTACTGAAATGTAGCTGTTCTGACCTTTTGTCTTTCCACTTCAAATTAGAATATGGGTAAACGTTCACTAAGGGAAAACAGCATGCTTTATTTTTCTTGGAATGACTAAATGTTCTGGTGGTTACAAGCTGCAAATACCCAAGAAAAATCCAATGGCATTTATACCTGAGGAAGATGTAATTGCCCCAACTCTTCCTTGCTCCACAGGTAATAGCCATCAATTGGCTGTTCTGTCCTAGGTCAAACACTGCAGTGTAAGTAGTGTATTAAACAAGTCAGCACTAAGTATTCACAACAGAGCCAATAGGCAAGAGGGTGATCAAAATCTGGTCCAGACCTCAATGCTCACACATCAAGTAAAAAAAAATGTAAAATATAAGTGCAGTCGCAGGCCAAAAACGATTGGCACCCAGAGCTAGAGAGCTTCTAAAGAAGCCAATGAGTTCTTAGCTTCCTAGAATACCTGTTCAACTAGCCACTCATGCAAACACAAAAGCCTGCCACACAGTGCAAATTTCTCTCTCTATGTATGTATGTATGTATGTATGTATGTATGTAATTTTCAGACTTGTATGCTGCCCATCTCCCCCAACGGGTGACTCTGGGAGGCTCACAATAATAAAAAAGAAGAAAAAACACAGGTCTCTCCAAACATGGATAAAATCTATAAATAATTAAAAAACATATTAAAAATGCCCTAATACAACACACACATACACATACACACAAAGGGTGTACCAAAAGTCAGGCCCCATAGACAATTGATTATATAAATTGCATTAAATGTTCAAATCAGTTGCTGTTTGCTTCTAAACACTTCCTTATTCATTTGACTCATGACCTTCAAACATTTCTAAGAATAGTAACATTTTCTCTGAAAAAAAATTAATAAAATTAATAGATCATATTGTGGTCGGCCTATGTACTTCTGGTACATCCTGTATATACACAAATCTTCATGCCAGATCAAAGATACATGTGATAGCACTGTTTCCTTAAAGAAGCCTGAAGATGGCCAAAGAAAACTTTCAGAAGGTCAGTGCCCAAGTAGGCCTTTTCCAGAACCAACAGGTAACACTCTCTTTTCATCCATGATAACTGCTGTCCTGCCTTGATTTTCCAAGGAGCAAGTCTCCACTGGAAATTTCTTGTTTCGCCTCCATGCCTAGAACAAAGGTAGCTGTGCATACCTGCATCCTTATACACGAAAACTTTAGCCTTAACACAGAATTCAAGGGGGAAAAACCATATACTTTGTCGGTTTATGCGTATAGCACTTTCCCCAAAATAGTCCTTTTAAATACAACTAATAGTAAATCTATTACAAAAATAGGGGCTCATTTAAGTGAATAATGGTGAGTCGAAGGCATTTATTTGTTTGTTTGTTTGTTTGTTTGTTGAGTGGCCATAGACCAAAACAATCAAAAACATATCAACAGGCCAGTGAACAGAATTTAGTACAAATCATATCAACGTGATATCAACTCTTCATATTAAGTAGCTCTATAACATTAAGATTCCTTCTCAAGATCTGACAGGCAAAGACAGAAAGATATAAACAGAAGGTCCTTTGAACAGCCTGCCTTTTGACAAGAGAGAGAGTTCATCTTCTTTGCCAGCGTCTCAAGTTCTGAGCTGAAAGAACTAGATGGCAATGTCTGTCCTGGCTGTTTCTGATCAGCACTGAAAAACACAGCACAGAAAGTAGTACAAACCGCTTGATACCATGGTATTTGCTCATAATAACCTAAGCACATAAAAGTGCATGTAGTTCCTTCATAACTCCTTCAAGCAGCAATTTCATGAGCTAGGGTTGGAGGAAATAAGTGGTGGAGAAATGTACTCTAATGCAAGGAACATGTTTCATGGTACATTGCCCTCTTTCTCTCTTTCCCAATCTCTTAATAGCTATCTTATAGAGGGAACAGAATCCAGAAGCTGCTAAATATAACTTTCACCAACTCTATTGATAGTTTAAGTACTTCTAGAGGGTCACAAGTGCTCTCTCTGCTCTGTCGGTCATTCATGGCTTTTTGTAATTAATTCAACAGCTGATTTTTGGAAGATCCATCCATGATTATACAACAAAAGATATACAGAAGCTGCTTTTGAACTCACTATTCTATTCACGGAAATAAAGAACCACCAACTAAGCCTGCAGTTCTTATTTTAGGCACAGATTATGTTTATTCAATCTGTAGATTACCCAATGGGCAATGCATCAGAAAGCTGTAGATGCCACTAGAGGCCTAGACACTCACAAACTGGTGTGAATGTTTATGAGGCCATAGTTGGCTTTTCAATCGAATGGCTGGTTTTTCTGGCAGTTTTAGCTTGACTCAGGAAGACTATCCCTGCCCCTCCAAAGGACAAATGCTCTATTTTCTGTAACATTATCAAGCTTGGTGGAACTAGAAGGGCATCTAATACAATCTCCTGTTTTGATAGGTGGATAATCCTCACAATTCAGGTTGGCCATGAAGAGTACAGCTCTTTTTAAGAATCAGGGGCATATTCAAAGACTAATGAGTCACCGATATTTTGCAGTCTACAATCCAGAGCTAGTCAAAATAAAAAGAATGGCTGGGATCCATAAACACAGGCAAGGCAAGCAGTGCTATATCATGTACAGTACCGACTTGGATTACTCAAGGCTCATTTAATTTGGCCAATCCCGTAGATTCTCAGTGGAGATTCACTGACCCTGCCATCCATTGCAAAATTACTTACAGTTAGTTTTGGTCCATAAATTACCAAATACATCTGCAATCTACTGCTTTCTATTTTTTACTTTAACTGCTGGATTTTCTATTTCCAAAAAAGGGGAGACCAACAAATATTGGCCTTTTTCTACTTCCTAGCAAATTTTGGTGCAGGTTAATGCCACTTTTGTACCAGATAGGATGACTTTGAATGTCTGCAATTTATTTTTACACACCATCTGAAGCCTGGTGCAGACACAGTCTAAACACAGTCCATATTTTATTTACCCTGGTTATTCTTTCTTGGATTTTTAACCATTATATCTATCTCATGAGCAATTCTTGGAAACTCAAAAGCTTGCAAACTATTTTGTGTACTTTGAGGACTGCTTTAATATGACAAGTTTATTTTCAGATGCATTTTTGATGCGTTCCAATTATCATCTTCTGTCCAAGGACATGTCTTAGCCTAAGTTTGCCTAAGTTGACATCTTCAGATCTTTTCATGTTGTTTGCTTCAGTTAGCTCTTGGAACCTGGATTTGCTTTTTCTTCATCTATGGGACAATCAGGATTGTCCTGTCCCCGTATTGCCAGGAATGAATATCTCAGCCCGCCTGCCATGCTAGAGGAGGAAAGAAAAGAACAGACACAATCACAAAACTATTATCTCTGTTGAGACTATGGTATGCTTTCAAAACTCACTTACCTGATATTGAGTCCAATGAAGTTCAACATATTAAACATGTAATCTCCACCAAACAGCATGCCAATATAAGCAATGGACACATTCTATAAAGAAAAAGCAGTGTGTGTAATTGCTACAGATGCCCACTATGGTAAGCTATAAAGCATGGTTAGCACAAATACATCCACTGACTTCCCTCTCCTGAGGGGCTTGGCTACTGAATCACAATTCCTCACTTCTTTATTGTTAATGAGACCATTTGAACCTAGAACATTTGCTACTCCTATCTACAGTTAAATATAAAAAGTAACCATGGCTTGCTTATACCTACTTTCAATGTTTCGCCCCATATGAAAGCAGGATGTGCTGCATTGGGTAACACACTTGTAAACAAGCAACAGATGGGTGAATTGGTAGGGAAAGGGGTACTAGGTACATTGCCACCTACCAAGCCTGATGGTTTACCGTGTCATGCAAATCTTATCACAGTATTCTAATACCTTTAGATAGAATATAAGGCAAGAACTATGAAGAAACAACCCTGATCTTGCATGACTTCATGGGTAGTGGAAGATGGAAAGTATATCATGCTATTCTGTCCTGAGCCCCCTTCTGTCATTTATCTGAACATCTGAGAGCTTGAAAGTAAGTAGAGGATGGGGCCATGCATGCAGCCTGACTCCTATGCTCTCTAACCTCTGTGCGTTGAACCAAGAGGCTCATATTTCTTTGAATGTAAGTATTTCTCACCACATGATATTTCTTTGAATGTAAGTACAGTCGTATTTCTTGAATGTAAGTATATCTTACCACGATCTGCTACTTGTGCCCACGCTGTCCTCTATCTATTTTCAAGCCCTTATGCCTTGAAGAGGGACCCTACTTCTACTTGATACATCTCTTGATGTTCTTGGAAAAACTAAAAATGACTCTGCAAGTAACATTTGTCTGAACATAATTGGATGAATTATTCCTGGCCCCTTTAGAAACCTAAGGATCTTCACATTTTTCTATGTTCCCAATACTCATGTTAGGAAAGGTTTTACAAAAACTGCCACCAAGACATTCATATAGATGAGATATAGGTTAAAACTGTAATCAAGACACGGAATTATCTTTTGCAGGTTGCTTTAACATTGGCTGGGTTCATACATCACACATGTACTTATTAACCATGGTTTAGAGGTTAACAATCCTTAGCAACCCAGCTCAAACATACACTATGATATACAACCCTAAATAACTAGATTCATACATTATACTAAAGCCAAAATAAACAATCCACATTGATGGTTTGGTGTAATGTGTGTACTCAGCTACTGTTACCCAATATCAACTCCCTTTGGTTACTTACTTTTATAGCACCAACCACTGCAGTTGTTAGAGCAGAATTATAATGGCTGCAGAGAACTGTAGAATACATCAGAAGAAACCTACATTAAAAATAAGAAGGAATGCATTACTTGGTTTCCTGCTTTTTATCAAATAAACAAATTATAAATGCCATAATTTTACATCGATATTCCCTGCCCTATTTTATGCAGTTTCAGTATTTAAAACAGCCTAAGGATAACCTAAAACCAGCTGCATTTGAAGATCTAATATAAAATTAGGCAAACTAAAACTGAGCTCCTACTGACTCCACCATTTTCACAAGGCAACAAGTATCCTCTGGAAACTATCACCTGATCTGCAGGATTTAAATGTGCTAAATTATCAAAGGACTCCTGCTCTAATTCTTTTGAAGTGGCCAATGAAAGTGACAGAAAGAAAGCAACACTAAGAAAGAATCTAAGAGCATGTGGAAGTTTTTTGCTCCTCAATAAAAGAGATGTTTCTCAAGATGTGATGCAGCATGATACAAAAGATGGACAATGAGAACACTGCACGAATCAACTGGATCTCCCTTCTTCTTATGTTGTTGCTTTCATTTTTAGTGTTATCTCATTCTGCTAATTATACAGAAGGAGCAGGATTTGCAAGATGCAAACCTATGCCAGTCATTACTTGATTATTTGTCCAAGATTTCTTACCCCAGCACACAAGAAAGAAGAAACTGAAAGATAAAAAAAACATTTGTCCACTGCTTGAAATTGGTGGCCTGTACAAATAAAAAAGATAAGATTTTAGGTATAGTTTAGATAAATTCACAATTTATTTATTGAAAAATCCAAAAATCCAGGAGGAGAGCCTTCTCTGACGTTAACCCCACCCTTTGGAATATTCTCCCCCCAGAGGTGCAGCAGGCCCCTACCCTCCTGGCTTTCCGGAAAGGATTAAAGACCTGGCTCTCCCAGTTTGCATGGGGTCTTTACCCAATCGTGGGGGTGGCTGGCACCTTGATGATGCTCCCTGAGTGACTGCCAATTTTATATCTATCCTTGGATCTATTTATTTTCTATTTATTAAGTTTATTGTATATTGTTATTTTAATTGATTTTAACCAGGGGTCCTCAAACTTTTTAAACAGGGGGCCAGTTCATGGTCCCTCAGAATGTTGGGGGGCTGGACTATAGTTTGAAAAAAACATGAACGAATTCCTATGCACACAGAAGATCCCTCCCGCAGAGTATGAGGAGAGGAGGAGAGCCGCTGGATCCGGCATACCTGTCATGTAGAATAGTCTGGCTCTGTGATCTCCCTCCTCGTGCATCGCCTGCAGCTCCTGATACAGCCCTGACACTTCCGCTTCTGACAGACATCAGTGGCGGCCAATCAGGCGGGCAGGCTGGATAAAGGACCCTGGTGGGCTGTATCCGGCCCGCGGGCCATACTTTGAGAACCCCTGATTTTAACCATTTTGTAAACCGCCCACAGTTGTTTCAACGAGATAGGAAGTGACAAATTTGTTATGTATATATATATATATGTGTGTGTGTATGTGTGTGTGTAAAATTCACAAAGATAATTGAATCTAAGAAAAAAAATCCTTTACTCAGTTGTATCTACCTGAACTTTAGAAACCACACCAAGTGTTTGTTCTGCTGAGGTCCTAAAGATATCCTTAAGATCCCTATCAACATGTCATGGATGGAAGACACCATTTGCACATCCATTTGACTTTCATCCATGCAGTCAGGACATATTTTATCTACATATATGGTTTTAGATCATATAGCAAGGTTTATCATTCTGCATAATGAAGACACAAAACAGAGAATGCTAGGCACTGCTTCATAGTTACAGAATTCCTTTTCCTTGTAAATGACTAATTATTGATTTTGGGTATTTCCTCTCTCTCTCTGAATTGTCAAGAAGCATGCATGCAGATTCCCACAGTCTTCACAAGTAGCCATTAAGAACACAAGGCATTGGAGGGTTTAGGTAGTGCCCAACAATATTAGTTTAGGGAAAAGAGAGAGGGTATAGACCTTCTCTCCAGGAGCTCTCCCTGCAAACCCCCCCCCCCCCCAAAAAAAAACAAGTAGAGGGAATCATTTAAAAGACACATAATGTATGAATGAAGGTTCTGAGGGAAAAATAGCTCTTCTTGATCAACACCAAATAACAGCCAGGATAACTTGAACTTTTAGGACAGATAAAGATTTTGGAGGAATAATATTCCCCATGAATCTCCTATTCTGTTCCTAACTCACCAGAATGAGGTTTCATATCTGATACTACACCATTACTTGTAATAACTCCAATGTTATAAAATCAGTCACCTTTTAGGGGGTGAAATCCTACATTTTTGCTTCATGAGCAAAAGGATCCAAGACTCCTACCATTTGAGGAATAGAAATGTAGGACCCAAACGAATAAAAGCATTATTGTACCTGGTTGGTTCCTAAGCTCTACTTACCTGCTGGAAATCTCCAGTGAAGAAACTGATGAGAACTGTAGGAATTACCATAAAGCAGGCATTATAAAAAATTACTCCATATCTTCCCAGCTCCTGTATAAACAGATACATCTGTTAAAAAAACCTGGTAGAGGATTACTTGTGAGTTCCTGGAGGATTCAGCATTGAAATATCTATGGTAGCATAGATAGAAACCAGTGAATGAAATGATACATCTTGAAGATTCTGTTTGAAAGACCTGTAAGCCAGGATAATATAAGCTGTTTACCAAATAGGATTCTATGTGGAAAAATGTTTGGGGGAACAATAGGATGGTAATGACTGAACTAGTTATGCTTAACCAAAATAGAATAAGGAGCCAGTGGCATGAATCTTCTGAAATAAAGGTCTAGCCAGGTGTAGGGTAATATGTAGGGCCAGAAGTATGGGGTACAACTATCAGAGTCTGGAACAGCAACTGGCTTAAAACAGGGTTGCAAAACCTTTTTCAAACCACTGATGAAACTTGAGTCCTTGACTGTCTTAGATCACACTCCTGAAAGCTGGCTCAGGCAGAACAAAACTTAATTTGATTTACATTTAAATTCAGTTAAAATTACATTAATTAAATACAATTTCAAGAAATACAGGTGCATCAAATACTTGCATGTACTTACATGTACTAATTTTCCCTTTAAAATGTCAATCTGTCAACTACTTTTTAAAGCTTATATACTACTCACTTATAAGAAGCAGAGCAATCAGCTACAGAACTATTTTTTTTTAGTTGACAGAATATCAATATTTAAGATTTAAAAGTGGATGTTTTATGACCTTCTGAAAGGAGGCATATAAAAGGTGGTCTACAAATAATTTTTTAAAAAACCCATATATTCCACTACATCAGCCATTTTATGGGTATTAAGAAAATTAAATGACACCTAAACTTTAAGCTGACTTTGAAATCTATTTTTCCAGACTTGATGGAAGCGGCTTATGAAAACTACATATAAAATTACAGAAAACTCTGTGTTTAAAAAATGCAAAGAAGAACACATAACATCTCTGCATAGTTACCTTAGGGTCAATTTTTTGTTTGGTATAAACACCATTTGCTGCTGTGAAGATGTCATTCAGCAAAACAGAAGCATAGCCTTCCAAGCTGAAAGCTAAATCTGATCTGGAAAACAAAATATGGAAAGATAGACTAATTTAAATAGGTAGAACATACAGAGCTTTCTTTGTGCAGGGACGTATTCTGTCTGCCCTCCAAATTGTGTCCATATTACAAATCAGTGAACAACAGATAAATATGTTAAAAACTCTGGGAAAAAATCCCTCTAGTCTTGTTTATTTAACGAATAAAAGTATTGAGAAAATCCAAAGCTTACATTAAAGTCACTTGGTCATTTTATAAAATATAATATATATAAGTTGGTTTGCCATTTAAAGTATATTTAGAGTATAAGAGTTTATTCAAAGAACAATTACACTCAGTCTAAAATATTTTGATGGAGTTGTTGAAATTACAGTGGGATAAGTCGTGGGCTATACCTAATAGAGAATAGAGACATTTTCACAGAATCTTACCATATGAGCACAGAATATACACATATGCAACAAGAAATAATATTATAGTCCTTACAATATGTGTTTCATATTCAAGTGTTTTGAAAATATACTTGCTCTGTTTGGCAGGAAATGATTAGAGGCTGTAATTCTCCTAGGCCTCTGTTATTACAGGTAGTCCTTGACTTACAACCACAACACGGACTGGAAAATTCATTGGTAAGTGGTGCAATCATTAAATGAGGTATCACATGACCGCACCAATTTTATGACCTTTTTGCCACGGTCGTTAAGCAAATCACTGCAGTCATTAAGTGAGGCATCACGTGACCACGACTTGCAACCTTCCCAACCAGTTTCCCCATTGGCTTTGCTTGTCAGAAGCCAGCTGGGAAGGTCACAAATGGCGATCATGTGACTGCAGGACATTGCAACCGTTGTAAATCCGCGATGGTTGCCAAGTGCCTGAATCACAATTGCATGACCATGGAGACACTGCAATGGTCACAAGTGCGAGGTCCAGTTGTAAGTCACTTTTTCAGCACCATCATAACTTTGAACAGTTGCAAAAGGAATGGTTGTAAGTCGAGGACTACCTATAATACTCCCCATTCTACTAGGACACTTTTATCACACAATATAATGCATGATTTATTGTGAGACCTTCAGTATGATTAACTATGGACTCAGGCCATTTTGATTCCACTAATTAACTGACTCCATCATCCTCCCTTTGTAAGTGATGAACTGGAATAATTCCCCCACCTCACTTCCAAATTCTGAATTCATGTGCAATAGTCACATCAAGTCATTTTGGATCATTTTTGTCTATGGAAAGAATTTCAGCTGCATGTTAGTTATTGTGTTTTGCAGCACAAAGTCAGGATCCTTTGCAGATAAATTCCAAATCACTTTCATTGCTGATCTAGAGCACCTTTATCCATTCCAATGTTCTCTGAAAGTGCTATGATTATATCTCCCAGAACTCCCAGCCAGTTGGCCATGATAGCTGGGAATACTGGGAGTTGAAATGCCACCTATTTTTAACGCACTAGGTTGGGGAAGACTGCTACAGAAGACTGCAGTGTACAAATATTTTACAGTAGCTACTCATTCTTCCAAACAATGACCTACAAAGAAATACTCTTCTTCACAGATGTCAAGAAACAAAGATGCAGTTCTAAAGGAAACTTTAAAATCTTACCCTGCTGCTATGAAGGCCCCCAAAATGACTGCAAACACACTGATTATAATGCTCAAAGGAAAGCGTTTCCTGTAAAAATAAATGATATCCCTCTAAATGTATATTCAGGAATTAAGACAACAAGATTCCAGAATGAGTGAGACTTATTTGTTTTATTTGATCCATAGCAAAAGTCACATTTTCATCCCAAAGGATTTGAAGTCCTCCTTTAAAGGGCCTTAATTCAGAGGCAGAACCTTCTCTGCATCTAGAAGGTCCAAATACAATTCTTGATATCTCCAGAAAGAGTTGGGAAAATTCTTTGTTCCAAAACATAGAACTGTCAATAAGAACTGGACTAGACAGTACAGAACTATATGGCCCAATGGCCCAGTCTGATATAAAACAGCTGCCTATAAATCTATCTTCATTCACTAACTAATTGGTCAATCAAAGCCATTATTTACTTTTACACTCTTCTAGAGGTTAAGCGGTGATGTGGAACAACTTACTTCACAAATGCTATCAAATTCTAAGAAGAGAAAAACACTGTTTTTCCAAAAAAAACCCCAGAACATTCATATATCTCACAAACTCTAGTTATAGGGAAAGTACTGAAGTTTCTAAAATGCAGCATTAAGAAAAAGATAGAAGAGGAAGACAAGGAACACCTTGTGTTCAGCAGAAGAAGAAATAGGAGCAGGGGGCAGGGTTATTAGATCTTGGCTTCAAAAACCACAGACAATCACTAGATGGAAGCAAAGACATACAGAAAACTCTTTGCCCTCTAGGGGTCATCTGGATTTTGGCAGTCTAGAACTGGTAGGATGAGGATAGGAAAGACACAAGGTAAAGGGAAGGAAACAAAGAAGGCAGCCAAATAGAAATCGGGAAAACAATGGCTTATGAAGAAATGGTGAAAGGAAGAGCCAAGAGAAATGATGGGCTTGACGAACTACAGAGAGTGAGAAGACACTGGACATAAAGTGAGAAGAGCTGCCTTGAGCTGAAACTACAACCCAAATCTTTGGCCCCAGATTTCTACTATTCATATACTGGAATTTATTTGCCCCCGCAAATTTTAAAGCAGTCCAAATTGTCTCTTCAAATTCTTCTTAGTCAACAAAATATGTTGTATCATTATGTCACCTGATAAGCCATTCTGGTATTTCAGAAATGAGAGGCAAATACTCACCCAAGAATAATAACTTCCAGCAGTAATGTAAGAGGAATGGTAAACTTCCTCAGGACTGTAAACATTGGCAAACTGTATTTAGAGAGAGAGAGTGACGAGGTCGTGTCAGTGGCAAACTCCTTTATGAATGCTTATCTATCTCCACTACTGAGTTCATCCTCAGCTTTGACTGTCATTAAGAATGTGCCTAAATAAATTTTCGGTTGCACAGCCAAATGTCAGTCTGACACCAAAGAATGATTAAACAGTAGAACAGTTGGAAGTGAGAATTAAAAAAAAAAAAAAACCTTGGCATCTGTATGGTACAATCTGTTTTCATTAATTTCCTCTTAACTGAATTAGAAAACAGTTATCAAGAAATCAGCAATATGGTATTCTCCATGAGCAGCTGTTTATATGCTGAGAATCAAGGAAACTATGGAAAAGGTTTTGGTAGGCCAGGTCAGAAACTAATAAATAGTCTTCTCTAACCTTGACTGGAAGCCTCCAGGCTGGGAAGGGCTCCTACATGATCACTAAGGTTGAGCTGCATAACCCTTTCCATATTAACACAGAAGAATGTTCCAACATTACTGTACTAGATTAATAGATAATTACAAATCCATAGGGTGTCTAAGTCAAATGCAAATTCCAAATACCTTATTCTTAGTTCCAAAAACCCAAGGCAAAATATTATTTAATATATTTCATATATTTCAGAGTGTGAAATGATCAGTGCACGCATTTCTGCTCGCCCAAGAGTAAAGGCTAGCAACCTTTTCAGATATCTCCACACAACTGCATGCAATGTTGAAGACATCAAACAAATAACTCTGGCAAAAGCTTGTGATATCAGCAAATATGAGTGTTGTGCATGTCTTAGAACCCTAAATACCATGTTACTTGCTCAAAAGCATTGCTTTAGGTATTGTTCCTTGATGTACTTATGGAGATATCTAAATTTGTACATTGTGATTTGCCTACAAATCTGTTAAGCACTAGGATAACACTGGAGTACCAGATGAAAAATAAAACTATTACATGATATGCAATTATCTATTCAGGCAACACACTGCCCAAGCATTGCATTTTAACTACCCACCCAACTTCTCACACAATGGCCCACTGTCTGAAACTCTGATCAATGTTCATTTTCAGCAGTCATAGATCAAGGACGTATCTATCACCAAAAGGCGAGGAAGAAAATGTCAAAACATGTAGATAGAAAGTAGAATGGCTAGTTGTACACTCTCTTTATGAAGAAAAGGCATTAATATTTCTTAAGCCCAGCACTTACCTTGTAAACAGATTTTACACACTGAAATGTCCAAAGCTTTCATGCAAAAATATAGTCCATCTTTAACAGTCTTGGATAAAAGTCTGAAATTTACAAAGGATTAAATAAAAGGAAACTATCAGTTTAAGTTTACCACCTGGATTTTACTGTACCTTAGCTTGCCTATGCTTGATAATCCACTTATATGATTTCCAACATAAATCAGAGGAAGTGGAAACAACTGTAATAAAATAAATGCACCATTCAGATTATGCTGTTTCACTCCACTCTGGAAGAAATCTATTCAAACTAATTCATAAATCATCTACCGTTCAACACTAATAGAAACAGACATACAAAGTAACAGGCTTTATAAATAAACATCATTTGTTAATGTTTGACTCTTTGCATGACCTTGCCCCTGCTTACATCAATAAAATTATATTTAGCATGCAAAACAAAAATATTGGACCCATGATGACAATAAATGAACATATGTTATATTTTCTCTTGGCACTTAGTACATGCAGATGAAGATTATGACTTAATCTTCTTAAGTGCATCTATTTGCATTTACTTGGGCTTAATTAATGTAAGACCTCCTTAGATTCCTGGTGACTATATGGCTACATCCATGATGTTTACTTGGCAACAGATGGAAATAGTTTTCTACTTCCTTCATCCAGGTTGTTTTTTCCAATTCCCAGTCTCCTCAATAGCCTGGGGATCTCCTGGTGATCTCCCATCCGAGCACTAACAAACCCTGCATTATTTTATGAGATAAACCAAGTTTGGCTAAGCTACCACCTACTGAGAGCAATGGAATTTTCTAATATTTATTATTATTAATCAAATTTATATGCCGCCCATCTCACTGTATAAGTGACTCTAGGCAGCTGATCATAAACATCTCAGCTCTGTGAGATTGATCTAGAATCAAAACCTTCAGGAGCTGAGATGTTAGATTAGCAGAGGTTTTTTTCCCCAACCAATTTATCTGGAGACCCCACTCTATCCCAAGCCCCACAATCTGCAATATATTGTGGGTCTGATCTTTATTCAGAAACAACTGTCACTGGACAATTCACATATATAATCTGTAAAGCTTTAGCAACTGAGTTGTATATCACTAGGTTTATTTTAGGAAGGATGTAGGATGGAAAACAATAAACATGTGGGATGAATCTAGCAATTCTACCATGCAAATTCCATGTAAGGGTAAAATGAGTGGCAGTGACTTCTTTATGTAGAGAGGTTGCAAGTGTCAGAAAGTAAACACTGGATCCAATCACGAAGCAAGGAGACTGATTCAAGGACAGGCCTTTACAACAAATACTGTCTCCTTTGAAGCTTCAAATAATTAGATCAACTTACAACACCTGAAGGGATAAGCCATCTTGCAGTAGGAATGCCTGTCCTTCAGTCTCTCCTTCCCCAACAGGCAAGTGCAGGCAGTCCCTCCCCTTGGCAAGTGCTGGCTCCCTTGCTGTCCAGCTGGCATCCCTTTTAGAGGGAAGAGCCTAGTTCTCAGTCAAGGAAGGGAGCTGTTCCAAGGCCAGGCCTCTTTGAGGAGTCAGGAGAGGCTGACAGGTGGGAGCAGAGAAGGCCTGCAGCTGCTTCTTCCGCCTTTCGCATTCTTTCAGCTTGTGCTCATCTCTCCATCTTCCTTTGTCTCCCTCCCCAAAAGGGCCCCCACCCCACTCTCAGTCTTTAAGCACTTATGCACTGCCTGCAAACAGTCCTTGGTGATGAGGGTTACTTCCCTTCACCATAAAATGGCATCTTGGCTTTAGTCAATTTGTGCCTTGGACAAGATCAGCCAGGGCATCCATGGGGGGGGGTGTCAGAAAAGTCAAATGGCTCACTTGACTGCAGCCCCACCTCCCTTTACATATGTGCAGTGTGTGTGATGCACATTTAAAAGGGGTGGGGCTTTAATCCACTGGTTGTGCCTGCCCCCTTGTTTGATTTTTTTTACCCACCCCAACAGATGCCCCTGGAGTCAGCTACTGTTGGATTAGTACTGGATGTCAATTAATTAGGTTACAGATGTACCTTAAGCCTTGTTTTCCCCCACCAAAAAAAATCAGATGGATTTTTCCCATTGGGGGGGTTTTAAGGGGCACAAAAGGTACCATAAGCCTCTGCAATTTTGTTGGTTATAACCACTCACACGGATGTGGAAACTGCAGCTCTCGCACCTCAATGATATTGCAACTTTCCCAGCCATGACCCTTGTGGTCTGTGACAGGGTCACAAGGGAAAACACAGTCCCAGGCTGAAACAGGTCACCCACCCATTGCTTTTTTAATGGCTTGCTGAATAAACCTCAACTGCAAGCAAAGTAAGCTATGATTTCTATGGTTTTGGCTTTAAAAAATGTGTGACTCCAATCACAGTGGCACCGTTGAGGATGACTTTTCGGCATTATTACTATAGATCACTTACCTTGCACAGCTAGAGCAGAAATTGACAACTGTTTAGTGACTAATTTAGCTCTAATTTGGTGGCTGGAGACTGAGATGTCTAAATGAAATGGACTGGTCAGAAGTCAACATAATGTGTGAAAATCAAAATACTTAGTTGCCCTGCATCTTTCTATAACTATTATAGGGAAATGCTGATGAAGAACATGGAGAAACACTGTTGACTTACTCTGAGTAGCTGAATTCTCTCTAATAAAGTAGATAACATTAGGGAAAAATGCAGTATAGCTACCAATTAACCTTAGAGCAGCAATGCCCTGATGTTTTGTCATGCAAGCACAACACTGGATCACTTGCATGCTCCAACAGAATTTAGGAACATTCTTTTCACTTTGTAATATTAAAACGCATGCAAGGAATTAGTCATTCTTACCTTTTTAGGGATGCTTTTGTCAAGATCAGGGAAATGAATGATTTTATTTAATTTTGACACATATAAGACGAGAATAGTGGTTACCATCTAAAAGGGAGAGAAAACAATCACACACAGCAGCAAAATATCATTTCCAATATGCATCTGGGGTGGACTACTGGTCTTACACTGCTGCTCTGAAGAACACCTGTATTGCATTCTCTTTTTAATGACCCCAACAGGCTTGTGAATTACGCCAGTGAACACAGAACCCCAACTTGACCTGCATGGTGTTTTCAAACATTTTTGTGTCCCCCCCCCCACCATGGTGATTACCAAAAATTAGCAGCATGTTTAAAAATATAAATCCTAAAGTAGCATTGTTTAAAAAAATAGATAAAAATCCCCTCTCCCAAGGAAAATCTTGACCTTGCTCATTTTGTATCATGATGCCCACCTGTGTCTCTGAGCCTCCAAAACACTATGTGTAGTTTCAGTCACCAGAAGATGACCCATCCCTGTTACAATTACAATCCTACTTTATAAAAACCCTTGAGATAGGCATCAGCAAATAGAACAGTCTCAAGAGGAAGCAAATGATCTGCATTTCATCCTTCAACCACTGGAAAACCTGTATTTGTAAATTAGAATATTTATCATTTAATATCTTTTATCTCTGAACATACCTGTCCTACTCCAAGAAACACTGGAGACGGGAATCTAGAAAGAAAAAAAAGTGACATTTATTTATGCATGCACATGTTTGTGTGTGAGTCTGTGTGTGTGTGTATGAATGTGTGTGTGTGTATACATACACACATGAATGATTCCATTGTATATTTCAGCTTACAAAGAAGGCATATATATGCAAACATGCACATATCAGAAGCTATCAAAATGGCAATTGTGAAAACTCTACAACTTGCTTAGACAAAAAAATAAATTGATGGGTTCAAAAGTTAATTCATAAAGGCTAATGCAAATTAATATTGGGGTAGTTATGGTGAAAATATGAAAACTCTTGGCTCTCCAATGCAATACAGTCATGTATGGATTACTTGTATGTAATGCAATCCTCAACATACATTATGGAAGCAAATCAAGCCTGTATCTCCAATTACGCACAACATTAACAAAATAAGATACAGAATATACAAAAAGGGTTGGTGGATACCAAGGCTATACAAGACCATACAATAAAAACAGCCATAAAATGGCAGGAATAGCACACCAAACCTGCAAGAACAACCAGGATAGAAAGCCACTAACAGGCATGCTTGTTGCTAATCAATTCTAAGGGTCTGTCTTGCAAAGAAGCTACTATACTCTGTTCTATGCATGTGCCATTCTACAGACCTGTTTCCTTATGCCAGTGTTGTCCAAACTTGGCCACTTTAAGATGAGTGGACTTCAACTCCCAGAATTCCCCAGCCAGCATGGTCCACTCATCTTAAAGTGGCCACTCATCTTAAAGTGGCCAAGTTTGGACAACACTGCCTTATGCTAATCTGCTTCACTAAAGGCCTGCAGGCTCTACCTGCTGGCCTAGAGCTAATAGCACATTTCCCTTCCTTCCTACTGTGCTGGCCTCAAAGCCCTCCCACAGCCTAATATACAATCATGACCTGGCTGGAAATATGGCCTGGCTGGTAAGGGACTTGGGTTTTGGCCAAACAGAATCCTGACATCCAGTCTTCTCTGTTTGCTACCAAACCTGAGATCGTCACCTGGGTTAGTTATTATCAATTAATCCTTAATTAAGGGTTAATCCTTGCTGCCCACTTCTGGGTTCAGGTTCTTAATGTGGATAAGTTGGGGAGGGTCAACATGCCTGAAATGTATTCATGCAAAAAAGCCATGTTCACTCATCACAGTAAGTCATAAACCATGGATTACAACCTTGAACAACAGAATTCATGTGTTGTGCAAAGCCACCAAAATGCAAATTAGGGCTACAAGATCTGGACTGCAAGAATCAGATTAACTGCTAGATGGCCACAAAGAGTTAGAAATGTTTGTAGAGCTTGCAACCCATACATATACATAGTTTGGTGTGATGTATGAACCCCATCTCAGTGTGCAAAGTTATGGCTCCAAAGATTTCTCTCGCTGCTAGCAAAATGTTGCTTCTGCTCAGAGAATAACTGCTTCCTTTGTACATCAAGACTTTTTAATGGTCCACTGGTATTCAGCTGCTACAGCCTCAATGTACAAATTCTCAACTTGTAATCTTCAAAAGTACAACACAAATTATTTTTCTCCTTCTGGCTGATCACAGGACTTTGTACCTGCATCTGAGAGATTGGGTAGCTTAGTTATCCTAGAGCAATACAAGAACAATTAAATATCCTAGACCAATTAAAGCAATAGTAAACTGTAATCACCTTGAGGTACATTTCTTGGAAAAGATCTTGCTTCTAGGTTACAATAATAGTAAGACTGGTAGTAAAATGGCT
The DNA here is from genome assembly GCA_030867105.1 of Liasis olivaceus. Classification (NCBI taxonomy): domain Eukaryota; kingdom Metazoa; phylum Chordata; class Lepidosauria; order Squamata; family Pythonidae; genus Liasis; species Liasis olivaceus. The sequence goes on from CM061348.1 coordinate 200,825,554, forward strand.
TAATGTTTAATTTACTGATCTAATAAAAAAATTGTAAAAATAAATGAAAACATTTATTTGAATCACAAAAGCCATTACTGTTGGCAAGGACTACAAAACTCAGGACAACCACTAAATAGCAAGAATGTTCTGTATCTCTTTACTACTGTCAGCTAAATATTACAGCCCAGATCTGGATCGTCTGGGCCTTGGCTAAACAACTGTGATTGAAGAATGCATTCCCTATGCCCAATTCCCCTTTCCACCTGCTTCGACTGTATTATGAGCTGAGCAAGAACTTTGGAATCAAACCTCTGGAACCAGATCTTGTGTGACAACAGATCGCATTTCTTGGGCCACCAATTAAAAGCACCTTTTTAAAATGCACCGGTAAGTTTGGGAAGAACTGAGGACATTCTTATGCCCATCGAGCTAAAGAAGTGTTTCTCTTCAAGGCAGGGCACAGAACCCCTCCAGAGAATGAGGGAGCAGAAGGATTAGCCCAAGACGCTTCAATATAGTCGATAAGAAGCGAGGTCCTGTCTGAAGGCGGGGAATGAAGACCACGCACCACTCCAATCACGATCGCATTTGCTAGAGGTCAGACCCTGGGAAAAACACCCTCCGCAGAGAGAGGGACAAAGGGAAGTAAGGCGTGGCTTTGTCCCGTTGGCGGTGGGTTGATTTGGAGCCCGCCCGCAGGCTTGCGAAGCAAGTTCTTCCTCTGGTCTCACCTGTAAACTGTCAGCACTGTCTTGTTTACCAAAACGATTAAGAAAGAGCAGGTCCCGTAGAAAAGGGCGGAGAGCAGCTTGGGCAGCGGGGACTGGGCAGGGGCAGAGGCAGAGGCAAGCAACTCCTGGTCCGGCTGCTTGGCTTTCATCGTCTCGCACCGGTGCATTAGGTCCCCAACTGCCGGTCCTATGAAATGACATCCCTGCCGGCCAGGCAAAGGGCAACTTCAGCCCTTCCTCGCTAAAGGAAACGAGGCCAAACAAGAAGAAGCTTTCACCCGCCTTGCCTGTCCCCACCCACTCGGCTGCAACGCCCTCTCTTTCTCCAGTTGAAATGCCTCGGAAGCCGCGCGGCCAAGGGCGAGGTTCGGACGTCCCCCCGAACAAGTTTTCTTTATTCGGCGACTTCTGGCCCCCACAGGATCGGCACGCGCTTTATGCTCTCCTTGCTTCCCTGCCGTGTTCGAGCAAGGAGAACAAGGGGGAGCATCTAAGTCGCCATTATGGCCTGCACGAGACCAGCTTTCTCCAGCCCAGTGTCCTCCAGCTGTGTGGCTGCTGAGAAATCTGGAAGTTGTGGTCCCAGCACACGTGGAAGATAGAAAGTTGGGAAGGTTGATCTAGCCTGGATCACAACATTTCCCTCTTTTAGAAGAAGTGTTTCTCTCCAAACTTCATCTATCAGAGACACTGTTGTTATCTGACAGGTTCCTCCTTGTGTGCTCCCCCATCCTAAAAAGGAGAAGATGTGACAGTTCAGGTCACCCTTCTTCTGCTAGGTGTGGTGGTGCTCTAGAACAGCTTGTTGGAAGCAAGTTGCTAGGTGGTTGCTAACAGCCACCTCTTATGTCCATGGAAAACAACAACAAAAACCTTTCTTCTACCATATAATACCATGTTCCAGTAAATTCCCTCAGTTTGAAAAAGGCAAATAAAAGCATTTTTTGCCAGAGCAACCTCCCTGTTAGTTTCCAGTCAGGTGACTGGATGTGCAGCTATCCAGAAGTAGTTTTTAAAAATGGTCTTTTCACATCTGTTTTAATATCAAGCAAAAGGAAGGCTTTCTTTCCCACTGCAAGTATGAAATTAGCACAACAAAACTAGGAAGGTCATCTTATTACCAGTTACTGCTGCTAGGAAAGGCTACTACCTCCATCATCTCAGCATTTGCTAGAAATATCAGAATGTGTTTTTTTACATCAGATACCCCCTTGGTTCCACAGTTTAAACTTCTCTCTTCTTCTCTACCTCTTGAATGAATCACTGCAACAGTAACTATATTTTCCTCTAAGATGCTGTCAACCCTTTGAGGTAGGCCAAGTCAAGAAACAGATGCCATAGGGATTCCAGTAATGCTACTTCACTGTTGCAGGGTGTATTAAGAGAATCTTGAAAGCTTGTTCAAGTTTCTTCCTGTACCATCTTATACTAAACAAAATCAAGGCAAAAGTTTCTTTCTCACACTTCCTTCTATTTTTGGCCTGTGCAACCTCTTCTGCAAGTCCCTCCTTAAAGTCTCACTCTTTCCTTCTCCCCTTAATGAGTCTCTCATTCTTTTCCCAAATACAGCTTTACATTCCATCCCAGATGCTATGGCTTATGGGACTCATTGGTTGAATCTGCACATTGTGATAATCTATAGGTATAGTTTGCATGATTATGATTCACTGAATACTGTAAATAAAATTAGCTAGATTTGACGATGACCTTTATTTTTCTAGAATTGCATGGCTAAGGCAAGGTTGACAAATAAAAAACAATTATGAAAAGATACATCCAAGTAATCAGATCCTGTTTACTGAAGTTAAAGAATCTGAGTTCAGTGAAATTTTACTTCCATGTAAATGCAGACAAGATTCCATCCATGTAACCATGTTTTCATACATAACTATTTTACCTATTTTACCTTGCAATTGGTCTGTATTAGGGGTGTACGTAGAACATGTGACCCAATTATTCTACTCATTCCAGAACTAATCCAATTCAATACCTGGTTCCTGTAAGAGACTGAGAAAAAATAGAGCTCCCTAAAACAGAATTCTGTTGTCCAGTAGTTAAGTGTGAGAAAACCAAATGTACAGTCACCTGGAACTTTTTTAGGTTTTCAGCAAAACGCAACAAAACTGACAGGAAAACTATGTTAGATATAAATATGTGCTAAATTTCATAGACATAGGTACAAATGGCTTCTTTAATATAAAGAACTTCCATTGGTCCTCTTTTGCTGGGAGCAAGTAGTAAGCCTGCAGAAGGCATGTTTGATCAGTAAATGCTCTAATTCAGGGATGTGAAAATGGCAAAACACACATACAGCTTGTTTCAGGCTTTAAACATTCCAATCATTTTAGGTTTAGAGCAAAACATCTACATTGTGAGTTGTTTCCAGCTTGAGAAAACACTTTGGTTTTTCTCTGTCTTTAGAACAGAAAATTACTATTTGGGGCAGTATTAGTTCAAGTTTTCCAGCCATTCTTAACATGCTTTTTGCCCTTCTCATTAGATGATATTTATGCAAGATCTTTCAAAACTATGGAAATTAAAAAAAATATTTTGAAAAATTTAAAATAATCTTCATGGCCAATTTTTCTGTAGGTTGGGCAACATATCCAAGAGTCAACATAGACTATCATCCCTTTTTTTTTTAGGTGGTCCTGAGGTGGAAGAGGCTTGTTCCAAGCTTCCAAGAGCCAGAAGAGTTTTGACCCCTGAAACATAGCCAACTCGGAACATTTTGATAGAATGTTTTGTAGGACTTTCTGTTCCCAGAGGTATTTCCTGTTTTTTTGTATATCCCTAGTATGATGCGGCTAAGTTTTCCTATACCGTAGGCTTTTGATATCAAAACTGTACCAGCTAGTTCTAAATACTGAAAAATTAGAATTCACTGTGTTCTCCTCAAAATTTCTAAAATACCATTTTAATATTTCTAATGGCCCCTATCAGAGCCAGTTTGGTGTAGTGGTTAAGGCACTGGACTAGGAACTGAGAGACTGTGAGTTCTAGTCCTGCCTTAGGGATAAAGCTACCTGGGTGACTTTGGGCCATTCACTCTATCAGCCCTGGGAAGGAGGCAATGGCAAACCACTTCTGAAATCTTGTCAAGAAAACTGCAGGAACATGTCCAGGCAGTCGTCAGGAGTCAACAATGACTCAAAGGCGTACGCGCACACACACACAAAGGCCCCTACACCACAATGAGAATCCATGCCATTACCATGAATACAAATTTAAAATTCAGGCAACATTTTATTCAAAGCTTATTAGAATTACAGCATTTTAACTCATGCCAGAAGTACAGTTTAATCATACACAGCAGAGAATTCTTGAACTTTCACTTTTTAAAACCTAACTTTTTACAAATGGTTATCTGGAGTTTTTTTTCCCCCCCAAAGATGTATTTTATACATAATTGGTAAAGCAGCTTGATATGCCTATAGCTAGGCAAAATGTGTTTTAAGTAAATACATATTTTCAATATGCATTCAGTGTAAATAAAATATTGGATTGGGGGGAAATTTTTGTGCATCATCAAACTAGACCTTGTTTTCATAGCTAGGCAATATAAATTTACTCCTACAATGGTATCAATTGGATTCCATGAAGTGCAAATGTCTTCCTCTACTGCTAAATCAGATTCAGAGAAAGCATTAAAGTTTACATTGATTTTCTAAACAATTTAATATAACTAAGTGTAGCCCAAAAGTCAAAATTGAAGTGCTTTGTTTTAAGGATGAAGGTGTCAGAATAACCTAACAACCCCAAAAGTAAAAATTTGATTCAAATCTATAAACTGCACTACCTGTTTTATAGCCATTTGCCAATATTAATATGTAACTGTAGGATATATCAAAATATATCTGGAACTAGGAAGAAATTCCATCCAGTACTGGACTGGATCATTGAAAAAAATTATTTGGATAAAGATCAATGATTTCGTATACTTATGCCAGAAGCCTTTACTCTTCCTAAAATCAGAATTATGTTAGCCTATAATGCACTTGTACTCATTTTGCGTACAGACAGCTAGCAAGGCACACATCTGGCATATGATAAATTACTTAAAACTATTTCTAATGTATTCTGCTATAACTTTTGTTTTCTTTTCAGTGATCGAAAGTACTAAGTGCTGTACTATATTTTCACTTACGGAAAGAATACAGCCTAAACATCCCACACTTGTAACTACTGCTGAAAACTACAATTAGTGAAAACAAACTTGGCTTGTAAGTTTCAGGTTAAGTAATAAGGTGGTATCACGCAGCAAAAAAAAAAAAAAAAAAATCTATCTGCGGGAAAATGTTCTGAAGCAGTATTTTAGTGTTTGCTAGTGAAATTCTAAAATACATTTAAAACCAACGCTACCCTGTAAATATCCCCATGAACAAAACACAAACGCCATTGTTGCAGGGTTTAAGAGCTCTGATAAAACCCATACTTGAAGTGATGTTACCACAATGCCTAGAATTTGCAAGAGTAATCACTCAGTTATAGAAGAATCCAACAATGTGCAAATATTCCCACATTTATACTGGGAACACTAAGTGCTGCTCAACCAAAAGACCTTTAAGGTATCTGTCCATAAAAGCAAAGTCAGCTTCCATGTCAGCAGTCACAGAGAAGATTCTGAATGAAAATTTACCCAATTCTTCTATGTTGCCATAAAGTTAAGACATTCTAGCATCTGTCAGTAATATTAGATAAAATATCTTCAAAACAGCATGGGTACATCACTGATTACATCCAATTTAAAAAAATCTATTATTTTTCTTTGAATGTATGTACCATTATTCCCATACAAGTTCAGAAAGTGCTTCCTGTGAGAACTGAAACAAAGAATGACTGGCATCCCAATTTTAAACACTGTTTTTATGGAGGCAAATTTCACTGATTGCAGTGACTTACTTCCATACAACTGTGATTAAAAGCACAGTCCTAACCTTGCAAATTTAGCTTTCTGTAAAATGATCACGTTTCACACTGCATTACACAATCTCCTATTTACAAAATACTTTAAAAGCTTTACCATATAAAAAGTGCAAATCTTTTACCCTATTTTCTAGGGTACCAACATTCTTCATAAATTCTACATAATAGCAGCCTATGGAAGCCAATAAGGTGCTTAGCTTATGCCAGAAGCTAACTGGTTTAAGTAACAAAACTCAGTACATCTTGTTAATCCTCAGCTCCAGTTCTTCTATTACTGTCGCAGTGGGGCTCCAGCCAAATTTGCAAGCTCAATGAGTGCCAGTGCCCCATGTAAGCGTTCACGCTGTTCTTGAAGGCGGCTACAAAGGGATGAATGAGCAGTATTTTTTTCCTCCTCTTCCTCATCTTCAGACTGAAGATATTCCATGGGATCTTGCTGTTCCTGGTCAGGCTTGTGAATAGATTTACTTTTCAACATAGGAGTGCGTTGTTCTCTCATTTCCCAATATCTGTTAGTAAAGATACAACTAAACATTACAAAATATTATAGCCAGCTAGTTCCCACACTAAGACAAGAATTGGTTCAGTGAAGGCAACTCCCCTCTTCCACCCCCACGGTGGCAAAGAATAGGAAGCTTTTATTAGCATCCTGGCCAGTGTTGCATGGAATACAGGACTATTGCTTAACAAGTGACTGTCCAATCTGCCTCAGTCCTTAATACTTACTTTGCCAGCCATTCAGCAACAGCTTTGTTGTCTGCAGTTTGCTTTTTGTTCAGTCTATCTGTAGGTTCTTCTCGTCTTAATTTTGCATATGGATGCTTGGGACAATGTCGGTTTGCATGTGTGAATCTGCTTATACATCCTTAATTTAAGAAAATATCAGTCAGAAACAAGGCTATTGCATGATTGCGCATATGTTTAAAATGGTAATCTTATTTGGCTCGGAATACTAATATAAAACATAGCTAGTACGTTTTTATAAAGTAAGTGTACAACTATGGTCTCAGGATTACAAGTGCTCCCCCAACTTTGGCTGTGGCCACCTTAATGTAACCAAAAGCTTTTGTTGGTTTGTAGGCTTGGACGTGACAGGGGAAATTATTTTATACGTTAAAAGTTATATCAACTGAATCTAATTTAATTTTACATTAAAATTAAATGAAATTTAGTTTTTGTGCTGGCTATATCTACCCTTTTGTTCTTTCCTCACTTTTTGGAGTTTGATTCCTGACATACCACTCAAAGGTCAGTTACAACCTCCGGCTCAAAAGAGATCACATAGAACCGTTTTATATATGTAGTAGTTTTATTTTTTATTAGTATGTTCTAATAAATAAATATGAAGCTTGTTTCCCAGCTTCTTGCATGTAATAACATTTATATTCTCTCACATACCTAAATAAATAGAATCCTTTCTATTTCTAGGAAGGACATAGACAAATGAGTAAGGGGGATATTAGAGAGGAATTTCTCTGTCCTCCTTGGTCAGTTTATTTGATTTCTGCTGGAATACAGAAGGGTGACCTTATCCTTGAACTCTGCCCCTTGCCAACTTACTTAGTAAAAAGCTTTTTAAATTTTTTTAAACTATACTGCTTAGAAGCTATTCATGGCTAAACACAGGATACCTGGTTCTGGTAAAATAAGATGAAAACTAGGAATTTTTATTGGCATATTTTCAAGACTGTTATTCATAGCAGTTTGAGCAAAAGCAATTTCCTCATGGCTCACCATTTTCTGCACAGACAAAAGGTTTCTCTCCTGTATGGAGACGCTGATGTGTTTTAAGTTGCCCACTCTGAACAAAAGCTTTCCCACACTCTGGGTAATCACACAAATAAGGTCTTTCACCTAAGGGGGGAAAAATCATATTCTGAGCTTCTTCCAGGGATTTCTTGCATAAAATAAACTAAGTCCTTCTCATTTTGCTAAAGTTTGCCAGAACTTGCCTGAATTATGTTATTTTTGAACTTTATTTCATTACTTTGAAAGAATGCTAAAAATTTGAGACAGCCCAGCTACATTTTTTTGGCAAATATGCTGCTTGGCTATATTCCTTTTCTAGACAGTTTAAAAACCTTTACTGCAAAACAAACTTCCTACCAGTTTCACACCTTCTTGAAAGAAATGTTGTATTTATATACAATGTTTACTTAGGAAGGGACAAGATTCCAAATTAAGATTCAACAGAATAAATTTCAAGTTAGCGCATACATCTAGTTGAAACATTAAGTATATATTAAGTAAGTGAGCTGCCTAGAGTCACCCTCTGGGGGAGATGGGCGGCATATAAATTTAATAAATAAATAGATAAATAAAGTACATTACTTCTTGTAATAGTGTTTAGAAGTATTTAGCTAGCTCCTTAATGGCTAAAAATTCTAAGGAATTAAGGAGAAATTCAGTGGGATTAATGCTTCTCCCTATCAAGATAAATCGAAAAACACAATCCACACGATACCCTAATATTTCATGGGCATCTAATAAAAACATAACATGGCTAATATAGATCTTAATCTCTTGAAGTGAATGAGTTCTCATCTACCATTATTCACTGACAAGTCCCACCTGATTCAAAAGTCTGAGGGCTGCAGCATGTGCAGAATTAAGTTGTTCCAAAATTGCCACTGCATGACAAATCAACATGTTGTTTATCCATTCTACTTACCAGTATGAGTTCTTTTGTGTGCCTGCAAAGATTTCTCTCGAGGGAAAACTCTGTTGCAGACATTACAACGTATTCTGCTAGATGAATGCTCTCCCTCATTTATTAGATCTCGGACTGTCTCTGCTCTTGGTCGACCTCTTCTAATCCCATCCTAGTAAATTAAAAGTGTATTATCAATCTAAAACAATGATTTCTCAAAAACTACTATACAGAGTGGGGGCAGAAAAAGGGGGGATAGGGAAGAAAGATAATTCTCATTTCCTAAGCCATAAAGAGTATTGAGCGCAACTCTAGATAGCTCATTATCTGGGATGTACTAATTTAGGGGGCACTTATTTGAGGAGGCACTGTATATATAAGTCTACTTTAGTCCTTGTGATGCTAAAGGACCTGCTGCTGCCCTCTTGGCACAGAGCTGTTTTTAACTAGGATTCTTTTACGATACTAAAAAAAATCTCTGGTTGAGATGACACTCCTGCTTCTTGTTGCTTTCCCGGTATTTCTTCAGAAGGAATTTTCAGGGGGCGGCAACTTTTAACAGCCTGTCTTAACTACCACACATTTTACGTTACCCTTTAGGACGAAGCGCATCCACCCAGAATGCAAGTGAGCCCCGGTAAACCAAGGGGAGGTCCCAGAATGAGGACCAGGGGAAAGAGCAGGGGGCCAAGGGCGCGGCACGCGCATCACCCGCCTGGCCGGAGGACCGGGAGCACCTGGGGCGCGCTGGCGCTCGCGGCCGACATTTAAAGAAAAGTCTGTTTTTGGCGCGCGGAGGTGTCGTCATTGGGAGGGTGAATCACCCGCGGAAGTGACTTAACTGCAACCCTGAGAGACGCTCGGGAGCGAGGGGCGGGGGCCCTCGGGCTCCAAATAAGGATCCTTTTAAACCGAAGCCCTTTTCCTCAACCGTTGCTGCCCGCGCTGTCCTCCCCGCACCGGGCCAGCGGCCTCTGGTTTCAACCTCGCCGCCTCCCGTGCTCGCTCACCCTCAAGTGCCCGCTGCTCCCAATGCCGCTGTCCGGGCTGCCCGCTTCTTCGTCCTCTCCGGTGGAGCGCCCAACGGCACCTCGGGGCCCGCCGCCGTTGCCTCCTCCCTCGCGGAGGGGCTGAGATGCGGCGGGCGGCGGGCTGAGGGTGACGTTGTGCGCGTTCTCCCCCCAGCGCCAGGGGTAGACCATGAAGTCGCTGAAGCCCGGGCTGGTAGGGATGGGCGGCGGCGGCGCGGGGACGCGGGCGGGATCCTCGCTGCTGACGAGCGGCGGCTTGACTGGGGTGGTTTTGATGACCGAGACCAAGACGCGCTTCGGGGAGTTTCCCGAACACACGATGACGGCCGGAGGGCCTGGCCGCTCAGACATCCTGCGCCAGTCCGAGATTCTTGCTTCTTGATCCGCGGTGGTTGGTACCGCCAGCACTTCCGCGGGCGCCTCACTTGGCTTTTTCTTTGGGGCCGAAAAGGAACGCCTCAGGTGTGCATGGCAGGAAGACTCCTTCGTGGAGATGCCAATCCCATGCAGTCTCTGCCCGGCTCTCTGAAGCAATCGCGGCTTCTCACCATCAGCAGCAGCAACCCCGACCACCACTACCGAGCCCCAGACTTTCCCGCGTTACATTTCGCGCCTGGGCGGAACCAATTGTCGAGTCAGCTGTAGACGTCAGGGGAATGACAGGCCCTTCCAGCCAATCACTAAGAAAGGCAACACCCACCCTCCTCCGTTCAAAGGCGGGCCGCTTAGAAAAGAGACGCGTTGGGTGGGGCTTCGGCGTATTCGGGTTCGCCCATTGGCTAACATTTTCTGATGCTAGCCAACAGAATTCGAAAGTTGTCTGGGAGGGTGGGCCGCCGGTATTCATCAAAGCCGGCCTCCATCTTTCCTCATGCGAACGGTCTGATTATTAGCGATAGGTCCTGCTGGAGGGAACCGTGTTTCTTGCTGGCGGAAAAATATGTTGCAAACGTGCTTCGAAGAGAGAGGGGATGTTTGGCGTCCAGCCTTTTTCAAACACCAACTCAGCCCAGCTTCCTAGGCGCGCTGTGCGGAGCACCATCTGATCTCTTATCATGTGATGTATTTAAAGAGCAGAGTGCGGGAACGGTAAACATGAATTGCAGCTTCAGAAGCCGTTCCGTTTACGAGAAGAACCGAATACCTGAAGGACGCTGGAGTTAAGTCTCCCGTCATCATAAGTATTCTGTGTAAACAATACAAATGTGCTCAGATCTAGAAACGTGCCCATGGACCCGTAAGGTTGTCTTGTCCTTGTCTGGTGCACGAAGTGAGGTGCTTGACATCATTTTGGCTCAGCTGTCCACACTTAACCTTTCTCATCCAGTCACCTAAATGACTTTGTCCAGAATGTGTCGATATCTGAGATAAGATCTAGCTAAGCTGACATATGCCCTGGTTACATAAAAACTGGATTATTGGAATATGTTCTATTTGGAGTTACTTTTGAAGAATTTTTGGAAACTGCAACTGAATCAGAATGAAAACAGCCAAAAGACTGGCTGTGTGCTTGCAGGATCATATTAAAATTTGCCTTGCCAACATTGCTGATTACTTACCTGTTTTGGAGCACAGTTTTTTTAATAAACTTTGAAGCCATAAGGAGTTAGATCCTGAACATTTTATTGGCACCTTTTCTCATATTAGTCTTGCTGCTCTCTAGTATTGGATGAAAATACTTCATTTTTTCCTAACAAGATAGTAAGACTAATGTTACCTTGCTGGATGAGGCCAAAGCCCATGTTACTCAAACATTTTATTTCTCATACTGGCCAGTCATGCCTCTGGGGTGCTTGAAAGCAGGAGGTGGAGACTTACCACTTGTTGCTCTCCGATTGATACTTGGAAGCATGCTGCAGAGGAGTAAAAATGGCAGCTACAACCATGTGATTGAAGTCTTGCTCCTTATGTGTGTGTATGCTCCAACCCAGGTGTAACGATGAGTCTAACAGCTCTTGTTAAACCTATCCTCCACAAATTTATCCAGTCACTCTCAATCATAGCACATAGCTTTTTGATGGCCATAGCCATCCACAGGTCATTGCAATGATGAAGAAATTGTGTGCATGCAGTGACATCACAATGCAAACTCCAGCGTTTTGTATTTGTATTTGATTTAAAATGCAAGTAAGTAGATCATATACTTTGTCTTGTGATGCCATGACACACATTTCCTCACTTTCTCCCCCTGGATATCTGTGTTGATGGTCTTTTGCAGCCTGTTGGACCTTTTTGTTCAGGAAGGCATTTGTTTAACAAATAAATATAAAAATATATTTAATCCCCCGTTTCCTTTTTTTTTAACCCCCCCCCCCCTTTTTTTTGTATTTTTATGATTCTGGTTGCAGATAACTGCTGTGAGTTGCATGTTAAACCTCAGAAGGGCAGGATATAAATAATTATATAATAAAATCTCAATTTAACATGCTACATTTTAACATATTTCAGGGGTAATGGACATCCAGTCCAAATAATAGAGAAATTCCATTAAATAAACTAGCATTTTTAATGCTTCTGGGAAGATTAAGGGAATGGTGTTCCACTGGGAAGATTAGAGGCAGTAAAGCCAGTGAAAAGATTGTGTTGGTGGGTACAGTCCGATATTCTGCACATGACGTTGGTGCAATAGCAGTGGGAAGGTGCTTTCCTTAACTTCCATCCACAGTGCAGTGAGGTGGCTTAGGCTTGATTTCCTGGAGGCTGCACACATCTTTTCTGCTCCCTTAGAGCAAGTAACCTGGTTTTTCCTGGCTGTCTCCATACCAATTGAAGGAGGTGCTGGACAAGATGGCAGCTATAGAGCCAAGCCTTGTTGGTTTGGAAGAACCAGGAGGCCTGATGCATACTTTTAAGTACATGCAAAATGGTATATGGGCTAAAGAAGCATGAACAGAAGTACCATTAAGATTTAATGGACCTTCACATTTAATGGAAACTCCTTCCTCTCAACAGGTTTTTAAATTGAGATTTAACTGTATAAATGAATAAATCTCATGCAAGCTGGTTGGCATAATAAAAGGGGATACAGTGGTACCTCAAGATACGAATTTAATCCGTTCTGTGACTCTGATCGCAAGTCGAATTGGTCGCATCCTGAAGCAAATTTTCCCATAGGGTTCAATGTAAATACGGTTAATCTGTTCCGCCCTCCGAATTTGGTCGCATCCTGAAGCAAATTTCCCCATAAGGTTCAATGTAAATACAAACAGTTCTGAAACATATGCATTTTATTTTTAAACCACAAAAACATGAAAAAAAGTACGTACAACACAGTATGAAGAGGGAGAATGGGGTGGGGAGGCAGTTATTGTTTGGAGGGAGAGTCCCCCTCCAAAGGGACATCGGGGAGATCTCCTTCAGGGGTTTCCTCTCTTCTTTGCCTCTTAGCTGCAGGCTCAGTTCTGGGGAAAAACCTGTCTAAAGTCAGTTGTTTTTTCCTGTGCTGCATAACCCTCCGGAAATGAGAGACCACGTTATCGTTCATCATGTTCAACACTCTGTTCATTACAGTTATGTTGGGGTGGTGCTTCTCAAAGAAGTCCTGGCACTCATTCCATTTTTCCATAATGGATTTAATCACGTCACTGCTCACCTCCTCCCTGTCTTCCTCTTGCTCAGTGGAATGCTCCTCACCAAGTGCTTTCTGTTGCTCACTCTGGAGCTCAGCAATTTCTTCCGTGGTCAGCTCCTCCTCATGGTCCTCAACAAGCTCCTCTATGTCTGCACCATCGACAACCAGACCCATGCTCTTGCCCATGGACACAATCTCCTCCACTACCTCTGCATCAGTCCCTTCACGGTCATGTTCAGCGACACATTCTGGACACAGCAAAAGGGTTAATCTGTCCTTCATGGGCTTGTGCCCTGGCAGTGCCTTTTCCTCCTGCGTGATGTAGGTTCTGTTTGGCATCTTCTTCCAGAAGAGCCCCATCTCGTCGCAGTTGACTTGCTGAGGGATGTATCCTTCCGCCTTTATGAAGTCCTCAAATTCTTCCTTGTAGGCTTCTATAGCAGCCTTGTCAGAACTGGAAGCCTCTCCATGTCTTGCCACATTGTGGATGCCACTTCTCTTGCGGAATTTTTCAAACCAGCCTCTGCTGGCTTTAAATTCCTCACTTGCTGTGCTGGTAGAGGGGTTTTTCTGCAGTAAATCACTGTGCAGTTTCCTGGCTTTTTCACAGATGATAGCTTCACTCACGCTATCACCTGCCAGCTGTTTCTCATTCAGCCACACTAACAACAGCTTTTCCACCTCTTCCAGCACTTGTGTCCTCTTCCTCGTTAAGGTCGTTACTCCTTTTGCCACATCAGCTTCTCTGATGGCATCTTTATTCTTCAAAATAGTCGAGATGGTCGACTTCGCCATGTTGTACTCCGCGGCCAGATCAGTCACACGAACCCCACGATCGTGCTTTTCTGTAATGTCCTTCTTCAGTTCGATCGTCACTTTCTTCTTCAAAGCCTTATTCTTGCCACGCCCGGTCTGCATTTTCTTTGGAGCCATGCTGACAAGCACACCAAAAACCTTCCAAACACCACAAAACACACCACAAGCCTCACCGAACGTCTCCTTGCTACCGCGATCTCGCCCACAGGAAGCCACGACCGCGTGGCAGCAGGGCAAATGGCCGCGGATCCGGTTCATAGATTGAGGCGGAGTTCGCATGTTGAGGTAAATTTTTGCGGCCGGAGGTGGTCGTATCTCGACATTTTCGTAAGGTGGGGCATTCGTATCTTGAGGTACCACTTTATTTGGGCTTAAGTGTGTAACTGATTTTGGTTGATCTGAAACTGAGGACCACGTTTAGTGCTTATTTAGTACAGCATACTAATAGTTTGTGGTTAAGTTTCAAGAGGATGTGGGTTGTGCAGCAAGTATCTGACAGTAGATGGAAAGTTATTGTACTTTGAAAAGGAGAAGAGGACTGGTTTTGAGATATCCAGGAACCATTGAGTGACCTTGTTATGAGACCACCTGTGACCCTAGTGTAATCTAAAGCTAATTAACATAGCAGAACACACACCCCTAAGGTAGAAATTTTAGAAAACATAGAACGTGCTAAGCTTATTCTAGGATGTTATGATGTAATATGGAATCAAGTGCATCTGTGCCCTATTTTTGAAAACTATAAAGATTGATGTAAAACTTTACTCAAGGTTCCTCCCCTTGGAGAGATGGGACCTTTCTGCTGAAGCGCTTCAGTAAAAAGAATAAAAGGACTCAGTGTGTTGATTGGACCTTACGTGCCGGGTAGATGAACGTGCCACTCCTTTGTGGCCAACAAAAAAGCTAAGCAAAGTCAGATCTGATGAATACTTAAACATATGATGAGCAGGAAATGTTAGGATTGTAAAATAAACTGGTATCTGTCTGTCAATCAATCCTGGAAGAAGGGAATGGCAAGCTCTTCAATACTATTGCCAAGGAAAATACATGGATATATCTACAGTATTAATTTGCCATAGTGTCTGTATATATCTGGTGAGTTAAGCTCATTATGTACATTTTTAATATCCTTTCAAATAGCAAATCATATATGGCTAAAAATTACTTCTTGAACTTGTCTTCTTAGGTCCAAAAAACAAATCACAATGAAATGCTTTTGACTAGTTTGAGGAAGGCTATGGATTTTATATTGCCAATCTGTTACATAGAGACATCCTAAAGCAAAAGCTGAAAGGCACAGCTTAGTCATTTGGGAACAGTTTGCATGAAACTATATGTTTTGAATGAATTTTGCTCTACCTTTGACACAATTTTTTTTTGCTGTTCACACGTGCACATTAATATAATGTCCATACATGCATAGGAGCCAGGGTGCAATGTAGTCGTTAAGATGTTGGACTAAAACCAGAGAGATTCAAGACCACCTTCAGTCATTGGACCAGTTTCTTCACCTAGAGTGGTTTATTGTTGTTTCAGTATTAGTATCAGTGTTGCCATAGTAGTTAAGCGACAGTCAAATCTTTTCCCCCCAGACAGAACTTTGATAACACCTTACTGAAAACGCCCCACCCCCACTCAAGACTCCAGCACGTGACGCCACAGACGCTCTACGTCATCGGCCAGCGGCGTGGGAAATTTTTGAGCGGAGGGAATCCCGTGTTTTCGTTGGTTGACTGAGGCGGAATTGCGGATGCTGATTGGTTAATAATGCTACACGTTTGTGCGGCGCATTATTGGGTAGGGCGATAAGCAGCGGAGCGTGTGGATTGGTTGATCAGGCAGGACTGGAGGCATTACTGGCTCGTCGATTGGGCAGTGCAGTCGGACGGGGCGGGCGAGTGGTCATGGCGTGGTTACTTGGGCCGCGCTGAGGAGGACTTGCTTCTGTCGCATTCGGGAAGGGGTAGCTGCTGCTGCGGCTGCCACCACAATGAAAGGCGCGCTGGCCAGCCCTGTGGCCGCCGCCACAACTATGCAGGAGAGCTTTGGCTGTGCCGTCGCCAACCGCTTCCACCAGCTGCTCGACGACGAGTCCGACCCTTTCGACATCCTCCGCGAGGCAGAGCGGCGCAAGCAGCAGAGCAAGAAGCGCGAAGAAGCGGCTGTTTCAACCGGCAGAAAGACCGGCCCTGGAGGAGTCGCTGCTGCCACCGCTGTCAAAAGAGAATCCCAGAAGGAGCGAAAAGGCTCCCCGTTCTTTCAGTCGGAGAGCCCCCCAGCACCTGGTATGAAGCGGGAGGGGGCTTGCATGGACCAGGGATGGTAAGCAGTTGATTCCGCCGGGAGTGGGAAAGTGGCCAATGGTGCAGACTGAATTCGGCGAGCTTACTTGGAAATAAGCATCCTTTGATCGCTCCCCTTGCCCGTAGAGTCCGTGACTCGCACTGCAGCATTAGATGTGCCTTTTCCCGAGTAAATCTCATTAATTTCCATTAAACTCGCTTATAGGTAAATGGGCAGAGACTTGCAGGCTTACACGGACATTTGCTTCACGGCACACTTAAATGAAAGCCGGTCTCTCCCAGTCTGTTCAAAGCGATGCGTCAAAGAACAAGAGAAGGAATAAGAGTCAGTCTGTCAGTTATTAAAAGTCTGGAGGCGGGTAGTCGCAGTTTGGATCAATGAAGGCGGTGTGCCTGGACTAGGAGCTCGCGCCGGTCCTGGCCCTTTCCGGACGCACGTGCGTCCTTCCCTCTCTCTCTGCCTTTCTGTCGCCGGCGCTTCCCGTCTGAAAATACCGCGAACGAAAAGGGGCACCTTTATGGCTTGGAATGGAAGTGGAGGCGGGTGGAGCGGCCACCTGCCGGCCTTGCGCCTAGCTCGCGGCTCCTTTCTGGGCGGGCCGGGGCGAGTCTCCGATCTGGGACCGGAGTGGGAGGGTCGTCCGCGTAAGGGCGCGAGCTATTGTGGCGTCTGGCGGAGAGGTTTTTTTTCCCAGCGGCGTTTATCGCAGGTGGTGCATGTGCTGAAAGCGAAGGGCGGCTCTAACTTCCCGTTGTGTTCGGCCTCCGCCTTCAGACCTAATTAACAGGGCTAGTCGGCGCCAAGAGATAGCGAAAGCCTCCCCGCCCATCGCTTCATCAGCGGAAAGGCGCTTTCCACCAAGCTGGGTTTGCAGTCTTCAGGACTCTTGTACAGTACATATGAACTGGCTGCGTCTCCCTACATCCTTACACCGAACCGGAAAAGTGATGCCAGCTTGCTTTAGCGGAGACAGTTTCATAATACTCTGATGCTTTTCTGTTTTGAAACGACTTTCACACAACTCAGATTCATACATTCATTGAATCATTGTTTAAAACTGCCTTTCCCTTCTTGGGTACCGTATCCTTCCCCAACCTTTGCCCACTGGCCATACCGGAGTCATTCTGGGTTGTAGTAGATTATCGCTTAAAAAAACATTAAATGTGTGAATGAAACAGGTTAAAAAGGAGGTACGTAGTAGGGCAGTGATGGCGAACCTTTTGGGCTCAGCGTGTCAAAAATTCAGAAAATACCTAACTTGGCTCTGCTGGTGTGTCACACACCCCTCTGAACAAAAGAGTAACAACTCTTTACATATTCATTTATTTAAAAAAATACAATCCAATCATGTGTGGTGGCCCCTGCCTGGTGGATTCCCCTGCCTCTTTATTATATAAAAAAATGTGAAATAATTACAAAAATGAAATATGAGTAAAACAAACTCAGTTTCTTTGGTAAGTCAAACAGGGAGAATAGTTGTTTGGTGTTAATGAACACTGGCGTGTCACCCAAAATGTCATGGCATGTCACCTTTGACACATGTGTCATAGGTTCGCCATCATTGTAGTAGGGTGTGTGCCATGAGAAATATGCCAGAAATACTTTTGATGGTCATTTTCTCTTTCATTGTAAATTATAATGAAGCATAGTGCTCTCTGGACCAGTTAAATCCCTAAGTATTTATTATCCACATACCATTGGCTTGAACTTGAATTACTGTACTGGGTTGAGCCGGAGTGTGCAGTTTTAGCAGTGTAGTCCTGACTGCCTTAGGAACCACAGAAATGAGTGGTATTTTGTGTACATATATACACATACATTAAATTCTCAGAGATATCTCACAGGGTGGTTGTTGTAGGGAAAATAGGAGGAGGAAGTAGTAGTATATATGTTTACTGCCTTGAGTTACTTATTAAAAAAAACAGATGGGATAAAAATCTAATAAATATTTTTCAGCAGAAAGATGGTATGTCCGTAGATTATACTTATAGGTCTGTATGAGGTGGCTTGGCTTCATCTCTGTGAGGACTTTGGTGCCATAGTAGTGACCTATAGGGCTGTACAGTTGTTTGGATTTGATAGGGAAAAGGTGCTTTTGCTGGTGGGCAAACCATGTAACATCTCTTGGCAGTTTTTTAAACTAAGTGCAACACTCACATTATTATTATTACTGTTATTCCACTTTTTTTATATATAAAACATGCCTAATACTCCTGTCTCCTGATTTACCCACAACAAGAGCCCTGTGAGATAGGTTGGGCTGAGTGACTGGCCCAGAGTCACCCAGCCAGCTTTCATGCCTAAAGGAGGCCTAGAACCCCCAGTCTTCCTGGTTTCTTGGCCAGCACTTTAACCATTACACCAAACTGGCTTTATACAATATATCAAATTACATAGCTGCTTTAAGGAGTTGCAGACAGATGAGACATCTGCACCCTTAAGCAATCCAAAGGGCTTTTTTTCCTTTGAATCTCAAGTGCTCCAAAACCCTAGTAAGTTTCATGACACTGCAAATTAAATTGAGGTATATTATGTAGACAGTACACCTGAAGTGGCCCTTTCTTTTTGTCCCTTATTTTTCCTGTTCATTTCGGGAAAACTAAAATGAACAAGGAAGGAATAAGAGTATATGCTGTTCTTTAAGGTATGTACATATTTTGGTCTAAACCACAATATTATCCCCAAGTCAACTGAACAGCATCTTTTCCTCAGTCAGGATCTGGCCGTCTATTGAACAGGATATGGATATTTGGCTCTATAGGAAGAGATTTTGTGATCTCTATACAACAAAGATTAGCAGCCTATGGGCTTCATTAAGCCTCTCCAGCATCACCTTTGTGACTTCTAGATTCCCCAAAATGGACAAGGCTAAAGTTTAGAGCCTTGTATGTGTTGGGGGGGGGGGGGTTGAAAGGGGTGAAATTGATGCCTTTAAGGCAAAAACTGGCAGAACATTGCTTAGTCAATCTTACAAAAGAGCCAAATTGATAATATGGCTGATAGCAGTAGCAAAATCCTATCAGACAACCTATTTCACTCTTATCTTTGAAGGCTAATTAGCCCATGTAAAAGACTTCTTATAAATCGGCCTGATTAATTATGTGTGTTTAATGTTGCATTCATTAAATGTACATGTTGGAAACCTCCTGTATTGGAATCTAACATGTTGCTACAAAATATTTTCTAACAATCCCATGTGGAGGTATGCAAAACTAATTTAGTTGAATTGGTAAATTTTGTGTAAGTGTAGTCTCATGTCTGTATATGGCAGCTACAGTTACCAATTTTGTACAAGCTCTTGCAGGAAGTTCAGTCTAAATAACTTATCAAGTGCTTGCATTTGTTTTTATTCTTTAAGAATTCTCAAACTCAAACTGACATAAAGTAGCTGCTTCCCTGTCTCAGATTATCTTACTTTTTCCAGAGATAGCATTCTGGTGCATGAAGCCACTTTGTCTGCAGAGCCACTTTGTGTTTACAAAAATGTACATTATGTCACAATGCACCTATAAATCCTTCATTTTCTAATGTAAGATGCCTTATTGCTCTTGGTCTCCAAATTGAAACCATCTACTAAAGTTGAGAAAGATTGAATTTCTTATAGATAATGAAGAACATGGGTTGATTTGCTCTTATTTTTCCATAGTTTGTTAAATTGTTTTTAGTGTACCTTTTTTTTTCCAGAAATTAACTTGAGAAATGGAAATATCTATCTATCTATCTCTGCATGTTCTCAAACTTGAGATGATGTTGTTTTTGTAAGGGAAAAATATGTTACTTTCCTAATGGACATTTTGATGAAGTTAGGTTTAAGTTGATTTATAAGGTCTATATTCCAAATATGTTGTTTTAATTTTGTATTGGGCCATAAGGAGTCATGTAAAGTCTTTGGGGTGCATACACATTTTAATAAATATAAATGATCCTTCATGAAATAGGTGTGTTCAATTTATATGTAAATGTTGATATTTTCTTGTTACATCACATAAATATTTATTTCTTACAAAACTTATATCCCACCCTACATGATTGATTCTGGGTGCCTCATAGTCATCAAAACAATGTATTAAAATAACATAACCAAAATGAACATCAGGATATAGGAACTGATGTCATGTTCCTTGAAAAAAGGAGGAGGGGAAAAAAGAAGCTAATGTTAAAACTACTAATCCTATATATTAATACCAACATATTTTGTTAGAATTTATAACTGATACAATTCTGAAGGTTCTACTATAATTTTAGTTTTAAAAATGTATTGTTCACCCTGTAGCAGATAGCATGCTTAATACAACAAATAGAATCTTAAATTCCATAGACAGTAAATCAGAATACAGCTCTGTTCAGCGAAGCCAAAATGTAAGTAAAGTGGAAATTAACTGCATAGAATGTGAAAAGATACTAGAATCAGACTTTAATACAAAATAACAAATGTATATGAAGATTAAAGAACCAAAGAATAAAAAAGTGTTTGCCTGCAGCAGATAGAACAGTAGGCATTTGGCAGACCCGTTTCAAGGTTATTCCATAACATAATTCCATATATTATTTATCCATTGAGACAAATATGGATAACTACAGCTCATTAATGGGTTATTATTGAAAGTATCCCTTGCTGGCTGAGCAGATGTACCTCAGTCTGTGGAACAGCATCTCTGATGACCTGTGGACTAGTTTAGGAATATATGAGAAATATTTAGCTCAATCTGGGTAATTTCCAGGTGGATTGATTTCAGTTCCTAGAATTCTCTGCCATAGCTACTCTGGCTAGGAATTCTTAGAATTGAAATATGTACTTTTGGAGGTTCCCAACTCTGGTTGGGAAACAGTGTTAGAGTTGAATTATGAAGGGCTTTATACGGAAGTTACTGAAGGTGATGCAATATTTGTATGATGCACTATCATGGTCAGTGATAAAGAAAACCACTGAGAAGTGGGAGAATTAACAGGATTATAATCCATGTCTCTTTCCTGCCATAGATCATTGCACAGAGCAACTAAGATAGTTTTAGTTCTAAAATCAGGGTTAAACTCTGATTTAAATGGATGCAAACAACATTTTTATTCAGGAATACTTCGATCTGATTAGCAGACCTACAAAATTTCTTACACTGAAATAATTTTTATAGTAAAAAGCTTAATTCTGTTTACAAGAGTTATTGGCGGGTGTTCTATGGCTATGAAATTCCATATCCTTTGGAATGTCCCTTCAAATCCTTTGTTTAGCATCCTTTTAAGTGAAACTATTTTGAACATCGTAGAATAGGCTTTTTTCATATACAGGTAGTCCCCAGGTTACGAACGCCTGGTTTACGGGTGACCCATAGTTAGGAATGGAGCCTATTGTAGCAAAATTTGAGTTAAATACACAATGATTCAAGTTAAATACACAGTGGTTTGAGTTAATTACACAATAATACTTATACAGAATTATACAAATATTCCGGCCTACATACAAATTCAATTTAAGGACAGACCTTGGGAATGGAACTCATTCTTAAACTGGGGCCTACCTATATATATTTCAGTGTAGTTAAATGTGTGAAGTCTAATCCTTCTGAAGGTTTTTTCTGTTGTTTATACTGTAAGGAAAGTTGCCTTGCTTGGTTATGTCTTATGTAGACATACATACATAACACCTTGACAAACTTTTCTTCAGTGTGCTGAAGTTGCCTTAAGGGATCTCAAGGCTAATCTCTTTACTTCAAAGCAGTATTAATTTCTTGTTGTCTTTCAGTATTTTTTGTGTGTGTGAAACCTGGGGTGGAGCTCCAGCCTATTAAATTATATAAAAGTCTATATAGCAGAAATGTATTTTTTCTGTCTTGTTTGTTGTTACCACAGCAGCATTGTAATGACTTCACTGGATAAGGTATTTTGTGCCACTCTATTTTCATTGCAATGCCACTCATGTTGACAAGGATATTTTCTTTTAAAATATTGTTATAGTACTTGTTCTGCTTCACAGAGTATTGGACTACGCACAACCATTTTTCTAAAAGAATACAGACTACAAAAGCAATTGTGTAAGTGTTCTGAGGAAGCACGTTCCATAGTGTGGGAGTCTGTATACATGCCTTGCACTGAAGTTTCCTGTTTGACCATCTGTTTAAGCATTCCACTCTGATTAATAACAGCTATCTGGAATCTCCACCAAAGTGTTGTTTTTGGATATACTACATGTATCTGTAGTCAAATATTTCTCATGAATTGGATTTTGGAAACTTTCTTCATGAAAGAAATGTATTGATAAACTTTAGTCAGGTTATTTACCATGCTGATTCTGTGAGATGTACTGTTTTTACTCTTTCACTCAAAATGAGTCTTTTGCACAGCTTCAAGCTCAGTGGTTACATGGTAAAACTGAGTCCTGGAAACCTGAATTAAAAGAAACTCTGATAGTAATTTAATCTGAATAACAACTTGGGATATTTTCTAACTTCTGTGCAAATAAACTTTTCAGTACAATGTTGGGTTGGTTAACACAAACAGAATTGACGAAGGGCTTTTGATAGCTGGCGTGGTCTGATGTTCTTTATTTTTAACACTTGGTTTGTTTGCTTTATGCCCTTTAATTCCTTTTGCAAACATCTCCCTACAATATCAGTCATTTAAAGAGACTGTGATTTTGTTTGGACATAGCAATGTATGCTTACGCCTTGGAAGAATATTCTACCACCTTTGAATTTAACAGCGTGCATCAGAATTATGGAATCTTGGTATAAATTAAAAGTATATAGTGTGATAATATGATTGGTATCAGCTGTGCAACCATATTCACTAAAATTTATAATGCAAAGTTACCCCCCCATTCATTTTTTTTTGTTTAAAGAAACAGCAGGTTCTGTTGTAATAGTTGCATCCAGTCATGGTGTGAATGTTAGCCTAAAGTTGACTTGAGAGCTTTGCTTCATTGAAATCTAATTTGTGAGTACAGTATGCTGGTAAATTCAGAGATCTTTTTAAATGTTCCATAACTGTTCGTGTGTTGCTTTAATCTAGCACGGTTGACTTTTGTTTCTGATCAAAGTTGTTATCTTCTACTCTTAGGGAAATCCACAATAGATTATGCATCTTAGGGCCTCAAGCTCTGTTCCAATTTGGGACACAAAAGGGATATTGAAGTTGTATTGCACAAGCTTCCAGGGATTCATCCTTATGATTCTAGGAAAAAATAAAGTTCACAAGCCTGAAGCCTGGCCATTATATATACAGGTAGTCCTCGGTTAACGACCACTCATTCAGTGACTATTCAAAGTTATGATGATGCTGAACGAATGGTAGTTACAACTGGTCTTCGAAGTTCCAGCTGTCCCAGCAACCCCATGGTCATGTGATTGCAATCTGGGTGCTTAGCAACCAGCTCGCACTTATGACGGTTGCAGCATCCCACAGTCATGTGATTGACATTTGTGACCTTCCCTGACAGCTTCCCACAAGCAAAGTCAATGGGGAAGCTGGCAGGGAAGGTTGCAAGTCACTCGGGTAAGTCTCCCCACACCGTGCATCCTTCCCCAGCCACCTGGGACTTGCAGCTTCCTGCCAGTTTCCCTACCATCTTTGGTTGTGGGAAGCCGGCAGGAAGTTGCGAGGAGGTCCTTGCTTAACAACCTGAGATCAGCAACTGGACCGCAGGGATTGCTGTTGCTAAGCAATGCAGTCATGTGACATCTCACTTTATGACCACATCGCTTAGCAACAGAAATTCATGTCCCAATTACTGTCATTAAGCGAAGACTACTGTATAGTGAAGTTAAGGTTATTGCTGTGCCAGCAATAGATAGCTGTTGTTTTCTTGTTCATATATTGAGATTTCCAAGGGAGTTCTCTATCACTTTGGTATCTTTTGCTACTCTGAGTTGCCTTATGATCAAAGACATTGATTGGAACAGAAAGGAAATAGCATCAAAGGCAATAGGATTGGGTGATTATAGTAAATGTGAGGTCATGAAATTTGTTTTAAATGTAACTAATGCCACTAATCTAAATATGTTGGTTTTCCATAGGCCAAAAGCGAGCTCCAAAAAGAGGAGAACAACAGGGTTGGAATGAAAACAGAGGTACGGAGATAAAGCAAGATAAAGCTGAATGGAAACCTTTCAGGGAATACTGTCCTCATGAAATGGAAAGACAAGCAGAATTTACATTTGAAAGGTATGTGCTATTGAAGGGATTATTATATGTCATAACTCTGGAAAATGCAAAATCAATTACTGTTCATCAAAGAAAAATTACACAAAAAATTAACATCTTGTTAACAATGAGAGATAGGAGTAGTCCTTGGGTTACAGTGGCAATTGGGACTGGTACTTCTGTCGCTAAGTGATGCGGTTGTAAAGCATGATGTCATGTGACCACATTGCTTAGTGACAGCAATCCTGGCAGTCCTGATTGCCATCATAACCCCAGGACTGTATGGACCTTTAAGTAGGAATAGGTGGGAGTCCCAGGCAAGGAGTGTGAGGGTGCTGCAGGCAGGCTGGTGGGGGCCGTGGTTGGGTCCTACCTGTGTGGGCAAGGGCCGTGGGCGGGTGCTATGGAGCATGGGCAGGAGCTGCAGGTGGGTGTTATGGAGCATGGGTGGGCTGGTGGGGGCCATGGCCATGCGCTACAGACTCCGGGCAAATGGGAAGGTGCTACAGAGTACAAGATCCCTGGGATCTCTGAGATCCCTGGGATCTCATACTCCATAGTGGGGGTCCTCAGGAGAAAAAGCAGTGGGAGCAACTTATGGGAGTGATTTGCGACCTTCCCTGCTGGCTTCCCCATTGACTTGCTTTTGGGAAGCCAGCAGGGAAGGTTGCAAATGGTGATCACATGACCGCAGGATGCCGCAATTGTCATAAGTGCAAGCTGGTTGTCAAGTGCTTGAATTGTGATCATGTGATTGGGGAGTGCTGCAATAGTTGGAACTTTGAGGACCAGTCATAAGTACCATTTGTTCAGCACCATCATAACTTTGAATAGTTGCTGAATGAGTGTCATAACTCAAGGACTACCTGTAAAAAGATATGTCAAAAATACAACAGGGTAAAATACAAAAAGTAAGATTCAGGTAACTAAATAAGGCATCTAAAATGTCATGGAGATTACAGTTTTCCAATATATCATTAATTACTTATAAAATTATAAAATATTATATCACTTAAAATTTAAAAATCACTGTTAACTTTAAGCTAAGAATACATATTAGGAACCATATTAACACAGTATAAATCACTGACTAAAATTATAAGCTGTAATAATTTGAATCAGTACCAGGAATCTAATTTCCTGTAAAGTTGAAGCATAAACTCTACACATAGAAAAATTTGGGATTGGTACAAATCCATGTATTAAATTGTAGTCTAGGAATGGTTTCCAATTATAATGGAATTCTGCATCCTTTATCTAAGATTGAATGTCCTAAAGGCAGAAGTTTGTGGTACCATTCTGAGCTTGGAGCTTCTTTGGAATTGGCATAATTATTGATTTAATTTCTATTTAAAACTGGCATCTATTTTTATTGCTTTTTGGTTGTTTTTTATTATCTGTGGGTTAATTGGGGGGGGCTGTTTATTGCTTGCTGTTCTGTAACTGTACCATGGATGTTTTAGTGTTATGATTGTAACCTGCTGAGTATGATGGAATGGACTTATGAAGGCCAGGCTCAGGGAGATAAGCATGTTCTTAGCCCCCAACAGGAGCGTGGGAAGTTCAAGAAGATGAGGCTGGCACCTCCCTAAGGAATTCACAGTGTTGTGGCTGGCTGGCTTGGGAACTAGGGTTCAGTCTGGTGAGATTTCTGTCTTGAGGTTGAAGCTAATAAATGCAACAGAACTGCATTTGCATTGTCTCTTGGAGTTCTTTGGGCTGAACCTGACATCAATCTCACCAGACTGAACCCTAGTTCCCAAGCCAGCCAGCCACAACACCGTGAATTCCTTATCTTCTTGAACTTCCCACGCTCCTGTTGGGGCTAAGAACATGCTTATCTCCCTGAGCCTGGCCTTCATAAGTCCATTCCATCACTTGAGTCTCTCAAGTACAGAATGAATGAATGGATGAATGAATGAATGAATGAACGAACTGAAATTACAAACTTGTCCAGTGCTGGGATTGGAACATTGAAATAGCTTATTGAGAGAGACTTTTAGTATTCTAGATAATGACAACAGATTTGAGGACCAAAGTGCAGTAATATTATCTTTGATTTAGTAAACAACTAAAGGATCATTCATTTTGTTTTCAGACCGATAGAGCGCTTTGATCGGGAAAGGCCAGTGAGAGGTCGTGGAGGAGGAAGAGGTGGGATGCAGGGCAGAGGCCGAGGTAGTGGAATGAACAGGACCTTCAATGGCTTTGATCAAAGAGGGAAGCGGGAATTTGATCGGCAGAGTGGAAGTGACAAAACGTGAGTGCTGCTTTGGATGTGCATTTGCAGTTTCTTAATCAGTCTTGGATTTTGAACAAATTGCTCATTTTTTAATGTGAAGCTGGCTCCCTGTCTATTATCCTTTTGTCAACAAACAAAATATTTATATTCAGGCAGGAGTTTGGCATGAAAATTGGCTTTGCTGTTCTGAGTTTTAATTAGTTGACTTCTGTTTCTTTTACATGCATTTGTTTAATTAATGCATGAAACTTTTAATAACTTTTGGCTGCTGTCCTGGACGTCAGCTGGTCCAAAAGGTGGGTTTTATATTTACAAAATAAATAATAGACCCATAATAACGATTCTGAGCAAAAGTGGTGGGGAATGCTAATGCTTTTGTAGAATTTAATCTTTTGTACCTCAGCTTTTTCTAGTCTTGATGCTCTCCAGATATGGACTTCAGCTCTCAGAATTCTCAGAAATAACCATGTTGGCTGCAGAATTCTGAGAATGGAATTCTACACATCTGGTCAGAACGTGATCTCAAATTGGTGAAAACCTGTTTAATTCTGTGTATATACATGATTTAATTTCTAAGAAAACTGAATTTTCTATCTGTAGAGGAGTCCGTGCAGAAGATAAAAGGGGTGGAAGTGGACCACGTAACTGGGGAGCTGCTAAGGATGATCTGAGGTATGAGAAATGTGTTTGTAACTTTCCTAAGCTTGATATTATTGAGAGCATCATTTCCAGGTCTCACATAACATTAAAGTTACTTATTTTAACTATCAGAAGCTGACTGAAGAGAAGTATCCTGTCCCTTCCCTATCCTTTTGAAAAGTCTTTTTCAGAGAGTTCAGTGCACATCTGAATAATGTGAGATGTATGGGGTCACTTGTAATGTAACGCATGAGGACCACTGGGGAAGGAAAGGGATGAAAAATTGTTATTGGTGAATTTCCTTAAATAAACTCACCTTAGGGCCAGCCTGAATTTTAGACTGTTCCTCCTTTACTCTTGCCCTGCCCCCACAGCCTCTTGCATCCCATTCTAGGTTGAAACATTCATTTAGACTAATCTTGCTGCAGCAAGTGGTGCAGAATTTATTTTTCCCTAAGGCCTCTTTTTCAAGGGGCTTTGGCAGTACTGAGACACATCTGTCTCTTTTTGTCTTAGTTTCTTTCTCAGCTCTTATAATCCTCTAACATTTGGATGTTTTATTCAGCTTTAATCTACTGTATCCTTTCCTCTGCATTTGGAAGCTACGATTTGAACAGAAAGACATGCCTGGTCTTGTTTTGCTAAAAAACCTGAAGTTCCTGTAATAAAAGGAAATAGCCTTGTGGTTACATTTGTGTGTGGGGGTTCTTGTTAAATGTTCTCACATGCAAGAGCCAGAAAAATCCTCTACTCCAGACCCTGAAGATGGATGGTTTTCTTAAGTTCCAGCTCAAATAATTCAGTATGAAAGATTGTAATGCAGGAAGGAAAAGTAAAGATTTGTATACGCTATGTCTGTGGCAAAATGAAATGGTTAAAATTTAAATAGAAAAATGACCTCTAGCTATATTGGTCAATGGTGACTGTCTTGAAAAAAGGGGTATCGATGACAGAAGCTAAATGCTTGTATCTCTTTGTGGGCTTTGGGCTACAGGAATGGGCTAAGGAAGAAGAGTGGGCATGTATTTTCTGTGTTTTCATGTGGTGAGATTTGTGTAGCCTCTGTTAAGTTGATGACATGCTATTCCTGAGATTCAGACCTGCATAATGCAGCATGCTATTTGCAGGTGTTTATATTTTGTGAGCCCAACCCTAGACTTTGAAGCAGCTTTCCCCAGCCTAGTGATATGAGAGGTTGTAGTTATAGAAGGGTGAGGAATTACATTTTTGTTTAGGCCATATTAAGAATCCTGGCTACTGTAGCTTTCATATTTCAGGCTTCATTAAAGCGGTGCTTTAATATTTCTACAGTGAGCTGGAACAGACTGCTCCTATGGAAGAGACTGCAGAAACAGAAGACACCCCAGGAGCACCTGAGGGAGAACCTCCAATGAAGTATGGACTGGTTTTGAGAATCTTGCTTTTGTTGCTCCTTAAATCTGTATCAGAACATCTGGCCACTTGCATGGAAGTTTATTCCAACTGTATGCCAAGTGGACCCGATTTCAGCATGGCTGCTAGAAAATGGAATTGATCCTAGTGCATTATAACAGTGCTTTAATGATGTCAGTTGTGGACTGAACTTTAGAAGTTGTTGGAATGGTTGAAAAATATGTTGTGGTTTGCACAGATGGTTAGTAAAATGGTTTATATCAGGCTTTGCCAGCTGGTATGCCATGCTGTCAAACAACTAATAGGCTGTAGTTTTCTTGGATAGACTGCAAAACATATCTGTTAAATCATGATAGGCTACCATATATCAGCCTTAAGAAAGCCAGGTAGGACTCTAGAAGCAGAACATTGTGTCCAGTGAAGCCTTTTCAGTGTCCTTTATTGGCCAACCAGTGCATGGACACTGCCTAGTTACTCTGGCATTGTTCTGATTATTTGTTTCACAGGATCCCTGCAGTTGTTGTCTCTCCATCCTTTGTTTTGCTATGTGATCCACTTGCCTCACATGGCTGTGTTGAACTGAAAGAAAGTTCTGGGGTGAAATTCAGTGTTGTGTATTATAAAATTAGAATTGGCTAAATAGAATATGTAGAATATTTGGATGATTTTTTTTCATAACAGTTGCTGCAGATTGTTCCATCAGACACCTAACAGTAATTTGCATGTCTATTTCCTTATCTAAACTATGGTTTATATATAGATAATTTATGTAGATATATATAAAATTATAATGCATGTAATTTTCTTGACATCTGAAATCAAGAATCTGATTTATTTGTTCTAAAGATTTTCTTGGTAATGAGAAATCTAACAAAAGTTCAAGGCACAGGTTTCCCTGGAGGGCAGCGTACATTTACCACACCTTCCCTGGCCTCTGTTGCCCTCTACAACTGTTGCAAACAATTGAAGTGGGGAATTTTGGAAAGTGGAATCCAGGGTATCCAGTGAGTACCAGGTTGAGGAAGGCTGCATTTGCATATTGTTTTGACCACTTTTCAAAATTTAAATGGCTCAAAAATTAATTTCCTTTTAATTTAATTTTAATCTTGTTGTTGAATGAAAAATAAGGGCAAATAAGAAACCTGAATCAACCCTCTATGTCTATCTTTGAATGAGACATTTTTCTTTTCAGTTGGGAGAAAATGTTCTAATTACTGCCTGAAGCCAGGGTTAAGAGTTCTAGTTTATTGGGATGGCTTGTAAATATATGGATGGATGGATGGATGAATATGGTACAAGATATAGATAAGTTATGCTGAGTGTTTCTTGTATGTAGCTATGAAATAGGGGTGGGGTGGTTGGCTGTTGAGTTTATGTTATTTGTAATGTAGTATGCCAAATAACATGAACATCAGTATAAGCTCCAGACTTTGTGTGCTAATTGAATCCATGTCAGTATATGGGAACTGTCTGCTTCATTTCAGTTTGTATATTTTTTTCCTGTGCTGTATGCTTTTGTTAATCTTCACCTATGCTATCATTTTTCTACAATGGAGATGAGTTTTTAAACAAATATTTCTTTGATTTTCCTATCTCATTTGTTTCTCCACTGATATCTTCTTAATTTTTGTTTTTGCTTTAATCTGCATTTATATTACCTTTTTTTTTTTTTTTGCCATCATGGTAAGAAAAGAAAAGAAGGAATAGCAAGAGCCCCAATAGAAAACTCTGCTCTCCGTATAAATTAATTCGGCATTGAATTGGTAACAGAATGGTTGCCACAGCTGTAAAATGTCTATAATATATTTCTCTCATATTGTTTTAAATTTAGAATGTATGCCACCCAGAGTCATGATGGAGTTGGATAGATTTCTAGAAAGTGTATATATTTATCAGGATATATTGGTCTCATAGTTCGTTTGAAATAAGAATTGGTTCTTTTTTTCTTTTGTTTGACAAATGTCTGGCCTTGTTTATACATGAGATATGAGGCAGGGAGGCTAGTAAAATATTTGTAGGCCAGCAGCCCTCTTGGATTTATTTCAAGACGGGGATCTATCTCTAGTGTGAGCTACGCCATACATACATGGAGACTAGTTTTGATCATACATCTTGAATGTACTATGGCAAAATTAAGTAGCAAGGGTCCATGTTTCCTCACTTACTGCATTTATAATCACATCTTTTGTCTGAGAGGTTAAAGCACAGTATATTGGAGACTTCTGCAGTATTATCTCTCTGACAGCACCTATGAAGTATATTAGTCTGGAAAAGAGCAATTGGCTCAGAGTCACCTGCTGAGTTTCGCAACCAAGTGAAAATTTGAATGTTTCCCAAGATCCTATTCAGCACCTTAACCATAATTTTGCAGAAGTTCTGTATTAAACTGGGGAAAATTTCTCAATCTTTAGAAGTTGTACATTATAGGTCTCATGAGTCCCAGCCTGAATGGTCAACAATAAGTAATCATAGAGTTTCTAAATATCTAGATGGACCTGGGTTGAGGAAGGCTGCTAGGGCATTGTGATGGAAGACATATTCTAAGTCCTAAACATTTCAGCCTGCCAAATGTGGGAGATGATGTACCAGGGTTGCTAAGATCAGTTTAGAGCATGTGTCCAAATTATATTTGATCCCAGAAGACATGCAGGGAGCAGATAGCAAAACTGTAGTGTAATTTTTGATATATACCCAACAAAATGTAGACCAGAATGACTGGTCTAAATAGGCCATTATTAGGCTTAACTTTTACTATTTTGGCACATAACAAAGTATGTTTAGCAAGAAGGCACATTTTAGGATGCAAACGTTTATAAGTGCTATGCTAATGCAGCTGTAGGCAACATGGTGCACTATGGACATTTGCCAGACTAACTCCTCTACATTGCTTTCATTTCTTACTTCTTTTTTGAATGAATGAATGAAGCTGGTATGCTGTAAAACAAAGTGGTAGTCTCTTTGGCATCATCATGCTGTGTACTATGTTCAAAGTGCTATGTTCTTATGGCTGTGTTATCAAAAGAGGTTGTTGAGAAATGAAATGTCTTGAGCATGCTTAGAAAAGGTTCAAAATTACAAAAGTGGGGGATGGGAGGAAAGCATCTTATTGAGGAAAAGTTTTGTCTCCCAACCAACCCAAATAGTGTGATGCAGACTGATCATAGAGTGACCTACAAACACTGAATATCTGGTCTGGAGTGGATAGGGATTAGAATACATTTGAAGAGGGCATGCCTGGCTGGTTGGAACGTTGAATAGAAGCCCTCCAAGCTGCAGCACCTAGTTGCAGGTTGCATTTCTACGAGCTTGGCAAACCATTGTGTGGAAAGAAAGGAACCACTTTTAGTGTTCAATAGAAATCCAAATAGCTGACTTCATTTAAGTTGTATTCTGCCTTTCCCTCACTGGCGTTTCACAGGCTAATGGTTTTTACTTTACAACTATAAACCCTTAGAATTGCTGAAGGAGAGCCAGTGGAAGAAGTAGTTCAAGAGATGACGTTGGATGAGTGGAAAAATCTTCAGGAACAAAGTCGACCAAAGCCTGAGTTCAACATCCGGAAGCCTGAAACCACTGTTCCGTCCAAAGCAGTGGTAATCCACAAGTCAAAGTATAGAGATGATGTAAGCATTACATTAGAATTCAGAGGATTCTTCCTTTCAACTCTGTGTTAATATTTCTAGCTGTTCTACATTGAAATTTATACATAGGCACTGCACAGATTGAAAAACACTATTAGATCTTACCCCGGCCACGGTCCATTTTTTAAAATGTCCAGAACACAGACTTAATTTTTCTTTTTTCTGTACTTCGTTTGTAGTGATTAGAGAAGCATTTTTGCTGCTGTTTCTAATTTGTGATTCTTATTACTTGTTCAGTTTCCGTTTCTAGTTTACATTCTACTACTGAGTCCATTCTTTCATTGAGCAGGATGTTCAGCGGGGAGAAAGGGAGAATAAGCAATGGATTCTACTCAGACTGCATTGTGTTCACATGAAGGAATGGAGCCCTGTGGACAGGATAGACTGCACAGAGCTGCATTTATGCAGCGTGACGACATAAATTTAGATTGGATTGAACCTCTTTCTTTCCTACTCGGGTCAATTTGTGAAGGATCCTCTAGATATTTTTTCTATACACGTACTTACGTATACACATGCACATAGTCACAAGAAAGTTTGTAGACAAAGGCCCGTTTTTATTTGGTCACATCTATTTTCTGCACATCACTATATCCTTTTTAAAAAAAAAATATTTTATTGAGATTTTAAAGATACATATTTAGAAGTTAGAAATAGAAAAGAAAATTTGAAATACAAAATATAAAGAAAAGGAAAAGAAAAAGTGAAGTAAAGTAAAGTAAAGTAAAAGAAGAAAAGGTATGAAAAATAGATAACTTCCAATCTATCTCTGGTCTTAGAAATAATAAGGCTATCATAAGTGCTAGTTTTTAATACATTAAATAGGAATAATTCTTTGTCTAAATATATCCCATTACATTTATAATCTAATCTTCAAATCCCCATGTAAGCTTCACCCCACCTGCATTTTGCAAATAGTCCATCAATGGTTTCCATTCTTTAAGGTAATAATTGTTTGAGTTTTCTTTTAATAAGCAAGTCAGTTTGTCATTTTCTGCCATGTCCATCAGTTTTAACAACCATTCTTGTATTGTTGGTAGTGCCTGGGTTTTCCAAAATTGTGCATAAAGAAGTCTTGCTGCGGTAATCATGTACTGAGTAATTCTAATAAGATGTTTTCCTATTTGAAAGTCCATTATCCCCAACACATCACTATATCCAAAGTGATATTTTGACTGTGGAACAAAAGTTTGCAAACAGAAATATTCACATTTTTGAAGCTTTGCTGGCCAGGTGTGACCGTGTTTCAGAAGTGTCTAAAAGTCAGCTAATGAAAGTAATGAGTGGACATGTATCGGCAGCTGCTTTCTTAACTCATCAAGGGGCAATTTTTTGAGAAAGTCTCTCTGGAGAATCACTATCCCTTGAGAATGGCTTTTGTGCTGTGTTTCACTACTGCTATGAGATGAGTCATAGAGGGAGCATAGTTTCTCTGTGGCAGTTCTATTCTCTTTAGAATGCCCTGCCCATGAAGATTTGCTTAGGAGCCTGTCTTCATAATGTCCTCTATCTTTCCAGGGCATTTTTTTATATTAAAAGACCTCGTCTGGCCCTTGATGCACTGTTTCTAGTTGAAGATTTTGATAATATATTAGGTTTAATCATTCATTCTGAAGTGTGTTTGCTTTGAATGTAATTGTGTAGAAATGTGATTCATGTGCTTGGGGAAATACAATGTGGTGTTTAGATACAGTGGTTCTGAATTATAATCTGTACAGTACAAATTTGTCTGAAGAAAAACTTGACTCATAAAGCTGCAGAGGACTGAGTGACAGAAAAAATAAGAATAAAGTTAAGCAGAAATCTCCCACCTTTCAGCTCAAAAGAGGCAAGCAGCTTGCTCTACAAAGGTAGTAACATATACAGTAGTTTGGTGATTTAAGTTAATTATCTTCTGTTTGAACAACTGTTTCAAACTATTGAAGGAGTTAGGAAGAAAAAAAAAAGTATTGTATTAATACAAATTACAGTGGTACCTCGGTTCACGAACTTAATTCGTTCCGTGACTCTGGTCGCGACCTGAAATGGTTGTGAACCGAATCAAATTTTCCCATAAGGTTCAATGTAAATACAGTTAATCCGTTCTGACCCCAAATTTGGTCGCCAACCGATTTCTGGTCACGACCTGAGTCAAATTTCCCCATAAGGTTCAATGTAAATACGGTTAATCCGTTCTGAACCATATGTTTTTTTTTTTAAAAACCGCAAAAATATGACACAAAGTACAGTACGAAGAGAGAGAAAGCTAACCTTGCTCGACGTGACTCCCGGCATGGAGGACAGGAAGGCGGGTGGGGAGGCGGTTACTGCTTGGAGGGAGAGTCCCCCTCCCTACAGGAAGCCGCGACCACGTGTCATGGGAGGGAAAATGGCTGCGGATCCTGTTCGTCACCCGATCCGGCGTTCACGAACGGAGGCAATTTTTTGCAGCCGGAGCTGTTCGTGAACCGAATTGTTCGTGAACAGATGCGTTCGTGAACCGAGGTACCACTGTATATTCTTCCAATATGTGTGGTGAAAAGTATATAAAAACAGCATTGGGCACACAGGTATGGCATCTTTGCAAAATAGTGTTGGTTTCTGCAATTTTTATAAAGAACTAGTTGCTTGGAAAAAAAAATCCAAATCTTAAGAGGTGTGCTATACCTTGTTCTCTCCATATTACATAGAAAGCAGTTCATGCAATCTGCTGGAGAATTAGTATTAACAATCTCAACATACTTCATAAAATAATTTCTCACTGGGATTAGTAACTTCAGAAGATAGCCAAGGACCATCTTATTCCCTGTTCATACTTCAAAATCATCATTAGAAGTCCTTGCCTTGGTTTCTCTGCCTTTTTTTAATACTGGTGGTTGATGCCCTGGGATTGAGTTGCTTCAGCAGTGGCATTAATGTGACATTCACTTCTTGCTTCTATTTTAAAATGGTTGGCTATTTTTCAAGATACATTTTTTTGTTATTTGCTGCCTTCCTTTGATGGTTACTTTTTTGTTGTTGCACGTATTTTGTTTTGAATTTGTAATTCAGTAGGTAAGACACTTTATTTAAGACATTTAGTTATTGGATTAAATAAATAATCCAATAATCTTTTAGAAATCTTTAACCAATATACTTTTTCTGCACCTTCTAGCAAGTCTTCAATGCTGCTTTTGGCATTTAAGCATGTTTTAAAAATGTGAATACATTTTGTTATAGGTGCTGAAGGAAGATTTTGAGGATGATTCTCACTTTTCCCGAAAAGCAGCAAATGACATCACTTCTCAGCTGGATATTAACTTTGGGAATCTGCCTCGTCCTGGACGAGGAGCCAGAGGAGCACGAGGAGGTCGTGGGCGCGTCCGAAGAGTTGAGGACTCAGGGCCAAGACCAGAAGTGATGGTAATTACACGTGCTAATTCTAATCTCTGGCTACTTCATTGTAGCAATTCAGTTTATACATCTGCCTAATCAAAATGGCAGTGTCCATGGGCAAAAAGAGAGCAACAGAAATCACAGAATTTGTAGTTGTACCAAAAAAATCTTTTTTTTTTTGCTGCAGACCCCACTCCTACCTAAGAAACTACTTGGATCCATTGAATGTAAATTCTGAGTCCCTGAATTTTTAAAAGCTTGGATTCAATAAATCAAAGGGTATAGCTAGGAAAAAATAGGATAGGATAAACTTAACAGTAAATAGTACATGGACTATTGAAGCAACAGTAATGAACAAAGCCAAAATCATGTGCATCTTAGTTAACAGATAAATAGCTAGTTCTTATCTAACTCATTATCTGGTTTTGCTTTGTGCTTTTCCTTTTAGATGCACATCACTGCTCCAAACCCAGATGACCCTGAGGATTTTCCTGCTTTGTCTTGAAAGAACTCAATGACACCTCCAAAAATAGCTGTGGAGATACTATGTTGCTGTAGAAGAGAATCATCCGAGTCTACAGAGAGAAATGACTTGTGTGTGTGAATTTTGCACTTCTGTGTGTTAAGACATACCAGTGGGTTTGGAGGCAAGTTCCAGTACCACTGTTTGTGGATTAGCTGTGTGAAGGCTTATGGTATCATACATGAGGAATTTCAAATAAAAATTCAGGATGATGGTGTCAAACAGGTACAGATGGATGAGTCTTTGTCCCTTTTATCACAAATGTAAGCCATACAAGGTGGTTTGTTTGGGGACAGCAAACCATAGATGTTTGGACTACTTGTTCTCTGATTTCACTGAGTGAAATATACCTTTGCCATACTTAAGTTACTGCATAATTTTCAGAAGTTGGGCAATAAAACAACATGGTCTCACTGGTTGAGGTCAGGGGTGCTATTTTTACATCATTTATTTTTTAATCATTTAATACTTGAAGCTGCAAACTGTAGATTTTTGTAGTTACAATTTGGAAGTTAAAGTTTATTTGAAGAATGAGGTAAGCTACAAATAAATCATAGAATGAATAGTATTTTGGAAGAATAGTTGGCAAACTATGGAATGGCTTGCTTTCTCACTAGTTGATTTTTATGTATGGAAAACTTTTTATCAGGAAGACTTGATTAAAATAGTAATTCTTCATAGAACAGCATTAAATAGAATAAATTTTAGGGAAACCATAAACCTGATACTTGTATCCTCCACCTGCCACACCTTGCCACACCAAAGTTCAATTGCATTCTTAATTTATCATTGTAGAATCTTCTTAATATATTGGTTTGCTATTAGCTTGAACATTTTGTACATCACAGACAAAAAGCATAGTTTAGATCTTTAAAAGACCCATGGTAAAGCAATCTATGCTTGGAGTGTTGTATGTGGGCATTGTATCAGCGTGCAAAATGTTGCATCAAAGCTCATTTTGTACCATTTAATCAATCTGTGACTTGACTCAGCTTCTCCCCTAAGCCGGCTTCACCAACCCGTTGGTGTTTCTGCAGGAGTGCTGGCAGGTTTGGATCTGCAGGTGGTCATGCCTGGCATGTTCATTGATTGAAGGTCTTAATACATGGCTTATGGCTGACTTCGTTCATTTGATATACAAAGTTGATTTTTCAGCAAAAAAGAACATTAGAAGTACTATCTTGCAAAGGATGAATGGGTGGAGTCAAGTTGTGGGTTAAAAGGTACCAAACAGTGTGTCCCCCAAGATACCATCTGGCCTGTAAGGCCACAAGCATGGGAAGCTATACTTTGTTCTGTAGCTATATCCAGTTCCCCATATTGCTATATAAGGAGTTAAATGATGGGAAGAATGCACAATAGTACCTGTTGGCACTTTCTTAAAGTAGCTGCATATTTTCCTGGGATTGCACAGCTGACTAATAATTTAAGGAAAAGGTAGCAGCTTTTGGTTTAAGGAGTTGCTGAAAGGCATTACCTGCATACCCATGCATAATCTGAAGCACCTTCTTTCCTTTGAATCAGATGTGCTACACAGCCCCCAATTAAGTGTTTTCCACATTTGGGTAGTCTCATATAAGCAATAGATTTTATTTGTACACATTTCTCTTACAAGTTAGTTCAGATTTATATAATCCAATTACACTGATGAAAAATACATACTATCAAATTAAAATTTAAACACAGTATCAAGTTTATCCCTGCTATACATTAACAAAATAATTTGATCTGAGCAGTATTGATTATACCACATGGTTTGAACAAATTATTTGTACGTGTTTTGAAGACAGTACATACAAAACCTAAGAACTTGTAACTGGGACCTACAAGTAACAACTCTGAAAGTTTTGTTTTAAGCTTTTCCACAGCATGGCTGTCAATATAGCAATGAGCAATTGGGTACAACTTTATTTTAAATTGATGGAAAACAAATTGTGCTAACCAGTATGGAATCATAATAGTTCCATGTGAGTATGTAAATGAATCAGACTATTTATTTTGCTTATCCATTACAAAGAAAGTTTAAGAACTGGGAGCCTTTGGTTTACAAGCCTAAAAAAATTAAATATATCTTTTGACTTCTAAAACACCTAAATATTGAATATTTTTCTGGCCTGATACTAGTACTCTTCTAATACCTAGAACTAAATCTAAGAGATGGTTTAATGCATTTAACTTATACCTTGCCTTTCTATCAAAAAATGACATTCTGTGGGAGCACTGCTTTTTCAGTGGTAGACTGGCTCAACATGATTGTGACCATTTAAGAATGGCTTTGCATGGTTGATTTGTGTATATATCATTAACAACTCAGTCAGTGGTTCCATATTCAAATAATCTTGGTTCTCATATCTAAAATAGCAGATGTTGCAATTCTGTGCACATATAACAAGTAACTACTGTTGGTACTAGTAAAGTTTCTGAGCCAAAATATAAATTAATAGTAGATTTCCTCCATGCTAATCAGAGCATTCTGAGCTGCCTTGACACTTAGTAACCAAGACTGAGGGAGGTAGAAACAAGTGGTATGTATACATACACTCCCAAGTAATAACTATATTTTATCACAAACCTTTTAATCTGAGGTTCAAGCATAATCCTATCAAGAATAAACGGGTAAATGGCACTTAACAGTTATTCACATATCTATGGCAACTGAAATAACGTTTTGTGTGCTGACTATAAATTAGCATGGTTTTATGAGATGGCTAGAAATGATTGAGTTTACAGAATTAGGAATGGGTATTGCATAAACAAACAGTAACTGGCTATTAAGGGGGACTTAGCAAATAATTGATTATAGGTAAGTGAACCTTTTGTCCTTCATGATACAGAAATAATTGGTGGAAGTAGTTTATCAACAATAATGAAAGTGACATCTATCTCACGTCACCAAATGTCTATTTGAACTTTAATCCATCAGGTGCACAAATTAAAATACCGTAATAAATACTTTGACTCTTGCGGCTTGAATTTCAGGATGCAGGCCAAATAAAATCTCAAATGTTGAACAATGAGGCTGATTTGATCGTTTTGAGTTCCTGTTAGAACAAATATTAATTTAACTGATCTGAAATCATTCCATCTTGAAAAGTCTCCTGCAAAATACAGGAAGCACTCTAAGGTAGGATATATTAAGATCAAAGTCAGTATCTGTATTGTTAGTGAAAATAGCATGAGCAATACAGAAATACTTCTGACACAACAAAATCCGTACTAAACGTGATCCTGGAACTTCCTGTTAAATGTAGGTTACATTTTATAACGCTGACTAAAATCAATTGTTAAGGGACCATGTGAGCATGTCCTTCAGTAACCATGTGGCATTCAGTTTCATGGTGGATAAAGTAGAACAGAAGATTAAACCAATCTAAAACTTCATGTATTCCAATAAATATAAATGAACTTTGTCTATAATGCAACTGCTGTTAAGTAAATGAACTATCACTGAATGGCAAAGAAGCTCCTGTATAAGCAACCTAAATCTTTAAAAATAAACACCAAATATAGAAGGTTTAATTTCATAAGTGAATGTCTGCACAGAATGATCTATAGTAAGGTTCCTTATTAAAAAAGTGTCATGACCAATATTGGTTTGTGTTGGATTCTTCTTAAAAAATCAGCAATGAAGGGGAAAAAAATGACTACAGCCCATTAAAAATGATGATAAAGAGTTCATAGTGAAGATTTAAGTTCAAACTACACCACCAAATCTGGAGAATGACATACTGGGCAACAGATTGGACAAGGGCAATCTACATACCAACACCAAAGGAGACTTAACAGAGTATGCAAATTGAAAACTATGCTGTTTGTATACAGCACACTTATTTTAGGGAAAGTTCGGCAATAACAAAGCCAGACTATAGGACTGTATAGTCTAGGATACTGAAATGAATCAGGAAAACTTACAATTTCTGCCAGTCTAATTACAACTTCATGCTAACACATTCCTCCAACAACCAAAACAAAGTCTGTATACGTGGACGTTATCAGATGAATTACATAGAAATCAATTTGACTAAGTTAATGGTTCAAGGTGGTGGAAGAGTTGAGTGAGAACAGCAAAGTCATAGCTAGGGACTGATTATGGAACTGATAACAAACAACTTATATGCAAGTTCCAAGTCAAGCTAAAGTGGAAGAAAACCAACCAGTTTCCATAATACAATCTTGAGCATATTCCCACCATTTTCAAGAACAGGGATTGTCTGAAGCCCAGAACCTCATTGATAGGGAACCAGAGGAATCGTGGAATGAAATTAAAGAAGTTGTTAAGGATGAATATGAAAAGAGACTGCCAAAAATCAAGAAACAGAAGAAACCAAACTGGATGTGAGAACAAATGGCAGAAACTGCCAAGAGAAAAGAAGCCAAAGCCCAGAAAGATAAAGACCCCAGGAAGGAACTTAACACATTTCAGAGGGCTAAGAGACAAGCAATATTATAGCAATATCTGTAAAACATTCCCTATTTACGAAAACCTCTAGTACTAGAAGATGAGGTTAGATCAGCACTCCAGTCATTACCAAGTTGGAAGGCTACTAGAATTGATGGAATAACTGTAGAAATAAGGCAAGCAATAGAAGAATCAATCAAGATTCTAAACAAACTACACCAGCAAATCTGGAGAACGACATACTGGGCAACAGATTGGACAAGGGCAATCTACATACCAACGCCAAAGGACACTTAACAGAGTATGCAAACCTATCATACAATATTGTTGATTTCATGTGAAAGCAAAATAATGCTTAGGATCTTCCAACACAGATTACAGCCCTACACGAAAAGAAAAATGCCAGATGTTCAAGCGGATTTTTAAAAAATCCAAGGACCAAGGGACATTATTGTTGGTAACTTCTAGATAATTGAGAAAGTCAAAGAATATCAAAAAGAAGTCAATACATGTTTCATTGATTATAAAAAGTCCTTCAGTTGTGTCAAACATATCAAGCTGTGGAATGGCCTTAGAAAACTGGGAATCCCAGAATATCTCATTGTTCTTGTGCAAAACCTATATACAAGATAGGAAGCCACAGTGTGATAGAACATGGTGAAACAAACTGGCTCCAGGTTGGTAAAGAAGTGAGAAGGCTGTATACTCTCTCATTTATTCAACCCACACGTTAAGGGAGGCTGGATTGGAAGATGGGTATGGTTTCAAAACTGGAGAAAGAAACATCAATAACCTGCACTATGCCAAAAATGCATATGATCTGCGAGCTCTGGTAATGAAAGTCAATGAGCACAGTGAAAAAAATGCAACTAAGATTAAAGAAGACTAAACTAACAGATGGAACAAACAGCCTTAAAATTGACAATGAAGATAGTCAATGAAATGGTGGATAGCTTTTACTTTTTAGGATCAACTATCAATAATGAACCAACAGTCAAGAAATATACCACAGACTAGCACTTGGTAGGGTAGCAATGAAGGCCTTATGAAAAATACTCAGATGCCAGTATGTGTCTATACCTACAAAGATCAGATCATGTAGACTGTGACATTCTATGGAAGCAGAAGTTGGATTTTGAAGAAACAGGATAAAAAGAGTATTGACACTTGTGAATTTTGGTGCTGGAAGACTCCTGAGATTATAATAGATAGCCAAGAAAACAAATAAATGGATCACAGAGCAAATCAATCCAGAATTCTCATTTGAAGCACAAGTAACTACACTTATCATATTTTGGACACATTGTGTGAAGACTTTGTCCTCTTAAGAAATTTATAATGCTGGGGAAAGAGGAAAGGAGAACCATCAGCAGCAAGATAGACAGACTTGATTACAATGGCAATGAGTGCATCAGTAAAAGATCTGAAGGGCCAGGTTGGGGACAAATTATCCTGGAGAAGGTCTCTTGTGTAGCTCCTAAGATTTGATGAGAGACTTAATGGTAGGAATCTATTAAAGTAGCTGTGAGGATCAACATGGCTATCAGCCCTAAAACATGGCCCAGTTCTCTTCAGTACTAGTGCTATGTGACTTTTTAAAAAATCCATATTCCTAAAATTTAACAATGCGCCTAACACGGTAGCTGTTCAAGACAAAATCACAGTGCTCTTATCTACTCTTATTGGCATGATTAGCTACAGATATTTTGGGCTTCAGGTCCAGCAAGCATTTTCTAAATTTTTATTTTTTACATAGCTCTTCTTTACTAAAGGAATATAGAGCCGACTATAGCAAAGCCTCTATACCAGTGATGGGCAAACTTTAGCCTTCCAGATACTGGACAGCAATTCTTAACTTCAGTCATGTTGGCTAGGGCCAAAAGGAGTCACAACCCAACATCAGGATGACCTGCATTAGCCACAACTCATAAAATTTTCCTTGGGTAACAGCTGTTTCCCCAGACTGGAAAGAGCTAAATCGCAAAGGTGCAGAGAAACACCTGATACTCCTGAACAAGGGGGACTTCTGAAGTCCAAATGGTACAAGAGAATAGTTACAGTTCTCGCTTAGTTTCTGAAGACTAAGAATGGCAATAATTATAGTCCACAATGCTTTCTCTAGATTTCAGTACAGATCTGCTGCTGCTTCTGCACTGAAAGGTAAGTGTATACCTGTAACTTTGTAATTTTAATGAATTTGACATGGTAGGTATAGAGAAATGGCAAATGCAACTCCTTCCCCTATCCAACATATCGACATGTCATTGGAATTAAAACACTGATATGCCACATACTTTGCATACAGAAGAACACCAATTGAATCCCCTATTTCTGCAGACAGAGCTAAAATGAATGTCTAAATATTAGCAGGACTATTACCATGCAATATTTAATTCTAGAAAAGGGTGGTGTCTAATAACAGGTTCTCAGGGCAATGGGAGCTGTTTTGCAAGCAGTGCTAGCATTCCTTTTAATAAGAATGGGGTAAATGTGTAAGTACATAGAGGGGATATGAAAAGCCATGCTTTGTTAGTGCATTTTGTCCAATTATTATTTGTATTAGCTATACAGTAAGTTTTAATTCACTAGTAGCTTAACAATTAAGACTGTGGTATTAAAACAGCACATATTTGTTGCAATTCTTCCCAGCTGTTTCTGTTAATTAAAAGTAGTAAGTAACACTTTAGGTAGTGGTATAATTTGCAAAACTAGGAACTAAATCTATGAAAATAAAGCACTCTTTGGTGGATAGTAATTTAGAAATATATGATAAAAATCCTAATATAATTAGGGTAGTTAATGTATGCAAACAGCAATCATATTATTGGGTGGTGAAGGGAAGAAGACTACACCTTCCCAATTTCTCCATTTCCATCATAAGAGAAAACCAATTTGGGATGAAAATTTATACACCAAACAGATAATGTAT
The DNA here is from genome assembly GCA_030867105.1 of Liasis olivaceus. Taxonomy (NCBI): domain Eukaryota; kingdom Metazoa; phylum Chordata; class Lepidosauria; order Squamata; family Pythonidae; genus Liasis; species Liasis olivaceus. The sequence continues at coordinate 200,868,817 of CM061348.1, forward strand.
GTACCCCCCCCCCCATCACTTCTTTATATTGGACAGAAGATTAAATGATTGCCATCACATTTTGTCCCTAAGCATTGTACAAAAAAAAGTTCCCTTGATAAAAGAGATATTTAGACAAAAGGCTAAAATTTACAGGCCATTATTAAAGCAGTAAAAAAATCATTATTGTAGTGATAATAAATTAACACTCTTGTACAAGAGTTAAAATAGACCACTTTTTAAAAGAAAAAAAAATCAATCTTCAATGTTTTAATTGAAAACAATGTCCCTTTTTTTCTCTGCATTCTCTTGAATTCTCATTGTTCAACGCAGCACACTTCTGGTTCTTGGGTTAGTGGCAGTGCTGAAATGATAAAGAGGTTTATGGGACATAAAATACATAAGATGCATATATAAATACCAATTAGAAATGAACAATTTAGCCATCATAACAACCAGTTAAAATTAAGCCAGCAAATAAACCAAAAAGTCATTAGAGGAGGGAGGGGGTGATTCAAAGGCTAAATTTCTGAAAATAATACAACCTGCACAATAAAGGTCTGCCACTCAGATTACATTATTAGAAAACAAGCTGAGATTCATAAAGAGAAAGCAGTGGGATCAAAGTACCATAAGCGTATTTGTTGTAAAGCATCCCTTTTCCTTCTTTCCCTCTGAGGCATCAGACTGTGGGAAAAGTAGAAAAAAAGTAAAGAAAATTGTTTTAAGTGGTTAGGATTAAATAGATGATGCTCTGTCACTTCATTCAGCTTCCAATTTAAATCTGGAAGTCAAGTGCAACTGACAGTGTTAGAAGCAAGTGGTGGGCTTGGAAAGGTACATAAAAGTTAAAAAATACCTTTCTAAACTGTTATTTTAAAAATACTAAAGTAAGTGAAAAACAGCTTTTACTATTTAAATAATAGGGTAACACTTACTGTGTTTTTGCTCCTATTCGCCAAGTCTCTTTTAAAATCCATCCTCTCTCCACTCATCGTGTCAACATAATATCTTGTTCCCTAAAGTGCTAACTGAAGCAACAAGGGGTGACTCTTTCATTTGCAGTATAGGTTCCAGCCAATTTCAAGAGAAAGAGGGTAGGGTGTTACTTAATACTCTTGAAAATTCTGTTCCATGAGCTAAAAATCCCATTTTTAGAACTGGCTGATGCATCTATACACCTCTGAGGGTTTCATCTTATATTAGTACTACTTGTGAACAACCCCCATGCAGCAGTCATATCTAAAGCACTGTGCTACATTAATCTGCCCCTAATGGATGAGAGAATCTGTAAGTTGACACCAACCAAACTCTTATCATAAAAACAGCATTTCCCTTTCAACAAGACTGAGCTTTTTTCTAAGCATCAGTAAACATTCATGATTATCAATGAATAAACTCATAAATTAGTTTGGGTAGGAGAGAAGGCAACTACCTCCTTTGAAAGAAACGCACCATGTTTTTCTAGAGACTTTAGTGCTAGAGTTGCATGACACAGCACTAAAGCTAATACATGGAATGTCTGTGTGACTACCCATTCAGTGGCTGTTTATGTTTCCATACTTTATCCTATTTTTATCTGCATTTATCTGCTTTATGGGAATCTATCTGAATAACTTCAGAATGTCTGGATGTCTCAGTAATGATACCTTTTTGGACCAATATGACATAAATACACAAATTCACAATTTATAATACATTCAGGAAGTTCATGGCTGAGAAATGCTTCAAGCTTTAAAATGAGGAGCATTATTTTTTCTCCTTTCTAGACAGAAAGAAATGGTATTCTTTAGTTTTAAATTCCAGAGACAGAATGAGAGAGAGGAGAAAAAAAGAATACTATTAAGGTCTACATGAAGCTTCAAAAGAATAATTAATTTTCAACAGTTTTCCAAACACAAAGTTACTTGCTTTTTCTGCTAATTCTCAGTTTCTTTATATGTAAAATAGTGTTCTGTAAGCCCATTTTAAATCACGGTTGACAGATTAATTACTGTTTACTTGATTTAAGCATCCAGGTAAACCATTGCTAGAAAAAAATGTGGCAATGTGTAAGTTTGCAATACATTCCTAATCTGCCAAACCAAAGGTAAAGCACACAATCAAGTCAATTGCTACTCTCCACTACATCTTCCTCTATTAAGGCTGGAGAGAACTGTTCTCAGCATCTAGGTGGAAAAAGCTGTTTTCTCCATAATGGAGTCAGCTGACACAGAAGAAAAGCACCCTGCATGGGAAGGTCTGGGATGATTCCCATCTTCCTCTGCGGAGAGTTTTGCCTAGGAAGCGTCTGGTAATGCTGAGGAGAAGACCTTGGCACTCCCAAATGAAGCATTATGAAGCCAGAGCTGCCTATTTTCAACCAGTTGTCCACTAGGAGTGCTTTTCCTCTCCAAACAAGATTGTTCACACTAATTCCTGCTCAGAACTTTTTCTATGAGGGTCCTCATTCAAGATCCTGTAGATCAAATGGCCAGAGGTCCCATCTCTTTTCCAGGCCCTAGTTGAAATGCAATATCACAGAAGACTGTAGCATAAAACGTCATTTCTGATTTGCCTTATATGGCAGACCTACACATAAAAGTGTATATAGAAACAGTTAACTTTTGCTACCTTCTTATATATGATTTGTAAGGATTTTCAGGACCTGGGAAGCAAAAGCAAACACAATTTGGAAATCCATCAGAGTCATACGTTTAAATCCAAAATTCACTCTACTCTCCAAATCATCTAATGGGTGATTCATTATGTTCTAGAGTAGGTTAAGTCATACAGCAAAATGTAGTATTGGAATGTTCTTTCAATGCAGCTGCAAAGGTGTGCTATTCAATATATACTAGCTAGCATTTTCTCAGACTTTGACCAGCATTCATACAACAGACTTTGTAGATAGAAGTATAAAAGATGAGCGATTGCCCAGAATGTAGGCATATGAATTTATGCCATACGACATCTACTGATATACAATTAAAGGATGTAAGAAAGAAAAACTGTAACAATAATGAACAGCCTGCTCCCTCATCCTTTGCTGTTAAGCAGCCAGTTGCATTTTGTTCAACTCTATACAAAAGATTGCTATAGACTGTAGCTGATGCATGGCTAGTGAGATTTCCAAATGCACAGAATCCACTTATTTACAATAGTTTTACACTGCCAACTTCATAAGAATCCTAGTGGTTTATGAACAATATAAATGCAAAAAATCATAAATACTTAAAACAAACAAACAACCCCAGCCCCTCTTCTGTAAAAAAACTTCTGGAAAATATGTGTAACATTCCTTCAAGACTGAAAAGTAACAACAGTCTTTCAGCAGAAGGAGTGGGGAATCTTCTACCAAAAATGTCTGTGATTCCTTGCACTGACTGAAGTTGAACCTGATAGGACTTTTTGATTAATGTAGTTGTAATTATGTGTGAGGAAAGCTTATAAAACTGTAGGCATACATTTCAATCAGACTTTCCCTAAAACATGCAGTTATTTAGCTATGAATACTGTGTTTGTACACTGCCCAGCATCATATTGGCAGCCATATAAATTTGTTAAATAAAGAATTAAATACATCTTTCTAACTTCTGTTTAAAAAAAGTCAGTACTATGACACTAGCATATTAGACTGATGAAGGCAAGGTGTTTTACATCTATTAAGAAGTTACCAAATGCAGAGGATCAATTTCTTCCACAAAAATGGTAACCTAAAATTCTTTTAACCCTGGTACATTAAATCCAAAAAATACAAATAAAGCTGAAGATGAGATGCTGCAGTGGGATGTTTAGTCAACATACTTGATTAGTTAGCCAATTTTCCATTATACTGAAAACTAACACATTCGGAACATATTAGGATATAAACCTACTGGAAACACTCAAAAAGAAGAATATATGTATACAATGCAACTCACTTGATGTATCTGAAGCAGTCCAAGGGGAAAGAATGGAGGTTAACAAAAGGAGCCAGCGTAGCAAATTTAGTGTAGATTGAAAATAAAAAAGAACACATATACTGTAAAACATAAAAGAGGGCCAAGCCACAAAAGTATATCACACACAGGTAGCCTAGATCTGAAAAGATGCTGTCAGCAACCAAAAGCTCAGGATGAACTGAGGTTAGCAATGAATGCTAGGAACAACAAAAGGTGTTTTTCTTTTGGTAGGTTAAAAATAAAAGGAAAAGTATGTTTGTTCAACAATGCAGGCAAAATATTAGCATGTATAGTAACAATAATAAAAGACAGTGTTTTTTTACTCTTATTTTGCTTCAGTCTTCAACAACAGCAAAATAACTTTTCATTCTACCAGGAAACTGTGAATGTCTAAATCTCCAGGACCAGATGAATTGCATCCTGGGGCCCTGGAAGAACTAGCTGATAGTCTGGCTGGACCCCTATGTATTATCGCTGATAAATTGTGGACAAATAAAATGCCAGATGATGGAAATAGGCAAATGTCCCTATCTTCATAAACAACCAACCACAAACCAGTGTTATTGACATTTGAGAAGGTACTTAATTAAAAAATAGATCTGTAACCATTTTAAAAATTACCAGAAGTCAGGATCTTATCTATTTTTTTTTAATCTTTACTAGATTGTGGGAATGCTGTAGATATTATATACCTGAAAATGTTTCCAGCCTTAGTTTATATACCTGTACCGCAAAGCATTTGATAAAGTACCCCATGCCATGCTGTGCATGACACAAGAATTAACTGGATACTCAACTGGCTCAAAAATTGTACTCGGGGAAAGTTTATCACTGGTTCTGCATTAGATAAGTGGGGTGCCATAAACTTCACTATTTTCACTAATTATTTGGATGAAGAGGTGGATAGAATGCTTATCAAATTTGCAGATGATACAAAATTGAGTGGGATGGCTAATACCCTAGAAGACAAAGATAAAATCTGAGAATATTTTTTGGAGAAAAGAACTGGTTAGAGAAAATTTTTAACGGGAACAGAGTGAAATTTAATAGAGCCAAGTGCAACAAAATGATTATGAGCTAGCAGTGGCTCCATAATTATTCTATTCTATTCTGTTCTATTCTGTTATGGTTAAAGTACTGTGTCCAGTTCTGGGCACCACACTTTAAGGATTCAGTGAAATTGGAAGAAGTTCAGAGAAAGACAATGAAGATCATCAGGAGACTAGAAATGAAGCCCAGTCAGGAAGAATGACTGAAGGAGCTGGGTATGTATAATCTTGAGAAAGGACAACTGAGGGCAATACTATAGCACTTTTCAAATACCTGAAGGTTATCACAAGAAGATCAAAGCTGTTTTTTTCTTGTTCCATAGTGCAAAAGATGGAACACTGGATTTAAGTTATAGGAGATAAAAATTCCTAACAGCAAAAGCAGTTCAGGAGCAGAACAAATTATCAAGAGATGATGGGCTCCCTTTCATTAGATCTGTAGCTACATAATAATCTGCCTGGGATACTTTAATTTGGATTCCTGCACTGAGCAGGAGGTTGGACTTGATGGCCTAAATACCCTCTTCCAGCCTTGTGATTTTATAATTCTGTAATTTTCACTGAATAGTGTGAGAATTGAAGGTTCTGTGTAGTTGAGATTTATAAAGTCATGATGGAAATGGAACAAATAATATTAAAGTGCAAAGAATTACACATATTGATGCATCAATGGTAACAGGAAAAGCATTGAGAAACATTATTAGAAATGTCAGAATGAACAATGAATCCTTGACAAGCTTCCTGATTAAGTAGCAAATGATCTATGATAATTGATTATGAATTTGAAATGCCCATTTAGGCAAGATTTTGTGAAATACTAACAAATTTCATGAACACAGATATATTTACCAAACCTGTCTTTGTTTGGTGACTGAGAAAATTTGCTGTCTTAGCACCATGGGAAGTACCACCCAAGGGAAATAATAGCAGGAAAAGGCTTTCTTACTAATATTTCATACAGAGAAATTAAACCTTTGTTTCAGAAAGGTCAACCTAGCTTTGGAATTACATCGTGGGCAGCAGGATATAAATGCTGACTACTAAAAATCTCTTCTCCAATGATACCTTTAAAAATGCCTGATCAATAATTGCATTTACATACATATTAAATATGTATGTGTGAGGTCTGATGTATTTTCTAACCTTGAATATTATCTGTTATCACTATCCATCCTTCAGATCATCTGTTATCTCTATCTGTCCTTTACATTAATTAGCAGCCAGTCCAGTAACTCTTTCTGGTTCTTTGTCATGCATGAACTTTTAGGTGGCTGAAGAAATAAAGAGGCTGAATTAAAGTCTTATGGTCAGCAGAACCACCAGGAAGGCAAAGATACTTCTACACCAGAATCACTTTCACAGAGGGTGAAGAGATGCTCTGTACAGGTAGTTCCTAACTTATGATGGCAGTTGGGACCAGAATTTCCATTGCTAAGTGATATGGTTGTAATGTGCAACCGCATTGCTTAGCAACAGCAATCCCTGCAGTCCCAGTTGCCATCGTTAACCGAATCCCACAGTTGTTAGGCAAGGCAACTTCCTGCCGGCTTCCCACAAGCAAAGTCAGTGGGGAAGCTAGCAGGAAGTTGCAAATCCCAGACTGGCAGGCAGGTAAATGGCTGCTGCCAGGTGGGGAAGGGAATGAGGGGGTACATGGAGATGGATCAAGGAGGGTGTGTGAGGATGTGAGGAATGTGAAGGATGTGAGGGACAGTGCACAAGGGGGGTTGCAAGGGGGTATATGAGAGGTGCGGTGTGGGTTGACAAGGGTGTGCGACAGTGTGCAGCGCAGATCGGGAAGGGTGCGTGACTGGTGCGCCACAGGTTGGGAAGGTACATGAGAGGTACAGGTTTGGTGCACAAGGGTGTGTGTGGCTGGCACAGTGTGAGCACAGAGCGGCAGAGGGGAGTGCGTGGGTGGTGGAGATTTACCTCAGCAACTTGCAACCTTCCCTGCCAGCTTCCCCACTGACTTTCTGGGGAAGCTGGCAGGGAAAGTTGTAAATGGAGATCATGTTATTGCAGGGTGCTGCAACCGGTTGTAAGTGCAAACCAGCTGCCAAGCCCAGATTGTGATCATGTGACCGCAGGGGTGCTGGGATGGCCGGAATTCTGAGGACTGGTCATAACCACCATTCGTTCAGTGCCATCATAACTTTGAACAGTCGCTGAATGAATGGTTGTAGGTCGAGGATTACCTGTATAGTATTGTATTTAGGGAAGAAGAGAAATGCCACCGCAGAGACTAATCTGCGCAATATTGGACTATGCCCTTAGTTTATTAATTACTGACAACTGAATTGTCAACTTAGATTTGCATAAATTTTCATATAGGCAAAACAAGAATTAAAACAGAAAAAAAAATAACATACAGAGTCTAAAGTATTTTAGATGCCTGTGTTACAGCTTTGAAAGAAACACTTTGTTTTCAACTTGACACAGAACATAATGCTTTTTCTAATAAGGTACTAGCTATCTGCAGTATCTGAGTAGAGTCCAAAAGTGGTGCCTGCTGACAAAAAGGCATCTACCATCAGTAGGGATTTTTTCATCTACCTCTATCCTCAAAAACTGAGCATGGCAAGAGACTGAACTCCTTTTCCATGAATAGTTTATTAACAAAGCACTGAAAGTAGCTCTTTGTACGAAATTGTATTATTACAGTCATTCAAAATATTCAACTAAAAATATAGATATTTCTCCTGCTGTCTATCTAATCAAATCTGAAAAAGGATTTATTTCATTCTCTAAACTGTTCCTTGGAAGAATATTTTCTAACTCCTTTTTATTAGACTTGCTTTTGTAAGGAAGGATGATAATCTACAAAACTTTGACATCTTTTGACAGGATACAGAAATTCTTCAGATTGTTCAGATATTCACTCAGTGTTCCAGTCATATGCAAAGAATATGCTGAACTGATTCAGATATAACATGTAATCATGATTTAACTTTGCATTAACATCAGCAATCTTATGCCTGCACATTAATTCTTTTCTGTGCCTACCATGAAATGCGTAAAGTTGTGGTTCCTTTTTACTAGTCTAAATTATGGTTTAGCACCACAGCCAAAAAAAGGATTTTAAATGAATCATGAAGTGTAAAAATTCAACCTTCATTAATTGACAGTGTCTGGAATTCAGGACAGTAATGCTCACCTTTTAAAACTGCTTTTTCTTGCAGTAGACCTGGTAGTTCTTTTAGTAAGACCTGTACTGTCAGAAATGCTAGGTTCAGACTGTTTACTTTTCTGAACACTGGATTGCAGAATTACTCTGGAAAGAGTGGGAAAAAGGTATTACATCAAACAAGTTAAAAACATATAATGCACAATAAGATTGATATGCTATATGGATTTCCACAAACATCTAAAAATTAGGGTCTTGTGAACAGATTTATTTGATCTTCATGGTTTCTTTTTAAGTCTTTTAAGTCTTCAGTGAAAGCATTACTATTTCCAACTTGTTTGGTTTAGGGCTTCTGGGAGAGAGAAATAAGGTGTTTTTTTTTTTAAATGTACCAGAAAGGGTTATAGAAGATCAAGAATCACTATATGCACACCCATATACTCATCTATCAAAATGGACTGGTGAGTGGGAAAAAAACCCACTGAGATTCTTAGTTGTGTGCCTGCAGAGAAATGCATCAACACACTGATTACATATTTACATATTTCACAGAAAGACAAAATGAGTTGATGTGCTACACTCTTGAAAGTTGTAAGCTATGAGAACAGAGTTTATACTAAACTTTTTCCAAAAAATTTCCTCCTCCCTCCCAAATGTCAGTGGAAAGTAAGGTAATTAACAAAGGAATGTTTGCATCATCTGAAATCTGGAATAAGAAGAAATTATGTAGAAAAATTAAGTACTTGTAAAAGTTTCATCCGCCATACATCACCAGTTTACATATAACAAATTCACTGTGAATGTCCACACAAAGGTACTATGATTTCAAAAGGTAAACTCAAAATCAGTTCCCTAGTTTTCACAGGTAATGGGAGTAGAATCACAAATTCAATAATACTATAGGCAGATGGAAGAGTAGCAGTTTCTGATGACTTCCACTCCTACTTGCATCTACTATGCACCCCAAAATTTGCCTCCAAAATTTATTCTTTCTGCTAATGTGAATAAACCATTTTTTCCCCATTTGCAGAATGTCCATTCTGAATCTAGCCCAGCCTATCCAATATTGGAACCTTCCATATGTGTTGACTCAAACTCCTGGAATTCTCCAGCCATTATACCCACTGCTGAGAATTCCAGAATCTGAAGACCACACACCCAGAGGGCATCAAGTCTGAGGAAGGCTGGTCTAACTTACTATCCAGTGAAACAACTCTTTTAGAAGATCACTGCTGCCTTGCTATCCCATTGTTTTATTTTGTGTTATCCTCAACTTGAGAAGCAGGAAGAACTTTCTTCATTTTTTTTTCCAGCCACAAGAAAGGAATGGTAAAAAACCCTCTCGTCAGCATATCTTACCAGATTAGTTTCCTTCACTCCTTGACTATATATGCTCATTATACTATACACTTTTATCCAAGACACTTCAGAATATTTTGCTATGGTAGGCTGTTTCAGTCTATTTATGTGAACAATTAAATAGGGAGAAAGCAAGAATCTCTTCAGGAAAAAAAAAATCCAGATGAATGGAGGACAGGCAGTTTTTGATTAAAAAAGCTTCACACTTACTTCTATTGGTGTGTGTTTAATTTCTAGGTCCTGATAATAATTTCAAATGTAGGGAAAATCTATATCTAAATTTACTATTTATAAATGTCAGATTTCAGTACAGAATATTTTGGGTAGTAGATCTCTCTCCACAGGACTTATTGGGAAGAAATGGCGAACTGAAGACAGCTCCACTGAGAGCAGAGCTGATGACTGTGGCAGAATGAAGAGGTGGTGAGTGGACTGGCTCTTCTGGATTGCCCTCTGGACAAGGAGAGGACTTGGGATTGCCCACAAGTGCTCCAGACAGTTGCTCCTTGCGAGCAAACTGTAAGAGAGCAGTCACCAGCAGTTTGAGAGCTCTGGATGATGAGGGAATGCCATCTTAGCCCAAACCACGGCTGGCGCCTTTATGGACCCAGGGTTCACACACTTTTCTAATCACTTTTGGAAATTGCTTATTAATTGCTTTTCAGCTATTAGGAACCTTTGGAATGACAAGTTTTTTTACAGCACTGGGTGAGTCTCCTTTGAATCTTCATGAAAGGAAATTTAAATATAGGCTTAAGGACTTAAAAAAAACATTTTTTTTTTTGAATAAACAGCAAAAGGGTGATTAGAACGTTGATTTCAGAAAGTTACAAATGGACTAAGGTCCAGATGAATTTGAATTAAGATTTTGAAATAAAAATCCTTCCCGTGGGAAAATGCTGTTGTTTTGAATATATATAGTACTAAAACTCTCATGTCTGTAACCTTCAACCAGGTGAAACAGTGCGTCATAGGGCAAAAATTTTTGAACCAAGGTACCTCAAATGGGCTAATTTACAGAATGCATCCAAAATCCAGGACCCATGACTCCCATGGAATTAAAATTTATGGCCACTTCAGCACTGCTGCAGTGATCCCAGGTCATGTGATCATCATAGGCGTATCCCAGACCTCTTTCCCACCTTCCTCTGTCCCCTGTGCTGAATCAGCTGGGACCAAGGCCTGACAGGCAAGCAGCAATTGGATGCTTTGGAAACTGCAAAAATCTGAAATTTCTTAACAGTGATGGGTGGTGAGGGAAGGATGACAGAGCAACTTGGATGCCTGCTGGTGAGATAAGGGGGCGCCAGCAGTTGATGGGTGAGCCCTCTTCCTCCCTTGAGGGAGGGGGCTTTGGGGACACACCAGAATGAGTAGCGGGGGTACAATTTTCCTTGCAGTCCACAGCTCCCTTTGTTCCAGCTCCCCCCAGCAAAGTGATAGCAGTTCCGCTGGTCAGCCAAGGAGGAGGCGGCTTCACCAGGGCTCTCCTGAGGGTTGTGAGGGGAGGGCAAATGGTGCAAGCCTATAATGATTTTGTAAACCACCCAGAGTCATTCAACGAGATGGGCGGTGACAAATTTGAGAGAGAGAGAGAGAGAGATAGATATAAAAAAAATAAAATAAAATAAAATATGTGGGAAGGGAGGGAGGGAGAGGGAGGGAAGGGAAGGAAGGAGGGAGGGAGGGAAGATTTCTGAGGCTCCCTGCCAGCTTTCCACAAGCAAAATCAACAGGGAAGCTGGTAGCAAGTCATAAGTTGCTCACACTTCCATTGCTTTTTTGCCCTTGGTCATTCTGTTTCTCTGTTTAGGTAAGGAAATATCTCTGAAACCATGACCTAATGGATCATGGGTTGCCTTGTTCTTACACTAAAAACATGATAGGACGTGACTTTGAAGGTTGGACACTAGAAGGAACCAGAAGGGATAAAGATTACAATTAAAGGAGAAGAATATTTAAATTTGACTTACTAATACAGAATGGAGCAAAATACTTTAACATTGGACATATTGAGGGATATTTGTGAACAATGGACCCAGAAGTTAATTTTAAGAGTGTCTGCTGTTATAGACAGATTGTTTTTAAAAGATGTTATGGAAGAGGAACATGTTTTACTGGATAAGACTGAGACTAATCTGAAAGTGGATTTAAAAATGATAGGCTACAAGAATGATATAGAAAAAGTTGCTACACTGGATATACAAATGAAACTGGCCGATGTCTTAATAATTAAAAGGGATACCAATAGAAGAGAATATGTGTAGTTCAGGGTTGAACTGTGGAGTACTTGGGGTTCTCTGAGCTTGGTTGTTTTCTTGCAAACATTTCGTTACCCAGCTAGGTAACATCTTCAGTGCTAGAAAGGAATGGGGTTTGCTCTCTGTTTATATGCTGTGGCATGCCTTGCCAGTGTTGGTGGGGGTGTGGGTTTTGTTTTGTTTTATTTTTTCCCCTTCTGGTAGTTCCTTGATTAGGGTATTGTTTACTGCTTGATTGTATGTCTGGTGATAATTTTGGTGTTAATCTCTGCTTATCTGGGTGATGACTGCTGGTAGGGAGATGTTCTGGTCTTTTGTTTTTCTTTCTATTGTCTCTTTTGAATAGTGTGTAGATGTTGTTTATCTCCATTATAGAGATATTATAGAGATAATTACATATACTATATATTATAGAGAAACTTTTGCAAGAAAACAACCAAGCTCAGAGGATCCCAAGGACTCCACAATTAAAAGGGACATACAAATAACAAACCAAAAGAGTGACCTGGACAACTTTGCTATATTGGATTTACAAAAGAGGCTTGGTAAAGCTTTGAAGAATTTTGTGAGAAGGGACAAATAAAAAATGAAAAGAAATCAAGTTCTAGGACATTATTTGAAGGGATTAAAGATCATGATTGTTAAAAATAAAAGTAAGGAGGATGATTTATTTGATCAAGGTTAAAATAGATATGTTATCTCTGGAAACCCTAAATGGACTTTTGCTGACTAGGACTGAATGATGACTTTTTTTTAAAATAACTTTATTAAATTTTAAAATAGAAACAGTAAAAACTAACTAAAACTAAACTTCCTTTAAGAAAGAAAATAAGAAAAAGAAAGGAAAATTAGAAAAAAAGAATGTCCAAGGTCAAAAGTGCAAAAAAACAAAGAAAAGATAAAAAAAAAGAATTGACTTCTGATCTTCTTCAACAGATACAAGTGACAGTATACATCAATCTCTTGCCCTAAGTTTACAACATAACTTTCATTATTACTATAAACCCATATTATTTCTAATAATCAAATCCAAACAACATAATTTCATTTTTTCCTGTTTCCCGTAGAAAGTCCAAAAAAAGGTTTCCAATTAACATTAAAATTACACAATATCTTTTCTCAAATCAAAGCCATCAATTTCACCATCTCAGCCAACTCCATCAGCTTCACCATCCCTTCTTCCATTGTAGGTAATGTCTTATCTTTCCACCTTTCTACATACAAAAAAAACCTTATTGTAGTTATCATATATAAGAACAAAAATTCCATAAATAGCAAATATATTTTAACCGTAGTCAAAAATAAATCCATTTTATAATCCAATTTAGTATTTTCTCTAAAAATAGGCAAATGAAATCTCTCCCTGTTTATACACAGATCCTTAAAACCTCATCATTCAATCCTGGTCAGAAAAAGGTTCCTGTTAATAACTACCAAAAACCTCAACATATGTATTAACCATAATCAAATAAATTCAGATTGTAAACCTTCTGTTCAGTTTTAAAGAGCTTAATCTTTAATCCTTTCAAATAGGGTCCCACAAGTTGATTCCCCATCATTCTCTCATCTTCTCCCAGAAACAGCCCAGAAATTTCTTTGTCTCTTCCCAGGAACAGCCTCACCAATTTAACACATTCCTTTTGCAAATCCAAGATAAAAAGTCTTTCCAAGTCAATCTTCTTTTCCATTATTTGCATGTCCCTTTTAATCATGGTGACATCAGTTGGTTTCATCTGTAAATCCATTCTGGCATTCTTTTGCATATCACTCTTATCCTCTGGCATTTTTAAATCCATTTTCGGATCCACATCTTGTTCATATCACCTTCGTAATCCAGCACTTTTTTGAACTCCAAATCCACATTCAAGTCAATCTCTACCTCCATTTCAAAATTCCAATCTTTCTTCTATCTTTTTTTTAAGGGATTTGAATTTAGCTCCTAATTCATCAAACACTGATTGGAGTAAGCTTAAAGATGTTTTACCTTCTAACGGCTGCTCCAAAGGGCCTCTTCTAGCCAATTTTTTTTCTTCCCCCCAAAGCAAGCAACTGTAGGTATTGTATAAGTGAAAGTAAGCAGACAGTTCACACCCTCTGGTGCCTTTCAAGCTGTAATTGCAGGCACGTGCCAACAGGGAATACACAAAAAGCTCAAATTACTATCTTCTTTTGTCTTGAAAATCCAGCCAATTAACAGGCATATCACAGAAAAACAAAAAGTTTTCCCATAGAAAAATCAAATCCAATTAATACAGATGGAGTTTCGTATAATTAAACTTATAACAAATAAATCTTCCCCTTCCAGCATAAGCAACTTTTATATCTTTTTTTATCTTCCAGCTTTTTATGAGTTGTTCATATTACAATACTCTAATTCTATTGAAGTTTTAGTCCCAGAAATAAAGAAAAAACACCAAGAGAATTACTTATCTGTTACAAAGGAAGGCCTCTCTTTTGTTAAAAAATAGTTATATTCCAAAGTGGGTTGGAAATGGGGTTTGGCCAGCTCTAGTGTCCATATTTAGGCTGCACCACAACTGTGAACAAAGATGGATCCCCTGCCTCTCAGCCGCTCACTCACAAGCTGTTCACAGAAGCTTCCATTTCTGTGAATGGTTTATGAGGAATGGCTGTCCCTGGGACCAAATGGGTTGATTTCTTCCTTCCTCCTTGATCCGGAGCAAGTTGGGCAGCCAGCACTTACTGCGAGCCATCGATCCAGCTGTGGTGCTATCCCCCCTCTCATGGAGAGATGACTATGCCACCACTGTCCCTGCTGGAAGTCAAAGGATGAGGTTTTAAGGATTTCTTTTAGATAAGAGATATGGGAAAAAGAGCTCACTTGTTGCATTTCAAGAGAAGGTGATAAGTTACTAAAATTGTTCATAGTTGTTGTGATGAAGGGGGAAGTCATTTCTTTGTTTCTTTACTATATTCTTATTTTTTCTTTCTGTTCTAATTTTCTTATTTTTGGTATTATTTTTTATTTTTCTTTCTTCTTAGTTTGTATTAGTTTTTATCTTTTTAACTGTAATGTTTAATAAAACTACTATTAAAAAAAGACCTCCCTCAACAAAGTAACAAAAATCACATTTGGAAGGGAAATTGGAGGTGGTAATAATTTTCTTCCAACAATAAACTACACTATTTCATCTCCCACATTCTGTTAATTTTCAGTTGAACAACATCTACTGCATGACTATCACTGTAATGAAAATAGCAAAGAATAGTTTAATGAGTAAATGACTCATCTTCTTGGTAACATGTGTCACCATCCAATAATTCATCTCACTGAGTTGGAGTGAATAGTTTATTATTGCTATAGTCAAGAATGAAAAATTGAGAATTATTCATCCCCAGGAACCTTGATGACACAAGTGTTTCAAGCACCTTATGGATGATACATCTATGGCAATATATACAGTACAAATGTCACATATTTTGTGATTTTTAAAATAAAAATAGAGTGTGCTATCGTTCAGTAATTATAATTCAGATTAAATGATGGGCAATTTTCTCAAGCTGAATATGATCTTGTTCAGAGCTAAACACTACAATAAAACTTAAGCTGGTAAACGCAAGATTCTAAGAGAAATGTAGAAAAATGTGAAATATTCTTAAGGATCACTAGGAGGCATAATGTCCAATGCCTAATATGCCTAATGTAATCCAAATAATTATACTGTTCTGATAACCATATTTCATTACCATCCAAATTAAAGCCAAGAAGAAACAATATTAAGATAGGTAGAAAGATAGAAAACATTTAGAAGGTGGTCAGCAACCTACAGTCTAGAGGCTACACGTGGCTCTTGTTGGTAACAACTGTGGCTCTGTGTCCCACTGAATAGCTGAGAAATTAATGGCAGGAAATTTAAGATATCAGATTATCTGCAGCAGGACACTGCAGAAAAAGGGAAGGGTATAAATGTGTCTATGACAACAATGTATGAGCATGTAAGAGAGTTGGAAATGTGTACAGAACAGAAAAGGCTGGAAAGATATGGATGGAGAAAAACAGGCTCAGACTGAATGTTAGCCAAGAATGAGTGATTGTGTATTTGATAGCTAACAGAATCTAGAAATATTCTAATACTAGATAAGGTTGCGCTGCCCTGAACAGAGTTGGCTGGCAATTTGGGAATTTTCCCAGATTCACAGTTCCTGCTGAAACAGCTCATGGAGGCTGTGGGTAGCAGATTCTTTGTTCAAATTGCACCTTGTGCATTAAGTGCAGCCATTTCTGTATCACGAAGTTTTGTGCATACAGGTGAAACTCGAAAAATTAGAATATCGTGCAAATGTTAATTTATGTCAGTATGGCAACTCAAAAGGTGAAACCAATATATGAGATAGACGCATTACATGCAAAGCGAGATATGTCAAGCCTTACTTTGGTATAATTGTGATGATTATGGCGTACAGCTTATGAAAACCCCAAATTCACAATCTCAGAAAATTAGAATAGTGTGAAAAGGTTCAATAGTCTAGGCTCCAAGTGTCCCACTCTAATCAGCTAATGAATCCATAACACCTGCAAAGGGTTCCTGAGCCTTTCAATGGTCTCTCAGGCTGGTTCAGTAGGAATCACAAGCATGGGAAAGACTGCTGACCTGACAGTTGTGCAGAAAACCATCATTGACACCCTCCATAAGGAGGGAAAGCCCCAAAAGGTAATTGCAAAAGAAGTTGGATGTTCCCAAAGTGCTGTATCAAAGCACATCAATAGAAGGCTATGTGGAAGGGAAAAGAGTGGTAGAAAAAGGTGCACAAGCAGCAGGGATGACCACAGCCTGGAGAGGATTGTCAGGAAAAGGCCATTCAAAAGTGTTGGGGACTTTCACAAGGAGTGGACTGAGGCTGGAGTTAGTGCATCAAGAGCCACCACACACAGATGGATCCTGGACATGGGCTTCAAATGTCGTATTCCTCTTGTCAAGCCGTTCCTGAACAACAAACAACGTCAGAAGCGTCTTACCTGGGCTACAGAAAAAAAGAACTGGTCTGTTGCCCAGTGGTCCAAAGTCCTCTTTTCTGATGAGAGCAACTTTTGCATCTCATTTGGGAACCAAGGACTCAGAGTCTGGAGGACGAATGGAGAGGCACACAATGCACGATGCTTGAAGTCCAGTGTGAAGTTTCCACAGTCTGTGTTGATTTGGGGAGCCATGTCATCTGCTGGTGTTGGTCCACTGTGCTTCATTAAGTCCAGGGTCAACGCAGCCATCTACCAGGAGATTTTGGAGCACTTCATGCTTCCTTCTGCAGATGAGCTTTATGGGGATGCTGACTTCATTTTCTAGCAGGACGTGGCACCTACCCACACTGCCAAAAGTACCAAAACCTGGTTCAATGACCATGGGATTACTGTGCTTGACTGGCCAGCAAACTCGCCTGACCTGAACCCCATAGAGAATCTATGGGGCATTGCCAAGAGAAAGATGAGGGACATGAGACCGAACAATGCAGCGGAGCTGAAGGCCGCTATTGAAGCATCCTGGTCTTCCGTAACACCTCAGCGGTGCCACAGCTGATAGCATCCATGCCACGCCGCATTGCGGCAGTCATTGCTGCAAAAGGGGCCCAAACCAAGTACTCAGTACATATGCATGCTTATACTTTGCAGAGGTCCGATATTGTTCTATTTCCAATCCTTGTGTTATTGATGTCATATAATATTCTAATTTTCTGAGATTGCGACTTTGGGGTTTTCATAAGCTGTACGCCATAATCATCACAATTATACCAAAGTAAGGCTTGACATATCTCGCTTTGCATGTAATGCGCCTATCTCATATATTGGTTTCACCTTTTGAGTTGCCATACTGACATAAATGAACATTTGCACGATATTCTAATTTTTCGAGTTTCACCTGTAGTCACTTAATCATTTTGCAGATGGAATACTGCATTTCCTCTGCATGGGCTGTCTCTGAAGATCATTCAGAAACTTCAACTGGTACAGCATGCAGCTGCCCATGTAATTGTGGGTGCATCAAAATTTATCCATGTGATACCACTACTTCAACAGCTGCAATGTCTGCCAATTAGCTTTCAGATGCAACTCAAGATGCTAGTTGTCACCTTTAAAACCCTTTGTGGCTTGGACTTGGATATGTATGAGACCATTTTCTCTGGATTAAATCTGTTCATCCAATGAAATCAGGTAATAAGGGCTTTCTGAAGGTCCCTTCTTTGAGGATGCCACTGACCCTGGGGATAAGCCCTCTTGGCGATGACCTCCCTTTTCTTGGAATAGCTTACCCTGGATATCTGGTCCTCCTCCACCATACTGGGCTTCTAAAAGACTGTAAAGACCTGGATCTTTGGGAAGGTATTTGGGAATGTGGAGATTTTGCCTAACACCATGGGATGGCATTTCACCTGCTGTTTTGGGGGGTGTTTATACATTTGATTTTTTTTTTTTTTAACATTTGTTGTGGTGGTTTGTAAACTTTTACAGCCTATGGGAATTTAGCAGCACAGAAGCCTCAGTCAGTCAGTCAGTCAGTCAGTCAGTCAGTCAGTCAGTCAATAAATATTAATAGGCTTGTAGCTTTGACCTCTCACTTAGTATTCTATATGCCCCCAAGACTGAAAAGACTGCCCACTGATGGCCTAGAACAGCAGCACACTAAAAATGTTTACCTTTTTCTTTAATTTAATTACTATGCCTAGAGCCAAATACTACGTTTACTAATTGGAATGCTCCCATTACTTCTAAGTATTAATGGAAATGGGGGAAGAGGGGAAGGAAAAGGACATACACCCACTCCTTGTTTAGCAACTACCTTGGCTGGCAACTATTTGCAAATACGATAGTAATAGAAAATTCATTTTCTGACCAATGTGTGCATTTATGACCAAATTTCATGCACCTGACAATGGACGCCAGAGTGAGAGTAATGCTGGCACAGCTGTATGAGAGAACTTTATCTGAATGAGAATGCAGCAACCAGTGATCTTCACGTCTCTGTCACTTAATGACCATTTTGCTTAACGACCTGGTCACTGGAAAGGAATTTGGTCGCTAAATGAGGAGTGAGTGTATAACAGAACTGTAGCACTGAATGCCTAGACTAAGTGCTTACTTGTCTACAGGTCTTCACACTTATGGAGTGAAAATATAAATGTGAAACACAAGCAAGTCAGCAGGTTTAACCTCAAAGGATTCCAGAAAGAGACTAAATTCCTTTCACATGCTGACAAAAGGAAGCCATCCCACCATACATTCAAAATAGCACTACATATAAAGGTTTTCTGCACAAAATATCTGGATCAACACACAGATCAGAAGAGACTTCCATCTCAAAGGAAAATTCTAAGACAGGTAAATTACCCCTCGTACTATATCCCCTTTTGCTTGTAAAAGTAGCTAGAGATTAAATGAAGGGGGGTGGGGGGGAGATGGCAATAAAAGCTAGATGCAATGCGTTTATGAATAAGGCAAGAAAATGAGCTACTGAAGAGATTGTAATAGGGACACTTACACAGTGGCTCTCCCAAGGGAGGTTCTGATGGACCTACGTTCTTAAACCATCTAGACAGAATAGCAGGTTGGGAAGAAGGGAGCCACACACAATCCACCAGATGACAATGCTACTCAGAGCAGAGGCCAGTATAGCTAGGAGACATCTAAAAAGGAGCGAGGGTGGGGAGGAAGAGATGAACATGAAGTCAAAGGGGGTGGGAAAATCAAGAATTTTGCAGATGAGTGGTACATTTCAGCCAGTTGCAATTTTAAAAGAAAATAAACGTCTATTAATTTTCAGTACAGAAAATGTTTTCCGCTCACTGAGCAAAGGCCAACTGTTTTTAAGGAGCACCTTTGCAATGATTCTGCAACTGACTTTCACCTTAAAGTATGAATTAATCCTAGACTGGTTCAAGTACTATTTAAAGAAAATGCACAAGAACAACCTTGTTTGCAAAATGGCGTACCAATATTACATACATTCTGTGGGTGGATTAACAGATTAAATCTGTTTTACATATATTAGGATGTACTCACAAAATGTAGCACTGAGGAAACTGTTGTTTTTCAACATTCAAATGTTTATGTTAAAAGCATGGCATTTTTAACCAATTATGCTTTTTTTTCTAACCCCAATAAAAACAAACTTACCATACACATTTAAAGATATAGCACAACCCATCACCAGGGCTTATACTGGCAACAGCTTCCTAAACAAAGATCCCTAGAAAGAAGGTTGTTCTGACTAAAATGATGAGTCTGACCTTTCATCTAGGAGTCTTTTTCAATACTACTGACATTGATAATGAAATACAAAAAAGCTTTGAGATGTTGGTGTAATATCCAGTTTAAAGAAGCATTTGAGAAAGGTCATGAGTACCTTTTAGTGAAGGACAAAAGAATCTGGTGATAACAAAATGAGATAATGAGAAGGCTTGTAAGTGATTCAATCACAAGAAATTAGAATGAGCTTTTTTAAGTAACATGGAACATAACCAAATCAAATTCCAAAAAAGGTGTTTGTATTTACAAAATCAAAATAAAATTAACTTACGTTAGTGGAACTGAATATGCTTTTGCCTGCCTTTTACTTTTAAGGGCACGGAGCTTGTCCCCTTGTGTTACTGTGTGTGTTTCTTCTTCATCACTGTACTGTAAATAAATGGTAAGCCATTGAAATTATTTATAACAAATCTTCCAAGTCTTACTATTGAAGAATCATATTTAGCACAGTACCTGATAGGGATGGATTGTTTTACCCCAGTGATAACAGTTCTTTCAAGTGTTCTGAGCATTTTATTTTAATTTTTGTTAATGCAACTGTCAAATCAGTAAGACAAAAGGTAAACCTGAGCAGCAGAAAAGAGGCATTTCGGCAAAAAATACTATTATGCCTATGCTTCCCTTGCAGAATGTCCTTTCAAACAGGCTCATCTGTTCATTATTCTCTCTACTCTTGGAATGCTTAACAGGAACAGAAATACGGAACAGCATACAAATGAATCCAACCACTCTTGCTTTATTATACCCACATTTAAAAAAAAACAGTCCTAAGATTTCCAACAGCACACCATGCGGATGATTACCGGTTCAGAATCTTTTCTGCTGGCATTCTGATTTTTTGAATCATTAATTGAAATGTCATCTACTCCTGAAACAATTTTTGTAACTGCAAGCTTCTGAGTCTTCTTTAGCTTTGAACGGAAAATATCACCTTCCAGCCAAAGTTCTGACTGTTTCCTATAATAGAGAGAAAATGAGTTAGAAACCAGCTAAATTCAATTTATGACCATATTTATAATTCAAATCAAGTCATTTCAGTATGGGACATTAATAGTTGCGCAGGCACTGATACAACATCAGTTCTACTTCTAGCACTGTATGCTTCTTAGAAATCATACGATGCCTCTCCTGGGTTGCATACAACTATTTCTATCTTCTATCTGGAGAAGGGCTCTCACTCTAACAGAAGTGTCTGCTAATGGAAAAGGCCATGACTGTCACTCATCCTCCTTCCCCACATAGCTCTTTGTGCCTCTTCCAAAATTTTGAGCTACTGGGACACTATTGCGAGGCAGCCTGGTGAGATGCAGAGAGGCTCAGCAAAAACCACCTCCATCCCTAATCAGCAGAAGCATAGAGCTTGTGGGTAAAAAGACCTACCAGGAAAGACAAAGGCACACCTAATGAAACTCGTAATTTTGAAAACAAATGCTAAATTTTACTTTTATGCATTAATGGAATGGCTTTCAAAGAGAACAGGCTTAGTGAACATAACTGACCATTTGGAATCATACACTAATAGATTTAATTTAGGCTAACATACTGACTAAACTATGATCTTATTATGCATGGTAAATCATAATGCCTTTTCCCTATTGTGCTAAGTTATAAATCATGATGTAGAAATCACAATGACTGGATTCATATAACTTGTTAAGCCACAAATAGACAAACAACATTGTGGGTTAAATATAATGTGTGGACCCAGCATTTTTAACCTAATAAAGTAAAAAACATTCAGTCGCTGAATAGACATGGGCAATTCTGACTAACAGCAGCAACTGCAGGTTGTTTGTAATGCAGTGTCTCATTCCATTCAGATCTTAAAGTGATAAGAATGATCAATGTCCTTAAAAAGCAAGCAACTAGTAACTCTCTACCTGGCTACATGGTTGACACATACAAACACATACAATGATATATATAATATATACAAGTAGTCCTTGTTTAGCGACTGCATTTTTTCAGTGACCATTTGCGTTACAACAGTGATGAAAAAGTAACTTTATGACCAATCCTCACATTTACAACCTTCGCAGGTCTGAAAAGCAAAGGAAAGCTGAGGTAAGATCATAAGCACAGTTGCAGTTTCATGTAGCAACTGCTTCACTTAGTGACCAAGTTGCTGGTCCCAATTGTAGTCGTTAAATGAGGACTACCTGTATGTGGGTACACCAACACCTACCTACTATGTATGTATGCATGAAAATAGGACAACTATTATACATTTGAGTGAAGCTAGGGCCTAGGGTAGCTTTTTTTAAACCTGGCACTTTCCAGATATGATGAACTGTAATTCCTTTCATCAATGGTCAGGCTAGACCACCTATCTGGAAGACACCAGATTAGAGAAGTCTGGCTTGGGTACAGCAAACTATTACTAGATTTAACACTTAATCATCCTGCTATTACATACATGCATACATATTTAAATGTATACATACTCCAACAAGAAGTGTTGCTGAGCTCCAATCACAGAGCCAGGTCTACAAATTCTAATCCAGGCAATAGTTTCAGCAGCAGTCATCCTGTAATGCTTCATAATGTAACAGGCTATAAGTGTACCAGTTCTGCCAAGTCCAGCTGTATAAAAAAACAAGGAAATTTACTTTTATTTGGGTTTTAATAAGGAGGCCTTCAATTAAAAATTTTAAAAATAGGACAACCTCAAAAACTATTGTTCAAAAAGCTAAGGGGGTTGAATTTGCTAATAGGAAAAAATCCTAAAAATCTTTGTTAAGCCAACTCAGGATGACAAAAACAATATGCAACATTTGGGGGGTTTCGAAGTTTTTCATAAGCAGTATCCTGGATCTACTCTATGTTATCACTCATTTATGCTGATAATTTGAGTTGAAAATACTTGGAGCAATCGCATGCAGTCCACTGGAAAATTAGGCTTTTAGTAGCACATATTATTAACATTTCATAGCCTGTCTCAAGCATATTAGATTAGCATGCTTTCATACAGATAATGGCAAAGACAGGGTCATCAGATTTGTCGCAAGAGGCCACAGTAGTTGTAGCCTAAGACAGAATAACCTCTTATATCCTAAGAATGAGAAGAAAGTACCCTCTAGTATAAGTAGTTTCAGCTTTTTGAGTGAAATGACCTAATTTTGATCAAGCCAATTAAAAATACATTCTGAGGCAGTATTCAGGTAACCAGTTCTGATGAATTCCTTAGGGGTTGGTAAGACATGTTGTAAACACAGTTATAAATATAAATTATTCATTATATTTATTATTATTAAATTATGTATTATAATGTATATTTATTAGTATTTATTTATTAAAAATTAATCATTTATTAGTAATGATTAATTAGTTATTAATAAATACTAATAAATATACATTATAATACATAATTCAATGTGTATTTATAAATATAAATATATAAAAGGTTCAACAGGTAAGGCATGTTAAGGACCCTGTCGGCTAGTGAGTTTCGACTGGTGGGGTCTAGGAGGAGAGCCTTTTCTGCCGTTGCCCCCACCCTGTGGAACATCTTGCCCCTTGAGGTGAGACTGGCCTCCACTCTTCACCTTCCGGAATAGCATCAAGACCTGGCTCTGTCAACTGGCACTGGGACCCAATGGGGGCTCACAGTACTGGGGGTGACTGGTGGCTTGAGGACACTCTCTGCCTTTTAGCTTTGTATACTTTTGTAAAGATTTTAATAGCTTTTTTTATCACTTTTTACTTGTAAGCCACCTAAAGTCACTTATACAGTGAGATGGACAGCATATAAATTTGATTAATAAAGTAAATAAACAAACAGACATTAATTTTCCTTTTCCTTTTATTTCTGTAAATGTGTACTAGTATAGCTTTTAACTATATATCTCTTTATTGTTTTAATATGTTGTGAGCTGCCCAGAGTCCCCCATTGGGGGGAGATGGGCGGGGACAAGTTTAATAAATAAAATAAATAAATAAATAAACAAACAATCTGAATTCATCACTTTTATACCTTTGCAATGAACTGCTATAGCACCTTCAGCATTCTCACAAATGTTCAGAAACGCTTTGATGATAGCATCATTAGGTATACTTCCATCAGCAAAGAAGAGATCATAATGGTCAAACCCTGCATCTTTAAATCTTCTAGAATCGTACATCTTTTTATTCAGGCGGATTACAGTGGTAACATTATGTCTTCTGAAGTATGGAAAATAGGCCTCAGGAGCATGATGTGGATACCCTTGAAGGAAAAAAGCACATGCAGAAAATTATGTCAAGTACAACTCACTGGAAAAAGAGCAATCAAATCTATTCAAGGGTATTTTCCCCCCTCAAATATTCATTCTGATAATTAATGATTACATTAAGGGAATCTTCTGCCCTAAATCTTGGGCAGCTGCAGCTACTAGATTGACCAACAGTCTGATTCGGTATATGGTAGTTTCCTATGGCATGTCATAATGTCCTTTGTCATTTAAACATACCATTTTCAATTCTACTTCTTGAGTGAGGTCCGCTGAAGGCAATGATTTTTTTGGGTATTATCCAATTGAAGTCTCCATTTTCTGCCCTCTGTTAAGAAAACAACACAATTTTCACTTCATTTCTGACATATCCTTAGCATTAGATTGTATCTGTTTTGGTGAACAAAGCGAAGGTGACAAGGAATGTTAATGTAAAGGTTTTGTAGTGTTCAAGAATATATACTTCCAATTTCATCTGGGACTATAGACCATGTGCTATCACACATTTGATCTTAGTCAAAAGGCTGAGAAGCCACCTCGTTCTGTCATGAGAGTTTTAAGTGTACCTAAACATATTTTGGTTACTTACTTTCTCCACTCCACTTATTTAGACTAAAAAAAAAATTCAAGAGTTGTAAGTAATGCATGCCAATTTTATGCAAATGTAGTCTCAACAGTAATTGTAAGTAGTTACTACAAAATTGAATGATGCCTACCTCATAATGTTCATATTCATCTACATCAAATGTATTGAAATCAAGGAAGCCATACTGCAACGCCTAAAATCCATAAGAGAATGAATTTAACATGTAGAAACCTGGTAGGGTAGATGATAAACATGTTCTTTCTAAATATTTTATTTACCAATCATCAGTATAGTAACTTCTCTTACTTAAATACTCCTACCAGAAGCCTTCCAGATGAGCTGCGCACCAACTTCTGTATTCTAGCAAGCATGGTAAATTCAAATCCAACACACCCAATCCAAGTTGGAGACTGAACACTTAAAAAGCACCACATAAGAGCTATTACTGCTTAAATGCTATTCAGCTTTACAATGAAGCTTTTATCACAGAAGTTAAATGCAGACAGCAGACACTCTAACTGGACCATGAAAATATTGAGGGTCAGAATGCTTGAATAATATAGAATGGAACTCAGAGGCAGGAAAGGTGACCACAGAAGATTTGAGGGGGTCTTCTTGCATATTCACTCCTGGAACTATCTCAGAATTTGACATCTCCCTGAATTGTCTAATTTCAAAGATAAAATTTCCTCAGGATTTGACATCTCCCTGAATTGTCTAATTTCAAAGATAAAATTTCCTCAGGATTCCAACAGTTGAAATAAAGAATAGTCTTTATATATTACACTAACCTGAAATGTATTTTACTAACCTTATTTACTGCATGGAAACAGTCAAGCAAAGTTAGATGAAAACTGCAGGTACCAAATGCAGCATCCCTGTAAGGAGTATATATATGAGCTCAAATTCAGTTTGCAAGACAAAACAGCTGATGTTTTTCATTTGCCTATACTTCTGTATACTCATTTTCATTACATCAACACTAAGTGGTTTAATAAGGACTGAAAGACCACCAGCTGTTCTCCAATTCTTTAGCATCCACTTATTGCTTTTCTGGAATGTTACACTGAACTATTATGCTAGAGTTGACTTGTAAATAAGGCTGTTAAAATGATAAAATCTGACACATCAAAGAGCAACAGTAGTAAAGCAGTGCACATAATGGGCATAACCTCTATTCAATGGCATTTTTAAGTGCAGACCTTTATTAAGGCTGCTGATCCAAAAAGAAGAAACAAATTCCATTCCACCAAGAGGTGGAAGAGGGAGAGAAGAAAATGGGTACCATCTATCATCTTGAGAAACGGTTCCATCAGACTTTTCCATCATCCAAACCCATTCCATCAGCAGGAGAACAGATTTAATAGCCTTGTAATATTAAGAATTCATATCAGACTATTCCCCTTCTCCTTTTCCCATCCCATCCTTTTACCTGTTGAGTTGTATCTTTTAGAGTATATGTTTGAGAACAGGGAGTCTCTCTTTTTACAGACCTGAGTTCAAGCATTACATAAGGTCACAATGTGTTTGTTTGATATATATTTTAAATTTAACATGAGGTGCTAAGAGGGTTGCCAAATAGTTATCTGTCTTATAGCAATAAGCTAATTTGAAATAATAGCTTACATTTTGCTTATTCATTATGCTAAGCCACGGGTGCAAACTGCAATTAGGGGCACTCTGATTATTTATGGTTCTCTCTCTTGTTCTTAGTTACTTTTGTTCCTTGCCAAGTTCACAGAAGTACCACAAAACACACACACACACAAATTAAGAATTAAATTAACAAGGTATAAATACTTTGCTCATCTGCAAGACTGCATATTTATGGAACAGCTACTCAACTGCAGCATAAGAAATACAGCCACTATAGAAAACCTTAATACAATATATGGAATTCAACTCCCTGAATCCCACGGCTAAAATAGCCATTGCTAAGAGTACTAGGAGTTGAAGTTCACATATCTCAAAATTCCCAAGGTGAACAACACTGATCTACATATTCCAAAGGGTCAGGGGATCAGTGTAAAAAATTTTTGCATACTTTTATTTACCTGAAAGGAAGATAGGACACATTTCCAAATAATAAATGCCTGTACACACTTTCTGGAGATTCCCTCAGGTATATTATCTGTTTCAAGAAAGAAAACAAAGAACGTTCTTATGGGACTTTTAAGGAATTCATGATTAAATTATCTGTATTTCTACCCCCTAAACAAGCAAGACACACAGTTGGAGAATAGAACTGAAAGTGCAACATACTGGCCAGCATGAAGGCAGTAATAAGGTAACTGAAATTGAACAAAAAGTCATACAAATAAGAATACTTTCCAAGCTCCATAAAGTGTCACTGTAGGAAATCTACAACTCAAAATTAGTTACTCATTCTTTTAACATTCACTTCCCAAGCCAGAAACATGCTTCAAAAAACTAGTTATTTCATACATGAACAAGAATGGTTAAATCAAGGTCTGAAGAAGCACAACAACATTCTGGCACTTAAGCAGCCAGATCCAGGGTTGTAATTATCCGGTAACTATTAATGCAATCATTTGGGCACTACTTTATATAAATTGCTTTTACCAGTACCTGAATAGTCAGAGGAAACTGCACCATACTCATACATTATTTTAGCCCAAGAGTGACAAAGAACTCCCACCAGTCATAAAGGATTTGATTTCCATTAATTCTATCTGTATTGTTTACTTAAAAGTACAATAAACAGAAGACTACCAGCAACATATTAAAGACTTTATATTGTACTGTGATTACTTAATCACTCCCCATCAACCCAGGTATTCATATCACCCATTTAACAGTTAACTATTAAAAATAAAATAATAAAATCACAGATACCTACTCTGATTACTAAAAAATTAAAGCAAGAAAAAGACAGCTCAATGATTAGCAATTACTAACAAATTTCAACCCCAATTTTAGGCTAAAAACATTCTAAAAACTAAGTAATACAAATTTTCTTTCTCCCAAAATGTCTGTATTCTCCTAGGAGGTGAAATAAAGGCTAAAATTATAGGTGAAACATAATTCTATGGCTCCAAGTCTTTATTATCCAATTAGCATTCCCAAGACAATATAGCTGTACACAAAGTAATTATCCATTACACAGATTAAAATGGCAGGTCCTGTTTCAAGAACATCCAAATCTTGTTTTGATGAATAGATGCTATGCTCTCATGAACACAACTAGTTATTACCACAAATCTTGAAGGAGAGAGTCACAGGCCATGTTAATTAATATAGTTAATGTAAGAGATCAGCTTCAAGAAAATTTAGTAATTAGAAACTGCACTGAAAAACTATATTGACAATAACTACAAAATGTTAATGTTAGTACTTCAAATACAAGGAATACTCAACCTTAATACTTCAAATACTTAACCTTTACATAAATGTAAAACACTTTGTAGAAACCTGCAAGATCAGCATTCATATAAAATGGGGGTGGGGAATACCTTATAAAATAACATGTACCATCATTTCCAAACACCAAATTTCAAGAGTAATAGTTTCATTTGACCTCCTGGCTAGAAATTTTGAAGACTAGATTGAGACGGTTGCCCTAAGATGAAAAGAAAACATACCTTTCATTCCAACTGTATTCTACAGGTGGTCCTTGCTTAATGACCACTCATTCAGCAACTGTTCAAACTTGCGATGGCGCTGAACGAGTGGTACTTATGATTGGTTCCTGGAAGTTCTGGCCATTGCATTGCCCCTGTGGTCACATGATTGTGATCCGGATGCTCAACAACCAGCCCAGATTTCAGAATGTCGCAGTGTCTCAGGGTCAAGTGATAATGATTTGCAACCTTCCCTGCCGGCTTCCCACAAGCAAAGTCAGTAGGGAAGCTGGCAGGAACTCAGAAGTCACAATCATGTGAGGTCCTCACTTAACAATGGTAACTGGGGACTGCCATTACTAAGTGGCACGGTCATGTGATGTTGCTCTTTATGACCGTATTGCTTGGTGACAGAATTTCTGGTCCCAGTTACTGTGGCTAAGTGAGGACTACCTGTATTTCCTTTACTAGCATGTTGGGCTGCATAATCTGTAGCCCGGAAATGGTGTCCCCACCCCACCCCACCCAAAGCTATTTGAAAACCCTTTTGCCAATTCTGTTAAGTAAATTAAAATGAGTGGTTTTAATGTCAGATGCAGCAGAAGCATAGATGAGGAAGAATTAGTGTGGTGTAGTGGTTAAATTGCTGCACTAGGGGTGGGGAAACAACCTCATCTGGAGAAGCTCACTGGATGACTTTGGGCCAGTCACACTCCTTGGCCTATCCTACCCATGGGGAAAAAAGAGCAGGGAGCACTATGTACATCATTTGAATTCTTGAAAGGAATGCGGTATTTAAATCTAATAAAATATGTTTCTGAGAAAAAAATGTGATGATTTCCAAGATGTTGGTTTTTATAACTACCTTCTTACTCCTCCAAGTAGGTGCACTGCAGCACATTCTACAACACTTATACACAACCTTTAATTTATGGTATAGTGCTTAACACAGCCATTCAGTTCTCTTCACACTTCAGAATGTTGTATTTTTCACAAGAAATAACACAACATGCAAGGTTAGATGAAGTATCCCTTTCACACTGGTCTTTCTACAGCACATAACTCCTATGCTCCACAGCAAATCTGAGTGATCTGTATGCAGGAAGAATGCGAGTACACATATTCATATATTCCAGCTGTAATGGAATTATGACTGCTGTTCCTTTTCCTTCCAGGTGCAAAACAGACAAAGATGCTGCTCAATCCTGCTGTATTCACCATGCTGGATAAATGCAATTAACTTGCAAAATGCAGTCTTATGCTTCCTCTCCCTAGAGACAAGCAAAGCTGTACCAAGCAGTACTACATTCTCCACTTAGGCAAATATAATGGATGCAATTAAGAAAAATTCGTTCCTTGGATTCTACTTTTAGAAGACAGTAAACTACTTTTAAACAGAAGGGAGAATAAAAAACTCTCATCTTGGTTCTGTAAGGAAGATTATAGTTTCTGAGAGGAAGACAGAGGACATTTACTGTTAAGAAAATATGAGAGAATAGTATAGTACATACAGGTAGTCCTTGAGTTACGATTCCAACTGGGACCAGGATTGCTGTTGCTATGTGATGCGGTCAAAAAGTGCGATGTCACATCATCGCAGAGGGTGGGGGAGGCTCTCGGAGGCCTGGCGCAGGCCATGTGTTAGTCAGGAAGGGGGGGGGCGTGCGGGTTGCATACAAGCGTAGCTAGGCCTGGGAAGGAGGGTGCTGGTGGGTACGTACGTGTGTGCAAGTGAAGACCGGGGAAAGAGGGTGTGGGGTGTGTACATGCAAGCACAGGGAGAAAGAGTGCAGGGTGCGCATGTGCGTGCAAAGGGAGGCCAGGAAAGAGGGTGCGAAGTGTGTCCTTGCATTTGTGTGAGTGCAGGGAGGCCGGAGAAAGAAGGTGCAGGGTGTTTGCGCGCGAACGCAGGGAGGCTGGGGAAAGAGGGTGCAGGGTGCATGAAAGTGCCGGGGAAAGAGGCCATGGGGGGTGTGAGTGAAGGGGAGTGGTGGTGTGTGTGAGGGAAGAAAGGCGGGGGTGGGCTTACCTGAGCAACTTGCAACCTTTCCCAACAGCTTCCTCATTGACTTTGCTTGTGGGAAGCCAGTAGGGAAGGTTGCAAATTGCGACCATGTAACTGTGAGACGCTGCAACTGGTTGTAAGTGTGAGCTGGTTGGCAAGTGCCCAAATTTTGTTCACATGACTGTGGGGGCACTGCAACAGCAGGAACTTGGAAGACCAGCCATAAGTCCTTTCGTTCAATGCTGTCATAACTTAGAACAGTCACTGAATGAATGGCCGTAACTTGAGGACTACCAGTAAATTAAGAAAGACATGGATTATAGCTGAAAAACAATTCTTGCATTTCAATAGTTAACTTCTTTGAAACGCTCTATGTTTTTTTTAAAATAGTATTTAATATTCTTTTAAACATTGATTTAATGTAAGCAAAACTAACATTTACTATGAAGAAGATATTTCATCCCAATTTGTACTACACATGATGCTCACAGTCTCCTTCCCAGATACTGATCAGTCCATACTTATTTAATTATAACAATGTTTTAGCAATGGATTCCACTGCTTTAATCACTGACAATCATTAATTGTTATAAAGCTTTTATTTTTTTTCCACAGCTAGGTGTAAGCAATACAAAACTTCAGAACAAGTTTTGCTTTAACAGCACTGGATTAATCTGCAATACAAATCTATATATATTCACAATTCTCACTGAATGATACTAAGAAACAGAATCCTTATTTTCTTCTGACATTTATTTGAAGATTCAGTATAGGCACAATGAGAGCTGGCTGCAATCATGTTAAAAAAATTAAGAACAGGTCGTGGATTTCGTTTTCTCTCCCCCAACCTAGGAGTGAATTCTTCCAGTCAATTACTTTTAATATTGATGGAGATGTAACACTGAATTATTGTGAAGGAAGGATCTTGAACTCAAATGAAGGAAGTAAGCACCCTTAACCAGGTTAACAGTTGGGTAACAGTTTGTCTGCAGCATCCAAAGTAGCTTATTTACAGAATATATGTAAATCTCTGTTACTCATATGCTGGTTGAAAACATGCAATGAAGTTGAATTAAAGTTAAAACAGCTGCCCTGAAGTGTAGGAGAGAGGGAGACCTGTAAAGTTAAGCTCATTTTTAGGAAAAGCAGAAATCAAGACCTGCTGGTCTAAGGACAGTTTAATTCTCCAGCAGTTTACTTTATTTAAAAAGCACCTTTTCATAAGTTTATAAAAAAGAAAAAAAAGAGGCTATCCCTACAAAAGTCACAATCGTAAGCCAGTGAACAAACATTAACTTATCAATTAATGCAAAATTAAAGGCAACAGAAATTTCCTAAACCATGTAAAAGGAAAAAAAAAATCTTTATCTACAGTGGAAAGTAAAACTTGACAATTAATATGCGATAAAGACAAGGTAATATATCATCCCTTGGATAAAATACACACAAGAGTATTGTATGAAATACACAACCAGAGAGAAAGAGAACCTTGTAAGAAGCAAAAGAAAAATGCCAGCAGCCACATAAAATTTGAAAAACACATTTAAAAAAAATAAAGAAATGCCTATGAAAACCTACACACTGAACATGAAACATACTTCTGGCATTACTTTTTATGCATTAACCTAGAAATTAAAACTGATTTTAATGGCATATATTTAATTTCATCTAGTTTCAAACTACTAATGGGAAAGAAATTAAATATTTGAAAGCTACATCAGAGATGATGTTTCTGCTTCAACAGCGCCATCTAAAACAGGGTTATAACTAGAAATGTTGAAACCTAGGAAGGATTTTTAGGAAAAAAAAAAAAAAAAGGGAGCACAAGAGGTGAAGGAAACTGCTTACCCTGAAGGAAGAAGATGAGAAAATAAAGTACACAGAGATGAGTCCTGGAGAAGATCACCTGAATTACAGCAATTCTTGGGGGTAGGACCCAAGAACGGTTGCCCTCCAAACATAATTAGTGCCAAGCCTGAGAAAAAGAAACACTGTTACTAAGTTAATGCAGGGTTGGGAAGGAAGAAGTGAGATGGAGGCAGAAGGCAAAGAAAGAAGAAGAGGACAAGACATACAGAAGCTATTTCTAAATTAAGACACGTAAAGGGAAACAGAAGAAAGGACATTCTCTGTTAATCCTTGTAATATTAGTAGACTGAAAACATCTACTGCAGAAGTTTAGTGTGATAATATGAAGAATTCTAAGTTTCTTCCCACACAGTGCTCCCTTTTAAGACAAAATTGGCATATTAGTGTTCAGTTAAGCAAAATGAAAACCATGGCATCTTATTTCTAATTGCTACTTCTATTCATTTCCTCAAAATTTCCTATATGCCTTTCCAGCAGCACAAGTCCAAGTTTATACATTCTAATTACTTCAGTACCGCTCTGTATATAAGAAATGTCAATGTTACATAGAG
The DNA here is from genome assembly GCA_030867105.1 of Liasis olivaceus. Taxonomy (NCBI): domain Eukaryota; kingdom Metazoa; phylum Chordata; class Lepidosauria; order Squamata; family Pythonidae; genus Liasis; species Liasis olivaceus. Next base: position 200,901,572 of record CM061348.1, read on the forward strand.
ATGAGAAATGTTTAGAAAAGACTCAAAACCAGATTACTAAGAAAATCTACAGGGTCTTAAGGAATTTTGCAATCCCTTTATGTTATTTCAAACACTTTCTTCTGCTGCAGAATTTTACATAGCTAAACATTTTCTGTGTATGAAATTCTTACTGAATGTGGTAGGAAAGTAAAGGACTTGACAGGATTTAACAAAAAATAGGTGTGTCACCAGGAAGACAAGAGACATCCATAAAATAAAAATCCCTGTCATTACAATGTTTTATAACCTTGATGGAGCAGAAAAAGCAAGCAGCACTCTCTTGGTCCTGCATACACATTTTCATAAAGTGTTATGGATAGAGTTATGAAAAAAACAAACTTTAGGCTTCATCTTCTTTCCCCAAGTTTGCATGTGATATTCTAAACTGGGCCCCAAAACCAATTAAACATATAAGAGCCACCGACCTCAAAGCTAAGGATGAGTTTGTACGGAACTGTTTATTTCTAAAATTAAACTTAAAAATATATTTCATAATTGTGATGCACTATAAAACCTGAAAATATTATTTTGACAGTTATATTTTGAGGAACACAATAACAATTAGAAAAAATGCATTTATTGTAATACATTACTGAAAGAATATACTAAATGGATTTTAAACAAAATTACCATACTACCAAAAGATTTATATAAACTCTTGTAAAACCTATTGTAAAAGATATCCAATAATATTAGCTATACTACATTAGGTGCTTGAAAATATTAACATTCAATTGATAGCCACTCGATAAGTTATTAAATTCAATGCTATTGTAACCCAGGTAATTTACACCAGAACTTGCACTGAAAAAATGGTTAAAAGCTCTGTACCAATAGAACAGAGTATGTGTAGCTCAGGGTTGAACTGTGGAATCCTTGGGGTTCTCTGAGCTTGGTTGTTTTCTTGCAAACATTTTGCTATCTGGCTAGGTAACATCTTCAGTGCTAGAAAGGAATGGGGTTTGCTCTCTGTTTATATATAGTGGCTTGCCTCTGCCAGTGTTGGTGTCCCCCGCCCCCCACCGCCCTTGGTAGTTCCTTGATTAGGGTATTGTTTACTGCTAGATTGTATGTCTGGTGATACTCTTGGTGTTAATCTCCACTTATCTGGGTGCTGATTGCTGGTAAGGAGCTGTTCTGGTCGTTTGTTTCCTTTTTATTGTCTCTTTTGAATACTATGTAGATGTTGTTTATCTCTATGTGCCTGTTGATGGCTATCTTGTCTGAATACCAAGCTTCCAGGAAGTCCCTCACATTTTTGGATTTAGCTTGGTCTAAGATGTTGACTGTTTCCCAGGTGAAACTATGGTTATGTCTGTCCATGTGTTGTGAAATTAAGGAGTTTTCATCGTGTCTTCTGGATGCGCTCTGCTAGCCTTCTGCCTGTCTGTCCTACATAGTGGTTAACATAACTCTTCATATTTAATATTCCTTGCAATCTTACTAAAGGTTTTCAAACATCTAACCTCTACAAACATCTAATACAACTTCAAACACAGACTAGAATTGCAAGGCTATTAACAACCATCACAAGTTCTTTGAAGAAGAGATTTAGCATTGAGCAATATGATTATTTCTGTCTTAAATACCATTACTTCTATCCTTAAGGGCAACAGCCACAGAGCACCAGAATTCAAAAATAAAATATAATGCAGACTATTCATTCTTATCCTGTATAATCTGCCCAAAGCATTTGGGTTTTCATCTTGAAAAGACCAGATCAATTGATTGATCTCTCTCTTTCTCTCTTACACACACGCAGACTGGAGAAAATAAATTTGTAAAAACATTTTTTTAAAGAAGAGGAAATTCCTGTTTGGAAAGGCATTATATATCAAGATAATGTTGATATGAGTAAGAAAAATCACAAGATTTTAATTACATCCTCAATCAGCTAAATAAACATGCAGATATTTTATATGAATAAAACCACTGGTTTGAAGAAAACTGTATTTTGTTTTAAGATGTTACACATATGTGTAACATATTACACCTTATAATACATATATTACTTATCCTAGTAAAAGTATTTTATTGTGTGCACAAAAGTGAGAAAACCTCTAAGAAAACTGCAGTTCAAGTTTTCATGTTACATAAAATGTACTATCCAATTAATTTATATCAACATTTTAGTTGACTAAACTATTTTAAAACAATCTTTTTGGATTAACTAATCCAGCCAACTAAATATTTAAATTTTTTTTAGAGTATCAATTCTGAGAAATCTATAGTACATTTGGAATTGCAATGAAAACAGATGAGGCTGTACTTCTGTTAAAATAAAGATGATTTTATCCACATTCTTCTGCTATAATAACAGAGTGATAAATCGGCTTTGACAATGTTAGATGTTATAAATTAGAGATGGACAAGCAATGGCGCAATGGCTGCGTGCAGCTCTCATTAACAAAGCCCCAGAGCATTCCCAGTTCACATAAAAACACTATTTTATGATTGCATGATTTCTTCTATTTAAATCTTACAATTCACCCCAAATCAGCCAAAACTAGCCTCTTGGGTGATATTATAATGTCATAGATCAAGTCATTGAGGCCCAAAAATAATTAATAAAAAAAGGATTCCGCCCTCCTCAGTTGCTAGCAACAACGGAATTGGACTAGAAGAATGTCTGTGTACTGCAGGACAATTAAATAAGCAAGTGTGAATAGTGTGATTCTCTGAATAAAAACTCTGCGCTACACTGCACAATAATAACATTCTAGATTGAGTTGAACAATGCTGCATCCACCATATGGCTCTCGGGAGCAGTCTTCAAAGCCATGGCACCTATCTCCCTTCATGGATAAGAGAAAATAATTATGATCGCTACTGTCCTTGATCTTACTTTAAGAATGGCTTAAAAATGGTTTTTGTGTGTTATTAACAAATGCACGGATACCACAAGAACAATTTTATGAAAAATATTAAAATCACAATTCAAAATGCCATTAATATAATTGGTTCACTGAATAGTGAGGACTTTCATAAGGGCTATTATTTTTGGATAATCAGATCAGAATCAGTGGAGCACGCCACTTACTCTTCATAAAATGAGTGTGCCTTAACATGTATCCTATGCAGGTAGCATGAAAAAAGATCATGATGAAGCAAACGTCTTCATTGTCAAGAGCCCACTCACTTTCCCATCCTGCCCTCACTGGTCGATCCCTGCAGTTACATGAATGAAATCACTTTTTACACAAAAATTATAACTACACCCTCTCCTCATTTAGCATTTCACTTAACTTTGTCGTTAAGTGAAATGGTTGCTAAGTGAACATGTGACTGAGAGAGAGAAAGAGAGAGAGATGCTGCAAAGATCACTGGTTGCTGCTGTCTCATTCCAATAAAGTTCTCTTGTACAGGGTCCTGTGCTTGATCCATTCCCCGCTCCCCCTTTTTTTTGCCTCCTTGCAGGGCGGAGAGATTGCTTAAACAAGCTATCTCTCCCCGAGCTGCTTTTCTCTGCAGTACAACATTTCTCTAAAAAGTGCTAACTGCAAGTGGACAAGCTCAGCTCTGTGACCTTAATTAGTTGATTACAACCCTCATGCTGCTGCCTGAAACTGACCAGACCTTAATCACTTTCACACTGAAGACTTTTGTTGTCAGCAGCAGAAAATTTGGTTGTAAATGTCTGCATAGATCAGAAAATGAATTATTACCATTTATTACTACTGTATTTGTGGATGGTTGCTAACTGAGGTAGTTGCTAAATGAGGAGTGGCTGTAATTAATAAAGATAGAAATTAAAATAAGGCTGCAATCCCAAACTTGCGTACTTCAAGGCTATCAAAATCAGTGTGAGTAACTTCACAGAAACTACATTTAAGAGTGCTGATACAAAATATGCCATTGTTTCTTTTTTTAAACAGTGAATGTCATGGGATAGTGGCCATGAAACCAAACTGGGATTGCTTTCTCCCACTCTTTATAGCCCCTGATATGCTCACTAGCACCAGACTTATCTCCCCCCCTCCCGGTTTGGGGATACGTTTCTAACCCCCCCCCCTTTCTTTCAAACAAGCATTTTGCTCTCCCCCACTTTACTGCCACTCAGATTGAGTCAACTCTGTGTCTGCCATTTCAAAATCTTCTGTTTTTCAATTTTGTTTTATTTAAATAATTTCTGTAACTTTGAAAATCTAGAGAATGTATACAGAAGCCTTTTGATGAAAGAAAATGAACATAGGAGTATAACTCTTTGACCTTTCAAACACAAAAGAATATGTTTCTACTTATACACTGCATATAAAAGCAGATAAGCTGCAACCTATTTCCAACTCTAACGCTGAATAAAAGTCAAGTTTGTGAGCCTTGCCAATTTAGATGTTAAAATACTTACTGTGTAAGACCCTATGAGGAAAGCTGCATTGGCTTGCTTTTTCTGATCCAAACCACAATAATGAACAATCTTCTTCCTTAACATGGTAAAGGACTGCATCAAGAAATGAACAAAGTTATAATTGGACTCCTTGGATTTTAAATGTATTAATTAATGAACTTAAATAGTCCAAATACATCAGATAACATGCAGAGATACTGCATTTAAGAAGTAACACAGTGGTAGTTCCATGACAACATCTACTATAAAAAAAGAACATGGCATTTGGACTCTTATACATAACAAAGAGATAACAAGAGAAAAATTAACATTAGAATTAATATTTTAAGACAGTGTTTCTTAAAGTGTGGTCTGAGGCCCCCTAGAAGCCCCCCCAGACCCTCTCAGAGGTCCGCAAAATCAAAATTATTTGCCAGATAGTAAAGATATTTGCAAACATTTTAAACAATGTAACTCTTCTCATTATTATTTATTTGTTTAAAACAATAGCATTTTTCCATGAAAAATATTTTATTTATGTTAATATCTAATGGATTTAATATTGTTGTTTTTACATGATTCAATAAATAAACATTTTACAAATACATCAATTTTAATTATTAATGCAGTAAACATCAATAAATACAACCGATACAAACAAAAGCTCTTTTGGGGTCATCCATAATTTTTAAAAGTGGGAAGGGGTCCTGAGAGCAAAAAGTTTAAGAAGCACCGTTTTAAGCTAATACCTAGTTTAATGAAATAATTTAGAAGGTTCCAACATGCTTGACTGATTGGCTCATTCAATATTTTTGATCAATTCAATTACAGAATGAAGTTATTATAGAATAATGTTTCTCAGCTCTGCTGGTTTAAAAAGTCCAACTAATTTACACAGTGGTTTAAGATTCTTTTCCTGCCTGTGAGAAATCATTATTCATTTACAGCAGAAAGGGTGCAGATACATAACAACATAACCTAGAACATATAGTGTCCATATCCCTGAAGACATGTATCTACAAAACGTCCAGCTCTTAAGGGCACTAAATCACTGAAAGCATAATTACCATGAAACGGAGTTTTGCAGAGTAATTTGAATAATAGAATTCAAGAATTAGGCCGCCACATAATATTTTAAATTCCAGACTGACAACTCATCATCTGCAAAGTGTTTAATCTCAAGAGTATAACTATGTGTTGAGTAAGATTTTGATTTTCATATTTCAATAGAATTTCAAAAGCTGAATACTTTATTACACAGACATCTGCCAAATAGGCTTTTATATTTTCTTTAATATTAGACAGATTAATACTAAGTAATTGGAAGCTGCATGAAACATCTGGAAAATCATTTGAATTGTGTTTTGTTGATACTACTGCATTTTAGAAGTTCCAATGGTTTTCACAATGCCACATATCATGATAGTGTCAATTATTACTGACACTACTGGATACTGCTTTTATACTTGCCTGAAAATAACTGGCTAGTTACCATATAGCTCAGTCAGCTGTTACATGTGATTACTTACAGTGAAAAAAAAAGAGATAAATCACAAGCTATTTATTTGTATCATGACACATTTGATAAAAACAAGCACAGTAACTAAAAATTATTTCACTTTCAAAGAAATCATGAAAACTAAGCAGATATCGTTGCTGCTATTTATTCATACATTAAAGCACATCCCCAAAGAATATTGGGATTGTATTTTCAGTATTAGGCTTTATATAATAAGTTGACTAAAGTGTGACAGTACTACCATTTTCAGGAACATGAAGAACCATGAATATGGATAAGCTGTTAAAAAAATACACATTAAAGAAATGTGCTTCTGTAACTAAAGGCCAGACATTGTTAAGTAACCAGTATAATGCAAGGGAGGGTACATCAATCCCATAGTTTCTTAAATTTCTTCTGCTCCTGATATTACTAGGACTAAGTTTTGTATGTTTGTGTTTCTACCTTTAATCATTAGCCACATTATGCATTCCCAATTATGTATACTCTGAAATAAAAAAAGTAAAACTTATCACAGTTATTTTCCCACCCTCCTGGCAAACACATTCTCCTTCACTAGGGTAACAACATGAGTAGCAAAATAAATCTTAAGAGTTTATTACTTCATCTGGGAGGTGGGTATGAAATAATTAAAAAGTGCATACTGGACAAACAGAAAAGAATGTTCACTCCTTCTAACATTTTATAAAGAAACTCAGAATGACCGAACTATTAGATTTTACCTTTAATTTTTTATTTAGCTTGCAACAGTATCTGTAAATCATTGCCAGATTGAGTGGGCCAAAATCTGCATAGAAGCTTGGAAAAAGGGGAGGGGGAAGGAGAAGAGAAGGACAGGGAAGGAAAAAAAAAAAGACCTTATTGAAACGTCTGTTCAAAAAACCACATTCTCTCCACATGCTCCCACTGCACTGCTTAAATTACAATAAGCAGGCATTATGACTGGCATCGCATTTTCCCCCCAATCTCTTTCTAGATAACCGTTGAAACACGCTGTAACTATTGGTGGGAAAAAAATCATGCGAGCCTTACATACTTTGTCAAATAGGTCTGTAGTGCCTCCTAGATTATAAAGTCAATAAACAGTGAAACCATTTTAGAACTTGTAATACAATATTTTGTAGACACATCTTAGATTAAAAGGTAAAGTAAAGGTGACTAATTTGATAATATACACATAATGTGCTGCAAATAGATTAGACAATTAAGGGTACATATAAGGCTAAAGTACCAACTCACAAAGAGAGCTGATTGATTCAACTCTGCATGATTCATTGATCTGACCTTGCTTCTCTCTATAAGCCAATACTCTTGGGGTTCTAACTGACCCAGTTCTTCACTGGATGTAACTGAAGAAGAGCCAACAGATGCGGAGACAGAATCAGACTGCTCATCATGGCTAAATTGGACATTGCCTGTTGTATCTTGAAATACATCTCTACTCTGAACTAACTTTTTAACCAATATTTATGTATTAATTCATTCATAATATTTATAACCTACCCACCATTCAGAGGATCTTATGGCAGTTTACACTGACAGAGAGGCACCATAAGGACAACCAATGTGATTGGACTATGGTTGCTAAATGTGAGATTATAAAGCCAGGTTATCATTTGCACCATCTTGATCTCCAGGAGAATACAAAGAAACATATCTATGACTCATGCAGAAACAGAGGACACATATCCTGATTGATGATTTTATGGATGAACAGATGCTTAAATGTAGGTGCTCTCTTCAGAATTCCAATCAACACATCCATATAAAATAGTTGGGAACAAAGCCAGTCCAAATATGAAATGCCTAAGTTAGAATGACTTTATAGTTTTGCTTCCCATTCATGATGGATACATCTTCTGTAAATAATGCGCAAGGAATAACATGAAAATTCTTAGTCAACTAGTGCTATCTAGGGGAAAACAGCTAAGATTATTATTTCACAGCCAAGAAATCTCTAAATCTAGGGCAGCATTTCCCAATTTTTTCCTTCAGATCTGTTGGGTTTAACTCCCAGAACTTCCAAAATAATTGGATGGAACTAGAATAGGGAAGACTGCCCTAGAGGAAGACAAATCAGCATCTAAACATTTGAGGAACATAGACAGCAATTTCTTTTAAGCTCTGGCAGCCAAAGACCCAAACAACTTGAAAACTAAACAACCATTTCCCCTTAGCAGAGTGAAATGTTATGAGAAAACCTTTTAGACAGGTGCATAAAATTGACACCTACATACCAATTCCCCTGGACTGCAAGCTTATTCTAATATAATTCAACTGATTCATATCATTAAAATGAATTGAAGTCTCTAGCTTTAACCCAGTAATATATTTCAACCATCTCAAGGTAAATACGAAATTGTTGCTCAAAATAACTCTCCCTAATGCTATGGTGAGATACCATGGAAAGATGATAGGAAATATTTTTGAGTCTATCCATCATAAATAGCACTGCAACTCCATTTTCATTTGCAATAATTGCAGTAAAGAAGGCTATAGGTTCCCATATTTAGTGCTTTGGATTAATATTTGTAACTTCTGGAGGATTCTCCGCAGGCCTTTAATGAGAATGCTGCATACCAGTGACGGCAAACCTGGTATACAGCATTTTAGGTGACCCGACAACTATTCTCCCTGCTTGAGTGACCAAAGGAACTGAGTTTGTTTTTACTTGTATTTCATTTTTGTAATTATTTGACGTTTCTTTATATAATACATAGCACCACACATGATTGGACTGTATTTTTTCAAATAAATGAATATGTAAAGAATTATTTCACTTTTGTTCAGGGGGGTGACACACCAGCAGAATCTAGTTAGGCATTTTCCAAATTTTGGACATGCCAAGCTCAAAAGGTTCGCCATCACTGCTATATACCAACATATCTCCTTCTCTTTATTTCAACTGCTTTTCATACAATGATGCACTGTCCAAGCCACTTTTCCCTACTTGGGACTCTCTAGATGAACTGGATATCCACTGCCATTATTGTTAACCTCTCACTGGAGCTAAGCATTCTAGAACATCTTGTAGGCCACAAGTTTCCCAGTGTAAATTCATGAAATATAGATCTTTCAAGTATTTTTAGCTACAATAATTAATCAATGAAGCATGCTTAGCCTCCATACTAGAAAATGCACTGCCCAACTGACCTTTTTGGGCTTGGAAACAAAGAAGGAATGGACCTGATTAATACTTGGATGGGATAAAATTGAGGTATTACATTAAGTTGTAAGCTAGACTGGGAAGTCAAAAAACATCCTGGAAGAATGCAGTGGCAAATTATTTCCATTTTGCTGTCAAGAAAACTACACGGAAATGTCTATGAAGTCACCAGAAGTAAGAGCTCAACTCAATGGAGACTCTGAGGACAGGGACATTTATCTTTATTTTTCAATTCAACATGAATCATGTTTCTTCAACATGAATTATGCTTCAGATCAGTTAAATGTAATAATGCAAAATATAAAACATCAAGATATTTATACAGTTAAAGAAATAAATATATCAATTTGCTTCCAAGTTTAAACTTCAGAAAAAGATCTTAACATTCTTAAACTCCTGGGAATTTGTTTAAATTTTTGCCTGGTATCTCTAGGAAGAACATCATAAAGTTAAAGACCCCCAACTTAAAATGCTCTTTCCCACTTCCAGCATTCCATTTTTTGGTTCTTGGAAAACAGTGATGGATATAGATGCTAGATTCTTGCAGTAATATAATGACTTCTGTTTCAAATAAACTTCCTCTACCTCCATATAATTTTCATTTATAAAAATGATATACATACTACAAAAGTTTTAAACAAGCTTCAACCAATCTCATAATAAAAATCAAATAGTGTTCACAAAACAGAGGCTGTGCATTCTCAGTAGCAGTAAGGCAAAGGAAACAAATCACTATTTACTGTGTTCCTTTTATTTAGTCCCAATGAAATGAAGCAAAAATACATTTCCTTATATTAACATCTTATCTTCTTCCTTCCCTTTTCACTGCCACTAATTTTAGCTGCTAATCGTTCCAACTGTATTTTACAAAATTACTTATTCTGAACTACATGATGCACTTTGGCACTTCAAGACACTCCCTAGGTTCCTGCCAAGTCCTTCTGACATTTGCTTTTTAATTTAAAAAATTAGGAAAGGAAATAAATATGTGGGGCAACTGAATACTTTACTTTTCAGACAGTTCAGTCAGCTTAAAGCTATCTTTGTAATAAGTAAGCACAATACTATATTTTGGGAGAGCAAGTATTCTCAGACTGTATTCCTATTTCATCACCTCATTTTTGCAACCAGGCAATCCCTCTATGTAGAGCCAGTCTGGTGTAGTGGTTAAGGTATCAAGCTACAAACCAGGAGACCTTACGTTCTAGCCCCATTTTAGGCATGAACCAGTTGGGTGACCTTGGGCCAGTCCGTCTCTCTCAGCCTAGGACGCAGATAATGGCAAACCACTTCTGAAATCTTGCCAAGAAAACTGCAGGGATTTGTCCAGGCAGTCGCCAGGAGTGAACACTGACTTGATGGCACACACACACAAAAAACCCTCTAGACAGACTATTTTAATGATGTTCACAGCACTCCAGATATTTTGAGAAACCTGAAAATCTCCTACTTTAGTACATTTTAGTAGTTTTTTAAATAAGCATTTCCTATCATGGTACTAGAAAGTAGGACTCTAGGAAGATTCAGTTCAAAGCAGACTTGACTGAATTTTCAATCTGAATAAATTATCTGTTGAAAGCAACAAATCAATCAAGCTTTTTGTTTCAGTTTCAATTACTGAACTGATTCAACCTATTTAAATAGACTGAGATATGTACCATGGCCACCCAATGAAGCTGAATGCTGGGAAATTCAGGACAAAAAAATAGGAAGTAATTTCCTGTGTAGAGAGCCAGTTTGGTATAGGCTTAAAGGCATCAGGCTAGAAACCACAGCCGGGTAACTTTGGGGCAGTAATGGGAAGAAGGCAATAGCAAAAAAGTTCTGAAAACGTTACCAAGAAAATTGCATGGATTTGTCTGAGCTATCATCAGGAGTCCAGATTGACATGAAGGCAAATATATAAAATTTACACATACCGACATGTAAGGTATAGAGAAATCATGCCATGATTCCTTGTCACAAGTAGTGGTGGCCAACAATTTAGACTACATGAGTCAAACTTATGGAGAATAAGGCTATGAGTTGCTAGACACGATATATATACTGCTTCTAGGATCAAAGGTGTCTGACAGGCCCCAGCTGGCCAATGACAGAAGACTAGATATCTATTATATTTATGAGAAAGTTTCTCAATGTATTCTTTAAATATGCTGTTGCTCGTATTTATTTCCGTCTTACAGAACAAGGGAAGAATATTATACTTACTTTTCATACACAAATTCATCATCTATGCAGAAATAGTGTGTACTTGTACTACTGCTTTTTGGTTTATGGAACAGAATGGCAAAATAAAGACGATCTGAAATTGAAACAAACAAAAACACCGAACTAGTATTTATAATGAACACAAAGACAATTGTAGAAAATGTGCTGATAGATTTATGTAATTTTTTTAGCCAAGTTACAACTGCAAAAATAAAAACCTCCATTCAAAATCTGAGGCTATTTTCAAGAGATTGGCAATATAAGCATTAATAACTATTCAATATGGTGTAGAGGATGAATTGCTAAATTTGGATATGAGAAATTCATATTCATACCCTGAGTTGTCAAAGACAAGTCTAAACTACCGCACTGAAAGTACAATCCTTTTCTTTGCCACATTAAGATAATTATTAAAGAGCCATTCACACATGTGAATCATGTGAAGGAACATTACAGGTTAATACAGTACAGCTGTATTTATGGCCTATCGCTGAAATTACTGGCATCACTTCCTAATACATAAGTTAGAAATGGAGTTATGCAATATATATCTCATCACAGTGTTTTCTAATCTTGGCAATTTCCTTGTTTGGGGACTTTTAAGTTCCAAAACATGAAGAAAGCCCACTGCTGGTAGGTACTACATGTATAGACTTACTCTTGCAGATATATTCATGTTATTCATGGACACTAAATATGAGGTGAATAACTTAACATGGTCTCTAAGCAGAGTTGCAGAAGGGGCACAGTCCTGTTCTTCCCATGACTAATTTTTATGCAACATACACAGTCAGAGATCTTAAATTACTATCTGTGACAGTTGTTAGATTTCTTAAACAAAGCAAAAAATCAGTTAAAAGGCTGGTGGGAAATATAGATAAAAGTAGTGGCTAGGACATAATTCATCTCTAATTGGTTGGTAAAGCTCTGAAATTAAACTGGGGAAAGAACATAGTTATTTTCACAACTCTCTTTTGAAAGCAAAGAAGCTTTTGTACATTGCACAAAAGTCAAAACTGTGAACGATGCTAACGTAATTCTTTCTGAATAAAAAAGTTCAAGGGACTGCTACATGATTTGTTACGTTTGTAAAACAACTAGCCCAATACTATACTAATAACACTTGAGATGTCCTATTATGTCCCAATGAATTTATTTCCATGTAAATATGCTTATGCCACAACTGTTCAGTACAATCACAAGACTGTTGAAAAAAACTTCAGCCTACATATCTTACCACAAAATGTGGAAGTCCTAATGAATGCAAGTGTTTGTTGCCCACACTTTAATTAAAATGGTAAAAATTTGTGTATGTGTAGGCAAAGAGGCGAGTAGACACACCACCAATTACTGGAAGTCTGCAATTTGGGGAGTTTTGTGGAAGAGACTAAAAACTTTACAGACACAATCATTTCCACTTACTCCTAAAATTTAAATGGCTTACAGATTAGGTTTCGAGAAAGAAAGAGAGGCAGAAAAATTCTTTGTTATGCAGCATACCTGCTGTACCGCTGTTTTGTTTTAAACCACTTACCGATGTATCACATATCAAGAAAAGGCCTGAAAACCCCCACCCAATGAACTAATTGGCTTCTCTCCCCACTTGCAAAAAACTGCTGCCTGTTCCGTCGAAATTTTAAACGCACAACACGGGGACACCATTCCCCTTCCCGCATTTTTTTTAAAAGCTTCGCTGTTTCCTTACCTTTAACCAACTCCACGCAGAAGGGCAAGCGCTTGGCGGCGTTCATCCCTGTTTATCAACATTTAACCTAGAAACCAGGGACTGGGCGAGGAGCACGGAGCTGCTGGAAATGGCTGCTGCGGAGGTCGCTCCCGACTTTTAGAGCCGCGGACAGAAACTCCTAAGGCTCTCCCCTTCCTCGGAGTTACTAACCGCAGCGTCCCTATTCTATTTCCCAAGGGGGAAAAGGAGCGTTTCCCGCGCCAAGGCGAACACCAGAACCAGGGGCGCTCCGAAAAAGGCGCCACAATTCTCGTCCATTAGCCCTTTCCCTCTGCTTTACCGCGGCTCCCTCCTTCAGCAGGCAGTCTCGAGGGTGCCGCCAGCCCTTCCCGCGCGCTTTCTTGAGCCCCCCACGCCAGCCCCTTCTTGAGCCCAAGGAGTAATTTCCAAACGCCGGACCGCCGTGCCTGCCTGCAAGGGGCCTCAAGAAGAGCGCGCGGCAGGCGCCCCAACTCGCTTTTCTGAACGCGACGCCAGCTCCTCTGTTTCTGGGCCAAAGGACGCTTTGACTACAGTTTTCCAACAATCATTAACGCGTCCCCTTCCTTCAGTCAAAGGCGGCTCTCGAAGACTTCCGAGCAGCAGCCATTAGCTGGCAAAGCAAGCAGAGCCCCTCCTTGCCAGCCACTCGCCACTGCTGCCCTTCTCATTGTAAGGAACCGCTCTTGCCCAGTCCAGGAGCCTCCCTGAAACCTCGGCCTAGCCTAGCTGCTGGTGGGAGGAATGGAAGATTTTGATCACCGCCTGGCAGGCTGGCCTCTGTTCTTTCCTGGCTGCCTGCTGTGTTTCTCTTGCCATTCTGGCAAAACACCATTCCCACTCGACCGCAATCGCGCTTGGCAACACCACACCGACCCTGTCGCCGCCAACATCGCATGCGGAACCAGGCCGAATTGTAAAGGCGCTTGAAAAATGGTCACAGGGCACATCTTAACTCTCACTGCGTCCAAGTGCTGCCTGCCCACGAACCACAAGCACTTTCTGCATTTTTGGTTGGCCATACTACGCCCAGCTAATCTCAATAGTTGAACAAGCACTGGTAACATGTGATACAGGTTGCTATTTGATCATCCTATATGAAAAGTGCTAGGTATTTGATTAAAAATTACTTATTTTTCATGGGCTTTTAAAGGGGAAGGGAAAAGAGCAATGCTAAATTTGTTTAGAACTCTCTGCAAAATCAAACAGGGATTTATTTTTTTGTGTGTTTAAGGTTACAACCTGAGCTAGACCTGTCACTAAGCCAACATTGGGCAGGCTCAGGCCCTATCTGCAGAATAGGGTCAGTAATCCTGATCTTGCAGAACCTGTACAATTCTTGTAATGATAACATGAAGGGCTTTACACTGTTCATAACAATACCTGAATACAAAGTAACTTTTGGGTATCTTGTATGCAAAACAGCAGTGCAAATGTCATAGTTATATAGGATAGTTCATTCATATCACAGATGCAATCACAGATGTGTTGCAATAACATGTCAGATGTGTCCATGGAATAAATCTAATGTTTTATTTTCTAGTTACAACAATGCTCACAGGTAGACAACTTTCCCAATACCAGTATTAATACGTTATGAAACTCTCATCCCTAGCAGTCTCCATGAACTCTGAATGTAAAAAGAATTTGCACACACAAGAGTTTCTACGACTGTAATGGAAAGTATAATACAATGATCAGTTTATCATAAGTAAAGGTAACGGACTTATAGTGTATGTTGTTATGCTTTCCAGTCATAACTGCAGCTTTAACATTTAATTCAGTAATTCAGAGAGATGAGGGATCTATAGAGAAATGCACTGAAGTTTGATATGGTCATCTTAAGGTGGAACAAAGCATTCAGAATCCCCCTTTACTACAGTGTAAAGACTAACGTATTTATTACAGCATTAACTTTTATAGAATGGAATTCACATCACCTAATGCATTCTGTATTTCAAGTATGTATAGATCTAACCCAAAAATGTCAGAGGGAAATGGAAATGTACTTACAGTAATAATGATCAATTACCTGATCATTCAGAAAACAGTTGTTGGATAATATAAAGTAAGTCTCCTTGCTTTGTTTACATAGTAGTTAATTTTGTGTTGAAAAATCAGTTTCAATGGACTATAAATATTAAGAGATTTGGCCTGCAATACTACAGATAACCACTAGAGGGCAGCCAAGTGTTAGCTTTTTTAATTTGTTTGGTGCCATCTAGTGGTCATCTGTTTTTGTGCAGCCCAGATCTAGTGACCATAATTATTAGATTCCACAAAAACTTTTGCAAAGGATGGAAATGTTTTCATTCATTTTATGGAGTGGTAGGAGAAGCAAACGGTGTGTGGTCCCAGTTCCCCAAAATAAAACTGTTTAAAATAATGTCTTTAACATTCTGCATAATTTTATCATGTACTTCTCACTATTTTAATAATCTGGCAAGCAATAATGCTTGAATACAGAAAAAAATATTTATTTATTTATGCCTGAGGCTCTCTTCCTTGTCAAAAAAAGTGGTACAGTAATAGGAAGTTACTCATAGTATATTTAAGATGCTATGTGTAGGGAATGGAGGAGTTTCAGGGTGAAAATTTTTAAAAACACTCATAGATCATTTTTTAAATCTGTTAATATACCTATCGCTATGAAGGAAACCCAGTAATTTTGTTGTCTTTTTTTAAGTACACCATAACAATTGCAGTTGAGCTCTGAGGAACTTCCAAGTTCTGCACTTCACAGATATGACATATTTCTCTATCAAGATCAAATCTTGCTCCTCCCAGTAGTAAATCTTGCTTCTCCCAGTAGTAGTGCCAGGCTTTGCACCCAGCTACAGGAAGTCATGAGGCACACGTGCAAGGCACAGCTAGGCACATTGGTTCACTGAAGTGCCAACCAGTCCTGGGAAGGAAAAAGAAGCTATGTAAGCCTTGTCATAGTTTAGATGACTGTTACTTGTTTGTGCAAAGCCACTCTTACAAACTATTTTCCTTTGACAGTTACATGAAGAGTCAGAGGAGCTTTGTCACTACTAACTGAAAAACCTTTGGATTTCACAGGATGACAGCTGAACCTGAGCATAGCCAATATAGAATAGCATGAAATGGGATTGCTATCTTTGCCCTCCTTTCTTTCAGAAAAAGGAAAGACCAAGCTACCACTGCAGACTGCGGTGATATTTCTTGAAGGTAATACCTGGCTCTCCTACAAGGCAAAGTGTTAAAATACAACAA
This sequence comes from Liasis olivaceus, assembly GCA_030867105.1. Classification (NCBI taxonomy): domain Eukaryota; kingdom Metazoa; phylum Chordata; class Lepidosauria; order Squamata; family Pythonidae; genus Liasis; species Liasis olivaceus. The sequence goes on from CM061348.1 coordinate 200,917,773, forward strand.
TCCCTGGAAGACTTCTGAAAGGTTAAGTTCATGCAGTCAAGGTACATGTTGTGATTCTGGAAATTTTGCCCAGGAGGGTTGATGAGTGGGGTGGAATAATACCTAATGCAAAGATATCTGCTTGTTCTTCACTGCCTAGGTTGGATGTAGCATAGCACACTCCATCTTAAAGCAAGGTACCATCCCAGTCTCTTCCATATTTGCAACAATTTCTTAAATGCTAATATAACTATTCTTATTTCATAGCTTCAATATGGTTTACATATAATCACTGTTCTATATTGCATACCACAGTCCACTGTCAAGATTCATATATTGTTTAGTTCTGACTTATTGACTAAACCACAGCGACTGGTACACACTTAATGCTAAGTCATGGTTTATAAACCACAATGGCTAGATTCATGTATCATGCAAAGTCAAAAACCAATCAAACCCCATTATTGTTAGTATTTGAATCGAGTCACTGTGTTAATGCTATAAATCTGTGGTCTTAATCTTTTAATAACTGTAACTATAGTACTTATATGCCAAATACACGTAGACCTCACTTAATGACTGTGCTGTTTAGTGACCATTTGAAGTTACGACAGTGCTGAAAAAGTTTACAACTGGTCCTCGCACTTATGACCATTGCAGTGTCCTGTAGTCACATGATCACTATTTGCATGCTTCACAACTGGCTTCTGACAAGCAGAGTCAATGGAGAAGCCAGCAGTAAAATCATGGTCACATGATGTCTTGTTTAATAACCTGTGACTTGCTTAACAACCAAATGGGAAGTGACATTGTAAGTCTGTTGCAGTCATGTGATGATTTGCTTAGCGACTGCGGCACTTAGCGACACAGTTGCCAATTCCAATTGTGGTTGCTAAGCAAGGACTACCTGCAATTAAAACAATGATAAAATCTTTCCATAAAGTATATTTTATTTCTTTGTCATATGTTTACTTTCTTACTAGAATAGATCATTCAAGTGAAAAATAACTTCTTTGAATTCAATACACATCAAGAGACTCCTGCAACTTTGTAAATCAATTATCAATATTTGCAGAGTAATAACTGCAGTTAGAGAGTGTTTAATGTTTCATGAAAAAGCTTTGCAATAATCAGAACAGACAATGTAGAACAATTTCCTTGAGTAATGGAATACTTTGTATTAAGTAATGGGAAATGTGCATTAAACAACATAAGTTAGATTCAATATTGTGTATACTTAAGTGAGAGTAAGCAAATAGAGTTTATGGGCCTTATTTCTGAATTAACAATGCATAGGACTGCATATTTTCATTTGTTTTCCTGAGGGCCAATACTGCTATTAGATGTTAAAAAAAAATACTGTACTGAACTCATTTCTTTTCTTTCAGTAAGAACACCAGCTTTTGTAGTTCACTTGCAACTTTAGCTAGAATTTAATTCAGCCCTGTTTTCTTCTCTTATTAAATGGCCATTGCTAGTCTAATACACATGCTTCCTAGTTTTAAGATGATGAAAAAAAGCCCCATCACCTGCAATATAATCTACTCTCCCATCCTTCCCTTGCCCAGGCTTCCAGTAGGTTCCTGCAATCCAGATCTATAAAAGTCAGTGGAAACATTTCTGTTTATTTCAACAAATTGGTGTTTATTGGACTCTAATACTGACTTGTTAAAGGTAAAGTATCTCAGATTGGGACAAATGGCACCAGTGCTCTGGTCTAATAGCAGGTCTATTCCATCTGGATTTCTGGATAAAGGATATCTTCTGTGCTAAGCTCTAACAATGTAGTTCTCTAATATAAAAGGCCAACTAGGAAACCCTATACATCTATAATTGCCTTCATTCTGATCACCTTACTTCGTCTGCTCCAGAAACTGACCCCAACCTGGTTCAATGACCTCATCTGCCTATGGTGATTTTGTTGCTTACATCTAAAGTAGGTCATCAACCTGGGGCCAGTGTGGTGTAGTGGTTAAGGTGCTGACCTAGAAACCAGGATACTATGAGTTCTAGGCCTCCCTTAGGCATGAAAGCTGGATGGGTGACTTTGGGCCAGTCACTCTCTCTCAGCCCAACCTACCTCACAGGTTTGCTGTTGCAAGAAAAATAGGAGGCAGCAGTATTAGGTATGTTCGCCTCGAGTTATATATGAAAAAGGTAGGATAAAAATCTAACAACAACTGTGAACTATTCAACTCTAAAAAATAATAGGTAGCGCAAGGCCAAAAATGAATAATTCCAATTAAGTATAGTTTAGTTAATATTTATTTTTTAATCAATTTATATCTGGCTGTAGTCCGAGTGACTCTGAACATCTTACATTTATATAGCAATATCAAAATATCCATGGTAAGTCTTAAAAAACAATAAACATGATTATTGTCCTGTTTGGTACTTAACCCTTTTCTCCTAATATCACATTAAAAATTACAATTTGTGACAACTTTTGAAGGGGATAGGAGGCACACCTGAAATTTTTGGAGGCTGCATACAGGCCTTCACCACCATACACATTCTGTAATATATCTGGACCCCTCTATAAATAGCTGTGATTTGCTTAGCCACAAAGAATATTGTCCATAACCAAATGGAGCAAATACGTTACCATTTGAAAAGCCTATTATAACTTTCATGAAGATGAATGTATTAAAAATTGATCTAAGGAGTGATAATTCATATAGACATCAATATTTAATTTTGAATAAAACAAAAATGAAATCTTGTGAGATTTTCTCTTTGGAATAGCCAAAAACACCTCGTTGGTTCCAGCATCTTCAATGAATAGTATAGTTCAAAAGGAATTACAAAAAACAAGGTGGATTTGACTCAATTTAGAAAACTTTTCAACAAAATTCAGAACACCTGTTGGGACTTACATGACAATGGATATACAATAATGGGAATACCAATGGAAGATAAATATCAAATTTATTGTGAATATGACATTAGAGAAAACTGGAGCAAGACTTTTTCCCGTTTGGTATATTACTCCATTGCTGATTGTCCAAACAGACAATCATATTAATAGATAATTCATATTAAAATATTGCTGGAAATGCAATCATTATATTGGATAATTTTTTTTTCACACTTGATGACAATGTCATGAAGCTCAACAATTCTAGAGGCTGATTCACCAAAGAATGAAATACTGACTTTTCTTTCCTGAGAGCTGTTTTTCTACTAAACATTACTAAGCCTTATATTCCTACGACGTATACAGAGTTAGCTCTGTATATGATTACAGCTGTCAGGATACTTTATGCTTGTTCCTGGAAATTATGCATAATTGCTTCTTTAGAAGAATGGCAGACTAAGGTATGGGAGTACATATCAATGTAAAAAATGACTTTGTATTTAAAAAAACAAGCCTGATTTGGAATTTAAGCTGGAAACCATTTATGGACTATAATTCTGCACATGGACTTGTGCTGCATCCAAAATGGTCTTCTTTTGACATAAGGCTTTAAAATATTTATTTAGTAAGGACTTGATCAAATCAGAAACTTTTCTTATTTATTCTGATTGATGATTCTTATTATATCTTTGCTAATTAATGATTATTGATCTGATTTCAGTAATAGTTAAACATACTACATATTTTTATATGTAGTATTATTCTAATGCTGCTTTGAAAATCCTTGTTCAATTTTACACAGCCTGTAAATTTCCTTTTTATTTCTTTTTTATTCCTTTATTTCTTTTTTTCCTAGTTGTACTTTTAAATAACTGTTAAAATAAAATGGAAAATAAATAGTCTATGATAATGGCTTTTGGTATAACAATTACTAGTATTATTTCTCAAAGTTAATTCTGCTTATTCAAAGAATAGGAATATATAATACAATGCCACTGAAGACATGTACGTTTCTCAAATACACTGTGCTGTAATTAACATTGCATTGTAATTAGCATTACCTCTATGCCTCCTTAGATAGCTTCTCTTTTGCATTTTTCCTGCTTTCTGTGTCTCCCCCTTTACAAATCTGCATTAGCAAACCACAAAGCTTCTGATTCAGACTTCCAGCTCCTCTGTCCATGGAGGAGGAGGAGGAGGAGGAGGAGGAATAATAATAATAATAATAATAATAATATATTAAACCTGTATGCTGCTCGTCTCTCAATGACTCTGGGTGGCTTACAACAATAATTTGGTAATATTAGCTTTCCAAAGCAAAGATTAATTAATCTGGGTACATGAAGTATATATTGCACACATATTACATATGATGATGATGATCTGCCACCTTGTATTTATTATGCTCTTTCTACAAATAGTTTATGTATCAGGTAGACAGCTGTTGATGGTGTATATTTCTGTGGCACTACCACTGATATAATGCTGTACCACTAGAATATTGTGTTCCTGCATGGAAACTCCTGACTGAAGAGTTCTTCTGTTCAAGCAGTCCTTCAGAGTGTATTATTTAATCTTCAATAGGACAAGTTTGCCAAGTACATTTCAACAGATACACATACACATTACAATTCTCTTCCATCCTCCTAGTATCCCTACAGAGCTACTGAATACTATTCCATTTGTATGGATGGACAGCTATTTCTTGACAAAGCAAGTTACATTCTGACATTTCTCTCTAAGGATTGTTCTATGCATTACCCAAGCAATTGTAAATCTTTTAATATAAATATCTTTTGGGAAGCTGCAACTGAGTCACCAAAAGTTTTTGAACTCTGAACATATTTTCCTCCCATAATATAGCAGAATAAGCAACAAACATGTCTTCTTAAGAATTAAGGGCTTGTAAAGGATTACCATTTGGGATACTTGGGAAATGCTTAATAATATAAAATTGGTGCGTTCTGGGATGAAATGATGTATGTATCCAACCACTGTTGCCAAGCATTATGTGTGAGCCCAGTCAAATGTAGCTTTTGCTGATCAAGTTTCGAGGCACCACTGTTATGATACATCTGTTCTATTTCCCACTGCAAAAACTTGGAACTACAAAGGGTTTTAAAAGAGATCTGATTTGACTGTTAATACAAGTCTTGTTTTACTTAACTAATAGTAAATAATAATGTACGGTGCATATATTTTTCAATTATAATTGTAAAATTATATGTAATACTGATGGCATGCTATACTATGAGGAAGCTGTTGCATGACAATACAAGAAAACATCACCCAATTAACAACCAACACATGAAGCTGATATGTGGGCCAGAATTACAATACATACAGGCTTTAAGAATTTTTGAAATGAAAAAAAAAAAGACTAAAATATAGTTAAGGGTTTGTTAGTGGCACCTTCTTTGATTTATTAACTGTAATATAACTGTTGAATTTGCATATTCATAATATATACTTCATTTTATATTATTGCCACTTCTATTTTATATTATTAGCAGTTAAAGATTTGCTGTGAAAGACTGATTTCAAAGGGGCAAGGGAAAATGTCATAAACTATCCATAAGAAAACATGAATCATCTTTTTTGATTGAGTATTCTTTTTCTGTTCAACTGTAACAATCTAGTCTGGATAGTTTTTCTCTACACATAATGCTTTTTATGTCAAGATTCAGAGCAATACTGACTTTACATACATTGTGCGCAGGTTGGATTAAATCAAGGCAACTTGAACTGCCAATTTAAATAAATTATTTAAACCACCAAGAAAAATGAATCAAATAATTGATTTCAGACAATTTTATGCATTTTTTAACAAATAGTGATCCTAATCTTGTTTTGTATTAATTGAAAACATATCACGATATAGAGTTTATGCATAGTTCAAAAACTCTAGCAATGTAGTCTACAAAACTTTGCAATAAAGAATTTATATTTTAAGAAAAAACAAATTGCCAATTGGCTCTAGACATATGTAAAAATAATTTACTCAAGACTTAGGTTTGATGACAGTATGGTAATAATACAGGCAAATGATTCCCTTGGGAAGTGGGGTTATATAAATTTCAGGCTTGTCTTTCTTTTGGGTAAACACATTACAAGGAAGTTCATTGACTTGAAAACTAAAACCAAAATCAGTCTTTCAGCCATAATTATCCTGTAGGGATCTGGCCACAATGGCCACAGTTTCCTGGAGTTGAACCCAGACAATCATATAGAAACCAGTGTACCAAACAGAGTTGTCTCCTTTATTTTTTGCAACAACTTTCTAAGTCCCCTTAACCATTCTTAAGAACCTGGAGAGCTTCTGTCTTTTAGAATGGCTTGATATCTAGTGCAGGAGTCTGTTGCTGAAAGAGGAACTTCAGGTATCAAAAAGCCCTTTTTGAACTGCTTTTGCCTACGAAGCTGAAACGTTTCAGGCTAGGGCCTACTCTCCCTTTTGGTTTACCTTATTGGACAAGAGGGGCCTACTCTCCCTTTTGGTTTACCTTATTGGACAAGAGGGATTGTGCCAGTAATGGATGGGGCCCCTTAGTAGGAAGGACCAAAAGAAAAAGCAAGTGCAGAGCCCCCCCCAACATAAACTTCCATTGCCACATAACAGGTAACACATTGATAGCAGACACCCACTGTAGATTTTAATTTCAATGATCTGAATAGTCAAGGCCATATTCATTCAGATAGGGGTTTTTGTCCCAATCCATTGTAATGAATAGATGGGAAATCACTATGGTGTCTAGTCACCTCATGTCTCTCACAAGTAGTATCTGTGCCTTATGCATCCATCAACTTTCTTTTTTCACTTAGCTTTTACCTAGAAAAGTCTCAGCTACAGGAAACCACTGCTGACATAAAGGTGGGATTGCTCCCCCCCCCCCCACTGCCAATCTCTGGACACCTCCTCAGGCTAAACAGTGTCAATGAATGTGCCCAAAGCACCACTAATCAGCATAACATAGTTTTCAGGAAGTTGGCTTTGCACATCTTTCTTGTCTCAATAGGGATAGTGAAAGGGCATGCAAATACTTGGGAACAAAGATGGGGAGGGGATGGACTAAGTGGTCCAAGTGGAAGCCTTGGATGAGGACAGGAGGTCTGGCAAGTCAAATTTAGCTCATAATTCATCCTGTCCCATCCCATTTTTATCCCTGACCCAATTCCTAAATAGTTTATCTACAGAAATAAAATGGGCAGGATTAAATGACATTTAAGTCTTTTAAAATTTTAATGGGAAAGTAATTTTGCTTATTAAAAAGCAGTTGTATTTAATTTCTCTTTAGCATCCTATTTGAAAATTAATCTCTGTACTGTGATGCATTATATTTCATATATTATACATTAATTTTATGTAAGACACAAAATATCTGATAATATGCAGGCTAAGAAATATGTATGAAATTTAAAATACAAAGGAAAAGAGGAGGAGGAGGAGGACACCATAGCTGCCTATGGAGATAGTCCATGCTGATATCTGAGGTCTAATAGTATCCAAAAAGGCTCAGAAATATTACTGCAAGCACTGGTACAATACTTCCCATTACATTTCCCACAGTAAACACAATTTAAACACAATGGGATGTATTGGCAAAACAATCTAGATGTCCTTTTTATCCATTATTTTTTAATGTCAAGTCAGTATTGAATCATAAGCTTTTTGCAAAACAGTAGCCAGAAAAATAGATCCATTAAGCAAAAAATAAAAGTTCTGTTTCCCCACACTTACATACCAATCCTGCAGAAGCTAGCACAAGCAAAAGCGAAAGAAAGGTTCGTCTGTGTAAGGCATGAAGTTATTTTCCAAGGTTGGACCAGTAATTAGGGTAAGATATGATCTGAGTACTAGGGAAAAGAATGCTTTCCTCAGACAATTACAGCAATTTTTCAGTGGGACAGACCCGGGGATTAGGAACCTTCTCTCAAAAATATATTCCCTGAGATTTTCCTCCGGTTTTAACCCCAAAGACTCGGAGGCATCTCAAACGAGAAACGGATCCAGACGCTCGTGCCCGTTTACGGGTCGCCACCGACCCCCGAGCACTGCAAACAACCTGCCATAATCAAAGCCCCACTTCTGAGCAACCAAGACGCACTTCTGGAAACTAACTCAACGTGAGTTGTTTACTGGAATTAGGATCGGAAGGGGCCCCGAATTCCTCACTCACGAGACGGAGAAATCAGCCGCCCGCAGACACGCCTGTATGAACCGCCGCGCTACTTGGGGTTCAGTCGCCACGATCCCCGCAGCGCCCCGTTCTCCTGTTACTCCTCACCTGTGATCTGCAGGCAGATCTCGCGCCTGAGAGACCGGGGGGAATGCTCCTCTGCTTCGCCCAGGATCGGCAGGGTGGCGGAGCTCCGAGTTTTCTTGACTGCCGGCGGCGGCGTGGCCAGCACAGTAGCCGGGGCCGAATGTCGCCGGCCCCCCACCCCCGAGGTCTTCCGCTTCATGGCGGCGGTGGTAGCGGAGGAGGCGGCGGCGGCTGCAGGGCACCCGGGCTCATCCCCGCCGCTTCGCCCCCGGTAGGGGTGTAAGCAGCCCAACGAGAGCAAGAGCAGGAGGAGGAGCAGGAGGACCTCAGGAGGAGGAGGAAGAGGAGGGAAGGCAGCTGCGGTCGCTTCCCGAAGCGCCGCCCCCGATCTGCTCCCAACCTGCCACTTGCCGCCGCTGCTCCCGCTCTCAGCCACCTCTCCCTCTTCTTCGGCCTCCCCTCACGCTCGCTTCTCATTGGACCGGGGCAGTGTGATGTCACAATCGCAGAGCCTCTGACAGAGTGATATCATAGTGATACACCTGAGCACCTGCGTCACAAAGGAGAACTAGTCCTAAGAGTGCATGTATCGCGGCTGCATTCTCCCCCCGAACATTAGATTGCATAGAGGACGACTTAATTTATCACGATGTTTCCTCCCCCACCGCCCGACACATTAATATATTCCATTCTGAGCGGTGACCTCAAGTCTCACGGGTTGAAAACGCGCTTATCAACTCTAAAGTGATAAAATACATTGAGGCTTTGTAATATGCCAAACAAAAAGTGAAACATAGCATAAAGGAGACACAGTTAATATCTTATTTTTGTTGCCTGCCTGGACAGCAGAAACAAGAGTTAAATATCTGGAAAGCCACAATTCACACGGAGATGAGTCTCTTCTACATGCAAGCAGACAGCATATTAAAAGTGACTTCTGCAGAATTAGGATTGTAGGCTTATTTTCTGCCTGTTATTTAGCAAGAACTAGCACGGAACTGATTAATGATTTCCAGGAAATTGTTGAGTTTCATGGCTGTCATTAGAGGGTAGCTTTCAGCTGGTTTTTATCCTGTTTCATGACACCTTGTACTGAGTAGTTAAAATAAGCATTAGACTATAACTGTGAATCTCTCAGTTTTACCTTTTTTGAATTGCCTTAAATTTTGCTGGATAGGTAGAGAACCAGGCTGACAGACAACTGAAAATTGATTAAAAACAACAAAGTAATCTAGTAATGACTAGTAATGATAAGTTATACCCACACATAGCAGTGTTTGTTCAGTCCCAAATATATTCGCCTCCATGAATTCTCACTGAAAACAATTCCAACATTCATCTTTTGGAAAATTCTGCCTATGCAATAAAACTAGAGCGACAATATGAATAGTTCTACTTCTACAGTTTCCCTTGCTTAAAGCTATGACTGCTGATGATTACACAGATGTGAGGAAAGAGCAATTAGAAAAGTATAATTGAGTCTAGGCAAACTGGTTTTGAACATGCCTCATAATTTGCATGGAGTTTTTGCCTTACAAAAAAAGTGGATCTCTAAAAGGTTAGCAGTTGTGCTATTCCTTCTCAATTTCCCTCCCTGTTTTTTTTGGAGTGGGGGGTGCATCCACATACAGTACATGTACTTACTGTTGTGGCTTCCCTTTGGGGTAAGTGTGCCATCTGCTGGATATTCATATTCTAACATTTTTAAAGTCCATCATTTTTATGCTCTTATGTCCATTAAGAACCTTCACTAGCAAAGAAAGTCAGGACAGTAGGACCTTAGGAAGGCAGCTGTTTCTAGTGCCACAGTGAAAACAAGATCCTGCAAAGGATAGGTTTGGTTCCACCAATTTAGCTATAGGTTAATCCAGGGTTTTTCAAACAGTGCTTTGTGGAACCCTAGGATTCCAAGAGAACTTGATGGGGTTCTGTTAGAAATGAAGGGTGAACAAACTCGCTTGAATGCAGCCAATTTTCTATAATTAGAGCTTTATCATTTGAATAGAGGTTCCAGGAATTTTTTTTTTTAAAAACTACCAGGTTCCATGGCCTGAAAAACTTTGAAAACTCCTGGGTTAATTTGTTCAAGTAAGAAACAAAAAGGAATCATGCTAAATCTTAAAAAGCTAACATGTCTTGCAGTGTAATTCAGCCTGTATGGATGTATCCCACAGAACTTTGTGAGGGGTACTTCCATATAGGAAGGTCACATGTGGGGAATGCAGCCGAAAGATCAGAAAAAATAAGCAGTTGCCTGTGAAATTTCTATCATACAGCATTCAAACGCCTGACTGGCCAGTCACAACAGTGATCAGTCATACCTTACCCTTAGCCGTGTTTTCCCAAAAGCAGGTCTGGCATCTGCATCTTGGTTATCCCACGAACTCTCAATCCTGTAAGTTGCTTTTATATTCTTGGTCACCGAGCTTTCCAATCAGTTGCAAAAGGGCATTCTGTTCAGGCCTGCAAGATGTTCCAGTGGTGGAACTGATTGGAGTACTGCCATGTGACATAGCACTAATGTTATGCCATCTTTATTTCGTCCCTTGTATCTTTTAACTCCCGCCCCTCCAGACCTGCTGTGCTGCCTCATCGTGGCGGGTGGGGGGTGGGAGGTGTTCCTGGGAGGGATGAGTGAAGAAAATGTTGGGAGTGTATGCCAAGAGCATATATTCCTAGAAGGCTTACCCAAAGTATAAAGGTCATCCCAGCTGCCCAGCTAAAGCAAGCAGATAGCTATATTGGACAGCAGCAATATAGGAAGATGCTGTAGGCAAATGGTCATTTTAGTGACAATGGCAAAGGCATAATTTCATACTGTGCGGGAGAAGCAATGGTAAACCACTCTTGCATTTTTACCAAGAAAACCACATTGGAAGAAAATATAAAATGACTTATGATATAGTGCTGGATGATGGGCCCCTCAGGTTGGATGGGACTCAACATGCTACTGGGGAAGAGCTAAGGATCTTTCAGAGTACTAATGGTGTTTATGACATGGCTAGATTAAAGCCTTTGGGATGTCTAGTTGCTGATGTTGCCATACAGGAAAAGAAAATCTAAAGCTGCAAGGACAGAATTACAGTGGGAACATGGAACGTAAAAAGTGCAAACACAGGAAAGCTCAACACAGTGAAAGTCGAAATGAAATGACTACAAATGGACATCTTAGGCATCAGCGAATTGAGATGGACTAGGACTGGATAAGAAAGGTATTGCTTTTATAGTTAGGAAGGGTATAGTAAGAATACTATACCATTGTAGTATTTGGCTACAATGCAATCAATGACTGAATAATATCAATTAGACTTTGTGGACAACCTTTAATATGACAATAATACAAGTTTATGTTCTAACCAGTGATGCAGATGAAGAGGAGGTTGATGATTTTTATGATCAAGTTCAATTTGAAATTGACAGAACATGCAAACAAGATGTGTTGCTTATGAATGGAGACATGAATGCCAAAGTTGAAAAGATTAAAGAGGAAAATGTAGTTGGATACTGTAGTATGGCTTAAGAAACCAAAATGAAGCAGAAAAATGACTTATCAATTTTTGCCACTCCAATGATTTCTTCATAGCTAACACTATCTTCAAACAACCAAAATGATGCCTCTATACATGGACATCACCAGATGGAGAACATAGAAATCAAATTGACTATATTACTGCTAAAAAGAGGTGGAAGAGCTCAATTATAGCATCAAAGACATGGCCAGGTGCTGACTATGGAACAGATCATGAACTGCTCATGTACAAATTCCAAGTTAAGCTAAAGAAGGAAGAGAAAGCCAACCAGTTTCCACAATATGATCTTGAGTGCATACCCATCATTTTCAAGGAGAACATCAGGAATTGCTTTGAAGTCCTGAAGCTCATTGATAGAGAACCAGAGGAATTGTGGAATGAACTTAAATAAGTTATTAAAGATGAATGTAAAAAAAGACTGCCAAAAAGGAAGAAAGAGAAAAAGGCAAACTAGATGTCAGAACAAACTATGGAAATTGCCAAGAAGAGAAGAGAAGTCAGAGCCAAGAAAGACAAAAATCTCAGGAAGGAACTTAACAAAGAGTTTCAGAGAACTATTAGAAGAGACAAGAAGCAGTATTACAACAACTTCTGTAAAGACATCGAAGATGGAATCAAACATGGAAAAATAAGGAAAGTCTTTCAAAAGATCTCTGAAAGAAGAAGGTTCTAACCTTGAATTGGTATGCTTAAGAATGTCAATGGACAGATAGTAACTGATTCAATAAATATCAAAGAAAGATGGAAGGAATGTATTGAAATACTGTATAGTAGAGATGTCAACATCCAAGATAACTCAGAAGATATTCCCTACTTACAAAAACTTCTAGGACTCGAAGATAAAGTTAGATGAGCAGTGTGATCATTACCAAGCTGGAAGGCTACAGGAACTGATGAAATATCCACAGAAGTATGGCAAGCAACAGAAGAAGTATCAGTAAAGGTTCTAACCAAGCTGTGCCAGCAAATCTGGAGAACAATACAGTGGTTAATAGGTTGGAGGAGGTCAATCTACATTCCAATATGAGAAAGAGAGAGAGAGGCAGGGAGGGAGGGAGAAAAAGAGAGAGAAACTTAACAGAGTGTGCAAACTATAATATAATATCCTTAATTTCACACGCTAGCAAAATAATGCTTAGGATCATCCAATGCAGATTAGAGCCCTACATGGGAAAAAAGGATGCCAGATGTTCAAGCTGGCTTTAGAAAAGGCAGAGGGACAAGAGATATTATTGCTGATGCATGCTGGATAATTGAGGAAAAAAAGTCAATATGTGCTTCATTGATTATAGAAGCACCTTGAATTGTGTTGATCTTGTCAAGTTGTGGAATGTGCTTAGAAAAATGGGAATCCCAGAACATCTCATTGTCCTCATGAGAAACCTCCTGAGAATAACATGGACAGCCAAGATAACAAACAAACAGATCATCAAACAAATCAACCTAGAGTTTTCATTCAAGGCACAAATGACCAGGTTCAAATTATCCTACTTTTGGACACATTATGCAAAGACCTAGCTCCTTGGAGAACTCTCTAATGATGGGAAAGGTGGAAGGAAAGAGAAAACGATGATGACTAGCAGCAAGGAGAATGGTCTCAGTTACAGTGGCGATGGGGGCACCATTGGAAGACCTGATGGGCCAGACTGGGGACAGATCTTCCTGGAGAAAAGCTATCTATGTGGTCACTAAGAGTTGACACCAACTTGATGGCACATAATCAATCAATCAATCTTTGAACTTCTACCTGAAACTGTAATGTGAGGTCATCTGGCAATTACGCTTTGTTTCTTTTCTATCAAAGTTATTAAACACATAAAGGCTTGATCTCTGGGGACATTATAGATATGGCTACGTAGTTTCTCGGCAACAATGCAGAAGTGTTTGCCATTGCTTTTTTCAGCTTGCTTTCCCAACTTTTCAATATTCCCTAGGAGTCTCCCATCCAAGTGCTATCCAGGTTCAACCCTGCTTGGCTTCCCAGTCCAGAGCAGGTCAGCTGTCACCTGATGAGCTATTTAAACAAGATATAAAGAATAGATGCATTTCTTTTTATAAAGAATAGACTAATACTTTTAAAATGTATACGGTGAGGTGCCATTGATAGAAAATGTCTAATTAGTGACAAAATTATCTGTTCTAGATGGGATTGCACATTAAATGATAAAGCGCATAATTTGGGAATAAAGATCAAATCTTTATTTTTAATGCTCAAACTTCAGAAGAGAGTCAATATGGTGTAGTGGTTAAGGTATTGGGCCAGAAGCTGGGAGACCCAGAATCTAGTCCATCTTCAGCCATGGAAGTCATTGTCTCTCAGCCCAATCTACTGCAAAGGGTTGTTATTGGGAAAATATAAAGCAGAACATAAAGCAGAACCCAAGAAATGAATAAACTATCAAGCCTCATGGAAATTAATCCTTAGGTAGGGCATTTGGGGATTGTGTGGAATAATGGTATTGCAAACAGTAGCTCAAATTAACCCACGATTTACCGCTGGGGCCACCAACATTTTTTAGTGTGTATGAACCTGATCATGTCCCTTGTGTAATTTAGCCTTTACCAATTTACTACTTGGTAAAGGCTAAATTACATAAAATATGTTGTTAGAGAAAATTCTTAGGCTAAAAGTCCCTTGGTAAAATTTGACTGTTGCTAGGGTTTTTTTCTGGGGTCGGAGGGGAGGATTACAACATATTGAAAAAAATAATATTTTAATAAAATCTATGTCTGGCTAAAGTAGTTGGCAGCTATGAAAATTGCTAGTTACAGAACACATGTATATATGTGTGTTTTGCCCTTACATCATCGCCAATGTCAGGCTAAATAAAACACTAGATCCACATATTATACACATTTTGCATATTCAATTTTGCAAGTTTTTCTTTATGTCCTCATAAATTGTCCTAGGGTATCAAAGGTGGAGAATCTATGGTCCTCTACAGATTCTTCATAATTATAGTTTCGTCAATGTTTCTAGAACTCCTATTATCATTGCTGAGGAATTCTGGTTAACTGTAGTTCAACAACATTTGCATGGCTATGATTTTCCCATCTCTGCAATATGTGATTGAACTTTCCTCTTTTGAACTCTGAGGATCAAAGACAGCAAAAGTGTGAAAACTATAATCCAAAACATTTACATTAGTTGAGTGCAACACTGATTGTTCTGTTGCATGTACCTTAACAAAATACTGCAGGAAAATATGCAGGTAACTTTTAATTCAAGATTGGTGAGGTGTCATGCCTAAAAATAAAGATTACACAGTCAGGAGTTTGCCACGAAATTAATTCTCTAAGCACTTTTTTCCCAGTTAACCTCTAGCTTACAGAGTTCAGACCAACATTCACACTACTTTGACTCCCAAGAAAGTAATTACAGACAACTGAAATTTGCAGGTTTGTTTTGATCTGAGGTGGTTTTTTTTTATTAAATACTGAAGAGGCAAGAAGATTGATTAATATTATCCATACGTTTCAATCATTGAAACAAAACAGTTAAATTTTAAGTGATATAATGTGATTGAAATAAACTCACATCCTCCATAAAATTATTTTTGTGCAGCAGGTTTAATGGCTTGTTTTCTTGTTAAGTGAGTTATTGTATTCTGGGCACAATATTAAGTTTAAAGACCTTTTTTAAAAAAATTCATCTATTCTGGAACTATTTCTATTTTATTAATTCACAGTAACCTCATTATGGGTGAATTACCACAATGGACTGTTGATATATATCACTTATCTTGGCAGCCGAATTTTTCTTCTGAAAAGTCATACATCAATAACCTGAGATCTGTAGGTAAAATCTACTGTTTGAACTCCAGCAAGCTGCAGAAGAGTATTAATGGGAACATGGTCCAACCTGTTTTGGTCAAGGTGCACAAAGTGTATTTCATTACCTGGAACAAATGGGAAACAAACAATATTAACACCTTTATCTCCACAAAACATTGGTTCAGCATCTGCATGTTATCTGGCCAATATGGACTATGTTCCTTGAGTACTGAAACTGGACAAAATACCCCTTTCATCAAGAAATCCTATTGTTATGCTTGGGAGTAAAGATAGAAAGGAGCTGTTGCTACATCAATATAAAAGTCATTGAATTGGTTGTGATAAAATTTTAAAAAAGATAAAAACTCTCAAATAGAACTTGTCTCCTGATAACTACAGATATGTAGTCCTCTTGCGTGTGCGTGCACACACAGAAGTGATTTGCCACTGCCTTCTTCTGGGATGATTTTTTTCAATTTCCCTTTTTAGCCTCAGAGGTTCCTGGTAGTCTCCTATCCAAGTACTAACTAGATCATACCTTGCTTAGATTTTTAAAATCAGCCCAAATCATTTAGGTTCTGCTACCTGTTTGACCATTAGCCAAGAATGAAAGGAGAACATTCTGACTGATGAAAATTCACCAGCTAAGTGACTGAAAAACCTGTGTCCATGTGCCACTCAAACACAGAAGAAGCCAATTTATTAGGGAGAGCCCCTACCACCACCACTAACCTCCCCGCACTACAAAGTCTTGAGCCAATATTAGGTGGGAGTAGGTGAATTAGTGGCAGAAGAATGATGGCAGAGGTTATAAAATACGGAACTTTCAGGTAGTCCTCACTTTCTGACTACTTGTTCAGCAACCATTTGAAGTTACAACAGCGCTGAAAAAGGAGACTTACAACTGGTCCTCGAAGTTGTGGCTGTTGCAGCATCCCTGCAGTGTTACTGCAGTCATGTGATCTTGGCAACGGGTGCTTGGCAACTGGCACGCATTTATAATGGTTGCAGCATCCCACGGTCACGTGATCGCCATTTGCATCCTTCACAGCTAGCTTCTGACAAGCCAAGTCAATGGCAAAAACAGCAGGAAGCTGCAAGTTGTGGTCACGTGATATTGCACTTAAATACCCGCAATCATTTGGAACTGACAAACTGTTGTTGTAAGTTGGGCATGGTCATGTGACTTTTCACTTTACAACCATGTTGCTTGGTGACAGAGTTGCCAGTCCCAATTGTGGTTGGCAAGTGAGGACTACCTGTGATTTTCTTTGTCTTACTCATAATCTACCATTTTATATCTGTTCCACTGGTATATCCTTTCCAGCCAGCAGCAGCACTAATAGTGTTCTAGTAGATTATCCAGGGAAGTGACATCAACATAGACTTTGTGGCTCAGAATTCTGCTGGCATAATTGAGTGTTGGTCACATCCGATAGCCTTGCAGTTGGCATAATTTTAGTATGGGATTACACACTCATAAATTAAAGTTAATACTACTAGTAATCTAATCTATTTCACTGTAAGCAGGAAGCCATACTTGGATGAAATAGTCTCATCAAGAGATGTTCAAGTTTAGTAAGGGAAATTGTGTCCTATAGACTTAGAAAGCAGTAAGACTGCAGCAATCAACAGAGGCAGAAGCAAGATCCACTGGAAATCTTAGTACAGTCTCACTTTCATTTCCCTTCCTCCCATTAAATGCTATTTATCTCCGTAGTAGAATGCGTATCTAAGAATTAGTAAAAAGTGGAAACAAATTCAAAAACAAAACAAGAACATATATATAATAAAAGAGAAATAAACAACTATTAATCAAAGGCAGCCTACAGACCATTAGGCCCCAAGCACTTGGCAGAACTGCTGGGTCTTAAGCCATTTGTAAAAAGAAAGAAGAGTACAGTAAGGGCATTTTGTATTTCAGGAGACCAGGTTTCCAAATCATGGGGGCCATTATAAAGAAGACATGTGGTTAGTCCCCTACTCCCTTGAATTCACATGGGATGGGGATTCTCAGTAAAATGGCCCTGCAAGAATCTTAATGGGAAAGATGGTCCAGGTAGGGCTTTAAAAATGACAACCAGCACTCTGAACTGAACCTGGAAACAAATCAGTAATCAATGCAGGATCTGTGTTACATGTTAGGTGGCTAAATCTGCTATCTTTGGTTAGCAGACAGACTGCTGCACTTTGAATCAACTGAAGCATGCAGGTCATTGTTCCAGGCAGCCTCATGTAGAGTGTGTTGCAGTAATGTAATCATGAGGTACCAAGAGTGTCATTGGCAGGGTGTTCTAAACCAAATAAGCCAGCAATTGTTGAATAGCCATGGCTTCCACCTGCTCCAGAAGGAGCCATGAGTCCAGAAAGGAGAAGGATGAACATAGGGATGATATATCTCCCCAAACTGATCGATGACCTTTCTCAACAGCTTCATGTAGATGTTAAATAGCACAGAGGAGAGGAAAGAGCCCTATGACAACCCAAAAGAAATGACTGTCTCTTCCTCCATGCATACCAACTGAAGCTGCTTGCTAAGGAAGGAATAGAACCATTGCAAAAGAGCATCTCCAAACCCCAATCTTTGCAGGAACTCTACAAGGGTACCAGGAATGACAGTATGAAAGGCTACTGAGAGGTCTAACAGGACAAGGAAGGGTGCATTCCCTCCCTCCAGCCCCCAACAAAGGTAATTCACAAAAACAACAGTGCTGTTTTCTGAAAAGAATCTAGAAAATCTGTTTCCTCTAGAATTCTTTGCAACTAAAGTTTCACCAACTTTTTCAGGAACTTCTACAAGAAGGGAATGTTGGATTTTGGTCAGCAGTTATCAAAGTCATCTGGATCAGAGGAGGCACTGCCTTCTCTTTCAAAACTGATGGCACTACTGTCTTCCCTCACAGAAGTATTAACCAACTTTCAAATCTAATCACACACACTCTGTCCAGCCATACGAATCATCCAGGCAGGGCATGGGTCCATCCTGAAGGCAGCAGAGCCACAAAGGGTCCTTTCTGCTTCCTCAGCTTCCACAAGATAAAAAAAAAATCCCAGCTAACTTCAACAGACGTTATCTGCTGCCATGCCCAGTGAGTCCAGCTCTGAGCAAATGCAAGCTGTTTTATCTGCAAAATACCTTGCAAAAATCTCATAGTAGCCTACAGGAGCTTCTCATTGTCACCTGCATAAAGGAATGGGTAACCTTGAAAACAGCTGCTGGACCTGAGTCTGCAGATACAGTAGGAGTATCCACACTTTGCCACTCTTATTGCTTTGGTATACTCCTGAATATGAGTACATAATCATGCATGGTCACATTCACCCTTCATCCTTCTTGACCACTGTAGTAGGCATCTCTTTACCTGCTTAACTTCCCAAAGCTCCTAAGAAAACCAAGGAGTCTACTGGGATCTGTGGGGGATGAAATGTTGCCAGAGGATAATCTAATCCAGTGTCCTTGCCAACTCCAGAGATCTGTTGAATGCACAGCAGAACTGCTTACAATAATAACTGGAGAACTCTCCAAGTGTCCTGCAAAGACCCAGAGAGTCCTTTAGGCACTTGGGTGGATGTTCTTAGCCTGTCCATAGCCCATATGAAGTTCAGCATGCCAGCGATGTGCATACAGACCAGAAAGTATCCTGACAACAGGAAAGGACTGATGACAATGTCTTCCATTACTAGATCACATGGCCTCTGCTCTGAGCTAATGGCCCTTCCAAGATATGCCTGCTTCTATTTTTAGAGCCTAGATCACCCAGGGCAGACCCATAGTTATCATGAACTCCTGAGTCCATCTTGACTCTCCCAACAGGACATGAAAGTTAAAGTTCCTGAGCCATAAAAATCTTGGGAGGCTTCTAGCAACAGTCACAAAATGAGATTGAGAACTGCTACTGGGGAGCAGCGCAGTCAGTACACCAGCAGCAACCTCATTGTGTCCCTAAGGCTTAATGTAACACAGGCATCATACCACCTCCATGATAGTGCTTCTGGACACAGCTAAGATCTCATAAACCATCATTGCCACACCTCCTCCCTGTTCATGGTATCAAGGTAGCTAGAATTACAGTGGTTATATTCACTACTGACCAGCTTCTTTTTTGTTGGACCTCATCAGGCAAAGGTAGCCCCTTTAAGTTAGGTCTTATATATATCATATTCAACCCTTTACCAGGACTTAAACTCATATGCCTTATGCTTTGATTACTATAAAACAGATTGTCTAGCCAACAAAAAGCTGTAAGTTTATAGTCCCCTTACCTGGTCCCAAAATGAAAGTGCCCCCCTGCTGAGCTGGATCACCCTGAAAATCAAACGCAGGGCTTCCCATTGCCCTCCACATGCTTTTAACACTTCCTGATAGCAAACTGGATTTAACATGAGGGCTGTGCACTGAAGAATGAAAACAGAAGAAGACGTTTATTTGGCAAAAAGCATATATTAGCTTTGTTGGCATTATGAATATATTAGGCTACCATCCTATGGGCAGTTACTGGCAAGTAATTTCACTGAAATCATCAGACTTAAGTGCAAAGCAAAGAAACGTGCTTTGGGCCAAAGTACCTCAGAATCTGGTACATGCTACGTGGGAAACATTTCTGCGTGTTTTTGCACTGCCTGGGATTTTCCACAGTTAGAGAATGTATTCAGGTTTGAATCAAGTCTGATGCTAATGGAAGAGGTCAGCAAAAATGATGGTAACTGAGAGGAAAAGAAATTGGGAAGAAGAAAAATAGATGGTTGATCTATACTGAATGAGTGAAGAGTAAAATGCATTTGTGGGTTGCAAATAAAATAAAATGAAGAGAGTGGTAAGAAATAACAGGAGGAACAATTATAGAACCAAAAGGCAGCTTAAAATTGAGGACAAAGCAAAAGCATGATTTCCCATTTCCATAACCCATCAGAAACATATTTTTCTTTCTATAGAACCTGTAGTTTCAAAATGCAAGGTTACAAGTTTCCTTAGAACTAAGTCCATGAAATAAAATACATCTATAGGACCACAGCTTTTTTCATATGGTGCATTTTCTAGAATTATTTCGGCAAAAGAATTCTATACCTATATACTGATGAATAAAGTAATATATGAAGAACTTATCTTAGTTCTTTCCTGTGAACTCTATTAATTCCACAAACCTGCGATCTATACACTAACAGGACAGGAATCCACAACTGTTTATTTATTTATTTATATTTCAAATTTAGTCACTGCCCATCTCACTCAAAGAGTGACTGTTACTTTTGTTCATAAGTTCCTCTCAACACAAAGCACTTTTTTGTTAATTGTGTTATTGACCTGGTGCACCTATCACACTAAGCTATTATTTGCTACTAACTATGGTATACTGAAGAAACTACAGTTGGCTAAGTTCACATTTCAAGCTAAGCCATGAGTTCAGTTTAGTGTGCTGTGTAACCCTACCACTGTGGCTTATTCAGCAAACCATAGTTAAATAAACTTCTTTTTTAACGTGTGATTCACTTCACTAGGATTGACAGCAAAGTACAGATCAGTCAATAACAAATCTTGCCTCATATTTTGATTGGGCAACTTTCTTCATAGACTGTGGGAACACTGTAGATACTGTATATCTCTGACTTCAGTAAAGCATCTGGCAAAGTACCTTACAAAATGTTTGATTGGCAATCTGGAGAAAAAGATATTGGTAGTTGATTGCTAACTGAATATGAACCAACAGTGAAATGTAGTTGTATTCCACGTTCCAATTTTGTTTTGCTCAGACCAGTTCTGGGCACCACATTTTAAGGATTTAGAGATATTTGAACAGGTTCAAAGGCAGTGAAGATGATCAAGCTAAACCCTATGAAAAGAGATTGAAGGAGTTGGGCAAACTCAGTCTTGAGGAAAGATGACTAAGGGGGGGGGGGGGTATGATAGCAGTCTTCAAGTTTCTCAAAATAGATCAATAGAACCTGTTCATTCCAGAATCCAGGGCACAGATTCTTAAGCTTAGCTTACAGGAAAGCAGGGTTACAATAAGAGCAGTTTGGCAGAGCAACAAACTCCTAAGGGATGTGGTGAGCTTTCCTTCAACAGATGCTTTCTAGTAGAGGCTAGACAACCATCTGACTGAGATACTTTCATTTGGATTCCTGCACTGAGCAGTGGGTTATACAATGGCCAACATGGCCCCTTCCAACTCTATAATCGTATGAGATCTGAATGGCATTCTTGATTTTTTATTTATTTAAAAGAATCAGCTTTCAGTTTATACATCATTAGATAAACATCTATTGGTAGTTTCTGATACTGAAAGTCAGTAGCACAACCTACCTACTGAGCTGGAGGCTTCCCCACTTTTCATGCCAAGGATGCTATAAATTTCTCTTCCAGGATCTACATACATTTCATGATGATAACCTGTCAGATTACAAAATGGCTGCAAACAACAGATGTAAGTATCAGTGTAATACACAATGTAGTTCTATTTTTGAAAGCCAATGGTGCAATTCTGGTCACCCTTACTTTTAATTAAGTCCCATTCCACTGAGTGGATTTTCTTCCAATTAAACATATTTAATCTGGGCTTTGGCAACTCTAAGCAGATATAATGGAAATATGTCTTACTAAAATGAATGGGGATAATTTCCAAGCGACCTGGAAGGAAGCCTTCAAAGTAGATTCAGTGCCTATTTTATTTAAGCAGTCTTATTTATACAGGTAGTCACAGCTGTTGCAATGCCCACGTGATCACGATCTGGGCACTTGGCAACCCGTTCACATTTACAACCGGTTGCCAAGCACCCTGCGATCGTGTGATCACCATTTGCAACCTTCCCTGCCGGCTTCCCACAAGCAAAGTCAAAGGGGAAGCTGGCAGGGGAGGTCGCAAGTCACTAGGGTAAGTCCCTCCCACCCACTGTAGCTTTTCTTTGCTTGCGCACACCGCACCCTCCTTCCCCCCTTTGCTCACATGCACTGCACCCTCCTTCCTTCACCACACCAGGAGGGTGCTGGTATGTGCAAGCAAGCAAAGGAGGGAAGGGGTGCTGGGGTGTGCAAGTGAGTGAAGGCAGGAGGGAAGGCGCAGTGCATGTATGCGAGCAAGTGAAGGGATGGAGGGCGCTAGTGCATGTGAGTGAGCGAAGGAGGGAAGGAGGGCCAAGAAGCCACTAAGCTGCAGCGTGGCAAGCAGCCCCAGAGCCATGCAGTTCTGGAGCTGCTTGGTGCCCTGCAAGGTGCTTAGAGGTGGGGAGAGATACACAGGTGGGTGGAGTTGGAGGCAGTCCCTTACCTTACTGAGGCTCAAGGCTTAGAGGGACCAAGCCTGGAATGGCTTGGATTGGGGTGGGTCCTCAGCTAATGACTGGTGGAATTTGCTTAACAACGCAATGGGGAGTGCCAGGATAGCCATCGCTAAGCAATGTGGTCATGTGACATCTTGCTTTACAATCTCATCGCTTAATGATGGAAATTCTGGTCCCAATTGTGGTCATAAGTCAAGGACTATCTGTATTGGGATATGCACACATGTACATATATATGAGTGAATGTGTTTATGGGTGGATATGCTTAAAAGTGCAAAGACTGAAGCAAAAGAGCTGCATTTAGAACTACATCAACAGAATAAACCGGATTTTCATTTGAACTTACTTTAATATGATGGTATGCTGATTGCCCAATAACCACAAGTCTAACATTTGCATCCTAAAAGTAGAAAAACAGAAAGAATATCAGCCTTAATACTGCTCACCAACACTTAACAATTCAAGCTCTATGCAAGACTAAAAATCAGATCTGTGCAAATCTTTGAAGCAATTTTTGCTTTAACAAAAGCTTGGGCTCCCTTCCTTTAAAGCAGCTTCAGAAAATGGCACGGCCTCCACTTTTAAATAACAGAGTGGAACAGCTGTATCAGCTTGCTACAGGAAATGAGCTTCTGTACATATGCAGCAGCCCATTTCTGGCTGAGAAAAGTACCGGAAGCACCTTTTAACAAAAAGCAATGGGTTCCCACATCTATGCCTTGACAACAAAGGGCAGAACAAATTACTTTTTCAGTATGAAGCGTTCTGTTGAGGCAAACCCTGCCTGTTCTGTATAGTAACACTAGAAGTTTGGACTCCATAGCAGCTCATGCATCATGTAATTAAAGACCTAATGCCTGCATTATATAATATATTAAGTTACCTTAGTGTTAAATTTTGGGTAGAATATTTGTTTGGCATGGCAGATTGTATGAATTTAGCTTCTGTGGCTAGTTTGTAATCCAATGGATTGTGCAAACCCAGACAATGAGTTAACCCAGTAACCTAGTTCAGCATGTTGTGGGGACCAGCCCATGTCCCTCAACCAGTGTTTCTCAAACTTGGCAGCTTGATGATGTGTGGACTTCAACTCCTAGAATTCCCTAGCCAGCAAGAGAAATTCTGGGAGTTGGAGTCCACACATCTTAGAGTTGCCAAGTGAGAAACACTGCCCCAAACATTAATGGTGTTCTAGGAATTTACAATGAATTTCCATTAGTGGAGATAGATATGCTGATAGAAATATTTTTGGAGCATAATGTTATTGATTACACTATTAATATTTTAGAATATTTATTTGAATGTTAGCCATTTAGTGATAATTAAATCAACATCCCCATGACAAAATCACAGTGCATCATTGTTGCTAATGCTAGAGGCTGTAAAAATTTGAGATAGCATTAATAACGTTTACTATAGGACCCCAGCTGAACAGTTCCAGTGGAGATTACCGGGGCCTGGTCTTGTGACGTGATCTGCAATCATTTTGAGTTTCTGAGTCCTGAGGAAGTGGATAGGGCCTTCTGCAGTGTTCGTTCTGCCATTTCTCAGTTGTCAAGTCAAGTCAAAGTTTATTTCGGTCAAAGACCAATATAAAACGAAACAATTAACAAACTGTTTAAAAGTAAGAGGAGGAGGACCAGATATAAAACACAAGCTATAGGAATAATACAGAATATTATTGTCATTATTATTACCAGTGTAAGCTACATCTCTAGAACTAAGAAACAGAAAGTCATTTGTCTAAAACTAAGACATTGAGCTAAAATTCTAAGATAGAAGTAAATTAAAATAAAATAAAATAAAATAAAGTGACATCTATCATCTATTTATCCATCCATCCATCCATCCATCCATCCATCCTTCTTTAGTGTATACTTCTCAGCTGTATTACACGATTAACTTTTAAGATATTTTGGGATCTTAGCTTTCTTTGTTCAAAGGTATTCCTAGTGGCTTATTAAGGAGTTTAAAATCACCATCATCGCTGTAAAACAATAAGAAGTAATAGGAATGGCTAAGCAATGTTTTCCAATATACAGTATGTCAGAACATCTAAAAGACCCAGAGTTTAGCTGGCAATGAAAAGTTATCAACTACCTGCTTTGCAGAACATCTCAGAGCCAAATGGCAAAACTGAAACGGCCTCATCCTATCATCTATCTAACCTCCAAGGCAGGGCAACTTTGAGAAAGATCTGAGGTTCCTATGGGAAAAGCCAATCTTTAAACCCTCTAATGGTTTCCAAGTAATTTAGGCCTTTAAAAATTAAGTGTTCTATAAACTGACAAGGAGCCATGTAGCTGTAAGTATCTTCCATATACCTGATCCCAAAGTCTATACAACCTTCAAGGGAGCTCCACATATTTAAAGATTCTGTTTGGTTTTGTGACCTCAAGGGTACTTCAGCCTTCAGATAGCCAAAGCATTATATGATTCTTTACGGAGAGATTAGCTGCATCTAGAACTTCATCTTGAGGACATATGAACTTTCCATAGTGGATGATCAGCTGAACCACACGTTAATGGATTTTCTCCGAATCTGTATAACCTGGTAATAATGACTTCTACAGTAAGCTGTATTAATCAACATCCAGCATCTTAAAAGTATGTTTCAAAGGTTGACAATCTTGAACATGCACTTCTAAGACTATAATATAGGCGTTATTTTCTTGGGAGTCAACATCAATAGACAACCCCAGGTAATCATTCTTTTTCTAACACAAACATGTATAAAAACAAATTCACAGTATGTAACTTCAGGGAGACTACAAACTTCTATGTTAGTAACCATATTATATATAGCTTTTGTTTGTACTTACTTGTAAAAAATTATTGGGAATTTTGCCCAGATCCTCCACATATTCTTTACAGACATAGCACAAAAAATGCTGGAAAAAAACAACGGGGTGTCAGATCATACATTTGCAAGATAATCTTCTGTTTATTGAAGTCTGTACTATTTGCTCCTGTGTGTTGAATTCATGAACATCAGGGCACCACAAAGCAAGAAATAAGTTAAATGTTCTACAACGTTCAGGCACAGTGCTGATCCAGTTTGTTTACCAACTTTACTGACTAAATTACAACGAGGTGTGTTCACAGAACATCCTAAGCCACAAGCTACAGGGCAGCCTTAATGTGGTTGCTTTGGTTCTGCCTTTGTGCAAACCATATCCGAATTACTGCTCAAGTAACTTAGCATTGCCTCGCGCGTTTGCAGGCCGCGTGTGGTCCAAGCCTACGCACGCTTATTCGGAAGTAGGCCTCGTCCGCTAAACGCGCAAATCGCGCGGCTGTGTGAAGCGCTTTGCCCTGGCGAAATCTCCCCACCCCAAGTTCCGAACCAGCATGCAGAGTATCATCATCTTATGCAGTTTGCAGTATTGTGTGTGCGCTCTCTCAGCTGTCAATCATAGCGGGCTAACCTTACTAACAGCGATCCAAGTTGCCTGTTTACAAGCCGAGGACTGGTAATATTGTAGCAGAGGCTTAGCCGGGAAAGCTTTCAATCAACTTGGAGGCTGCTTTCCCTGCGTTCGGCCCTTTCAGCCCAAACTTTTCCCGGCATGTACACGCAATGGCGATGTCACTCTCCAGCCCAATCGTTTGGGGTGTTGCAGCCAGGCCGGGCGCCTCGCTCACCCGCACGAAGATCACGATCGTCTTCTGTTCTTTGTAAAGAGCCCCAAAGGGGATCCTGTTCCCCTCCGCGTCCTCCACCAGACGCTGGGCGGCGTCTCGCAGTTCCACCGGGTCCTCCCCGGCGCGCTGCCAATCAGTTCGAGCGCCGATCTGCTCTGTGACCGGGTCTGCCATGCCGCAATGGCCCAACCCAAACCGATCCCGGCGAACGGAGCCAAGAGGGATGTGCAGACACCGAGGGAGTGGTTTTCTTTCCCGTTGCGGGATGAGCTCCTCCTCCAGTGGAAGCAGCAGAAGCGCTAAAGGGAGGGAGAGGTGAAAAACCAAGCCTTTGGAAGTTTCCCTGATGCCGGAAAAGCGCCCGGAGAAGTCAGACAGGGGAAGTGCAGGGCGTTGGCTTTTCGAACAGTGGGGCTTTATTCTTTAGGGTCGTCCGTGTTGCATTCGTAGTCGCTTTTATTTCCGGATCTCTTCCAGTTTTTCCCTCTGGAACAGCGACAGAAGACGACGGAGCGTTCTCAAGGAACGCTATTTGCGCGTGTCTCACATCGTCTCAGAATGGTGACCCTAAGCCAGTGTTTCTCAACCTTGGCAGCTTTAAGATGTTACACATGTGGACGTATCCTCTGTTGAATTATTCTTTCCTCAAACTTTCCTAAAACTGGTTAGTATCACCTTCAATAGCACCAGAGAATTGTTAGTATTACCCTAAGTCGGTGTTCCTCAACCTTGGCAACTTTAAGATATGTGGACTTCAACTCCCAGAATTCCCCAGCCAGCATGGCTGGCTAGGGAATTCTGGGAGTTGAAGTCCACATATCTTAAAGTTGCCAAGGTTGAGGAACACTGCCCTAAGTAACAGTGTCACTCTGCTACAAAGTTTGAGTCATTTTGTTTGTGAGATATCTTTCACAGTCTTTGTTCCCACAGTAAAGTGGCATTTGGTACACTGATATTGATCACCTTCAGGACTTGATAAGAATAAGGCTGGTCACATTTTTATAACAACTACAAGTTGTCAACCTTCACTTGTACAAATTTGTACTTGTAAATTTCCTTGCAATGGATCCAGGGTTCTTGCAGCCTGATCATAAAACTGTTTCTGTATATCCAAAGGTCTTTATGAGACCCAGTGTGGTATAGTAGTTAAAAATGCTGGACTAGAAGGCAGGACACTGAGTTTTAGTCCTGCCTTAGGCATGGAAGTTAGCTAAGTGACTTTGGGCTGGTCACTCTCAGCCCTAAGAAGAAGGCAGTGGCAAATCACTTCTAAAAATGTGGCTAAGAAAACTGCATAGATTTGTCAATGAGTCATAACTGATTGGAATCCCCCCCCCCCCCCCCCCGGCCTCCAAATATCCAGACATTGCTGGATAACAGCTCCCAGAAGGCATCTGAAGCATATGGTAAAAATGCAGATGGCAGCCATGATGGTGCAACTGGAACTCTGCCCTTTTTGATGTGTATCACACATAAAAATAGGTGGAGCTTCAATTAACCATCATGGCTGCCATCTTGACCTTTTTTTAATCATACCCCATGGACACCCCTGGCTCCCAGCATGCTTTACTGTTAGTCATGCTGATGGGGGTTGCAGGGAGTTATGGTTCAGCTTCTGGAAAGCCACAGGTGCCCAGCCCTGCTCCGCTAAGTTTGATTTTGGTTATTCACAATCCGTCTTCAACTTGAAGCTCTCCAGAGATATTGAGCTACAGCTCTCATAACGGAGGGCAGCCATAGCCCTGACAGCTGGAAATTATGACCATGGTAGCCCAACATATTTGGAGAATGCTAATTTGGAAAAGCTATCTAGGATTGTGATATAAAAATGAAAGATGCTTTTATGATGTCATCAGACTTGGTACCGACTATTTCCAGCGCAGCCATGGATGGTCGGAGGATGTGGAAAAATATCCTGCAACTTTATTGGCTGACCACTGGGTGTCAGAGGCGCATTGTGTTCCTGTGGCTCCTGTGCTATGATATGCCAGCTTTCTAAAAATCAGACCATTTGCTGATTGTAGCAATAGCTTTCACATTCATTTTGGAGATGCTACTTGCCAACACACTACCCTATCATTTTTATTCTGATTTCCATTTTCTCTGACATATCCTGCATGGCTCATCAGTTTCCATTTCTTTTTCTTACCTTCCTTTTTTTTAATCTGTATGTCCCCGAATGCTAAAAACAATACTAACTATGCAGCTGTCTGACAGGAAATGCTAATAAAAGATGTATTTGCCTCCCTTAGGGATGTTCTGCATTCTCATAATTAGGCCTGGATGGGGTAAAAAAAATCTATCCAAACAGTTTTCAGATAGAAAATATATATTTTTTCCTGCTAAAATGGTAAATCCCATTATGAAAATATTGGCTTTGACTATGTTTCCCTTCAGTAATACCATCACTTCTGGTCAGCAAAGTGTGTAGAAACTTTTTTTAAAAAAGTTTCCATTTCTTGACTGAATCAAATTATTTGCAAGTTTTTGAATGACAATAATTTGAATTTTTGACCCAAGGCTGGCATCACTGAAACTGGAGCCAAGTACTGAGCAGTAAAACTGAACCAAACCTTGACAGCTTCTCTGTGAAGGTGTATACATTTTAATGTTGATCATGGGGTTAGAGCAGGGGGTCCTGTTTTCCCTGATTCTCCTTCCTAAAGAGGCATTTGTCATCGGTGATGATGCCGGGGGAGAGATGGAGGCCGAGGCCGCTCTGTTGGAGGGTACAGCAGGGCTTGATGCTCTCTGTGCTCCTGTTTAACATCTACATGAAGCTGCTGGGTGAAGTCATCCACCAGCAGGGGCCAAGTACGATCAGTCTGCAGATGATACCCAACTTTACATCTTGATTCCAGGCCAAACAAATGTTGTAGTCAAGGTGCTGTCCTGGTTACTGGAGGCTATTAGAGTCTGGAAGGAATAGGTTAGGCTCAGTCCAAACAAGATGGAGTGGTTTTAGGTTTGGAAGCCATCTGATTCCAGAGAGATTCCTTTTTTAGTTCTGGAGAGGGTTGTGTTCCCCCATACAGAACTGGCTCATAATCTGAGAGTCATTTTTGATTCGTGGCTCTTGCTCAAGAAGGAGGTGGAAGTTCGGGCTAGAAGAGTCTTTGCACAGCTTCATCTTGGGTGCCGGTGACAATCCCTCCTGGACAGAAGGCTGTCCTCACATGAATCATGCCCTATTCTTCTCCCATTTGGACTACTGCAGTGTACTATATATGAGGCTGTCCTTAAAGACCACACAGAAGTTATAGCTGGTTCACAATGCAGCAGCTCAGGTAGTTAGGGATGCATCTTGGTTTACTCATATCATACTGCTACTTTGGGAGCTGAATTGGCTTCTGGGCACAATTAATCTGGGTATCCTTGGGATTGCCTGCTCCCAATTCTGGCTGATAAAATGGGCTTCCTCCAAATACTTTCTCTCAGGAATGTCATCAGCGGGGACTACAGATAGACCTTGTTTATCAACCACAATTGGGACCAGCAACTTGGTCATTATGCGAAGCAGTCACTACATGACACTGACTGTCCTTATGATTTTACTTCAGCTTTCCTTTGCTTTACAGACCTGCAAAGGTCATAAATGCCAAGATTGGTTGTAAAGTTACTTTTGTCACTGTCATAACTGCAAACGGTCACTAAATCAGGACTACCAGTACAGTGGTGGGCCTTTTCAGTTGCTGCCATGACTTTTTTTTTTTTTTGCACATCAATGTCTTTTATTGTTTGATTTGTTGCTTTCTTTTTTGAAATTTTTTAATTGAATATTTTAGTAAACACAGTAAAAACTAATACAAATTAAACTGGATGAAAAAAGAAAAACAACAGTGCAGAAAAAAGAAAAAGAAAAGAAAAAGAAAAAAGTAGAAGAGAAAAGAAAAAGGCAACAAAGGCAATAATAAGGAAGTGGCTTCCAACTTTCATCACACCGAGCATAAGTTAATATACTAACTTTTCACCCTCTTTTAAAGTTACAAATAAAAAAACTCTTCTCCCCATAGCCTAACTTTTATTTCTGGATTTTAATCTGGAAATCATCATCTTTTCAATCGTAGTTCAGCAAAAAGTCCTTTCGGAGTTACCAGAAATATCAAACAAATAGTTTATCCCTGGTCAAACAACTCAACTTTATATTCCTTTTTGCTCTGTACAATCTTGACTTTTGAATCATTCCTACGGCATCACAGGATTTGATCTTTCATCACACTTTGGCATTTAAAAGGAGTCTTCAAAGCTTTCATCAGCCGACTTTGTAAATCCCATAAAGAGGGTTTTTGGAATAAAAATTCCAGGATTTCTTGTTGCACCTGTTCCATGTCCAGATCCTCTTCTTGATTTGTCTTTTGAATTCCCATTTTGGTAATCTCAATTTTGTTGTCTTCCATGACTTCAAATTCTGTGTTTATGTCAGACAAAAGTTTTTTAAAGTTTTTCTCATCATCTTCTAAAAGTTTATCCATTGAAATCTGTATTCTTTCTGAGATATTAGTCATGAATATCTCAGTCCAGTTTTCAAAAAAACTTCTTAAGATAAGAAAAAGTTACAGCCAGCTTAGCCATTTTAACTCCTTTCTGCCTGGTCCTTCAGTTCCCTCCAGTGTCTGTCTGCAACCTTCATCAAGCCTCAGTCCCTAATATGGATTTAGTTCCATTTCAGTCATTTCCCATATTATTTAATTATATAGTTATCTTTCAAATCTAACAGCAAAATTACCAATATTTCAAATCTCTCTGGTCTCCTAGTCTATTTAAAACTGTCTTAAATCAAAATCCTTTTTGCCAATTGTATATTAATTTAAATTCTTAAGTGTTTAAAATTTGTTACAACCAAAGAAGAAGGTAAAACACACCAGGTGTCAAATTAAGCTCACCGTTTTGAAAGTCTGTGATATCCATAAAGTGGTTAATTGAACATTTCCAAATGTGATCAGAAAGTGAGTTCTGTTGGCTTCATGTCCTTATGAAAGGCTCTGCCCCTGCTGAGAGCAAAGTTGTCATCTCCACTGTTTTATGGTCTCCTTGTGATGAGCTGCCATTCAGAGCACTCGTGGTGATCTCCTGTTTCCTCCTTCTACGTAGATCTTCGAAGGACTGGTCTACTCACCGGCCTTTTGTTCTTCACAGCAGTCACTGTCTCTGCTCATTTGTGGAGACATCTTCAGTCAGCCATGGCTCACACTGGAAGCCAGTTGCTGCCCTCTTCTGTTGAATAGGATTCCCCTGGAGATTTAAATGGCCCCATGAAAATGTGGCTGTTCCAGGTTGGGGTTGGGATGTTGTAATGTTTCACCTCTTGAATGGGGTTTCTGCTTGATTATTGTGATTTATGTTCCTAGATGTGTAAATATAGATGATACAGATGTTATAGCACTTTGTTACTATTTATTATTATTGTCATTGTCGTTGTCATAATGTTGTATTTTAACCTGATTATGGAAGTTGAGTATGTACCTTGCTCAAAGTTACTAATGACTGGAGCTGCATAGAAGCCCAGTAAATTAAATAAATAAAAATATATATTTGTGTTACATTGGATGTTTTTCTCTTATGGGCTGAAGCTGAAGGCTGTGTATGTGTTACTTTCTTTCTATAGTTAGTTTTTGATTTATTGTTCTCTAATAAATAGTTTCTGGGTTGAGCTTAGTAAATTTGAGGTTTAATTAGAAGCAGAGATCTTAACAATGGCAACAAGGAAATCTTAATATGGCCTCTTTGGGGAAAATTGAGGAGTTAATCCAGACTCAGGGGACTGGCTGAAATATGTGGAGTAATTGGGCTGTTATTTTCTGGCTAATGAGATTGCTGATGGGGACAAGCAAAAAACCCAATTTCTCACTGTGTGTGGCAGTAATACATACGTTGTCTTGAGAGGTTTGTTGCAGCCACAAATGCCAGAGGACCACAGTTTGCAGAGTTGCAAATGCTCCTGTCTGAGAATTGTATGTCCAAACCAAATATAATAATGGGATATTTCATTCCACAACTGGAGAAAGGAAGAATGATGAATTTGGATCAGAAGATACTGCTGAGTTTTGTTTTGTTTTTTAAACTCACAGAACACTGATCTTTTGGAAGAGTTCTAGAGTATATGTTGTGTAACAGATGTGTTTGTGACATGGAGGATATTACTATCCAAAGTAAATTATTGGCTGAGGGGAATTTGGTCTGGAACAAAACTATACAGATAGCAACTGCTATGAAAGCAGCAGTGAAAAATGTACAAGATGTACAGTTAAATAAAAAAGATTCTGCGGGAGCCATTAAGGAAGTGGAAGACCACATATCTAAAATTTAGAGCAATGATTCTCAACCTTTTTATAATTATGGACCACTAGTTAAATATTAGGAAAATAGGGGAGGGGGCACTCATTAAACAAATACCCTCCTTCTTTAAGAGCATGGGAGCTCATATTTTTTTGGAATAAGATAATGATTATCATTGCATTTGTATATATCTTCCCATCCCCTCCCTTTTTAAGCTAGTTGAGTTTAAGAATTTATATACCACTTGTATTATATTAGGTACCTGATGTCATCATAACAATTTGCAGTGCCAGTATGCTGATCAAGAATGTTCTTCAGTAGGAACCTCTGATACTAAGGAACTATGGGTGAGTGGATTTCAGAGTGGTAAAATCCCATTTTTAATTGCACATCGTATTTCCTATTTGGACCTTCTTTTTGGATTACTAATGTGCATTCAGTTTCATTTAGTGTAGCATATTGTACACTTGACTATATTTGAGATCTGTTCACTATTGTCATTTTTCTGAATTTAAGTACCCACATTTGGGGGGGGGGGGGTGCATTCGAGTCAGTGTTGACTCTTGGCAACTTCCTGGACAAATCCTTGCAGTTTTCTTGGCAAGACTGCAGAAGTGATTTGCCATTGCCTCCTTCCTAGAATCAAGAAAGAGTGACTGGCCCAAGGTCACCCAGCAGGCTTCGTGTCTAAGGCAGGACTAGAACTCACAGTCTTCCAATTTCTAGCCTGGTGCCTGAACCACTAGACCAAACAGGCTTTCAGTTTGCTCAGTACTGCACTCCTATTGCTGCTAGTATTATTAGCTATGGGCTTCAGTAAGTCAGTTTTCCGCCACTGATCCATTCTTTGAGAACTAGCTGAGTGCTGGAGCATGGGCTAAGATACCTAAAGGTTATGTTATGAAATGGGCTTCCACACCTGGTTGTTGCCACACACAGGGAGGTGTGGCAGAAATAGTGAGCTGGCCCTCACTAGCTGACAGCACATGTAAGGGGTGGGGCTGAGGCACCGAACAAGTTCTTGCCAGCTGATGGCACACGTGGAGAGGTGGAACTCAGCTGGTGAACATGCCCATGAATGTGGTGAGGCTATAGCAGACCACTGGGGTGGACATTTACAAATCACTAATGGTTTGTAAACTGTACTTCAAGAATCACTGGTTTAGAAAATTGAAAATGTGTTTTTGTTGTCGAGAGCTGCACGCTGTTACAGTCTGCAAGCATTAAACGCCCATCTTTTCCAAGCAGGTCGTTTGCAAGCAGAACATGCACTGGAATTTGTTTTACCTGAAATCAATGGGGTTTTACAAAATAGGTTAAACAACCACCATTATTGCTAACGTTCTACTGTTTCATTATATGATTAATTATTTTGCCTCATTTTAATTGTTAGCTGCTCTGTTAAATTATTTTAGGGCTAAAGAGCGTGGTATTAATATCTGCAATTAAAATAACTAGCCAACAAAGCATAGTCATATACTTTTATAAATATAAAAGTATATTCATAGACATAGGTGATTTTTATGTCCCTTTCCAAAATCTTCTGTGTTGCTGTTTCCTATGCCAAATCTAAGTTAATGCGAGGAAATGTAAAAAGATAGCTTTACTATGGCCAATAGAATGTGTGTCTGGTAAATAAATAAATAGATAAAGTCATATGTCTTCCCATGTATTCTTAGTATCTCAGACCCTGTTTCTTTTGGAAGCTATTCAAATGGGCTAAACAGTCCATGAGAATAGGCTCTCTGACCAGAGAGATATGGCTGTTATATTATGTCACCTGATTTCTGTTCCCCCTCTTGGAGTGGGTGGGAGGAGAAGAATTTCTCTATATTTTACACAGAGCATATCCTGTGTGGTGTTTTCTGTTACAGTAACCACCAGGAAGCGGTGCCTGACCAGATTCATCCTTAGAAATCTTCAGACATGCACAATCAGATATTATTCTATAGGATTCAAACTCTCTACAGTATCAGAAACGGAACTCACAGACCTTTTCACTTTAGATGGCATTAACTTTAGGAGCTACCCGGGTCCTGGTGCTCCATTGTGCTGAAGGAACAAATATACAGTATGGAAGCTATTTGAATGGTATATACACCTTCATTTAGGGTCTCAGAGCAGAGAGATACAGATGTTACATTATTTCCATCGGCCACCATTTGCCTTAGGAGAAGGACTCTTCCTCCTTGTTTTTAAATCTTTAATTGTGATGTTGTTAATAACTATTTATGTGTTGCAATAAGCCAATTTGCAAGGATTTGTTTGACTAAAAGGTGGGCTATGCAAAATTGAAATAAACAAACTAACACATGATATCAATAAGTATGGAAGAGTGATATAATCTTGCAATTATGCATACTCTGTTCTTCCTTTACTGTTATATCTGACATATTTTTTTAAATGTATTTAATCTTAAAGGAAAACAAAATGCATTTTTAAATATATGGGGAAGAAGAGGGGTAGGATGATTTTTCTTCTTTTCTTACCTTTCTTCACACTCCACCTTAATCTGATTAAGCAGAACCAGGCATGGAAACAGGGGCTTTCACACAAATCGGGAGTTGTGGAGGGATATAAAACGTGCAAACAAATACAGGTTAAAGCATGGATGCAGCCAGGGTATGCTACATTAAGTCCAGTGATCTTCAAGTACTAAGTTCTGTACAAGTAAGTGAGAATATAATGTCCATATGGAATGTGCATTTTAAAAGCACCATTTTAGGTTTCAAATTCAATCCCTCACTTAATCCTGTTTTCAAATAGGCTCAATGTGACACACACAATGCATGTGATAATATAGCCCTGGGGTAAAGAAATAAAATCTGAATGCATGACATTTTCAGGACACATTTCTGCTTCCTATTGATAATCTACACTCAACTTTGACATACGCTTTCAGGAGACTCAGGAAATATGTAAATTAATTATAACAGCGCTACATTCCATTAGGATTGAAATATTGCAATGAAATCTATATGTGTGGAAGAATTCTGGCACTAACATGATCCGTTGCACCAGTTTTCCGCAAGCTGGAGGGGAGAATAGGTAGAAAACGCTGCAGTGCTCTGATCTAAAGTGAGGATATTTCAGTGTTGAGTAATATACTACCCAAATTAATTCAAATTTCAAAAACTGAAGACCCTGTTAGTTAAGAGGCCATACAGGACAGGAAAAATGGACATAAATACAATCTACCTTCTTGCTTTGAAATCACTGAAATAATTTTATGCATTTTGGCTCTTGATTATAGGGAAAAAATGGGTTTAGTGTTCTGAACTGCAAAGTCTTATTTGGATTTAGCATCCTGAATGGCAAAGTCTTAGATCCACTAGATGGTGGTATTTGTTAAGAAGATACGTTGTTC
Organism: Liasis olivaceus; assembly: GCA_030867105.1. Classification (NCBI taxonomy): domain Eukaryota; kingdom Metazoa; phylum Chordata; class Lepidosauria; order Squamata; family Pythonidae; genus Liasis; species Liasis olivaceus. The sequence goes on from CM061348.1 coordinate 200,953,740, forward strand.
TGTATAGTGGAGGACAAGTTTAAAATTTCCTACCACTTTTGCTGGGAAAAACTATATGGGAATGATTCATCACAAAACCATTAATTCAATCAATCCTGATTATGTTGCACAATGAATATTTGATACAGACATATTTTAACAGATATGTGCTCACAGAACTGGTGATTTTGCAAAATTCCTTTAAAAATTTTATGGATCTATAGTGTTACAGCATCAACTTTGTATTACAGCAGCGGCTTCAGAATCATGGTTAAAGAGCCATTATAACTGAAATGGAACATCAGCTATATAAAAACAAGCAACTAAGTTATTTTACAGTTTAAGGTTCAGAAAATTAACAGTGAAAAAGCCTTGGGAAGTGGGAGAGGGGAAGATATATTTAAAGTAGGGCAACTCAAATTTCCAGCCAGAATGTTCAGAGCTTGGAAATCAGGTGATCTAGGGGAATCAGTCATCAGGAACATCCTATGACACTTCAGACAGTGAAAATGGTACCCATTCTCTCACTGACACTGAAAGTTAGTAGCACCCTCCATCTCATCTGAAGATGGCTAACTTGGGATATGCAGGCAAGGGGACATGTCTCACAATAGAGGGAATGGCCAGAATCAGAATCTAATCTCCCTTCTGACAATTGATAATTCTGTCCCATTCTAAGTCAGTCTCAATAGATGGATGACGATTCTCTTATTTCTGTAAGAACCTGCCATCCCTGACAGGAAGATGATGCCAGCTGTTCTACTATACCAGTAACAATCCATGAAGACCTTCCATGGGGCTACCACACTGGGGCTGCAAAAAACCCAGATGATCACAGGAGGGCAGCCAAGAGTTAGGTTTTCGTATGTATGTATGTATGTATGTATGTATGTATGTATTTTTCAAATTTGTCACCGCCCATCTCACTTTCTTCTTCTCTTTGCTATAATTTATTGGTTGTCTGGATTTTTACATTCTAGATCTGATCAGCTTAGTTTTCCTTTCCAAGTTATCTGGGCAAATTATAGACCAGTCTGTGGCTCAGCTTGGTTGCTGCCTCTTTCCAGCTATTTGTTTCTCATGTCTGTTTCCAGATGTGGCAATTGCTCCCATTTCTCCTCTCTAAAAAGTCCCTGGCACTACCGCAAAATATGATTTCTTAGGTTTTGCTTTAGTGTAATTGGGAACCAAATCAGTGTGATTTACAGACTTTGGTTTATGGTGTTAGCATGATATGCAAAGAAGTCCACTGTGGCTTGTTCAGAAAAGAAACCAAGGCCTAGCATGAGGGCTGAATTAGGATGTCTGCATGTGTGTGTGGGGAGAGGCAGAGAGAGAAACCCTGTTTGTGGTATTGGTAGCATTCTGCAAAACACTGATACAATTTCTCTGAAGGTTTTCAAGCATTTAAACAGTCTTTAAAATATTTATGTACTCAGCAAACACCCCTATGATCTTTAATTTGAGATTTCATTTCTCAAAAGGTGTTCTGTACTCTACCCAGCCCCTTAAACACACACACAATTTTGCCATCACACATTCAGAGATATACTGCTGGTTTTCTGCCTTATAGTTGTGTCCGAAGGAAAACAGGCAGCATGCCAGCCATCAACCCAAAAGCAGAAGCTTTAATTTACAGTTGAAAATGATGCAGCTTCAAAAGCACAGGCAACATATGTTGCTGAGCATATGAATAAATCAAATAACATCCTCAACTAATGAAACACGCTCCAATATGCTTAACACAAATTACTTTTGATTAAACAGCTTACTGGGGAAACAAACGTAAACCACTGTTAGGTGTGCTCTCTTCAGAATTATGTGCTGAATCTAATTTGAAATGGATAAGAACTAACAATTCATTTTCTCTGCATATTTTTAAAAAAATATAAACAGCAATTTCAAGTATGCCATTCAAAGTATGCTGAGATTATTAGTACAGCCTGTATGGTTAGCAGAAGTCATCATGCAAATGAAGTTGAAATGATTTAATATGCTTACAGTCACAGATAGATAACTTGATCAATAGTGTATTTACAGTTATGGAACAAACAGGCCATGTCAGAAAAGCATTTTAAAGCTATTATATTGTCAGCATATGTTCAATGCAGGATATATAATTATATCTATCTAATTATATCTATCATCTGTCTGTCATCTATCTATCATCTATCTTTCTGTCTTTCTATCTTTCTATCTTCAAACTGGAAAATATGATGAAAAGCTTTTTTATTTTTTTTTGGTAACAACATTAATTAAAGGAACTTCAGTAATTGCAGAATTGTAAAGAACTGGTCAAGACAGTAGAAAAAAAATACTTGGCCATGGTGTATTTTAGCCATGGTGTATTTTACACCTTCCTTAGTTAGCCCAGTACATAGTGGTACCTTTGAGATAGATAGATAGATAGATAGATAGATAGATAGATAGATAGATAGATAGATCGATCTTTTGTGGTAATTGGAATTAGGAAAAAAACACATCAGAATTTCAAAAGGAGCTTTACATTGGAAAGTTGGTATCAAAACTACTAAAATCTGATTCCCTTTGGGCTATGATTATTGGACGAGTGGTGAATATAGACAGAGACTGGCCAGGATAACTATATCCTTCCAAATATCAGTGACATCAGGCTAACCATCAGCCATTTACCTGCCACAGCCAGTAGGCAGAAAGTACACATATGGCTAAGTTGACATGTTAAAATATGGCTTGAATGAATTTCTGTGCAATCTTGGAATAGACTGGAAAAAATTCTGGGAAATGTATGGTTTGTAGAAGCAGCTGTTTAGCATCTTAAGTTTCTGGATGATGCTACTTGAGAACAACCAATACCCTTTTATGGATTTGCCTGTTTCCCATTCTTTGAACCTGTGCTATAAACTTTATTGTTATTATTTTTAAAAAATGTCAAAATTGAAGGTTGTTTTTCACAAAGAAATTGGCTGATTAAAGCTGCCCTTGAACTTCCTATCCCAAGCAGCAAGCAATAAAATGCTCTGGGGATGGAAATAAACAATAGACATAGGTTAATATTAGCCGTATATTGTGCAGGAATGGGAAATAAGTTTTAGTCTCCACCACTACACCCGCTGTCTTTCAGTTATAACTGTTGGAAACCTTTATTATGCCCTAATAAAAATGAAAGAGTATGTTCCTTTATAGCTATGTTTATTACTTTCTTTTTACTATGTTATTTTATAAAAAATACTTGTCTTTGAGTTAAATGTTCAGTTTAAAATCTTAGCATAAATCTTTTCACAACTATCTGGAAAGTATAAGCCATAAAGGCATTAAAACTTTTTCAGTAATTAGTGTCTTTGAACCCTTTGCCAAAATTGCTCAAGCTGTGATTCTTCTAGCAGAAAACAAGTGATTGAAATGGCCTATTTTAATTCCTTTGCTGTTTTGTTCCTTGGCTCTCTGTTTTGTTACCTAATATAATGACTATCTGTGAATACCAGAGGTGGACAACTCTGCAAGCCTCAGGTTAATTTAAAAAATCCTCTGACAGTGATTAATACAGACCTCTGGAAGGAAAAGCTTCTCCCTGGCAGGGAGGAAGATAGAAATGGGATGAAGTAAAGAGGAAAAGGTAATGAAGGGTGGGAGAGAGATAGACCCACTTTTGGCTCTGATCATATCCAGGACCAGAGCTTAAGCTGTCTACTATATACAGATATGTGGCTCCTTATCAGATTACTCATGGGGTAATGCAATCCTTGAAAGATGGAAGGTTTTTCACCTTCCAGTGTTGATTAAACTTTAAGCCATGAAGATCCTAACTGAAATCCCAAGTCAGTCATGATCGCATTAAGGGTACCACCACGTTAAAGTACAATCCACAAAGCCTTGAGTTGGCAGGAAAGTATCAATTGTGCTGTCCTGATAGCTGAGCCCTATTCTGTATCAGTGAAGTGGCTGGTGACTGTTACTGTTATTATTTCTTTATTGTGAGACACATTAAGGAAAGCAATTGGGGGATTTCTCTTGCTTCGTTTCCCCTCCCACTGAGTGTCACCTGCTGGTGGGAGAAACATCTACCAATTGCTCTTCTTAACATGGTAGGCAGAGTTGGGTGAATGTAGGCGGGTGGGGGGTTGAATGGGGGGTTTAGCTCCCCTGCTATATTGCCCAATCCTAGATTGTCACAGATGTGGAGGTGGTGCTGTGAGGAGCATTGTGGTCATTCCTTCCTCCTTTATCTCACCGGGTGCTAAATAGATGAAGCTCTCTTTCCAAAGAATGCTAGGCCTGTGTATAATGAGGAGTCTGCATTAGTCCCGAGAAGAGCTTCAGAAAGCACTGGTGAGGCACTTTGTGGGCAGTGCTTCTATGGAAACCAGGTTTATTGTCTGTCCTGTAACCCAACCAAAATAGCCACAAGAGGTGTACTCATAGCAGCCTAAACTGGCCAATAGAAACTGGATAGATCCTGATCCCTGATTGCCCACCTCTCCTATGAAGCTTGCTAGATTGTGTCCATGGCAGAAATTATGTGAAGAGAAGAGGGAATACACTCACACTGCATTACAACTGGAGCAGCTGAAGATGAGTTTAACCATTTTGGCATAGGATGGGGGTGAGAGGAAGATGATGTCATGATGTATCATATAAAAAAAGGTTACTAGGGCATTTGGAGCCATGGTTAGGGAAAAGTCATGATGAGATGAAAAAGCTCCCTAGAAAAAGGGGAAAAATGGGCTTTAACACAGATGGAGCTAAAGATGACTTAAGTCTGCATCTTCCTAAGGCATTTATAGCATAATAACCATACAATTTGACATCATATGAATTAATATATTACAGTTAAAACATTTTTTAAAAATCAGTAGTAATAAAGCTAAATTTTAAAATTGGCAGAGACAAATATCCTAAAAAATCTGCTCTTTGAACTTTTGTTTGGCACAATATGAAGACATATTTAAATAGAATTTGGCAAAATATCAGCCACAACATGGTATTAGAAAAGCAGACAGGAAAGGGAATGACTTTCTTCTGTTATTGTTCTATTTTCATCTTTCTCTTTTGCCTTATTAAAGAAAATGCTTTATAATAATTGGGTAACAGTTTATAAACTGCAACTGACACTTAATTGATTAGTCAAGTCACAGAGTAAAATAGAATAGTCTGTCAGCCTTTCTTTGCAGGTGGTTTAACTAGGGAACCCACCTGCAGAAGTTTTCTTCTATTAGACCAAAATGTAATGAAAATACTGGAATGATAAAGGGTTGGATCAAGATTTGGTTATAGTTAGACTGGACCCAATTAAATCAAGGGCACTTATGTTAATCCTGACTTAATAAGTCCCATCAATTTCAGTAGGTTTGCTTTAAATATGACATAATCCAGCCTGTAGATTTTAATACTCTTTTATTTTTTATTAGGAGATAATGATTACCTTTTATGACAGTATAACAAACTATAATTACCCTTGTTTTCTGTATTTCTTCACATTGCTTATGGCATTCAGAGTTTTCCACAGAATAATTTTATCAGTGTGGTTGTCTTTAGCAGCCAGCACTTCCTATGTATTTTCTTAGGACTTTCCCCAACTTGCCCATGACCATGGCACAATCATGGCTAGGGAACCTGCTTTTTCTGCCATGTTCCCGTAACATTATTTTCACCTTGTCCCCAACCCATGAGTAAGACAGCCTGAAATTGTACCAGTGCTAAAGTAATATTTTTGCTCTTATTCTGACACTGTCCAAGGACAGCCTCAAGGTATGCAAAATCTGTTAGACTTAGTCAATCAAAATCTTGGACAGAATTCAGGTGGCTCTGGTGTCTTGAATTAGAGGTAATATGGGTAGGAGTGAGATCAGTAATGGGGACGTAATGTCATACTGGTCTTGTTTTCTGATGACTCAAGGATGGTTGGAGAGCAATTCAACTCACCAGTAGAAAAAGGCTCTTTATAAATCAATAAGGAAAGGTCCATAGTGTCATGCTGCTTTATAAGAGAAATCAAATGAGGGACCACAAGAAAAAAGATGTTTTCATGAAAGTCATGTTTTCAGTTAGCCCCACCTGGCTTCTTTATCCATTTATTCCCAAAGTAGCTCAGAATAAATTCACAAGGAACTGATTCCCATGCATCCTACGACTGTCAGTACACTTCACTTACCTCTTAGTGAATTAGTATGTTGGCTTGCAAGGTAGTCTCTAGACTGAAGACCCTAGCTTGCATGATGATGTTAGACATGTTAGTTGGGGACATGAGTTGAATGTACATGTACTTTTGCCTGCAGGTGATGCCATACTGTTGGCTAAGAACTCAGATGAACTAACAACTTCCTCATTCCTTCAAGCTCTATTTGGGAGGCATTGGAGGAGAGGAATTGATTCCATAATGCCATTATTTGCTATTGTAGCCTTGTACTAAATATTAAGGCAAACAGAATTAAAACACTTAGTTATGCTGGCTGAGCAATTGAACTCCATTGCATAATAAAGTTTGTGGGTTCCATTGGAAGACCTGAAGGACTTGGTTAGGGACAGATCATTATGGAGAAATCTATATGGTTGCTAAGAGTCAATACCAACTTGATGGCTCATAATCAATCAGTCACTCAATTCCAGTTTTTAGGAGAGAGCATCAGAGTGGTGGCAGATGAGGCTCCCCAGGGACCAGAATGGGGTTGCCCAGATTAGCTTGAAACAGGATTAAGCACATCTCTAGCCTTACTAGGCACTGACTTAACCTCTGATTTAATAGTGAGTGAAACATGACATACTGCATTTCAGTGAATTTTTTTCCCCTTAGTCTCTCATGGATTCCCATCAAATTTTTGCAGAATCCTAGGGTTTTGCAGAACAAAATTGGACAAACCCTGGCCTCTGACATTTTTTTGTCATTGCATTCAAAGCACGTAGATTCAAAGTGTGCCTGTGTGCATGCACACATAAATGATGTCCAAGCCTTTTGGGAGAAAGTAGCATGTAAAATTATAAATTAAATAAATAAAGGAATGGGTGAACAGCCAGAGAAACGCTCTACCCTGCTTTTGTATTATAATGTCCTTTCCACTTCCTGTAGTGATGAGGAGTAACATTATAATGTTTTATTTCTGTTTGGGTGAAAGAACACTGGAAGCTGAATATATTCTTTTCATGCTTGTTTTAATTACCAACAGAGCTTTCTGGAAATAAGCAGACAGACTTTCTATGGCAGGCTGCAGTTCCATTAGATGCTGCAGTAGATTTCCAGAGGACAGCTGTTGTCACTCCCTCACCCAAGGCTGCACTTTGGTTGAGCTAACTTCAGCAGCTAGATTCGCAGCTCTGCCTTCTCCAAATTAAAACTGAGCATCTGTTCATTTAACAGATTGTTAGAAACACTTTCCATGTGTTGCTAATAGCTGCTGCCATTGGTAGCTGATCATTTGTCTTCCCATCACACCCCTTGGTAGAGAAAGAGACTAGGGAAGCACAGCCAAAAAGCAGGGGTCACTTTACTTTTCAATCTTCCTGTCCTCTAAAAGCCCTCTGTTCAGAAAACCTACATATTGATACCCAGCATGAAGCTGGGCAAGATACACACTTAAGGATCAGTCATCTCAGTGTTGAGTGTCTGGACTGTGTACAGCTCCCCAAAAAATAGAAAAGCGGCATATTACAAAGAGATGCATTCACAACTGTCTCGTCCTTTTTATCACATAAATGAAAATAGTATGGAGGAGAGACAAGGAAAGTAGAAACATGTTACTGAAAGATGCAGGGCAAGTCCTTGAGCTGGCAGAAAAGTCTGCCGGCACAAGATTTGCTTACTGCAGAGTCCTGTTCTGCTACAGGAACAAGATGGCAACTGTTACTGTCATTATTGCTGTAATGTAGGACTAGTTAAGGAAAGCAGTTGTTTGGGGCATTCTGGGAGTTGAAGTCCACACATCTTAAAGTTGGCAAAGTTGAAAAACACTGATCTAGATAGCCTGATTACTAATTATCACCCAAGGCAATATCTTCTACTATTAAAAGTCATTTAAGTAATTTTTATCTCTGCACTTTCCAGTCACAAAGCCACTGGTTCTAGCCTTGTCTGTGGAGCAACAGAGACCATGTGTACTTTGCCTGCCTCCTTAGGGTTCAGCTCCTTTTTTCCCCTGAACATACTGCTCATCTACATCTAATTTTTCAGCCCAAGAACATAAAACTATCTACTATATTCGGTTCTTTGCTTTAAGTTGTTAAATTCACTAAGCAGCCTGGTTGACTTTACCTTTGTCTTCTTAATATTCACACATCATGCTAAGCAGTATTATGGTTTCTTGGATTCTGATTTATTGTGATTTCTGAATTCAGCCACTGCGATTTATAGACCATGTTTTATGGCTTGGTGCAATGTAGCTGATTCAACATACACTAGATAAAGAAACATAGCTTAACACAATATGAACTCAGCCACTGATATTAAATATTAATTATGTTGACAAACATGAAAATAAACATACACTATGTATGCACATTCTTTATTTTCCATATATTTGATGTTTTCAAAAACACATGTCATAAATTGAGGGTGACATATCTTTTATGCCTACCACACAGAATCATAACTGATTTTCTCCCTCTCACAACACAGCATTTCATTGATGGATTTCTTTATTATTAAAAAGAGGGTGTTTTAAATGTAAGAATTAATTCTGCTGAAATAAATAGAAAATAAAGCTTTCAATGCTTTTACAAACTGCAGACAAGTCCAGAATCTACAGATTTGTATCTATAGTTCATGTATGAAAATGAATAGATTTGTTATTTTTTTTAAAAAAAATCCAAGAAGGATTTGGAATATGCAAAAGTGAACACAGATGTATACTTAAAGAGATGGGATAGGCGGTCTGGACTGAAACAACAAAAAGCCATGATTAGCATTGGGCTCACTTCCAACATAAATTTATGAGCAACATCTAAAAAGGCTATTTCTGCAATGAAACACAAGAATGAATTTTGTATTTAAGGATTATAAAATGCATTTCATCAGGACCATTCTCAGCAATTTGCAATCTTACATTTTCCAGGCAAGAAAGCCAGTGAATTGGAGGCAGGTGATTTCTGAACCAACCATACAGTGAAGCTGCTTTGTGTGTTTTGTGTGGGACTCAGTGTGAGACTCTCACTTAATGGTTCTAAAAAGTGTGCTTTTCCTTTGTTTCTATTTTATTACATCTTTTCTTTTCCAGTACCATGAGTGAGACATGGGATGAGCAAGGAAGGGTAGCAATTGCCAAGACATACAGAGGATTAAATGGAATGGGTCAAACATGCTTTATGCCAGTATGTGCTTGGTACTCTGATTCTTCTCTGGGCCAGCCTCAGAATAAGGAGAGAGCCCGTTTGGGGTAGTGGCTGAGGTACTAGGCTAGAAATCAGGAGACTGTGCATTCTAGTCCTGCCTTAGGCACAAAGCTAGCTGGGTGACCTTGGGCCAGTCACTCTCTCTCAGCCCTATGAAGAAGAAGACAGTGGCAAGCCGCTTCTGAAATCTTGGGGGCAGGGACTTTTCCAGGCAGTCACCAGGAATCAACATTGACTCAAAGGCAGAATAAGGAATCCTGATTTTTTTTAATAGGCCATCAGTAAAAGGTTTCTGAATTTTAACGCTGACTGGAGAAGCATGGAGAAAACGGGAATGGTTGTCTGTGAATGTTTGCTAGCCCTGCTTTTCAGAATGTTTGATTATTAAATAAATGACTTTATCTGATGAAAACATGAAAATGACAGGGTTGGGATTAGGATCAATGCAAATCAGAGTTTTGCTGAAAGAAAATCTGTCACAGGTGAGGTTTCTGTCATGATGCAGAAGTGATGATGAAAAGTAATAACTGTCCATTTTTCTTTTCTACATATCTGGAATAGGGAGGTTTTCCTGTGGCAGTTTTTCTTAGGCTTGTACAGATTAGGCTAAGGTCATTTTTCTTTATCACCATCTTTAACCAGGAACACAATTAGAGATCTACTCAACCAAATAGCTGCCTTGCTGTCAACCCTGTTATTAGCATTCTAAGTCTTAAGGTTTTGTCTTGGCGAGGCCTAAAATACAATCCTACTTAAAAATAAGTCTTACTGAGCTCAGAGGAGCTTACTCCAAGGAAACCAGTTGTAGGTTTCTTAGCTATGTTAATCATTTTTGGTGGTTTACCATAAAATGCAAAAAATTAAACAGCTTTAAAATGCCTTACTCTCAACCTAATATGTGGACTTCCTTCTTTCAGTAAGCAATATGAGAAAATGGGTTACTCAAGCCAACAAATTCTCATGTTCTACCATAGGGGGGAATGTGGTTTTCATGAGAAATTAAGTTGTATGAAGAAAAAGATGATTCTCCTCCAAGAGCTTTTAGACTTTCTCCTTGCTATGCCCTTCAAATGACTTCTTTTGGAGAAAGCGCTTTACAATATTTTCACACCAGCTGTATTTGTGTTGATGAATCTGTCACTTGGAGTGGAATGACACTGCAGCTGAATGGCTTCTCATGAACTTTATTTTTAGCAGGCTAGTGAAGATTTTTGTCTTATCAGAGACCTTTACAGAGGGTTGTTACTGAAGGATTATAATCCTAAATTAAAGCATACAATTTTCTCCATCTTCTAAATTAACACGTATAAAAACATATTGGAGATTCAGCTTCTAGCACTGTGGACTGAGCTGCCTATATAGCTGCCCACCTTTATTTTGTATTGGATACACAGGAAACCAAATCTCAGAGGCTGGAGAAGTTTTGAACTGTTGCTTCGAGTTAGTGATTGTTTAGATATGAACAAAGAAACTGATACTCACTCTGGGCAAGGCAGAAATGAAAAAGGATTTCAGCTGATAATCAATAAGGAGTCAGAATTATTCTCCTGAAATATACCTTGGGAGATTTTCTGGATGCAACTTTGCTCTAGAGGTACAGTATGAGTGGCCCCATAGCCTACAAGTGTTTTTACTCCACCTTTTTCTGCAAAGAACTGACCTGGCCATGACTACCCAGGTTTTAACTTGGATTGGATAGCTATAATGTGTTCTATATGAAGCCACTCATGAAAAGAATTGAGGAATTTCATCTAATGCACACTAACTAAGGGTACTGACCAGTAATAAGTTCAAGACAGGGTTGGACTTCTTTTGCCACCAAATCCATTTTCGATAACCATGGAACCCACTCTGACCTCAATGCATCAATTCAATGGCACAGTTTCATTGAGATTGGAAACATAACTGTAATAGCTATCAGAATGGTATATACAATCCATTATTTCTTCAGCTCCTACAGAGAGAGAGAGAGAGAGAAAGAGAGAGAGAGAGAGGGAGAGATGTTACATTATGTCATGTTATTGTGTATGAGGTTCCACATGACTTCTACACTTCTACTTTTTCAGTGCACTTCAAAGAGTGTATGTGTATGGAGGTGTCAGCCCTTAGAGGTAGTCCAGACAAGAAGCACCAACCATGAGTACTAACACTACTTTTATTGTAATGTTACAGTAACAGAATCTTGCAAGCCTGACTTTCCCCTCACCTTTACAGTCCAGGAAACTAGGGAGGGTCCCTTCTGAGACATTTGTCACATCCCCATTGCTTCTGCAGGCTAAGCTGCCTCTTATCTGACTGTTGCTTAGTCTGCTCCTCCTCCTCCTCCTGTCTCTCGAGGACATTCTTACAGACCATTAGGAGAGGTCATGTAAAATCTCATACTTCTCAAAATCTTTCATGACATAATGTGTGGATTATATATGCCATTTTGATGGATTCTACAGTTTATATCTCTTCCTGCAAGACCACTGAGTGCCAGGACCTGGATAGCTCCTAGAGTTAATGTGCTGCATATAGTAATCTAAAGTGCAAAGGTCTGTGAGTTCAATTCCTGGTAGAAGGTTTGACACACGCCGAGAATAAGATCTGGCTGTGTATGTCTGATGATTCCTAATAAGGACAAAACTAGGCCTACTTCCTGTTCATCTGTGTAACATAATCATAGTAGAACTCCTTGAGTAGGCTTCATATAGATTAAGAAACGGGAAAATCCCAAAAGATGTGCTCCTTAAAGCTATGCCCTTATTTGTGGCATAGCACGGCTCACTGCATCATCATGATCTTGCTCACTGCAGCCCTTAACTTGATGCTCCTCTTTCCCACTGCAAAAGCTTCCAGTCCATTGCTGGAATTTCTAAAAGCTTTTTCTTGGTTACTAATCACAATAACAAAATCATTGCCTCACCCACCCGGGAATTTTCCCATTTAGTGAAAGTTACAAAATTAGGCAAACCTTTGTGTCAGTGTACTTGTTACACCTTAGCTGAAAATAGGGAACAATTCTTTTAATAGCATGTGGCATCATTCTCTGACACAAGAAACCAGAAACCCTGGAAGGCTTGAATGTTCCTAGAATCTCTCTCACTTTTCCAGGGTCCACTTTCTTCTTAAGCTGTCTTTGTTGCTTTGCTACTTGTAGATTTGTTTTGTTCTGAATATCACTTTAATAGTATTACCACTGTTGTAGATTTGAAAGCATCTTTTTGTCACTTATGGGGAAAGTTGTATCAATGACCCAATAAATATATGGTCTAAGCCAACAACAGCATAAAATACATGGTCCAGGAATTTAGGTATACATTCACATCTCAATAACCTTTTTTAAAGAATCATGGGGAACTTATATTAATGGTCTGCTGATGTTCATAATAAGAACTAGACATTTATACGTGTGTGTGTGTGTGTGTGTGTGTGTGTGTGTGTATTAAGCCTATTAACCTAAAACAGAATAGTGGCAAGGGTAAATGATACTCACCATTTCCCAATCTATCTTTTTCCCTACAACTACTTACTGGGTTTCCCTTCTGGGCATTCAGAGATGTAAATCTGTGAACTACATATTTGTTCTCATATTTGTATGAAGCCCTTTATGCTTAGACATTAGCAGGTGCACTGCTGAATCCATATTGCCTTTACTCTATTTTCTAGTATTTCTTCTTTTCCATTGTCAGAGAAGGTGCAGGATGAAAGTAAAAATGTGAATATCCATATCATCCAAAGTGGGATCTGTGCTGAAGGATAAGGTTAAGTTGAATTCTAGTTGGAGAAAATGTGAAGGTTGCTGCTCTGTATAATGTGTAATTTTTATTGGAACTGCTTTCACATCACTGAATAAGACTCTTCTGTTTGTCTATGAGACCAGGTAAATTTATTCAAAGAGTTAATAAAGTTGGAAAAAAACACAGCTTGGAGATTTTAACTCCCTCCTCCTCCTCCTCCTCCTCTTCTTTTGAGGGAAAGAGAGAATTCAGTCTATGCTACAAACTAAACGTCTGCAGTGATGGTGCTATTTATGTTTTTACTACGTTGTTGGAAAATGAAAACTACTAGGAGAGCACTAATGGACTAGTAAATACATTATGGAATAAAGTGAATAAAATTCTGTAAGTTCCATTATGAATTTTAGGCATGATTTGGATGTGAAAGGAGATAAACAACATTAGCTGCAAATGTTAAGAAAAGGAATGTGATGCAAGATCATCATCTTGTAAATTGGTCACTAAAGGAGCGATGGTTTAAACAGCTTTCAGCAATTAGGTCATTCTGGTGATTATTTTTTTTTCCTCTCAGGGAGAATTTTCACTCCACTCGTTTCAGAAAACTGGTCTTTGTGGCTATTTTGAACAGACACCTGATGATCATAGAGTATCTGCATGCAGAAAACCTGACTGGAGCTTTCTGAAGCAAGTCTTTTCTGGGCTCCTTATAAACATGGGTTTAGCACTCTTTTGAGAGCTCTAAACCTGTTTAAAAAGTGCTAAGAGAGTGCCAGCACTAGGCTGCAGACGGAAAGAGAATCAGGTGCTGCCAACTGTGTGTTGCTGATTCTGTCACCTTTGGGTGTATTACAGATTTCCCACTGCTTCTGACTACGATGGTTTTTGCATGGCTATACTTTTTGCTATTTTACTGTGTTGTATGCATGGGGCGAAGTCATCTTGCTTACTGTCAGTTTCTTGAACTAGAAAGCTTATATACAGAGATTGAAGGACACAGCTCTTGATAAGATAGTTTTATTGGAGACACTGGAAAAGGCATTAATAACAAAGACAACTAGCCACTGCAAACTCTAAGACTCAAGCCATACATATAGTGTAGCCAAAGTTCAAATCTTATGTTTTCCCCTTGTGTCTGTGTGTTTTAAACAAGCGGACAGCTGCTTGTTTCTCAGTGGAAGGAGCAGGTGATAGCTGTGCATTGTTTTTATAGTTAATCACTTTGGTCTCAGACACTTTGCTTCTGAACTTGCCCATTCTAGCCCTCACACCTGCTTCATTCTAATTCAATGGCAATCCATGTGCTACTTCCAGGTGCTGTCAGCCACTTGGACCAAACAGTGCCTACTGCCAGCACAGCCATTCCCTTGCAGCACTAGTCAAGGACAGAGCTCACTCTGTATAAATTGATCCTTCCCACTTCATTGTGCATTCCTCATCCATGCCTGCAGCCTATTAACTGGGCTAATTTTGAGCATGCTTCTTTTAGAAGAGCACTAGACCTGTCTTCAAAACTAGCCCAACTGATAGTTCACAGGTAGGGATTGCCTCTGTACCTACAACAAGTTGGTCCGGGAACTTGACAGATGAATAAACATGCTTTTCCAGGCCCCCACCTATGCTCACCAAATCCTGACTCACCCCACATTAGACAAGATACTTGGTAGTTATTTTCTCACCAGCAAGCAATGCTTGATGAGAGCTGGGGGAATCCACCAAACATTTTCCTTAGTTGTCCCACATTAAAACAATAAAGTTAGCACCAATCACTGGCCTTATTACTGTGACAGGATTGGATTTGGCAATCAGGATAGTATGCTTCATTCTGGCAACTTTTCAGCCCACTCAGCTCAAGGAGTGGTGGATAGCACTTTAACCTAGCTGTCTGGCTATACTCTAAGTCAAGTTTGAATGCTTCTATTCACAGTCTATGTGCTCACATTCACATTTTATCATGCATCTCATTTTCAAAGGCCTTGTGCTGTTCTTATAAAAGACATGCAATAGATCATGTATGTAAGGATGGAAAGAAACTATAAGCAAGGTATTTTGTGTGTGTGTATGTGTATATGTGTGTGGAGGTACATCTTTATGTCAGTCCTATACTTGTTTGTATGCAGTGGGAGATGAATTGGGATTGGATACAAGGATAATTACTGATTGATCAGGAAATATCCCAACATTCTTTGCCCACTGAAATGGAAAGAACATAGCATGGCAAGGCCAAAATAGGATCAAAAGTCCAGATGTCCAAATGCTAATTCATGTTTTGGTAACTGTTGGAGCTTCACTGAGGACACAGCAATAAATCTCTGTCTAGGAACTCAAACCCATACTCAGGAGCTCACGGGGAAGAGTTGATGTTAACCCTTCAAGGTAGTCCAGACAAGAAGCACAACCAGGAGCATCAGCACTATATTTATTGTAAGGTTACATTAAACAGAATCTTGCAAGACTAAAAGTATTTCTCCCCTCCTCTCTTTTTTGTTTCCAGAAAACTAGGGAGGTTCCTTCTGAAATGCTTCCTAAGCTTTTTCCCCACCTGTGGGCTGAGCTGCCTCTTATTAGACCATTGCCTAGGCTGCGGGTCTTCCTTCTGTCTCCCAAGGTCATCCTACATACCATCACAGTCAAGGGCAAATCTTGGATAGGAAAGTTGCTTTTATAACAGATTCAAAAAGCCCTAATAATGAAGAAGATTGGCTGCAGAAGCAAAAGTCATGCTCTCTATTTATAAGAGATCAGAGTTTAAATTTTGCTTCTCTTTTTCTCACTCTTATGTGATAATGGATGTTGCTTCTTGTTTCTTGGCCTTGGAAGTAGAAGGCATATCTACCCTGGATTTTGATGAGTCTGCTCTGGTCCCAGGCTTTTTGCTTCTGGCCCTGCCAGCTTCAACTCTCACAATAACAGCTTAAGCTGGTCAACAGAAAGGCTCTATCTTTAAAGATTCAATATAAACAACACAATTATGACAAGCTGTATGCATTGTTTGCTCTTTACTAACTCTGCAAATATTTAACACCAAGTCAGATTGATTTGGAGCATCAAATTGATTTCATATATCAAACTGATGGGTCAATTTGGACTGATTTGGATGCTGTACGCACACACTGACATGAATTTAAATGCTCTGAATTGGTCTGAATCAAATCATGTCCAGTTTGGAGAAATGTTTCAAACAGATCAGTTATTGAAATTGAACTGATTTTCCAAATTGATTCAGATGTTCATATTGAATCCAGCCCAATTCACACACTCCTGTTATATATATTAAGAGAGGAAGGAAGAGACTGAATAATATATATGCACTCCAAAGTCTTTAGAGTTGCCTTTTGATTAGAAATGAGTGCTATTTAGGTCTTCATAGACATGCAACTGTTTGTAATGAGTGTTATCAAGAACTTGATTGATAATGAAATGTATTCTGTGTACTTGCAAGAATAAATAATGCTCATGATACTCTAGAGTGTTCTTAAAGATAGGCTGTCTCTTTACAGCATAAATAATTTTTTGTATCTGTCAGCCAATTCCAGAATCTAAGAAGAACCTTTTGACTAGCTATTACTCTCAAGAGATTCTGAAATCTATCTGCAATCAGAAGTCTGCATTCATCTATGCTACATGAGTGTTCTCTCTGAACCTAAGAATACAAAGCATGTGCAACTATTTCATATCAGTGAGAATGATCTTCTTAACACCGAGGTGGCCTGATGGTATCACTTATAAATACAGTTAGTTATGAAACACATGGGGAACTTTCTATCACAGCAATTTGTGCTACAAACAAGCGGGCTGCAAGTCATCATGGAATCAGCCACATTCTTATGGATGCCATTTAACTTTCTTAATGAAAGTGCATGAGTGTGAATCACTTACCTGATTCCTTTGACAAAGGCATAACTGCAGTATTTGGAAGCACATCTGCTGCTGCAGTCAATAAAAATTACATGGCATCTTAACTTACAGTTAATCCTGTAAGATCCTGACTGAGCAAACTCTTCCCTGTCAACATCAATGGAATGATGACCATTTAAAAGAGAATAAACATAAAGATATATTGGTCACATAAGGCTGGTGTGGGCATATCTCCCCACCTCCAGTTTCTGAGCACTATCTTCTAGGTGCATTCTCATTTGGGCAATACTGCAATTAGATTCTTTCAAACCAGGCTGTCCCTGGTTTGAATCAGAGAAATTGTCTAGAATGTGTAATTGTATGACACCAGAGAAATTGTCTAGAATGTATAAAGGCACTTCAAATTTATGTTGAAAATGTGAACAACAAGAAGGACATTTTATCATGCTTGGTGGACATGCAAAAAAGCTAGGAAATTTAGAATTCAAATACATACACTGATTCAGACGATTTTAAAGATTAATATACAATTGAGACCAGAAGTCTTCCTCTTGGGACTGATGGACAAACAGATGGAAAAAAGTCATGGCACTTTATTTTTGTATATGATAACCACAGTGAGGTTATTGTATGCACAAATATGGAAAGATTTGGCAATACCTACAATGGAGGAATGGTTGGTGAAGATGATGGAACTTGCTGAGGTGGCCAAATTGACTTATCAACTTATGATCTATGGTTTTGATGATTAGACAGGATAGATTATAGAAAGAAGATCATCATGATATCACATTAGAGAAAGAGGTAGATTTATAATTGTACTTATAACTGCTGTAAGAAGATTGGAAGCCACTTCTTTGCATCTTTTTTCTTTCTCTTCTATTTTTCTTTTTCTTTCTTTCTTGCACTTTTAGCTTTCTCTTTGATTTTCTCTTTTCCTTTTTTCTTCCTTACTTTATATTAGTTTGCATTAGTTTTTACTTTTGTTTTTAAAACTTTCAATGCAATTATTTTAAAAAAATTAAAGCTGTATTTAATTTTTTGTATATAATTTTTATTGAAAGTTTTAACAGCAATAATAAGAACTAATACAAACTAAAACAGAACATAGAAAAGGAAAAGGAAGGAGAGAAATAAAAGAAAAAGCTAAAAGTGCAATAAAAAGGTAGAAAAAAGTAGAAAAAAAGAGAAAGCTATAAAGAAGTGGCTTGCGATATTCTTCACAGCAGTTATAAGTATAATTATACTTTAACCTGTCTCTCTGAAGTTACATCACAACTGTCTTCTTTCTATAATCTATCCTGTCTAATCATCAAAACCATAAATTCAAGTTCATTTTTTTTCATTTTTATGCAAAAAGTCCATAAGGGGTTTCCAGTCACCAGTAAATGTCGATATTGTCCTCTCTCTCATCAAAGCAGTCGGTCTGTCCATCTCAGCAAGTTCTGTCAATTTCACCAACCATTCCTCCATGGTGGGTAATGCTGAATTTTTTCATATTTGTGCATATAGCAATCTTGCTGCAGTAATCATATACTGAAATAATCTTCCATGGCTTTTTTTCCTAACTGTTTATCCATCAGTCCTGAAAGGAAATGTTCTGACAAAGCTGTATTTAATCATTCTTGTATCTGTTTCCTGAAAAGTCAACTCTGCTGTGTTCAGTTACCTTAGTGTTAAGTAAGCAAGTAGATATTTGTGGTCAGTGGCAGGATAAAATCCTTTTCCACCCTGCAACCCCCAGCATGATCCCAGATCTGCTCCAGAGGGAGATGAGTGGAAGGCTGCAGGAGCAGAAGCATAGAGTCCCAGAAGTATAGGAAAGGAACATTGCTCACATAATACTGGATTTAGCACTAAGGCTGTAACCCTATGTAAAATATTGTTCAGTTGTGATTGCAGTAAGACAACTTGGGGTATAAGCAAGCTTTGCTAGATTGTCCCATATTAGATAGTATTAGTTACATTCTTTGTTTTTAATATTTTAGTTCACAGGTTGTTGTTGATGTTTTATATCAAATTTTGGTTTATGACTATAAATAAACACATAATATTGGATTTAGCACTGAGGCTACAATCCTATGCAAATTTATGTGAGCCTGTAAGAAGTCTAATGGGAACATAGTTGAATTTATTTGGTAGGCATAGATAGGATTGCACTGAAAATTCGGTTTTTTTTTTAAATTAATGAATGCAATGTTCCATCTATAATACCATCCTGACAAGCCAAAATACAAAAAAAGGGTAACTTTTATTGTCCATTTACAGATAATAGTGTGCAGAATGGGGAATCTTAGTATTTTAAATTCCAGTTGGGCAAAACAGATACATCTTTCAACAGTTTCCCCCCCCCCCCCCCCCCCCCACTGACATATTTGAGAGCTGGGACTGAATTCAACTGGGAAGAATAAATTCTGGGAGAAGTTTTATTACTTCTGATGTATCCCTGTAAGAAGACTGTTAGTTTTCATAAAACTAATGTTGTTTCAGCATCAAGAATCCCAAAGCATTTGACAACATTTCAAGATATACAAGTAACTGTATTAGCCAAAGTTAATCACTACCTTCATTGATAACTGGCATAATAAAAAATGGTTTTCCCCATTTAAAGTCTACAGTGCTGTCACCTGTCAAATATAAGTAGCTAAGACTGCAGGTGGAACTTAGTAATATACATAACAGGTTATGATCAATATTCAACTAAAAATTAATTTTATCTTTTTGCTGTTATCTGATACAAAGTTTGCAAAAAGCACCCATGTTGTTTCTGGATTCTCTCTTAATATCTCATTTATAACTTAGATGACACTTGAATTTCTGTTCACATTCATAATGAAACATCAAGGATCAAAATCAAGTCTGGTCAGCAGTTTTATGTATTGGCTAAAAAGTTTCAATTGGAGACAGGCTATCCTGCACTTTGCCATTTTCACTGTTCTTCTGAAGCATCTTAATTTGATTTTCCAGCCTTAGAGTCCATTCATGTCGGAGCCTGGGAAGAAGGAACAGACATTCAGTGAATCTTTAACTAAATGTATTTGAAGTCTAGTTCTTTTGTGTAATGCTAATGCTGTCCCTTTTCTTTCATCACCAATGCACTTGTCATGTGTTAATTTAGCATAGGTATCTCTCTGGCCTTCTGGCTTGAGATAGAAAGAGAATACTAATGGTATAACTCATCATCAGAATGAAGGTTGGTGACATTGCTAGATTCCAGAGGAGTCAAACAACTGGGAAAATGCTGTCATTAGAGATACATGCTGCTTCTCCTTTGGGTATTCTCTGGATGAAGCATCAGCTCAGGGCTGTTGGATAGGAAAAATTATATAGTACATGTATTGGAAATGTCATCAAGGAAACTTGTGGAAGCAAACTGTGTTTATGGCACTCCATCAGCAAAACACAACAAAAAATAAAATCATGTAAATTATATGCACTCATTTGAACCAAGAAAATATATTTTTATCAAAATATTGATATGGCAGATTCCCACATACCTGCTGGGGCTATTAATGTATTACTTGTGCATAGAAAAGGTCTTAGTGAAAGAGAAAGATTCCTACTCACTATAAACACTCATATTTCTGGAATTGCCTATTAGCCACTGCTCTCCAGTGGGTTGGCAAAAGACCAATCTGGATGGAAGCATTCCACATGACGGGATGGAGGGATCAGAAATTCTGTGCACCTAATCCCTGGAATTTGGCTGTGCATCTGAGATTTTCAGTGTGTGTAGGAATAGATGGGCACTCCATTGCAACAAAATATGCTTTTTGGCAAGGTACCCAATATTCGTTCAATAGTGATGATCATAGATATCTTTGAAATTGTGATGAGAAAAGAAGCCATAGGCTAAAGAACTACTGTGGTATCTAATAATAAGGATGAAGCAGTTCTTGCCAGGTTAGTCTTCCATCTGAACTCCGGACATAAAATAGACAATATTTTAGGCCTAGGATGAGATATCAAATGAGCCCTTTGCAACCATTCTCCTTGCATACACTGAGGTAAAATTATATTGGAAAGAGAGTACACAAAAACCTCTGTTCCCATTGTCCCTCTTCATGTAAGACAGCAGTAAGCAGGATGATGCCATGGGCACCAGTTTACTTATAAGCACTTGCTTTGGCAGTACGCAGGCTCCATACCCTACCTGGTTTAAAAATAAGATCTGCTTTTAATTAAAACAAAAATCCTAACCTCAAAACAGCCACAGGAAAGTGACATGTTTCAAAGCAAAGCACCAGAATCTAACATCATATTTATTTACAAGAATGTTTCTGGACTCTACATGCTATTTTTAGAAAGAAAAAATGGTGGATGTTTGTATAGTTGGAGATGTTCAAAAACTCAGATTTGGAGATAGAATATTTTGTTTCCCTCTAGACCATGCTGAAGTAAACCCTCCAACTGGAACAAGTGCAACAGGTCCCAAGGTGGTCTGGCCTTGGAAAAAGCCTGTTTTATCTGGAACTTCATGTCTGGGACACTTCAGATTGCTTCTAGTTCAGGGGATTTACTTCTGGAAACTACTGAACTGGCTCCAGAATTTTGAGGGATGTGAGTTTTGCACATCCCTGATTGCAGCTTGCGGTTTGTTTGAAAGTGTGATTGGTTGCCTAGGAAAAAGACTAACATAAACAGAGGTGGTAGGGAACATCCTGTTGAACTATAGGGAGTAGCAAAAAACAGCCTCATCATTTTGCTTTCTGGTAAATCAGTGTTTTATGATTGCCCATACCCAACATGACAGCTATTTTGTGAAGAACAAGGCTCCCTTGGCAGCCTTTTGTGAGGGAATTCATGACATGTTCTCATAATTCCAATTGTGCTTACTAGACTGAAAAGGTTGTTTGTCCCTGCTGCAGAGTTTTAGTAGACTCTGTGGTTTGAACATAAAGTTGTGCTGAGGGATTATAAGTGCCTTTGGCTGAACATAGAAGCTTCCTTGAAACTGGGAGTTCAGTATTGCACAGGCATATTAAACCCACTTCAGACTCTTATACACTATATGCAAAGGTCTTCAGAGGCCCTGTGTGCACAGACCCCAATACACTTCTAGCCCTCAAATGTGCTGGCTTAACTTCTGCAGAGGGCTATTATAATTGCTAAGTATAGCTATTTGTTCTGTTGATTGATTTGTTTAATGTCTCAGTACACATAGTTTGGCCTTTGATCTGCCTTGTAGCAAATGTGGTATTCTCAAATACCAGTCTAATCAGTTAGCATTTTTTAATTCAAACCACACTCTTGCATTCTCCCTTCTCAAATATTTCTTATTAACTATATAATCCCAGGAGACCCTAAGAGAAATAGTTTCAATTTAGGCTCTTGCTCGCTCATTCATTAGTATCAACTATGGACAAAAGGGAATGAAAGGCAGACTTTCATCTGCCCAGTTCAAAGTATACTTTTGAGGACTCACCAAAGATTAGTGAATGGAGCTGATGGGCATTATTTAGCTGCCACTGAAATTTTGGATAGGCATCTATAAAATATTTTTCAAAAAACAATGACCTTGTTTATTTTTACTCTGTCCACTGTGACCAGTGATTTCTTCCTAATCCATTGCAGCTTTCAGCTCTATATACAAACTCCTGTTCCATTCACCTCAGCAGTTGGAGAAAACTCTTCATCTTCATTGAGGAGCGATGCACAGAGCTTCCCATGACCTTGAACTGAATAACTGGGCAGCTTCTGATCACAAGAAACCGAAGCCTAGCTACATAGTACATAAATATTGCCTCACTACCATTTCTTTCCCTTTTCTTTACATTTGAGAGTCAGCTCATGATGGCCCAATCTGGATTTAATCCTTGCACGGGGTGGGGGTGGGGAAAGAGAGCTAGCCCTTCCACAACTGTTTTGTGTAGTAAATTTTTACCATTTCTATATAGGTGTCTCTAAACAACTATTGATGCCAGTGTATTTTTTCTTGAAATTCTCACATCTGCAAGATGAAGGAATCTTGGAATTTAGCAGAGACCATAGGAAGGGGGAAAAGATTAGGATTCCCTCATCCTGGGCTTGGTGATGCCAATTTAAATCAGGGTCCTGGATATTCACTATCATGTAAAAAAAAAAAAAGATCTTGAATGGCAGCTTCATCATATACATGTTATGAATCATGTAGTTAGTTCTTACTCTATGTTGGAGTAGTTGCACAGTTTCAGGTAAACGTTTTGACAAGAAGTTTTGATATTGGGTGCTACCAAATGGCCCTGTAGTGGTATAGTGCTTTCAGGCAGATTTAGTGATCAACACATTCATTCATTCATTTGCTCACTAAGAGACAAGCTGTGAAACAGAGCAGTGATCCTCCAACTCAGTGACAAATGTTTCTGTGAAAAGTGGCCTCTCAATTTGTATCAAAGAATGGAAGGCTTAATTTTCAACAACCCCTTAAGCCTTATAATATTCAAGATTCATGTTTGCTTCACAATATAAGCCTGAAAGTCCATAAAAGCTAATAATCTAGCTTCCAATTTCCAAACGTTTTCTTCCTCAGTAAGAGGCTTCTGTTTTTCTATGTCATATTCAAAATGCATTCATTTTTATTTTTGTGGTGGTTATAAGCTTACTTTATTATGAAATGGCAGAAATAGCTGTTCTTTTCAATATTACACCTCTTCCTTGCTTTGCAGCCTCCCTGACTGCCCATACTTATTATACTGAAAAAGCCTGGGGTGAGGAATTTGTTCACAATGTCTTCTCTTGGGATTTAATTGAAAGATGGGAAACCAAGAGAGGGATGAATGAAAGACAGATGTTCTCACATATTCCTCAGTCACCATATAACTAAGGTGACTGGAAGAGATCTTATGAGAAGTACAGCAAAATGCCCTCCTTTATGGGTGAGGGGAAATCATCCATTTTTCCTCAGGAGAAAAATAGTGGTTGTAAAAAATGCAGAAGACATATTTGGCAAAGGGCTAGTAAAAGCAGCTGAGAACAAAGATTTATCAGGGAAACATCTTGTAAGAATAAGTAAATTTCCCATTCAATCTGATAGTCTGATATGTTATGGGTCCCATTGGTTAAGGAATGTCATCTTTCTGGACTCAGAAAACTTGCCTTTGCTGTTGCACTGCCTGCTCTTTGGAACATTATTACTCCTGAGATTAGATTGGCACCAACCCTACTTGCTTTTCCCAAAGTTTGAAGACTTGGATGTGTTGCCTGGCATGGCAGGTGGACTCTTAGTTGGAGCCCGTGAGGTTGTTGGTTTGTGGCAAATTGGTTTGACCTTGGTTACTAGTATTGCTAATATTGGCTTTTATGTTTTTATATTTGGATTGTAAGTGCTCTTAGCCATCCAGAATTACCACACTGAGATGGGCAACCATATAAATTGAATGAATGAATAAAGTTCTCCCCTCTTCTGTGAACTCCTTTATTTCAAATCTGAAGTCATTTTGAGAAACAGAAATAGAAAGAACTATTGAGGTTATAACACATGTCATAGTATAATGTGCTCCTAAGGACCTTCCCCCTCTTGTACCCTATGGCACAAAAGATGTCATTGCAACTTCTTTTCTTCTGGGTCCCATGATGTGATGTTATCTCATCCCCAGCCTACAAGTGATACAACCTTAAGTTATCCTTAGCTATACCACTGTTAATCTAGTGTTTGCATAACAGTTTCTGTGGTAGCTAACTACAGAACATGAAGAGTATCCAGAGAATCAAGATGTAGTTTTGTACTTTGGAAAGAATTCAAACAGCACACGTATAATATCTATTATACTTCATCTGTTACATCAGAGGCAAAGTCAGATGATCAAGAGTGAATGGAAGCAGAGTACAGCCTGTTTCCTCTGGCCATGCATCAACCTCATCTGCTGCCTCCTCCCGCTGTCTCCCTAAAGAGTTGTCAAGATGGCACAGTGGTGCTAGGCTGTTCAGAAATTTTACCTCTCCAGCCTTCATCAGTTTAACGCAAGGCTGAAATATTGAAACAGCGTGACTCTGAGTAATAAACATGCTGGGTCTGGAGGTTGGGTGATGGGACCAACTCCCTGTTCATTGCCTCCTGACAGCATAGAGGAATATTTGGGATTTGTTGCCAAGAAATGAAAGGAAAGGGAAAGAGATCCTAAGTAAATAATGCTGTTTGTGACTTAATTTCTTTCATGATCCTGATCTCTGTTTTTAGAAATGTTATTCAACTCAGACTACAGTAGAATGGGGTTTAGAAGGACAGGTACAAGAAGGAGTGTGGAGACTACGGGGTCCTGCAGCCAGATCTACCCCATTCCTGCTGCAGCTCCGTGATTGGCAGATATTCTTCCTGCTGGCTAATGAAGTGTAGTAGATAGAAAACAGCAAAGATGGAGGAATCCACCAATTGCTTTGGTGATCATGTGCTGCACATGCATAATCTCAGCAGCACGTGTGTCATTAAGACAGTACAAAGAAAATACACATGGGGAGGGATTGGCCACAGTGACAGCAAATTCCTATGTAGTTTTCTTCTGGCTCAAAGATGGGTGTTAACTTGAACTCAATAGTGGGAAAAGACCTTTGGTGGTGGAGCTGCACCTCCAGTAGCAGTCATTGTTTTATTGCAGCTTGTTAAGAGCAAGTATGTTGATGGCACCTGGAACTGAATGAGAGGTTTGCAAATCTGAAAGTTAGGAACACCATGGTGAGATCTCTCTCTCTCTCTCTCTCTCTCTCTCTCTCTCAAATTTGTCACCACCCATCTCATTAAAAATGACTCTGGACAGTTTACAAAACAGTGGAAATCAATTAAAAATACAATATAAAATGATCCTGAATAAATAGAAAATAAATATAATCCAAGAATAGATGTTAAATTGGCAGTAGGTCAGGGAGCATCATCAAGGTACCAGCCACCCCCAGGATTGAGTCAGATTCTCGTCACCCCACACAAGCTGGCAAAGCCAGGTCTTTAATCCTTTCCAGAAAGCTGGGAGGGTAGGGGCCTGCCACACCTCTGCGGGGAGAATATTCCAAAGGGCGGGGGCAACGGCAGAGAAGGCTCTCCTCCTGGGCCCCGCCAGCTGACATCCTCTCACTGACGGGGTCTGCTACATGTCCTCTCTGCCTGACTGGGTGGGATGGGTTGATGTGATAGGGGTGAGACGGTCCCTATCACATCAACCACTGGACCCATGCCATATAAGGAATATTTCCTCCTCCTCCATCCTGCCTAAATAAAAGAGCAGCAGCACTAAGTACAGCAATCTAAGCTGCTTCAGAGACATACTAGCGTTAGTTATGTGGGTACATGAATGAACCTGCTTATCTAGCTCGACTAATAAATCTTTTGGTATTAACAGATGGTTTGCATCCTTATTGTGAAAACATGTTTCTAATAGATAATGAAAGCAAGGACTTTAATACTTTAGAGATATAAAATCATTGCTAAAAGCTAATGTACAGAAAATGAAGATTAGACTAGATAATCTCCGAAGAGCCTTCCAATTCGGTGATTCTAAGATTGGGCTCTGGGTAAAAAAAAGCTGTTTAAAAGATCAGGCTGGCATATTTCTTTGTTAGATAATTATATGTGATAAGTTGCCCTGGGAGTTATAATTGCTTATAACTGGTTGATCTTTTCAATGCCTAGCTTCCTCCAGAAGTGTTGGACACAATTCCCATAGTATCAGGATGGGAATGGTAGTGTTATAAACTTATCACATTTGGAGGGCATCAGGTTGGGAAAGGCTGGGCTAATAAACATCTGAAAGAGGAATACCTTTTTACCTTTTAATTAAAGATGATATAAGGAACAAAGTGTGTGAGAAAACAATAGACAACATTTGTTTAACAGGCACATAAGAGGGCCAAAGAACTGAATTCTGAATTAAGATAAATTAGCACCATTTTAGAGTGCTGGCTATCTCCCTCGATCTTATATAGGAATAATAGATGTTAGATAACTTGTTATAATATTTTAAGCAGAATTATTTTATATTTACAACTTCCTTACAATGAAAATCAAATTTAAGGATGAGCCCATCACCAGTATTTCCATCCAGAATCCTTCGCAAAGCAGTTTGAAATTAATCCAGGATCAACTTCACCCCTAATGACTTTGAAGCATGGAAAGAAGATCATGAGACAATTAATGCTCACTCTTTCTCCCGTCAGCTAACCCATAGGAAAATGCCAAGAGTCGTATACAATCCATTTCCCCCTCCCTGTGCCACCACTGGTTGTGGAATTACAAACACTTTATAGTTCCATTCCACAGAAATGAGTACAAAATACATGGCTACATCCTCTTCCCATCCATATGTTTCAGTGTCAATATTTGTATGCATTTTTCTGATGAACTGCCCCAAAATGTGAGAGGCAAAGTATAGAGGGGGAAATGGATTGTAAAAAGTGTGTGGAAGTCCTCCAGTGGCTTCCAAGCTGCCTTGCAGCCATTCCTCAGAAGCACTTAAAAAACCCTGGTGATTTGTGAATGCAAAATGCTAGCACGTTAGCAATTTCATAACCAGGCATTTTCTCATAGTTGTGACCCTAGTTATGTGTTGCGGTTGTGGCTGGATTGGGGGAGAATGGAGATAGGTTTTAAACATAGAAGAGGAGAAAAGCTCCAGGAATAGCATAGTGAATCTCTGGGGAGAGGGGAGAGAGGATGGTCCCTGGCTTGATTCCAGGAACTGGGAGGTGAAGTGAGCCAAGAGTTTCTGCCAACAACAAAACAATTTGCACACGAGTTCTACAAAGCCTTCGTGTTTCAAAGGAAAATAGCAGCTTGCTGCTGTTTGTAATAAATAGAAACGGAGTCCAAAATAAACCAACTTACTTCCTGAGTGCAGATGACAACATGAGGTCAATCAGATGTGGAGCAGTTACCAAAATGGTAGAAAGCAGAGGTGTGGAAGTGCCCTAAGTGTTGCAGGCCTGAGGTATGCATAATTACATTACAGTAGCTAAGGGTAAAGCTGTACATATCTATTTGGGAGTTGGCCCCATTTAACTTAGTGGAGCTTACTCTAAATATAGTCTGTATCACTCCTTTAACTCACTGGATTGGCAATTTATTTAGTATTTCTATTCTGTGTCTCAAGTCATCATGTCTGTGAAACAAAATTAATCCTTTACTAGTTGGCACAAACCTGCCTGGAAGGTTCTTGTGGAGGGGACCCTCAAATACATTAATAGCTAATGTCATTTATATGGTTTTATTTAACTAAGCTTATCTTAGAAATTGTGCATTTCCTTCATGAAATAGAGGTACACATTTATAATAGGACAATATTATATTAATGTTGCCATCCTCCAGATGATCAGAAGGTCATAGGATGGATGGAGATGCCTTGCAGAAATATGAAAAGGATCATCAGTGTGGATAAATGAATCAAGAGATGAGAGCTTTGGGAAAAAGACAGTATATCAGCAATTCCACTGTCTGCCTTTAGGCTAGCATATCATGTAAAGCATCCCAAAGGTATGCTTGTCCAGGTCTCCCAGGAAAGAAATCCTACCTTTCTTGGGCAATTATTCTGTTTCTGAAGTGAGTTGCTCAGCTGAACACAAACTGAATAAAAATACTAGATGTATCCAGTTTGAAACCTATGATGCATTTTTGCTAAGCAGATTGAATTCAAAGCAGAAAAAATCACTCACTTATTTAAAGCGCTTCGGTGTAATCGAGAATCTTCATCTTCTTTTTGCTTGGTGTATGTTTCAATTAATTCTTCCCAAAATTTCTTCAAGCTATGAGCATTGTGGATTACTATGGTATGGCGATTGGAGATAGTATATATGTCCATTTTCTGAAAAGCAAATCAAAAGTATGAAGGAGACAGCACTTTTCTTCTCTGACTGCTAAGAGAATAATCCATGTTCTAAGAAAATAACAAGTCCTTCCCCTTCCCCATTAAAAAATGGCCTAAATAAAAGCTTTTTGTGAAAATAATTTTCCTACATTAGATTCTACTTAGAAGAGCTATACTATTAAGCTAGAGTTTTCCAGAGCTGGTCTGACAAAGGATGTTGTGCTATAGCTCACACCTTCTTAGCTTTGTTCACAGAGAAAGTATCCTACATCTATATATTATTCTACAACTACGGCGAGTTACACTGTGAAACCAATGGAAAATGGGCTATGCTACCAGATGTTGCTGAACTATAG
The DNA here is from genome assembly GCA_030867105.1 of Liasis olivaceus. Classification (NCBI taxonomy): domain Eukaryota; kingdom Metazoa; phylum Chordata; class Lepidosauria; order Squamata; family Pythonidae; genus Liasis; species Liasis olivaceus. The sequence goes on from CM061348.1 coordinate 200,982,708, forward strand.
CTCCTAACATCAGTCTTCATTGATAGTATAGGCTGGATCTACTGGAAGTTGAAGTTCCCTTTCTTGTGCCTATGACTGTACATTCTTATTGTTCCTAGTGGATTTCTGGAAAATAAAATAATGTTCATGGTCCTTCTCACATAATCATCAAAATGCATTAAAAAAAAATTAGTAACTTGCTCATGACAACTTGTTCGGCACATTTAGTCCCTGAAATATTGTGTGGTCCCCCCCCCCCCGGTTCTTATTTGCATTTGATGTAACATGCTATTATTTTATTTCAGATTGTGACACTGTGATATTTATGAGCACAACAGAAGTTTTTATATCCATAAAGAAGAATAACATTATTGCTGCATTCACAAACAGAATAATGAATAAATGAAAGTAGTTTCTTTAACGTTTATAGACTTTCTAAACTGGATTGAGTAAGGCCATCCAGGGTGAATTCTCTATTAACCATTAGATAAAATATTATTAGAATAATAAGAATACAATCCAATTTTTTTAAAATAATCCTTCTCTGTTCTATTTCATGAATTATTTGGATTGCAAGTATTGTGCAGTAACAAGAGGTTACAAAATCATGTAACATAGGCTTACTTTGTAACAAGAGTGCTCCTGTGCTTTCCTCTGGGATACCCTATTTTGTTTTCAATCTCCCCAGTTTTATATTTTTCTTTCCCCAATGACAGTTAACTGTCCCAGGCAATTAAGCATGTGCAGACATCAGCACTTCTATAAAACTTGAGCTTCATTCAAACATGTCAATATCCCCCCCTTGTGCCTGCAAATCTGCCAACACCAGCCATCTGGTATCACTTGATCTGCAGGATACGTCCAGATTGAGGGCTTCTAGTACTGTACCACCAACTGAAGAGTTGCTCAACGTTTCTGTCTTTTCCTCCTTAACAAACTTTTTGTTTGGAAAGAAAAAAGATGGGAGAAGTGTTGGGAAACTGCAGGAAGGTTCAAGAAGGCGATGACATTATCGGAAACCTTAACACCGAGCAAAAGAGGCGCTGTTCTTGGACTTTGAAAAAAATCTAGTCTATACCAACGGCATCATTTTTCTCCACAATCATTTGCGGCGTTTGGGGCTATATCTTTCTTTCTCTTAATATACTTCTTGTTGGTGTTGCTTCTGTTTTTATGGTGATGGTCCAAAATAATAAAATAAATCCAGAAATTTAAGAGGAAAGGGGAAATCTATAATTCCATTTAAAATAACATTTAAAATTCCATTCCCCATGACAAACACATTAAAAGTATTCACGTATGGCGTTGTTTTTACTTGTGCATATTCATAATATCTTTGGTTCATGGCCTCCTTTTGGCTTGTCAGTGCAAAGCAATGTATGGTCGCCTTGGTGACATGGGTTTAATTTCAGACAAGTGAGCCTTTCCCAAGTGAGTGGTTGGTTTCCTTCAATTCAGTCCTTCCTAATTGGATGGAACAAATAAGTGGAAATACTGAGAATCTCTTCAAGGAAATCTCCATGTCCTATATTTAAAAGTGCTAAATTTTTTTAAGTGTAAATCCACAGTAGATAAATGGACCAATCCCTAATATGGTAGTTCTTAAACATTGATGAATGTGAAAAGCTACTTTGTCTAACCTGAGTTTTCTGTTTAAATTTCCTTCACTGAGTTTCTTTCTACTTCCCTAAAATGGAGAGCAAGCATCTTTGAGGTAAGATAACTTGGAAGTTAATATTTTACATATTATATATTTTAAGATGGCATTTTTAAAGACAAGTTAAGATTTTTATTGTAATCTTGTAAGTGTCTACTTAGAAGTAAGCCTTACTGAATTCAGTACACACTTCCTGCTAAATGTTCATAACTGCAGCTCATAGTTCAATCTCCCTTGGCTTAATTCCCATTTAATTCTGTAATGTTTACTACTGAATAGATATGTAGAACATTATGAAATTGGTATACTTTTACTGGGACTAATACTCTATCTTCAGCAGAATCTCACAGTGTTTCCAGATGAAGCAGGTATTCTGCAAAGATGTAGCGTTCGGTTCCTCATAGTTTATTTCATCTTTCTTCTTTCCTCACAAAATATGTCAAGATAGGAAAGACAGGACTGTGTGTAGAATACTGTTGTTATGAAATTGCATCTTAAATGAATTTTAGCTCATTTACTGGCCAATTCAATACATGTTTACTCAGACATAAGAATACTACAGTTAATGGGTCTTGTTTCTAGATTAGATGCAGGCTCAGAATGAAGCAATTATATGGCAACACAGAGGTATTTATTTGTAATGATTTCATTAAAGATGAACAAATAAGTTCCATATTGTTATTAGTATGCCAGAACTGTCATTTTATTAAGCATATCCTATGGAGGCATCAAGTGTGAGACGACAAATTTTAACTTATTGTTTAATATCAGCATATCCAAGTAATTTAAAGATCAAAGTATCTTAAGAAAAACAAATATGTCAATAAAAATCTAGAAACGTGTAAAGCAACATGTACTCGTTTGTATTATTAATTGTACAAAAAGATTAGAGAGAAGTCAATTACAGTGCTAAACATTACAATTTAATATAGTAATAATTTATTAAAAGTAAGTGCTTACTTTAATAATATAGAAGCTGCTTCTTCTTCCACCTGGCTTTTTGGAAATAGTTTTGAAATGTGTTAGTTTTACCTTTAGGGTCTTCTCTTTCTGATAAACTCAAAGTGGACTGGGCGAGCTTCAAATATCTTTTTCTTCTGTCACTCATTTTTTATTTGGGTTTGGTGACAAGGCTATTTTTGAATCATTTCAACACGGGGCAAAGAAACTAATCTCCTTCTATGAAGTCTACAACATGAAGTGGAATTGCCAGACAGCTACAAACCATCAACTTTGAATGCCACATTTGATCTATGCTATAATTTTCTGGCAAGTGTCACTGATGTCATAACTTGGCTCAAGGGAAACAGTTATTCTTTGACGAACGCAACATCTTAGGAACATGTTGCCATGTGACTAGCAGGAACAGGATGCCACCATTTGAGCAATCAGAGACCTAAACACTATGTTGTACAGCATGTGGCTTGTTTTAAGACTGTGTTACTTGAGTGAGCTGGAAAGGTGGTAGCAGCAAATCTTTTGAACTAGTCTGATAAGAAAACCTAGCTGGTTGTATGACAAGACTGAAGCCAATCTTTTAATGCAGTACATAGTTAAGGAATTTGCACTCAACTCAAGGGCAGCCTCAAAGCTTTTAAGAATGTGAGATAAATGTAGCACATACTTCTCCTCTGTTGAAATGATAACTAGAAATCTTTTCATTGCTGTGGTTTTGAAATTTCTCAAAATGAGATGTCCCCCCCCCCCCATCATTATAAAGAATATTCTGACACCTTGTAGAATAAGCATCTTACAGCATAAGCTTTTGTGAGCAAAGCCTATAAGATTCCTTATTATTCTGAGGAAGTAGACTAAAATGGTTAGTCTTCTGGAAAAGCTCCAATTGTAAGATGTCCCTCTTCATGGTCTACCATTACATCCTTTGTTTAATACTTCTCTCACCAGATTTTTCAGGGTTTTTTTTTAAGCCGAAGCCAAAGTTATTGTCATATATAAATCTATCTGATGTACTATGCTCTACATGCAAATAAAAACCATAATAGTTACTCCTCTTTTAGACTTACATTCTAAATGACACGACACAAGAGACAGAAAGGAGAAGGAGAGCAAGCAAGTTCAGCCAAAAATTCTTTGTTGTCTATTTGGTCTTGAACTGAAACATGGAGAGAAGATGCACAATGGAGGTGGAAGTGTGGGAGAGGTTCCTACTGAATACCACTGAAATGGATATTTATTGTTAGTGACATAAAAGTTTAATGTTCCCAAAATTATGTTTCCAAAATTAGAAAATCTTCCATTGCCAAAAACCAAAATTTGAATTCTGATTTGTGAACACAAACACTTTCATTCTCCTTTGTTTTCACTAATAAATAAACTGCTTATTAATTCTAGATAATAGTAAATTCTTGAAAGTTTCCCCCAGAGAAGAAGTGCACTTAAACATCTACTTTTTAGAGTAGGCAGGGCATGTGCAGGAATGCTACAAGTCACTCCATTTTTGAATTTAATACTTCTATTACTTGTGCAACGATACACATGCAATAAATCTGTACATGTATGCAGTAAGAGGGTATCTCTGTGAAGGCATCCAGTGTAGCTATTTTCTTTGCTGAATAGTGCAAAAATCAAACTTACAATCCTTTCAGAGGGCAAAAGTGTTGATGTAGAAGGGGTTGGACTGGGACTGTACAGGCCAGGTTCAATCTTCCCCACAGCCATGAAACTCATTGGTTGACCAGTCATGCTCTCTTTCTCAGCCCAGCCTCTCTCAGGAGGAGGAAGGCTGGGCTGAGGATACAATGAAATATGTAAGCTGCCCTGAGCTCCTAGAGAGAAAGCAGGTTATAAATCTGTCGAGTAAGTAAATAAAGAAATGGTGCCAAAACAGCATAAAATGCATGATGCCATCAAACAAACAAGCAAACCCATAGTGTTCCAATAAGGTGACAAGAAGAAGAACTATGGGAGGAGGCAAAACTCTAGGGCTCATTCACACATCCCTCTTGCCCCAGTTCTAAGATTATTTCCTCACATCAGAGCTGCTGAGGCAGGCTGAAGCCAGAGCAAAGTGATCTGGCAGAAAAATTGTGTTTTCCACTGGAAAACACAAGACCCATGTGAACATTCTGCGACACATGGAAGAGGAGGCCAAGGGAGGGTGGTGTCCTGCAGTGCTTTAACTGGGTCACTGCAAGACCACCCTCTCCTAGCTGGGTGCAGGACACTGTGTCTCTGTGCACATTTCTGCTTTGACTGACAAGAAATCAGAATCTTTTGACAACCAAGATATTTTTCTTCCTTATTTTGGGATTATTGACCTTGTGGAACTCCTTCCATAAGGTTGCTATACCTGCCAGTAACCTCCACATGGCCTGCTGCCTCTCTTCCTCACTGATTAGCACTTTGGCAAAGATGCTGCTGAAGCCAGGAGAGTAGGGAGTAGAGAAGAGGCAGGGGATTTGTCACCTCTGCTGCCTGCCTCTCCCCACCCTTGGCCAAGCATGTAAATAATCCAGTGAAGATTTGATCAATACAACCAAACTGTGGAGTCCTTGGGGCTCTCTGAGCTTGTTTGTTTTCTTGCAGACGATGTTACCTAGCTGAGTTATGAAATGTCTGCAAGCAAACAACCAAGCTCAGAGAGCCCCAAGGACTCCGCGGTTCAACCCTGAGCTACACATATTCTCTTCTATTGGAACAATCAAACTGCTTCTGAGATTTAATAACATAGAAGTAAAGATATCATCACATTCCAAAAAGAAGACAAGTTTTCCCCACTCCAAATTATTACTTTGGGGTGTCATCTTACTTCCCTGAAGGGAGTATCACAGAGGATGGCTTCCTCTGTCTGGGAACCATCTGGAGGGTGGGCCATCTTCGGGGAAGATACCCCCAATGTGTGTTACCGGTGGCGTGTTCCGACCCTCCTGGCTCACTCCCAGAGCCTGGTCAGCAAGTGCGTAGGGACCCTGGCCTTCAGCTGCTGCTGCTTAATGCCAGGTCAGTTAACAACAAGCCCCCCCTCATATGTGACTTGATCACCGAAGAGGGGGCAGACCTGGCATGCATTACTGAGACATGGCTGGGGCCCAAGGGGGGGGGTACCCCTCTCAGAAATATGCCCAGCTGGGTTCTCGGTCTGGCACCAGCTGAGAGACCAGGGCAAGGGAGGAGGGGTGGCTATTGTGATCCGGGAATCTCTAGTGGCCTTCAGGGGCTTTGCTCCACAAGTTTCTGGCTGTGAGACACTGTTTCTTAGGTTGGGCGCCCGTGAACAGTTGGGAGTTCTGCTATTGTACCAGCCTCCCTGCTGCATGGTAGCCTCCCTGCCTGAGCTGTTGGAGGCCATCTCGGGGCTGGTGGTGGAATTCCCCAGGCTTATGGTTCTGGGAGACTTCAACCTTCCGTCCCTGGGGTGGTCTTCGGAGGCGGCTCGGGAGTTCATGGCTACCATGGCAACCATGGGCCTGTCTCAAATTGTGTGGGACCCAACCCGGGATAGTGGCCACATGCCGGATTTGGTTTTCTTGTCGGAGCAATGGCAAAGTGATCTGAGGGGAGATCTACAGCTTTCCCCATTGTCATGGTCAGATCACGTCCTGGTGACCCTGAGTTTCTCCTATGCCACCCCCCTCCGCAGGGAGGCAGGACCTATGTGATTGGTCCGCCCCCGGCGCCTGATCAGCGTCAGGGTTTCAGAAGGAGCTGGGGGATATTCCCACGGATCTGCTGCATGGTCCAGCGGAGGCCTTGGCTGCTGCCTGGAATAGGGAAGCAGCTGGGACCTTGGACAGGATCACGCCTATGCGACCTCTCTTGCCTCATCGGCCCCGACACTCCCCGTGGTTCACGGAGGAGTTGAGGGTGCTGAAGAGGATTAAGAGACATCTAGAGCGCCGCTGGAGGAAAACAAAGTCCGAATCTGACTGAACACAAGTTAGAGCCGCTATCAAGGCCTACCTTGTAGCAATAAGAGCGGCGAAACGCCTCTACTTCTCCGCCCTTATCGCATCTGCAGAATGCCACCTGGAGGCCCTGTTTAGGATCACTAGGTCCCTCCTTGGTAAGGGGGATGGGGGGGGGTTCATTTGCAGGGCTGTGCAGAGGAATTTTCAGAGCATCTGCAGGACAAAGTCGCTCAGATTTGTTCTAAGTTAGACTCCAAGTGTGGGGAAGGGTCTGGGGAGACACCGAGGGACTCTTCTTACTCAGTTATCTGGGAACGGTTTGACCCTGTTGCTCCTGAGGAAGTGGACAGGATCCTGGGGACTGTGAAGGCCACCACTTGCCATCTTGACCCGTGCCCCTCCTGGCTGGTGAAAGCAGCTCGGGAGGTGACATGTGGTTGGATCCAGGTGATGGTTACTACATCCTTGCAGGAGGGAGTGTTTCCAGCTGCTTTTAAGGAGGCATTGGTGCACCCCCTCCTCAAGAAACCCTCCCTGGATCCTACTGTGCTGGACAATTTTCATCCAGTCTCCCACCTCCCCTTTTTGGGGAAGGTGGTTGAGAAAGTGGTGGCATCATAGCTCCAAAGGGTTCTGGAGGAAACAGATTATCTGGATCCCTTCCAGTCAGGTTTCAGGCCCGGATATGGAACGGAAATGGCATTGGTTGCACTTATGGATGACCTCTGGCGGGAGTGGGATGGTGGAAGTGCGACCATCCTTGCTCTCCTCAATCTCTCAGCGGCTTTTGATACTGTCGACCATGGTATCTTGTTGGGACAGCTCAGGGAATTGGGGGTGGGCGGCACGGTCTTGTGCTGGTTCACCTCCTTTCTCCAGGGCCGATCCCAATCGGTGGTGATAGGGAGCGAGAGGTCCCATCCTCGGCCCCTCCTTTGTGGGGTGCTGCAGGGTTCGGTTCTCTCTCCGCTCCTTTTCAACATCTACATGAAACCGCTGGGCGAGATCATCCGTCATCATGGGGTGAGGTATCATCAGTATGCTGATGATACGCAGCTATACATCTCCATCCCTGGTGAAATAAGTGATGCTGTGGGCACCCTTTCGCGGTGTCTGGAGGCTGTAAGGGTCTGGATGGGGAGCAACAGGCTTTGACTGAACCCTGGTAAGACGGAATAGCTGTGGGTTAATGGCTCCTCTGTATCCGGTATTTTGTCATCTTTGGTGCTGGATAGGGTGGCACTGCCCCAGACAGACCCAGTGCGTAATCTGGGGGTCCTCCTTGATTCATGGGTCCTGCTTGAAGAGCAGGTGTCAGACGTGGCAAGGAGGGCCTTTGCACAACTTCGGGTTGTGCATCAGTTACGCCCTTTCCTGGATCGGGATGCCCTTTGAACAGTCACTCACACCCTTGTTGTCTCCCAGATAGACTACTGCAATGCGCTCTACATGGGGCTACCCTTGAAGAGTATCCGGAAGCTACAGCTGGTCCAGAATGCAGCCACACGGGCTATTGTTGGTGCCCCAAGGAGGCCCTATATAATGCCTCTGCTCCGCGAGCTGCATTGGGTGCCAGTTTGCTTCCAAGTCCAATTCAAGGTGTTGGTTATCACCTTTAAAGCTCTACATGGCATGGGACCAGGTTATCTAAGGGACTGCCTCTCCCCTATGACTTCAACCCGTCCCACCCGATCACACAGAGAGGGCGTGCTTTGGACCCCCTCACTGAAAGAACTTCGACTGGCAGGGTCCAGAAGGTGGGCCTTCTCTGCGGTAGCCCCTGCTCTTTGGAACATCATGCCCCCGGAGGTGCGATTAGCCCGCACACTCCTGGCCTTCCGTAAGGCTTTGAAGACCTGGTTCTGCCACCTGGCCTGGGGTGGGGTGAGAATTCCTCATGCATGGGGATGGCTAGCCCCATAGAGGCCTCGTCCTTCAGCCTCAGGTTTTCATCCCCTTGGTGTCTCCTTCTTCTTTTTAGTTATGTTAATTTAATTTAAGGTTTTATGTGTTTATATATTTTATGTTCTAATGTTTATTGTGAATTGCCCAGAGTTCCCCCATTGGGGGGAGATGGGTGGTTGAAAAAATAAATAAATAAATACTCCAAATTCTTGTAGAAGTAATGACTGCTGCTCCCCTTCTCCTGCCTCTCATAGTGAAAGCACTTCCTACTGCATCTCAGGCAACGAGTGGTGGTGGAGCTAGCATGTTCTCAATTCACTCTCATCTGAACAGAAGTACCCTATGGTAGGATTTCAGAATTAGATTGATTATACTTTCAGAATACTCTACTCTTGCTCTTGGAGCTCCCCCATTCTGTTTGCAATCTGGAGCAGTGCATTTCAGGATTCAGACAAAATCAAGCCAGGGAGCAAACTTCAGAAAAGAAGTATCTTTCTTATGTTGCTCCTCCTCTTGGAGAGCACTGCACATTGGCATATGCAACTCCTAACCTTTGCTTTTCTGTTGGAGGGCCTGACACCCTCCAGTACCCTACTTCCCAGCCCATGGTTGTCTGCACACCTGGTATTTCAGATTACAGTTCCCACAGTCTTTTGCCATTAGTTGTGCTAGCTGTGACTGATAGGATCTGAAGTCCATTGATCATGCCAGGTTGTTCCTCAATGCTGGTCCAAGACATTTTGCTGCCTGAAGTGAAGGATATGGTAGCATCACTTATCCTATGTGTAACATATAGAATCTGACAGATTTGAGTCTTATTTCAGAAGTCATACAAAGGTAATTTTTCCTTTCAATGTTCTCTTTGTTTGTTAAAGTACAAGTTAAATTGAGAGATACATGTTAATAAGTTTCAAAATTCATTTTTTCCTATTTAATTCCTTAGCTGGTGAATTAAGAGAACACTAAGACGATATGTGTTGTTGTTATGTGATATATTCATAGTACAGATGTGAAAACATTCAAATTGTTAAATTGTTCTGCCAGCAAAAATGTCACTGAATAAGGACAAGTTTCAGTATTCAAACATGTAATAAATCAGAGTTGTTTTTCTCTCTTTCTCAACCTACTTTAAATGCTCAAAATCATATTTTATAATCAAGCTATTAGAATGGTATTAAAATGTAATCTTCATGAAAAGCCTAGCAAGTTATCAAATATTACATTACCTTGTCTGACCTTTTAACTTCCAAGTTCTTTATTAGTAGGTTGGCCTCCTTGATTACAAATTACATGAACGCTTTTATGTTCTTCATGTATGAAATCAACAAGAAAAGGAGTCAATGATTGAGATCATCTTTAGATCTCGGTTTACTCAGTGAATTACAGAAGAACTCTATTGAAGTATTTAGAAATTGTATCCAAAGAACGAATGTAACCAGTTCTCTATCACATTATCTGTTTAGCCAGTTTAATATCAGTTCTTACTGCATCGTCTCTGTTAGTGTCCAGAGTCACAAAAGTTATATTACGGCTCTGCTCTAAGTTCAAGTCAGAGTACAGAACTTACTTTGAATGCTCAGGAACTTGTATAAAGTGATAGCATAAAGAATATTTGCTTGAGAATGGGAGGAATCTCTTCATTTTTAATTAAAGAGAATAGCATTGCCCACCTCAATCCATGTGGGATTGTGGGTTAGGTGGTACTTTTATTTAAAGATGAGAGATTGCTAAAAAGCACAGATATTAGTGTATTAGACAAGAAAGCTCAGTTTATTGAATCAGTTGGTAATTATTTCATCATCTTTTGTAGCCAGTTGGCTACACTGGGGGCCAAAATGGATACTCTACAGGACAAAATTATCAGCATGATCAGTATGAAAGTGCAAAGATCTGCTTCAGTTTTGCTAATTTTTACAACCCTTGATTGTATCACACCTATATGTATGTACTGTATATCTGTGTATGGGTGCATGTATGCAGGTATGTATACAGGTACTTGTCTGCATTTCTGGTTTATGACACAAAACACTTTCCATAACCCAGAACATAGTCTATGTATCTTCTATTCTCATGTACACAAGAAACCTTTTCATCAGCAAGACAGATTTCTGTTTAATCTAGTTTTATAGCTTAGTTAATAATGTGCCTAGACCTTGTTTTATCTTTCCCTAACACGACAAAGATCCGCATAGTCAAAGCTATGGTTTTTCCAGTAGTAATGTATGGCTGTGAGAGCTGGACCATAAAGAAGGCTGAACGCCGAAGAATTGATGCCTTTGAACTGTGGTGCTGGAGAAGACTCTTAAGAGTCCCCTGGACTGCTAGGAGGTCAAACCAGTCAATCTTAAAGGAAATCAACTCTGATTGCTCATTGGAAGGATTGATAATGAAGCTCAAGCTCAAATACTTTGGTCACCTAATGCGAAGAGAGGACTCTTTGGAAAAGACCCTGATGCTGGGAAAGATGGAAGGCAAAAGGAGAAGAGGACGGCAGAGGATGAGATGGCTAGATAGCATCACTGAAGCAATGAGCATGAAATTGAGCAAACTCAGGGAGGCAGTGAAAGATAGGAAGGCCTGGCACAATATGGTTCATGGGGTCATGAAGAGTCGGACACGACTTAACGACTGAACAACAACACAACACTCTTCAGATTTATTGGGGCTGCAGCTCCTCTCATATCCAGGCATCTTGGCTTTTCAAACCAGCATAAAGAATTCTGGGAGGTGCAGTCCCAACAACCTGGAAGGCTGATGTTTAGAGAAGGCAGAGAGAATACCACATCCAGGATAACAAGAAGGCCATCAGAGAAAATTTGCCTTGAAGCTCAGCATCATCATATCCTATGGGATTTTTACAGTCAAGAAAAACAACTGTTATGTTAAATGCAATATGTATTAAATAATTTAGATATGGTTTGAACCTTGCTCTGATGAATTGTTGCAATAAATGTGATATGAAAGTTATTTTGGCTGTTTAGTATTAGTAGTTTCACTACTTTTTTTTCTATTTTCTACATTGGAAACATACTGTAAATTAGTAATTTTTTGTTCTCATATTTCTGTAGTGTTTGGAGAAAACTCTTACAGTGTGAAGAAGACCATCCAATTAAAACATGGCCTGCCAAATTTAAAAAGGGGAGGAAATGTCAGTTTTTCTGTGCACTACTGCCATTGCTGGTAGAAAATCTCAATCTAAACTACAGTTCAAATGAGGAAACCAATTTTCAACTACCTTATAAACCAATGGTGCTTTGAAATTATTTTCTTGTTGCAACAAAAATAATGCCAAGGGGTTAGGGGGAAGAATAAAGTCAGGGTGTTTTCCCCTGTTGCAGACTAATTATTATTTAAAAATATATTCTCATTTGGTACCAAAAATATTGCCATGTTTATGCAATAAAAGAATGAATAACCCTAACCAACCTCAAAAAACGTATCTCTAAATAAGATGAATTCACTGAAGATAGCAAAAGTTCACCAAAGCTAGACAGTGCTAGGTAAAAAAATCAGCAAACCCCCCAGAATTTGCACATGAGAGTTCCTGAATTCTCTCAGGTGAATTTTCCATGGGCAACATTTAATTAATTGGACCTAATAACCCATTTCTTATCAATTAAATGTCAAAGGATGCTTCTATCATGATTCTGACTTATGCAGCAGGACACAACTATCACATTTTCAGAACATCTACTAAATATTATAGAACTTGATAGGAAGAATCCGGTATAGTCCCCTCAAGATGGTCAGAAATTTCAGGTTTTATGAACAATGCTTCCACCATCTGCTCCAGGCTAAGCAATCAGCAAGCTGCTGATTTACTACATAGCTTAAGCCATGCAGAATGTGATACCATCCACAGCCTCAAAAAAATGTGACATCACAGTTAAAGAGGAGTTGCTGTCATCACGAACAAGTTGAACTATATATAGGAGGTTGGTAGGCAACTTTCCATCACCAATGGTTTTTTTCTTACTTTCTTTGGCAGAATACTATACTAGAAAATAACTGCAGAACCAGTGAAGGAAGTTCCTGCAGGTACCCAAGACCAGATTTGCAGAAGCACATCCAAAGACCCTCAACCAGGTCTTTTCTATGCATTACGGAAAAGACAGAAACCAACCAGTTTGGGATGCCCCATAGTTTTCAGCATCAGCACCATCATAGCTGGCAATCCTGATTATATATAGAATCTATTTTCCAACTACACGCCAGCAGTATTCTGGATTCCTCACTGATTTCCTGAAGAAGTTACAACCCCTCATCGATCTGTCATCACTGAATTTGCAAAGGTACCATGCACATACATTTCTAGGAATTTAAGATTTCATTCATTCATTCATTCATTCATTCATTCATTCATTCATTCATTCTTTTTATATTCATGATTAGTTTCCAAATCATCAACATACCAAGTTAGAAAACATATTTGAATGGGATTCAGGTTTGTAAAGGATGTTTATCTGATTATTGCATTTACGGTCCATCAAGGCAGTGCTCTGTGACTAGCAATGGGACTGAGAAATACTGACTGGCACAAAACATGGCCAACTCAGGACCTGAAGGTAAGTTTTCTTGGTCTCTTTCCAACTTCATGAGCAGTGCAACACCCATCACAATACTTATACACATATGATGTGCAGTATATTAAGAGCTAGATCATTCTGGTTATAGATTAAAATTCTTCTCTGTATCTTAAAGTAGCTCCAAATCAATCAAAACAGGTGCTAATTAAATAAATAAAAGAACTATGTGGGGATCCAGACATTTCCGATATCTTATTATATATTTATTTTCTGGGTACTTTGGAGAATCATGATCTCAGTAATCCATGTATTATTCCCAACTGTCAGCACCACAAGGTAGACCAGATCAGGAAACTGACTCCACAGGAAGACTAAAACTATCGGGACAGGTTATAGCAGCGTTTCTCAACCTGAGCAACTTTAAGACTGTCCAGCTATGGAATTTTGGGAGTTGAAGTCCACACATCTTAAAGCTGCTGAGGTTCAGAAACACTGGGCTATGGTAATACAATCTGGCAAATTTGATTGTGCTTTTCCTCCCCTCCCTCTTATACCCCACTGAATCGGGGTGGGGTGGGGGAATCAACCTGAGTCTCTTCTTTGCTATCTCCCTTCCCAGGATTTAAGGAATTCTTCTGTCCTTTTTGTTTATATAATAGTTTCTGAATATTTGCTTCAAGGCTCTCTCTCTGGGTCTCTACACCTACAGTATACACCTCTCTGTGTCTTCCTGGTTAAGCCAAACTACCAGGGCACAGAAACTTACAGTAGTAAAACTGTGAACTTGAAACACCAGTTCTGGAAAAAGTGTTATTGTTACTTTTGCATGGGTCAGCTTAAAAAAAAAAAGTGCCATGGTGAAAAATTATATACTAATCTTGAGAGATTATACATACCAGTATTAAGGTCATTACATTTCATTTAATATATATCAGTTACATCAGCTAAGGTGACCTTTAGTTTAAACACACACAGTTCATCTGAATGGCTGAGTATCTCAGTTCTGACTCTCGTGTGTTATAGGTGCTACAGAGTATATGTGTGTCATTGATTGGAGATCAACTGAAACAGCATAAATATTTGCTTACCAGTTTAAAGAGAACATTTACAGAGTAAGAGATAAGAAAGTAAGCCTGACACACTTCACAGAGCAAATTGATTACAAACATGCATTTTGGGTTTATCCACATGTACATTTTAATCAGGAAAATTGAAACATACAAGATAGTAATAAAAAAAAAAAAATCCCAACTATTATTTTATTTCCTACAATTTCAATGAGAGAGCTATTTTTTAAAATATATATACATATATACACACACAATCTCTTAACAAACTGTATTACATATGCAACCCAAATTATATTTACAGATGCCACTCTGGTAGTAGATGTTGTAACATCTTCCACTGGAAGAACTGTCATTCAGTAATTAAAACATCATAGATGTAGATTATGAAGTTCACGCGAGAGTTGAATAGTAAATTGGAAGCTTAATGATCATGTCAGTATAATATTGCCTAGACTGCCCTATAAAGATGTACCCAGGTATCATATATATCCTGGATTCATTTAGGTCAGTAATATATCCTGTCTACATGGTCTCTCTCCAAATCCTATGGAGAACATTATTTCCCAGTGCAACAGAATTTGTAAAAAAACAGTCCATGGATTATATGTGTGTGCTTCTTGGGTCCTGCTGCACGTGGCAGAGCTCCCAAAGTGTGGAAGGGACCAAAAAGCATAGGCAGGGAATAAGAGAAGGACATATATAATACCTATAGACTCTTCCCTATCATTATGGACATGCGTTCTAGCCTATTCCTCTCCAAATTCTGATGTGAAACAAACAGGACCAGATGTTTGATCACTGAACATGTTTTAGTAATCGTGGTTTTGGCACTACAATATAAAAGTTATCTATTTTAAAGTAACCGTTCAGGGCACAAACTTTTATAAGAAACAGGTATCCCTAGTGGCAAACTGTCAAATAAAACACTTGAACAAATGACCAGCTTTCTTCCTATTTATCATGTCAGTCACGGGAGGAAATAATAAAGATTTCCAAAGGTATGTCTCGTGGCCTGTAGAAATATGTTCACCATTCAGAACTGGTTTCGAGATTAAGTGAGTTGAAGTAATTTCTCCTCTGGGGGATCTGAAGAAAAACAAATTTAAAAAAAGCATCAGTTATCTTGATGGAAAATAAAATGCATGGGTTGCTTTTGAAGGGACCTTCCAACCCTGACTCTTTTCTTCAGCTATTCCAGCTGAGTAGTGAAGTAAGAACTAAAAAGAGCTAAAAACTAAAAATCCTCCTTGAGTTTTGCAAAGTATTGTTCCAAAAGAAAACTTTAAAATGATTAATAGCATTTCAAGACATTCAAGAATTCATATGCAAATCTCAAATTTCTTGGAATGTCTCTTTTATGTGAAGTGCCACTTTTTTCATGCAGATGAATTAAACAATCAGAGTGATAGTTCTTCTAGATCTGACTGGGAAGCCCAACACAGTCTTAATGCTGAAATGTGGGGGCCCTGCTTTCTGGAATGGCACATCAGCTCCATCCTGGTTATTTAGGAAGAAGGTAAAAATAGAATTGTTTCAGACAGCCCTTAATGGTTAAGATCATTGCTGGATGAGAGATGCATCACCATCACCATCATTGTCATCATCATCATGATTTTTTAAAAAATCGTGTATTGTTTTATAGTTCATTGGATTATGATCTTGTCCTGATTGTCTGTGATAAACTGCCAAGGGTCCTTTGTGAGTGGGATAATAGAAAAATAAAGTAATAAATAGTTCAGACTCTAGATTTTGACTGGAGCAGGCCTCTAGTTAAAATAGGTCCTGGTTAATTTTAATACAAATGTGTTTAATTAACTCTTTTCTATTGGAATCTTAACTACAGAGTGAATGCATAGTTATCTAAATATAATATGTAATATATGCCAAAGTATTTTTTCCTTACATAGTAATTATTTCCATTAATTTCAATATTTATTGTTTTACCACTATCCCTATTTAATTTTATTCACGGAATTAGGAATGAAACTAATATCTCAGAGATTTTACTTCAGCATGTTAGCAAATTTTACAATCCCCCCCTCTAACCAATAAGGCTATTTTGCTTTTAATTTAAAAATACATAATATCACAATAAAACTGCAATTAAAAGCAGAAACAAGAACAATTTTAAAATTTATCAGAAGCATGGCAAACTCTGCTCTTTTAGCTGCCTATCTAAAACTCATTAGAGATGGAACCAACTTGGCTTTGTTCTGGAACAAATCCCACAAGGACGGTGCTGCTAAAGGAGAGGCCTAGTCTCCTGTTACCCTTAATTTAGACTCCCTTGGCAGTGGGACACCATTAAAAACTGCCAGTTACGGCAAACTGAAATGGGGAGGAGAAATGCTTCAGATAAGACGTTTAACAAATATGCATGACCTTGAATTGGGCTTAGAGAGAATGGTGCAAGACTGACAACACATCATTTCCCATATTCGAACTGGGCATCACATTTTGCAATCTGTTTCCACATTTTTTTCCCAATTTGGAGCCCAGCTCAGTGACAGAAACTTGCAAACCTTGGCTGATTTTGAAAAAGCAAAGCAGAATAAAGTTCTTGGATGGGAGACCACTAGGAGATCCCACAATTATGAATTAGCATATCTGGAAAAAGACCAATTTTGTATTGTTGCTCAGAAAACTATATGAATCTGCCTATAGTCACCAAGAATCAAACTTAATTTCTAGGCATCTTATTATTATAATAATATAAGTTTATCATTACAAACTTATTTACTTATATTTTGGAGGCGGGATACACGCAACATTTTAGCCTACTATTTATCCCTTTTCTTTGGTCCTTTTCTTTGCCTGTTTCTGTACTTTTTTGAAAGTGTTTAACAAAACTGCATTTAAAAATTAGTCTAGCATGTGAAGGGAAACTACCTTAAGAGATTAATTTAAAATTCAGAAATTAATTTAAAACTTTTTTGAACAAGAACACAGAACGATGAATTCATCACGTGAGGTTAAGGTACTCCACCCTGCCAATGATAGGAGGGTTGAAGAGTAGGGGACGCCCAAATGTTTACATGTGCCTTCCTTCCAACTCTTGGAGACAAATGAAGAATGATACAAGGCAGCTCTCAAGTGCCAAAAAATGCAATTTTGAGAGGAAGTTCTATAGTAGCTAAAATAATTTTTCCGGCATAATCTACAGATCATTCCTAGTTTACAAGACACCCACTCCCACAGCTGGCATTTTAGCAAATCCACACATGAAACACCCACTTTGCCAATAAATAGCAGACTGTTTCAAATAAGAGAGAAAGCTAAGAAAGTCCATTCTTTTCAGGGACTCCCTATTAACCATTTCAGCCCTGGATTCTTAACACTGCTTGGTTTCTTGTCAGTTACCAGGAAAAGATATTGAACTACGTCCTCAGCTAGTTGGCTGAATAGACTTTTTCAACTGCATTCACAATGAATTAAGGAAACATGGAGTTCCCTGACAGTTTTCAACCCTCTCATGTAGTAACTGGCTGTTTAAAAACATTTAAGTATCTCCTATTAAGCCCTTTCAATTGTGAAGATTTAGGGCTCTTCCAGGCAGTGATGTCAAACTGTTATCTGCCAGCAAGAGAGAATGCCCACACACTCGCTGATCCCTGTTCTGCCATAGAAATGAGGCCAAGATACGGTGCTGTCCTTGCTTTCATGTGGGTCAAATTAAGGAAAGTGAATTGTGGATTGCCTTGTCTTTCCCCTTCCACCAAATGGCCCATCACTCTCCTTAACATGGATTAGGGTCAGATTGGGCAACAGTAGCTAAGTGCTTGGAATGGCAAGTTTAGCCACTTGTCAAGCTGCCCATATAACAGGTGGAAAAGGTTGGAGAGGGGGATTGAGATGAAGCAATCTCCTGATGCTTCTGCTCAAAACAGCCCCTCTTCTATGCCTATGACCTGTTAAACAGTCCATTTCTGAATACAGGAGGGCTAAATCCCTGTTCGAAAGGAGCCTGGCAGTCAGGTTCCAGGCATAGAAGGCTTAGGATGAAGTGGGAAACTGAGAACAAGCAGGGCTGCAAGGGAATAGTTTGCTGGCAAGGAGTGACCAAGGTGTCCAGGTTCTGGCTGGCTACCTGGAAGTAGTCAGTGGGTGGCCATGGAGCATGTCCCTTTGTGACTGGGTCTTGCATAACAGCAGTCATCACCACAACATCTACTGCTCTCAAAACCAGAATGGAGTAGGCAAAATGATGCTGCCCCTCCCCCAACCCATTACCAAGGGTGATATAAGTAGCCGTGGTTCATTGAATAAACAGCCATAGGAGCTGCAGCTGCATGAGAGTGATCTTAGGGGCACTGAGCCATCAGGGTGACAGTTGTAAGTTCTCAGAATGTAATAAAAGTAGCGCAAACAGTAAAAGTGTGGCCATTTAAAACCCTGGTGCATAATGCACTCAATGGTTACAGAGCTAGCGACGTACAGCTGGCAGAACCTGGTTCTCCTTCTTGGTCTGTGCTGACATTCTGTTTAACACAGAACTAGCACGCTTTCAGGAGAATACTAGACCCATTTTTTAAGCAGAAGTGTAACCCATGTAGATAAAGAGATTACGGAAGACCTGACAAGTGCTATGGAAAGTGCCAGTCAGACATGATGCGAGCAGATGCCCCAAGGAAGCCAATGTGGCCTTGAGGGAAGTTCAGAGACAGGAAGGGAAGGTGTGGGCCTGCAGCAGCCAAAAGTGGCCATCAGATCTGGGCACTTCTTAAACCAACTTTATCAGCAACCACATCGTTTATGAAGTGTGCCAGATTATATAACTAGCAAAAATTGTGCTGTGAGAAGAGAATGGCTAGGGATGAGATGAAATCAAGGTCACGAGGAAAGGCCAGAAAAAAGCAGTTATCAAGACATGTTTAGAGGAAAAGCCCGTAGGCTAGATGTCATGTGGTAAATCAGATCCTGGAGGAAAGGCAGGATATAAATCTAACATATAAAATATAGTGATGGTATTATGTGCCATTTCTGAACTGTTAAGAAATTGGTAATGCTGAGTGTTATTTAAATAAAGCCTCAGATTGAGGTTTTTATCTCTAGAGTCTTTTTCTGTGCACACACTGTCTTGGGACAATAAATACTAGTACTTACAACTTTAAAGGCTCTCCTTGAATGTCCAGGTCAGCTGGAAACAGCGGAATCTGAATGAGAAGGACGTCAGTAATTAATATTTCCCTTCCATGAGTGTAACAGACAAAACTGGAGGGGAAATTAGAGTTTTTGACCTCTCAGCAGCATGCAGATATTCCATAGATCCAGTTTTCCTCCTCTTAATTATTACCTTCCCTTTACTCCATATGGGTACGCAAACCAATTTCTCACTGACATAAGAAATTAAATTCAGCACTGACTAAAGGAACAAGTGCTGTCATCCTGCTAGGAAATTGGCAGTTCAATCAGCTCAGCTTCCAGAGTAGTAATTCAGCTGCTTCTTACCACATCCTTGCTTGTGAACATGAGGCAGGCATTCCAGAGTCCCATAAATACAGCGACATAATTGGCATTCTTCTTGAGACCACTCACCATGCCCGAGGGTACCACAACTCCTAAGAAATCACAATGCTTTTAGTGAATGGGAGCTTGTGATGAGCCTCAGAGGCTTCCAGATACCCTCATAAAATCACAAAAGAGAGGTTTTTCTCTTCAGAAGCACAGGTGGGGAATTTGGAGTAAGCATCACTCTTGTTAAAGCAACAGCTAGGCAGGCAGCCAACCAGCAAACCACCCCTTCTACTTCTGTAACAATACATCACCACTTACGATGGTGCCTACAGAAGGAAGAACCCAGGCTGGATAGGACTGATGGGAATTCAACAACATATGGAAACTTAACATATAAAGAGTCAGGCAGCATCCAGATTGAATAAAAGAAAGTAAATGGAAAAGAGGGACAGAGAAACCCTCTTTGGCTGGGTTTTTACTCCAAAATATGACTAAATTAGATACTATATTCGCTTTGGTTGGGAGCTGCTTTTCATAATTAAAGTCTTTGGAGTTCAGTTTTGAGAGGTATATTAGGACTGAATTAGGGGATTATTGGGGGATAATGAGAATTGTAGTTCAAGAATAACAGAGGCATCAGGTTAGATAATGTTGTTTTCTTTAAACATTAAACATAGATAGTTAAGAGTTAAAGTGGGGAGATCAATTTCAAATCCCCACTTAACTGCAGAGCTCACTGGATGACTGGGGTCAGGTCACTTTTTCTCAGCACTATCTACCTTAAGGGTGGTTCTTGTAGGAATCAACAAAGGAAGACTCTCCCCATGAATGTTACCCTGAGCTCACAGAGAAAAGGTGGATTAAAATGCAATAAATTAAATAAAATGTCAATTCCCTAGCACAAATAGCACCACATGTGGAACATTTCTATATGCTGCAGCTCTCAAACTCTCCCCCACCCATCTTGTTTTTTCTGGACTAGATTTGGAAGAGGAAAGGAAGGGAAGGGAAGGAAGGGAAGAAGGGAGGAGGAGGGGGGGGGATTGTGTGTGATTTTTGGGTGTGGAGAAGTCCACTAGCACAATGCTGGATGGATCCCAGAGGCAAAGAGCCCTTTTACACACCTGATCCTTGTATCATATTCGCAGTATCTCCCAGTGAAATGTTTTGGGCATATACAAAAAGTTCCCAGGAAACAAGTTCCTCCATTTTTACAGCAGTGTTTGTTCAATTTGCTAGCTAGAAATAAATGAGGGAGAAATCATAAAAAGTATATTAAATTATTTTGAAGAAATAAATAGACCCTCTTGAACGCTATTATCCTACAAACATCAAGCAGCTACATATGGTAAAGACTCCACCAGTTTCCCTACCCCTGTGTCTACTGTAGAGTTAAGTCCCCTTTTTATTATAAAACAAAGAAAGACACTGGTTTGCGGAAGTTAATGTTCTGTAGATTTGTCTTCTAATACAGAGAATGAGTTTCCCTTTACAGTGGGTGCTCTATACAAAGGACAGGGGACTTTAGAATTGATATGATTTTGTACAGAACAGTTTCATTCTCTTGTAAAAGAAGAGGAAGCAATTCTAGCTATATGCATATTCTGACATTGGTCAAGGATTGGAACTGGAACTGGCTGGTGGGATGATTGATACTGCTCCCCCCATCATCTTGAATTGTATACTGGCTTTTATAGAATTGTTACTTGTGATTTTAGTTGGGGATTTTAATATTTTTATTGTTTTTATTTCTTGGATTTTAACTGTAAGCTGCCCAGAGTCACCCTTTGGAGGAGATGGGCAGCATATAAATTTAATAATAAATAAAATAAATTTAAAAAATTGGTCAACTGAACAATTCAGAAACATTATCATTTATGAAATGTTGGACATGCTGTGCTGTGTATCAAATTCAGCAAAATGCTTTGAGGATATTAGTTCATGAGAAGAGGTCTTCCAGCTTCTAAAACATTAAAGTTATGTTTCTTAAAAGAATGAGATAAAAAGTTGAGATTTCAGATGGCTTCAGATTTAGTAGAAGTCATCCCTAAAACCTGGGGTGACTTCAAATAAATCCACAGAATGGACACTTACCTTTTGTTTCATTAACAGTATATATCACAAACAATAGTTACATAAATTCAAGATTATGTTAAGCTCTGGGTTGTCATCTATGATTGCTTACATAGGATTGTGCTTATCAAAGTTCAGATTCAGAAACAGGAGCCATTGCCATCAGTTGTTAACACTGTAGGAATGGCATGTCATCTTATAATGGCCATCAGACATTATCCTGTGCTTACAGATTGCAGCAAAGTTTCTCATGACAAAGAGTGAATACAGTATATAGTTAAGGCATGCAGCTAATGGAGGAAGGGTATTCATTATTGTTCTAAAGATAATGAAAATGGAATGGTTCAAAATGCTAGGAAATGTTATGTGTTTAACAGTTTATGGGGAACAAACTTCCCAACCTAACCACCTCCAGAAGTGCTATACTACAAATTCCATTGTTCACAGACATCTTGGTGGCCATTGGGTTTGATGAAGATGTTGAAAATCACAGTCCAACACATAATAGGGGGTACAAGCTTGGCAGAAGGCTGGTGTAAAAAGACTGAGAGCTAGAGTTGTTTATGGAGACTCTATTTTTGAATCCTATTCATCTGTAACTTCATTTTTATCTTGAGAAAGTCATTATCTCAACCAGCCATATTTCTACCCTACAAAATAGGCACAATATAATTTTTTTCTTAAGGCTATTGTGGAAGAATACTGAAGAGTATAAAATATTTTAAAAATTCAGAAATTCTGTATAAATTATAGATAACAGCCTTGCTATTAATATTGATGTCAACACAGAAAAGTTCCTGTTTTTATATGGAAGTTAGAAAACAATCAACATTTGTATGTTGATTTTATATTATATATATAAGTTTTTATATTGTCTAAGGAACATCCTATGTAACTTAACATTTTTTCCTTTAGGAAATTGAAATGTATTAACCACACATATTTGAGTCTGGCTTGATATTATCTAAACCTTTAACATAGGGACAATATTCTTTTGGAAGAAAATATGGTTGATTAATCATTTTGCTTGATTTCTATGAACCAGTCAATCTGATCATTAAAATCATTTTCTTCTAAGGATCTCTTTAAACAGGTGGCAAACAGCAACTAATCAGTTACTTGACTGTTCCTCTTCTATGAATTTTCCTAGAGATTCCATACTGTGGCTGGGTTCACACACAGAATTAATTCATAACATAGTTCCAACCAGCCATTATAGTTTATAAACTACTTTTTATAGTTTAGCACAATATATGAACCCTGGCAATAGTTGGTATTAAGAGATTCTGTAGCTAGTGGATTTTATGCAGCTGGAGCAGGGTTGAATTAAATGATATTTAAAGGTACCTTCCAGTTCTGATTCTAATAAAGTTTTGTACTTATGTGTAAATATACTTCCATACCATTTTATAGAAATCACAGTTGTTGTAAACACAATTTAGATTATAAATTCAAAGTTAGTATAACCCCCCAAATTGTGTTCTTAACACAAATAGTAACTGATTGATATGACATAAATACCTCTGGAGATCAAAGAAACCTAAGTTTGAATCCTTATTCAATTGTACAGTTCAGGAAGCACCACTGGGTCAGTCACTTATTAGGTGCTAATCTTACATCAAACCATTACTTGAACCCAGCTGTTATGGTATAAAAATTATAGTTTATGCCTTAATTTATTATTATTATGGAATTAAATTCCACCTTTCCTCCAAGAACAGAAGTAACATATACACCACTCTCTTTTCCCCATAACAACAACACTGTGAAGTGGGATGGCCTACATGAAGACACCTAGTGGATTTACAGGACTGGGGGTGGACTTGAACCTGGGTCCTGGTTCAAATAACTTAATAGTATATTACATGATATATTAGGTCATACTGTATGAACTCACTTAACTGTGGTTTAAGAAATCATGATTAACCAATATAGGAACTCAATCTACTTCACAGAATTGTTATTAATATAAGAAGAAGAGAGAATTCCCATACCTTGAACCCCAAGAGGAAAAGTGCCTCTAGGCATAATAGTTATTTCCTAGTTTTTCCTCTTGAGAAGATCCAGATAGACATCTTTGTAATGTTTATTTATTTTTTAAGTCGTCAAATATCTGAAGCTGTCTGGGTGGTTTATCATCAAACATAAAAATCTACAGCAATTTGTACACTGCAAAAACTTACCATCTGTGATCCCAACAAAAGGTATAAAATTAGGTGGGTTGTTCTTCTTCTTTTCAGAATTAAGTTGATTGAGAACATTAAGGGTATTCAAAGGATGATTCTGCTCCTCCAGACTTGGGGCATCCTTATCACAGTCTTCGCCCTCACAGGCTTTTAAAGGAGAAGAAACATGTCAAAGTCAGTCCTGCCCACACCACTACCTTTCCTGCGCTACCAACCCTGATCCTTACCTTTTTATTTTTATTACATCAAGAAAACATACACAGTATTTCATGCATTTCTTAACCTAGTTTTGATGGATTTTATCAGTGATATAGGGATGCAAAAACTGCAAGAGCAGCCAGAGTTGGACAAAAAATAATGAAGTTGCTGTTTAGAACTGTGTCTATTTAAGCTTCTACACATGTATGATAACTTTTGAGCAGATAGCATTGTGTTTGAGCCCACCCTCAGTATGAAATAAGGACCAGTTCAGGACTTCTAATTTCTCCAAAGCAGTGTGATTGGGGCAGGGGGGAGACACTGTTTATCCTTTCCCCAATTTCCTGGGGTCTCTAGCTGTTGGGGATCAGTAGACCATCCCTTTTAAGTGTTCTGTATTCCAGTCCTATGGGAAGCTATTCTGACTAAAATAGTCAGAGTAATTGACCATTGCTGACTAAAAAAGTCTTCATGTTGAAAAATGAAAGAGGGCTACTAGGGGCTCAACATCGCATTTGCTAAGCTTTACAAGGGAACAATTCACAGGGGGAGCTTTTAATGGGTGAGACAGTTAAAACAATTGCATAAAGTTACTTACCGTATCCCAGCTGGATTACATGTACTGACACAGTCATCCAAAAAATAAAATGGAGGGATCTAAATAAACAGTAGAAACCATAAGAGTATTTTTAGGACAACCTTGTTATCCTTTTCAAACATTTTGCAGTCACAAAATATACTAATAGAAAAATACATTAATAATAATAAGTAATAAAAACTACTAACTTATAAGTAATATAAACTACTAATACCCATACAGCAGTACCAATCAGATGTAGATGGAAAAATTGCTGATGTCATATAAGAGTATCTTTTAATTAAAATTATATATTTTAATTTGCATTTCATATGATGGGTTATATTCATTTACCTTAAAGTCCGCATGTTCTTTTTAGTGCAGTCTTCAGGGGGAAAAGTCCTGCTGCAAAACTTTCCTGTGGTTCAAAATGCAAGCAACTCTTATAGAGGAACGAGTTTACAGTAATTTATAGAAAGAATAAACAATGGATACTCTCTAGTTTTCTCCTCCCTTTCTGTCACATGACTGACAATGTAATAATTTGCCTGGGGCTATGTTCTGTTGTAGGCCTGTAAAATCAAGAGCCTTTCCTGTGGGACATGTTTGATTTGGATTTATTTCCAGATAAATGAAGAGCACTTATATTCTATCCCTTTTGCTCTGCTCCTAAGATTCTGGAAATATCTTTTATATATTTAAGTGCATTTACTTGATGTTCTTGATCAACGGAATTGAACTGTAAAGAAGTGGGAGGATCCTTTAAAATGATTAGCCTTTTCTTGTTAGCATTATTTTAAAAATGATTCAGACTCTCCCTTCTATAGCATTTGAGCTTCTTAAGTCTTCATCCATACCAGGAACTAAACACTTAGTAAAACAGATATCAAATTATAGGCCCTTTTAGATAAGTCCTATTTCAAGCTCTTTGTTTTTGCTGTTCAAATTTTGTTTTGCGTGTTAGAATATATCCAATAAAGACAGAATTGGTAATCATTATCAGATCTCATGGAATAATTAACCCTTGTAGCCAAGCAGTTCACACTGAATTCATAGGAGGAGTAGACCAGTGTTGAAGTCCACTCATCTTAAAGTGGCCAAGTTTGGACAACATTGGAGTAGACGTATAGAGGCTGAAACACAAACTAACCGACTATATTTTAGCCGAGAACGTTCTATGAGCCAAGACTATGTGGTGAGTTGATGGATGAGTGTGTGAGGCAAATCCAGAAAGTACCCCAATGTAGGAACAGAGTATTTTTCATATTGGGTTAATTATATAAATCATAGATTCCACAGATAAGTGGAATCCATGATTTATATAATAACCCAATATGTACCATGCAGAGTACATTTGCATGATGATTTTTTATATGAGAGTAGGGACCTCTATATGTTTCTGTGGCAAAATTCCAGCATCTCTTATATCTGGCCATGTTGGTTAATTGTCACTAAAAGCTAGTGTAATAATGATTGATTCCCCATCTTATGATATTCCAGGTGCTGTTCATGGTGTAACTTGCAGCATCCTTCACCACTGGCCATGATTTATAGAGATGCTAAATGTTTTTGTTCAATACTATCTAGGATGATACAGGTTGTCTGTTCCCAAAGTGGAGGATTTAAGAACAAGGCATTAATTACTATTTATATTATTCAGTTACCTGTGCCAGAATTGGTTCTCAATGCTTCTATAAATATAAATGTTACTTATATTTGTTTCCTAGTTACTTTGAAGTAAGCCCTACTGGATTCAGTGAATAAAACTATATAGTGTCATCCTAAGAGATACAAGAAACTGCTTAACCTTACTTCCAGTTGGGGTTTAACACTTTTTAAAGCAATAATGACATTTTCATTATGCCCTAGAAAATAAAAGGCCTAATTATTTAGCCCTAATAAGTGGTCATCATCAACAACTTTGCACATGTAGAGCTAATGGGATACAGAATGTGAAATCTGAATGAGTAATTAATGAGTACTTTTGAGGAACCAAAAGAGTTCTTTTATGCATAGGTATTGTGTTAAATTAATTCCCCTGTACAGAAATGCCTTTAGTCCTATTCTTTGTTTCTCCTAGAAGCTGTTTGCTGAAGTTCATTAGGGCATTGTTCTGTGAGGAAAGATTAATTTCTTTAGACTAATTGTTTTCTAATTGATTCTGAAACTACATTATTATTGATCATTTCATGTTGTTTGTTTCCATTTGTGTATCATTACTGCAATGAATAATACCCCTAATGGGATTGCCTGTGATTAGGCTATTGATGATGACTTGGGGAACAAAAAAAAGGAAAGAAATGGTTTCTCCTCTGAATTATATGAAATTTAAATTTAAATGGAACAATATTGAGAAAACCCATTCTTTGAGAAATGGGCAATAAGGATTAGTCGCTTGTTAAGAACTAATAGATCTAAATTGAAAAGAGCTACTCCCAGAGGTGTTCCCCTTTGGCCTTGCTGGATGACCAGAATCAAGTTGCCATTTTGCTTTTTTGCTCTGCCAAAACACAAGATGAAATCTCAGGTCTATTATATCATGACCTTTCATTTATTCATTATTACCTCTCTGCCACTGTGCTGAATTAATAGTATATCCTAATGAAGTTAATAAAAATACATATACTTTTAGAATGTCGGGTGTTCATTGCTTTGTTTTTATGACCTAGCTTTTCTGAAGGGAGCATTGCATCCTTAACACATGTATAACAGGCAGAAATTGAACAAGTGTCATGTACAGGCAGTGTTTAAAGAGTCTGTATTTGATGGATATAACCCTTTGTCATAAATGCTACAGTAATTTATTTATTTTTATTTATTTATTAGATTTCTCTCCCGCCCATCTCCCCTACAATAGGGGACTCTAGAATACACTTTATTCAGCCAATGGAATAAATTGGTGGAACAGATAAAAGAACATCAATTAAGGGAATTCACTGCTACAAGATACAGTGATGAGCACTATTGGGAAGAGCAGAACCAAATATTCTACGTCTATCAATAAGAGCCAAAATCGCTGGACTCATATGCTCCATCGCATGCAGTGACCATGCTTGTGAGAATTGGAGTTCATATAAAAGATAAAGATAAATGTGACTGATGTCTAGCAACTACAAGGACACACCCTTGCAGTTTTCTTAGCAACAGTATAGGAATGGTTTGCCACTGGCACCCTCAATGATTTTTTCCCCAAATTCCTTATCTAGTCCACAGCTTGGGATTTGCTGATTTTTCTCCCATCTAAGGACTAACCAGATCCAACCCTGCTTAGATTTGTTAAGATCCACTAGTGTTGCCTAGATGCTGCCACCTGTTCCTTGGCTCACTGCCTCTAGTCCCTTACTAACCAGGACAGGGAACCACATTTTTTAATCCACCGAAAGGGTGAATGGGGAGAATGTCTTCAGGCCAAATGTCAAGAATAAAAAGATGGCAACGTGATGAAATGAGGACTTGCAGTGCAGTGGAAGATGGTCCATATTCTAAAACCCATGACAATACTTATCTAAAGCTAGGTAAGAAAAACAAAGCAATGAATACCTGACATTCTAAAAGTTTATGTATTTTTATTAACTTCATTCTGATTGATCTACAAAGTTATCAGCATTAAATGCTTGGCAGTTCAGCAAAAGAGGCTGTTTGGGAAAGAGGGATGTATTTCCTAATATTTCATATGCAAACTATCTACATGTTAAGATTTTCTTGAAGCCCGCTTATGAAATGGGATAGGGAATTAGAGATTTGCCCCTTTCTTCTTTTCGCCACCAGTTGAAAGTCATGTTATTAAGGAAGATGTGCTGGTCCTCCTTTTGAAGGGATTTCCTTCACTGATTACTATAAATTGTTTCCCTTTATATTTTCTGTTTCTTGATGTTTAATTAGTTATTTCGTTTTTGATTATTGTTTTCTGTATGTCATATTTAGTTATGTATTTGTTTTAGCAGTGTTAGATTTCCCTGAAAAGGATAGGATACTGCTGCGTAAGATTAATGAGTAAATAAAATGTATTGTAAAATAATATTTGTAGAATCCTAATTAAATAGAAAAATCAACATTGCAATTCAATCAATAGGCAGTATAAAATCGCAATTTCAACATTATAGATAGGTTAAAATACTCTATTTTCAAACACCAAGCCAGTAAGATTCCACAAAAAAGCTTATGGTCATCTAAAAAATGACCATAATTCTAGAGTTTATAAGGAATAGATTAATAGACCTTCCAGTCCATATTTGTTCTGTCTCCACAGGAAGGTAATATTTCAAATAATTTGTCTGCAAGGTTGTGATGGCCTAGATATTTTCAGTACAGTGATATTCACAGTTGCATTAAAACATAATAAATACTGTCAAAAATGTTTCTTCTGGGTGACAGAAGAAATCTCAGTCTGGTGTTTTTCTAATGTAATTCTTGAAATAACTACATAGAGGATTGAAGCTTAAAAATAATCCATCACCTGGGTAAGCATATAATATTATAGAAAAAGCAAAATTTCTGTTGCAGAGATATGCTGGTCTTTGACTGTAATAATGATTTGATTTGATCTGTTGCACAGATTATGTTAAAATTATCTAGTAGGTAAAATTCAGTGAAAAGTCACTGAGGTGTGGTGATTCAGGTGTTGGACAAGGACCAGGAAGACCCTGGTTCAAGACTGCCTTCAGCCACGCAAGATCACCAGATGATTTTGGGGCAGTAGCCCTCTCTCAGGTGAACCTACCTCACTGGGTTGTTGGTGTGGAGAAAAATAGGAAGAGGGAGGGAGTATACATATGTAATACATACACACACACACCACCCGGAGCTCCTGGAGGAGGGGAGACTATAAATCTGACAAATAAATAAAGCCATAAATAAATATGAACTAAAGGAAAGCTTCAACTATATCAATAAGGTAATGACAGCGTTCCTTTCTTGCCTTTTAACCAACTTGTTCTATTCTCATTAATTTCATATTTTCTGTCTCTCCTTTCTCTTCCCATCCCTGCTTGATCTCTCTGGGTAGCAATTGACGTATATATTTTATGAATATCTTAAATGATCTTCATACCTCATAATCATATTTATATTATGTTGTCATTAAAATCAAGAATACAAGAGAACAAGGGCCTCTGAGTTTTAAAGAACAAATTGAGATGTCGTGATTCTCAAATATCTAAGGCAAGAGAATGATTTCAACTTGACTAAAAGAGACTTAGACTGGAGATGCGCTTTAAGGCTGAGGTCTTGTAAGAAGCATAGCTGCCTTAAAATTGGCAACGTTGCATTTATAGAATGTTCAGAATGCCCCATTGTAACCCTCAGTGCCTTGCAGTGGGAGAATCTGCAGTCTGCAGAAAGTGATTTCCACATATGTTAAGGTAAGATCTTTCTCAAGCTGAGCTTGACTCCGACTGATAACATGGACACGTCCATGTTCTTTGCTTGACAACAACATGCAAGCAGTTTGCCATTGGCTTCAAAGTCCATTTTACAACCAAAGAATTTCCTGATGGTGTCCCATCCAAGCACTAATTTGGGCCTGCTTAACTCTTTTGAGCTCAATCAATATCAGGTAGGTGCTACCATCTGATGTGACTTCTATGGTATGCAGAGAATGCAAATGCAAATACTGTATGCATATTGGCATTCACTCTCCAAGCTCTGTGCCACTAATCTCATGCAGTGGATCAGGTTCACTTATTCTATATTTACTTCTATATCTACTCAGTATGCAAACTCATGCTTCAAAAACCATGACTGGAAAAAGTAACAAACACTGCTATGAGCACCTCAGATGACCTTCTGGACTAGGATATGTTTCCTCTTGGCTGAGTCCCCCAGTTGGATATCTCATTGGAGGCAATTCACAGAATGCTTTGCTGGCCCTGCTGGTTACAAATAATATGAGACCAGGCTGATTCTGCTCTCTGATATTGGAAATTCCTCATTCTGTAGTGGACACTTAAATTATTACCTCTCCCTCACTTGGGAAAGGCTTGCATGTGAGTTCCTGTTGATTGTATTGATTGATTGACTGATTGCATGCCATGTATGAATGATCATTTCTGCATACCAAGCTCTATACTGCATTCCCCAGGAATGATGTCTGTTGCTGTAATATGTATTTGTTTGCTATCCTTTAAAAAATAGCTAATCAAAAAGTTAAGCTACTGGAATTGAGACTTTAGATCTGCAGAAGCAGAAGGCTGACATTTGCTATAGAAAGCACTTTCTCTTTCTACTTTCCTTGACAAATAATATGGTTTATTACTCAAGGTGTGAATTTTGCCCCATGCTCCAAATACATGTATTTCCCATGGAAGTAATGCATATAGATCTATCTCAAAAATCCTTTTTGAACTGCGGTAGATAATATTGGGAGTCTGGTTTTAGATTTTGCAATTCATCATTCTTATAATCTGGAACCACAACTAGCTGAGTTTATTGAAGATTCTGGAATTGGTATAAGGTGATAGCAAGCAAGCAACATTCCTTTGATGTCAGCATTCTAACAATAAAAGCTTTCACTTAATCTTGAATTGCACCCAGAATGGTATAAAATCTAACTAATGACACTCTGCAGTTTATTTTACTGCAGAGTCCTAGAAATGTTTCCTTAGAAGTCATTCCCACTGTGTTTGGAACTACTTGCAGATAAATGATTATAAAATTGGAGTCTTAATAAATTAATCAATACTAGGGTTTCTCTGGTGGTGTTCGAGTAGCATAGTAAGATAAAATTGAATCTACCTCTTTCAAAACCCTGTTTAATAAGCCTTGTAAAGAAAGAACATGCAAGTCAGAAGTATACAGTAATTTATTTCAGAAAGCAATTCACAAAGTAAAACCTCCCCTGGGAAAAAAATGGCACTTCCTCAGCCTAGTGGCTAGGTAATAATGATGGGAGATAGAATACACCCCTGAACACAGAAGTGGCATACAAATTATACAAACTAGACTACAAAACACCACACTGTGAGATGGACTGCTGCCCTAGATTCTGGACTCCAGGATGGGCAGAAAGCCGGGTTATTTGCCAAACAAAGGAGTAGATTTTCCTGTCTTCAACACGCACTCCCTTGATTTCTGATGAAGACCAGCAATAATGGAGAACTCCTGAGAGCAGCTCTTCATGTAATGGAATTTTATACTCGTCATCTCAAAGTAGAGGACTGTAGATGGACTGAGAAGTTGGAAAAACATTCCAGAAGAAGGCAATGGCAAAACAGTTCCTTTCTTGCTAAGAAAACTGCAGTCCATGTAGTCACCAGGAATTAAACTCCATTTAAGGAAGACTTTATTTTAAAGTCAGTGGATGTTGTTGTTTTACCTGAAGCTTTCCAGTCTATGGGTTTTTTTTTGGTCTAATTGTCAGTTTATAATACAACATATATAGTAATACAATATATATTCATGTAGCTCGAAAATGAAATGATTCAATAATATCAGATTAGAGGCACATCAGTTATACAAAGCCCCTCATGGTCCTTTTGATTCTGAGTCCTATACAGAGTATAGTCTTTATTCAGTAATTATTGTAAGCTGCACTGTTGTCAGCCTAGAGATAGATCAGCCTTTCTGTGATTAGCTCTAGTTTTAAAGGGGCTTTGTAATTATGTGTGTTTCTACTTTCCTGTCCTCACATACTGTGATGCAACTAGATTATATTAGACCATGTTTCTCAATTTTGGCCACTTGAAGATGTGTGGACTTCAACTCCCAGAATTCCCCAGCCAGCATGGGGAATTCTGGGAGTTTTAGTCTACACATCTTCAAGTAGCCAAGGTTGAGAAACACTGTATTAGACTGTGGTCTTAATGATTTTATGTGGGACCCACTTTAGGGAACGAATGGTATTTGGGAATAAGCACCATTTTGTTTTGAATATTTATGTAGGCATGAATGTCAGTAAATGAGCAAGGAGCATCTGTATACTTTTGAACATGCCCAGAGAACCAGCCACTGATGATTAAAAGTTTTATTAAAATAAGAAATATTTTTGGTGGTTTTCAAACAGGGTTAGCCCAGTCTTTGGAATTGTTTAGCTCCAGGGAAAAGCTCAGAGGGAAATAATCAAGAACTCTGATACTGCCAGGGCTGAGATGCCCTTTCTCAGCATATGCAGTTGGGCATTTCGCCATCCAGTTCTGCTACCAGTTCCTTCTAGTTTTCTTCTTCCTTTGTATTATTTCTTCTCCATCCTCAGCTCTCCCGCTGACAGTCAAGGCTCTGCTGCAGTAGATGAAGCACTTTGTGTGGCTATTTGCAAGTCAAAACCACCATAAATGAAAGACCCCGATATAAATGATCCTTTCACATTCTTAAATCTTAATCCTTTTGTGTGTTTGCCTGGAACTAAATACCCTTAAATCAGTTGACTTCAGGATGGCCCTTTACACCAGATTTCTAATTTGACAACTAAAATGCTCAGAATTACGGAATAATGTATCACAGAAGTTGTAAAATCAATTTTAATCAGAACTGAAAGGAGATTCCTGCTTTTCATTTTCAGGAGAACTGAAAAATTTTGAGCCATGGAAGAAGCAAACACTCTTTTCACTTGTTAGATATCTGCCTGTTCTGTTGCCTCCAGGCAGTATCTCTAGAATAAAACTAAGACTTATTTGCACAATTAAAGAAATACAAGGAAGTTCTTAAGCAGATGCTCAGGCATTCTCCCAACATGCTGAAGTCATAGTAGTGTATATCCCTTCTGTAAAGAAATGTAAATGAACAAGAGGATATTTCTGTTTTGTAGCTTAAATTGGACAGCACTACCATTGGTAGTTCTGTAGGGCATGCAGATAAACTTGATGTAACAGAGCTTGTAGTTTGCATCTCAGGAACTCTGGGAGCTCAGTTATTGTAAAGTATGTCATACTATTGTAATACACTTTTAAGTACTATGACAGAGTACATCAAAATACTATTTTTATGAATGAGAGTTGAGGAGGTACAATGAATGCTTATCAAATTTTCAGATTACACAAAATATTCTAGTATAACTAATAAGCTAGAAAACAAAAATAACATGTATAACAATTAAGATAGGCTACAAGAATGGGTTGAAAATAAGAGAATGAACTTTAGTGGAGGCATATATGCTACTTAGGAAGCAAAAAGTAAGCACAAGTATTGAATGGGAATGGCAATAGTAGTTGAGAAAAAGCTATTGGAATAGTAGGTAATTAAAAATAGTAGGATCATAGTGTGGCTGCAAAAAAGGTAAGGGCAATTTTAGGCAGGTTCAATATAAATATTGTTTTGAAATCACAGGAAGTAATAGTTCCATGATGCTCCATAGTAATCAAATTCCAGCCTAAGGACTACGTTCAGTTCTGGAAACTATACTTTCAGAAGGATTCAGACAACTGGAGCAAGTTCAGAGAAGGGCAATGAAAATGGTCAGGGGACTAGCAACTAAATCCTAGGAAGGCAGCTGACTAATCTGAGAATGTTTAGTCTTGAGAATGTAAGACTGTGAGGAGTTATGATAGCATTTGTGAGTATGCGAAAGGATGTATAGAAGGTATCATCTCAGAATGCAGGACATAGAATAATGAATTTAAGTTACAGGAAGGCAACCGCTAACTGAATATTAGCAGAAACTTTATAACAGTAAAAGCAGGCTGACAATGGAACCAATTACCCTTCACTGGAAGGGTTCAGGCAGAGGCTGTATGCCTATTTATACAGACTGATTTAATTTGGATTCCTATGCTGTGCAGAGTGTGGGACTTGATGACCAAATGGCACTGTCCAGTTCTATGATTCTGTACTTAGGATCAAAAGGTTACTGTTACTTAGATGTTATTAGTGTGCTTGAATTAATCTTTTGCAGCCTGGTCTTAAACAGGGCTTTCTCTCAACTAAAACACATTTAGTTCAATGGGACTTGATTGCAATTACAGCTGCACTTTTAGTAGGATGAAGATGGGCTGTTGTTAACTAATACATTTATTTCCAAATTTGTATCCTGCCCTCAGTCACACTTTGATGAAACAGTGAATGAATGAAATGATTTTATTGTTTACTGATCTGTGACAAAACAAAAGAGATTCCAAGGGGACTCATTTTGAAAATACTGGTAAAATATCCAAAATTCTAAGAAATAAGATGAAATGTCACAAATGGTACATGAATGATGGCACATAATCAAAATCAGATTTTAAACATGGGTTCTCCACATGGTACATGTGGCATCCTTTGGTGCCCTCAGGACTCCTAATGTGTCTCTCCCCCCCCCCCCATTATCCATACTGTGCCCTCCATTATTGACATGCAATGTCATAGAAATGACAAAATGATAATACATTTATCTAACTCATTTCTACTAGTATTGGATATGTTTTGAACACCTGGTTTCTTCAGATGGTTCAACAGATGGGGATGACAGTGGCTAATGGTATAATCCTAGCATGGGATTGCCACATTTCTTTTTCTAGAAAATGCCATAAAACTTCAGGGTTGATCAAATAGCATCAAAACAGTGATGCTGATTTGCAGATACAACCTGAGTAATACATTTTTGAGAAGTATTTGAAGTGGAACTTGGTCAACCAATTTTGAGAGGTTGAGAGGCCATCAGGGCAGGATTGTGAGACAGAAGTCTACGCACCCTCCCTCAGCTAAATGAGCGAGGCTGGGACATGGACTAGTGGATCACATCTTGCAGTAACGGAAGTAGTACATGTTCATATCTAAAGAACTTGCTCCTCCAAAGATTATTCAATCCAAGGTATAATATTGATAAGTATAAGTTGTAGATATACTGTAGTCACAACATCCTACATTATAGATTTTGCATGATGCTGAGAATTGGTCAACACGATTTCCCACTGCTATGATCCTACGCTTTTAAGAAGATCATGTTTTAAGAAGATCTTGGTTTTTTTTAAGATGGTCAACCTTCATAGTCTCACTTTTGAGAATCCTGTTTTTATGTTTTGTGAAAGATTGCAGGTTTTGTCTTTGCTTTCTTTGATTTTTTTTAACAAGGACCTTCATGATGAATTAAAGATTTATTCTGCTGTCTTTTCAGCTTGTCATAGATTTTACTGAGTAATGTTCCTGCTACTGATTAAGTTTCTTTCTTGCCATTTTTAGACTTGAATTTTAGCTCTATTTTTTCCTGATTGATCTTAAATTGTATTATTACAAGGGGAATACACTATTTGGCTCTCAGTCATTTATAAAACTGCTAGCCAGATGACTCTTGGGGGAAAAAAAAGAAATTGAGTTTGGGATTTTGGTACTTGTATAAATATAGATAATGTGACCTAGAGCTCTAAATTTACTACCCCAGAATCTGGTTCTAAAATAATTCATTTAGACATTAAAAGTGAACTGCAAGGCAAAAAATGAAAGTAGAGTTAAATCCAGCAATAAATATTTTTCCAATGTCCTCATAAAAAAAGAGAAATCAAAGAAGCTTCACACGTTTCATTTAATGTGTCTCATCCTTATTTATTTGCTACAATTGTGACCTCAGTCACACAATAAATAAGATGATGTTCTGATCACTGAATTTTGAGTGCTTACATATTATGTTTAACATGTAAGCAAATACAACCACGGATAGTTCTAATTGCTCAACTTAATTTTAGGGCACTCTTGTAGGAGGACTCCATACCACTTCAAAAGTAGCCCTGACCTGTGATCTCATTATGTTGGCTGTGTTCCAGAACTAAGCTGGTTTATTTCTGGTTCATCTACAGTGTATTTGAAAGTACAGTATAATTATATAAGTTTTTTGAAATGCTGTGCTTCTGTGAAGCTTGTGAGCAGTCTGTTTTCCCATTTTCAGGAACTCTTGTTTCACCATGCTTTCTGATTCCTAGGTTTCAGGCCTTTCAAAAGGAAAGGCTGCTTGACAGCTTCCTCTCATTGGAATTGTTGGTATTTTCCCCCCTTACAACTAGACAAATGCACACAACATGAGGTAAGGGCATAGATGAAATGGTAGCAAACAATTCATTTTATTTCCTTGTTGCATGAAGAGCAAGGGTATGCCAATTTCTGTGATGGCAAAGCCATTAGTAGCTTGGTGGAGGACAGCAACATTTGCTTCTTCTCAATATTTCAATATTGGCAGGTTTGAAGATCTGGGATCATTTTAAAACTGCTTTTGAGAGATTGGGGAGTAAAATTGGTGGAAGTATGGAAGTGCTCAGAATGAATACAGTCTAGCCTCCACTCTCTCTAACGTTTACTGTTTGAATAAATTGGTAGTGTCTTCCAGGATCATTCTGCTTTGGGCAATGGGAGACTTTGATTCTTTCAAACAAGGGTCTCCTCATTGACCCCCCCCCCCATGTTTCTAGGTGAATCACCAGTTCAGAGATGTGGATCAGACTTGGGGGTGGAAGAAGGGTCTTTATCCTAGGGTGGCAGAAGCACCTCTGGGTGGCCCTCCTGTTTTATCAGGCAATCATTGATGGTGAGGAGGGCTGCCCAGTGAAGCAAGAGAGCCACTGTGGATCAACTGTCTTGGTATCAGGTTTTGACAGATGGCTGTACCTATCCGTCAACACCTACCTCCTTCCCCAGCTCCAATCCCTTCCCACATTAAGGAAATGATTAATGCCTATTTTTTTCCACCAGCTGCTGATGTTTGGTCAGAGGGGAAGGAGACAAAGCTGGGGAATCCAAGAATCACTTAACTTACTCTGCTCCCAGGAAGTAAAAACAGCATAATTTGCAACAAGATTACTTTAGCAGAAGAGGGATTGGTAACGGGGACAGCAAATGTTAAGACATTATAGTTTCCTGCTGGTTGAAGATGGGTTATGGGACTTTATCTTGACCCTGGGGAAAAGCCCTTTGTATGTCACCTCAGGTGGCCAGTGAATGAATAGGTGATTTACATCTCAGATTAGGAAGGAAGGAAGGAAGGAAGGAAGGAAGGAAGGAAGGAAGGAAGGAAGGAAGGAGGGAGGGAGGGAGGGAGGGAGGGAGGGAGAAGTAATTTTGGAATAAAGTGCTATCCCAGAAAGTAGTAAGTGGCTTGTAACATCACCAGTTACGGCAATCAAAGTGATACACTACAGCTCTTGCTATAAACATGCAAACCTGATTTTCCTTAAGTTCTGTTTTAGGAGAGATGATGGCGATGAGTTATAATTTACTGAATATTTTATAAATTTACTTATAAATAAATTGCAATAAATCGTATTGAATAATGGAGCCTAGCAGAGAACACTTGCTATGTTCCATTATTCAATATTATTTATTTGTTCATATTTTGAAAGCATATGCATGCAAGGAAACAAGCAGCTTGTTTGTTTGTTTGTATAAATAAATACTTTATTAGATGTATATCCTGCTTTTTCCTAAGAACATATGTCAGTAAAACTAATAACTCCATTCCTCTTTCAGTCTGATTTTCAGGGGCACAGCCACATGGCGATGTGAAAACCCTATCCTCTACTCTGTGAGCAACAGAAAAACTACACCATCTTCAATTGCATTTCACTCATTGATAATCCCAATTCTGCCTCAGTAAAAAGGCTGGTGAGGGATGGTGCTCTTATCTTATTTTTAAAAATATAGAACAAGTTAAAGAAAGCAATTGGTAGATTCCTCTAGTTTTTGTATCCCTTCCCACTGAATGCCATCAATCATTCTCTTTAACAAGTGGTGGGGCAAGGATACGCGAATAGAGGCAACTGCTTAGAACAGCTAGTTTAGTCAACTCTTACTGTGACCAACTAACAGATTGCAGTCATGGAGGTGTTTCATGCCTGTTACCTGTTAGTGGGTCTCTTTTCAAACACTCTTCTGAAGGAGTGCTAAACAGTGTTCAAAAATAGCTAGGCTGACAGGTCACAGGTGTGGAGGAGGAGTGCAGGTTCAAGTGGGAGGGAATGCTCCATGATGAACAAGCTGTGTCCTCAACTAGTGCTGCAAAGAAATGGCACTATTGCAAATGAACGGTCATGGCCAGCAGCATATGTGATATTCTGAGGAGCTGGTAAAATGCTATCAACCCCAAAGAAATAAAACGAGTAAGAAGGCTGCCACGCAAATCCTCTTATTGGTGAAAGCCATGGAAAACCCATTACACATTCACTGGTATCAGAACGAGCAGCACATGACTTACCGAACTGGCTGTCTTTCCTAGTTTCAGTTGACCATCTTTGCAGCTGAAGACTCATGCTTAGCCCTGTTTTTTAAACAGAGGTCTCATGCTCTTTTTTCCCAAAGCGTGGACATCCATGTATATAAGAAGTTCACGTAAGACCTGATAAATATTTTGGAAAATGGTGGTCAAATGCTGTGTGGTAGATGACTCTGCAGAGGCCAAGTATCTGACCTCTCCTGCAGCAGAAGCCAAAATGGCCATGGTGGGCAGTGCCCAGAGACAGGAGGAGAGGGGTCATGCCAGTAGTGACCAATAGAACATAAGCAAATCCAGGCTCCTGGTTGTATGATCAACCACACTATTGATGAAGTATCCTAGATATGTCCATTGGCAATTTTGCTGGGAGCAAGCGAAAAACATTGAAATTGAAATGCCTAAAGGCAATGTCAGGAGAATATGAGAGGGACATGTTCACGCCTCAGTCAGGGGAATGTGAGCCTGCAATCATTTTATGAAGTCCATTAGGCTGGGAGATAGTCCCTGTTCTTACATTACCCCACAAACCCCACCTCCATACGTGGAGTTTTCTGCCTCCTGGCTTGTGATTCTGGGATTTGGTGATCAGGAAAGCACAAAATTGGAAAAAGCTGGCATATACTCTCTATTGTTCTATGACCAAACTCAGCAGATTTTATATATTATGTCAAGACTGAGAACCACCCTTTAATACATCATCAGGGAACAGTTGATGACACTGTTCAGCATATCTCTCTGTGAATCATCAAAAAGTTTACCTCAAACAAAGTTTTTCCTATCTCTGTGTCTTTTTCCATTCTCTCTTCTCTTGATTTTGTTATGCATGCTAGGCATATTTTTTAAAAGACAATGAAACTGTCACAAGGCATCAAAGATCTAAGACAGTAACTTGTTTTCACATTATTTATTTAGCTAATGCCTTTGGTTATGAAAAGCTGTATAAATAAGACTATACTGAATGCCTTGTTATACAGGAAAACATATTTTGTTTAAAAGCCTGAACATAGCATTTCATTTCTGTTTCTATTTCATGTGGTATATAAGTTCTATTTTTAATTTTTTAAAGTGAGCTTGGAGGAGGAGAGTACTAGAACTACTTGAAAGGAGAATTAGTATGCTCCTCAGTCAAATTTACTTTGAGTTGTGCTATCCTTTGAACCTGACAAAAGACATTTACCCTTATTGATCTAAGAGTCATGCTCTCCTAGCCTCAATTTTAACATCAGCAAAATGAAAAGAACGTTTAATATGTATATCACAAGGATTCTTATTTCCCATTTATGTGCAAATACTTAACATCGAACGATACAATAGCTACCTGTATAAAATAATCATTTCAGAATATGGACTGCTAGTAATACTGTGAGTCAGTTATTTTAAGTGCAAATATATTTTATAACATTTCTGTATTCACATCTTTTATAAAAGATTAGAATGCCATTTGATAATTATGATATTGAAGTTGCATCTAATGAAATCAGTTTTATGAGGAAATTTTTGGAAACACCAACAAAAAAATTATGGGATATTTTCACGAGTCTGTGTTCTTTACTCTATGACTACAACTCCAAATGATGGCTTAGAGGTGTGAAACAGTCATTACACACCAAATGCAAAAGGGAGAATGTTTTAATCATCTCAAAAGACAATGTGTTTAATCTGAAGTGGGTGGTGACTTGCTTGTGAAGGAGAGACTTATATTTTTATTCATCTGATCATCACATCACATGTGATTAGTGCCACTCTTGCCAGATAGGGTGGTTCACAAAGTAGTGGGGATGATTTAGAAGATCAAGACATTATGGTCTTGGTATTCTGTATATTACAGGGATGTCCACATTATAGAGCAACCATATGTGAGAAGAGCAAGGCTGAATGGCATCCCATAATGATTGTGAAGCACAGCCAATCTTACTATTAGGCTGGGGGTGGGCAAAGTGCCACCTTCAGGAGCTGTGGTACTTGGAATGATCCTTGATGATGCCCAATGACTCCCAAGTAACTATAACATATTAAGAGCTGATGTTTTACAAGAAAAGCAGATATTACAAGTTTTATGAGTTTTTGCCTGTGTTCTTATGGCTCAACCATTTTGATTTTTCTTTGTTTATACTTTAACATTAAACAAAATATTTACTATTGGACATGTTCATCCAATAGCGCCTGATGTCACAGTAGTGGCATCCACTCAGCCATTATCCTGAAGCTTCCGATTATTCTGATAGTTCTGAAACTAGTTAGATACTCATAGAAATAATGGAAGACTGCATCCCCTGTGAGTGTTAAAATAAAATTGAACTCTGTCAATGGAATGGAATAGGCCCCCATCTTATCTTTTGCAACAGGCCACAGAGTGTCTTAGGCCAGGCATACTGTGAGGCAGTGTGAACCCCATTGCTGTTCAGACATGTTCTAACTTGCCCATCATATGTGCAACCATGGGGTTTGATTTCTTTATATGGCAATTCTACATGGAAATAAGTGCCATTGAATGTCATTGGCATCTGACAAGGTAATTGTGTATAAGGTTGCAGGTTTGCAGAACCTTATTACCTCCCCAGTCCTGCTAGCATGAACTTGGCAAGGTGGGAGAGAGAGAGGAATGCCATTTCCTTGGTTTTTGTCCCTAGGGCTGGTCTGGTTTATTTTATAGATTCCTTTGCAGTGAAAACAATGGAAGGATTTATTAGTCTCAGTGGATAGCTGACATATCTGGAGTCCAGGAAGGCAGTAGTCACTGTGGATTCACATACTTCTGTGGTACCTCTTGTCACTAGGAGGGCTGTGAGCTGGTATCTCCCAATGTCAAAAAAATAATGGTTGCAAGAGGTGTGTGGACACCCTTCCAAGAATAAATTTCTCTGTCTGTCCTCAGAACTAAGAGAACAGACAAATCCTCTGGCCTTTGGGGAACAGCTTTCATGCATTTGCAGCTACATGTAGGTTTGATGACATACATAGTGTTCAAAAGCAAATATTATATTTGCATAATATCTATCAGTTGTCTCTCAGTCTGAAGGCATCCTAGGACAATGTACAAAATTATAAATTGACAAGAAAAAATATATAATTCTGAAAGTTAGGACAGTATATTACACTCTAAAAAAGAAGGGAATAAGAAAAAATCAGAGAAGTGTTTTAGTCGAACACCCATTCAAACTGTAATATAAGCTTATCTCTGTCTGTCTATCTATCTATCATCTATCTTTATCATCTCTCTCTCTCTCTCTCTCTCTCTCTGGATGGTGGATATCAGGGCATTCCAGGGCTGCACCCTAGACTGGGGAGTCAGGAGAACATCTTAGAAAAAGTCAAGGGCAAACAACATCCAAGTTAGCAAGAAAACTGCATGAACATGTTCATGAGATCACCAGGAATCAAACCCCTCTTGAAGGAAACATTGCTTTATATTACATATATTTCCCATATAAATTCAGGGGAGTTCTTAAATCATTCTTCCCCTAGGCTGGTGTCTTCCAGGTGTGTTACAGCTACCATATTGACTGGGAATTCTGGGAGCTGCACTTCAAAATATCTGATGGGTATCCAATTCTGGAAAGTTGTTCTAAGCAAATGCAAACCAAACACTACAGCTTTGCCTCAGTGCAAATTTTCTTCTTTTAATTTAAGCCACTTTCCAATCAGTGCATAGAAACATGTGCTTTTTCTTCATTGAGGGACTTCTTTTTTTCCATCATGTTCTTTGAGC
Organism: Liasis olivaceus; assembly: GCA_030867105.1. Lineage (NCBI taxonomy): Eukaryota > Metazoa > Chordata > Lepidosauria > Squamata > Pythonidae > Liasis > Liasis olivaceus. The sequence goes on from CM061348.1 coordinate 201,025,011, forward strand.
ATTTTTAATCTTTTTTCCAGCATTGCTGTCCATTCATTTCTGAGTCTGGAAGAAAGGCACTTGGTTAGCATAGACATTGCTTAACCAGCAGGAGCCTTGCTTTAGCTAGATTGTTTCTAAATCTCTGCTAAAACCTTTCTAGTCCTGTATTTTTCCATGCAATTCTTGCTTCTCCCAATAGGGTATGATCACCTTAGATAGAATATAAGGGTTGGGCATTATATGTCTGAGCTGGTTTGGTGTAGTGGTTAAGGCACCAGGCTAAAACTGGGAGACCATGAGTTCTAGTCCCACCTTAGGCACGAAGCCAGCTGGGTGACCTTGGGCCAGTCACTCTCTCTCAGCCCTAGGAAGCAGGCAATTACAAACCACTTCTGAAATCTTGCCAAGAAAACTGCAGGGATTTGTCCAGGTAGTTGCCAGGAGTCAAAAACTGATGGAAGGCAGGCAGGCAGGCAGGCAGGCAGGCAAGCCTGCTAATAATAATCATTTAATTGCTATAATTTCAAAGTCAATAAGTATGAGAAGAGTGTTGTGGCCCTGTCAGGACAGCCAGTCAGTTGGACATTTCACAGACTTTAAAATACTTTAAAGTCTTTGAAGACTTTAAGGACTTAAAATTATCCATTTCTTTCTCCATTGCCTTTGGTAGCCTTGTATTCCCTCCTTCCCCACAGGAGCCTTAGGATACAATTTCCTTAGGCCTTATAGTTGACCTATCCTTTGTCAAAGCCTGAGATGTCATCCAGTTGTTTTCCCTGCTGACAATTGTGGCTCCAACACTTCTGAAAGACTCTAGAAGGCTGCTCCAGATAAATGGAAGTTACACAGCTGCCTCTTCCTAGGGAAAGGGAGGCATTTCAGGCAGCAGATGCTGGGCGACAATAGAGAGAACCTCTTGGCTTTTCTTTATTAACTGTCCAGATCTTCCTCTCCACTGGAGAACACTGCTGTGCCTGAAACGTCCTGCCACATTGCCAGCTTCTGGGGAATGGGGTGCCATCTTTTCTTTCTCCTGAGTCAGCAAATGTCCTGGGTCAGCCTTGTGTGGTCTCATTCTCATATATCCCCTGTATATATTATTTATGAGGTTAATAAATGAACAAAATCAAAAATAAATCGTCAACTACATACTCACTCACTTGGTTAATGCACTTCTCCGTAGACGGTCTTTCTCAGCTTTGGAATGCTGAGTTTGCTTCTCAATGGTCTTTTCCCAGAAGATTTTCAGCTCACCAGTCTCACAGGCAAGGACTTCATAGTGAAAATATTGACTGTTCATTTTCTGTAAAGGGAAAAGAGAAAATCTCCCCCATCCCAAATTAGAAGTTAAAAAACTGTTTCATTCTTCCATAATATCCCTGTTATGGCCTGTTGTGCAAGGCACTCATAATTTTCAGACAAATATATTATGTTATTTTTCATTCCTAAAGCTCTTAAGAATTGTGATCAATTGTTCCTTTAGTAGAGGCTGTGATTAAAAATACAAAACAAAACAAAACCCTCCATCTTTTGCTTCCATATAACTGAAAGCACAAGAAGGATGTGCCATTAAGTCCTGCCATCATCCAATTACATTTTAACACTTTCTGAAAAGAAACTAGATTACATCATTAGGATTCCATATGATCTGGCCCAATTATAACTAGATAGTAGCAGAGATCTAAATGTTCAAAATCTATGATTCTGGAGATTAGTCTTCCATTTTTATGCCCCGGCAATGGTCAGTTAAGAAAAGAAAGGAGGGAACAGCAAGTTAGAAGCTTTCTTTCTTGTTTTTAAAGGAAGCTTAAATTCCCATGAGAAACTGACACTCTGGGACAACCATAGAGAAATTGAGAATCACAAGTAAATATTTTCTGGACAAGTTAATGTGCAAAAAGTGATGTTAATACTTTAAATCATCTTATTTATAATCAGTCTCCCAAACATTTGTAGTCCTGCAATAAAAATGTGGATTATCTAAAACTGCTGAATGACAGTATATTCAGCTAAACATCTTTTGACTATAGAATTTGGACCAGATGCATTAGCAGTATCTGGAACTCCTACATCGTTACTTTTATTGGAAAAAACCTTTGATGATTCTAAACCTTCAGAGTTTTATGATGGTAGACATGGTAATTTATGATGGTAGACATGGTAATTTACAAGAAAACTAAAATAAAGAGTTGAAATATGCTGTTTTACATTGTTTCACAATGGGGATAGCATATCAAAGAATGCTAAATATATATCTTGGTCATAAAATGCATTTCATCCAGCAAAAGATTCTGAGCTGAGTGTATTGTATTGTATTGAGTGTTTTGGCTTCATTCTTGTATGTGGAAGGGACATTACTCTGATGTATGAACCCAGTCAATGAACTGAGATGCTTCTGCTGAATCAGACAGTCAAGTGATGGTCAGATATCAACTTCATTAATAAAGGGTGTTTGCAACTTCTGGTAGGACATTGATAATCTACTGGTAGAGATGACATCTTGAAAACAGGCCTTGGATTTAATGACTTTCTATTTTTTCCAGTCTATTATTCTTTAATGTTTTAGGTCTTAAGGACAAACTACATGTTACAACAAAAAGGTAGTATACCCCTCTACCTTGTAATTACTGATAAGATTTATGATCTGAGTTAGGACCACAGCATGTAGCAAGGGAAGTTTCAACTTCCCATATGTAAATGTTTAAAAAGGGAAATATTGCCAATTGGAAGTTTATGTTTCCTTTTTTAAATGTCTGCATATGGATATTTACATTAGTGTCTGTGGTGGTCGGTATCATGAAGGAAGCAGAACCTGATTCTAATCCAGATCAGGAGTCCGGCATTTCTAAATAAATATAAAGGTAAAAGCTGTATATAGTGGCCTTGAGAAAATAAAAACATCTTTAACAAACTACTGTTCTGTTATAGTTGTCACAAATATTTTTAGATGATTGGTTTCTTTTTAAATCAGGAATATAATTTTCTTGTTTATTTCTTTATATATTTGATCTAGCAAAACCATTTTTATGAAAAAATAGTGCTGGAATAATAAAAGTATTAAAGCTAGTTTGATTACACTGTAGTTTGAAGGAGATAAAGAGGCCACTTGGGGACCAACAGTCATGAAATTGGGATCTTAGGAGGCAGATTGTTCTATTAGGAGGTAACTTTTACTGAATGCTCATTAGGGTTGTTTTGTATGACAAAATGTATTGATTTTTCAGTAAATCTTTGCTGTATTTAGCTTAATTTCAAATTAGAGAGAAGAAAGTTATTATTTACTCATGACACAGAACTGCAGACTCATGCTCCCTTAAAAAGCTATAATTTCCTTGGAAATGATAAGTCAGTAGGTTGCCTACTGTAATGGTATGTGGGAAAGACCTTGGGAGACTGGGCGAAGAGACGCTGCCAGGGGAACAGTCAGATAAGAAACAGCATAGCCCACAGCTAGATAGTGGGTGGGGCAAGAGGCTCAGAAAAGACCCTCCCTAGTTTTTTGGATTGTAAAGAAGACAGGGTGGGGGGCAGAATTGTACTTTCAGACTTGCAAGATTGACCAGCCTCATGAGGTAAACCAGATAGGAATCACAACCAGATGAGCTAATTCTACTTTATGTAAAGCTATATTGACAGAATCTTGCAAGTCTGAAAGTACATTTCTCTCCTCCCCTCCCCCTCCCGGTCTCCTTTACAGCCCAAGAAACTAGGGAGGATCTCTTCTGAGCCTCTTGCCCCACCCACTATCTAGCTGTGAGCTATGCTCTCATCTGATTGTTCCCTTGGCAGCATCTCTTCGCCCAGTCTCCCAAGGTCTTTCCCACATACCATTACATCTACTTTTTAATGTTGTTTCCTTTGGCAATCATTTCTAGGCAAATTATATTTTATATATCAGGACAAAAAGAATGCATGGGAGTGTACATCATCATCCCATCTCTCTCTCTCTCTCTCTCTCTCTCTCTCCCTCCCTCCCTGCTGATTAGTTAATGGGTCTGCAACCAAAGTAATAAAGCTGAGAAACTGTCCTGAGGTTTGTAATAACGAAGCTTGTTTGCTGCACAATTGTTCCCAGCTTATTTGTGTGTATATAGAACAGCCTTCCCCAAAATGAATTGGATTGCAGCTCCCATATTTTCTAGTAAGCATGCAGTTGACAAAATTGGATAGAGTAACTAATACTTTCAAAGTTAGGAATGAAATTCAAAATTATTTTGTTAGGCAAAATCCAAAAGGCATTTTAAAGAGGATTCAGAGAAATTGGAACATGTTCAGAAAAGGGCAATGAGGATGATCAGGGGACTCGAAATTAAGCCCTCTAAAGAGAGACTGACACAGCCTGGGATGCTGTGCCTTGAGAAAAGGCAACAGGAATGGGGGAATATGATAGCGCTCCTCAAGTACCTCAAAGGATTTAACAGAGAAGAAGTATCAAGACCTGTTCTCACTTACACCAGACTCAGGACAGGAAACAATGGGTTTAAATTGCAGGAAGGTAGATTCTGATTTAATGTTAGAAAAAACTACCCTACAATAAGAACAGTTCAACAGAGGAACCAGTCATCCAGAGCTGTGATCGTCTTACTTTCGGTGGATACGTTCAAGGGAGGAGAACTGAACACATTCTTGGTCTGGGAATCTTTAATTTCGATTTCTGCAGTGAGCAGGAGGTAAATGCCTTAGATTCCTCCTTCCTGTTGAGCACTGGGGATTAAATTCGAAGGACTGAATCATAAAATCATAATGATTTTGACTTCAACCTCCTGTGCTGATCAGGAATCCATTAAAGCACCCCCAACAGAAGGTCTCCAGCCTCAGCTTAAATGCATCCAAGAAAAAGGGAATTCACCATCTCCCTTGGCAATTAATGTGATTCCTGATATTTCTTTAAGAATGCTAAGATACATGATATATACTAAAATGCTGGTATTTCCTAAGAAATATAGAGATGAAATTGTATGTTCTAATCTGTCTATAGCAGATGACTGAACAAGGTTGCAGGGAAAATAAAATGTATCAGCATTTCAGGTGAATGTTGCTTTATTTGCACCCCAGATCGTTCCCATGAATTAAGCACCGCTTGCTTCCTTTCCCTTCACTGTCTTCTAAATTTCTTTTCCTACAGCAAAAATGAAGGCAACTTTTATAGTTCAACCACCCGTAGTCTCTCATTCACCCAAATTTCATTAGTTTTACTTTCCCTCTAAAAGCTGGGAACCACTAATCTTCCTATAAATTAAATCACTGGGCTGGAAATTCAAAGATCTGGTATGTCAAGAACAGAAATAAACTCTTTGAAGTGGGCAGTTGTTTTCAAAGCAACTGCTTGTGTATGTGCCCTGCAGTGTTTTGGCTTTCCCTCTTTGAAGAACAAACCCCTGTGCCATGTTGTAGATTGCCTGTCAGGCTGTGTTTGGTTCTGAAAAGTAAAATGGATTACAGCGAGGCAGAACGCAAGTGCTAGATGAAACACTGTAGTCCCAGTCCCTCAACTCCTCTGTGATTGTGGGCACTGGGTCTTTTATCGTGGGTTCCTCTTGAGCATTTCTATATTACTGTGTGCATTATCTCTAATCCTTGAAGACTGAGGGAAGATTTGTTTTTGTATTAGTGACCTGCTTCCTGGGGTTTTGCCGCAAAACTCTGAAGTGCTATTATCAGATTTCTCAGTGGTCACCATGATGAAGCCTAAGGGCACTTCAACTCCAGCACAGTTCTCGCTCCCCAAATTCTCAAAAGCAATGTGAAGACAATCTGTGATTGCCTTCTACTAGCTGGAACAGCTGAGAACAAGGAGAGAAAAATGTCCTTCCCTGAGCTACTGCAGGTTTTTCAGGGGGAAAAAAAAAAACCCCAAACAAAATACCCAAATTAATTGCCACCAATAGTCTTGATGCTTTGCACATCACTGTCCAAGCTTAAGCAACAGGGGAGAGCAACAAAGCACTTATTAATTTTGTGTCTATTTGCTTTGCCTGGAGCTGCATAGCAATTTAGCATTTTTCTTACAGGACCTGAACTTCGGAAGGAAGGAAAGGCAAGAATTCTCTCCAATGGGGAAATGGAGACACTATGTCCAAAAACAGAACAAAAGTTATCCTTGGAGTAGTTTCATCTGCACTAGCTGAACCAAAAATCTTTGTGTGTCCCATATTGAAGGTTGGTGGATGTGGCAGGATTTCTTTAAATTTTTTAATGTTTAGCAGCCACACGTATAATCAGCCAGATTTCCTCAGAGATGGGACAGGGATGGGGAGTGGCGAAGGGAAAGAAACAAAGCAAAAGAAAGAGAATGAAATTTTGGAAAAAAAAATCTGACACATGGTTCAGCATGGCTGGTGGATGTTTTTTGGAAGACAGTAAAAAGTACAACTATTTGAAGTATTCCAGATTGGTGGAAGAAAATAATCCTTCCCTGATTCCAGCCAGGGATATTTTAATTCAGACCAGTATAAGAATTACAGTTATAGGAATTTCCATTTTAGGATGGAAGGGAGAAGACAGAACTTTGCTTTCCTTGAACATACAGGTGTGGGCTTGTAGATTTACTTGGAGAGCTGAGTTATCACCACCAAGGATCAAGTGATCCTGATCCAATTAAACCAAACTCACATAGGTGCTGCCTTCTCAATAACTTATGCCTCCATTTGTGTGTATTCTGCTGTTAAGAGAAGGCAAATCACTTTTGGGAAGAAAGGCAGAATTAACTATAGGAGATCCGGTGCAAGACTGCTGTAGATGAAGACCATGTTTGAGATTGGAATTCCATGGCTCCTTTTTCTTTAAGATAAAAGTAGCTATTTTGCTGGTGAAATGCAAAATTCCAAATAACATTTGGAGTCATATGCAGTGATCACAACACAGATTGGTACCCACATGCTTCCTGAAGTATAAATAATAATAATAAAAAATAAATAAAATAAAAAACCAGAGAGTTGCCTTCACATTCCTTGATTGATATGCTACACAGGCTCTTTCTACATTAATCATTACTGAGCTTTTTCTGAACCAATGAGGGCAGATGAAGTCATTCAACTTCATCAAATAGAGGATTCACTCTTCTAAAAGGGAGGAGTATTTGGAAATATTTGGACTACTGAAGGATCCTGAAATAGATTACTTTAGAAGAACCTGAATATTTTCTATGCAGAAAAAAACTGGGATAGGGAAGGATCTATCAGAACTTAATGATGTTGGGAGCTGTTTCATAAGGATGGCATAGAAATTTATCAAAGAACTTCAGGCTGCTATAACTCACTTGTGCAACAGGTCCATAGTTTGACTCTTAGTGTAGTATGCAAATGGTTATAGTTACACATCATGTTAAAGTGTACGCAGTTTGTCATTTGTTAGTCTGGCAATTGTGTATTAATGTTGTACAAACGTAGCCACTGTGATGCTTTAAATAATGGTTTACATGATTTAAAAATTATATTTTAGTGTGATGTTGTGAGTCTAGCAAGTAGAACATTAGTGCTACTTGTAGATAATCAATAGCTTGGTCATATATCATATACTATATTATATACTAATAGAAGAAAATATCTGTAGCTCAAGGTTGAACTGTGAACATATTATACACTAATTAATTACACTAATTAAATGAACATATTATATACTAATTAATCTCTTGTCAATGTTCATCATCTACGTTAGGGGTGCAAAAAAATATGGCTTGGAAGCTGCACACAGCCCACCAGCAAAACATAACCCACCTTAGCCCACCCACTCTTGGGTCATCAAAAGTGTGAATGGAGCCAAAAGGTTGTTGTTGTTTTTTGATTGGGGAGTTAAGGGGGAAAATGGGCACCTTCACTTAATGCACCAATTTCACTCCTTAAATAGGTCATGGCCCTGCCTACTTTTGTAATACCTGCTTCATAATTGCCCTACCTCAATTGTTCCCAGTTTGTAATTGAAGACCATAATACAAATGTCTAGTCTTACTACCAGTATACTACCAATCTTTCCTGGTATGGATATTAAAATGAACAAATAAATAAAAAAATTGTCCAAAACTTGTGAGATTGTTAATTCTTGCAAAATGCCGATGTTCTCATTCAATATCTCATGAGACTTCAGAATAAGACTCTAACCTCTTGTGAGATTTGGTGATTTCAAAAGAATTCAGCTTTTTAAAAAAAATATAATAAAAAGGGATTTTTTGTTTAATTTTGGGATTTTGCAGATGCTATGGGAGAAAGGGATTTTTGTGTGTGGTGTGCTGCCCACAGGCACTGTATTACCTACCCTTGGCCTAGGCCATAGTCCTCAAAGTCTTTCAGTGAGAATAGTATGGGTCTATGCAAATGAAAGGATTGGGAACTGCTTTTTTACATGACAAGGGTAATGATGGGGAGCAAGTTCAAAAATTAAGAATGTAGCTTTAGCCACTACCCATTGCCTACTTAAATGCTGAATTTCTAAATCTCTGAAGATGCGCAAATAGTAATGCTTTGAAAACTATGCAAACTGTTTCAAGTAGTCTTTCTGTAAATCTCTGGGGTTAGTCCTGACCTGAGCTAGCCTGTTACTGCTGCAGAAGTTCTGACTGAATGAGATTTAATTTAAGCCTGTGGTGACAAGCTTGCTAAAAGACAACAATGAGAAACCTGCTCCCGGGCAATCATTTCTGACACTGGACTGGTTGTAAACAGGCTGAATACATGCATTGGCTGCCAGATGAAAGAAATAATCGGACAAGCTTCAGAAAACATTTTTACTATACAAGATACCATAGGAAAGCTTATTTTTAGATTTAATCATATTAGATTGCACTGATTATTTTTAGATTGAATTTGCAAAGGTAGGCCTCACAGGGATTGGAAAACTACGTTACCAAAGAGGTAAATGGAAATTTGGAAATAGTACTAATGCTGTTATTTGGAAAGCAAGATAGATGAAGCATATTTCAGTAGCTACAAGACAGAGGAAAAGACGAGAACTTAGGAGGTTCCATCTAGAATTTACAGCTAAGTCCAGTTTATAAGCATTATGGCAGGATAGTTTTTAATTTCCCAGAAGCAGTTGATTCAGGTAATTTCCCCACTAGTCACTTATAGCATCTTCTAGAGTCACGCAGATAATGTTGATACAAAACTTATATATATATATTGGCATAATGATGGTTGGATAATGCTAGAAGATGCTATATAAGTTATATATATATATATAATTTAATATACCAGCATGTTAAAACTGGCTATTATTTTAAAGACTGATGGGGTGTAGCACGAGTATTTCCAATCCCCATAACTCATATGCATAAAGTACTTCAGTCAGTACTAAGCTTCCTCTGGGCCTAATGGCTAACCAGGACAGATAACTGACTGGGTTCACATGCTGGGCTAAGTAACTGCTTACTTAACTACCATTATTGAACAAATGAAAATTGCCCGGGTTCACAAAATTCTAAACCAAACTAAACCTACCATAGTCTGACTTAGCAAGATATGTGAATCTAAGACATTATGATGAACCTCAGAATGTCCCCAAGCAGCCTTCCTTAGGCTGGTTCTCTCCAGAAGTATTGTTGACTATTAATATGGTAAAAGAATGTGCCAGCAGGGAATGATGGGAACTGAAGTACAGCACATTTAGAGATCACTAGGTTAGAGAGGGAAAGAATGGAGAGAACATACCTTTATATTGGTCACTTCAAAGTTGTTAATTGCGTGTTGCAGCCTATTAAAGTCTAGAGAAAGTAGGAAGAAAGTACTCAGTTTTGGAAGTCATCCCTTAATGTAAAAGTATTATTGTCTAGAATATATGAGCTTCTTTCTAGGGTCAAATGACTGCTTCATTTTTTTGTGCTATAAATCCAAAAGAATTTTGCAGTTTTTAGATGGAGACAATGGCAAATGCCAGGCCACTCCCACTGTTTCTGTTCCCCAATCCTCACAAATCAGTTTGAAGCCAACCAGTAACCATCTTCACTTTTGTTGACCTTGAAACACAGATAACATTCTGGAAGTGCTACAAGCCACCTAGTGTTCACTACCAGCAGACCAATAGGAGAATGCGGGAAAGAAAATCCAATCCAGTGTCCTGCTCCACTGGATCTGACATGATAAAAATCTCCCCAATCCCATTCCAGACAAAAGGGAAATAACATAAATTGCTGATACACCCATTTACATTTCTTGGTACATGGTGTGTGTGTGTGTGTTTCTTGTCTCTGTCTCTCTCCATCCATCCAGTTACTATGAGATGAAGCTTCCCAGCTGACATTCCTCTGTTGTATTTAAAAGGCCCTGTGAGGTACAAAGGGGAAATTACAGTCTGTCAGCAATTTTGTAAACAGCCATTTTTTCCTAACAGGTTGTAGTCATGATTGCTATTGTAGCCAGTGGGAGTGCAGGAGTGTGTGAGAGAAGTTCTAAATGCCTACCAACAAACTCCAGGAACTCTAGAATGCTGAATCCTTTTGGGATGGTGATAGAGAGATGCCTCCCTTGAATCCAGGAGCTGGGAGGTGGGGTATTATGAATGAAGAGGATATAAACTTAAACTGTAGTAGCAGAATCCATTTTCCATGGGTTCCCCCATAAAAGATAATTAGGCTACTACCAGTCAGGCAGAATTTCCTATTCTGCCTATTGGAGGAATTCTCAGCTCTTCCACTGATTATGAAACACCAAGAGTATTGGTGGAACCATGTATGTATGAAAGATTTTAATAAGAATTTCCCTTTTTTAAACTAGGAAGGCTAAATCTCTAGCTATAAAAAGGGAAGGTGTTGGGAAAGGGGGAATACAAGGAAAAACAAAGCAAGGCAATAATCACATATGTAGAATTCCAAATAACATCAATACAGTCACCTAACTGAATTAGGTATTTACTAGCTGCTTGTATATGATCCTGGGTTTCAGCACATATTCAGAATTTGTTGTGGGGATCATGTTGTAAAGAGAGCATCTGGGATTCTTGAATACATGTTGATTTCTCTTCTCCTAAGTGCTATCCTGAGTTATAATAGAATGTAGGAGTTAGTTGAAAAATAGACTTTTTAGGAAGATTGACTGTTGTTTGCCTAGTCAAGAAAAATGTCCTTCCCTGATGACAAAGGTCTAGCTAGCAAATTTATCCAGTGGCTGAACCTACCTTCTTAATAAACTTTGGTTGAACAATACAGGGGCTAACTAGTTGTTACCAGTTAGAGAAACAAGGCTTTAAGGGACACTATTGTCTCATGAGAGTCAGTCTGATGAAGTGGTTAAGGCACCAAGCTAGAAACCAGGAGACTGTGAGTTCTAGTCCCACCGTAGGTCCAAAGCCAGGTGAGTGTCTTTGAGCCAGTTGCTTTCTCTCTCAGCCTTAGAAAGGAGGACATGGCAAACCAATTAAAAAAAACTTGCCAAGAAAACATCAGGGTCTAGTCCAGACAGTTGCCAGGAGTTGAGACTGAATCAAAGGCACCAAAAAAAAAAAAAAAGCGTGATACATAAAATTAGGGGCTTGTTACATTGGTTGAAGATTGCCCACCATGCAGAACCATAGTTTGCTTAAGAAAAATATTAGCTTTGCTGCAATTTCAAATATATTGGAGCAGAGCCTGAATGAGCTCCACAAGCTGCTAACAGATCAGATAGGTTCAGAGCCCATCACCAAGTGATGCAAGGTCCTTGTTGAAGGGCCATTGTTTATGTAACTCATATGAGAACCATGGTTATTTTCTATCCAAAAAGATGTACACCGTTAACCTCCCTGATTCAGGTTTTGCTATGTGGTTCCTCATGCATTCAACAAGCATCTGCAGAAAATTCATGGCCAAAATTCAGGACAGGGTAAGGTGGCCTAAAAACGTATTTGAATAAGGTGTACTTAAACACTGCTGGATTATAATCATTAGATGAATCACTTGCACTCTAAAGATGGTGATGTTATATTAATTTATTAGAGAAGGTTGCCATTTGACTTTAAATCAACTAGTATTCTTTGTAGAAGACAAAAAATATGAATAATGGTGCTTGTAATTTTCCTCATTGGCAGCTTAATCTAACTCTAGGGTTGTTGTGATAAAAAAATAAATTGGGGGGAAGGATACATGGCATTTTCAGCTACTTGGAAGAAATGTGGGATATAAATAAACATCATTTAAAATAAACAAAAAGGCTGAATTGAATTCATTACAGGGAGAGAGAATTTCTTACAAGAATGACTTGAAACTAGGAGTTGGATCAAAAGAACAATGTAGAAGATTTCTGAAGATTTCTCCAACCCAAAGTGTAAGGAAAAGGAATCTGTTGTGAAGGACAAAAGAGGAGCTATGTTTGAAAATGAGTAAACAAAATCCATTAGTGCATTTCATTCTGGTGGGTGGATGATCTTATTACTTTAATTATTATAACAAAGTGTTTCATATTTGTGCTGGCATGCATGATCAGGAAACCAGACTTCAAAGACCAATAGATTCTAGTGCTTTAAAAATGCATCACAAAATATTTTGATTTTTGAAGGGCTTTTGGAGAGAAATTTATTAGCACTACATTGTTAAGCTTTCCTGTGGGAGGCATAATTATGATTGATATTGCATCAGAGCACAATGCAAAGCTTCTCCAAAGATACAGTATAGCATTGCAAGCCCCAACATGTGAGCATTTGACATCCTGTCATGGAAAAGACCCTTCTATGACATAACAGAAGGCTTACACAAGAAAGGAAAGTGCTTCTGACAGCTGCATTGTGCTCAGTGAGGTTCAGCAGTACTGTTATGGTTAATCCTGATATTCAAGTCAGTAGCATCACATTGATAACATCTTGTTGGAAGGTTTGCTCCAATGTTTCTTCACCCCCAGTATTTTTCAAGAGGAACTGACAATTCAGCTTTCTTCCACTCTGTCCCTCAAACAAATAATGGCAAGCAATCGTGGGGGTGATTCTGCAAATATGTTTATGCATGAAATGCTAACTGAAATATTTCATGGCAGACCCACAGTATTAATGGAGCTCCCCATCTTATCTGAGACATGTTCGTGTGGAAGTCAAATGCTGGATTAGATCTTATTTTTTACTTCTCCCTCATGCTTTGGCTATTTTTTGGTTTATCTGCTTTTTAAGTGGCAAATGGGAAATCTGTTTACACACATAAGAAACTGTCATGGCATGCTGGCTACAGAGGCTGAGTTAAAAAGTCCTGATTTGAATGTGGCCTGTGATGTAAATTCAAGGCCAAAACAAGGTGGTATGTCTCTCCTTACTCCCAGTTCTCTGACCAGATGGGCAAAACTTAAACCATCACTGGTGATGGGCCAGTGCCTTGAATTACATGTGAAGGCAACAGATTGGTATGGGGGCTTAAGTAGGCACTTCCAGCTTTATCCTCCAATATGTTTGCATTGCTCCTGCTTCCCAGTATAGGTAGACCTTGCTTAGCAACCACAATTGGGACTGGCAACTCAATCGCTAAGCACCATGGTTTCTAAGTAGAAAATCACATGACCACGACAGGCCTATGACCTCACTTCCCATTTAGTCATTAAGCAAATCACCACGGTTTTTAAGTGAAGCATCATGTGACCACAACTTGCAGTTTACTTCCGCATTCTTCATTAACTCTGCTTGTTGCAAGCTGGTTGGGAAGCATGCAAATGGAGATCATGCGCCTACAGGACATTGCAACAGTCATAAACGTGAGGATTGGTCACAAAGCTGATTTTTTTACACTGACATAACTTCAAGCAGTCACTAAACAAGGCAGTTGATAAGCAAGGACTACCTGTATATGTTATTACTGTAAGATCTTGTCCCGTTCGTCAAGAGAACACTCCCGTGACATGTGTGGTTCACAAAAGAGGTTTACTCAAGCGTAACGCAACAGTTACAAGCAAAGCCAGGACTGGCTTGGTACAATACATTGGTTCCTTTATACCTCCCCCCTTCCCTCAGTTTCGCCCCGCGATCGCGTTACAGGTTGCAGATTATCAGCGCCCCAATAATCCCCCTTGATTGTCCAGATGGCAGGTTCAGCCCGAATCCCATTGTCCCTTGATCGACTGCCCCTCCGGTGTGGGCTGGTTCCCTTGGGGTCCTTTTTCTTGCGTGCAGAACCGGGGTTTCTGGATGTGCGGTGATCTTAGCTTCACGACTCGCAGCTCTGCTCATTGTTCGCTCGCACCGCTTATCAGTGTAGATTAATTGTTTCCACTCTGCAGTTTCCCCGCTGGCTAGGCGCAGGTGGCCATTAATCAGCTGCGTGGTTCTCACTTCCCCTTTTTCCCCAGCTTGCAAGCAGGCAGCGGAATTGGCTCAACCCAGCGGTGGGCTTCTACAGGAGCACTGTGCCGGCTGAACCTGACATACCGCCCCCCTGAAAACAGACCTCCCCCCTCTTTACCTTGGTTTCCTGGGGTACCTGTCGTAAAAGTCCCATACTAGGTCTGGCGCTTTTACGTGGGCTCAGCTTACCCATTCGCTGTGGGACTTGGGGAAATGTTTCCATTGCACTAGCAGCTGGATCTGTCCCTTGTGCCTCCTCGCGTCCAGTATCTGCTTCACCTCAAAGTGCTGCTCCCCGCTGATCATGATGGGTGCCGGCGTCGCCTCTGCCTTGTGCCAGTCATTCCCCGGTTGGTGCAGCTTCAATAAGCTGCAGTGAAACACCGGGTGGATTTTCCCGAGGCTCTTGGGAAGTGTCAGCCTGACTGTTATTGGGTTGATTATTTCCGCGATGGGAAATGGTCCCACAAACCTCGGGCTGAGTTTCTTCGACGCCTGGTGTGTTTTTAAGTTCCTAGTCAACAGGTATACCTGGTCCCCCACCTTCCATTGCCACTCGGGAAGCCTCTTTCGGTCGGCGTATTTCTTGTATTCAGCTTTGGCCCCCTGTAGCGCCGCGCATGCCACTTGTCTCGTGGCGTCTATCTGGGTGAACCAGGAGTCCAGTGAGTCTATGCGGGATGCCGGTTGAGGCAGTTTCGGCATGGGTACGAAGTCTCGCCCAGTGGCCACTTTGAACGGAGAGAACCCGGTGCTCTTGTGGATGGCGTTGTTGTAGGCTACTTCCGCGAACGGCAGTAGCTCTGCCCAGTCGTCCTGCTGGTGCCCCCGTCTGGCTCCGTCCATCTGCGGGTGCGCCGTGGAAGAGAGGGCTTGTTGTGTCCCTACCCGCTTCAGGAACTCTCTCCAGAGTCGGGCGATGAAGTTGCCCCCTCCGGTCGCTGACGATCCATCAGGGAGCACCGTGTAGCTGGTAGATGTGTTGCACGAAAAGCCTCGCCAACCTCTCTACTGTGGGGACTTGCCGACAAGCCACAAAGTGCGCTTGTTTAGAGAACAAGTCTGTGACCACCCAAATGGCGGTCTTGCCCTTGCTGTCCGGTAGCTCCACTATGAAATCCATGGCGATCTCTTGCCATAGGCCGTCGGGGTTCGCCACTGGCTGGAGTAGCCCCCTGGGTTTGCCCTTACTCCCCTTCGCCATCGCGCACACCGGGCAACCCCCCGAGTACGCTTCCACGTCCTCCCGGAGCATTGGCCACCAGAACTGCCGCTGGATTAAATGGAGTGTCTTCACGAAGCCATAGTGCCCTGCGCTCCGGCTGTTGTGGGCTCTCTCCATCACCCGCCACTGGCATTCCTTCGGGACGTATACCTTCCCCTCATGCCACCACAAGTCCCCTTGGTTGGTTAGCACGTCTCGGTTTTCCTTGAGCCAGGAATCCCGCTCCGCCGCTTCCACGAAACCCTGCTGCAACTCCGGCGTTGCGTTCCCTGCCTCCCTCCCGGTCTGGCTCTGGGTGATCGCCTTTGCGGTCAGCCTACCGGTGGGGACAATGGAGTCCACAATGTCCTCTTGCAGGCTGGCGTGTTGGGGCATGCGCGACAACCCGTCTTCCAGGAAATTCCTCTTCCCGGGGATGTGTTTTAAGGTGAAATCGAACCTTCCAAAGTACTGAGACCATCATGCCTGTTTAGGGGATAGCCTCCGCGGGGTTTTTAGGGCTTTGAGGTTCTTGTGGTCTGTCCACACCTCGAACGGCTTGGTTGCCCCTTCCAGAAAATGCCTCCATGTGTCTAGGGCCCACTTTACCGTGTACGCCTCCTTCTCCCACACTATCCACCTTCTCTCAGTCTCGGTGAATTTGCGTGAAGCATAGGTGCATGGGTGGAGGGACCCCTCCGGACCGGGTTGTAGTAGGACCGCCCCTGTTGCCACATCCAACGCGTCCACCTGGATGACAAATTGCCGGTCCGCGTCGGGGTGTCGCAGGATCGGCTCCACCATGAACCGCAGCTTCAAGTCCTCAAATGCCTCCTGGCACTCTGCAGTCCACGTGAGTGCCATGCTGGGCTTCGGGGGTTTCCCACTGCCCTTGGTCTTCAGCAAGTCTGTTAGGGGGAGGGCAACTTGGGCGAAGTTCGGGATGAACTGCCTGTAGAAGTTCGCAAATCCCAGGAAGCTTTGGAGTTGCCTCCGGGTCCGCGGCGCTTCCCAGCCCAGTACACCCCTCACCTTTGCTGGGTCCATTTCGATCCCTCGGCTAGATATACGGTAGCCGAGGTAGTCCAGCTGCTCCCGGTGAAACTCGCATTTGGAGAGTTTTGCATACAGCTGGGCCTTCAACAGTCTCTGAAGCACTGTGTGCACCAGCTCCACGTGCTCCGCCAGGGTTTCGGTGTAGATTAGGATGTCGTCCAGATAGACCAGGACGCCCCGGTAGAGTAGGTCATGCAGCACCTCGTTTATCAGCTGCATAAATACCCCCAGGGCCCCTTTTAATCTGAACGCATCACGCAAAATTGGTAGCTTACAAGCGGGGTGTTAAACGCCGTCTTCCACTTATCCCCTGCGCGGATCCTAACCCTGAAATATGCTTCGCGCAAGTCCAATTTTGTGAATACCTTCCCCTTAGATAGATGTGAAAGTAGGTCCTTCATCAAGGGGAGGGGGTAGTTATACTCGGTGCTGATTGCGTTTAGCCCCCAATAGTCCACACACATCCGGAGTGAGCCGTCTTTCTTCTCCCGGAACAATACCGGGGCCGCCAGTGGTGACTTCGCGGGCTGGATGAAACCTCGCGCCAGATTTTTATCGATGAACTCCCGTAGGGTGCCCATCTCCTTCATCGATAAGGAGTACATTTTTGGCTTGGGCAGTTTTGCCCCTGGTTCCAGCTCAATGGCGCAGTCACTGGGTCTGTGGGGTGGGAGCTGGTCGGATTCTTTCTCCCCGAACGCCGCTGCCAAGCTCCGGTACTGACACGGGATGCCACCTGCTTCCGGGGCTCCCCCCGGTCCCGATCCGCTCTCCGCCTTGGTCCCGCTCGCTGCCACCACCAGGTCCCGCTTTGGTATCGCCGCCGTCCCTCGGTGCTCCAGGACTGTCTCCGGATGCCTCGGGACTTCCATCGGTTCTGCTGTGGCCACTGCCGGTTGCCGACATCTCCTGCTCTCACACCTCCCCAGCTCCTCGTCCTCGAACCTCAGTGCTTCCAATGCCCAGTCAATCCGTTGGTTCCGTCGTCGCAGCCACGCCAATCCGAGCACCACTGCATAGTCGTCGATTGGGACCACCACAAACCTCAGCTCCTCTCGGTGGTTACCGACTGTCATCTGGACTGGCTCGGTGTAGTACTGAGCCAGCCCCCCCCCCGCTACTGAGCCATCTAGTTGGCTGAATGTGATGGGTTCCCTGAGGCGCCGCAGCTGCAACCCGAGCCCGGAGACTATGGCTGGGTGCATCGGCAGTGCATACAGCCTGAGTCCAGCAGCGCCTGTAGCTGCGCTTCACCCCCGGATCTCACCCCCCGGACATGCACTCTCACCCATGGGGGGGGGCAGTCCTCATCGGCTATTGGGTCCGTGCGTTTCGGCTCCCCTGCTCGCACTGGGATGCCATTCAGTGCGAGCGCGCCTCGTTTCCCGCCGGCCCTGATTCCTCCCCGGAGGACGCCATCTCGGGGGTCGACCACCCCATCTGGCCTCGTTCGGTCACCGCCGCCGCCACACTCTTCCACGGTCGATCACCTGCTCGTTTCCTGGTTGGACGCAGTGGCTTGACCTCGGCACGTGGTGGGGTTGCTTCCCGCTCCGTCGGGCATTGTGCCACCCGATGGCCTCGTCCTCCACACCAGAAGCATAGGTTCGGGGCCTTGGGCACCTCTCGCCTCCCCGTGGGCTGTCGCCCGCCGCTCCGCCTCTCCTCTGCAGTCCTCTCCCTCGGCGTGTTTCTCGCCCGGTCCTGCCTCCACGCACTCTGTTGGATCTGCCGCCACGCTGACTCCGCCGTCCCAGCCAGCCAGATCCAATCCTTTACGGTGGTCGGGTCATCCTAGCCCAGCACCCGCTCCAGGATCTCTGGGTTGAGACCCCTCTTGAAATACTTTACCCTGAGCGACTCCGGCCAGTCCGTGAGTTTCTCCACCATCCTCCGGAACTCCAATGCGTATTCAGACACAGACTTATCCCTCTGCCTGAAGTGCAGAATGTCGTCCTCGGCCCGCCTGGCGCTCAGGGTGTCCTCGAACCTATCTCGGAGCGCCTGCATGAAGTCCAGGAAACTCTTCAGCTCTGCTGCGTTGGCGTCGTACAAACTGGTCATCCAGCTGGCTGCTTGGCCGTCCAGCAGTTCGGCCACGTAGGAGACCCTGTCCTTGTCCCTGGTAAACAGGTGACCCCCCCTCTGCATGAAGCTGCGCATGTGGGTCCGAAAGTGAGGCAGCTGCTCAGGGTCTCCCGAGAATTTTCCGGTTATGCCCCGGAGTCTCAAAGCGTCTGCTGCCTGTCGATCCACCGACAGTGGGGTTGGCACCGGCGCTGGCTGGGGTCCCGGGCCGCCGTACCCGTCACTCGCGCTGCCACTCACTGCCAGCAGACCCACTCTCAGCAATATGGCTTGGAGCATCGCCTGCATGGAATCCAGGCACTGCCCGACCCTCGCCTCCAGCTGGGCGAACTCTTCCTCCCATTTTCGGGTCCGTGACCCCGAGCCTCGGGTCATCGTAACCCCCGATTGGTCGGGGCCCCCGTTCACTCCGATCGACCACCTCGCCGGTGGGTGGTCCCCGATCCCGGCCGCCATCCTGTCGCTCGAGGCTAGCTCTGCCATCGCCTCCGCTATCCCAAGCTCCTCCTGCTCCCACCGACGAACGGATTCCTCGTCGCTGGCCATTACCTATACTAAAAAGGGAAAAAGCGCTCCTCGGTAGGTACCGGGTAGCGTTAGAGGTGAGTCCTGGCTTTATGTAAGATCTTGTCCCGTTCATCAAGAGAACACTCCCGTGACACGTGTGGTTCACAAAAGAGGTTTACTCAAGCGTAACGCAACAGTTACAAGCAAAGCCAGGACTGGCTTGGTACAATACATTGGTTCCTTTATACCTCCCCCCTTCCCGCAGTTTCGCCCCGTGATCGCATTACAGGCTGCGGATTATCAGCGCCCCAATAATCCCCCTTGATTGTCCAGATGGCAGGTTCAGCCCGAATCCCATTGTCCCTTGATCGACTGCCCCTCCGGTGTGGGCTGGTTCCCTTGGGGTCCTTTTTCTTGCGTGCAGAACCGGGGTTTCTGGATGTGCGGTGATCTTAGCTTCATGACTCGCGGCTCTGCTCATTGTTCGCTCACGCCGCTTATCAGTGTAGATTAATTGTTTCCACTCTGTGGTTTCCCCGCTGGCTAGGCGCAGGTGGCCATTAATCAGCCGCGCAGTTCTCACTTCCCGTTTTTCCCCGGCTTGCAAGCAGGCAGCGGAATTGGCTCAACCCGGCGGCGGGCTTCTACAGGAGTGCTGTGCCGGCTGAACCTAGCAATTACAACTGGGTTGATCTGCCTGTTCTGAACTCACATTGGCTGGGTTGACACTATATGCTAAACCTTAAAATATGGTTTACAAAGCACAATGGCTGGATTCACCAAACTCCCAACCCCAAGCTAAACCAGACATATTAGAACTTAATGGGATGGGTGAGCCTATTTACTAAATATAATCTTCCTTCTTAAACTTGCTCTTTCCCTCTGGGTTTATTCATGTTTTAATAACAGTTGCCAAGTGGCAAAAGAAAGAGAAACTGGAGACATCTTTAAAAGAAAGAGAAACTGGAGACATCTTTAGTTGTAGCCCAAAGGCATCCATTGTGGCTGGATTTTCTGCACAAGCAGGGAAGGGAGGATGTTTTCAAATTACCTCCATCAAATCTAATAGTGGACCTTCTTTCCCTTTTAGATTGCATATTAATTTTACTGAGGATACTTACATTGACAATTGCTCTTCTCCAATCGTGTTTTTACCATTAGAAAAAAATTCATTGCCTCAGTCAATTCAAAATAGTGACATTTCCATGTTTTTTCATATTCTATTGTTTTGCATTTTCCATAGTTCAAATAGCTGGCATTTGATTGATGAGTGGTAATTTTCATAAAGATTAGGCAAGAGATCATCTGCAAAATCAGGATTCTGTTCCAGTCTACACATGGACTATTTATATATCAATACTTTAAATGTATTGTCCTAGAAAGGAGTTTGTATTTTTGTTTTCATGAAATATTTCTGCAAATTTACCATTTCCATATCTTCCTATGTGTAGCTACATGCTTCCACTGGTGCAGTAGCTTTTTTTATAAGCATGACAACTATCCTCTGTGGTGCTACAACAGTGTCTAAATCTGAGCCAATATCAACATTAACTAGTACAAGAAGCTTTCGGTGACTGATGTGTGTTTGTGTGTGTGTATAAGTGTTTAGATATAATAAGCATGGAAGGCTCAAGGACAAACCTCTTAGGAAGCACTGACTTTCACTGAAGAAGAAAAAAGTTTGAAGAAGAAAAAAGAGAACTCCAATGCAAGAATCTCTAAAACGTTTAGATTTAACTAGCATTGTACATTTGATGTCTAGTTCTTAGACAGATTAAGTATATTTTTAAAGCCCTGGATTAATTAATCAACTAATAAGGATCACTTTATTCTGTCCCCAGCATCAATGTGGGATCCATACCGTGATGTTAGTTATTAACTGACATTTATGCAACATGTGGTTAATTTTCTTAATTGAGTTCCCCAATTATTGGAAAGACACTTCAATGGAGAAATAGAAGTGTTAATTAATTATGGAAAGTAATTTCAGTAACAATTCTCTATGAAATGTTGCTTTTCAGGAATTCAAGGAAAACAATCTTATTCCTGCGAGGATATGGACATCAGAAGTACTTTTATGTTCTAGCTGAGATGTTTTGCGTCTGCTAATTTCTCCTTGAGTTTAAGATGATGTATATGACTTTCCCATCTCATTTTTTTATCTTATAATAATCTTGTCAGATACATTAGGCTAAGAGATATGCTTTTTAATTTTTTTAAACACAGAATTTTATTGATGCACTATTTTATTGGTTTTATTTATGATTTCTATATTAAATTTTGAAGAGTTCAAGCCATGTTAGTAGCATACAGGTAGTCCCCGGGTTAAGAATGCCCAGTTTACAGATGACCCATAGTTAAGAATGGAGCCTATTGTAGCAAAATTAGAGTTAAAAACACAATGATTTGAGTTAAATGCACAATGATTCGAGTTCATTGCATGATATTCTTTATACAGTATTATACAATAATACTGTTCTGGCTTACATACAAATTCGACTTAAGGACAGACCTTGGGAACGGAACTTGTTCTTAAACTGGGGACTACCTGTATTTATTTTAAAGTAAACACAAAATTATATATAAAAATAATCATCACAAAGGTATCATGAAGGGGATTCTGCAGTTAGAAGTTCATGTATGTTCTCAGTGCAGTTATAGTGTGTTCATAAATTGCATAATAAGTAACGTGTTACAGTATTTAGGCTGTAGACTAATACAAGCAATTTTCACAATACGTGAACTAGACTTTGAAATATTAACTAGCTTTAATAACAAATTTGGGATGCCATATTTTCACAAAGATTATAATCAGGAGCCTATGTTCATATGTAAGACTATACATTTTTACTGACTTCAAGGCAAAAAAGAAAAGACTTACAATAAACACAAACACATTTCAATTAAAACAAAAAATTCATGGTAACTACAAGAAGCCTGGATCATTTAAGAAGCTTGTTAGCTGCAATCTGTTTTGGAGCAAGCCTAACTGATCCCAATAAAATTATTTTCCAAGTAAACAGAGTTCATTTGTGCTGGAAGACTAAGATAGTACCAAGTGAAGCTCTAATGAAATGCATGAGACTTTGTTCTAGTTCATATGTCTATATCTATCTTCATAATTTGAAGATTGCAACGTGAGTGAATAAGTGATTCCAGTTTCACAATAGGTGTTCATCTGTACTGAGCCATAAAATATTGGTTTGTATGTATGAAACAGCTTTTTACAGATGTTTTCTGTGTTCAACCTCCAAGCTAATCACACCATCAGCTGCAAATGAATGAGTAATATAGCATGAAGTGCACAGATCACTGGCTCACTCTTCGTTTAAAGAAAGCATGCTTTCAGCTGACCTGGTTATTGATAGACAATTAGAATTAAATAACATCCTAACCTAGAAGGTTCTTTGGTGGAAGGTCCCATCTATATCAAAATCATGAACTGTTTAAGAAATAAAGTGAAAAACTCCATGTATGTTAATATTGTGTCTCACTTAAGAATGTGGCTCAATTAATATTACCCAGAAGCATTCAGAAATATATTGTCCGTTGGATGTGGTAAGGGACATAATATTAAAATATCTCATCTGCATCAACAGTGCTAAGTTTTCCAGAATGGTGTTAAGCTGAGCATTTTTCCCTGGCTTTCCCTTATGTTCTTAAATTTATTTACAAGATTCATATCAATGATTTTATTCTAATGCGGCCAGCAGCATCTCACCTTTGGCTGCCATATATAAATGCCACATGTGATTCACAGGGCAATCAAAAATGTCTTACTTACTTTTAAGATGGATTCTGTGTGACCCCAACCGATGACAATTATTACAAAAATGGTCCTTGCTTCAGTGCAAGAGGTGTGAGAACAGCAGTGAAATGCATACCTCTGTACTTTTTATTTGAGGTCAGGATGGGGGAGGGCGACATAAATCCTTCATCGTCGGAAGGCTATTTTAGCATAGCTAGGAGACCAAACTCATTTCCTGAACATTGCAGCCCCCTGCCTGAGATAACCAGGAAACACAGCCTTCCTGAATCGTGCTGTCCCTCCTACATTATTTGATTCCACAGAGAGAGGAGGGTGACCTTAGCAGAGCCAGGAAATCAAAGGGACAATCTGAACAATGCTCCTCTTGAAAACATTGCAAAGTATCCTGAAGGAAGGAAGGAAGGAAGGAAGGAAGGAAGGAAGGAAGGAAGGAAGGAAGGAAGGAAGGAAGGAAGGGGAAATAAATACATTCAGAATGAATTTGAACATCTCATTCTGGATTTTTTTGTTTTGTTTTGTTTTAATTCCTATCCTAACCTCCAGCTCTGGCATTCCTTGGTAGTCTCCTATTCAAGTTTGTATCATACTGACATGAGATTAACCAAGGTCAGCTAGGAGGCTTATGTACAAATATTAATTTCGTCTTCTGCTTACACGTGGTGAATATATTATATTGTTTTGTAAGCCACCGTGAGAGCTTTATAAAGCCCAAGATAAGGCAGAGATGCCTAATCATGGAGGAAAATAAATATAATACATTTATGATATCCATAGAGTCCTTTGGAGAATCAAGATTTTTTTTTTTAATCTGACATTTTAATAAACCAAATTAGAAATAAACTTATTTGCTCCAGTTTTATTACTGAAGCTAGATCAACCTTAAAATATCCACGGAATCCATGTATCTTTTTATTTTAGAAATTTATAAGGGTGCTCAATTCTAAAATGGATGGTGAAAATGCATGGTTTTTAGAATCATTCTGCATTGTCTTATATACTGAGTATTTATTGCTCTATCATTGGAATGTCACCAAAACTTACAGCATACATTCATTTTCTCTGATAAATGAAGGTTACTGGTCTCAGGTCATCTGCCTCTATGCCACTGGCAAGATTTGAACCTAGGAAACCCCAGGAACATCTGTTTCATGGAACCACCTTAACCCTCTAAACTAGTTTATCATCAACTGAGTTATCAAACTTTAGGCTTCTTAATAACTACCTGGGGTGAAATCTAAAGAAGTACCAATTTACACCTCTGCCAACTTCTGCTCTCTTTACCCATCTAATTCTTTTTCAATAGCTTGTCTGAGATGACTAAGGCAGTAGCATTAGTGAGATAGCAGAGACTATTTAGAATAACCTTGGACCAAAGCTTATGTAGTTAATATATCAAAGCATTATGTTTACTTACAAAACTCAATATAGTGCTGAAGTCAATGAACAAATTCATGACCATTTCAACACTTAGTCCTCTAAAAGTTGAACTTTTGGAAGTGCTTGGTTCAGCCATCCAAAAAACCTCAGACTTCATAATTGGCTTCTGCAAGTGAGATTTCTAACTAGCTTCTTGTCTTGACCATGGGGGTTCGATATACATTATGATGGAAACTACCTTTATTTATTTTATTTTATTTTATTTATTTATTGGATTTCTCCCCCACCCATCTCCCCCACAATAGGGGACTCTGGGCGGCTATTAAGTATGGTGATGAAGATACTTTGTTTACATTGCAAGCCATGGTTTGCTTAACCATGGATTGTTGAATATATTACCATTATCTGGCTTGGCTCATCATGCTAAGCCAAAAACTCCCAACAACTCTGGGCAGTTTACAAATGATTTAAAACATGAAAACAAGACAAGAAAAACAACAAGAAAAAAATGGGTAGAGATGACAGGATAACAAGCTGGGTGGAAACAAAAGAAAACAGGTTAAAAAGAGGCTTCAGTCATCCCCCCAAAGGCCTGGGTAAAGAGCCAGGTCTTCAGGCCCCTTCAAAAGACCAGCAGGGTTGGGAGCCTTTCAGATCTTGGGGTAACCTCATTCCAGAGGGCAGGCACTGCAATAGAGAAGGCACGCTTCCAGGATCCTGATAGATGTCATTGCTTAATTGAAGGAATCTGGAGTGTGCCAACCCTGCAGGATCAAATTGGCTGGGCAGATGTTATGGGAGACAGGCGGTCTCTCAAGTAACCAGGCTCTATGCCATGAAGGGCTTTATAGGTGACAACCAGCACCTGGAATCACACCCAGAAGCAAACTTGCAACCAGTGCAGCTCATGAAGCAGCAGTGTTACATGGGAATACTGAAGCATGTCCATCACTGTTCACGCTGCTGCATTCTGGACCAAATGAAGCTTCTGGGTGGTCTTCAAGGGCAGCCCCATGTAGAGTTCATTACAATACTCTAGCCATGAGGTGACCAGGACATGAGTGACTGTCTGATCACTCATGAACCACATAAAGATCCCCCCAATCTTTATGTGGTTCATGTCAGAAAATATAGCTTTCAGTTGACTTTTATACTACGTTGAAGAGGGACAGTAGATCCCAAACATACTCAATAACATGACAGCAGGCTATTATTTATTTATTTATTTACTGGATTTATAAGCTACCCATATTAGGAGGAAGAGCATTTTACACATTAAAGTCAAGACGGTAGTTGCAAGACAGAGTCCTGCCTCCTTTGTGTTTACATCAGCATCACATGCAAGTAGAAGGGGTGGGGCTTTGGTCGCACTGTTGCAGTTGCTGTCTTGACTTTTTTGATCCCCCTTTGCTACTGGATCAAAACTTTTGCAAAGATTTTTTATGCTATTGACTGTGCAGTTTTAATATATTCAGGAGCCATCAGGATATAAGTCTGTAAAATAAATGACTAAATAAGTGCCCTCCTGCATTAGATACAAATTCTGTACATACCAACCCACTGTTCTCATAGTGAGAAACTGACTACCCTTGTATACAGTTTTGAGAGACTTGCTTACTTAGTTATTCCAAACTACCTTTAAAATGCATTGCATTTTCTTCAATTCCATCATCTGTACTTACGTAGCTATGTAATAGCTTAGAGCAGTGTTGTCCAAACTTGGCCACTTGGCTGGCTGGGGAATTCTGGGAGTTGAAGTCCACTCATCTTAAAGTGGCCAAATTTGGACAACACTGGCTTAGAGCCTGACTATCTGAAAGACGACTGCTCCCATCTCAAATCTGTGTGACTGTTAAAATCTGTCCTACTTAAAATGCTCTGGCTGTCAGCGGCTTGTTCATCTGGCCTATGGAAAAGGGTCTTGTCCCAAGCTGTGCGATGCATTTTGTTTTCTCAACTTGAAAAGAGACCCACCTCCCTTTTGTCGGCTTTTGATTGATTGTAAATTTACATTTGCACTGATGTTAATTTACACCTTTTCATTTTTATTTTATCCTGTATTTTATTGATGGTTTGCTGCTTTCAATGTCCAGTCTGAGGAGAAATGGGGGGAAGGAAGGAAGGAAGGAAGGAAGGAAGGAAGGAAGGAAGGAAGGAAGGAAGGGAGGGAGGGAGGGAGGGAGGGAGGGAGGGAGGGAGGGAAGAAAGAAAGAAAGAAAGAAAGAAAGAAAGAAAGAAAGAAAGAAAGAAAGAAAGAAAGAAAGAAAGAAAGAAAGAAGTGAAAAAATTCAATAAGTTTATGAAGTGCAAATGTCAACCATAATCTCAGTTGCCATTAAATTTATCTGCCCTGTCTTCCCCAGCCCAGTTCCCTCCAAATGTGCTGGACAACAGGTGCCTGTCAAAAGAAATGTCAGAAAACCCAATCATAGACTTCCTGTGTCATGTGTAATTGAGCACTTATTAGACTATAAACAAGGGCACATCAAAGCAGAACTAAAAAGCTTCCTACTTACAGTAGTGCTGTGTCCTTGAATGTCACTTTCTCCTGGCATTCTTGCCATTAATTTGATACCTAACAAGCCAAGGCTTGCTTGTGTTATGGTAGCAAATCCCCATGGACCTATATTAAATTTATGCCACTGGAATTTTATTTGTTTGTTTGTGTGTTTGATTTCTATAGCCAAGTGACTCTTGAGTATTGTTACGGCTTCTTGAGAACTTCATGTTGTACAACATTTCTTAATTCAAAATATTAACATCAATAATAGTCTTCTTTTCCATGTACTGCCTAGTGCATGCTGGCTAGGGAATTCTTGGAGTTGAAGTCCACACATCTTAAAATGGTGAAGGTTGAGAAACACTGGCCTAGAGACCTACTGCCCTTGTTATCTATCCTTCTATTCTCATATAGCATCTGAATAAGCTTTCAAGGTTCCTTGGGGGAGGCAGGGGATGACAAAATGGGTGTCATTACATCACAGTTCAAGCCCTATGACTTTCATACTAGCATCAGCCATCAGAATGCAAGTGTGAAAGGATGTAGTTTGTGTCTGAATGTTGTCATTTTTGTCATTTCTTTCGTCATTGTGGTTTGTACTGAACACCTATATCTGTGACCCAAATAGCTAACAACAGTGATAAAAAAGCAATAAAATAGATAGACATAACAGTTTAACTACACAAGAACAAAACAGAGATAAACCTATTCCAAACAGTAGCTGTGCTGAACTTTATAAAAAATGAATCATAAATAAAATGCAGAATGTCTAAAAGACATTGTAATAGTTTTTGAAGTAGTTGCCATAATGTGGATGGGGTAGATGGGAGGGAAATATTTAGAGCTTTTTCTGGGGACTAAGTTGAAGTGCTATCCGCTGATACCTGTGTCAGCAGAAAACTACTGGCATGACATTTGCTGTCCCCATTCCAATCTTTATCCTGCTTCTGTTGCTTTGGTTTTAAGTCATCTCAGTCACATTTCTCTCCTTATAATGGGTAACAGGTTTGATAACATCTTGAGGATACCCTTGACCACCTCTACTCCTTTAACATCTGCACAGCTAAAGACATCTCACAGGTGAGCTGGGGATAGATGAAGACAATGCCATGGAAGGATGGCAGAACAAAGTGCCATCTTGGTGCCAGGCCCACTTGTACTGTAGTTAGATGCAAGTTGGGAAAAGCAGTGGGGGAAAAAAATTTGGTAAGCAGGTATGTGGAAGAAGCACATAAAAAGGGTGTTAAAAGACTTTATTGTGCTGAACTTAGAATAGCTCCTCTGGCAATACTGCTTTTTCTAAATACCTGAGCTTCTGAATGAATGTACAGAGGGAATGCTGCTGTGTTCATGTCCATACTAACATTTCTTATTGGCATCTTGCAGGCTTCTATGGGAACAAAGTGCTGAATTATCTAGGCTGTTGACTGGGCCCCAGAGGGAATCCTTGCTATCTTGTTATGGAATTGAACATTACTACAGGAGATGAAATGTCAAGGAAAACAGAACTTTGAAACAACCACAGCATATGCGTATAAGAGGTACGTGGAGTCTATAAATGGAATTAGCATGCACCTGGCTTACTGTCACTTCATGTTGGTTCCCAAATATTGTAAGTGCCTATTTAATACTGTTCACATCAACCTCTGTAATATTCATACAATGTCTTACTACACAGCATTAACCTTTGTCAGTGCGGATGTTTTGCTTTATGTGCAGCTATCATATTATCTTTTCACGTTCAGAATGTGTTCTGATCTTTGTGTGGGTAGATTGGCTGAATTTAAATGACAACGTATTTGCCATTTCTGACAATCAGAGGGAAAGTATGTCAAACGGTCTATCAAATCTGCATATCAAACGCCAGCCCCTTGTTCTGTTGTGCAATTGATACCATTAAAAAATGGGAAAGGAGGCACAAATTATGCACTTTAGAAAAAGTGGCAAATGGAGTTGTCAGAACAAGCAAATCCTGTTTATTACTTTAAATATAACAATTTAAATGTATTAAATACATATAGTTATATGCAATATGTTACATATCATTATACGTGATGTATAATATACAGTACCTGTAATATATAACGAATATTTTATATATAATAGTATAGTATAATATAATATAATATAATATAATATAATATAATATAATATAATATAATATAAAACAGTTGCAGTTACTGAATCCTACTACTGTATAGACAAGCAATATCTCTTGCCTAAGATGATGAAAATGCTCCAAATTCTGCTTCCTGACCATCCTTAGAGAAGGGAGTTTCCTTCTTTTTTTTTAGGAGGAAAGTGACCTGCCCTATTGTTTTTGTTGCAAAATCAACCAGCTTCCACCAAAAACTCTAGCTACTTCAAACCTCCCCAAAAAGCAGGAATAAAGAGGAATGCTTTTGTTGTTCTAATTTCTCAGCTCTCTCTTCTTCATCTTGTCTTTCCTCAGTTTCAACAAGTAAAATCAATCCAAAGTCAAATGTAATTTGGGTATGTCCTGTAGATCAAATGGGGTGTGGTCAGCAGGGCTCATATTTACTGAAGATTCTGGGCATATGGGACAGTTTGCGTGGAAAACTCTCCATATTTTAAGTATTTATTTAGAGTCAAGAGGTCACACTATACTGCTTAGTCTTTCTTTCTCTGAAACCTGTTCCTAATTTACACTTCCCACAGATGCAAAATAGATGCATGTTGTGGGAACAACAGCTGAAAGAAACTGACATATTTCTTGGCCGTACTACGTGGTCATATGATTCCTGCTCAAAACCAATTCTTAGTTGCTCAGTACAATACTCTATACTACTCTGTCTTCATCCACTTTCTTTTTTTTCTATGTTCTTTTTTTCAAGGAAAGATGAGCGATTGCCAACTTTCCGGGTTCAAGGATTTTCTAGATACTCCTCAGTGAAATTTCCAGTGAAGTACAGCTTCAAAAATGTACTTGTGATCTTGGCTGATAATATAGACCTGAAGGTCAATAGAATAAATGGTATCTTATTCATCCTGTAAAATCTGCTGGCAGTTTTGGACCCTATTATTTAGGAAGCATTTGCTCATAGGTTGTAGCCAGTCTTAAGTGGATTGTTTGAGGAAATCTCAAATGACCATATGATTGCTCATCTTTTCCCAGAATATATTTTGTACCATTTCTTTTGTCTTTTCTGCCTTGTCTATATATGATGATATTGTTCAAAATTAAGCAGAAAATTAGAATGTGCATGTGCTGTCACTTTGCTGAGAGGATGCTATTTTGATGAGTAACCTCTTTTGTTTTATTCTCATGTGATCCAAGTGATTCAATTGCAAACTAAAAGCAAAAGATGTTTAAATCTTTAGGCCTGGTGTATAGAACATGTAAAAACATATATAACTTGTGTAGAGGCCCTCAAGTAGGATTGGTACCATTGGTAGGGTAAAATAGACCCTTTAAGTCTTTTTCCTTGCCCTATTTCTAGTCTCGGTCAGGGACCCCTTTGGCAGCAATAGACCTTTCTTCACATTGGAAATATGCAATACAAGAATCACTGATTTTGATGAACCTGTTAGTGGGATACATATTTAAACCTCATCACCATGCATGCCACCATGAAACTAAGCCAACTACGATCCCTGCTACAGCTTTTGTTTCAAATTAAATACACCAGGTTGAAGTTATGGCTAATGTTCCATCTCTGGCCTTGAGGTGCAACTGAAATCAAATCTGAGAACATCAAACAAACATTGCATTATTTTCTTTTGGGGGATCCTACTTTATAGCATTTGAATTTAAGTAGAAATTGGATGATTTATTTGGGATGGTGATATTTTAATCTTATGTATCATATATTTTTCTCTGTGGCAAGCTAATATGATTCAGTCTTAATCCTACAGTTAGAAGTACTAATATTCAAACCAAATAATAATTTATGTTATTTAATCCACAGAGTATTTCTAAAAGTTAAATTCATCTGTTGGTGAAACCTATACAGGAAACACAGTCTTCCTGTTTTAAATGTTGAACATAAATTATTTTGTAAATTTATAACTCCCCTAATTTTCAGCCTTAAACAATTCAAAACAAACTGCCTTGCTATTCTTGAGGGTACAAAATTAGGGCTATAAAAGTATTTGTCAGCAATACAAAAATAAGAACAATATGTAGAAACAAACACCCACACCACCTCCTTTTAAGCTTCTTAAATACTATTCTGAAAATCTTGGCTTTGCTTTCTATAAATGCTGCTAGTTTCATGAGATTTATACTAATTATTTCACTCCTGCATTCAGTTACAAATCTTATCTTAGACTCTTTGGTTGCTATTGAATTATAGAAGCACACATCTGTTTTTAATATTGTTTTACAGAGAATGCTGAAGGTCAAACATCGACAAACTAGACAATTTTTTTTAGCTGATTGGAAGATGTATTTTTTATAATGGAGATATAGGAGTTATACAGTCACCTGGTATTTATTGCAACAATAACCTTACATTTTAGATAAACAGATGGAACTACATACAGAGAAGAAACTAGTAGTTTATAAAGAAAATGTTTTGTGAATTTGTATAATGGCATATAGTATTCATTGCATGACCACTGAGGATGACAAGGACTGAATTCCAAAAGTATATGAACATATTAGAGGCAGCAGAATGGACACTATTGGTGAAACTGAATCCTCCTCTTCACTGTAAGCAACATACTTGGTATACGTTTGTTCCAAAGGACTGGGGGATTCTCCAGAGCATTTTTAGAAGGTATGCAGGGAAAGAAGAAAGAGGAACCCTTTTGCATAATTAGGAGTCTGCTGACATAACATAGGATGTTCCTCAATGTCCTCTTGATAGTCTTCTTCTGATATTCATTCTAGATATATGATGGCACCACTACACTTGAGTCTTGAACTGATAAATGGTCTAGAGCTGTCATTTTTTTCCCTGCCAGTTTTCTGAAAATCTCTGGTAGCACTACAGATTCAAGTATTCCCTGCAACCTCAGTGTAAGAAGTGCGGCCATCTGACATTTTCTTTGGTTGACAAAAATCCATAGATAGAAAAATGCCCATATACTTTAGAAGATTAAAAGCACATCAGAATAATTTGAAAGGGTACAATTAGAAGGATAAGTACAAAGTTTTCCATTATTCTAGATTCTCCTCTCCCCCATGCAGACATTCTAGAAGTGGAGGCCTTGTCCATGGTCACACCACCCCCATTTTTAAACATTCTCTCCAGCAAAGTGTGAAAAATCAACATTATTGATTTTGTATCCTAGGTAAAGACAGGTTATTCTCTCAGTCTTTAAAATATATTCATAAGTTAATTTGAAATGCATTGAAACGTGGCTATTGCTTTTATTGTTTGTGTGATTGCATCATTTAAATAATGTGTTTATTTTTTCACACATTTTAATTATTTAAGTGTTAATGCATTTTACTCCACACTGGGAAAACCTGGTTGTGGAAGGTGGCATACCAAGGTTAACTTGTTAAAGCAAATCAAAAGAAACCAAGGAAGTTTCCTGCATGATCTGGAGCAACGCAAGAAGAGACAAGCAAACCACTGAAATGGGAGGCATCATTAAGAGGACCTCTCGTGCTAACCATAGCCCCAGTCATATGGAGGCTGGGGTTCTGGCAACGTAAGCAATGCAGATCTTTCACACAGGAATAATATCACCCTAGTATTGTACACCAGTTAGCAGCATAAATACTCCATTTGAGATCCATGGAACCTTCTCAAATTCTTCAAGGGAACCCTCATGGAGACTGTATGATAGGAACTTTTCCTCCCCTGTATCAAATAGGTTTTTTTTTTCCTTTTCTGGAGCTAATACTGGGGGGTGAGGAGAGAGAGGAAGGAAGAAAGGACCCACTGATGTTAATTTAAAACACACTCATGTACAAAATGGATGTATGTTCTAATTATATTACTATTTATCTAGTTTGGCCTGAATGTATTTACACTAATTCAGAAATTTGCTATAGTTGTTTTAGTGTGACAGCACTAAAAAATTACAATAATATACAGCTGCAATGTCACAGTTGTGTTGTCTTAATGTTACAATACAATGTCACAGTTAAAGCTGTAGTATTGTGTTTTGTAGCATTCTGCTGTTGTAATTTTTGGAGGATTACTAATAGAAGTATTTATGAGTTGGCAGAATCAAGAACATTACAACAAAGTTAAAAGAATTCTTTTCATCAGATTTCATCATAATGACAAAAGATACTGAGCAGATACTAAAGACAGGCCTTCCTTGGTATCAGTGATTAGACCCACAGTTATTTACAACATATCTCTCAATCTTTCCAGAATGGCACTTAATTTCACTGAGAAAGTACATTTGTGCCTTTGCTTCAACTTAATAACTCTGGATTAATGAGATCTCTTTAATATTTTCTCCACCATTATAAAGTTCAGTCAGCATAAGATATTAATAAGCTTTCTCTTTAAATCAGTGTATGCTAATTTAGGAGCTGATGAATGTAGTTGAAACCCTGCTTGCTTGGAGATGAAAAGAGATATGGCATGCAAAGGACTTTTACTAGCAACTTTTTGTTGTAAACAAGGGGATATCGAGACTTAGAAGCCTTTGTTAAAATGTCTTTGATGTGAACTGCCCTTGGAACAGAAAGACAGATGCGAAATGGCACATATGAGAACACCATCTTTACTAAATAGCTGAAGTTTTTACTATTGTACAGATGCACAAATATCCACATTTGCTAACAATACTACACAGGAAATATCAGTTACTGATAGATCTTTTGTTATTGTTATCTCTAAGCAAGGGTGTAAATTAACAGAACTTCATCAGATGAACGAAAACTTACATATGCAATATTTTGAATTATAGAGGTCCTTATTTGGTGTGCTATTATCATATCTATTTTCTGGAACGATGTGGCATGTTTTCCCCGTTTATTTAGATTTACATCTTGTCTTTCTTCCAGGAGCTCAAGTCAGTGTACATCATACTCCTTTCACCTATTTTTTCCCCTAACAGCTATTCTCTGGGGTAGGTTGGTCTGAAAGAGACTAAGTCACTCAGTGAGCTTCCATGACTGATGGTATATCTAAACCTGAGTTTCTCTAGCCATAGTCTGGCATCTTAACTTCTACATGTAAGGGAGTGTCTAGGTTAGCATTAATCTTATTTATTTTGGTCATCTCCCCTATTTTAGAATATACACTTGTCTCTTATGCTCAGTTATGCTTGGCTTTCTTTTTCCATGACAAAAATGGAATTTGTATCTTAACACGGTGTATATTATCCATCCACTGTAAATGTGACAAATTTTTTTTAGATTTTTTTATCCGCCTTTATTATTTTTATAAATAACTCAAGGCGGCAATCATACCTAATACTCCTTCCTCCTCCTATTTTCTCTACAACAACAATGCTGTGAGGTGAGTTCTGCTGAGGGAGACTGACTGGCCCAGAGTCACTCAGCTGGCTTTCATGCCTAAGGCAGGACTAGAACTCACAACCTCCTGCTTTCTAGCCTGGCGCCTTAACCACTAGACCAAACTGGCTCTAAATTTAGCTCCTGTTAAAATAAATATCAAGCAACATTTGTAAGACGATGTTGAATGGGAATAAAAAAAGTTCTAATAAGAGCACCTTGTGAGTTTTTGTCTAGGCCAGCTGTGTGTGCATTAAATGTGCTTACGTCAGTTATCCATGTTACAAATTTGAACAGGCATAATGTGGGAATTGTGGAAACTGCAGTTCTGTGATGTGAATGAAGAATTTTACCTAGAACTGTGAGAACTTTCACTGGTTTTCAGTATCCAGGATTCTTGAGGGCCCAGCAGGAATCTTGTATTGCAATGCAATGATATAAAAGGTCACACCAAAACTTTCTTTTTGCATGTTATTTATTAATGTGCCCATAGACATAGACATATTAGTAATCTGGACAATGGAGAAATATAGAAAAGAATGGTAAAATGTTAATGACTAATGCCAGATTTTTGGGGGTGGGGATTCTATAGGCTAAACATGAAGGAAGAGGGATCAGAAAGAATGGTGCATATGCTACATATTTTTAATTTGGATTCAAAATCTTAAGTGTGGTGGTGTAGTTGAAGGGAAACACTGGGGAAACAAATGTTAGTTACTGGGCATCTTCTCTTCACAAAAGAAATTGTGCATTTGTGCACCTGTCAAGGCAGACTTGGGAACTGACTGACCTTTTACAAAGTTATCAGAGAGAGAGAGAGAGAGAGAGAGAGAGAGAGAGAGAGAGAGAGAGAGAGAGAGAGAAGAATTAATTATGAGGAATAACTTTTAGAAACAAGGTGGAGGATAGCTTCTCTTAAAATTGGGGAAAGAAAATCAAACTTTTATGCAAGATCAAAGTGGAGTCCTTAGGGTTCTCTGAGCTTGGTTGTTTTTTTGCAAAGGGTTCATTACCTGGCTAGGTAACATCCTCAGTGCTAGCAAATCAAAGATCAAGCAAGATCAAAGTTGCAGATCTGCATTTTTAAAGCCAAACATTCATACTAATTCAGATTTATTGTTTTTTTACATTTGGAAGGTAAATACAAATAGTCAAAAAGAAAAAGAAAAAAAAAAGAAAATGTATTTATATATAAGAAAAAAGGAGAAAAATAAAAATAAATTAAAATGTTATTTAAAAACTTCTGGATACAAATTGTACTCTTCTCTCCCATTATGTCCCAACTGATACTTGCAGTTAATATATTTATGGCCTTTAGGAATTGTCTTTGATTTCTGCTTCATCTTTCCCCGCTCCCCCCACCCACCCCCCAGTGACACTGTCCTCTAAGTAGCTAAATTTGCCTTCTGCTATTGTCAGGCCCAGCCCAGCCCAAGAACAACAACGAGACAGCCCAGTCCAATATAGTTCCTTTATTAGCTCGCTCCTGATAGACAGAATCTCACCAGACTAAACCTATGCTAAAGCAACTAGTGGATATACCCTGTGAGACTCTAGGAAGGCACCAGCCTCATCTTCTTCATCTTCCCACACTCTTGTTGCGGGCTGAGGAGGTGCTTGCTCTGGAATGCCTCTCCTCCTTCCTGACAACCTTGAACTTCCATTCCAGCATCTTCCCTGCTCATGCCATCCATTACAGCTATATCTCCTTTTAGAGCCACTTTGGTGTAGTGGTTAAGGCACTGGGAAACCAGGAGACCATCAGTTCTAATCCCACCTTAGGCATGGAGCCAGCTGGGTGACCTTGGGCCAGTCACTCTCTCTCATCCCTAGGAAGCAGGCAATGGCAGACCATTTCCAAAATCTTGCCAAGAAAACGGTAGGTACTTGTTCAGGCAGTTGCGAGGAATCAAAGCTGACTTGAAGGCACCAAATAAACAAACAAACAAACAAACCCTCTTCTTTAGACTGAGAATGATCATGCACTGGAAAGGCAACATGTGTATCATCAGGACTAACAAAATGATCATGAATACTCCTTTGTATATTCACACCAATGCCTAAAGATTACTATTTTTTAACTCAAAGTATTAAGCAGAATGCTAAAATTATTTTTCTTCCTGTTGAAGAGGAAAGTACATTATTTCTTCATTGTACCTACTGCCCTATGTGAATTCTTAGCATTCGGCATTCTTAAGTATAAATTATTATTTGAATCTTATTATTCTAGGAGTTTCCACTAGTGCAGTCCACACTGGTTGATTATGCCTGAGCTAATAATACTCTTTTCTGTTAATCACACATAACATTTCCACTGGAGTTATATACAGAAATGGTATATGGAAAGAAAGTCCAAGTCCAAGAATGTCAGTGGAAACTCACAAGAAATGTAAAGCCCTGAAGAAGGCAAGGTTCATGGGGTCATTCCCCAATCTTTACTCAGCCCAGGAATCTACTTTAGATACATGTTTTCTTTATTTTCACAGTCTAACTTAATTAAGCTGCATGGAAGTGGGAAAAGAAACAGCCTTCTCACATATACAGCATGGGCTGTGGGCTGAGGGACCAATTCTTCTCGTATCTTTCTTTGAAGTATTTCATAGGCCTGTGAGAAGCAATTATGCTTTACCCCCAAAAAGGCACTTTGCTCTTGGAAGGAATTCTATTCACCTTGCTGAAGTGCAGTTAGTATGGGACTGGCCTTGTTGAGGGAATTCATGTTGCTTCCAGGGCCTCCTCCAGCATGTCTAGTAGATGCTTCTATGCATAGGCTGCATTTTCAGCCTTTGTACAAGCCAAAGGAGGTCCAGGAAGTGACATACAGTATTCTTCCTCACAGTGAAGTGCTACCCACCATGGCTTGAGCCAGCAGGAAAAGAAAAAAAAGTGTTGACCTAAAATCTGCAATCTAGTGGTGGTTCCCATCCTACAACAGGCAAGATGTCAGCAAATAGTTTGTGGTGGATTCCCTTTGTTTTGATTCCCTCCCCTTTCTTCCACCAAATATTACCAGCCAGCAATCACTGCCCTTAACATGGGTTGGGTCTGGGTCTCAGGAAGGATGTGAGTTCTGACTGGCACATTTAACCATCTGTCAAAACTCACTTTGGTTTTGAACAACTTTTTGTGCAGATGCATTTAAAGAAGCCCACCTATAAGCTAATATCAACTCTACTAAAGTGGTGTTCAGAAAGCAGCCTGAATAACGGCTGAGGGTCATGGAGTAAATTGTACTATGAAGCAGCAGAGAGATGCTCTCTCTCCTCTGCTTCATTGTGTAGCCTTCCCCTCCACTAGTCAGCTACCATTAAGGCTGATCCAGGTCTCCAAGATGGAGACTAGCTTGGAAACCTGTCAGGTTCTGTTGTCTCAGTTGCAGGTCTTCCTTCTGTTCCTCTAGGCTATTCCTTCTGCCCGTTACAGGCACAGGGTGAGAGCTAGATTTGAAAGGCCCAGCTCCAAAGCAGAACGGTCCTGAACGACAGTGTGTCCAGGAAGCAAAAGGAAGAGGACAATGCCATACCAATCTAACATGACCAATAAGTATTAGCTGATTTCATTTCATAGGGTAGAATACGTGCTCAAGCATGCTAGATTGTATCCATAGCAAAATCTGTATTGGGATAAGGGGGAAAGCACAGTTTGAACATGAGTACAACTAAGGATGACTTAAGTCAGTGTTACGAGGCAGCAGCAAAAAAAAAAAAAAAGGTTGCTGGTACATATTTGTGCCACAACTGAGTGTGGAAAGTCTCAAAGTGAAGTAATGTGGGAGTTTCCCTTTGCTGTTTAGAATGGTGTGCATGTGTGCCTTACATTTCAGTGCAGGTTTGAAGGGCTGTTTTACTTGAAGCATCATTGAAACAAATTACCACTTCAAAGCTTTGCACATCTCTATTATCTGACAGTTCATTTCATTCCAACCAGTTTCTATGGATATAGCTACTGGCATTTAATACTGACATTCTGGATAATTGTTATCCTAAATTTTAAAAAGTCAAATGCCACAGGGTCTTATACTCCATCTTTCTATCCTACTGCCAGTTTCACGGGCTTTCCCCTTTTCCTTCCTTTTTCCAATCTCAGGACCTGTTCAAATGATTAAAATTTTCTCTCTTCACTCTCTGTTTCTGAATAAATTACATAAATAGATTTCACTGAGACCTTAATAAGAGTTATCTGGAGCACTGAAATATCATGTCCATGAACATAGTTTTGATTTTTAAAGTATTCTTAAAAAAAAAAAGACATTGTCTTTCATGAAGCATCATTTGAAGGTCAGTTCAGGCCACTTTTTCCTATGATTTCATCAGCTGGATCAGCTGCATCAAGAATACTGAGAAGAATCCCCTCAGGGACCTATCACAAATGGAAAACAGAGTTGGATATCAACAAATATTTTTCCTAACTGTTTGATGTGAGGCGTGAACATCCCACATGAACTTGAAATAGATAAAATGCATGTGCTCTTAGTTAATGGCCTCATGTCACTTTCTCAATTTATCTCAGTCTTTACGATATAAATCAGTTCCTGTATTTAGCATTCCATATGAGGAAATTAAGCCACTTTGGAACTTCAGTCTGCTGATAATACTGGTGCACGGTCATTAATGAGAACAGATTTCATAAATGAAATGCAACTATGTAAGTACAAGAATAGGAGATACACATATTATATTAATATAGTATTATATATTGTAGTAGGTTTTTTTAAATCCCTAATTTATGATACCAATAGTCCAGTAACAGCTATGAACTCAGTTTCTGCTTTCCATACCTTCTGCAAAAACTATTTCCTTTTTGCAAAAGGATGAGATGATCTTTCCTGGAGACTGGAATTTCATTTGATAGATTTAATTACTTTCCTAATAGCAATAAGCCCAGGGCTCTTTAAGAACTGTATGTGAGGTGTCTCAGTGAAAGATAAGCAATGGTGGACAAGGTTTCTTTAAAACACTATCAGTCTTCCTCCTGTAATGCATAATTCTAGGAATTCTGCCACAGAGGCAGATTTCAGTGTGAAGAAAGTTCCCTGAGGGTGGACAAACTGAAAAGCACTGATCAGAAGAATCTTTCTGATGGCTAATACGTATATATACCAGACTTTGACCCAAGAAACCTCTCATAATAAGGAAGACCACATGTTGTGCTCTGTTGTTAGCTTTTCATGGCCTACTCTTAAATGCCTATCCTGAAAAGAAGTGCACTTTTACACCGAATTTCATAATTTGAGCAACTTCCACTCTGCCTTTGCCATAAATAATTCTTTGATCATGTCCAAATATTTTAGGAGAAGGAAAATGCGAAACACTTTGAGCTGTTTAAATCTTGCATTGTGACCTTACATAAGCAGCTTTCCAATATATGTTGAGTGCCAACTCTGATCCATCATTCACATGTTAAATTTGTAATGCCAGTTTATAATGACATCACTGAAACTATGAGCTTAAAGGACCTCTATATCCATGCTAGGTAAGAAAAAAATGACAGTGATTATATTGTGTATGCATACCAGTAAATTAATAGTATGGAAGAACCCATTCCGGGAATCAAATATAAAGCTTACAAGCAGACACCACATCCAACAGCCTAAGTTAGAATGGATATCTTTTCTTCTGCTACCCAGATTGTCTTGTCCTTCATGGACTTGATGTTCTGTAGAAATAGCTGCCTGCATCTAGCATCAGGAATAACTATGTAGCAATAATACATGAAGAGAAAGAAAAGACTAATGCTGGATGGCTCCAAATCAGAAGGCTGATCACCTGGTATGCCATTTGTTTAAGCTCTGTGGTAACTTGTGAGGAGTGAAAGAGCAAATCGTTCAAGGAACTGTGAAGTACTTGATAAATATTTCTTTTTGCCATCCCCTCCCACAAAGGGCAGCTACATGGCAAGGGAGTGGGTACTGTATGACGAATGTGAGAAAGCAGAGGCTGAGGTGGCTCCAACACTTCTTATTTAACTGAGCTAAGTAAGCTCGTGCAGAGCTGTAGAGCAAACGTTACTGTTTGCTTTAAACAACCCTCACTCAAGTGCTTGCAATTTGCTTTGTGAGGAGAAGGGGCTTGGGCTCTGTAGCAGAGAAACCTTTCCTTTTATCTACACTCCTGAACAGCTGGAGAGAGATAAGAGTGGAGACATTCCAACCTAGTCAGTCTGCTGAAATTCCTTTGACCTTACTGCTTTCCAACTGGATGCATATAGGCAGACATTTTTTTGAGAGCTGGTGTGGTTTTCCTCACCTTGTTTCCTCACCTCTGTCAACATGCATAGCTATCCTTTTTTTTTTTTCTTTTTTATGAAATTGAATTGGGATGGGTTCAACCCTGGAGCAGGCTGGTTTTTGCACCAGAGACATGTTTTTTTTTATATACTCAGAGGCTATGGTCTACTGAACAGCTGATTGATAATGAGTATCTATTATAGATGTCATGCTGCACCTGCTAGTGGTCAAAGACTATATCCCTGTGTGAAAGGAGATGGAGATAGATGTTTATCCATATTTACCTGGGTATATCTGTATATTTTAAATGTCATTAGTTTGAACAGAAACAGAAATACTTTAAACCCTATAAAAAGGTTCCAATAAACACATTTTGCATATATAACCCAGAGGATTTCCAAAGAAGGCTGTTGTGTACATCTATTATTTTTTTATACAGACATAGCTGAACACTGGAGTCTAAGGGACGAGTTGCTCTGGCTTTTTCATATTGAGCACAGCGTCCATTTGATGAGTGGCATGTGGTAGGCAGGACATCAATAGCTTCCTGGACACATAACTATATGATTTCTTAAGCCGTATTACTTTAATTTTCATAGTACAACAGGAAATAACCTCTAACTTGATTCAATCAACTCATCATGAGCTAAACTGAGAAATAAAAATTTACTTGAGCAATGGTAGCTATTTACATTCTAATGCTAGATTTAGGAAATTTCCAGTCTGGGTCTATTAATGTAGGTAATGCTTCTGCCATTTAGTTTTTATTGAGCAAGCTAAGATCTGTACACGGCGATTCTTCTTATTGTTCATATTTTACCTGGGCAAATTATCTATGCATATGCTTGTAGACCAAAATTTCCTGCTGGATCTGCCACAGTTTAATAGAAGCAGACTAATAGCGCAATCTTTGCAATTTGCTCTCAAATACTGAATCCTATTGATGAAGCAAGGATGTTTCATTGCATACATCATTATTTTCTGTGAGTCAGTTACAGATTGGACTACGATTGCATTTTCCCAGTTACAAAATACATTGTGCATTAAGTGTCCATAAACGGAGACATCTGAACAGCAGAAATGCAGCCTTGGGGGAAGCTGTGCAGATTATATGCAAAAAATAATAAATGCACGGACATTCTGCCCAAAAATAACCAATGCACGGCCATTGTGTTCTTAAGGAAAAGCTTCAAGGTGAGGGAAGAACTAATTTAATTGGCTCAAAAAATGTAATTTCTACCTCTCCGGCCATGTATTCATAACCCCAGAATATAAATTCCTGAACAGAGGCCTGGATAATTAGTCCCCTGCTGGGGACATTGGAGTCAACATGTCTGCTCCTCTGTAAACAATGACACAGGATGGGGAGTTGGAGGAGGGGGACTTGTTTCTACAAAAGTAGGTAGTCTAATCTGGCAAATTTCATGAGGGAAGATTATATCAACGGGGTCTGGTTGCTATCCAAGGGGAAAAGGATCATATCCTGAGATAAATCTCAAATAAGAAATTCCATGACTGATCAACTGCAGATAAGGAGGTTTTTGGTTCAAATTGGGCAAAACAATTTGTGCATCTCATTGGCCTGTCTCTGCCTGTCAGTTTTAAGAAAACTGAAACAATCAGAAAAAAAAGGTCAGGATTTATTTCAAGTCACAATTAAATAAGGACTTTTATTTTATACACAGTTCCACTGTATGCAGAGAGAAGTCATTTTACTTCCCCTTTTCTCTACTTGGGAAGGGCCCGTTTATAGTAATAAACACTGAATTTCGCAAGGTGATGCTAACAGACCACTCAGTACACAACAGAAACACCAAAATTAAATGTCGGCTGCCCAAAGTCTCCGTCATTTCATGGGAGAGGGGAAGAGAGGGAACAAGGATACAAATCAAATGAACCCTAGAGAGTAAGAGAGAATATTAAAAAGGAATAATTTGAATTTAACGGCAGTCTTTATATTACTAGCTTGAACTAATGACTCTTAGATTATTCCAGCCTTGTTCTTCAATAAAGATCTCATAATTTGAATCCATACAAAACAATCGCATTGTGTCGTCTTTAAAAGTAAGGAACTTAACACCATTAAGTCTTCATTGAGCCTTGTTTCCCTTCCTTATCATTCATTCTACCCATGCTGTAGAGCAGTATTGCTCAATCTCAGCAATTTTCAACCAGCTGGGGAATTCTGGGAGCTTAAGTCCACATATCTGAAAGTTGTTGAGACTCAGAAATGCTGCTCTGGTGGACCAGGCTAAAGGCTCACATCTCCCCTCTCTGCCATGACTAACTAGATGCCTAGTAAAAGACATGAATACAGCAATACCTCCTGCTTGTATTTAGAGGAAATTCAGAGAATGTTATCTGGACCTGGCAAAACTATTTTTTTTTTTTTACAAAACGAGAAGCCAAACAAAAAAACAACCCAAACCATTTGTTTATCTGAATGCACTGCTGAAAAGTACATAAAGAATAAGCAGAAATCAATCACCATTGCGGGGACATTTTCCTGTTGTTTTTAAGCTGTCATTCCTTTTGCTTTCTCAGTAAGATACCTCTGTGCATTTGTAATGTACGCATGCCTCTTATGAAACAGACTAAGATATGTGTTCAGGAATAGACATTTGATATGTGCATTTCAGTATCAAAGCAACTGTTGAACACCATGGCAACTAACCATACCCTTCTTGGATCTTATGTATCCTTGTCTTGCTGCTGAAGTAATTTCTCATATCTAAACATTACCTTACATGCAGTAAAAATCACTCGACTTATTTCCAGGCTGATACATTTTGCATGACTGTATCCATTTATGCAGCACTGTGAAAATCTTTCTGCAAAATCACGAAGTTTCTTTTTTACTCCTTCCGTTTTTTTCCCCCCAAACTCAGTCTTCTACCTCTTAAATCAAATCTAGACTTTTTTTTTTTTTTGCTGATTTCTTTTAACAGAAACCTGAACTTGGTTACTTCAGTCACGTATGCTAGTTAAATTCACGGTGCTAGCTGAAGATTCTACGGGCCCACTCATTTTTGTCCAAATGCACCAAACTGACTGCAAGGTTGATGGATACAGTTGCAAAAAATTCTGTTTGGGGGGTGGGGGGAGGAAAAGAACAGTGCAGAATTCCAGGAAGAAACAGATACATGTAGGAAACATGATTACTGCTAGGGCCAAAGAAACAAAGCAAATATAAAATTCTTCCAAGTGTTCAACTTGGAAGCACTTTTTTTTTTTTTTTTAAAAGACATACTTGATGAACTGAATGTATGACATATTAATCTATGTTAACTTTTGACATTTCTCATTATGCAATACAGGCTGAGACTATTGAATGGAACCATATAAATATCTAATAACTATCAAATTAACTTACATGAAAGATTTCTGACCCACAAAGAAATCAATGCAGTCAGCAAGCTTACTACGTGTACATTCAGTTACCATGTTTTCACCACATCCCTGATTCCTTTAGCAGCTCTCCTGTGCTGGCAACATGACCTCTGGCACCCTCAATCAATTAGGAGAGACTTGATTTTACAAAAATGGGTGGGAGTGTCACTTTTTTCCCTGTTGGAAAATATATTTGTTAACAAAGCTGAGGTGGCCTCATTGAGGTCAGGTCCATCAGGTACTGAACCCCCATTCCTTTCTTCCCCAACTCTAATTCCCAAAGTCATTGTAAGTGATAAAAGTTCCCAGAGAGGCCTCATTTTTGCAGGGCCTCTAGAGATCTTTGAACTGTGGTGCTGGAGAAGACTCTTAAGAGTCCCCTGGACTGCTAGGAGGTCAAACCAGTCAATCTTAAAGGAAATCAACTCTGATTGCTCATTGGAAGGATTGATAATGAAGCTCAAGCTCAGATACTTTGGTCACCTAATGCGAAGAGAGGACTCTTTGGAAAAGACCCTGATGCTGGGAAAGATGGAAGGCAAAAGGAGAAGAGGACGGCAGAGGATGAGATGGCTAGATAGCATCACTGAAGCAATGAGCATGAAATTGAGCAAACTCAGGGAGGCAGTGAAAGATAGGAAGGCCTGGCGCAATATGGTTCATGGGGTCACGAAGAGTCGGACACGACTTAACGACTGAACAACAACAACAACAAGAGATCTGTGTCTTGGAAGACACGATTAAAACTCCAATAAGTTGTTCAGGCTTCATGGTTGACAGGGATAAGTTAGTCTGTCCTCTGGATTACTCTGCTTAAGATGTAGACAAGAAAACCAAGCCCAGTAAACATGTTGTGTGAATGCAACCAACCCATATGGCTGTTTGGAATGGAATGGATTGAAACAAATTTCAAACACATAATGAGATTTTACCCCAGCTTCAGAGACTTAAGGCGTTTGCATTTTATGAATTCTGATATAAACATAACAGGTCCACAACACCTAAACATTGATTTGCAAGCCTTTATATTTGCCAAATATACCAGTGCAATTTTTGATTCCAAAGATGTATTAAAATACATTTAATTTAAAATGTATGCTTGGAGAAAAAAATTAGTAATGTAAAATTTATATTAAATGCACACTTCTATGTAGATATTTTGAAAAGAAACAATTCATAGATTAAAGCATAGAATGGAA
The DNA here is from genome assembly GCA_030867105.1 of Liasis olivaceus. Taxonomy (NCBI): domain Eukaryota; kingdom Metazoa; phylum Chordata; class Lepidosauria; order Squamata; family Pythonidae; genus Liasis; species Liasis olivaceus. The sequence continues at coordinate 201,069,919 of CM061348.1, forward strand.
CTTATTTATCAATGAACACATATAAACGTGACCTGAATCAGAAAAAGACCAATTAATCCATTCCTAATAATGTAACAGTAATAACTGATAGAACAGACTTCTTGTAAGTCTTAGAAACATTATGAAGGTGAAAAAGAGGAACCTCTAATAAATTCAAGTTGTCAGTGTATTTAGCTTGAATATACATACAAACACACACAAATAAATACACAGAGGCAGACACACAGACACAATTTTAAAATATTTTAATGTCATAGAATACATAAGTTTTCTTCCACTGGAAGAGTCAATACTGCAACAGGTAAAGTATTATACTGCTTAAATCTGATTCAAACAGACGTAATATTTGTGCAATATTATACTTAGTGACTTGTGACAGTGATTTGTGCAATATTATACTTAGTCTTGATTAACAAGAATAACAACTTAACCTTTGGTTTAACATGGAGCTAATATATGAGCAGCCACTGGTGTTTTTAGTATATAATTGGATGGGAGGGTACTAGGAAATCCTGAAGGGGTGGGGAAGCTAGAATGGGAAATTGGGAAAAAAATTCCAGAAGGTGGCAATGGCAAACTATTTCAATGTTGTTGCCACAAAAACAACAATGAGCATGTCCCTCAGGTCACTAGGAACTGAGCTCAAAGATTTTACTTTTTCTTAATGCAGATTCGTTTACAACTAGGTACAGAAGCACTCTCAATACGGTGCTCTTGAAATGTCTTGGACTGCAACTCTGTACCTCCTAGCTAATATGGCAGCTGAAATTCAACTATCTGGAGGGCAGCAGATATGGAAAGGTTGAATGATAATGTCTAGTATAAATACTTAAAAGCAAAACAGCTGCTTCTTTTATTCCTGATATTATATAGTAAACACTATTAAAATGAGGTAATTCAGGGTGATTTTACCATAGAAATATAACTGGAATTTTAAGAAAAGAAATAAAAATCCTAAAGCAATCCTGTTAAACAGGTAAATAAATAGTGGAAAAGCAACAGTCTTTGTTTCTAGCCTTCTCACATTGTGCAGATCCCTGCATGATTTCCAGTCCAAATAAGTGAGTGCTTCACAGTTGATAGAAGAGCTTTGTGCAAAACAATGCGAAAAAGCAGCCTAGTAGGAGAATAAGAAAGCATATTGTTTGCTGTAATCTTGGACAATTTGAGGTTAAATAGAAGAACTCCTCTTCTTCATTTATAGCTGAGAAAAAAAAGGGGGGGGGAAGAGTTAGTTAACAAGGGAATTTGCATACAAATTCTTTCAACAATACTTAGTAATTTCCTCCAAGCTCCTCTGGAAGTACTTAAGTAAAATAGTAAGTGAAGTAGTGCAGAAGCCAACTGCTGATGTATTCTCAGAGGAGAGGTGCAAATGGGACCCATCCAGGGCCTTTGAAACCAACTAATGGTAACTTATCAGCATTAATCACACCACAATCAAAAGTAAATACAAATCACTAGTTAAGAAGCATTGCTAATAAAATGGATTGTACTTCTTGGCCCTTTTGTCCCAGGTAAGGAAAACAGAAAACAAAATGAGATTAACACTTATAATTTAAATATGTTTACAAGACTCCATCAAATATTGTAGTGGAACTCATCAGCAATTATACACATTCCTCACATGATTACTGGAGGATTTAGATTAAGAACAGTGGTGCTAGACAAATGGCTTACAAAAAATTCTATATAATGAGAACATTTCTGCTTACATTTAAAAATGGCAACATATGTTGACTAGACATTCCTACAGACTGTTTCATACAAGAGATGATTTGAGATAGCCAGTTTGGTGCAGTGGGTTAAGGCACCAGGCTAGAAACTGGGAGAGTGGGAGTTCTAGTTCGGGCTTGAAGCCAGCTGGGTGATCTTGGGGCAATCATTCTCTCTCAGCCCAAGGAAGCAGGCAGTGACAAAACACTTCTGGAATCGTGCCAAGAAAACTGCAGGGACTGGTCCAGGCAGTCACCAGGAAGCAACACTGACGTGAAGATACAGAGAGAGGGAAGGAGGGATATGATTTGGGAGGTTTATTGCTTGACCTAATATCTGCCTGAATTGACCACCTGACTGCTAATACAAAATTAAATGATCACATTATATAAAATAGCATTAGGTCAAGTGTGGTAAGTATGAGACGAAAACACTTATGTAAAGTCTATATAAAGAATATATTTCTGCTAATGCAAAGTATTCCAAATCCATTAAAACGCCTTTGATAAATCTAGCTGCCATCTAAATTCCAATTACCATATAGGTGCAAACTAGTACAATAAGATATATAAAGTGAAATATTTTGTGCAACTGTGCCATAATTATGATTAATAATTCACAACTTTCAAGGCTGCCTAGAGAAAGCTAGTGATTTGCAAAGGTTATGCACTTATTGCAATATAGAAAATACAGTAAATAAATCCTCTTTTATTCTTAGCAACATAATCCTATCTATGGGATTATCAACTCCACCCTGTCCCTCCTAGCATGCAAGACTTCTGTGCTGTAACAGCTGCAGCAGAGACAGAAAAATGAAGAAGTTCTCTTGCTTCTGCTTCATCTACTGAATGGCTGCTTGTAATAATGTTTGTAAAGGTAGATTATGGGGGGGGGAAGTGGCTGCTTTTTAAGCCACAATTGCCAAGGAATACCTGGAAATACAGTTCTGTCACCCCAATTCTGTAGAGAAAGTTAATTCTTCCTAAGGGCTTTTTGCAGACAACCAGTGTGGTGTAGTGGTTAAGGCACCAGGCTAGAAACCAGGAGACTGTGAGTTCTAGTCCTGCCTTAGGCACAAAGCCAGCTAGGAAGCAGGCAATGGAAAGCCACTTTTGGAATTTTGCCAAGAAAACTGCAGGAATTTGTCCAGGAAATCACCAAAATTGACTTGAGAGTACCAAAAAAAAAAAAAAAGGCTTTTTCTACTCCTTCCCCACCCCCCTCCTGCCCTGGGCTGATGCATGTTTGGGAATGCACAGTAAAAATAGAAAAATCACAAAATTAGTGCACCTTTTACATATAAGAAGAAGGTAGACAAGAGTACAGCTAGTTCCTTTTCAAACCTAATTGTTCAATGTACAATGAAAACACAATAAGCTATTTGAATAAGAGAGATATATTGTATAAGCCGCCTTTAAAAAACAATGGGTATTCAAAACCTGAAGGGACCATTATGATAATCTAATCTGAATTACAGATTCCAAGACATAATTCTCTCCCAGTAATGTCTGTTGTTTCCTGAAACTGCTTTCTACATTTTGGAAATAGAAGTCAGAGGATAAAGTATGCATGTAGACAAGAAACCTTGGATAGCTTCTCTCAAGTACTCATCTAAAGTATGTGTGTGTGTGGGGGGGGGGGCCTTAAGGCCATTGGGATGAGTGGCTCTAAAATTCTCAGTCCTAGGCCACCAACTATGAATCATAGTCCACAACATCTGAAAGATGCTTTCTTGCCCACGCCTGATCTAGAAGGCCTGGCTATTCTAAAACTGGAGAGGAGAAAAAAATCTCTGATAGAGACAAATGCTATGACATTTGAGAAAGCGTTTCAGATGAAGTGGATATAGGACAAAGCACGACATCAACAAGCTCTCAGCAACCATATTTGGACTTTAACTCAGTGAAGCAATTTAACATTTCAGAGTAGCCCCTAATCATTCATATATAGCTTCTACGGGTGTAGTTCCTTTAGTCTTTCGCAATGAAAAGTGCGAGTCTGACATTTAAATAACCTAAACTACACTGCAGAGTAATTTATGCCATTATAAATGTGTTCATGTTTCAGATATCATAAGAGTCTTGATTCTTTTTTGCATCAACAACTGTAGGCATATTTTCCCCCAGTGATGCTTCTTCTCCTTACCACAGTTTTGTCTTTGTTCAGATAAACAGTGAAGAATGCCATAACCACATCGACACAGCTGACAACTTTTCCATATCCATTCTCCATGCACGAATGGACCACAGTTGCTGCCAATGACAAATTAGAAGATTCAACATTATTTCCATGTTTAATTGACAAACCAAAATCACCCCAAAATGTATACCTTCTTTACCTTTTCCGTTCATCGTGCTCACAGTATCTGCCAATAAAGTGTTTGGGGCATGCACAGAAACTGCCCAGGATACAGGTTCCTCCATTTTCACAGCAGTGCCGGTTCAGGGTTCGACCTGAAAATGAATAGTCCATAGTTGACAAAGAAACTGACTTCTTTGAACCTACTTTCTCACTTGCTTTGCCAAGTCTCCCTAGCTGCCAAAGGCCTGGTTTTATTGGCCTTAAGGGGACAATAAAATTAGCTGCCTGTTAAGAGTGTTTGTTCAGTTAAGCCCAGATTGTTTAGATAAGGATTAAAAGCAAACTGCTAGGGATTACTGCACCGCCAAACACTACCCCATGACTTCTTCTGCTACAGAAGCTTGCGTGTCAAACGGCATATTTCACTCCAGCAGAAGATGATCATAATCACTCTTCAAAGTAGCAGTATTGATATTTACCCAAAGAAAGAAAACCAGAATTTTATCATCGTCTCTTGCTAAATGTGCAAAGATTTATCACATTATTTTAGCTAAACTATACACAGTGTTTTCAAATAAAATTAAATATATATTCATGTCTTAACTATAATAAACCTCTTATCACGCAACCTACCCATCTCTCCTAATTTGCTTGGCAGAAAGGATTATTTCAAATGTGACTGTAGAGCTGATGAGTATTTTTTAAAGGTCAGTCCTGGATACATGGGGATCAACATTTCCCAGATGTAACTGCAATTGGGTCTTACTTTTTTGCCACAGCTCATTACAGATATGGTGCCAGAAAAGTACAATAATTTGTCACCCCATTAGATTTCCAAGTGAAGAAACATGAACTGGCCATGGTTATAATTCTAAGCATAACATGATATCAGAAGATCTCAGGGATCCTAAACATATAGAGAATAAACTGCCTACAGAGTAGCTTCTGTGTATTAACAAAAAATACACCACTGACTCAATAGAATCTAATTTAGTATACACAGGATTGCAGCTTATACCACAAGCCTTAGCAATATTATTTACACAGGTTTCATAAGATTTTGGCCAACTCCCAATTAAATGTAAAGACAATTACACAGGATTATAATTGAACTCTGCATAAATTCTCCTAACCAAAAGACAGCACAGAATCCTATTTTGTTGGGAGCTGGGCAGTATATAAATTGTGTAATTTAAAAAATCTCATTCTGCCTTGCCTATTGTTTAGGGCAAGTAAGAAGCTGTGACAACAGATTTCCCAATGGACACACTCACAATTGTTCATGTGTATCATTTTTATTGCATCTTTTCTGCAAAGAGCAAAAGATACCTTTTATTGTTACAGCATTCCTGGGAGGTGGACGAAGGTAAAACAGGATGCTTATTCCAAAAGCATCATGTCTGCAAGCTTATGCCTAGAATTAAGAGTCTTACAAAATGACTATGTAGAGGATTGTGCTAATAAATTTCATGGCAGAGCAAGGATTTAAACCCAGGCCTCTCTCTGCTAAGTTCATGTTAATACTATGTCAGCTGATAGTGTCACAGGCATTTGGTAGGAGAAATCAGTTGTTGTTATAATAAATTCAGATACCAAGATTTAGGCAGCACGTAAGCATAAAGAAAGTAACTTACTCTGTGTTAGGCCAGTGAAAGGTACAATTGGCTTAGAGTTCATCTGCTTTTTGTACTCAGAGCTCTGATTCATAACATTGAAGACTTTTAATGTGGTGGCTTGCTCTTTTGCACTGTGCTTTTGAATGATGGCATCCATATTTCCTTCAGTGTCATGAGTGTCATCTTGTTTTCTAAGGCCTGGTGGGATGCAAAGAAAGAAGAACGTAAGGGAGTGCACTATTTTACAGAGAGTAAAATTGGAACCAAGTAACGGGAAAATTCCTCACCTTCTCCAAAATTAATATTCTGCAAAACCAGAGTTATTGTTAAAATAAACCTGGAGAGGCAAAGCACAGACAGACATGAGTTCAGTATGGAAAAAGGTCATTCAGTCTACTCCAAAAACGACGACTACTACAGAATTCAGTAAGTTTTACTACTGGATAATTCTATTTAGGAAGGCAGACTTAATCACAGACAAATAAGTGAGCAATGCAATGCTAAACACACTTAGGACAAAGTAAAGCAAAGCCAAACTGAATTGTCTGAGACTTCCTTCTAAGCAGATCAACACAATCCTAGGGTATGGATGAGACCCACAGCATGAAACTTTATAATTCATAGCTATAAGATCCCAGCTAAATAGTTCTATTCTTGTTCTTATTGTCACTGAGATAATTGCTTCAAAATCACATTTATAGCCTTGTTAACAAAGCAAAGCATTGTATTATAAAAAAGGCAATAGTTCCAATGTTCTGGAAATTATATTTTACTTTCACTGGAACCAAAATGTGCAAAACGTTATATATCTTGCTTCTACATGGATTACGATTTTATCTTTGGGTATGTAAAGATAGAAGGTGCGTGACGGAATACAACTTGATTGTACAGTATAACAATCCAAGCTTACCTGGTATTTTGCCTCCAATACATTTTCTTACGATTCGTCTCTTTCAAGCTCACTTCAGTTCTAATGCTGTTTCCGAGTAAGGTGTGGTTCAGACTCCAAATAGGAGCAGCTGCTTCACACAGATAGATAAAGAAATGGCAGAGGACTAATAAAAAAAAAGGAAGAAACTTTTCCAGCTATGTCTCGTTCCCTCCAGGAGCACATGGCTTCTAGAAGCTCTTCTGTGGGCAGATTTCCAGAGAGGCATAGTCCATTCTAAAGTTGGTTAGTTCCTACTCCTCCCCTCACATCCATAAACACATCTTGCTGGGGGAGGAGCAATCTTTCACGAGCCCAGCAGGAGGTAGAGCTGAGCATTCCCAAGGCGTCCTCTAGCATTCGTCTTCAACTGGTAGGTTGGTATTGATAAATTGCCCTATTTTCCAATCTGAAAGAGGAATGGGCCACTAGCTGTGCCAATAGCATTTCGTTCTTGCTCGCTCTGAGTTTTTAAGAGAGGGCGATGAGGATCAGTGCAAAGGAGGACAAAAGGATTCTGCACTTTTAATTGTGGAATATTAGACGGAATTCTAGGCAAGGTGCATTTGCCACGCAAAGAAGAGGGAAATGGCCTTTTCTGTGTCTTTGTAAAAGATTATTTGTAACTGGTTATCATAGAGATGCAGAAACGTATGCCAGAAACATATTCCAGATATGAGAATAAAATATGGCCTTCTGTTGGTCATAAATCTGAAAAAGGTGACATGCTTCTCATAAAAGCGGCTTACAAATGATTATTTAGCCATCTGTTTTTATCTTCATAAAAAGCGTTTTGGTTTGTGGCTTGTCTTTTAAAAGAAGCTGCATAAAATACAGTTATGCCTCCATACTTTTTCTCCACTTAAGTAAGGTACAGCAGAAATTGAACGGATCCTGCTCTATAGCAGAAAAGTTCAGAGAACTGCCTGGTTCCTGCATTGAAAGAATATTTGAAGAGGGCTGTTGAATGCCTGACTTAGCTTTCCCATTGATAAGAATTGCATTGCACCCTCAGCTTTTCATTTTGCTTGGTGTAGGAAAGCATTTAATAGATCTATTTATACACTCCCCCATGCAAAGAGAATCCTTGGCAAATCTATGTCTTTTCTTCCTCAGAAGAACTTTATGTGTACATTGAAATGCATGCATGCCCACAGAGCTCTTTTAGGTGTCACCCAAAGGGGTTTTCAGCTAGGTTGAAGTGCTATCCAGAAAACTATACGGACATGAAATTTACTATCCTTCCTCTGTTGTTTCAAATCACTGAGCCTCTTGACATCTTGAGATTGCCTTTGGACTATTCCAGAATAAGGGAGAAACAGCTAAAGAAGACTTCAACAAGAAAATGTGCAGAGGACTGGACTCGGACTGGAGAGACTGAAGTTCAAGTTGCCCCTCAGCCATGGCCAATTTTGGGCCAATCAATCAAGAACAACCTCATGAGATTCCTATGTAGGCCATCTTGAGTTCCTGGAGAAAGTGTCTGATCAAAATTTAACACATGTCATGGAAAAACAGCAGAGCATGTTGTTTTTACAGGTGTGGAAGTGCTCTAAGGCTTTATTCTACTTGTGATTGAAAAATCAAGCTGCCATTTAAGATACAGATACAGACTTTGTCCAATCTCATGCATTTCAGTAGCTTTACAGTTCAGCTTCATGTATCCTTAGTTTATCTCAGGAAAACTGGGAATGGGAACAAAGAGGCTGGGCATCTTTTCAATAGGAATGACTTTCCTGTAGTAGAGTTCTCTCTGATGAATCATACTTGATGCATCTCTACATGGCATAGCACTTCCCCCAAATTCCTAAAATAGTCACCATCTGAAAGATTCTATTCTGGTTAGGTCCCCTAAAGAGAACCCAGAAGAGCTAATAGTTAGACCCATTGAACTGAGGGATAAAGAACTCCATGAGAACAACTCACATATTTGAGTATAGCAGTGATTTAGAGACAGAACACATGGAAATTATTCACCCAGAGTGTACAGTTATGTTCTTCCAAGTCTTCTGTATTCAAAGAAAATAATCAAATATTCTCCGTATCAACACAATTCAGGCTGTGATACGCCTACAAAAAACAACAACAACAAAAGGAATAAAATGCATTATTAATTAATACAGGGAAAAAACCCTACGAGTTACAGAAAGATACATCCCAACATAGCTAATATTTTAAATGCCCAAAAAAAGAAATATGCTTGGTTGGTTTTAAAATAGTAAGGTAAGTGTTAGGTACAGCCAATTTGAGGAGTGGGGGCAGTTGTAATGGTGAAAACACCACAATAGATTTTTACTGTATGAATGCAAATTAGATACTTCAACAAAGATACAGATCCCATTAGTTCAGATATTTTACAAAATGACACATTTGTTTTTGTAATTTGGTAATGCAAAACATGTAAATATTTATTCAGTTCTTTGAGGATCTCAGGTTTTGGTTGTTGTGATAAGAGAAACTTAAATCCATTTTAGTTTTGTTTAATAAGCCATTCTAGCCTCAGTTCTCTGCCCTCTGAAATAAAAATAAGATTGAATCACTTTATATTGAATTTAGGAGAATTGGATAAGATAATTGGCACAATTTCATTTTTAAAGAGGGAATCATGTAAGCTTTTTGCAACAAAACAATGAAATCTTGTAACACTTTGAAGGTTAATGAATATGACATATGATATATATTCCCCTGAGCTCCCTCATTTTCCAGAATAATTTTATGCTCAGTTGGTAGCTAAATATGCTTAAAGTGGAATAACAATCACCAGTGAGATTAGATGGCAATGGAATGTATAATGTAGCCTATAGTACTTAGGATGCAATGCTAGAAGCACCAACTTTTTGGAAATAACGACCATTTGAATGCACTGTTCACATTTTCCTGGCTACATGCATCTGCCAATAAATCAGTCAAATCATGAACTAATGAAATGGACTGTAGTCCAGTGGGTCCTAGCCTTTTCCTTTATGTGGACCACTGTGGTATCATTGAAAACTCACGAGGAGCACCATGTAAGCCAAAGGATGGTAATTTGGTGTTCATATGTGCTGATATGACATATAGTACTTGACAGCTCCCCAGGTGGCAATTACAAGACCACAACATTCGAACAGACAAAGAAACAGCATTAAAATTACCAACATGTTTTTAGACTGCCAAATCTTGCAGGATAGATGATGATATAATTATAACCATTAGGTAGATATATATCGGCCTGCGCCATGGAGCATTTCCTATATGTTCAGCAGTCATGGACCTTGAGTTTGGCACCACTGCTTACTCCTTAAAAAATATGCAATAAACTTTTTATTTTAGTCTTTGCGGGCTAAAAGACAGCTATTTTTACATTGTTAGAAGTTTGATAGAACAGGTATTTTATGTAATCTGACTCATAAGAAAGCCCACTGAGTCCAAATGAACTTATTTTGAGCTAACTATATATTACCTTAGTAACAAACTTTCCTTATAATGTAGGGATGTAATGATAATAATAATAAAAAAAAAATGATAGCACATTTCTTTAAATAATTACTAATAGATGCTATCTTCCACCATGCCTGTTGACATCTTTTATAGAATATAATGCTGTAATATTTCATAAAAGGGAATTTAAAAAAAGAATTATTAATATATACTAATGTACATTATTTGAGAATGAATTCCATTTAAATTATGCATCAAATATCTAAAGCATTCATAGGATTGGGAAGCATAATTTATATAAATTAGAAAGATAAGTTCATGAATAAACATGTTTAGTATTGGTGCACAATTCTTAGATTATATTCTGCTTAAACTTTCATGCATCTGTGTAATTGCCTCTCACTGAGATGTGTTGATCATCCTTTCTGACCATTGAGCGATCATTTGAGAGAGAGAGGTGAATGCATTTTGTAAGCACAGGTAATCTGAGTTAGGCACAAGAACCTTTCCAATTGGGGTTCTTATCCCATGATAAGGACTATTGCTATTAGTCATACTGGCTGAAGCACAACATTGTTGAGGGAGTTTGGCCAGGTCCATGTATTCCTACTTTTTAATGCCTGAAGACAGCTTCTGTTAGTTTGCTATCTGTCATCTTAAAAAATATAAGAACTGAGCTCTCTTCAGCATCCAAGATATGCATTTGCCCTTCATCATAAACTGGAGAGGCAAAGCAGATGCCGAGCCAGAATACTTATTTGTTTTCAGAAAATGTAATCTTTCTTTAAATGCCATTTCTGAGATGGATATATTTCTAATGCAGACCTCGGCTCTATGTCAGAAGCAGAGAGAGGCAATGTTAGAAATATGAATGAAATGTCACACTTCTTGCCATTTGCTTAAGATCAGAAGTCTGTCTTAAGTGAAAGATCTAATGGTTCAGGCAACTGTAAATCAACTGAGAAATCTTTCTCAGCTTCATGCCATGTGCCTTCTTTTGTTTTCACCCACAAGAGGGAGTAGGCAGTGTGGCAGCAGATCAACTTTCTTTCCCTGACCTGGAGGGAGTTTGCCATTAGAAATGTTGAATGGCCTCAGATGTTTGATGTCAAGAAAGGTCCATCAGAAAACAATTCTACAGGCCCCAAAGCTGACAGGCACAGTAATGATATGCCCATTCCTCATCCTTCACTTTTATCAGTCCTCCAAAACAAGATAAGATTGGAAACTCAACTTAGAACTGACCCTAGAAATGTCATTCTGTTTACAACAGAGGACCATTGCAACATTCAACAAGGCAAAATGTCACTCCCCTTTGTTTTGCAGTAGCTTAAGGGACTTTAGATTGTCTGATGAAAATATTTAAAGGTAGAATTTATAGTTGTTGAATTAATCTTTGAATACTACTAATGTTCACCTACACTGCAATTATTAAATTACTAAAAGAAATCTCCCATGTCAGCTTGTCTATCAGACATAGGGAAATTGTGATCCTCCAGGCATCATAATTCCCACTGGTTTTACCCAGCATAATCAGTGGTGAGGGATTATAGTGTTGCAAAATTTAGGGGACCGCTGTTTCTCCAGTGCTTGTCTACATTGACTCGCTGAGGTCTCTCTCAAGTGCATTTGTCAGATATGGAATTGTTGGCCATAGGCAAAACAGCCTGTTGAGTTGCGATGTCAGCGTTCCAGTTGAGGTATATCTTGCCCAAGAAAGGCAGCATAGTCCATTTTGTTTCTTTTTAAAAAATCAGATTTTTACAATCTGATGCCTTTTGCATGCATTGGGACTACCAGAAATTTAAGATGCATGAGTAATTTCAAGCAGCCACAGAAAATTACTTTAGGGATCATCTCCAAATCACAATACTTGTTAAAAATGAAAATCAGCTGTTCTAAAAACTCTTATGAAACACAATGACTTATTCACACAATTGTTATAAGAAGCAACTTCAAAGATTGTTAACACACCTGATTCTAGGGATCAGCTTGAAATAGGCAAACCAACAAAACATATTAAAGCAGAAATTCTACCCAGTTAACTTGTTTTTTCTCTCTAAACTTTGAAACTTTTCTCTCTAAACTTTGGAATGTTGTAGTTTATTTTTCCTCCCAATTAATCCAAGAATCATATTACATTTGTATTTTTAATTAACTGTAAACTACCTTGGAATCTTTTAGATAAAGGGTTAGTATAAAAGTGTTTACAGTAAAGTAATAAAAATGAGCCAACAATCATGGCTTTGAGTATTGCTCAGATGTTCTATGAGCATACATTGATCAAAAGTTGTAAAATGCTTGATGTGTTCTCACTGCTCCTGTATTCTCAGTAATGCCTTGTAAGCACAAACTACAGATGTGGACATGCTCTGTTCATGAGATAGGAAGAGTCCCCTATTATTATTGCATTAAAAAGAATGTAAGACAGCTGGTACAAAACCAGCATGGTTCAAATGAAGATAAAAATACAGTATAAAAACCAACATATCACAACGGTTAAAACAATGTGCATTTCTAAAAGCAACTGATCCAAAAGTAAAAGGTTGTAAATCATAGTTTTGTTCATCCTCTATGTTAGCTGGATAATAACCGGCTTTTCTCCTAATAGGTTTCTTGGTAGTGAAGAGTTATAACAAAGACGTGAAGCTGTTTTCATAGATTAGGATTTTGGAAGTGAAGCTGCTGGGAATAGGGGATTCTTGAACAGAGATGAGAACCAGGAGAAAGAAGTCTTAGCATGAACAAGGGAATCGCAAAACTTGAAATACTTTGGAAAATATTTAGGAAAACCCATTTTCACAAAATAACAGTAACAGTTCAGTGTCATACAATGTTAGATACTGTTGAGGGGGACAAGAGAATGGAAGAATGGAATACTTTTGAAAATGACATGTTGGCCTTTCTGGAAAACCAAATGGAATTTTGTTGAAAATCTCACTAAGCTTTTTCTGTTGTCTCTGACCTGTGACTTAAATCTTGAAAAAGAGCAGCTACTATTAAGTTTAGCCAGCTACTTCACTGTTGAAAAAGGATGTGGAACAGGTAATTTTGCTGAATTTCAATTCCCATCATTGTGGACTATTAACCATGCAGCTGATGGATGTATGGATTCCAAACCTCTAAAATTACCCAATTTTAGCCAATTTAATTATTAAGGTGGATGTATGGGAGGGAGGGGACGCGGTGGCGCAGCGGCTTAATGACGCTGAAAGTTGCCAGCCAGAAATGGTTGACACTTCGGCGGTTCGAGTCCAGCCTTTCGCGTTAACAGGGTGAGCTCCTGTTCCCCCCCCCCCCAGCTCCTGTCAACCCAACAGGTCGAAAACTCACGTGAGTAGATAAATGGGTACTCTCACTCCGGTGGGAGGAAAAATGCTGGCAGCGCCTTGCACAGAGAGACGGGACCAGTTGCCGGTAAGCGCGAAACCGCGCTCGCCCGAAAAGGGCGCGAAGCAATGGAAATCCCGCCTCCTGTGCTCGCCAGCTGGGCTATGCTCTAGGAAGGAGGCTCTGGCAAACCACTTCCGAAAAACAATTGCCTTGGAAACTGCAAGGATTCGTCCAAGCATGAAAAATGCAAGGACTCATCCAGGCAGTCACTGCAGGGTCAGTAATGACTGAGCGCAGATAAAAAAAAAATGGGAGGGTATGCAGGGTGACCTTTCTTTGGGCCTCCTATAAACATTACATTCTCAAATCTCTAACATTTGGATAATACCCATGCAGAAATAAAGAGCGAATTCAGAAGCTGTTTCTAAAAAAAAAAAAAAGCAGTAATGTTTACTACAGGTAGAATAAATATTTTAAAATTTGGTGTGTTTTTAAGTTCCTTGGTGTTTTTAAATTTGTTTTTTCACCAATGAAATCACATGGTTTTGTAGATTAAATAATTTCAGTGGCTTTAAACAGAGCCTGAGAATGTTGAATTCCCCAATGGGCTGAATGAAGGGAGAGGAGGAGGCAAGGAAAGGCAAAGGAAGTCAACCTGAAGACACCAATTTAGTTATTTACCACTCTCAAATCAGGCTGAAGGCTGCAGATAAATGGAATTGTCTTTGTCAGCCTAAATCTTTTCAGTATGCTGAAAGTTGTAAATTTGAAAACAAGATTAGAGGTGATGTACACAGGAGCAACAAAAGGATTTGGTAAGGATGTATTCAGACAGAACCAGGTATGTAGAGAAACCTGCTAAAGAACATGTTAAGGTTTACTTGAGAATTATCTCTTAAAATTGCTTTTCCTCTTTCAGGATAGAGGAACTGCCTAAAGGCTAGCACATGTAAGAGAAAGTGATCTGTATCACCTTGATCAAGATTTTAATTGTACTTATTAAATGGTAGGGAGTTTATTTTAATGGCTATACCAGGTAGATTTAGGGAACATAGCCAACCCAGAAAGAAGGGGGATGCTGTTGTCAAAGAAAAATATAGGTTCAAGTATTTGATTAACCAACAATATTTGCACTTTGATCTTGTGCAAATTTATTATTGAACTGTCTTTAAATAATAGTAGCAATGATTGCGACTGCAGGGTAAAAATGGATTATGATGCATGTTTCATCATCTTGATGAGATCTACAGTTGCAGTGGACACTCAAGATCCTGGTAGCAAATCCTGCCCACCAACTTTCCTTCTGCTGATATTCTCCTGTCACTAATTTAAAGTATTCCCGAAACTACTATTAACCTGATAAGAAAAAAACAGCTTAGGGAGAGGATTAAGCTCCTCTTCTTCCAGAATTGCAGTATCAGTGTGGTTATTGAGGTGGGACAATCTCATCATTACAACATAACACAAGAGATGTAGCTCATGAACTTCCTGCGTTATCTTTGGGTTGGCCTCAGGTCTCAGCTAGTGTGAATCAATGTGAATATCAGAGTGATTTTTAGTACTGTTCCTGCAGAAAATGTGTTTCTGTTCTGTATCCAACTTGATTGCCTTTCATCACTGGGGAAGGTAGTACCCTATCTTAATCTTCCTAAGACTGATATCTTCCAGATGTGTTGAACTACCACTCCCATCATCCTGACTGAGCATGGTGATCACTGATCACCATCTTGGGTACCCAAAGGTAGGAACTGTGGTTTAACATTCCAGGATTGGAAGCTGTAATATGTTAGGGCAATGTTTCTCAACCTCAGCAACTGTAAGATGTATGGACTTCAGCTCCCAGACTTCCCCAGCTAGCATGGGATTCTGGGAGTTGAAATTCACATGTCTTACAGTTGCTGAGGTTGAGAAACACTAGGTTAGGGAATAATAACTTCCTGTGAAGCAAGAGGAGTAATAACTGTTATGCTGGCCTTCCAATCCACAAGGCCATATTTTGCTGCACCTAATCTCCATTTACTTTCTCCAAGTGTAAAAAGAAAAGCAGATATCCTGCTCTATTCAACATAATTGCTTTGTGTTTCCATTTATCCATCTTTCCATCTTTTCTCCAGGAGTTCAAAATACCTTATACAGGGATTTTGATCACCCTTCATTTGACCCTCACAATAATAAAAAGAACAGTATCCTGTGAGAAAGATTGGGCTGAGAAAAAGTGACAGTGAGTTTCCATGGCTAACAGTAGACTTGAACCTGGGTCTACCTCATCTTAATTCAAAAACTTAAGCACAACACTATGCTGGCTCTGATTTTTTCTAGGGCCCAGTCTTCAGATATCGGGTTTTGTTTTTTCCAGTTTCTGCAGTCCCTCCAACACCCAAGGCCAAAGCTTTCATGTTCTAAAGCAATGTACTTCGATATGTTGTAAGAAACAACCAAGACAAGATATAAAACCGCTTCCAGATTCCACTGCCTTCCCGCCTCCACGTACTTCTATCTTAAAGGGGGAAGTTTATAAAGTTACCCACAAATGATCAACATAACGCCAACAGGCATAAATTCACCAGGATTTCCACATTGTTCAGCAAAGCCCTACAGCCCAAGCAGTCCTTGGGGGAGAGAGAAATCCCTTTAAAAAACAACTTTAAAATTTATCCAGGAGGAGGAAAGAAAGGGGCATTTTTGTAGGAAAACAGTTGGTTTTCTTGTGGCTGTATGCAGAGTGACAGAATCAAAGGTTTATTAGAAATATTTTGCTGCCTCCTTCCACCCACGTCAGACTGCATAGTACTTAGGGCCAGCTAATCTCTCTCTCTTTCTTTCTTTGACATTTAAAATTTGCTGTAGAGGTGGCTCCCTCGCTATGTATAATGCAGTGATTCTCAGCCTTGGCAACTTTAAGATGTGTGAACTTCACCTCCCAGAATTCCCCAGCCAGCTGCGGAATTCTGGGAGGTGAAGTTCACACAATTTAAAGTTGCCAAGGTTGAGAAACACTGAAATAATGATAGTGCCAGACCTGCAGACTACAGGTAGTCCTTGCTTAATGGCCACTTGTTCAGTGACTGAAGTTACGACAGCACTGAGCAACTGATATTTACAACCAGTCCTTGAAGTTATGGCCACTGCAGCACCCTGTGGTCACATGATCAAAATTTGGGCACTTGGTAGCCTGCCCATATTTATGACTGCAGCGTGTGCTTCAACTCCCCCCACCTGTCTATTTTCCCCTATCTCTGCCATTTTGGCTGCCCTGTACTCCGTCACCCCTGCTGCCTCAGTCAGGCATGCCTCGTCAGCAGTGGAAAGAAGACAATAGCAAAGGTCAGCTGGAAGTGGCCGGAGATGGGAGAGGTAGGCAGTGGTGGTGGAGTGCAGGGTGGCCAAAAGGACAGTGATGGGGGGGAGATAGGTGGGGGAAGTGGAGGCGAGCATGGCAGGGCAGGAAAAGTGTGAGGTCCTTGCTGAATGACTGCAACTGGAACTGTTGGAACTGCCATAGCTAAGCTGGTTTGTGATGTTTTGCCTAACAACTGCTACACTTAGCAATGGAAATTCTGGTCCCAATTAGGGTCATTAAGTGAGGACTACCTGTATTCTTTTCTACAGCACCCAGTGTAATCTGCACCCCGTCTTTTGTTCTTAAGAATCACAAACCAGTGGAAGCAATACCTTTAATGATCTGGTGGCCGGCATGGCTAGGAACACACACACATGTACACACTCCCAGCCACAACAGAATCCAGATTCCAAACTCTTTGAGATTATTTCTGCCTCTCGCTTCAGCTTCAGCTTCCTACCATAAGCCCATAAGTAAACAAATGTATTAAACATAGAAGATTGCTTTCATCAGGAAAGACCAACATGTTTGTTGTGTTTGTGTTAATTTTGCTGTGCTCTGCCAAAAAAAAAAAAAAAATTACTAAACAGTATTTGGGATTCTGCAGCTGTCCTTTTTTTCCTGCTGAGGGTTATAACATTCCTGACTGTCCCCCTTTCTCTTAGCTTTTAAAAATGCTATTAACTTTTAACAAGCAAATACTCTTCTGGTGCATATAGAGAGCCTACTTAACCCCACATGGCTGTGTGTAACCCTTTTTCCCTCTATTACTAACTGTAGGTACCTGATCATGACCTATCAGCTTTTAAAATAAGACAATGTGTCTCCGCTGTCCTATTATTCTGTAAAGTGAGGACTTATGTTTCCACTGTAAATTCTGAGACAGAATAGGAAGAGAAACAGAAAACAAGTAATGTGAATCATTCAGGTTTCTTGGGATATCTTTGAAGACATTCCATTCTGGAAAATAAAAGCATTTTGAACTTGCTTTGGAAGTTAAAACAAAAGTAATGAGGACAAACATGAGAAGCTGAAAGCTGTTGTAAGATAATAGAGAGGTGATTTTTTAAAAAAATATCAGTTATGAAATGGGAGTGTCATCTGTCTCTTTCACAGTAGGTTTCTATGAATTAAAATATAGTTTCTGCTTTTGTTGCAAAATTGCTTTTCTAACATGATTTCTCCTTTTTTTTTAAAGAAAAATAAACCCCAGAAATGTCATTACCTATCATTTTCAGTTAGGTGTTTATGTTATTTGTGTAAGTTTGCTTATTTAATGAAAATGTCAAAAAATAAATTAAAGCTCCCGTTTCTTACTGTAGAGGCTAGAAAGACAAGACAACAATATTCAGCACGCATATGAAATATAACCTTGTTGTTACTGAAAGTCATATTGTCAAGCAGACTCCTAAAATATGAGATTTTATGCTGAAGCCTTTCTCTCTAAACTTCTAATGTTGTACTCACACAATCTGTTTCCTAATGAATCATCATGTCTGCCCACCACTCCGCTGTTCTATTCCTACTTCATTTTGGAGATTGGGTACTGCCCACATGTTAGTCCAGATTAGCATATCCCAACTGACACCCTCTAGATCTGCTTTTGGCCATGCTGGCTGGAAATTCTGAGAACTGCAGTCCAGATGCATCCAGAAGACAGTAAGCTGAGTCGGGCTGGCCTAAATTATATACACCAGCCATAGGAGCACTAGAATTCCCCAACTGTTCTATTTAGGGTCATGATTTATTCAGTAGCAGAAGTAGAAAATATCTCACCAAAGATCCCAATCTCCCTCTTTGTAGTATTTTATGCTGAGTTGGACCAGATGACCTTTCAAACAGAGGATGCTCAAAGTAGACTACTGCCCCTTATAGGTTGTCTAATAGACAACAAGCTTTTCTGAAGTAGGGGATGTGACTGTCTTGGTCTGATGCTAGATTTCAGCACTTTCCCCTGACACATGTCTCTGCTTATGCCTTCCCTTGTAATACTCCCAGCCACCTCCTGAGTGGAAGAAGGGGGTCCCTTTTCCTTAGGCAGAAGGAAGAAGGACGTTAAAAAAAAATACACATTGAGGAAGGTAAAAGGATGAAGAGGTGGATCTTTAAGAAAGAGGTGGATCTTCACCTTTCTTTAAGAAGTTGGTGCTATGGATGGAATAGAAAGAATATGACAGGAGTCTCATTCAGCCTAGAAACTCTTTACCTCTGTTTTAAGCAAGCAAATTTAAAGGAAATACATACTTAAAGGAGGAGGTGCAGAATCTGAATCCATTCACAGCTCCTGAGATATCCAAGAGTTGTGCATATCAACCCTGGTTGGCGTTATCATTTTTATTCAGCTTTTCTGTATTGACCCAGAAAAGAATTGTATCTTATCATGTGGCATTCTCTGCATTTCTTTTTATTATCATCATTAAATCATTAAATAATTCTTCAGCCTAGAAATATATTTTCACCATACAAGGTTTTATTCCTAAAGTACAAGAGAATGCAGTATGTTTTTCTTTACAATATTTTATTTGTTTTCATTTATAATACTAAAAGCATTTGTATATGTATATACTCAGGTACTTCTGTAAACTAGTAAAAAGACAATCTTAATTTATTATTGGTACTTTACCCAATTAAAAAAGTTAAAAAAGTACATCCTTAGATGCCATCTTCTATACAGTACTGACTTAAATGCAAACATAATGGGGACTAAAATAAGCTTGTTGTCCATCATAGCCTTATCATAGCTTTGTCACATTTTCAAAATATAAGGCATTGTACTGGATTACTCCAGATATTGCCTTGCCAGGATTGAATCTGTCTGCTCAGCAGAGAACATTTCAGGAAGGCCTCTTAAGGGTCCCCCCTCTCTCTGAAATGAGGGGGACATGGATGAGATGGCAGGTCTTCTTAGTGGTAGCCCCCACATTTTGGAACTCTTTACTCCCAGAGGTCCATAAAGCTCTGTCCCTCATGGCTTTGAGAAGATCTTTAAAGACAGGCTTTCAACCCTAGCTAAGTTTCATTGGTGTCTATCTTTCAAGGAGGGTTTATTTATTATTGTTGATATACTGTTTTATAATGTGGATTTATTTTATTGTTGCACAATCATTTTAACTACTTGTAACCCATCCAGAATCTTTTGGGCTGGATGGGCTATAAAAATGGTAAAATAAACGAATAGATGTAAATAAAATATGTGGGGAGGGGCAAAAAAAGGAGGGGCTGCTGTTTGTGGTAATAGTATCTTGAGTATTCAAGTCCAGTGCTATAAGCAAGTACTTGCAACCCTAAATTGCTCAACTTTCCTGATCCAGTGGTTGCTGTCAGAGTTTGGAATCAACTTTGTGTCAACCATTTTCTGTCAAGGAAAAACTGCCAGGCTGTAAGTTCAGCTTCCCACTTAATAATATAAATATTTCATGCAAGATCTCCTGCTGAGAAGATCCAGCCCTTGACAGATCATCAGTGGCTTCCAAGTGTAGGTCAAATTATTTCGCAGAAGCAGACAACAGACTGCTTAAGGCAGACAACAGGGAGTTTTAAGAATACAATTTTAACATGCTATTTTCACAGGCCAATGCCGTTCACATGGATGGAAGGATGAAAATGGTGTCTGTGTCCACTCAGCCACCAATCTGAAGGATCCAATTCAATTATAAAGTGAATTTGGTCTCTTTAGCCTACAAGCTTAGTTTATTCACTGCCCACATTTCAGTTATTGCTTCTGGCATAGGTAGTCTATATTTCCATCCCCTTCAATTATGTATTTCAGCCCCGAATTGTAGGTATACCCCAGAAGCCGTAGGGAAAAGTCAACATAGGGACTGACATTAAAAGCCAAGACCCCTAAGGTTGTGCAAATCCTTCTCTGCCTGCATATGTAAATGTTTCCCCTTCCCCTTCCTCTTCCTCCCCCCCCCCCCGCCACCAAGTGAAGTTACTGCAGGCACAAGCGTGCAGGGACAGCCAGAAGCAGCTTCTGAAGTTGTTCTGTCAACATGGAAAAAGATGAAACTACCACTCCTTGATGCCCTGAAACTCCTCTTTGGAAGGACTGCACTGCAGTCCTGTACAAGCCTTGACTGGTGACATCTTGAAAAGCTGCTGAGTTTTTAAAAATATATAATTAATAGTAGGTAGAATTACATTTGAAATTTCACAACAGTAATATCTACTGATATCTTTTCCCAGGAACTTCCCTTTATAATGCTATTCACAAAGAAGATTCCACAAAAGTCTTTCCTAATGTTAATTAAAATATCCTGCTTACTGGTCACCTTTACTATTTTCTCTCCAGGGTAGACCAGAAAGGATCTGATGAATAGCCTCTCAGTTGTCTCCTTGTCCTTCTGTTGCCACTGGGGGAAGTCAGAGAGAAGGCTTTAAGTGCTGATTTCCTTGCCCTCATCTCTGGCTCTTCATCTTGATTTTTAAAAGAAAATAGTGTTATTTCACTAACTCAGAGGAAAAGACAAAAATGAGAGCTGTCAAGAATTAAAGCTTTTCCTCATAAGGGAACAAACTGATACGGGCACAATTAAGAAATTACTACTCAGTACTACTTCTCTTGCTAGTACCAAACAGCCACCACACTTTGATGCCTCCCCCCAATTACTTGTAAAAAATACAGGTAAATAACAAAAACACCAGATTACTGCAAATTGATAACAATATGTGGATTTTGTACAGGTATACCCCCCCCCCCCCCCAGTATGAATATTCTATGGCAAATCAACTGTGGAAGGAGCAAGTATTGCATTCTTAAC
Source organism: Liasis olivaceus (assembly GCA_030867105.1). Taxonomy (NCBI): domain Eukaryota; kingdom Metazoa; phylum Chordata; class Lepidosauria; order Squamata; family Pythonidae; genus Liasis; species Liasis olivaceus. The sequence goes on from CM061348.1 coordinate 201,091,336, forward strand.
ATGAAATATTCTGAGTTATATTTGCAAACTAAGTAAATTTGAGACAATGTGCATATGATAGTGAATAAGAAACCCAGTTACTATAATCCATGTCATACGATTTATAAAAGTCATTCTCTTTGTTTGCACATAAAACCTGCTTGAATCTGTAGATTGGTTTGTATGGGTCCACAAAATTGGCCCTTCTAGCTGTTGTGTTGAGATACCACAGTGTTAAATGTACTACACTTTGGAGTAAGAAAACTCACTGGGGCCAAAGACATAAGTATAGATTGCTCAGTTAATGTCAAAACAAGTATTAGCAAAATCCCCATGGAGGAACCAAATTATATCTGATCTGGATCACTGTGGACTTAACCCCCCGTTTTTATCTATGCTGGGTTGATATAAAGCCTGGAGCAAGATCAAGCAGAGAATTGTACAGGAAGTCCTCAAGTTACAATCAATTGTTCAATGACCATTCAAAGTTATGATGGCACTGAACGAGTGGTACTTACGACTGGTCCATGAGGTTCCAGCCACTGCAGCACCCCCACAGTCACGTGATCACAATTTGGGTGCTTGGCAACCGGCTCGGATTTATGATGGTTGCGGCATCCTGTGGTCACATGATTGCCATTTGCAACCTTCCCACAAGCAAAGTCAGTGGGGAAGCCGGCAGGGAAGGTCACAAGTCACTCCTGTAAGTCACTCTCACCACTTTTTTTCCTGAGGAGCCCCACTACAGAGTACAAGATCCCAGTCCATAGCACTCCTTAGAGCCTGCCCACGGCCCCTGCTGGCCTGTCCACGGCCCTCGCCAGCTTGCTCGGAATCCCTGCTGGCTTGCCTGCAGCCCCCACTGGCCCACTCATGCTCTCTAGCACCCATTTGCAGCATTTCCCCATATTTTATTCTCACCAAATACGTTTATCATATTCTTGCATAGTCACATACAAAGGCACTAGCATGCTTTGATGGCACTGGTGGGGTGATTTAATCATATTCCCTACTGAAAGTGTTTACATGTATGTTCAGAAACCAACATTGAGACATTGGGTGTATATTTCTGAAATGCCCTATCTACCATTCTTAGAAGGTTGAGCTAATCTCTTCTCTGACCATAAATTATTCAGACTGGTCCCAGCAAGCAATTGTGCCCTTCCTATTAATTATTGAGTATTATGAATTCTCCAGAAAACTGCCCAGGTATTGTGCTGAGGCAAAAGCTGTTAGAAGCCATTGGATCTGAACATAATCTAGGTATGCTTAATTTCTATACAAAAGGGATTTTTATGCTGGAAGCTTTGTATTTTCATTCTGGTTTTTAGGTCTATGAATATACATAGGGGATCCTTGTAATAGCGGCCATCGCAGTGTCCCTGCAGTCACATGATCACAATTTGGGCTCTTGGCAACTGGCTTGCAGTTACAATGTTGCAGCATCCCAGGGTCACGTGATTGCCATTTGTGACCTTCATTGCCGGCTTCTGACAAGCAAAGTCAGTGGGGAAACTGGCATAAAGTTGCAAATGGCAATCACATGGCCGTGGGATGCTACAACAGCTGGGATCCACCTAACAATGGCAACTGGGACTGCCTAAACTGCTGTTGTAAGTCAGCACAATCACATGACGTCACACCTTATGACCACACTGCTTAGCGATGGAGTTTCTGGTCCAATTGGTAAGCGAGGACTACCTGTATATATACACAGACACACACATAAATGCAAAAAACACTTAGAATATGTAAGAATATACTTAATGTGTCTTATTTGCCTTCTGCTTTGATTGCATCCAGAATCTGTTCTGATTATACATCTGTTTTGATAGTACTTGCATTATTTCATCACTAAAAAGTAGGGAAAGGATTCTTAAAAACAAAAAAAGGAAGAATTTTATTAAAACCTCCTTTATTACATGCAGAAATCGCAGGTGATAAATCAGTTTTTAAAAGATACATGCTCTCTTGAACAGTGAATGCTGCTGCTAGTGAGTTGAGTTTTATTAGATAGTATTATCAATATAAACACTGTTGCCAATTAATCTTCTGTGTAAGTAACTGCTAGTCATCTCACCACGATGTTATTCAGTTGCAAAACAGGTAGTCCTTGCCTAACAACCACAATTGGGACTGGAAACTCAGTCGCTGAGTGAAGCAGTTGTTAAGTGGGACACCCACGTGACTGCTTCGTTCAATGACTGCAATCCAGGTACTCCTGGTTTCAGTCATTAAGTGATCTCCCAGGTTGTTAAGTGGACTGAGTGAAAGAGATGTCTGCTGAAGGATTTCAGCTCCATGTGGAGCTGAAATCCTTCAGCAGACAGCTCTTTCGTTCTGTCCTCTTTTCCTTCCTCTCTTTCAGTGGTGAATGGAGCACCTGAAGATTTGAGGTCCATGCCTTTGCATCGCTGAAGTGGGAGGGGAAACCTCACAGCAGTGCGAAGGCAGGGACCTCAAATCCTGAAAGTCTGAGCTCCGAAACTACCTACCGCTGCATTCCCTCTGCTTGCAACCTACCCGTACATACATGACATTGGAAAGGGAATTCGTTTAGGACCAAATAAAAACTAACATGAGCATGTAGAAACAATGGCCACAACTTATCAAACACATCCTTCTTGAACAAGCTGTAAGCTGGCATCCTCTCCCACTGTGCACAGTAGGCTTTTTCACTCAAAATTCTGGGATGGCCACTAGGAACCTGAGGAAGTGCTGAGCCATTGCTTAAAAGTTCCAGTACTTCTGGAGGAAAGGATAGGAAAAAGATCACAATATGAAATGTTTAAAAACCTCTTAGGAAACAAACAAACTGCCACCCCCACACACATACATATGCGCGCGCGCACACACACACACACACACACACACACACACACAGAGAGCAGCAGGATTTTGATTTTGTAAGGGACACGCTATCCCCTCCCAGAAGTAGATTAAAGCAAGCACCCAAAGCTCCCCCATCAATGGTATTTCTCTTTTTTTCCTGTCTCGAAGCCCTGCTGACTCCTGTCGCGCTGGCTGGTATTCCATCCGGTGTCATCTTTTCCTGTGAGTACCAGCTGAAGAGCCTAACAATCCTTTAGGGCTTCCTGCTGCTTCCCCCATTAACCTGATTAGTGAACTTTACTTTGATACAGAAAACTCAGCTTCCTTTATACCTCTTCTTCTTCTTTTTAAATTAAATTGCAGTGAAGTCAAGTTATCTATCCAGAAGAAAGGAAAAAGCAGGGAGAATGCCTGGCAAAATAGGCACTTGTCTATGGCAGTCTGTCCCAGTGACTGCATTCAGACATCTTTACTAAACTGTAGTTTGTTGAACCATGGTTTCTTGAATAGGTCACAGATTCAGACAAATCATGATTAATGAGCATACAACAACTTACTCAAAATCAGGCAAACATATGATGGCTTAGTGTGGTGTGTGATCCTAGTCAGTATGTGCTTTTTTTTCTTTTTCCAAATAATGTTATTGTATATTACTTTATAGTTATATTAAACAGAACTGGTGAGTGTCAGCAAAGGCTGAAGAGAAAACATTCAAGAGTTCAGCCTGTGATTGGTGGAAGATGGTGGCAAGCTGTATTTTTGTAATTGACCCCCCCCCCCCCATCAATCACTTCCTCAGGGCAGGAAATGAGTTGAATGCCATCCTACTCAGTGTCTGTAGGAAATTGGTTAGTTTTAGGAACAGTCCAGAGGTTTAGAATTTCCTTGTGTTTGAGTAAACCCTCCAATACTCAACAGAGGCTGGCAAGATAAAAAGGTTTGTTGTTTTTCTGTGCATCCAGCTTTATTTATTTTGGATCATGACCTATCTTATCTTATCTTATCTTATCTTATCTTATCCTATCCTATCCTATCCTATCCTATCCTATCCTATCCTATGCAGGACAGAACATGGATTTATGTCAATCATAACATTGTTCAGTAATAGTGTTGTTATTACTAGTTTAATTTTATTCGATAGAGGAAGAAGGGCAATTTTTCTGGATGACCATTATTTAAGGAGGTATTTGATCTTGTAAAGTAGCACATTGATTCAAAACTCTGAAAGATGAAGTCCATAAACCAAACAAGAGCAGGAAATGTGCAACAAAGAACAACCCAAATGATTTGGGAGTGGAGCAGAAGATCCCTTTTGAGGAAACACTGTAATGTTTAGGGTTTTGGCTTTTTGGCTTACAAAGAAGGAAAACAGTGGGGATGTGATTGAGACAAATATGATTGTACAGTATGATGTATGAGAACAGTGGATGGAGTTTTTCTTCTCATAATTTAGAATTCGAGTCACCCACTGAAAGTAAATGGGGAGCTCACATGGGCATATTCATTACCAATAATAAGAAATGCTTCTCTACTGAGTGTTAATCATGCTGTAGAATTAACTGCCATCAGATGTGATTATCAATCAAACTGGACACTTCATGGCACTATCAAGACTGTAAATCTTGATGGCCGTATACTAGGTGCTGGGGAACAACATTGGAAGAGGACCCCTGTCTCTTCTCTTACTTGTGAGCTTCCTAGATGTATCAATTTGGTATTGTGAGATACAGAAATTCTGGATTAGGTAGCTAGGCCTTTTGTCTGATCTAATAAGACTCTTCTTATAATCCTATGATAGGAACTAATAGATCTTCTTCTAAACCAGTTCAGTTTTTCTGGTGACAGTATTACAAGGGTTCTTCTTTTGATATAGTGCAGCCTAATTGTACATGTTAGTACAAATTCCAACAGAAACAAACCTCTAAAGTGAATATGGTAGCTGCCTGAGAGGAAAAAAGCTCAAACTAGATCTTTTCTTGCCCATTAAAAAAGAATAAACTTGTCTGTTTAGAGAAAGATATTTTTGTACAAAATTTTCTGTAGGCAGAAAAATGGATTCTGGGACATCCCTTCATGTTTATATCTTGATTTTAGAAAAGAGATATGTGCAAAGTTACAAGCTTTCTTTCTTCGAAAATGCACTGACATCATTTTTTCAGAATGTTATGTATATCTATCTCTCTTTTTGATGTTGAGCTGAGCTGGCACTATTTCACACTGTTTGAAATCAATATTTTTAGAACCATAGGAAGTCTTTAAAATTTATTTTAAATAGTGAAATGCAAAGACCAATAGCACCATCAGGGAACAAATAGCTAAACTTATGGTTATACAGGAATAACTTATGGTTATACAGGTATAACTTATGGTTATACAGGAAAGAAGAAAAACCTAGATATATTATGGTGAGTCTTATAAGTATAGAAAGTGTGAAGTTACCAAATGAGAGTCATTGAAGAAGCGGAGGAATCCTTTATTCATTTTTCAGTGTTGTTAATCTTCTTAAGGCCAGTAACAAAGGATAAATGTAGTTGTGTCATTAACAAAGCATGAAGTTCAAAGAGATTCTGCATTTGAAAGGGCCAAGTCCACCCCCTTGACCCCCCTGTCCTCTAACTTTACTGCATCCTCTTCCTTTTCTAGATGCTTTCATGCTTAAGCTATTCAGAATATAATTGTTTTGCTCAAATCAGAAAATGAATTGCAGTGTGCATAAACCTCTGGATTTTTGTCAAAAGTATGTTAGACCACTGGATGTCTGCTCAACGGGTAGGAGCCTTCCCAGCACCTACTGGCCAGTTAAGACTGCTTCAGGTACATCCCCCCCCACCCCCCCACCCCCCACTCCCAATCTCTGGGCTCGCCCCTCTGTGAATACTTTCTCTGAAGCTGCATGAGATACTGGACACCTAGGTTTCTGCAGGGCCATCAGTCCACATAATGCCTAACCAGGATTTTCCAGGTCTTACTTGGGCTCATTGTAAATACGGGTATATTGGTCCTTTGAAAGCGTGTCTGTCTTGTGATCCACAGAAGGTCAATTTAAACCAGGGAAGAGATATGTGTTGATAGCTTTGTCAGTACTGGATGCATTCCAGAGTTCTTGCTGCTTCTGCACCAAGGGATCTCGTATGGATGTACTTTTTACTATTTTTGTTCTTTTTATTATCCCTGAGGACTTGTACAAAAGTGCTACAGTGACTGGGCAATGCTCCCAGGACCTGTCTCTTGCAGCTGCAGTTTTGTACATCTGTGCATGGTTATATATGTTTCCCCGGTGATGGGAGAAGGCACCCTTTTACCCACTCCCTTTCAGCATTGGCAGCACTAGGTTCCATGGAGATGATGGTTAACTATTATGTGTGGACCAATCCCAATTGTGCAAGTCCAGAAATCCATTCTAGTCGGGCGTTCTCCATGGGTGTCCAGTGGCTACTTCTGGGTACTACCAGTCATGATCTTGGTCAGTTGTGTGTGCACTGCCATTCCTTTGTAGCACTATTCAGGGACAGAGCTCAGCTACTGATTGCTCTCTCCTCTTTCACCCATTTCCCCTTCTTGTGCCTTTTACTGTCACTGCTATGAGTTTTGCATTTGTGGCAAATATATACCAGGTTGTTTTCAAACAGGAAGACAAATATGTCAGATGCAGCACAGGACAAAATTGCAGGCAATTGCCACAAGACTGTCAACCAGTTTCATTACTTCATTCCAGTATCATGAGACATTTTGCCATTTTAATTAGATGTTAAATAGGCAAAGCCTTGAATCTCAGCTGAACATGTAGCCCTGTTTTGGTACTGTCATGCTATCTCTTAATTTTTTTCTCCAAATCTTTCTTTAAAAAGATACTTAAACAACTTAAGTTATTTCTCAATTATTGATCACTTCAACTATAAACTTAAAAAATCACCATTCACCTCAGTAAGAAAGCATTAACGACAAACAAAGTTTAAGAATTTGTACTATATTTAAGTACAAATAATATATTAGTTATATCAGCTAAATATTTATCTAGTTTTTCCCTTTAGTTGTAAACCTGATAGCAGCAATTTTTTGGTTATTCTGAATGGCATTCTGAATGTGTTTCAAATGGAAGAGAAGGGTATATGCTGCAGAGAAATGGCTAATCATTAATTTCTCTGTGTGGAATGTAAGTCACAATATCTGAAACCTAATAAAGGAGTTACATGTTACATTAGCCATTTATATCATTGGATTCAGTCATACCTTTAAAAAATGACAGTTTTATTAGTTTTGCTTTATAGACTATTGCTAAACTTGTGTCTTTAATAATTTATGAAATAAAGTACATCTAGAATTTAATGCATTTTATATAGCGTATATACATCCATATAAGACTCATCCTTTTTCCCCAAACCAAAAGCCTGACTTTTTACAGTTCTTTTTCATATTAAAAAAAACAAAAACCTTTATCTTGGCTCATTTTTCTTTTGTAATTTTTCTTTAGCTTTACTGTCCCCTAATTAAATTGTATTAGTCTGAAGTCAAGTAAAATTGAACTGATTTTTCCCAGTGAAATCCATTTTTGTATTGAGCTATCTTTTTTAATAGTATATAATGAATGCTGAGAAAATGAATATATTGATAATTCTCCTTATTTACAGTGGCCAAATACCCCATTTTGCAGAATACAGTACTCAATCTGAAGATAGCTCTGCTTGAAGAATTGTCAGCAAATTCCTTCCTTGAACTGTCAGAGAATATTTTAGGAAATTGTCAGTTTCAGTTTCAAATTAAAAGTTTCAAGACGTTTTCAAAGTCTTCAGACATTGTGTTCTCGTATGTCCATAGAGAGTTCCAATAGTTCTTCCTTTCTTTTCAAGGGAAACATGTTTCATAGAGTTGGAAGGCATTCCTGAGGTCGTCCATGCAGAATCCACTACAGCACCATTTCTCAACCTGGGTAACTTTGTGATATATGGACCTGAACTCCCAGAATTCACCAGCCAATATGGCCATTGCTAAAGATTCTGGGAGTTGTATTCCACACATCTCAATGTTGTGAGGTTGGGAAATGCTGCTCTAGAGCATCTCTGACAGATGACCTACCAGCCTGTTTGAAAACTTCTAGTGAAGGAGAATTCACCACTTCCTGTGACAGCCTGTTCCACTGGCTGACAGCCTGTATCATCAGGAATGTCTTCATAATGACTAGTCTGAACATCCTTCCTTGTAGTTTTAAGTGACTGGTTCTCTCAGGCAATAGGGAATAGATCTACTTCCTCTTCTGAAAAAGGACAATCATTCAGATATTTGAGGATTGCTATTGTATCTCTGCTCAGTTATCTCTTCTGTAAGCTGAACATACTCAGATCCTTTAATGTTCCTCATAGGACTTGGTTACCAGAACCTTCACCATTTTGGTAGACCTCCTCTGAACTTGTTCCAATTTGTCACCATCCTTTCTGAGCTATGGTGTCCCAAAGTGAATACAGTACTACAAATATGGTAAGACCAGGGCAGAGTAGGATGGGGCAATTACTTCCCAAGTTCTGGACTCCATGCTCCTTTAATTCATTACAAAATAGCATTTTACTTTTGAGCGCCTGCATCATACTGCTGGCTCATGTTTAAATTGTGAACATCAAGGACTCAGAGCCTATGCACATGTACTTCTACCAGACCTAGTCTACCCCATCCTATACTTGTACCTTTTTATCTTTCATTTTTCCTACCCAGATGCAGAACTTTATATTTCTCCCTGTTAAATCCCATCCTATTCATTTCAGGCCACTGCTTCAACCTGTATAGGTCTTTTTCAAAACTGTCTCTCTCCTCTAAAATATTAGCTACCCACCCCAGTTTTGTGTCACCTGCAAATTTAATAAGAGTCTCCCTCATCCAAATAACTGATAAAAATATTGAACAGCACAAGGCCCAGGACAGAGTCCTGTGGCCTTCTAGTCCTTACTTTCCTTGAAGCCATTAATGAGCACTCTTTAATCATTCATACAATTTTGAGTCTATCTAACAATAGGATTGTCTAGTCCATATTTTACCATGTTATTAAGAGGAACATCACTTTAGACTCTGTTGAAGGCTTTGCTGAGGTCCAACTATGTCTATATCATTCCCTTGATCTACTAAGTGAGTAATGAAGATTGGCTTTCCTTTCATGTCTGATGTACCTGAATAACTTGTTTTTTTATATCTCTCATAAGCCTCAGCTAATGCTGAGATTTTGCCTTGCTGACACTGTTTCAGGAGACTACGTATTCTGTGTTCCTGGTTCCATTTCTTATACGTGTCACCTTTTCTCTTCAGCATTTTAAAGAGCTCTGGCTTGTTTAGATTTCTCCCATTTTCCTTCTTAGAGAAGTTGTTTATGATTGCTCCTTCAGTATCTTATTTTGTGGGATTTTCCACCCTTCCTGAATATTTTTCTTCTTTGGGATTTCAAGCCACTGTATCTGACCTACCTTCTTGTGGAGTCTGCCAAAATCCACTGTTCTGAAGTCCAGTATAAACTCTCTCAGCTCCTCCTTCCCCAGATAACATAAATTCGAAGATAGCATAATTTTTTTCCAAGATGCCAGTCACCTTTACTTCCTCAACCAACTTTTAGTGAGAATTAGGTCCAGGATAGCAATACTTCTTATTCTTTCTTCTGCCTTGTGACAAAAGAAGTTATTAACAAAAGAGGACAAGGATTTGTTGGACCTCTGATTCTTGGCAGAGATTCCCAGCAACTGTAGGATAGTTGAAGCTTTCATTATCATGATTATATGCCTCTTTGAAAGACTGGCTATCTGATGCAAAAATGCCTCATCTGTATCTTTGGCCTGCCCAACTCTCACATATGACTTTTGTTCCTCTCTCCTTTTATTCTTACACAAACACTCTGAACACAATATCTATGTTCCTGTCCCTTAATTTCTGTGCAACTTCATTTTTTCTTTCTGTACAGTACAACACCAATTCTATTGGGTATGCTACTTCTGAATAAATTGTAGCCTTTGAGTGTATGTATCAGTCATGACTATCAGCCCATCAAGTTTCAGTAATGCCTATCACATCATATGTGTCTTCTTGAATTAGGATCTCTAGCACTACCTGCTTGTTTCCCATACTCTGTGCACTTTGTTTTCTGGACACACCACAGCATAGCAAAGCTGTACAAAATGCTTAATTGCAGCACACACTTTCCCCCAACCACAGGCTATAGGTTTTGAGTGGTACCATTTACTGACCACCCTGTTGTACATTCCTGCAAAACTCTGAGTCCCCAGCCTGGTCCCCTCCTTCTCCCTTTTTATTCTGCTTTCTTAGCCCCTTTTGTTCTAGTTTAATGACCTTCTGATGAGACTGGTGAATCAGCTATCAAACACTTCCTTCCTAGTCTTTGAAAGATGTGGCTCATCCCTTCCCAGGAGTTATTTATAAAGGTAATTTTCCTTTCCTTGCATAGGATCACATTTTTTTTTTAAACCAGATGGGATAATTCTGAAGGTGGGAAATTCTTTTTCATGTCAAGGGTTCCTGCTTTTGCAGTTACATGGACTCCTTGGTTAGAGCTAAAACCAAAATGGAGAAAAACATCAGGGTTTTAACAGTGGCAAAATAAACACATAAAATGCACATTAACATTTGAGAAGAGAAAAAAATATTTTCTTGATTTGGAAACAGCTCCTGGAGTTGATCTTTCCCTCTCTCACACACATACATATATTTTTCTCCTACTCACAGTTCAAAAGCCACCATATTATCATAAGACTACAAATTAGTTTTGTTTATAATTTCTGAAATACCTTATAATATTATTAATTCCTTTTTGGTTATTATTGAGAGTAAGAAAGTATCATTTATAGTTCTTAGTGATTAATGGAGAGTCTAATGGGACAACTTATTGCAACAGATTCAACATTTAGTGCCATTCCAAGGGGACTTTTTCCCAGCATTACTTTCCCTCTTGTTAATTATTTTAAAGTTATTGTTTTATTTCTGTATAAATCATGGAGTGAAGTCATTCGTTCGTACACAGAGGCTTTCTTTATGCTTTCACATCATTTCTCATCCTCTGTGATAGATTGTATTGTTTCTGCTTGTAATTACTTTTGTAATTACTTCTGTAGTTCTCTCCCTTCCTTTTATTGCAGTATTTGTATGACAGATCAAAACAATATATTTAATAGAAAGCGCCCTTTTAAAGCTTGTTATTGATATGACAAACACTTCAGGACTATTAGTGACATGCTGAGAAACAACCTTTCACAAATACACTCTTTTTCTTCTTTTCCTTTTTGGGAGAGCTGATTTGGATAGAAACATACATCACTAAATAGCTAATCAAATTGAATGACTGAACTATTTCTGTTTGAAGGTATTGGTCTGAAGGTTATGCCACATGGTATGAAAGTTCAGTCAACTATGTTTAATTTGTGGCAACTGTTCTAAAAAATGCAGAGGAACTCTGCTTTGTTGTGGCCAAATTTGAAATGCTGAGGCCTATCTGTGGTCAGAAGTGTCTGCTGATTTTTCTTTTCCCTGTAGTTGAAACTGCAATCTTCTATAAATGGCAGTAGAAGGCTGCCTCATCATCTTGTCCTCTAACTGTGGTACAGTCATGCCCAGGTAGCCATTTTTTAATGCCATATCTTCATGATGTTGCCTTTATTTCATCCCCAGCCCACAGCTGAGACATCTTAACAGCTGTTCCAACTTCAAAGTACCATTTTCCCTCCTGGTGCAATTTTTAGCACGAAAACAATATATTCATTGACAACATGGTTGCTGATGCAGTTGGGGTAGGGTCTATCTAGCTCCTATTGGCCACTTTAGCTGCTGTGGGCATGTTCTCTCCCCTTTTGTCCCTTTGAAGTGCCCTCTCTGATTATTTGGGCTTGGGCTCCAGGAGAGACCAAACACCTGAATTCTGAAAAGGTATCTGGCCACATAATGCTAAATCAATGCTCTCCAAAGTGCTTGTTAAGTCTTATGCTGGCTTATTATAAATACAAGTTTAGTCTTCTTTGAAACAGCCATGGAGAGAGAGAGAGTTGTTTACCTAAATCATTTTAAACTGAGAATGACAGTCCGGTTCTGCCTGCTGTGTATTGCTGGTTCCATCACTATTAGATGTGCTATGTTTTTTCCTCCGCTTCTGTCAACAAAAGTTTTCAAGTGGCCATACTTTTAGTTTAGTGGATGAGGAGGCAAAATAATTTTGCCTACACTGTTCTGGCTCTATGATCAGAATGGAAGACAGAATTGAACATGCTGTCCAATCCTGCCATTCCCTTGCAGCACTAACAGAGTTTGCTTGTTATTGATTGCTACTTCCCATTTCACCCAATGCCCTCCTCTTCATGTGAGACCTGTCACCCAGGGAATTTTCGACACAGGTTCAGCATTCTTTCAAAAGAGCACTAGACCCATATTCAATAATAATCCAACTGACATGTCACAGGTGCGGGCGTGCTCCACACCTACGATCTGTTAGTTCAGCAATTTAGCAGGAGGCAAACCATACATTTCCAAGCACCCATGTATACTTACTCAATGTTATCCCACCAGACATTAGGGACAGCAATTGCTTGCTATTTTCCTGCCAGCAGGTACAGGGAAAAGAAAGCTGGGGGAATCTGTCAACCATCTTCTTAACTTGCCCTGCAAGTTAAAAGTAAGTACAGTATCCATCACTGGTCTTGTTACTGTTACAAAATAGGCTTGGCAATGGGGCAGCAATTTTCTGCTGCCATGCATTTCTGTCAGCTCAAGGGTTGGTGGATAACACTTTTACATTGCCATTTGACAGTGCCCATAGTGAAATTCTGAAAGAATGAGGGATTCTGTGAATCCAAGAATGCCATTAACTTGCTCCTGGAATGCAAAATTTCTGTCCAGTTGCAGTACACTGGAGTCTTCTGATGAACAGGAGGTAAATGTATTTCTTTTGTTATGGATCTGGGGGCAGGATGACACTTCCAATTACTCAGATCCCTTCTTTACAAGGCTTCAGCGCAAGAGAATATCCTAGTACATCCAGCTGCTTAGAGTGTTTTTTGAGTCCTCAACCTGTCTCTAGGAAAAATTAGAAAGAAAGATGCTTTGATTTCCTTGCCCTAAAGCCCAGCAATTCAAAGAAATTCATGAACTGTCTCTGAGGAAAGCTGTGCAATTGTTCAGATTTATGCATTATGAATGTTTTAATAAGAAATCTACTTTAAAATAATACTGTCAGATGTTCAGATATGAAAAGTTTATTTGGGTCTAGAGAAGGAACAAGAGACGGTAATAAACATACACAGATAACCCCAAATATAATCAATGTAAACTCATTAGTTATATATTAATTGTATGCAGTCTTAAATTTCAGAGTATATGCAGAGTTTTGCATAAGATAATGGTTTTGATGGCCTCATATAATATGCTAGAAACAGAGAACAATATTGCATATTTATAAGAATAAGGTCAATGAAATCCAGGGTTTTATTGGAGAAGTATTCTAGTTTGCTATTTGTTTCAATCGTGACATCATTTCTGGTTCTTCATTGAAACACATACTGTAAGCTTGCCGATAAAATATTGTTTGAAGAAAAAAAAAAAAACCATGAAACTTCAAATGCATATTTCAACAAGGCTGGCTGGAGAATTCTGGGAGTTGAAGTCCACAGGTCTTAAAGTTGCCAAGGTTGAGAAACATTGCTCTAACCACTACTCCACACTGACTTTCCTGACTGGGGTGGTGTTCATATGCACACTTACTGTAGACTAAACCTTATTAAACTGAGGGGGCCTTGTGAGAAACTCAATGTTCATGTATTTATTTCTCAGATCGTTTTCCTGGCTTTCTGTTCAGGCAGTTCTTCAAGGAACTGTGTTTACTGTAGCAAGTTGCTCTGAAATGCAAAACTAGGAAAATCATATGATACCCAGAAATACATTCTTAATTGGAAGGATTGAATTAAACATTTGTGTAAACTATAGTTATGAAGTTTAGTCAATTTATATGAGTGTATTTTTTTTTTCATATACTGATATGGAATCCTTGGACATATGTGAATAATACAAGTAATGATATCCCAGTCAGCAGATGGCACTGTTAGTTTCACTGTTACTGTCGTACCCACTTAGCAATGTTATTTTCAAAAGAAAGATTCCAGGAGATGGATATAATTACAATAATCTTGTGTTCGTATATACTTTCACAGCAACTTCAGAGGGAAGATCTTTATTCTGAATATTTAATGCATGCATACCACAATCACATGTATTGGGAGGAATCATTCCTGGGGATCAGTAGCCACAAGACTGACCATCTGTTTTATTCTACCTTTTGAACCAGTAACTGGGGGGAAAAGGCAGAAAAGGTTGGACCTGAAAACGGCTTAAGCGGTTGATTTCTTTTTGCTTCTAAAACCTTTTAAGGCACAGAGATAATAATTAGATGTTGGATATGTTATAGCAGCCTGTAATATAACAGTGATATATATTAGAACAATGTCCCCCCCCCCCCCCAGTCCTTCCAAATCTGCTGGACTATATCTTGCAATATCTGGGATCTTGAGTTGGATACCTCTGGAGGTTGCCAAGGTGGGGAAAACTGCTTCAGAGAACTAGCACATGGTGATGCTTTCACCCCCATGTTGCAGCGATGCTTTTAGGAGCAGCTTTATGTACAGCAGCTCGGGGGTGGGGGTTATCTTTAGGAAATGCAAAGGTTCTTAAAGATGCAGTGGGAAACCTGAAAGCTTGACAGCTCCAGTATTTGTCATCCCCCCTCCTCCCTGATCCAAACTCTTAAACTCAATTTAGTGGCCAAAATGTTGGACTCTGATCAGTGGCTGACTCCTTACCAGCAGTTGACAATAGTCTACAGCTGGTATTATATCATATTTTACTTACAAATGTTGTTGTGATATTAAGGGAAAATGGGGGGGGGGGCAGAGGTTCAAGGCCCCTCTCAAAAAAATGAACAGGAGGACTACCAAACAACCAACAAGTGAGCTTTCCACCTCTTCCAATAAGTAAGATAATATACATTTATTATAAAGAATGGGGCACAGACTACAAAGCTTAGCATTTAGCAGTGCACAATCACACCACTGTAACAAAGACATTGAAATTCTAGGAAAGGGTTAATAATAGTTGGCAGTGAGACACTGTGGAATTTCTGCTATTTGAATGGAAATGAAAGCTTTTAGAGTGGTATCATTAGTTGTCACCAGGGACAAGGCTCATTTTGAAAATGCAAAATATTCCCAACACAATATGAGAGATTTGGCTGGGATACATATCAAGTAAGCTAAAAACAACTAAAAATTCATTGTGGTCAAATGCAATCAGAGTCTTCTGGGTGGCTAAGTAAGCCTCAATGTTCAGAATAAGAATAAACCCTTATCAATTAAGAAATCAACATGATTGTAAATATAGTAAGAAAATATGCTTCTGAAACAATAACAACAGAACAAAAGCTATTTTGCCTCCTGGGTTTCAAGCATTCATGTCTATAAACTTCCCTTCAAGTATTTTAATAAAAAACAAAATGCCCTTTTGCTTTTGTTGACTTGTTCATTTTGATTCATCTGATTGCTTACCAAAGCTGAGCTTACTAAAGCCAGGATTCTCTGAGAGCAATTTCAGCTTTTTTATTGAGTTGTCTGGAGAGATAGCCTTCTCAAAAGTTGTATCTTCCAGATCTATTGGGACTGCACAATTCTGACACCACCTGATGGTTGGGGATGGTTGAGCTAAATGTAGAACTGATTCATTAATAGTTTTCTTAGATATCTTGTGCTTTGCACAATGAATGCATATGAATGTTAAGTAGTTTCTGTTACTTTGGTCCTGGAAAATAATTCTGATCTGAAGAAGTCTGTGAAAAGTCATTCTAGAGAGACCTCTATGTGTGAAGTTGTTAGATATCTGAGTGCGCATTCTTACCAGATCGCTATAATTAGTTTGGTTGGATCCCACTATGAGTCAGAAAAGCTGAAGTGATTGAAAGTTCCCACATGAATTCCAAACCTCATTGGAGGCAAGTTAAAAAAGAATATACACAGCAGTTATGAGAAAATCTGATGTTAACAAAGCTCTCCGTGCATAAGAGGATGTTATCCACTGATTTGAGGGAATTATATGCTTTTGAAGTCATTAAAAAAAAAAAAAAGAACAAATAGCATTGGGAAACACTGTCTCCCATGAGGATTGCGTATGCTGATTAAGTGATAGGAGCAGAAATGAAAAACTGAATAAGAGGGAGAATCTAACAGTATTATGGAGGAGGACGTGCCTAAGTGAAGAGAACTCACCACAGTAGCATTTTGTTGTTGGTCATGCTTGTTTTATCTATTCCTGATGTTCTGGCTTGAATAGTGTAACTTGTACATCCCAAGCACCAATATTCACACAATAGGAATATATTGGCAGGCTTGGAGAGGGATTCCAATATTTGTAAAAAATATAAAACATCTTTAGAAGAAGCAATCTCTAAGGGGGAGACTTCCAAAACTGCCCAGCTGACTGATTGCTTAGTGAGGAAGTGCAAGGGGCGGGGGATGAAGAACCTTGTGGTGGGAATGGGATTCACTGCTTAGACATCTTCTGGCTTAATCCTTGAATATCAAATTTCCTTAGAAGAATCTGGCTGCTGTCAACAAAGTAGATTGCACTGGGCTAATGGAGAAATGGCTTGCTTTTGCATTAGTCTTCAAGCTGGACTTGTATTGATGCAACACTATCTCCTCAGGAAAATTCACTTGCAATTCCCTTTGTACTTCCTTAGCTATAAGATGTTTCTATAGAAACAGGGCAACTCTTCTTGGCTACTTGTAGCCTGATGCTACGTACTGCTCATTGCCTTTCTTTGAACATTTTAAATGCAGCCTATCTTAGTTTAAACATCTTTCTAATGGCCTTTCCTGCATAAAGACATGCCCTTTAATCCACTGTATCCCCATGGTATCATCTTTATCAGATACCAAACCTATGCTCCAGAGTGCCCGAAGCTGTCCTAAATTATTCTGGTGTTAAACTAGGGGTTTTCTTGTTAGGACAGCTGCATTCTGAGTTTGATTAGAGGTGGAGATACCTGGTCAACTTCACAGATCATTCCAGTGGTGATACTTGGTAATGTGACCACTTTGGATATTTGCTCAGCCCTACTCCTATTGGCAATTTCAGACTTCTGCAAACATAAACTCTTACCCTCTAGTCTCAAACAAAATCCCCTGAAGCAGAATTCTAAATTGGCTAGCAATGGGTTCTAGATCACATCATTCAGGTAAGTGGAAAGAGATTTCAGGGAGGTGAAGGTTATCATTGTGCTGGGCAGAGGTTTGTTCTTACAGTGCATTACAGGCCCTTCAGGTTCCGTGCTTTCTGCATTCTTGTGTGATTATAGGAGAGTGTAATATTCCATTCTTTTGTATGCCCTTCAGTCCAGTTTCCATGTGGTACATTGTGTTGATTAGGAGCTCCACTATATGGAAGGGAACAGGTGAGTCTCTTGAGAGTATTCTAACTTTTTATGTTTGTTTTTATCATGCTTGCACAATAATTCTAGGCTCCCAGCTCTAATATGCTATGGTTAGAATAGCAGAGACTTTTGGATAGGTGCACAGAGGCCAAAGGTACCTTTCTTGGTACATTCTTCTGCTAACCACCTGCTCATCTTTGCCATTATCCTTTTTCTGGATAGTCTAGGTACACGTCCATGGGTGTGCCTCTGGAGCAAGTCAACCAGGAAACAGTGATGGTAAGATTCTGCTTTTTCAGGCACTGGTTTCCATTCCTACTTTTGGAAGTTAGTAATTTTGAGGTACTAGTTGAAGTCATCTGTACATGACTCTAACCCAGCCGTCCCCCTGAAAACATCATCAGCGCTATTACCTCTCTCCTCTTCTGTGTAGGCTTGAGAATAATCTTTAACTGTTGGAATATGGGGCACTTAAATTACAGTGCTTATAAGAGAGTTTCGATGCTTCCTTTTCTTTTTCAAGTAACTATACTACCATAAAATCTTAGATCTGGAAAGGACTGAAAGTATTTCAATAACAGTCCTGCTGGATCATGTCAAGGTCCTGGCTAGCCCAGCATGTAGTTTCTGCAGTAGCCAACCATAAACTCTTGGGCGCTGAAAAGCAGCACATGTGGACAATTGCCCTTTTTCCACTGGTACTCAGATGCATGCTGCTTCTGATTCTAGATGTTGCATTCAACCATCAAAATGAGGGTGAGAAAACATCACATTTCAGGGTTTCTCAAGCTTCTCATTTTCCAAATCTGTCAAATTTGTTTTTTCTGTTTTTCATTTTTGTGAATCTACTGAATGCTGATTGTTGGACTGAGAATGTTTTCTTAAAATAAAGTTCTTCCTAAAGTTTCAGTGCATGTTTTCCCAAAAATCTCCTTTCTGGTTAATGATTTTGCCTATTATAGTCTTTTTTTTTTTGTAATTTTCCACAATATAATGCTGTACATACTATACATTATTAGTTATATATATTTACAGGGTATTCCAATCAACTGACTGAGTGAACAACTCCCCAGTTCTGTAATTTGGGTTAAAACAAACACATAATAGTCAAAAATTAAAACCAAATACATATGCAGTAGCTATGCACTCAGGGCATTAAATGTTCCAAGACACATTATTAAAATGGTTGCTCATCTGGAGGAACAGTCATAACAGCCCTTTTCCTTAGACTTGGTGAAATAATGCATAAATGCTGTTTTGTACTAACTCTTCATTAATATATCATATTTGCCTAAAAGGAAGTCCCCCCCATCATAAGTTACACTTAAAATAGGAAAAATACCTTGGTTTCATTATGAATAGTATGACTGAGACAGCCTTTTGTGTGTGTGTGTGTGGGGTGGTTTCTCTAAACATCCTTTGGGAGGATTTGTCTTAAATTCAGGACTGTCTTCCTTTCAGGGAAATATGTACATTGCTTTGATTAGCAAACTGCATTGCAAAATTTGGAATAATGCCAATCTGAAATGATAACCAAAATTAGGTTTGTGTATTGGTTTAAAAATGCAAATTTGTTAAGATTGTATTCAAAAGTGAATTAAATGAATTTCTCCCCCACCCCTAATACTGTATTATAATTCCTAAACATTTATTCTCAATAAATGTGTATAATTTTTAGAGACATATAAGGTGGTGTCTATCACTATTTTGCAGCAGAAATCCATAGTTTAATAATGTGTTGTGCAAGACATACTTTACTTCCTTTATCCTGAATCCCTACCAATCAGCTTCACTTGATGACCCCAGGTTCTGCTACTACAAGAAAGGGAGAAAAACACCTCTCTAATTACTTTCACTGTGTATAATTTTAAAGTATAATTTCATCCTTTTCCGAACCAGCCTAGCCTTTTGCAGGATCACTTCTCAATTTCTCACCTGTATGACAGTTAACACATTTTCTGATTATAGTGTCAGAGTGATGATGTTCTGCCATGTTATCTTTTACACTGTGCCCTAGATTCTGCTGTGTCTGAAATAATAAACCTTGTCAATTCTTTATTTTGGTACATCTTCCAAAGGATATGGGAGGATCAATTGAAGTGACTTAAATTTGCTACTGGGACCAGCAAATCTGTAGCAAGGTTTCCTAACCTTTAGTTATATTATTTAGTGCAGCATGTCTGTCATACTGTGGTTCCCCTTTTTCTGCTGCCTTTGCTGTAAAAGGTGGAAGGAAAGTGGTAAAATGAGCACATTCAACCTGATGTAATTCTTTGAATAAGTTTTCAACTGAACTGGTTCAGGCTTATTGAATTTGGCAGGGTATTAAGTCTTTGTCCCACACTATAATTTAATATAGATTGGATCTTCTCCACTTACGTATGCATTGAAATGCAAAAGAAATGTCCACACTGAAGAGTGATAACATAGTGAAGAAAATAAACACTAAATATATTATAGAGGTTAAATGAACTAAACATAACACAAACAATTAACAAAATGAAAAGATCCAATGATAAGTATAAATATTTACATGAAATTAATTCAGTTGTGCTTACTAAATTTGGGCCGTATAGCAACATAAGGTGTCATTTTCTCATTTTTACAGCACAAAGATTTTTCAAAAATAGAGGAGAAACTGATATCCCAGATTCATTCCTTAAATTCAGCAGAGTGATTTTCTTTCCATTTCTCTACCTGTTATTTGAACTGGTGAAGATTTCTATTGGCCTAATGGGAGTATTTCTCCAATGCAGAAAGGAGGTATGGGGACCTAATCTGGAGTACAGTAGAGGAAAAGAGTTAATCTTCCATGTCTTGTGGTAGGAACTAAATCCATGAATACAATTTCTTAAAAAAAAAAAAATCAGGCAATTGTTAATTGCATGGTGATGTCTCAAATTATTTGCCTCATATGGGTCAGCTACTCCAAGATTTACCTCCTCAGCAATAGCTATGATTGAAAACTTATTAATTTATTCATTAAAATAATATCCTGCCTGTCCTCCAGCAAGTCATTAGCCTATAGGTTATGTTGGTTTGAGACACAATGTCTGGCCCAACATCACCTAGTGAGCTTCCATAGCTGAGGTAGGACTTGACCCTGGGTCTCCGAGTTCTAGTTCAACGCCGTAACCACACTGGCTCTGTGTAATAAAAACATAATGCCTTCTTTTTTTGCCTTTTACAGCAAAAACCAAAGTGGAACCTTCCCCAACTGCCTTCTGTTGCAGCCTTAGTAAATTGTTTACTTGAACAGACCTTTAACATGAAGGATTCCTGCCACAGCTCCTCCACATACATTGCAATGCAGCTATCTCAGAGATGAAGCTCTGCCAGGAAAGAAAAGCTGGATCTGTTCCTACAAAGATCTTTGAGACTACATCAGGAAGGTCAGAAGGTCAACTTTTCTCTTAAAACGTGCCCCTCTTGCAGGAGTGTCTTGTGGATGGGGCTTTTGGCTCTGCAATGTCCCTCCCATCAGCCAATATATTAACTGAAAAGTGAAAAGTCTGTCCTCTCTTTCCTGCTGTGGGGAGAGGAACGTATCTGGTGCTTTCATGTAATTTTAAATT
The DNA here is from genome assembly GCA_030867105.1 of Liasis olivaceus. Lineage (NCBI taxonomy): Eukaryota > Metazoa > Chordata > Lepidosauria > Squamata > Pythonidae > Liasis > Liasis olivaceus. The sequence continues at coordinate 201,112,162 of CM061348.1, forward strand.
ATGTTTGATTAAAGGTCAGACTAATGTTATTTCTATCACTCTAGCTGCAGTGGAAGTACAAAGCTTATCATATTAAAAGTACTGCTCTGTTCCCCGAGTGAACCTGAGGAGTGATGATATTCTATCACGCTCGTGGCTGCTTTCAAGCCACAGATCATGTTAGCACATTACAAATATAGAACATTAGCAAATCTGGAAGGCAACATTAGCATCCTGGCAAGTTTAAACAAATAGAGATATTGAACTGACCAACAGCTATGTTTCTGTAAACAACCTCAGAGTTTCCAACATACTTACTGCGCAGGTACTCTGAGGAGCTATGCACAGAAGTGATCATTAGGTGTAGGTAAGTACTTGTTGGGGTAATGATTGAGGATACAAAACTTGGAACCTGTGGGGATCATATATGTAACGTCTTAATTGCTGCTAGTAGTGGTTGGCTCCTGCCAAAATGTAGATGTGTTTGGGTGTGTGGGTGGAAGGGAGAGAGAGAAGCAATATAAATACCTTAAACTCACTCAGCCTATTATGATGCTTTGAAGCATGAATTGTTTCAGATATGTAACTTAAAAGGCTCATGCTACTGAACAGTTTCATCTGAACGTAAGTTAATATAGTGCATGAAGTGTGGCTTTATAAATTATTGTTGCTAGTTCTGCAGTCTGCCCTGTCAAGTAACAAAGTTAGTACTGTTGTATCTCTTAGGTACCTCAGTTGGAGCAAGAAAGTTTTATTGGAAAAACACCGTTTGAAAGAAGGACTTTTTAATCTTTGTGTGTCAGAATGTTGAGGGACATTTAACAATATTTGTACATGAAAGGAAAAATAAAAACCCTTTTATTTGTGTTCTCCAAGTGTTACATGGAGATTACCAAATTATCATCTAGTTTCTTTCAGTGTGTGAACGTATGTTAGTTGAAAACCTGTCCTAAATTTTCACCAAATAAATATTAAGGCTTGAGAGAGAGATGGGGTTTAATGGCTATTATTGTGATGAGCATATCTTGTGATCAGAAGTATTTTATGAATGCCAACTGCTGGGATATAACAGTAGCACTATGGACCTCAAGTATATAGATTTCCTATTGGCATCTTCTTGGTCAGAGTGAGAAACAGTACACCAGATTAGATAGATCTTTGACCTGATCCACTGTAAGTATGTTTGCAGTAGTTTTTTCCCCCTTACATGAAATGAATATGAAAAAGAATCATTGTTTCTTGTGTTACACAATGTGTTTCTTGAACAAAACTCTTGTCTCACATATTGTAGAATTAGTTCCACTGGCATCTTTAATAAAAAGATGTGCAGATGTTTGTATTGATTCAAGGATTTGTTGGAAAAAAAATTGATATGTGAGAGTTGGGAAGATGCAGTCATATGAGAAATTAAAGCTATGACAAGTGACTTCAAAACTCATGAAAAGGTATTTCGTCTCCCACCAAAATTGCATTTTCAACACCTACAGTGTGCTATGCCACCCTTGAACTCTTAACACATTTGGAAGGCCCTGCTAAGCTGTTTGCAGAACTCTGAGCTGCTGTAGTCTATGTACTCAGTTAGGACAAATGACAGTGGAGAAAGTATTCAGAAACCAACAGAAACATTTACATTCAACACTGAAGTTGGCTGGAACAAGCTTAGGCCCAGGAGATGGCATTTGAGGCAAATACCTGGGTCCAAGGGGTTGACCTCTACTTCTGATTATAACTCTGGGAAGTAGGTTTGCTTCTTTTAGCCAGCATAATTAAAATGATGATGCTGGGATGTTCTGCCTGAAATGCAAGTTGTACTACCTCATTGTCAGTCTTTGCTATAAGGCAAAGAACCATGTGCCTTGAAAAGTAGGAGGCAATGGTGGTCAAAGTTGTGGGCTGGGTGCCTCATCTTCCTTGTGCCACCATCACTTAAAATGGTAAGCTTGAAGAATCTTCCCTCAGAAGCAGCATCTGGAACTGAACTATGTACCTAATTTTTCAAGTCTTAATGGATGGGCTAGGTTTTATTATGCTCTAGATCCTTTTTGACGTTCTCTGTTGTGATGTTACTTGCTTCCTTCTCATGCCAAAAGCTGAGCCCTAACCAGTGGTAGAGTGGGACAAGTTTTCTGTAGGTTTCTCATTCCCACGCTTTCAGAAAGGAGACAGTGTAGTACAAAAGCAGAAAAAAAATTCTCTCCAGAATCAGAGACCCACAGTTGGTTTCAGAGCAGAAACAAGTAGCCTGTACATGGGTCCCAGCCTAGTGTAACATTCAAACTGGTCTGCATCCATTTCTGTGCAATGGGAATAGAGAAACCCAGAATTAAATAGATAAACATGCTGACATGTCAAACAGGATTCAGTGCTTTATTCTTTACAGTCTCATAGTGTCTCACCAGAAATGAAACTGGCACTTGCTATCTTATTTCTGCTTCACTGAAGCATAACCACTGTTGTTTGCCAGAGGATGCTCTGTAGCTTGGCCTGTAGCTTTTAATCTGACACTTGTCACATGCTACATTGTGACAATTTCATAGGGGCCAGCTGGCCTTGGGAAAACTTCAGCTTCTGACCTGGCTACTTGCTCTAATCAAATGATTACTTGAGTGTAGGCCAATCTGCTCTCAGGTTGTACATATTGGTATTAAAAATGTATAAAACCCTGCTCATCAAAGTTTTGTTAATAAAATTAATTTATTATTCTTCAGTTATCTCACAGAAGGCAGAATCCTTTTGCAGAATTTGATTGGCAGTTCATGGAAAAGATGGGGGAGGCGGGGGGAATCTTTAATTTTACATCCCTCAGCCCAGTGGCAAAGCTATTCCAGTAGTGCTGAAAGAGCAAAAGGGATACAAGACTCTCAAATCAACCCCTGTTTAATCCATAATTAAATATATTAATTAGCATCTCTGTGAGGAGTTAAGACTTGTCAGTACAAAGAATGCAGCTCTCAAGTGAACCTTAGTGATGAGATAATTTTCTTCCATGCATCCTGGAATATCTTACTGGAAGCGTGGCATTAGTAGCACTGCCACTTAGCACCTCACAAGGGGCAGCAAGCTGTAGATAAAGTTAGGGATTTACTCTATATCTCCTCTTTGCATTTCATTCTGCCTGCTCTTTGTCTTGAGATTGCTAATTGCAGGCTCTTTGTTACCAAGGTCACGCACGCACACGCGCACACACACACACCCCTATTCACTTCCTGATACTCTGTAGCTAGCTAGATGTTAGGCTTTGCCTATCTTCACTATCTATTTATTTAAATAAACCTTTTCTGTTATCAGTCTGTTTCACTAATCCTGGCTTAGACTAGTTTCTTGCTTATGTATACAAACATTTGCTTTCTCCAGCATATCCAGTTTGAGTAAGGTTTTCCCATTATAAGAATAAGAAATACTTAGAGATCAATCCTGCCTTCCATTTTGGCACTAGATTTGATTGTATTTTATTCTCATAACTTATTTTTCATTTTTGGTCATATGTTTGGAATGTAGATGTGGAATAAGTGAGATCAATATTTAAGCAATTAATTTAGGTAATTGATATAATACAACAATAGGCAAGTTATTTTCACACTGCATTTGGCCTATACCTTTTTGTTGTTAGATATTCTTAAAGATTTCCTGATCTATATGTCCAGGCATACCTTTTCTCTCTATCTCTGGATTAACTATTTTATATATATTTTTACTGAAAACAATAACACAGATTTGGAAGCCTTATTTTATAACTCCTTGTCAAATTCATGACCAGATTAATGCTAGTATCTATGAAAAATGATTTCCATACTTTTGGAGATACAATGCCATGATCTTTCTGCAGAGAAAAGTTGTGTTTTAATGTGTGATAACTTAGAACAGCACTTTATTAGAGCTACGGTTATATTAAGTTTGGTCTAGAAGATCAACTTTGAGAAAGTTAATTGTGCTCAAAAGATTAATTATTCCAAAAGAACATAAATTACCAACCTCTGCATCAAAGGTTGCTGAATTAACTATGTAGGCTTCTTCTTCATAAATTGAGAAAAATATGCAGACTGCATTTACTTCCATAAAACACTTACAAAAAAGAAATAATATCAGGACCAATCAGTATAATACACATTCCATTTCTGAAGCCCTTAACAGTATATCATCCTGGGAGTAGAAATATTTCTGATGTGACACCTGGTAGCTGTCTGTTGAATAAAACACCATTTTAAATTGAGCAATTATGAAAATGGTAGCAGCTCCTTTGAAAATGTGTATATATGCCGGTTTTCATAAGCTTTAAGAAGCAGAAAAGGGTTTTGCAAAAGCAATGAATTTCACCGTTGATGCAGTGACTCATTCCTTGCATAAATCTGTTGAAACTCTCAGAGAGGAACTAGGAATGAATCTAGCTCATTGTGTTAAACATGAGTGTATTGATTGAGGCCTGGTAAATTTTTCATGTGTAAACAGGAATTGCTAAAGCTAAAATTACCTCTTACTATAAACTCCACATACAGACCTTCTTTGTCATTCATGGTGCCATTGTAGGTTACTCGTCTCTGTTTTTATAGTCTTGGACCCTATCTTTTCAGTTTGGAATCTTTGCTTTCTTCATAGATATTCATGAATAGACCAAATTTCATAATCTCTCATGACAAATAAATTATAGGGACATATAATACTATAATCAGGTATTACCTAAGAGAAATACTGTATGCCATGACTTAAACAGGTGTCCCCTAGAAAGATGGTATTCAGCAACAAGCTTTGCCTGGCTAAACTTTAAGGTTGCCTGGAGATTATGGTTAATTGTTCTTCCATTAAGGTCTCCAAAGTGCAAGTGGTAAACACCCACCTGAGGGGGGAAAAATACATTCTGGGGCTTACTGACAATTTCTTCCATACCACAAAAAAACTAGACAAAATGGATTTATCCAGAAGTTCCTTGTACTGAGATACAAGTAAAACAAGATCTTCATTTGCTAGAATAGAGCTGGATGATTATTTATGAGCAATAATGCAGGTGATAAATTGTAAAACAGTCAGAGGACAGATGAAAGGGTAGAAATCAAAATAAAGGAGTTATAGGAGGAATCTAACCTATACATAACTTCATTCATATCAACAGGAATGTATAATGTTAGGCATGCAGAAGAATTGCTCAGTGTTATGGGCATGACCTTCTATTCTTCCTCGTTCTGGGATACTAGATTTCTCTTTAGGAAGTGATGTATGGCAGTTCTGCTATATGGAAACCATTCCCTAAACCAGAGTGAAGGGAAAGAAGCAGTGAGAACATCCTCTTAATGGAAGTATGACAGAATCCATATGTTGAGCACATGTATTCAAAAAATTCTAGATTATCCCTCCAACAGCCAATGGCACTCCAGAATACAGTTTTCTTTCAGAACAAAACATTTTTATTGTAAAAATAACATGTATGCCTGTAACTATGATAATTCCTCTATAGTCTTTCTCTAACAACAACAACAACAACAACAACAACAACAACAACAACAGCCCCCAGTGATGCACTACCCAAGTGGGCTACAGGACTCAGGACTGTTGGCTGAGCAACCAGGACCAGCAGCTGCAGAACTAGGAAGAAAAGTTGTTTACCTGTTGCAAATATACAAAGACTGAAAACAAAGAAATAATGATCTGCTATTACAAATCAAGTCAAATGAGAAGACGATATCTGAAAAGAATGCACCAGTTCTGAAAAGAACAACATCCAGAATCAGAAATAACAGAACAGAAGCTAGCAGATCAACGTTGATTTATAATACAAAATAAAGTATTCACAGAAGTAGAATTGGAAGAACTGCAAAGGTCTACCCAGGGCAACGAAATCAAGCCTTGCCAGAAGTAGCCCAGACTGTAGAGGCAAACCAGGGGGAGTCGGCAGTAGAGGAAGCCAGCATAGCTATTGAATTGTTTTCATTCCCAAACCAGGCACCCTCTCCTCTGCCTTCTCTTCAGAAGGAACAAAGCCCTCTAACTAAAAGCAAGAGGAATTGAAACAAAGAATAACTGAGCATCTAGAACAGCACAAAAAGAACAGAATAACATTGCCTGTATTGAAGCTTGTTACAAAGAAACAGGTAGCACAAGTATTAAAAGATGCCAGTAGTGTAATATCAAATATACTGTAAGCACCAGCTCACTGCAGGAAACAAACCAACAAATGTACAGCACAGCTGCAGTTATAACTGAATATCTTGGAAGTAAAATCAGCAAAAAAGGAAAAAAGCCAAACAGTGCACTGCCAAAATGGAAGATCAGGTTGGAAGATAAGATCAGCATGCTAAGATCAGATGCAAGCAAGCTGGAATAGATGAAAGAAAAGAAGCTGAAGAACAAAAAGACCAAAGAATACCTGACCAAGAAATATCACCCAGAAACAAGGAAGATCAAAGAAGCAGTGGAAATAATAAAGCAGCAAATAACAGCCACAGCCAAAAAGATCAGCAGATATAAAGCTCAAACTGCAGACTATAGGCAGAATCTCCAATTTCAGTCAAATCAGAAACGTTTCTACCAATCCACCAATGGTGAGACTGCAATGAACCAGTCAACAACCTGACAAAGAAGAAACAGTGCAGTGCTGGGCACAGCTATGGGACAACCCAAAGAAATACAACAAGAAGGCACCTTGGATAAAGGAGGTGGGTAAGAATAAAAAAAGAAGTTGAAATGAAAGAACTTGTAATGACAGCAGAAATGGTGGAGAAAAGGGCCAGGAAGATCAAGAATTGGTCAGCACCAAGTGAAGATGAACTGCATGGTTTTTGGTTGAAACATCTGACTGGTCTGCACCCACTCATTGCCAAGCAATTTCTGATAATGAAAGATCCAACTAAAGGGACAGCACCAGGCAACTACAGGCCAGTTGCCTGCCTACCAACTACCTTCAGTTTGCTCATTGTTGTTGTAGCTGATGCAGTCCAACAGCATCTAGCTGAAAACAAGCTCTTTCCACCTGAGCAGAAAGGAATTGCCCAAACAACTGAGGAACAAAAAATCAACTCCTAAGTGACAAGATGATTTTGGAAAATTGTAAGAGAAGGAAGACCAACCTGAATGTAGCTTGGACAGATTACAAGAAGGCATTTGACTCCCTGCCACATGATTGGATAATCGAGTGCCTAGAAATAACAGGAGTCAGTAGAAACATCAGAAGCTTTGTGCAAAGATGAAGGGCACAACAGTTGCTGGTCAATGGTGATAGATTGGGAGAGGTTAATATCAGGAGTGGAATCTTTCGACTTCCACTTGAGAGCCAAGGCGAGTTGATCACCCCTTTGCAAAGGGACAGTGTTGTGACAGGGATTGGTGTGGGATGCGGGATCCTGGCTGCCAGAATGCTCTCCAGATCAAGGAGAGATCTTTGAGATAGTCCACGTGACTCTGTATAGCTGCTACTTGTGAGTAAACTGCAGGAATTGTCATTTCATGGTTTGCCTATGGATAGAGTGGCTGGGAGTCGAAGAAGGAACCATCTTTGCTCACAGTCATCAATGCCATTTTTTAAAGGACATTAAGCTCACCTGAGCCTCATTTCTTAATCACTTTGGATTTTTTTTTTTTGTTTTTTTCCTGCTGCCTAAAATGGATTAAGATCCTTCAGAATGGCAAGTTATACTCTATTTGCTAGGTAGTCACCTTCTCCTTGGAGAAAAACCTTTGAAATGTGACTTTTAAAAGCTTTAGAAAAATACTATTTTTTTGGATTAGACAGCAAAAGTGTGCTTAGAATATGGATTTTAGAAAGTTTAACAACCGATTAAGGGCTCAAATGGATTTGGAATTATAATTTTAAATGCCCACAAAGAGTTTTGAATTAATTAGAATAATTTTTACTGTTAGGAAAATGGCAAATGTTTTGAGTTCTTTTTATCACAAAGGGACCTTGAAGGATGGATGCTAGAGGGAGCTAGAGGATAAAGAAAATGGAGCCGAAATCTATAATGCAAATTTGGGAATGTCTGTCTGCTGAGTTTTTTGACAGACTTGATAAACTCATCTGACAAAAATGACAGAACAGGCTGTAATGAATTTGTAGAACAAGAACAAGTTATAATGGAGAACTTTGAAATCACTATGAAGGGGAATGTAAATGTAATAAGCAATGAGAAAGATATGGAGAAAGATATGGGCACGCTAATGGAACTGAGGGATGATTTACTCCCAAAAGGAGCTGTACAAATATTGAATCAAGAAACCAACTTGGATATTATCTTTTTACTGGATATATAAAAGAGTTCTGTGAGGTTTTGAAGGACTTTGTTAGAATTGACAAACAAAAGGACAAATTTTACTTATTGGATATACAAAAGAAATCTGTTCAGAAAGACTTTTACCTTAAAACACTGATGAACAGAGAACTAACAATCAGTCAATTGCAAAAGGCAGATTTATTTGGAACAGCTTACATCCTGCAATGATACCTTTAACGACATCAAACAACCACATCTACCTATCCCAGGTCCTTGGGAAGGACTCAATAGGTGGATAAAAATGCCAAGTCCAGTCTAAATATCTGGCTGACTGTGTAACCAACAATAATAATGAAATGATCAAACATAAGAAGATGCTGTGATGAACAATGTCAATCATAGAGGGCTGAAATGTTGCAGAAAATTTGAAGACAGGACCCTCAGGTCTTCATTCAGGAGAGGAGTTTATTTGCGCAAAGGTTCAGCATAGGTAGCAAAAAGTCTGAACCCCCCAGGGTTCTTGGCATATGCTTTTTATACATTTGATCCCAGGGGTCTTGGTGCCCACTCCCCCCGTTTCCCTAGGGATTGTACCAACGAATCAGTGTGTGGCATCTTGGCATCCTTCCTTATTTGGAACTATCTCCCAATTTTACCTTATTTGGTATTCTCTCTCATTCCTTTCCTTATATGGTTACTTCTCCTATTTCTACATTCCTAGCCTTATTTGGTAACTTTTCTTAGTTCTACCTTATTCCCCCCTTTGAAAGTGGCTAGCTCAAAGAGCTGCTTACTTTCACAACTCAAGTTTTTCGGTGACTGGGATTGGTTGGTACTCCCACATAGCCATGACCTGGGCGGTGGCTTCTCGTCTGCATCACCTTTTTCCCAGCCCATCATGTGCTAACCCTTTTCCTTTGCTTGCATATCTGCTAAATTATTTCCCACTGCTTTAAAACTACCTCCTTTCTAGCTACTGTTTCCTTTTCAAATGCCAGGGTAAATGGAATGGCCAATTGTACAATTGCACAGGTGCCTGTCCATAAGGGAGGAAGTGTGGATAATATCACTATAGATCAGTCCTGGGAATTTTCAGGTTAGAGTAATTCCCATGTCCACCACTTATTTTACTTACATTCAGCACATCAGTGCACGCTTCTAATTCTCCTACAGCTGTGAATCCTACACCTTGCCTGGTAAGGCATGCCGTGTGGTTTCCATACGCTGCAGAGAATGAGGGTGGCATTTGCCTCTTAAATTCTTTTTCCATCCCAAAGGAAAGGGGACCACTTGGGCTACAGGTTTACCAGAGACACATGCATAGCAATTGCTCTTGTTTAAGCTTTTTACTGTATATTTGACGCATTCTACCCAGACATTTGAATCTCCCTGCCTTGTCTCTCTTTCAATAGTTTGTTTCAGATCAGTTACCTCAATTATTTTTACTCCTACTGGATCACTAGTTAATCTTACTTTAGATCTTGGGTCTGGTTGTCTATGATTAGCTGGAGACAACAACCTTGCACTAGTGTTGTCCTGTGTAACCTTGAGGACATCCATACTTCCATCCCCAAAAGTGTGCCATTAGATTTAGTAGACCTTTCAGGGTCTACCATGATAGATATTATCACAGGGTTACACTCATATTTCTCACACCAGGGACTGGCAGGTTTTCTATAAAGCTTTGCAGTTAGTTCCCCCTTTCCCAGGGCATATGTGGAATTGGTTTCCCATGGACAACCTAATTTGTCTTCCACAACACATAGAATCTTATCTAAGGTTCTAAGCCCTCTGTGAGTAATAAGACCCCTTCATGACCAGTACACTCTAGTACTTTGCAAGCTTCAAATTGAGTTACCTGGGGGTTACTGGCTTCCTATATCCGCACCATAAACTTTATCCCTTCATTCCCCTTCTTATCCTGAGTTTGACTCAACATCAGGCATAGAGGAAGTATCAAATAATTCCACATTTTCCCAATTCTCATTTTTCTCCCCAGTGATGGTACTTAAATCTATATTATCACACTCCCCTTTCTACACTCAACATGTACAACACAACAATCTACACAATGAGCACAACAACAATTAGTTATACACTTACAATCACAAAACACACACATTCTTACACATTGGTCGTTTCCACATGATCTGTTTCTTCTTTCACTTCTTCCCCACAGAAGAACTGACGTTTCACGCAGCAAACCACAGTACAAACCCCCCATCCCCAGGACACCATACTCCAGCATGACTTTATTTTCTCTGGAACTTCAGGTCCATCGGGTCCTCTTAAGGCTTGGATTGTCCACTCAGGTTTTGGCTCTTCCACTGGGACCTTGACTCTGGTGTAGTGGGTCCAACCCTTTTCTTTTGTCCTTACGGATGTCTCAGTGGTTAGGAGCACTTGGAACGGTCCTTCCCACTGTGGTTGGAGTTTTTCTTCTTTCCAACTTTTTATCAGGACCCAGTCTCCTGCTTGGATATTGTGGACTGCAAATTCTAAGGGTGGTGCTAGAAGTCCTTTATTTTTGAGAAAAGATAAAGAAGAGGACAACCCCAGTATACATTCCAACACAGCCATACTTCCTAAGCATTAGATCATCCATTGCTTGTGCCCCCTCCTTTTGGCTTCCTTGATATAAAATTGCCATTAACTCTCTCATAATTTGCTTATTTACCATTTCTCTTCTGTCTAGGAGAACCCATTTCCCCATTGACCATTGCATATAAACAATCATGCTCAAGATCTTGGTTCTCTGTTTCTCCCCTCCACAGGATGTACAAAGGTGCTTATATTAATGTTTCCCACAACATTAGCCTGGAAATTCTTCCTACTGCTAAGCATCAAAGGGGAGGGAAATCATTCCCTTTTTGTTGCCACGTGGTCCCAGAGAACTTTCTACTTCTTCCCAGATTTTTTTTTTTTTTTTTTCAGGTGGCCAAAATATTTTACTTTAAGCTTTCAAATAAGGAAAAAGGTCACCACCAGGTGGAGAAGACATGTGGTGCCAGACTCCTAAAGCTGTTCCTCTGTTCACCGTGGCAAACAGATGGAAGGGCTTGTTTAGGGATGGTACAGCCAACACAAGGGCAGTAATCAAACTTTGTTTTAAATTATACACCAATTCTCCCTAAGGAGTGTACTACTCTCCATGCATACTTAGAATCTGTCCATATGGTTGCCTCCATCCCTTCTGCCAATTCTAAAGTCCTAACTTCTGCAAACACTTCACATTTCTGTGCAGACTAACTCGGAGGTAATGCTCCCTTTTCTATCACTTCTCCAACTCCAGTTACTATTGCAAACCCTGACTTCCTCTTCCCTTCTTCTATCCTGCTAGACCCATCCGTAAACCAAGCTTCACCAGTCTCCAATGGAGTTTCCTCTAAGTCTTCCCTCACTTTTGCCATATCTACCAATGACAGGCAATCATGGTCTTCTGGCTCCCACTCCTGTCTCTGACCGTTCAGAAATTCTGCTGGATTCAAATTCCTATCTGTTCCAATCACTACATCTGGGCTAGTCCTTAGGAGAGTCTCATACTTCAACATTCTGCCTTCCTTCATCCAAGTGGCAGTCAGTTCCACTGGCTCCACTACCTTGCTGAGAAATGCCACCCGTTGGTAGCACCCTCCCCTCTTCTGTGCCAACACCCCAAATACTGCCACACCCTGCGATAGGCAGAGCTAGCACCGGGGCGGAAGCCAAAGCCCTCTTCGAAGCCTCCCACTGATCACCATCCTCAGCCTTCTATTCTACTAACTTCTTATACAAAAACCGAGCCAGCACTGTGTACTGGTCTACCCAAATCCTGCAGTAGCCCAACAATCCTAAAGCTCTCCTCACTTCAGTTTTGGTTCTCAGGGGCACCAGGCTCATGATCCCTTGTACCCGTTCCAGATCAAGCGATCTGGTGCCTTGTTGTATAAAATGCCCCAAGTACTTCACCTTTTTGCTCACAAACTGCAGCTTTTCCTTTCATACCTTCAGTCCCTGCTCCTTTAACCAATTCAGCAATCTCACTGACTCTGCCCGCTCCCTTTCCTTCTCTCCTGGCAACAACAAAGCATTTCTCCATACTGTATCAGTGTAATTCCTTTCCCTCTTTCAAATGCTTTCTCATTCTAAGCATCTATTTTCTGAATCTTTTTCTGAATATCAGGCCATGCTTTGGTAACAAAATGGATTTTTAATAAACTTTGATTTACTGGGTCCTCTGGATTCATACCAGAATATTTCCCCATTTTTGATCTCTCAGACGCTGTAAAAATGCTGAGGGTGCCTCTCCTTTTTCCTGTTGTATCTCAAATACTTTATTAAAATTTTGAGACTTAGGCACAGTATTCCTTATGCCTTGAATCATCATATTTCTTAGATCTTTCATATTATTTCTCCCATTTGGATTGCTGTTCTCCTAATTAAGGTCCATACTTGGGAACTTCTGATCTTCTGCTATTATTCTTTCCCCTGGGGGATTTCTCCTATCCCATTCTACAATAGCTGCATATCTAATTAATCCCTTCTTTTCCAAAAACTGATCAAATTATTCTGCCAATCCTACTGGATCCTCTATGAGACTCTTCATTTCCTTTCTAAAATTCCTTACTTTTGCAGCACTTAAAGGGGCATTTACATATCCAATTTGCCCCTGCCCCATAGGTACTTCTCTTAAGGGACATATTTTATTTTTCTCAATGTTTTTCCAAATGTTGGGATCAAAAAGGGGGGGTCCCCATAATCCCCATCAAAAGCTACCTTAAAGTTTCTTAACTTACACTTCAAAGGGGTGTCGGGGGTGCTCTCTCCGTTACCCATTTTGGTTTTGAGATCCCCAAACCTGGATCTGTCTATAAATGCAGACAGTTGGCCGCTCCGAGGTTCCGAGATTTCAAAACTGGACAGTATCAGGACGGTCGTCAGGATGACCGCCTTATTGATTTCTCACTCACACCAGATCAGGACATTCACACTGCACTAGGACCAGGGGTTTCCTAACAAGTCCTCTCCTGGTCCCAATCTGTCCAAGGGGGGGGCGATGGGAAGATCCTCCCAGCAGGCGCTGGCTACTTTTAAAGGACCCTTCCCAAGCTAAGTCTCCCAGCAGACGCTGGCCACTTTAAAGACTCCCCGTCAGACCTATCGGGACGATCGAGACTGTCTCCCTTTCCCGACAGAAAGGGGACCCCAACCCCCTAATCCACACTACAGCCGACCTATGGTGCCGGCCACTCAACGGTCACCAAAAGGAACTGCGACTGTTTAACCACCCACCTAACCTATATGGACTTCATTAGGCACGCCGGCCCGAGTCCAGGGGGGTGCGCCTTCCCCCTCTTCCATCCACGCCGAGACGGGAAACCCCAAGTATATACTTTCCTGTCCGGTCGCCGCCGGTTCACACTCACACTCGTCCGGTCGCCGCCGGGTATTGCTTCTCTAGTCACCTGTGGCCTCTCCGGTCGCCGCCGGGGCCCTTCTCACTCACTCACCACTCACACGTAGCCGGCCGGGCTTGCATTCAGACTTCCCGTCTCCTGACCATGAAGGGTTCTTGGATTCGGAGGAAGAGGTCCCGTTCCCCATGGCTGTCCTTTGAGGTCGAGGCCTGGGGGGAAATTCCCCGTGGCGCGCCTTGGCGTCGAGCCCCGTCAGTTGGCCAGGGTCCCGGGAGTTCCTCCGATCCTGTGAAAGCTCGCCCTTGAGAGTCCCATCTGGGGTGCCAGAAATGTTGCAGAAAATTTGAAGACAGGACCCTCAGGTCTTCATTCAGGAGAGGAGTTTATTTGCGCAAAGGTTCAGCATAGGTAGCAAAAAGTCTGAACCCCCCAGGGTTCTTGGCATATGCTTTTTATACATTTGATCCCAGGGGTCTTGGTGCCCACTCCCCCCGTTTCCCTAGGGATTGTACCAACGAATCAGTGTGTGGCATCTTGGCATCCTTCCTTATTTGGAACTATCTCCCAATTTTACCTTATTTGGTATTCTCTCTCATTCCTTTCCTTATATGGTTACTTCTCCTATTTCTACATTCCTAGCCTTATTTGGTAACTTTTCTTAGTTCTACCTTACTAGCATGCTTATAGTCAGCCTGGATATTGATTCCAGATCTATCTAGCTATAATGTTCTCTGAACATTTTATGAAAGGAACATTTTATGAAAGGATATTGACTTTCCTAATATAAGGGAAAGATATCTGAATCTGCAGTACAACTTTAGAGAAGTCTCAGTCTGTCTGCCAGTTGACTTCTTTTAGGTAGTCTGTGTACCAGAAATCATATCTCTGTCCTACAGGGAATAGTACCCAAATTTTTCTTTCAGAACAGCATATCTACTGTACTTACCAGAAAGAAAGATGGCCCTGAATTTGATACCCACCCCTAAAAGGATCATTCAGAGTATACATACTTTGGGTCCCACCTGTCAACAATGCCATCTAACAGACTCAGGAAGCAGGCCTTCTGTGTCACAGCACCTACCCTCTGGAACAGCATTTCCCAGAGATCTGTATGCCCCCCACCCAGACTGTGCTTAAAAGGTCTCTGAAAGTCTGGCTTTTTCCCAAGGGCGTTGTATTAGGGGGGATGGTTAGGGGGGATGTTATGGGTTGGGGGGGATGTTACTTGGAACCCCTCCTCTTCTTGGTATACACTGTTTTGTTCTTTGTTTTACTGGCTCTTAAGTTTTTAATGTTATGTGCCACCCAGAGTCTTTATGGAGTTGGTCAACCTTCTAAATTTAACAAACAAATATCAGATGGAAAAAAATGTTTGCTCATTTTAGTGTCTTCTTAGGATGCCTAAGAATATATTTTCCCCTTATTTCTCCAGTTATATACATTACCAGTACATAATCTTTTGCTTGTGTGTATGTTTAGAACAATATATTGGCAACTGTCTCTAGTTATCTTTGTCAATAAACAATAAGAATCCACCTCCCTGCAAATATTAGGTTTAGCACTGTAATGTTTTTATCCCATTTTGATATTTACACTATAACAAGCATAAAATAAACAGTGAAAAACAAAAGTAAATATTACTATTTCTGAAGCACTTGGCATCACAGTATACTTGAAGTAACGTGCAACTAAATTGAGGGGAGTAAGAATTGCCATAAAATATGACAAGAGTAAAATATGACTAGGGTAATTTTAACCTATCTTCTGGAATATGGAAAAAAAATCCCATTTATTTTTAATTAGCTCTTATTGTGGGCCCTATCATTAACCAGATTGAGGCTGTAGCTTCAATTGGCAGATGCTAGGAAGTGGAGAGCAACTATAAAAACCTGTTGGGCTTCATGGCTATGGTGCTCTATATCTTCTAAATTAGCTTTTTATCTTCAGGTGTAATGAAGGGCACTGGTCTGCAACCAGTGTTGAAATAAGTTCTGTTGCCAGCTCAATTAGATTTAAATGGGGGGGGGGGGGCACGAGCCTTTGTTTCAGGCAACAATATATCTTCGGGAAAACCTAGACCCCATAATTCTTAAAATAGCTAATAATGATTAAAACAGTGAAATATCAATTGAAACAATCATAATCAGCAAAACAAGATTTGTTCTCCCACAGCAAAGGGAAAATAAAAGAAAGGGGGGAAACCCTTAAAATCAATAGCACAAACGTAGTAGACTCTGGATGGGAGAGAATAGGCTCAGACTAAACCCTAGTAAGACAGAGCAATTGTTTGTACACCAAGGTTCTCCGTGTTGTCTCTGGATGGGATTGTACTGCCTGTGAAGGAGCAGATCCATCTAGGAATCAAGGCTCCTGCTGGATCAGTAAGGAGGCCATGTTGAGGGGGACCTTTGCCCAGCTTCAGTTGGGGCACCAAGTTGGGACCTTTCTTGGGGTGGGAGGATCTGACTATTGTGGCTTGTGCTCATCACTTGTTTATATTACTGCAATGTGCTTTACATGGGGCTTCTTTCAAAGGCTATCCAGAAGTTTCAGTTGGTACAAAATGTGATGGTCCAGGTGTTTATGGGTGCTGGCCAGTAGGTTCATGTCACATCTATTCTGTGGTCCCTGTATTGGCTTCCTGTTAGCTTGCAGGTGCAATTTAAAGTGTTGGTTTTGACCTCTAAATCCCTTATGACTTGGCACCAGATTACTTGCAGGACTGCATCTCTCTGTTGGAGTTGGCTTGACCACTTTGATCTTGCCAGGAGAAGCAGCTAGCTGCCCCCCATTCCTGGGAGGTAGGGGCCTGAAGCCCAGAGATTATGCTTTCCCATAGTGAATGGAATGGCCTCCCATGGGAGGTTCAATTGGCTCCAATCTTTCAGAAACAGCTGAAAACTAAGATTTTCTGGAGGGCATTTGGAAGTTGGTGCCATGTACTGTTTTGAAATCTGCATATGTCATATTTTTAATTTTTTATGATTATGTTATTCTTACTTGTGAGCCCTTGAGATTTTATTATGATCTGATAAATAAATAAATAGCAAAATATCTTGCAAAACAGAAAGCTTTTAATTGATCTTGCAGAAAGGTCAGTCATAAATTCGAATTATTTATGACAATAAGAGAGGCTGTGAAAATCAGATGCAATAGAACCTGGAAAGATAATAATATATGGAAAAATAAAAATCGATGGATGAGAGCAAGACACTTTTTAATCCTGCATCCAAAAGTTCTACAAATCCCAGAAGAATGACCTCAATACAACAGCTCATTCTGTGCTGTCCAACACAGAGAACCAATATTCAGAAAGTGATGTCTTTAAAATGTGAATGTAGTCAGAATGACTAAAAGCCCCCATCTGTGAATATATCTAATCTTTAAGAAAAGGAAGGGGGAAAGGGTGATTTGTCTTTCATTGGATTGATAGTCCTTGACTCTCCATTATTAACTTTAATAAAGATAGCATCTAATGAAATTTCAAGACATGCAAAAAAAACCAAACACACACACACACCCCCACACACCCCCACACACACCCCGGATTGAAGCAATTATTCTTGAAAGGCTTCCTGACTTCTGTGTTACATAGAATTTCTGCAGACTGGCTCAGTGAATGATTTTATGAATGAGCAAGCATAACAAAGGCTCAGTCCAGATATATTAGTTGTACTTTTTGATAGAAATCAAGTTGAAGCAGTGACATCTTCAGTCAATGACTCTAAACAAGGGAGAGCAGTTCACTACTATGCTTCCAGCAACCTTAATGACACCTCTGGCCTGTTACTACCAGTAGTAGTGTCTCAGAACACTAATATGAGACTATCGGAGGTAATGTCTTTGGACGAGGCAGAAAGGCTGGATCTGATAGGTGTAAAAGAGCTCGCTAAGGCATTTTCAGAGATAGAGATGTTATTAATCCCCTAGCCAATTATAACAGGAATTTTGCTGCTGGTTTTCTCAGCAGATGCGCAACAGTCTCTGAAAGAAATTAATTCACCCCACATTTAAATCAGTAGTGACTTGGGAAATGTGTACAGATCTGAAAGATGTGACTCTCATGTGCAAATTAGAACGTGCATGTACTTTCTTCTCCAAGCAGCCCCAGGTAGAATTTTAGCAGTCTGCATACCATGAAGCAATTGAATAAGCCTGGAGAAAGATATGGCTGCTGTAATGATGTGAAAAGAAGTCACTCTTGGTACTTACAGATGGATGTAACTGTATATATTATCTTTTCAGTCATCAATCAAATGGGAATTTGTTTCCAATGCATTACTTGCAGAGGGTGTTTATGTAGGAGAAAGTTACATACATTACAAACATCTGGTTCACAATACTTGTGCCATCAGGTATAGATTGCAAGTAGAATATACATATCACTTCATCCAAAGAATTGAAACACATTATAATGACTTTGTTATCAATCATTTTGGGATTTTTGATGTAAGTAATCCCCAACTAGCATGATAGCTAGAGATTATGCGAGTTGGACTCCAACACATGAATGCCAACGTACTGTGCCTTTGATGAGTCACTATAATGTTTACTATCAATCTTGATTAACCCCGGTTAAAGTTTATGGTTCTCTAAGATCATCCATATTACTTTAGCACCTAAGCTAAAAATATAACAAAAACCCATGACAGGCAACTCTCCCAGGCTGTAAAAATAGAATATATAAATTAAATTACTATCAATTTCACACCCTTTTATGACAACCAGATCAATTGCCTGATGTGTCTGAATCCAAGATACAGTTGGTTCATAAATTCAGCTGCCTTTCCTTATGCACAGATAACATTTAAATGGATAAATCAATTTAGGCACTTTTAGGATTGAACACATTTTATAGCTATGCCTAATAATGCAATGTACACTGTATGGTATGGTGTCTGCTGTTTTTGTTGGTCTGTTTCTTTACTTGTTTTAAGACAACTGCTTTCTTAGCACTAAATGAGATATTTCTGTTCGTTATCATGACACTGTTTTAATAAAACTGTTCTTTCAGGAAAATCTTAATGTCAGCACTATGGGACATCAGGTGATAATATTTGACTTTTCAGCCATAAGAAGTTTATGGGAGATCCGAGTGAAGAAGCACAAAGAACACCAGAAAAAGGAAAAGGAAAGAGTAGCTCAGAGTGCTTTAGAGAAGTAAGGAAATATTTACTATATTGTTATTTCAGTGTTATTACAGTATTATTACAGCTTCATTATAAATTAAGCTATTGTACACTGTAGCTTGCATATATTTGTTTATATTATTTATATGGCTGCCCATCTCAGTATAATGACTCTGAGCAGCTAACAATCCATATTTGATTAGACTTTTGTTTTTGGAGGATGGGATTTACGTACTTGTATTGACCTTGCTAATTTCATCTGCTTACACTGATCCCCGACCAAGCCATTTCAGACACCACTCTGAAGCCACCTCATTTGTCCTCTCTGGTTTATAACCATTATTGGAATGGTTATGGTTGCATAAGCAAATGGCTATAATCATGCCAAATAACCATTTATTACAAAAATAACAACAGCCCAGGCAACAGTTCCATGAACTTAAGAAGAACCTTGATGGGTCAGAGTGAAAGTACATCTGAAGCATTTAATATCTCATGACCTGAGGTCATTGGAAAAGGTCTTTTTAGTTGGGCTTCATTTGGCAGAATAATTATATTTATCACTTATTTGAAGTGGGGGGAAATTGACTTGGTCTCATTTTGCAGAACGGAGTGTAACCTACTTGCACGCCACTCTGGTGCCAAATGTGACCCTCAGCCAAGGAAGAGTTGCATACTCCTATCTTACATCAGACACAAAGGAAAAGAGCATGATAAAAAGGGGTGAAAGTATATTTTGTAAATTAAATAACATAATTCTCCATTATATGGATTTGGGCTTAAAGTGCTATGCACAGTATATGTGTGCGAACCTAAAAAGAACTCATTCAAGCAGCTTTTAAAGAGCTAACAGAATCCCAAAGGTATTGTTATTGGGACAGGAATTCACTATCTTGTAAAAAACAGTCTCCATTATGAGGTCTGCAACTCTTAAGATAGTAGCAATGTGCTAAAAAGACTGTTCTACTGCACGTTTATGACAATTTACTTTTAATTGTGTGAGAATTCTCTATCCCACAAATAAACTTGCTTTGGGGATAGTTTTAGTCAATGCATAATGCATATCATATTGGCTGTACTGTAGGCCTCATTATAACAAGATTTTATGCACAGCAAATCAAAGGTCATCCATATCATGTCTAAGATCTCAGTAGTTTTCCACAGAGCTCCAGAGGGAACCATGAGAAGCAACATAACCAATTCATTTATGATTATGAGGTGAAACATAGCACTTAACTTTCATATTCTATTAAGAGAAAACTTACAACTGATAATATGTTTGCCTTGAAAACTATTCTACTTTAAGGGTATGACTGCTAGAGTTGGATGTGACCATTGTTAATATTTTTCTGCTTTTTATCTTAAAACTAGTACAGTAATTCTTAACTGTTCTAGTTAAGAACAGTTGAAATCATCATAATCTTTCTTCATAGACAATCAGTACTGATTTGTAGTTGAATCTAGTTCAACACAGAGGCCTGGTTCACAATATGCTAAGACATATTGTGGTTTATTTGGTTTTGGCTAGTGTATTATATGAACATAGTCTCCATGCTTTGAAAACCATAGCTTATAGCTTAGTGTGATGGGTGAAGCCAGCCAATTTTGATTAATTTAAAACATGATTAAACAAACCATGATATGTGTGAATCAGATCATCTTCAGCCCATCTTCTAAAAAGTTACCAACTTGATGGGGAAGTCCTCCTTGGCTTGTCCATGTCACCGTCTCTGCATGTGAAGTTCTAGCTGTTGGAGAGAAACCAAACAGGGACTTATTTCCACATAGTTTCACCTTGGATAGATGGGAATAGACCAACAGCATCCTGTTTTTAAGATGGATCAGAACACTCATGAATTATAGGAAAGCTAACATCCTTTGCCTTTGCTTAAGGATTCATGCAGAATCAACAGCATTTCCATATATTCAGAGAGATGAACTGGAGTATAGCAGTGAACTCAGATGTGGGCAGAATACTTCTATGTGCTGATTTTGTGGTACTTGCCAGGTACCATTTTTAGATTTTTTCCCCTGGAGTTAATGTTCCCTACCCAAACTTGGAGACATTCTTGCTTGTAGAACATGATTGATTGATTGATTGATTGACTGATTGATTGATTGATTGATTTAGTAGATTTCTCTCCCACCCATCTCCCCTACAATAGGGGACTCTATTATGAAATGGCCAGCGATGAATTGGATAGTGCTTTTCTTGGCCAGATAGTTGCATCAATTCTTTTGGTTCGAATGATGGCCTGCTAGTCTAGATGGTGACAATATGTGATCTTGAAATATGTAGTAACCTAGAGCCTTTATTATGACCAGGGGTCAAAACAATAAAAAAATAAATTGATTGATTTACTGAGTGAGTGATAATAACCCAGAACCTTCTGCAGTATCAAAATGACAACAGTGCTGCTGTGATGGTATGATGCAAGCTCTACCCTTTCATATGTGTGTGCTGTCTCTATGCACATACAAATGGAATGGAGCTTACGGTGTGATACTGTTTTCTCATTTGCTCCCTTGATCCCCTCTGATATGAAGGTGCCTAAAAGTATTCTCTTTTTCTAGTTGGCATCCAAATGTTTGATTACTTGTTTTGGGCTTATAATATTTTACATTTCCCTTGAAGAGTTTATCCGTCAGTTGTAATTTGCAAAGGACTGCACTGAAGACAGTTTCTAAGCTAGATAAATGTTCTGCCCCAGACGGCACTGCGGCATTAACCTTGATTACTTTTGCCTTTTCTGATTGCTGTCAAGGCTGGTAAGATAAAAATTGTCTAGAAATGTTACCAATACGGCCAATTTGTGATTTCTCAATTTTTGCATGGAATTTTTTTTTTAAAAAAATAACAGCATTAGCAGTTAGCGTGCTGCAAGCAAGAGCAAATGAAAAGTAACTGATTAAAGGAAACAGTCAAAAACATAAAAATGTAAAATCAATGACTCAATAAACACACAGCAGCATTTAAAATCATAATGTGATGTATTATTGTCACGTTTGTATTTGATGTCAGTTTTGAGGCATAGTCTCAAAACCTAACCAAATAAACACACACACACACACACACACACACACACACAAACAGAGTATTAAGATTTGTGGTTCTAATTATGTTTAGGATAAAACTGAAGGGAAATTTATCATGCCAAAGAAAGATTATCCTTGTTTTAAACATAGTTCACAATGTATATAATTTTGAATATTTGTAACTGAATGCCGATACATAATTTCATATGTGGCAATTGTGTGGCTCTTGGAGTTGACTACTGATGTTTTGCCTTTATTTATTTATTTATTTATTTATTTATTTATTTATTTATTTATTTATTTATTTATTTATTTATTTGGCTTGTATGCTGCCAATCTCCCCCAACTGGTGACTCTGGGCGGCTCACAATAAAAACTAAATATGTAGTGCTAACCTTCTCTCCTTTCATACAACACAATATATAAAATAACCTTCTCTCCTTTCATACAACACAATATATAAAATAAATATGTAGTCTATTAGCTCACTGATTTTTAATATAAACCTCTTTAGAGCACTGTGGTTACACATCTGTGGGTAATTGTAAAGCTGACACATTGCACTCAATATAGTATTTTTCCAAAATGGTAAATGTGTGTTGTTATGAGACATCCTTCCCCAGTCCAAATTGCAGTCCAAATTCTTCTGCTATGCTCCCACCATCCGATCCTTGGTCAGGGCTGAGGGTTTTCCTGCTGGTTTGTATTTGCCACTTGGAGTTTAAAAATTATTTATACTTTGCAGATAAGGTAGACAGGGCTTCCTATTGAGAAAACAACATTTATTATTGCTTTGTTAAATTTATTTAGCAGGGTTATTTGTAAAAACAGGGAAACCAAAATATCATAAAGAGCTCAGTAGAGAAGCTGCTGCTCCATCACCACCTTAGCTCTGCCTTGTTAAATTTATGTACCATTTTTTCTTAGATGAAGGTCTACCTTAAATTAATCTTCACAATAGCAAGCTTATGAGGTAGGGTGGGCTGAAAGAGAGTGACTCGCCTAAAGTCACCAGTGAGTCTCCGTGTCTGACACTGGACTTGAACCTGGGTTTTCCTGGTCTTAGACTAACACCTTAACCCAGTGCTTCTCAACCTCAGCAACTTTAAGAAGCATGGACTGAAGTTGGTCCGCACCTCTTAAAGTTGCTGAGGTTGAGAAACACTGCCTTAACCACTATATCACATCAACTCTTTTAAGGGAACATTAATGGTAGGTTTTACTATAGCAGTAAGAATCTCTTGTAACCTGCCCAGTGATTTTATAACTCTGTGCCCAGTAATTTTCTAATCCTAACCTTTTGTTTTGCAGTTGGAGATAGAGAGATATTTACTACTGTCTCTCCCCCCTCCCTCATCAGGCCTCTAACTGGAGAGCCTAGAGGACTAGTAAGCATGGTTGGGAGGGGAAATTGCAAGTGATGTGATACTAGCCTGGTTCCTGGTTCCCCTCAACTGTTTTGAATTACTCCTCCTACAAAGCCCAGGGAGTTTGGGTAAGATTTAGGAGTTACAGAAATTGCAGTCCCAAATTTTTGAAAGGTGCTAGGTAAGGTTAGCATCAGAACTACACCAGAATGTCTAACTACTAATACTGTACATACTCTTAAATTAAATGATGTATGTGCTTTGAAGACCTTGAAGTAAGCTATTGAAGAATATCAGTGTTCATACTGTATTTTTATTTTATAATGTTTTCACAGATGAACACTGATATTCTTCAGTAGATTACTTCAAGATCGTCAAAGCACAGATGAAACAAGAACATGTTTGAGCACCAAAAACAACCTTAGTCAACATCAAGAATCACTGACAATGTGCTCCTTCTCTTTTTATACTCTGGTGTGCAGGAAGCCATATAATCTGGAAGATCTGCTCCTGTAAAGGGTATGAAACAGGCAGAAGTGATTTAGATGCATTCAGCACATACTCTGTAATTATTTATATGATTTGACATATTCCACAATTTGCTCATACTGCTAAAAAATATCCTACTTGTGAGTTTGGTTGCAAAGCAAGCTTTTACAGCGTTAGTTTATTCCATTGTTTGCTCATTGAAAGAATCATAGAATTCTAATCAATTATATATCTGGAAAGTAGTTTGTTTTTACAAGATGGCAGCAGCAGCCAGACATTCTTACCTCTTTTCATTTTGAATTGTTTATTGTTCTCTATTGTGGCTCATACTATTTGCTTAATTGCAAAGGAGAGTGAAAAACTTTCTCTCCCTGACAACATGGGATTTGGAATGCTAATAAGTACTAGCAGCTTTATAAAATGGGAAAGAAAAAGAGACATAGACCAGGTTCTCCAAATGATCTTAAACCATCTAAGCAACTGAAAATTAATGAGTGATTAACAGCAAAGGACCATGTAAGTAAACTTAAGTGATTCTAGTGTTTGGAATTTGCTAACAGATTTAAGATATTTAAGATAAGAACCTCTCTCTAATATGCATGACAATCTGCATTCCCCTTTATCTTCTTTAAATCAGGAATATTTCTGAAATGTTGATTTATGTATCTCTATGGATATTGGATTCTTTAAGGAACAAGTTGAAGAACAAGATAAACCCCTTCAAAAGGGAAAAATGCACCTTACAAGAACTGCAAAAAAAGAAGATTTTCTGGCTGAGCAATGCCTTTTAACTGCTGGAACTGTGATGGTTACATCTGAGCAAATAGCAATAATCAGCAGGAAAGTAGATGAGCGAAAATATTTATTTGACAGTTTTGGTAAGCCACATAATGAAGACCTGAACTGGCCCCCCAAGATAAAAATTTTAACACCCTGATTATTGATGAAAGGGCACTAAACTCTCTGATTAAAATTTAGCATATCCCAGAAGGGGATGGTAGGAATTTCTACATCTTCCAACCAAACCAAATTGCATTAAACATCATTTGTATCAGGACAAACATGGGGAGAGGGCCATCTAAGGGACTCATTTACTTTCTAAGCAACTTCTCAATTGCAGAATATATTCAACTGATCTTAAGCAAATGGAGTGGTTGTCAAACTGGAAAGGTAAGAAAAGAATTTTGCTAATGATTGTACATGGGCTATAACCCTACTGAGTTATGATGCAGAAGATATTACTGGCAACTTTTGATATCTTTCCAAAGTGTGTGTTCAAAGAAAAAAAAATCAAGTGACTCTTCCAAGCGAAGGAAAATGCACCAATTCTGAGCTCTAATTATAATCATTCAATGCTTCCTGAAGTGTTAGGCATGGAGAGCCATCCAAGTACTCCCCGCTATCCATGACTGTGCTAGAACAGGAGCTAGATGCCCCCACTAGCAATGAAAGGGAATCATGCCCAGGCCCATTTGATCACAACTACTTAAATCTTTTGTCTTGATGCCAAGGAAAGAACAAGTGGACATTCTAGAAAAGGCTGAAGAACTCAGACAAGGTATCTATGCAATATGAAAGACAATTGAATCCCTGTATGATTATTCACCACAGAAGGATAAAGAAAATACAGCTGGTCATATAAAATAACAGGCCATTTCCAGTCAATTAGAACCTGCATCTCCCTCATTAACCAAGATCTTAAACATAGCAGCAATAAGGAGATGCAAGATTACATTCAGCCCCAAAGCAAGGAACAGCAAAAAGAGATTTTTATGGGAAAAAATGTGATATAGAAAGGAGAATGGATTAATAAAAGAGAAATGAAATCAAGAGGTTTTGAAGAGGATCTTAATGATTTTATTTTAGCCCCACATCAGAGGAAGCATGAATAATGTCCTCTGGAGATCATTCCTGTGTCAAATTCTGTGTCAGATATAACATGAAACTCTCAGGAGGCTGAAGTAGGAATGTACCAAGTAACACTGATCCCTAGGTATATAATCACTCATCCTGGACAAGGGAGGTCCCCTTACATCCAAGTCCCATCTGAGGATGACTGGCCATAGTCAGAAGATCATGGCTGACCTTTCTACAAACTGGAAGTCTTGTCTAAAGAGTCCTCAACAAATTGTCTGAGTGTGTCACCAGAAAAGTTAAGAATTTCAAACCAAATTAAATTTTTACAGCAACAGCTATCCATGTTAACAGTGAGAGAATTGGAAAAAAAATATGAGCTATGCCAAACAAACAAACAAACAAATTGAATTTGCAAATAAGCCAGGGAGATGGTTGGCATATAAATTAAGAAAGGTGAAAGAAAAGAAAATGATTACAAAACTTCAAGAGGGTGATATTGTAATAACAATGAGATTATACAAAAAATATTTCATCAGCGCTACTCTAATTTATATAAAAGACAGGATCTCTCTCTGGAAAAAATAGATGACTACTTAAAAAAAAAAAAAATTTGCCAAAGCTTCCAGATAAGCAAAGACAGATTATGAATGGACCTATAACAATAATGGAAGTATCTGAAGCTATAAAAATATTAAACGAAGACCAGATGGGCTTCTGGGATCATACTATAAAAAAATTGAGGATGAAATTCTACAACTGCTCCAAACTTTGATGAACTTTATATAGGTGGAAGGTGGAATGCCAGAGTCTCAGAAGGAGGCCAGTATAGTGTTATTACCTAAAGAAGGACAAGATTTGACTTTAAGTAAAAACTATAGACCAATATCATTATTGAATAATGACTGTAAGCTGTTCGCAATGATTTTAGCAGACAGATTGAAAGTTATATTGCAAGAATTTATTCATGAAGATCAGTGTGGATTTTTACCTAAAAGACAATTAAAAGATAATGTTACAATGGTGCTGGACATTATAGAATATTTGGAACAGCACAACGAAAAACAAGCTGCATTAATTTTTTTGGATGCAGAGAAAGCTTTTGACAATTTAAACTGGACTTTTATGTTTAAAGTTTTGGAAGATATGAATTTTGGAGATAATTTTATAAAAAGAGTGAAATCGATTTATACATCACAGAAAGCGCAAATTATTGTAAATGGCGACTTAACTAAATCATGTGCGATACAAAAGGGAACAAACAAGGTTGCCCACTGTCTCCCTTGTTGTATATTTTAGTTTTGGAAGCTTTAAATAGAGATATAAGGAGAGATGAGAAGATAAGGGGCATAAAAATCAAGAAAGAGACATATAAATTGAGAGTCTTTGCAGATGATTTGGTGTTGGTGCTGGAGGCCCCCTTGAAGGAGACTGAAGCTTTAATGAAAAAGTTGAAAGAATTTGGTGGCATGGCTGGTTTTAAAATTAATAAACAAAAGGCTAAAATGTTAATGAAAAATATGAGGATACAAGAACAAGAAGAACTGATGAATAAAATGGGTTTTATGGTGGGAAAAAAGATTAAATATTTGGGGGTGAATTTGACAAATAGTAATTGTATGTTGTTTCAAAATAATTATGTTAAGACTTAGAATGAAATTAAAAAAGATATGTTAAGATGGGAAAAATTACAATTGAAATAATAACTAAAAACAGATGGTTAACTTATGGTGATGTATTGGAATTTTCTCTTTCTTTCATAATATTTTTATTAGAGTTTTACATAATTAAAAGCTAATCGATAATTAGAGAAGATATACAAACAAAAAAGAAGAAAGAGAAAAAGGAAAAGGAAAAAGGAAAAAGAAAGACATAAAAAGTGATTTCCCCCTCCCTTCAGACAGGTATAAGCATTTACAGCAGCTTAATACCTTCTCTGAGATTACAGAAAAGAAATTCTTCTTCCCATTTCTCATCACTAAGCAATAACCAAACTATTAAAAAAGATTTCATCTATCAGTCTTACACAGCAAAAGCAGTAAGAGTACCAATAATAATAACCCATATTTTTTAAACTTAATGAAATCTAATTTACATTTTGACTTATAATTTTCTCTAATAAGTAAAACATAACAAAATTATCCCCATAAGCATAAAGAAGACCACTAATAATAACATATATATTTTAAACTAGATCCAATAGGTTTCTTTTACATACTAACCCCTAACTTTCTCTAACAAATAGGAAATAAAAGAGTCATCCCTATATAAAAAATCTTTACATCATCTTACAGTCCTGGTCAGAAAAAAGATTCCAGTAATAACAACCCTAAATCAAAATTTATACAATTTAATCCTGGTCAAATAAGTCCACTTTGAAAACCTTTCTCTTCTTTTTAAGAGGTTTGATCTTCAGTCGCTTCTTCACATAAAGGCCCACATAGTAATTTCTTATCATTTTCTCCCTGTTTTCAGAAGTAACTTCAGAGGTTTAACATTTCCCTTCTATGGATCCAAAGTAAAATAACTCTCCAACTCACTGTTCTGATTTGTAATCTGGATATCTCCTTTGATTATTAAAACATCAGCCAGCAAAGTTTGTATATCCATTACAACTTCTTTCTCCATGTCACTCTTGTAATCAAACATCTTTAAATCCATTTTCAGATCCACAACATCTTTTTCCATATCTTCCATATTTCTTTTATATCTGGCATTTCTTTAAAGTTTATTTTAAACTCCCTTTTCAAATCATCCTCAGCTTCTGTTATATTTTCTTTTATAACCTCTGTTAGATCCAATTTTAAAAATAAATCCTGAACACACTGTTCCCAAACAGATTTAAATTCTTCTGCAGTGAGACACTCTCAAGACAAATCCATTATGTTACGATGTATCTTTTCCTTTTGCTCTCTGGTTCCCTCTAGTTAATTTTCAAAGCCCAGTCTTATCTTTTGTTTATTTTCAGAGCCCAAACTTTCCCAGAATAAGTTTTCTGACAAGTCCAAAATCATCTGCTATATTTTTATAAAATTTAAAGCAGTCCATAAGAAAAAAAAAATATTTCAAATCTATCTGGCCCCTTAACTGTCCCCAGTCAGCATTCTTAACTCCCTTTTGCTGTTTGCAAAAGTTAAGATTTTTCTTTTTAATCTTTAAACTTACTTAAATCTTCTTTGTTCCAGGATAGAAGGAAATTTTCCCAGTGTACAGCAACTTGCCTTTCAGAAGGTTTTTAACATCTAAGTAAATCAGTAATAAGTAGCTTCCAATGGTAATTAAAAGAGGAAGTGAAAGCAAATCTAGTGTCCTTTTGAAGGCTCCAAGCTCCAACCTGGACTGAATGTTTCCTGCAACTTCCAGAGAACTCAACCCACTGGAGATTGCTAAAATGTGATCTCTTCACAGGGAGCCTCTGTAAGGAGTACTTGAGGCTGATCCAGTCATCTCCATTGCCAGGAGAGGTTCCAAAGAGCTGGACCTTTTTCCAGCTCCTTTAAGCTGCTGTGGTCATCAGCTCTGTAAAAACAGAGCTGTCCTCAATCCACCATTACTCCCCTGGAAGTTCTCCCCTGGTGCCATGTATTGGAATTTTCTCAAAGGGATTTTAAATTAAAGACAAAAGAGGAATTGATATCAGAAGGATACATTTTCTTATGTACAGTTACAAGAAAGATTTAAAATAGATAAAAGGACATGGTTTTGAATATGGTAAGACTGAAATTGAATTATGTGCTAATGATTATCATGTTATTGCAAAGTTGTATAAACTTTTACTGAAACTAGAGACAGAAGATGAACAAGTTAAGGACTGTATGACAAAATGGGCTAAAAAATTTGGCTACAATGTACAGATGGAACAATGGGAAAATATGTGGCAGAAAAGACTGAAATTTACATTGTGTTATAACCTTAAAGAGAACTTTTATAAAATGATGTATTGTTGGTACTTGTCGCCAGAAAAATTATCTAAAATGTATATAGGTACTTCAAATGTATGCTGGAAATGTGAACAAAAAGAAGGGACATTTTATCATCTCTGGTAGACTTGTAAAAAAGCAAAAATGAAGAAGAAGAAGAAGAACAACAACAACAAAGCAAAAAAAAAAAAAAAATCCTGGAATGAGATAAATATCTGTATACAGAAGATTTTAAGATTAATATTCAGTCAAAACCAGAGACTTTGATGGATAAACAGTTGGATAAACTCATGGAACTTTGTTTTTATATATGATAACAGCAGTAAGGCTTTTATATGCAGAGAGGTGGAAAGATGAGATACTACCTACAATGGAAGAATGGATGGTGAAGTTGATGGAGTTGGCTGAGATGGTGAAATTGATTTGAGATAAGACATTGTGTAATTTTAATGCTAACTGGAAATCTTTTTTGGACTTTTTGCGGGAAACAGAAAAAATGAAATTATGTTATATGGATTTAATGATTAGGAATAATATGGGTTAATAGAAATAATGGAAGTGATGTTTTAAATTTAGAGAGTTTGCTATATATTGGTAGGGTTGTAGGGGAGATGGGCGGGGACAAATGAAATAAATAAATAAAAATAAATAAAATAAATATCTGTTGCAAGGAGGGTTGGAAGTCAATTCTTTTGTTGTTGTTGTTTCCCTTTTTTTCCTTTCTTTTCTGCACTTTTGATCATTACTATTTTTCCAATTTTCTTCTTCTTCTTCTTAGTCTTTCTCTCAATATTAATTTTTGTTATTTTTACTGTTCCTTTTTAAAAAATTAATAAAGTCACCATAAAAAAAAAATTATCTGAGTGTGCCTATTAATTGACAATGAAAACATTTACAGGAGCTGACCATTCTTTTCCGGAACATTGTTGGCTGGTATTCTGAATGCACAGATAGATCTTTCATGAATTTATTGCTAAGTATAATATTCTGTTATAGGAGACATTGTCTACCAAGGTCATAGAGCTTGACAATTATACTATACAATCTCTCAAAGCTACTAAAGCTAGATAGAGGGAAAAAAGAAGTGGAGGATTATGTATTTTGTCTCAAGGTTAGATCATTGGTGACTAAACTGAAATTCTATATAGCCCATTTGCTATGGCTGTAAGTTTCCAATTTAGATTTTACATATTATAGTTATGAATATCTATCTTCCTCCTCAGCCATTACAAAAACAAGTGAAAGAAAAAGGCATGAATTAGAAATGTATGTAGCTCTTTAATAGAACAGCTGCCAAAGGCTCTGGTGATACTGGCTGGAGACTTTAATGTCAGGATTGGTACAAATGATTATGTGCTGTATGAACAATGTAACTCTTACCTTGTTTGGAATCCAGAGAGAGAATCCAGAGAAAGAATCCAGTCCCCTCTCTCAGAATCAGTCCCCAGTATAACTGTAGAGATACAGTTAATTTTGCAGAATGGTGCTTGACTCAATTGGTTAGTATCTTAGATTTTTTTAATCTTGAATGGTACCTGGGAGAATAATATATCTGGATATTATACTTTCTGGGAGTGAGTTTCCATGGAATGATAAATATTATCTTTAATTTCAGAGTTGGATTAGTGATCACTTGATTCTAAATGTACATTTGGTTTTAAATAAACATAATATACTGTATATACTTTAAAATCCTATTGTACTGAATTGTCATCAGACCCTGAAATACATTTGTGTAAAATGGACTGAGAAGGTGGAAAGAACACTGAAATCTATATATAAATCTAGCAATGGATACAGTTTGTACAATTCTTTAATTAATTCTTTAATTAATTAAAGTTCCCTGAAAGGATTCTTAACATATATTGTACTATTACTACATTTACTAATTTGTAAAATTAAATGGGGTCTAGGAAAAGAATATCCAAACTATGGCTTGATGAGGAATGTGCAAAAGTAAAGGATTTCTTAATTGAAAATTGCAATTAATATTAGAATAATAACTGCCCATTACTCATGAGCAGAAAAAAAAAAGTGTAAAGCTTTTTTGAAAAAGAAAAAAAAGGAAAGCTCAGAAAAATCATTGGAGAAAACTCATGTAGTCTTCCCAATCTGATGTCCATATTACATTCTGGAATATTGTATCTGGCTATGTGAGAGATATTGCATCAAAATCACAGTTCCCATCTCTGCCTCCACATGGGAAGTTCCAACCTAAAGAGGCATAGAAGGACTTGCCAGATTGGCCATCTGTTACCCAAGCTGAAACTGTTAAGCTAATATCGCAACTGAAGAAGGGAAAAGTCCAGGAAGGAACAGTATCCCATCTGAGCTGTGAAACTCAAATATTGACTGGTTGACACCCATTTTAGTGGTTTTGTTCATGGCCATAACCTTCACACTAAAAAAATCCCACCAAATCCAGTGGAGTGGAAGGAATGGGAAAGCAGACTTGCTGAGGAGCAGGCTGGGTTTAGGATAGGGACATCAACCAGGACTAGTGCTTGGTTTTATGACATCTCACTGAAAAATTCCTATCAGTCCCCACAGGAGCCTATCTATGGCATTCATTGACTTCAAAAGAGCTTTTGACTCTGTTTATATATGCATTTCTAATTCATGCCTCTGTCATAGCCCCTACACTCTGGAACAGCATCCCCTGGAGATATGTATGGTTCCCATCCTTCAGGTGTTCTAGAAGTCCCTTAACATCTAGCTCTATTCCTAGGCCTGGGATTAGGGTGTTTGTGGAGCCCCTGGCAATTTTTTCCTCAATGTTATTTACATGGTTTTGTCTGGGCAGTCATGTTTCTTTTTAAATTAGGTATTCTTTTAAATATTGTAAGCTGCCCAGGATCTTTTTGGAGTTGGCAACCTTAAAATCCATCAAACAAACAAAACAGTTCAGGAACAAATTAGAGATGTCACCTTTGATAGACATTTGCTAGCACTAATTAAAATGTTGCATGAAAATTCATTGATTATTTGCCATCAAGAAAACTGCAGGGACTTGTCCAGGCAGGCCCTAGAAGTAAACACTGAAAGGTGTGCGCGTGCACACACACACACACACACACACAAAGCTTGTTATAATTCTTGGAAACCTTGATCAGTTTTCACTATCAACACAAATGCAGCTGGCCGGAATGTCAGACCGGGTCTTTCTGGTGACAGCATTCCAATTGTAGAAGTCCTTTCCAAGGAAGTTACTTTAACCCTTTGATTTAATTGTATATCCATCTGACTAAGCTGAACTATGCTAAGGCTTTATTTCTGCAAACCACTTGGGATGGGGGCTGTTTATTTATTTGTTTGTTTTTCATTCCATTTATATGATCACCCTCTCCCCAAGGTGACTTCTATTTAAAAACATCCTTATAATAGTAGAATATAGAAATATGGACATTAACATAACATAAACAAAAAAGCAAATGAGATTGGCAACTGAGGAAAAATCCATCCATAATAAATAATACTGCACAGGCTCAACTAACCTCCCAACCCCATGACTGGGGAAATAGCCAGATCTTGAAGTCTTTCCAAAAAACCCCCCGAATCAGTTTTTAAGGGCTGAAAGACATGAAACTTCAGACAAATCTGTAATGTGGGATTAATTCAGAGTTTCCTGTGACTGCTTTATGGTCTTGTTTTGGTTCTGTCCTCTTCTCTAAGCATTGCTGGATTTTGAATGGAGTTCCTGCTTATTCTGTTTGTTCTAATGTATATTTACATGTGAATGTTGTTAATATTTTCTTCATGAAGTCTGCCTCCCACCCATTCTTTCTGCTGAGTAGTGCTTCAACAATCTTTGTAGTTCGCTAGCAATTGTGGCTTATGAACAGCTAATGAAGAATGCTTGACTCTCTTGAGCCTATTTTTATTCAGCAATACTAGAAGGACATTTGATCACTTATCTCAGTAATGCCTGCATGGCCTCTTCACCATTGTCCTGCTTATGCGAATTCCTTTTTGCACTATGACCTTTATATTAGTCATTCTGCAAAGTCACTCTCAGCAAGTTATATTGTACAGGTGACCTTTGGCTCTTATTATTTAGAACTGTTACTACAACATCATTTTTGGGGGTATCAAAGTGCTATGGTAGAAACAGGAAAGAAAATAGGTACAAGAATAGCAGCCTAGTCTTATCTGCTGCTTTAACTTGTATGGCAGAAACAGCAATGCACTACTACAAGGTCATCTATCACGATGATGTGACTCCAGCCTCATGTTTAAATGACTTTTAGGTCCCTAAAGATTGCTTGGAAAATGTTTCAGCTTGCCTTTAGATTTTTGGTCTAGTCCTTGGAACAGACAGGCAATATATACATCTATAAAGAAATAAATAATCTTCCTATGTTTACCTACAACTGATAGTTCTTTCATTCACATTGCTACTGCACATATCAGGATCAAATTGGTTTGGGAAGAAATAAAGATAAGGAGGGATAGCTTAGAAAACAGCTTTCTAATTCAGTCCCAGAGATGGATGAAAGGCAAGAACCAATCACCCACTGACATCTGTAT
This sequence comes from Liasis olivaceus, assembly GCA_030867105.1. Classification (NCBI taxonomy): domain Eukaryota; kingdom Metazoa; phylum Chordata; class Lepidosauria; order Squamata; family Pythonidae; genus Liasis; species Liasis olivaceus. The sequence goes on from CM061348.1 coordinate 201,146,054, forward strand.
AATTCAACTTTCTCAACCTGGTGCCCTGCAGATGTGTGGACTTTCAGAATTCCCCAACTAGCAAATCCATCGATGAGAATCTAGGAGTTCAAGTTCGTGCATTTGGATGACACCTAGCTTGGAGAATGCTAAAATAATTTATGGCTGGTGTGGCAGACTGGTTAAGTGTGCATAGGATTTTAAGTATCCCAAAAATGTATTGGAATTTCTCAGGAACAAATTGCACCTTAATGCCAATTTATGTGAATGCCTCTGGCATAAGTGACGACCCCATGGATATTTTGTCTTTAGCCAATCAGTGTAACCATGATCATCATCTCTCTGGCTGTCTCTTATGCACAGTTGTTCTCCCTTCCCTGTCTTTAAACCACCTCTTTAGCAATAGAAGAACTGATACAAATTAATTTGAGTGCGTAATGAGCCTTTCTTGGTGAATTTGATGTAATTGCAGATTTGGGGGGGGGAAAGGAAGAAAATGAAAATGCTTTCATTTGTACTATTTCAGGATAAAGCAAGAATGGGATGTTATGCTAGAGTGCAGAAGAAAAGGCATTCCACAGACTGTATATTTGAATAATGGTTTCATAGATACTAACAAAATTTTGGACAAAATTGAAAAGAACTCACCACTGATTAAGAAGATTGCCTTGTTGAATGAGAAAGAAAGAAGCAAATTTATTTTTCAACTTTCAGGGGAACACTGGACAGTAAGTATATTATTTGAGTTACAATTTGCTTATTATTTGCTTATGTCCATTGAATTGGACAGATTTAAGTTTGCCTGAACCTTGCTAGTTGTTAGTTTTGTCTCCACTCCCTTTCTTTCTTTGTATAAATGACAAAGCATGTGTTTTATTTTAGTAGGTGCATGTCAGAATATGGGGGGGAGGGGGGAACACTTGATTTTTCTGCATTAATTTTTTTCCCCCATGTGACATGGCCCAAACTAGTCTTTTCTAGTTTGTCATCTTTTAGTTGCATTCAAATTGTGATTTGCAAGAAGGTTGTCCATGTTGGCAAGGAATTTTGGGAAAAGAGTAGTAGGTCATCAGATCTGGAAAAGACTGGCAGAACAGCAATACTCCAAATTCTTCTGATATTGAGATTAAAAAAAAAAATCTTTCCAGATATCAACACTGCATGATACTCCAACTCCTTAATATTTTCCATTTTATCTTTAGCAACCCAGCAGCCATTGCAATGTGATTTCCTCTTATATCAGTGATACCACCAAGGAAAGAGAGAGGTTGATACCATGGCTTCTTCTTGCACCAGGAAGACTGACATTACTAGAAACTGGATCACACTGTACTATATTTCTAATAATTGCTCGCTAGCTCAAAAGTAGCAATGCTGCAATGGTTCCTTTGTTGCTAAAAGTAATGTGTGTGACATTTCACACATTTGGCATGCCATCTGACATTTTAGAACAGCAGCAGGGTCCTAGCAGCTGTTAATACCTCCTCTAGTCCCTATACATTTTCTTTTCTTTCTGGTCAAGCACTCTAAGCAGGGCCAGGCAGCTGGATCTCTTGTAGTGTTCCCAGCATGGCATCCTTTGGGGTAAGTGGGAGGCATTGTGGGATACTAAAATTTATCCTTGATAAGTTGGCTTGATGTGCTTTTCATTGGCCATCAGGTTACATGACGTTTGGACACTGTACAAATTTGTGAATGGTTGCCTCATTGACAGTGGAGAGCAATTGATTAGCTTCCTCTTGGTGTCTGTGCATTGAAGGTTACTAAAGAAAATGGGGAGGCTGGAAAGCAGAGCCAAAAGGAAGTGTGTTTCAATTCCTATCACAAATAAACCTAGATCAAGGTTTATATGCCAAGCACTAAAATGATTGATTGACTAATTGATTAATAGGCCTACACCCTGACAAATTATATTTATTTCTATGGCAGTAAGCAAGAATCTGGAAAGACATTTAAAATAATGTTTCTAATAACCTCTACACAGATTCCCTTCCCTTCCCCCTCCCCTTCCTCCCTCCCTCCCTTCTTGTTATTTACATTACAAATATTATGGGTTTGTTGTTTGGTTTTGTTTTTTCCACACTCTGAGGGAATATGTCTGGAAAGCCATTTCAATTAATTTTATCAAATTAACTGAAAAAAAGGGACATAGGCAAGCCCACTAACAAGGGATTCGTTTCAATTTTGGGTCTATAACACAAACTGATATTGTAAGATCATACCTCCATATCTTTTAGCTCTACTTCCTTAATTTATTTTCAAAGATTACTGTTAACTTAAATGCTTATCAAGTTAAAGTGAAACTGCTAGTAGAATAGAACTGGATACAGCAATTTATGTTGAAATATTCCAATAGCAAAAGACATGAGCATATTCATACACTAAAAAAAAAAAGACTTGTGGTTATAATTTCTTTAAAATATATAATCAATTCTGTAAGGTGAAAGCAATCTTGTAAGTCTGTCTTTTAAGTTTGTCAGGATAAATTCCTCAGAACAGTTCACCAGTAAGCTGAGATCTCTCACAATGTAGTGAATTTCCTTGTTAAAAATGGAAGTTGATTATACAGAACAGAGGACATCTATAATTTGATTTTAAATTTCTTTTAAAAACAAGATCCAGGGTCCATATTGGATTGGAGGGGCAATATTTGTCTTGTACTGTTTTTCCCGATATAAATTCCCTCTCCCAGCTGCTATATGCCAATTTAAGGAAAATGTGCATCTATTTGCTTGCTTTCTTTGCGGGAAACATCAGATCTGTGCTGGAGGAAATCCTGCACCCAAAATGCTTAACCCTTCCCCCTTTGTTAATGGCCATGCTGATTCTTCTTAAAGGAACATGGAGATGGGACAGCTCTCCAATTACAGATCTCCAACATCTCTAATGTGCCTCTAATTTCACTTTGAATAATTGCACTGAAAATACATGACAGAGTGAATTAGGCCATCATTAATGTGTTAAAAGGAAGAGCAATGTTTCATGCACTGAAATGTCATTCATAGCCAATGACCATGGTTAAGTTCAAATAGCTTTGTGAGGGACTGAAAGGTAGAAAAGTTGCTGTTGTGAAAGGTTCCTTAATGTCCCAAATCTTCTCTTCTTAGGAATTCCCTGATTCGCTGAAGGAGAAAACATACTTAAAAGAATGGCACATAAACAATACTAAGATCTCAAGCATTCCAAGTTACATTGCCTTGTTTCAGGAACTGAGAATTCTTGAATTATCCAGTAACCAGATTACAGATATCCCCGTTGAAATTGGTAGGTGTGTTTTTTTCTCACATAGTTACATCTGTTCAATTTATCACGTTCAGTAAGGAATATTAAAAAAATAACCCATATGTATGTTGCATAAACACATATTTTCACATAGGGTAAGACAACCTTCACCATCCTGGCATCTTGCATATGTGGAGGCTACAACTCCCAGAATTCCCAGCCCCCAGGATTTTTGTATGGGTATGAGCCTGGGGGAAGGACTGAATGGGAGCATTATGATTCACAAGAGGGGAACAAGGTTGATGCTTCTGCATTACACCTATGTACTCTTTTATAATTAATCCATCAGGGCAGGGGGTGGGAGCCTGTAACTGAGATTTACTGAAATGATAAATCCTTCAGGCTTCTTCTGAAATAGATATGGCACTCTTCCCCATGGCTAAATTAAAGTGCCAACTCTCTGTGACTGAACTGGCAGAAAACTATACTGGTATAACAATTGATGAGTTGATCCCTATCCTGCCCAGGCATGATGTTGGCAAATGATGCTGTTCTTATTTACCGTGGACAGGGCACATTAAGAAAAGTAATTGGTAGAGTATCCCAGCTTTCTTTTCTTCCCTCCCCACCAAATCTCATCTGAGAGGAAAATATCTACCAACAGAGAACCGGAGAGGTGGCCTTGAAGCAAATATTTGGAAACCATTATGTAACCAAAAGGGAGCGAAGCATTCCTTAAGTCCTGGGAAGGGAGACTGTATGTATGTATGTATTGATTATCCCACCTTTTAAAATATATAACTCAAGGTGGTGAACATACCTGATAGTCCTGCCTCCTGTTTTCCCCACAAGAACCTTGTGAGATAGGTTGGGCTGAGAGAGAGCAACTGGCCCAAAGTCACCCAGCCAGCTTTCATGCCTAAGGCAGGCCTAGAACTCACAGCCTCCTCTTTTTAACCCCGTACCTTAATCATTATACTACACTGGCTCTCTTAGTATTAAGATTCTATCTATCTATCTATCTATCTATCTATCTATCTATCTATCTATCTATCTATCTCCCTCCCTCCCTCCCTCCCTCCCTCCCTCCCTCCCTCCCTCCCTCCCATCTCAGTATTAAGAAGAGACACAGGTTAGCCCCTCCCTGACTCACTGGGGTATAAGAGGGAGGGGAGGAAAAGCACAATCAGACTTGTAAGATTCTGTTGTTATAGCCTATCTCGATAAAGTATAGATCTACTCTTCCTTGGAGTTGATTTTGGGGTCTGGTCTGCCTCATGGAACTGACCCTCCCCTTAAAGTAGGCTAAAGTTGAGTGAGGTAGTGAGTTTTGGTAGATAGCTAGACCAGCTGGTTTAAGCATCAATCAAAGCTTTTATTGGTTTTGGGGAACTGTGGAGCCACTGCTGGTCAGCTGGTGGTCAAGCAGATCCAGATCTCTGAGCCAGGGATTGGTTTAGAGACCTGGAAGTTATAGGGGGAGAACTCAGTTTGAAGGAACCAGACTTTCTTGCACTGTGAAGCAGAATGGTTCTTGAAGAGGTTGCCAAAAGTGATCTGAGGGCAAAGGGAATGCCTACATCAGCCTAACATGGCTGAGATAATGTCATCTTCTGAGGGTCATCTTATTATGAAGCACATCAGATACAGATTCAGCAGCCTGCCATAGTGTGTCACTTGCTTAAAAGGGAAACTCTACTTCAGCATTAAAATAAATATGGACAACTTTAAGCCCCCTCATATGTGGGCTGAGGATGAGAGGAAGGCAACATCATGAATGAGGACACAGCAGAAAAGAGAGGCTGCTATGGCATGTTCATTCCATGTGATTTGTGCAAGTGAGGAAATACCCATAATTATACTAGTTAACATAGGACACGTAATTGAGAAGTCAGTGAGAGAAATACTTCTGTCTGTGAGATGCACTTTCAAGAATTACCAATTCTTGAATTTTTTTGTATGGGGAGGAGATAGGAAAAAAGGACTCTAACATCAAGGACATTAATCTAGACCTAGTAGGAATCAGGAGATGCCATCAGGATTTAAAGACCCAAAATATAGGTGAGTAAAACATCATGTTGCATATGCATCTCTCTTTGTGAATGCTCACATACACACCCTTTCTGCTATGAATAACTTGAATAACTTCCATTAGTAAAATTGGGGAACACATTTTTAGGGGTTGAAGCATCTTGGATTAAACAAAAACTCTCTAAAAATATAAAGGAGCAAGTAGTCCTCCAATTTGTTGTTCCAAAGCCTCCAAAAAATTCCACAACACTTTTTCATGAAACTATCTCGAGGACTTTAAAATGGCTAGATTTGGGAGATTTTAGCTATTTCTAAAAAAAAATAAGGTATAATAGTGGTAAATCTAAATAGAACTGTACCATTCTCTTGTACTTTTGGGGAACTTTTTTGAATAATGCAGATCTCTAAGGGTCTTTTTTCTCTTTGATTTCTGGTTACTGTTTTTAAAGTCTACTGCCAGTTTTGATCCCCAACTGTTAAAACAACAGCAGTGGATATAATTTATGTATCTCCATTTTATTTTATAAAGATAATTGTCAACTAGCATCCATATCTCATGAGCGGACTAGAAGTAAAACACATTAAAATAGTTTTAACAAGTAAAAAGCATAAGTTTATGGGTATGAAACAAAAATTAAATTCCTCTCTTATTGGTATTTTTTAATCTTGAGAATGAAACCAACAGGCTTAATTGATTTATGTATTCCACAAGGTGGCAGTGGAGAATAGAATAAAAATGCAATCATTCACCAAATTAGATTCTATCTCAACTTGCCCTCCTCCTTCTGCTTAAAAATAATATACATGGTAGAGGTTCATGTTGATGACTTGCCATATAAAGATGGAGAAAAAGGTAACTACATCAAAAGACTTCACTCTCGTATTTTTCATCTCCTTGAAGAGTTTCTGAAAAATTGATAGTGGAGCTTATAGAAATTACTACAATGAACTACATTATTCCCGAATCAAATTGATGTATTTGCTAGAGAAGCATAAATTCCTAGAGTGGAAATACTTAAAGTTCTGCCAGCATTTTCAAAATCCCCTTCCTTCTCATTAAATGGCAATATTTTATGTGATGTAAAGTCAATGCCCAGAAGGTGGGCGAGGTTCAAGTAATAGAATTTATTTTAGATAGAAGGGGTGTATCAGCCTGGAGCAGCTGTTACATGTCATACATAAATGGCCTATAAAGCTACTGAGCAACTGTGGAAGTTTAATTTTTGGAGGTTAAATAGTGTTTGTTCCAGAGGTCTGATCTGCATATCACATTAAGCCAAAACCAAATCTCATTATGGTTAGTGACCTAACGGTTTGCATGTAATGCTAAGACATAATGAATATGTTCGTACATCCAGCTAAGCCCTAAACAAACCAGCCACATATTAGCTTAGTGCTATGTGAAAATCAATAGAAAGGAAGAATAAAAAATATTTTCTGAGTTCTAAAAAAATGAACAAAGACACTGAAGGAGGAAAGTATTTTCTCACAGAATCATGAAGGTGACTTTTTAAGAGGGAACAATGGATATTTTACAGAACATGCACAATATGGGAGCAGCCCAGGAAAATCAAGTACCCAATTGTAATACTGTATGCACTCTTTATAATTATGAGACATTTTTGCCTTTGAGATTCAGAGATAAGTTACCAGCTAAATTGGCTTCACTTTCCTGTAGAAGACTTGGTTCTGGCGTACTCCTTTCCATACAGTTATCCTTCTTTTGGTTTTGGGGGCTCATTTCCCTGTCTACACTTCTATGTCTAGACCTGTGTAAAATTTTCCTATCCAAGTTGAGCTGTTCTTTCTTCATGTAAGAAGCAGTATTATTCTATTACTGGACACCTTTAGATGAAGTGATTAGTAAAACCCACCATGACATCATAATAGTTCAGAAAGTGGCTGGGGAGGAACATTCCTGGATTACAGGCAAACCTCAGTTCTTAGTATGTATGGCAAGAATCTTCCAGTCTTTTAACAGAAGTCATAAAAATGGATTTATGATTACCTCTACTTATAATTTTCTGAACAGCCACTTAGGAACTGTTATGCAGCTTTCCTATTTCTTGAAGTTGCATTTCTATAATGATAATAGCCATTGCCTATTAAAAATTAAAAGCTGTAGTTTAATTATAGGATTTAAAATTTAAAAATGATTAAAAAAGAAATGAGAATGCGAATAAATCATGACTCAGGAATGACTGTGATAGCATCTAGCTACTAATTAAAAGTAACATATTATCAGATTGGAAATTACCAGGGAAACTAAATTTCATTATTACATTTGACTATTTCTACTCTGATGGCCCAAAATAACAACAATTATTATTTTATTATTGTCTAATTCTTAATTCTTTAAAGATATATCTTTTTTGTTCATAGCAGTATTGACTGTCATGAATCATTGAGACCAGGACCAAGTTAAAAAACTTTAAACCACAGGTTGTCCTTGCTTATCTATGGTAATTGGGATTGGGAACTCCATTGCTAAGCAACGCAGTCATAAGGCACAACATCACCTAACCACACTGAATTATGATGGCAGTTCTGGCAGTCCCAATTGCCATCCTTAGGTGAATCCCACACAGTCACAGCATCCCGCAGTCATGTGATCACCATTTATGACCTCCTGCTGGCTTCCCCATTGACTTTGCTTGTTAGAAGCTGGTAGTGAAGGTTGCAAATGGTGATCCTGTGATTGAGGGATGCTGCCATGGCCACAACTACGAGGACCCATCCTAAGACCCCTTGTTCAGTGCCGTTGTAATTTAAAATGGTCGCTAAACGAGTGGATGTTAAATGAGGACTACCTGTAATTTGCCCGCCTAATTTTAATGAAAACAAATCAAAAGTTGCTTCTTAAGACTTTTGTTGTTTCCACTCTAAGTTTGCTGTCTTGAAACAATAGTTCCTCACAAAACATACATATGAGGAATTAATCCTCAATTTGAATTCACAAAGACATGTTTTCCAAATACAGATAGAAGTTCCTAACAGCTGGAAATCTTTTTGCCCTCAAATCATAGTGTAATTGAGTTTGTAAAGCACCAGTTTTGTCTTATATATGGCTTAGCATACTATGTCTTCAAATGGTGGCTTCTGTTCTGAAGGAACTCCTTAGTCTCCACTCTAGTTGCCTTCCAGTTTATGAAGTAAGCATGTGAGAGCTTGGGCTCTGGAACCCTCTCTACAATAAAATTGAATTTGGGCAATAACATCACCAATTTTCAGAAGCATGCTTGTAGATTGATTCAGGACCTCTAGAGAAATATCCAGCCATTCAGACATAGCAATCTGGAAAGCAGGGTCATGCCAGGACAGAAGACAAGAGTTGTTCCTCCTCCTGTACCTCCATGCTGCTTATTTTACTTTCTAGATCTACTTGGACTAGATCATCCAGGCAATAGATTTTTCCTGCCCAGTAGTGGCAGTATTTCAAGCTTGCCAAGCCAACCATGCCAATCCAGAGTTTGCCCAGCCAAACTTTGCATATCCCCACTGTTTGCAGAACCAATCATATCTGCCTACCTGACCTAAGCAGGGGCTGCCTATTCATTTATTGTACCTACCTTTAGCAGACAAAAGGGTACTGAGCCAAGCCAATTGCACTTACCTATCCGAACATGATGCTACCCAACATTTGGAAAGCCAATCATGTCTGTGCACCTACCCTACTCAGCAGCTGCCTGCTGCCCTTAGGCCTTCTATCAGTGGAGAAGAAATCAGTCAAGAAATACTAATACAGGTGGTTTTTTATCATTGTGAGTGTACATGCATCACTGTGCATGTGTGATGGAATGGAATTATGGAGGCCAGACTCAGGGAGGAAAACATGTTCTTTCATCTCCTGAGGAGTGGGGGAGAGATAAGAGGATGAGGCTGGCACCTCCCTGAGGAATTCACTATGTTGTGACTGGCTTACTTGGGAGCTGGGTTTCAGTCTGGGAAGATTCTTGCTGGAGGTTGTAGCTAATAAACATTGCTGGACTCAATTTACATGGTTTCCTGGAATTCCTTGGGCTAGGCCTGACATCAATCTTTCCAGACTGAAACCCAGCTCCCAAGTAACGCCAGTCACAACATAGTGAATTCCTCAGGGAGGTGCCAGCCTCATCCTCTTATCTCTCCCCCGCTCCTCAGGAGATGAAAGAACATGTTTTCCTTCCTGAGTCTGGCCTCCATAATTCCATTCCATCACAGCATGTGCATTAAGAAATTGAAATAAGTAAATTAACATCAATCAATAGTACACCCTGTCCTCATTTAGTGACCATAATCTGTTCCTTAAACCAGAAGTGAAATGGTCACTACACAAACATGTGACTGAGAGAGAAAGAGAGAGAGAGAGAGAGAGAGAGAGAGAGAGAGAGAGAGAGAGAGAGAGAGAGAGAGATGCTGTGAAAATTACTGGTTGCTGCTAACTCAGATAAAGTTCTCTCATACAGTTACACCATTGTTACTCTCATTCCAGCATGTGCTGTTGTCAGGAGCATGAAATTTGGTCATAAGTGTGTGCAGTGGTCGAAAAATGATACGTATTTTTTATTACTATCATATATGTGAATGGTTGCTAAACAAGGTAGCCACTAAACAAGGAGTGACTATAACAACATTGACAATATCAATTTACCTTTTTGCTACTGCCTATCTGTCAGATTTAGCCCAGGAAACTCCAGGAGACAATACAGATTCAATCCAGCAAGGTTTAATTGGCTTCACTCCATTCACAGAATCTTCTCAGACTGAGAGCAGTTCCCAGGGTCAGACTACAAACATCCTTAGCATTCCTCAGAGAGGGGCCAGTCTCATCCTCTTATCTCTTGTCTGCTCCTCTGGGGATGAGAGTCCATGTTTCACACCTCTGCTCCACACTCCCACATCATCCCCTTTTTAATGTGTAACTCTGCACATAACTTCAAGACCAAGCTTATCCCTTGAACTAACTAAGATTGTGCACCTTTGTTTTGAGTTATCTAGAGGTGGCACTTTGAAAAGCAATCCTGTGAAATACAGTTTCTGTGTATTTCTGTTTACTAATAGATTGCCTGTTACCCAGTTTAGTGGCTTGTAGTTGTACACTATATCACAGCTGTGTACACAATGCAAAGGTAAACTATTCTAAGCTGTACTTTTATCCATACATCTTTTTCTACTTCTCGAAGAAGATTGGGATTAAGCTGGGAACCTAATCTCTAACCTAGACTGAAACCTAATCAATTAAGCAATTATTTAAATTTCCCAATATCTAAAGGAATGAATGTGTTATGAAAAATGTCTTTTAGTCCTGGAACATATTTGCTCTTCAGGTTTAAAATTTCTTCCCAAAGGAAATAAACTTTCCATATTCTTAACTAATCCAGATATATTAACCTGCTCAAGATTGCTATCTGAGATGATAACTAATTTTTATTTTGTACTGCAAATGCTTATGCGTGCCTCTAGATATGTGCATGGGGGACAGAGTCCATATGTAACTATGTCACTTTTCTTTGCCTTCAGCCTTCATAGAGATGGTAGAGCCAATGGCCCCAGGGCTGCTTTTTCAGGAATACCAAAAGCATAGGCAGGAGAAGGAGGGATAACAAATAAGGGTCCCGGATAAGAATGGGTCTGTTTGCCTTTGTGTCTGCAGTTGCAGCTGTTTTCTCAGATTTTGGTGTTATTCTGGCTGACAGTGTTTTGCAGCTCTGAACTTCTGCTATTTTGACAAAAGAAGGCAACTATAAAGGCAGTAGATGCCTAAGAATAAGAAACATGCAGTATCAATAGAAGCATGCCCTAGAGCAGGATTTTGTTTCATGCAGACACTTTTAATCAGGTTGGTATTTCTGTTAAGTTGGAAACCTATAGAACAGAGATAAGAAATTTTGGACCCACCATGGTTAGGGAAGATGGGAGTCATATTCCAAAAACATTAGAATTTGGAACATTGTTTGGTTACTGAGTTTGCTGTAAAATTTTCTGCCAGATTCCTTTATACTGATGATATAGTAGAGAACAAAGATCACCAGGGTTTCATATATGGATGAGTAATATTATAGCAAACCATGGCTGACTTGTAAGTTCAGAGAAATAGTATCCGGTAATGTATTGTATATCAATAAGATTACTTATATATGCTGCTGAGAATATATAGAGTAGAAAGTATTTATTTACTTGGGTTTGTATGCTGCTGTAATCCGTGGAGACCTAAAGCTTACAAAATCCTACCTGGTAAGAGGATTAAAAACATGACATCAAAATAACAAAAGAAATAACAACATAAAACAACAAATTACAATTACAGCAAACTTAGTGCCAAAGGAATAAAGAAACATCAACAAATACCATAGCAGGGAGCCTCCCTCTTCACAATTTCCCATCCCAAGCTCTTTTGAATAGCTATGTCTTGACAGCTTTCTGGAATATTAACAGAGAAAGAGTTAGTTAATCTTGAGGATGCTGATCTGAAGAAGGATTGATTGAGAAGGGTGGTCCCCAAGGATCCCTGAGATGACATTCTCTTGAAGAAGGTTGTTTTTGAAAACAACCTATTCCTCACAATCTTACTACACAGGCACAAACCAGTGGGAGTAGGCAGTCCCAAAGATAGCAGGTCCTAAACCATATAGGCCTTTATAGATGACAATCAGCAGCTTGAACTTCACCCAGAAAATAACTGGTAACCAGTGCAACTTCTGAAGCTGAGATGTTATGTGTGAATTCCTAGTGACATCTATCACTACTCAGGCTGCTAGATTCTAGACTAGTTGAAGCTTCTGAGTGGTCTTCAAGGGCAAAGTATTATATAGCCCAAATGAGAGGTGACTAAGGCATGTAAGTAAGTAGAGCCTCATGGTCCAGATAAGGTCATAACTGACATACAGTATTTAATTCTGAGAAGATCATTTTAGCTATAGACATTGCCTGCTCTTTGAGAAGGAGTTAATAGTGCAGGTGAACCCCCAGAATATAAACCAGGTTCACCCAATAGAGTGCAACCCATCCACAATCCAATATAATATCACTCTGATATTAGCAGGTTCCAGAGCCACAACTACTCCAGCTTGCTGGGATTAAGCCTAAGCTCTTTTTTAATGCTAGCTGGAGAATTAGGTTATTCTTAGCAGGGGAACAGGTGTGAATGTTAGGTAGGTGATCTGGTTGTGGTTGTGGTTGGAGAGGTGTGCATGAGGCTAGGAATGTTATTGGATTTTCCCAGGTGGAGTTCTAGCACCAGGCACAGTGGTCATTGCAAGGTGCAGTTTGTTAGCCTTAGATGGAATCATGGACCTCAGGTAACTATCAAGAGGGACCTGTAACCTGGATGGCGGCAGTGGTCAGTCCTGTTTGAGTGCCTAGTGGAGGTAAGAAATACAGTGTGGGGTGGTGATGATTTTGTTGATTGACCGAGTGAACATTTGTGGCTGGATTGGTGTCTGGGGCTGTTGACAGAGTAATCACATGGTGTGTTAATTGGGGTAAGTAATCTTGGTGTACTTTGGTGTGCCCATGTGACACCTTTCCTTGATGAGCCACATTGGTCATTGATTGGCTTCTGGATGCAATTCAAGGTGTTGATTGAAATCTAGAAAGACTTTCATGGTTACTTATGACTCTGCCTCTCTTCAATAGTTTCTGGCTATCTGTAAGATCTATCAAGATAGCAAAAGATTATTTTTCATGATTATTGGACAGCTCAGAGAATGTTTAGTAATGCTGTCAACTTCTTTCTTCTTGAAATGTAAAATGATGGAGTGAAAGCCTACCCCTATGATATATGCTTGCTGTACTGTGATCTCAGTATGATTTAATATTCATAAGGTTGTTAATATGATTTGGGGAAAAATAATCAGGTTTAAAGATATGAATATAATTCTGAAATATGTATCAAAATTTGGAACCTATTAATATATGAAGAGACATTGATTTTGGCATGATGGAAACACTATGCTATTTTGGAGTTACAGTTTTGGACTAGCATGCCCTCTCTTACTACTTTATTATTAGCTTTTTCCTGACAAAATGGAAAGACTGATCAATAATATTCTTTTGGGCTAGTTTTAATGTTGTATTTAAAAACTAAGCATAAGTATGATCATCTCAGGGGATGCCCCAACACAGGTTCATGATACTCTTTTATCAAAGATAGAAATAAACAGTTTAAATATAAGGTAAGCCTTATCAAAGTAGCCAGGTAGATTCACTTTTTACACTTCAGCATTGCTAATTGTTATCTATTCATTCATGAGTGAAGGTCTCCCCCTTCTCTAGGCAAGCAGAGGATAGCATAGTGTTACGGGTGGGAGCAACGCAACATTTATTGATGACGAGACTCTCACTGGGTCATTCAGGGAGAAGCTTTATTTGCGCAAAGGTTCAGTTAGGACTCGCAGGTCCCTGCAAAGAACTGAACCCCGAAAAGGAGTTCAGCAAGCCTTTTTATCATTACAAGAGCCGTTTCTCCCCAATCCCCCCTCAGTGCCCTCCCCATGCCTTCCGTACTCCAAATTTGGTCAATTGCTGGTAGCTAAACCACAAGTCCTCGTCTTCACCGGTCGTACCTTGTTTTGGGTACATTTCGGCCTTGCTGTCTAGAGTATTGCTATCTGAGGAGGGAGGGAGATAAGAGCACTCAGCATCAGCAGAAAGGAAAGTTACAGAGAGTTACATTTAAAATGTAAAACTTCACAAAATACCAGTTTCATACAAAATATAGGATATAACAAAGACTTCTTCTCATATTTGCTTCTGAGACTTATCACTGCAAAGCCTCTAGCTAAAAAAACACTTCCAGAGAAGAGGTTCACTACTTGGTTACTAGTGAGGACTACATAACCCAAAAATATAGGATAGGACTACATAACCCAAAAATATAGGATAAAGATCAGAATAATTTTCCATTTGTATCCTGCCACCTCAATAGCCTTGTGGCACTTCACACACTTTTTTTCTCTACATATGCATCTGTCTGTAAAAGCATTCTAAGTAAGCAATTATTAACACAATATGCTGCATGCCTAACACAGGTATGTCCCTAATATGTATATCCTGCATCTAAGTCTTACTCCTATTTATCACCCTATGTCTAAGGAAAAGGCTTAATTAACACTCATTCTGAAGAGGTGACTGTCTGGTTATTTCTTTGGAAGTCAAATCTTTGGCTGTATCTTCTTATTTTTTCATCACCTTCAACCCCAGCAGAACCGTAGGGTCATCTAGCCACTTGTTCCACTATGTTGTTTCTCTTCAACATTCTTCCTCCCCCAGACTGTGTCCTTGACTTCCCCTTCAGTGAGTCTTGACTCAGTCTCACCCAAGAGCCTATAAATCTGAATTAATGTTAACTCTTCAATCCATTTTTAGGTCTACTAGATAGAATCCAACAGAACACAGGCCATCTTCAAGGCTACTAGAGACCACTAGTTTATAGTAGTATCTCTAGCAGCCAGCCGGCTCCCTCCATTATTCACCTTCTTCACCACAGAATCTTCTCTAATCTTGACACGTCCTCCTAGAAGTTCTAAGACTTCCCCCTTGATGCCAGCTTTGTTTCTGATCCTCCTTCTCATAATAACATTATAAATCATTCTTTATTTCTACCTTCTTTTTAGCTTGACAAAACACCAAGCTGAAAAAAGAGAGCTTGTTTGAATTACTCTCCCATCTCTCAATACCCTTTCCAGAGTGCTTATAGCTGCAGGAACAGCTTACTCTAGGTTGTACAATGGCAATATATTTTGGTATTTTTTTCCCATTTTTGATTCTGTTCTTTTAATGTTGCATATTAAAGCAATAAAAAATTGTGAAAACAAAAGTGGAAAAAAACATTCTTCAACAAGGAAAAAATCTAAGTGGCTCTCAGAACACGTTACTGTGATCTCCTGACATATACCACACCTTAGTAAATATATAAACCTACCTTCCTGTCTAGGGAAAGATAGACAAAAACATTGGGCAACAATGAAGACTTCTAATATCAAACATAAAAATAGGGAAGAATATCTCAACCGAGAATGTCAACAAATGGAAGAATATTACAAAAAAAGGAAAAAACTTGTTAAGAAGTTCAGAGATATAATAGGAACATTTCTAGCTAAGGCAGGAAAACCCAAGAGTAATCACAGAAGATATGATGAGATATAAATGAGTTTATGGGATGATGGAAGGACAATAGTAAAACCCTTTACAAATAGGACTATAGAATGATAGAGAAAAGCATTTATAGAGAACATACTCAGGAATGATTCCATTAGCGATTGAGTGTGACAGGCAATAGACTAGTTATCAAATAGGAAAACACTAGGCACAGAAGAAATATCCACCAAAGTGTTAAAAGCAGCACAAAAAGAGACAATTAAAGTGCTTAACAGCCGTATATCAACAAATATGGAACAAATCTGTATGGCCTAAAAATTGGGGGGAGGGAATTACCTGTACTAGAGAAGGGAAGATGCAAGAGAATATATAAATTATTGAAGTATTGCATTAGTTCCTTGCTCAAGTTAAATTTTGCTTCTAATTTTATAAGGAAGAATAGAGCTATACAGTTATACATGAAAAGAGAAATGCCAGGCAAACATGAAGATTTCAGAAAAGGCAGAGGGACATGAGATCAGACAGCTAACATAGGATACAGTAGATAAAGAAAAATATAATTAGGAGGTTTACCTCTCCTTTGTTGACTTCATCAAGATTTTTGTGTAGATCATGTGGACATACCAAAGTTAATGTGTACCAGAATATCTGATTATTCTTCTGAAGAATTTTCACAATTAACAAGAAACCACTTTTAGAACTGAATTTGGAAAAAACAGAGAGGTTCAGTAGAGGGAAAGAAGTGACAAAAGAATGCTTACTGTCTCCATACCTATTTTAACATAAAAAGTGAATATATTATAAAGGTGACAAAATCAGAAGATAGTATTATTGGAATTAAAATTGGAGGACTTATTTATTTATTAAATTTGTATGCCACTTGACTCCCAATGATTCTGGGTGGCACACGAGTATATATATATATATATATGTGTGTGTGTGTGTGTGTGTAAATAAAAATAAGGAATAAAAGATAGCAAGATGACAGAAACTGGGCTGGAATGGAAAAAAAGAAACCCACACAGTCCAAGGGGGCTTCACTCATGCTCACTAAAGGCCTGGGAGAAGAGCCAGGTCTTCAAGCCCCTTCAAAACACTAGTAGGGTGGGGGTTGTCAGGATCTCATGGGGAACCTCATTCCAGAGAAGGTGTACTTCTGGGGATTAAACAACATGGTATTGTTTAATCAAAGGACTAGGAGCACACCAACCCTTCCAGATTGAATTGGCCAGGCAGATACAATGGGAAAAGAAGATTTAGAGGAGCTCATTATGAAACTAATAATGATTGATGAAAAATCTGGTTAATGTTAAGTATTAAGAAGACAGAGCTACTATATTGTTAACTTACAGGTACATGCCTAGTGAACTTATAGTTGACAATGAAGAAGTAAAGTTTTTGTTTTTGTTTTACTGGACTCAGGAATTGATAAAGGTGGCTAAAGTGCTTGCGATCTAAAGTGGGATTAGCCCTAGGAAGGAAGGGAATGCCAAATTTTGACAAGATAGTGAAAGTTAAGAGTATTTCAGTGGCAACAACATCGCAACAGTCTTTCCAATGGTAACATTCACTGTGAAAGTTGGGCATTGAGAAACAAGGAAAGAAAGATGTGCTATTTGAGTTGTGGATTGGGAGACGGTTACTAAGAGTCCTGTGGACTACAAGAAGAACCCACTCATTAAAAATATATAGTGTATAGCATCAAGAAAAATCCTAATTAACAAGTATCGAAAGGCACATATGAATAGCAATGTTTCAACAGCTGGTTACTGACAAAGTAACAGTGGCACTGAGTGTACCACAGCAAAAAAGCAAGCAGAATTTCATAGAAGCTATCAGAAAATGACTTCCCTGTTAAGGGAGACAGTAAACGTTCTCTTGTTCCTTTGTAAAAGCTGCAAAAACATACATACGTATGTGAATCAATTTCACTTATATTGCGAAGATGAGGCTTTGCATGGAATGTTTGGAAAACAGTATTTTTGTATCCTAGAAGGCATTGACTGAAGTACAGTTAGTGCTTTCACCCAAATTAGAACTGCTACTGGGCCTTTCTATTCCCTTCCTCCCTTCCTATCCCCTTTTTCTTGTACTGTATATAATGTCTTTCAGATTGTATGCCTGGGAGCAGGGACTGTCTCACTTACGATATTTGAAGGTTGCTGTAGAAGCCTTTTCACAATTTATGAACCAAAAGAGAGAGGAAAAAGCCAAGAGTGAATTAACTTACTCTGTTTTACCAATATCTGAACGTCTTGCATAATTCTCAGAGATAACTATTGAAACATGAATGTAGGAATTCACATAATCATTCAAACAATTGTATTTAGAGCAAAGAATTTAAAATAAACTTTCAGGCCAGGCACATCAAAGAGTTTTAGTCTGCTTCCAAATTCCCCATGAACACACTTAACTGTTTAAATTAACTAATAGTATGATTAAACATCTTATTTATATTTTCATTCTCTCTTCTTACCGAGATTTTAAAACTAAGTCAACCTTGATCTAAAAGGCAAAGTCAGGCTTGACTGTGTTGACTGCATCCATGCATTTTTCTTGGCAGGGTTATAAAAGTGGCCAGCCATTGTCCTGTTTTTCAGGAGGGGTGAAAAAACATCTACCCTTAATGGGCACTCCTAAATAACTGGTCAGCAGTTTAACAACAATTGAAGAGACGTTCAGATGAATACTTATAAAAGCTTGCTGAGTGTATAAAAATAGGTGGTGCTACTTTGATGCCTGCTGTGACACTTCACAACTATTTTTCTTAATTCTGTGGAGCACAAAGGAATCTATTCTACTCATTCTACAGGGAAGCAAAATAACTGTATCAGCTCCAGGGATGCTCAAAGTTTTTGGTTTTTTTTGCCTTTTCCCAGAAAGAAGTGTGGAAATTAAGGGGCTTTGGATCAATGGATCCAAAGTTTCATCCCATTATACCCCAACATCCTTTTTCAAATGCCCATTTTTATTATTACTGCCAATGGGCATTCTCACTGGGTAGGGATCTCAAGTGAGATCTTCTTTAGCAATCCTTCTTAACAGAATTCCTAGATGTATGTGTATAATATTATTTATATGTAGAACATCTAATGGATGCTGTCCCACCGACCATAGGGTTACATTCTAAAATGTGTTTAGGTAACAACCCTAGTTCAGCTTCAGAGACACTTAACTTATTCAAAGCAATCACTAACTCTTACAAGACAAAACCTTCCCACAATTAACCTTTATAAATATTTGTTATTGATAAAGCAATCTAATAAGCAAATTTTAAATGGATTGAGTGGAATTGGAAATCTCTATTTTGTTTAAACAATGGGAAACTGTCTTAATGTTTGTATCAAACATTTAATAGAATTTAGATTACAGCTTATTCAACAAAAAAGAATTTTGAACTGATTGGATCCCTTTGCCTTTGTATAGAAAAGGAATTAATGAATCATCATGTTGTTGGAGATGCAATCAGAATCAGCTTTATTAAAGCATGTTTCTGTGATCATTTCTGCTATATTCTGGGAAGAAGTCATTGCACATATTAATTTGACTTTGAGTCAGGGTTTAATAATTTCCACATTCTCCCATATTCTTTTGAACAATGTACCTGATACATGGAAGTTAATGGCTGGCAATGAAAATGAATTCTCCATGCCTTATTTATTGCTAAAAGACTTGTCCTTCAATATTGGAAAGATAAATTTTATGGCCCTAATTACTCAATGAATTAAAGACTGATGTTACCTGTAACTTATAAATAAGTTGCTTACAATGTAAATTATGTATGGACAATTATAATGCAATATGGTCATCCTCTATTGACACATTTATGTAAAAACTTTATATATGTATATGTATATGTATGTTGCTGTTTTCATTGTTTTTTTGAATTTCTTTTTCTGTTCTGTTTAATTAAATAAGACTTAAAAAAAAAAAAAAGGTAATAGTCCTAATTATTATTTTTAATCATGAAATCAGAACTCCCTGCTCCCATTAACATGAATGTACCTTTTCCTGCTGTTATACTCAATTGAATTATTGCTCAGCTAATTTTAACTCACTTTATTTTGACAGGTTGTTTAAAAAACTTGAAAGAGCTCAATGTAAGTTTTAACCGTTTGAAGACTGTCCCCCCAGAACTGGGAAACTGTGAGAATCTTGAAAAACTTGATTTGTCTGGAAATTTAGAGCTAATGGAGCTTCCGTTTGAAGTAAGATTTTGTGCTCACTTTTGATGTGCTGATCAATTCAAGATATGCGATGTTTAAAGATAAACTAATTCCCAGTTAACAAAGACTATGATAAGTAGTACACCATTACAGATGTATCCCATGGCTCAACAGTGCTTTAATTACCTAATTTTTAGAAGCCATGTAACTAAAGAACCTCAGTGAATTAGATATGAATTTATTTACCTAGGACCAGATTATGAATCTGTATGTGCTTGTGGACAGAAGAGCAAGATTATGCCAAAAGATACTTTGTTTAAGGCTAATTGTGTGAGTGGCTTTCTGCCATGAAAAACAAAATTATGCAGACAGCTGGAGCCATGCTATGCCATGAAGACTTGGCAGATTAAAAGTATTTGGCTCGGTTCCAAGACTGCCATTAGCAGTAAAACATGGCTTGGCAAAAGTTCGGGGCATTTCCAGACAACCAACATTCCTGTCACCTAAGACTCCTGACCTGACAAAGAAGAGGTTGGGCTTGAGGAGATAAAATTATTTAGGGTTATTGATTTCTTTATAAGTCCACAGTTCTTGCAGGGAGCTGGCAGCCAATTCTAACTTGCCTTTGCAGGCCAATAGAGGAGCATAGAAAGGCTCAGCCAACTGGTACTCATCTGTTGGTCAGCAAATAGTGTCTTGGCCAGCCTGCTTAATTAAAAAAAAAAAAAAAAAACTTTCCCCTCCACTGTATAGAAAACAGGAAAGAAAAAAGACTTTCAAGTGCCTTTCATAATAGCAGCCTTTCTTTCCTGCCCTGCATTTGGTTGGCTATCTGGAGCTGAGAATTGGGCGCTGCTTAGTTCAAAGCTCGATAGCAAAACACTGTGGCTTTCATGAAACTCATTGAGTATAGTCACTGCCTGAAACCTGAATTCCCTGCATGTTGTGACTACAACATCAAAGAGCCAAGATCTAGGCCAACAGAAATGACCCAGTGTTGATGTTATTTGATTGCTGATAGTACGGGTCAACTCAGTCCTGAATGCATCCCCATTTGGAAGTGCCTACAGTTACATACATGTGTGGTGCAGGTAAAATCTTTAACAAATTGTTTAGATGCTTTAGGAAAAAACAGCAATATGTAATTCTGTAAAAAAAGATTAGGAATAATATGTATTCAATCCAACTGTATGCTTCCAAATGCCCATGGATACATATGTCTTGCTGTATACCTGGCAGAGAGTAAAGTGAAATCATCATAATTATAATAGCATTTTTATACTGCTTCCTCTGGAAGATGAATACAGGCATGCTTTGCAGCTAGCAAGGAAAAAGAAAGACTTCCTTACTGAAGTACAATTAAGCCACAAAACTTTATCTGACATTTTCAGTCATAACTGTCATGTGACAATGCAAGGAGGGTGGGAGGGGTGGATAAGCTTTTCTCCTCCTGCAGGAGCTGGCTTGGCTGCCTGTATTGCTTCTGTTCCTACAGTGTTTGAACTAACTCCTGTGTTCAGGATATGGCTAAAAGCAGGTCAAATCTTTCATGACCGTAGTAAATCTAGAATCACCAAGAACCTCCAAAAAGAATTCCACTTGCTACAGCGTTGGCCTCTAGTCTCAAAATGTGATCAGGTTCAAGTATCTAATAGTGAGAGAAGTTCTATTGCATTAGATTACTTTTATTTCATTAGTAGCTCCCAGGGTCTTAGTCAGAAGTCTACTAATTTTTGCTGGAGATGTTAAGCACCGAACAGTGTTATTGATTTAAAGATTGCATACTTTACTTAATGTGCTGTGATGTGATTGGAATATTAGGCCCAAGGCACAATTTGCATATTTGGTCTGGTAAAACATTATATAATGCTCAGGATAATAGCATCTTTCACATGGAGAGTGTTTAAAGTTTTATAGTAGCCTTAAGCTTTGTATATGTATGTATGTATGTATGTATTTTGTTTCTTTGTTTAGAACCCTCCTTTTTCATAAAGATGGCTAGCAATAAGAAGTAAAATGACCTAGTAAGAACTGAAAGCTTACAACTTTTTAAATCACATCATATAAAAATGCAGCAAGTTCATCTTTGCTTTAAAGCAAATATATTTCTGTTATGATCAGCTTTTCTGTGTGTTTTGGGATCTCTTAGTCAAGGATGTGTCATTTTTGAATACTATTCATGAAATACAGAAAAATTGGAAGGGGACCACAGAGAATGTACTTTCGGATACATATTCCCCATTTCTAAAGAGTGGGACATTTTAGTGTCACTTATGAAAATGCCCTTTGGGTTTTCTCAGATTATTTGGGGCACTAAAAGTTGTTAGACAGCGGGAAGGCAAATTGCCAGTTGTATGGAAATTACATTCTCCAGCAAATTGATGCACAGTATTTTATCACTGGAAAAAAAATGCAATTTTTAATTTGGCAGGAATGTCTCTTGCAGTAACTGATGACATTTGGACAATGTGTGTATGCTTGTGCAAATACCAGAAACACCTGTCAGCTAGTGCCTATGAAAATGGGACCATATGTGTTAATAGATTGTGACATACACACAAATCAAATGGAATATTGCTTTTAAACATAGAATGCAGCTCTTTTCTTTTTCTGACCAAAAATGAGATGGAAATGGGAATACTTTTTCTTAGATGAATTGTAGGCAAACTGGAGAAGGACTGCATTGAGGATAAAGGCTCAAAGTCCCACAGCTAAGAGCTCAATTCATATCAGATCTCTTTTAAATTACCAAACAAAACAGATTTACCAACATGCTGCTTATTAAAGATAATTGCTACTTTGTTTCCTTGTATATGTTTTAAAGGCTGAGTGCTACTCCATTGCACTATAGAGGTCCAACTATTCTCATAATGGCTGATCCAGCCTGTCACGATCCCCAGGTAAATATTTTACCTCTAAATGCAGAGGCTTTTAATTAGCAATGTATAAAGCTGTTCAAATTCAGCCGACTTCACCAGCACCTCATTCTCCTTTGTGGAGCCTGGCTATACTTTTCGCTTTGCTTCTCTTTGGTCTTTTTAAATTTAAAAACAAAAGAAAAATCAGTGTTGACAGGGTGGAGGTCAGAGCCCCCAGTGACAAATAGGGAGGTGACAGTAAAGCACAAAAACAGAAATGGGGTTTCCAGAGAAGCCCTTTTCTTGTAGGAATGTTATAGATTTCCATCTCCATGGAGCAGAGTAACTTTCTCATCTGGGTTCACATGACCTGGCTGATTGGGGTGGGTAATTTAATTAGAGCAGCCCCAAGGCTTTGTGTCGGACATTTAATAATGTACTCTGAGTTCTTGCCTATCATATATTACCCTTCTTGTTTCATCATCTTTGTTTGCAATTATTTGTACTTGTAATGCTGGTCAGTGACTGCAATAATAAAAAATTGCAATGTGGACCAGCTAAGTGTGCCCTACGAATGTGGCCATAAAATTCTTATAATAAGAATTATCCAAGCAAAGATAAGCCATGCAATTCATATTGTCATTTATTTAAGATGACAATATGTCATTTACATAACATTGGATTTAGGTTGCTTCCAGACCAATGGCTCCTAACACCGCCAATCAAAAGGCTTATGCAGCTTCCCTATCTTTCCTTCCTTAATGGACTTTTTGTCAAAGAGGAAAAAAAATCCAGAACTGTTGGGAAAATAGGGGACCTGGGGGGGGGGGGATGTGTAAATATTAATGAAGTAAATGACATCTTAATCCCCCTCCAATAAAATTCCATGTTTTAAGTAGACCAATTGTACAATTAAAAACCCTTAGAATCCCACCTTTTAAAATTGACATTTATATCCTCTCCTGTGAAAGGGAAGGCAGATGCATGTAAAACCTGTGCCAAATATTTCACTCCCCCCTTACAGTTCACTAAATGTCTGACACTTTATGAAAAGGAACAGCTGGGTTCTTTTCCTAGAGAAAGGGTAGAGTTTAGGATTTATTGACATCACCTATAATTTCTTTTTCCAATATTAGTAGGAGGGTGTGAAAAGGAAAAGGGCAGGTGTGAGGTGTCAAATGTCAAGCGGGCTTCCGCAGAAGCATTAGCACCACATGAGGTCCTATAAATGTTTGGAAAGATTAAAGAAATATATGCAAGTAGTTGAGAACCCAGAGCTAAAACGTAAGGCAGTCCTCATTCAATTGTTTTAAATCAACTGAATTGCATATAATTGTATATAACCCATATAAGAACATTGTGAATATCACAATTTTTACCTCAGCCAACTTTTTGGAAAGGAAATTGGATATGTTAGGAGAGACAAAAGTTGAATTCAAATGTAATGTATGGTGAATCCAAAAGAGATAGGGTCAAGAATAAACATGGTTTGAAATTTTAACTGTATATTTATTTATTGTTTTAATATGTTCTAAGCCACCCAGAGTCCCCCATTGAGGGGGAGATGGGCGGGGACAAGTGTAATAAATAAATGAATAAATACAAAAGTGAGTGAGCTGCAAGAAATAATGGTTTGGTCATATAGAAGGAATGATCATGGATCAGACTGCAAAGCAAATATACTAAGGAAGAATGACTGGATTAAGAGGAAGGGGAAGACTGAGAAAGCTGTGATTGGATGAACAATGTATGAATCATTGTATGGATCTGGTGGAAGATGGTTTGCAAGGACAGAAAGGTATGGAGAGGTATTGTGAATGGTGTTGATGTAAACTAGGTTTTAATTTTCTTTTTTTTTTGCTCTCTACATCTTATTGTTTTCTGCATGTTGTATAATGTTCCTTAACCCAAGATGGAATTGCATGATAGATATAAGCTTTTTCCTCCCACACCTGTTAATGTGCCTTCTTCTAGTCCTTGAACTGACAGAAAAATGTGCTGGGATAAAATGCAATGCCCTGATGACTGAGCTGTAATCTGATTGGTGAGTGAGCTGTATTCTGATTGGTCCTTAAGTTTTAACATGGGATAATTTAAGGATTGACTGATGGGTTCTTCTGGCTTTATTTCCCCTCCCACCTAGTGTCACCTGCTGGTGGAAAAACAACCATTAATCCTTGATGTATGGCCAAGTGGGGTTGGGTGAGTGTAGGCAAGTTCCTAGAATGGAAAGTGCCAAGATAACAGGTCATTGGCACAAAGTTGTTCCATTCTGGTGAACAGTCACTTGGGCAGGTTTTCAAGAATCTATTATTTTACCCCCAAACAGTAAAGAGCATTCCTGGAATCCCTGCTGATTATTTCTTAATCTTGCCAACCTTGGAGGGCTGATATCACCCTATGTCCTTCGCTGCACCATCAACCTATAGGTTGGGCTATTTTTGCCCTTCAAGAAAAGTGCTAAAATCATTTTTAGAGGTAGCCTGACTGATTGGTTACAGGTACTACCTTTGTCACTTTCATCTATCACTCTGGTTAAAAAGGAAATAATGGGGCACACACTTCCCAAATTGATATGGACTACAAGGAAATGTCAGTGTTGGAAGAGAATGGATGTAACTGGCAGCACTTGGAAGTATCCCATATAGTAAAGAAAATGGTGTATGAATAAAGAAAATGGTGCCCCCTCCAAATTTGAACCAGAGGAATTATTATAGACCTTATTAGAGCCATATTTTTTAAAAGTTCCAGAATGTCAAAGAATTTTGAACGATGATGATGATGATGATTTTTCAATTAAATCAACATGTACAAGCTATATTTGCATTCCATATGGGTCATCACTTCAGGCAGTATCTACTTTTAGTTTTGATCAGCAGCAGCTTGTTTGGGGGAAAAACCCTCAGTAGTTCAGTCAGGGCGACAGGACAGATTTTCTGTAATCTGAAAGTGTTTCTGATCCAAGGCAGATGGGTTCAGTTGTATCTGCAGATGCTGAAGTGTCTTATAAGAGAACTCTGTAAGCATTGACTCCATTTGTTGTGTTCTTCCAAACTGTAATGAGCATAACTGTATACTGCGATTGGTACAAAGTTTACAAGCAAACAAACTAGCAAGCTGTTCTGCATCAATATTTTCTTGATCAAATCTGGAGGAGCCAAAGTATTTTGTATCAGTGGTGGAAAACTGAATCCAACCTTAGAGCCAGTTTCTGTTCTCCATGCATTCTAGGCTTTAATAATAAGTCAGAACCAAACAAACTTCATTTCAGCTTAGTGTAATGTGTGAACCTAGCAGGTGCTTTATTCTGTACAGAAGGAAAGAGGAAGCAGTTTCTCCCTGAGTCTGCTCTTTCAAGCAGAAAGGCTTCAGATCCAGAAGTACCTCACTCCTGATTGGTATATTCCTGGTCAGCCTTCCTTCCTGGGACTTCTCATTGCAGATAGATCCAAAGAGAAGGGCAGGATCTGGCAGTTTTACAGATAGGCAGGGTGGGAGAGGCCTAATGCTTGGGTGTAGCACCCAAAGACTCCTCATATTTGATGCCAAATTGCTATAATGTTTAATATGACAAAATAGGGAAAAAGATTAAATATTCCCTTGGAAAGTAATCGTATGAACTTATTTAATATTAATTACATGCAAACAGAAGTAGAGTGCAATTTGATTTAGCTTTTGCCTAAGTCTCACCTACAATATTCAGAAGGGGGCTCCTGGCATCCTACTCAAAGGCTATGTGTAGCCCTTAGTCTAGAACAGGGTTTCTCAACCTTAGCAACTTTAAGACGTCTGAACTTCAACTCCCAGAATTCCCCGGCCAGCATGCTGGCCGGGGAATTCTGGGAGTTGAAGTCCACACGTCTTCAGGTTGCCAAGGTTTGAGAGACACTGGTCTAGAAAAAGCATTAGCACTTTGAGTGCTGCCCCAGCATTAGTTCAGTTCCTTGGCTGGCTACGTTTGAAACTGAATAATTGTTCTGCTCTGGGATCTTTTTTGAGTGATGTTTTCTGTGTTAGCCAAGTGCTGCTCCATAGAGATTCCTGAAGCTCAGAAAACCAGTAATTGAGGACTTTTGCTCATTCTCTTCTTTTATCCAAGACTTGGTCAAATCTCAAGGAACAGTTGGAAGCGTTCAGTTTTCAAGAATGATAAAGTGAAATTGAAACAGAAAAGATTAATTTGGCTTACTTTGGTCCAAATCGATCAAACTGATGATCTTCCCAACCCCATTCTTCATTTCCCAGTAGCAACAGTATCTATAGTGGAAAACTGTGCCATTGGCACGCAAAATGACATTTGATTCACCTTGACATAAAAAAACAGCTGGAAGCTGTAATGTACCCCAAATCAGCTTACTTAAGAAACAACAATAGGATCCTATCTTTCTTACAACTATCCAGTTGCAATAAGTATCTTAATGTGTTTAGTTCAACTTCCATACAATATGAAAGTTCATAATTATCATCATATATGATTTTCAAAAGGTATAATGCTGCTTTGCTGAAGCATAAAAAATAGGTTCTCCAGTTATTGTGAAAATATGATTCAGTAATTCTACATGTAAGCAATTGCCATTTTGCTACACTGTCATCCATCAACCCAGCTGATAACATCTTCAAAGTATCACCGACTGAAATGTTGCTGCTATAATAGCACATTGCTAAAGATCAGGGTTTTTTAGTTCTGCTTTAACATTTACCACCCATCTTTTCCCCTGACATTTATTTCACATCTGACATTCCTATCCTATTCCAGAGTTCTGTGCTGCTGATATTATCTTTTAAAGCATTCTCAATATTTTCAACCCTGAAATGAACAGTAATTGTTTTTCCCCACCCCAATAAAGTAAAAGAATCCTGCCAAGGAGAGTTTTATCATGCCCTTAGTAGTGAGTATGTTGGCGGTGGATTGTATTAATTCAAATGTTTGCAAATAAAATTACTTTTGTAAGAACATTCTGCTTGTCGTCTAGGAAGCAATGATTGATTTACCTTATGCTTCAGAAAGGATTTTTTTAACATGGAAAATAAAACAACAGCTTACATTGCAGTCATTTCTGGTGACATCAAATTATTGTTGATTAGTAGTTTCAGAGTCTTTTCCTCTGGGGAAACATTTCCATATTAGTTGATTCTGCAAGCTACAAATGAGCATTTTAAAAATGGCAATTAAAGGAAAAACATGAATTTAAAGTAAGTTCAGGACACGGCAAGGATGCACTGAATTTAGTTTGTTTAAATTTACAAAGGGAAAATGGATACCTAGCAAAGGTGTAAGTAATTTTGAGTCAAATAGTTCTGAACACGCACTCTTGGTTTGCAGCATCAGATGTGCCTTCCTGGATCAGCCCAAACTCCACCCTATACCAGCCAGTGACATTTGCCACCTGATGCCCTGCAGCCCACCTCTTTCTAATCTTTGATTTAAAGTTGTTGTTATCAGTTTATCCTGGGGTTTCATTGTGGCTATATTTGATATTCTGGACAGGAAGATAATTTAGCTGTATTAAAATCCATCTAATACTTGGTGCCAGTTCAGACATGAAACAATCATCCCTGATGCTCTGCCTAACAGGGACGCATTTCAAAGCCATTTTCCAGCTTGGGTGGCTTGATGGCATAGATTTATTCCATCCCAACACAGCACAATCTGGAAGCTGGTCCTGGTATGGAACATCCCCATGAAGTTAAGTCCTGCCTAGAACCAAAGTTGTAGACAGTAGCAAAGGATAACTATGCTATTTGTTGGGCTCCCATCTCCTCGAAGAACTTGTAAGGCTGGGATTTCTTGCACATAATCTATTTATCCTGGAAGCCACATTTTGTTCCCCTTGCCTTGTTTCAGCCTTTCTTTAAAAAAACCATTGCACCCATTGCATCCTGCTATTTTCTGTACCATCTTTCTTTGTTGTTTGTAACCTGATTTGTAGAATAGTAAATGCAGCTGCAGGAACAGTAGGTTCAACAAGATCTTTAAAAAAGCGTTTTCAGGGACCCTGAGCTTTTTATGGAAAGCATTCTCTTTGCCCTTTCTATCTCTAATGCTTCCTGTTTGGTGTAACATGATGGTTTCAGTGATGAATTGTAGTCATTTCAGGGCTTTAATTACTGGTTTTTATACTGTACATACCTCTTGTAAAATAATACTGTTTCACACTATGAAAGAAAGAGGAAATTAATAATTAACCCTATCCTCGCAGTAATGTCAGAGGTGTTGGAATGGGAAGGAAGCAGAAACTGCAGGGGGAAATTTTTAAGAGACTTCAATACAACCATGTTAATCTGCTAGGAAAAACATTTTAACATACTAGCACTTCTCAGAATGCCAAGTCTCATCTCAGTTGCCATTTTTATTTCCTCCCACGTCATTGTTTTCAAATGGAGAAAAGCCAACATTATTATCCTGTCTGAACTGGGAAGATGCCTGTTTCTTTAACTCCTGTTTCAGTTGTGTAGCCCATGGAGGTGATTTGTTTTCCAATGGAGGGAAATCTTGCCTCCTGGGTCCTTAGCTCAGTCAACCATTATGGTAGCACTTTCTCTCGAAGCTAGAAATGCACTTTCTTGTTCATTTAGCTTCCAGTGTCCTCTTGTTTATTTATGGTTTGTTATGGTCAAATTTTTAGTGTCATGGTGGTTAGAACTTATAGTCTTTTATCCCGTACTTGACAGTTCCACACAATATAGCAATGTATTCCCATGGGCATATTAGGAAAAGCATATGAATGAAAAAATCTCAGCTTGCCACAATCACATATAGGTGTCATTCCACAATGTTTGCATTGTAATGACAGTATGGCACCATGGCAACTGAAGAACTTTTCAGTGAATTCATTTTCATATTGATTTTTCTTTGCTGCTGATCCTCATGCATCTTTTTTGGAAAGAAAGATTTATAAAAACAACAACAACTGTGTGTACATGAAAATGCTGTTGATTTGTTAAATGTTATTTTTATGGAAGTGAGGGCTAAGAAAGCTTCGCTGATACTCAACTGAAGGACACTAAGAAATGAGACATAACAATTGACCAGCTTTGAGGCAGAAAGGAAGAATGAGAGAGCAGTGACTGAGTTTAATGCTGCAAATTCTAAACATGCAGAAGGATGGCTACGTGAGTTAAAATAATTTGAATATTAGTATACCTGTTTGATTTGCAAATTTTTGTAGATCTAGTAAACTGACTAAAATCTATGGAAGTAGGCAATATATAAAGTTTTGTAATGAATAAATAACCTTTATTTATCCTTAAAAATGAAGATGAAATAGAAATGAAGCAAATTTAATTTAAGCTGAGTTTTAAAAGTTTGAGAAACAGAAAGATTGTGGTATGGAAATGTCCATCACTAAGGTTTCAGTGGCCCTTTGCTGAACAATAATGACCTGTGAACCTTCAATGTAAAAAAATCTTGGATAGGAGGACTGGCATTGCTAGATAATAAATAAAATTCTACATTGTTATGCAGAGCCTTTGTTTTACTTCTGCAGCCTGCTGTTTGCAGAAAAGCAGTGCCTTGCAGAAAAACTGTGCATTCCAGCAGAGAGACAACAAATGTACAACTGAAAGAATTAAAGCTATAATAAATAGAGTGGGAAAGCAAATGGCATTAAGAACAACAGCCAGACTTTGTCAGGTTTATATTTATTCATTCTTGTCTTATTTAGGATTTAGCTCATCAGATTTTGACCCACCTATAGAATTTAGCTCATCAGATTTTGACCCACCTATTGACTTGAATCCAGACATTGTCATGCTTAAGACTCTGACTCACTGAAGTCAATGACCCATTTAATTTTATAGGTTTATACTATTATCCAATCCAATATATTTAATTAATGGTAATGTTGTTTTAGAAAGCTGAAGTGGGTCACCAACTGAAATTATCATGGACCTTTACATTCTGACATGCCATGAAATAGGCAGTTCATGCTGAACTTCATTGTGCTGAAACCACAATCAAGCAACCTTATCAGCAAATCCTTTTCAATGACACAAATAAATAAAGCAGAACTGAAAACACACACCCATTAATCACACAACTCTTTCCACTCAGGAAAGGGAGCTGGGAAGCAGTGGAATCTTTGAAATGTACACAGGCAGCATTTTAAATTAAATGATGAAGATAAACAGAAATATAGGTTGTTTATCAAACAAAGATGACAATTGTGATTGAAAATCAGGCCAGTAGTAAGGATGGCTGGGAAGTTTTACTGGCAAAGGCAGTGAGGATATTCAGTTACACTTACACAGAGTCTGCATTAGAACTGATTTAGAGTTAGAAAGCAAAGTAATTGGATGAAAGGAGGGAGGTAAATGCTGCTAACAATGAAAAGATGGTGTAGTTTTTTTTTTTTTAAATAAAATGTTACAAGAGTTGCAGAAAGCCACATCTTCTAAAAGAAATAAAATATTTAGGGCTTCCTTTATTAAAAGCACTATTTAACTACCATAAGTTCCTCTATGTCCATGAGCATTTGTTGTTTAGTGTTTCTGAAGCAGAAGGATTAAGTAACAAATCCATTTAGTTTCAGTATAGAATGGAAAGCAGCTGGTATTTCTTAAATATGTGTGTGTGCCTTCAAGTCAGTGTTGACTCTTGGCAAGTGCCTGGCCAAGTCCCTGCTATTTTCTTGGCAAGATTTCAGAAGTGGTTTGCCATTGCCTGCTTACTAAGGCTGAGAGTGACCAGCTCAAGGTCATCTACCTAAGGTAGGAGAAGAACTCCCACTCTCCCAGTTTCTAGCCTGTTGCCAACCACTACACCAAACTGGCTCTCATTTCTTAAAAATAGCATCAAAGAAAGTACCCAGTGGAGTTTTCTTATGCATAGTATAATAAATAGTATTGCCTACTTTCTGAGCTACAAGAAACCCTGGTTTATTATCTCCTGATAGTCCATCCATTCATATTTCTCTGTCAGATTCTATTTCCAAGGGACTAGAAAGTATAACGGAGACACTTTTTGTGGCATGATATTAAGAACACTGAAAGAGATTAATGATCCTCTAAAAATATTGCATATTTTTATTACCAAGGGCACACAACCTCAAGCCAGCCACATTATATAGTCAGCTGGATACATTAATGCACTGAAAATGTGGGAAGTTCACTAAGATGGAATACATGGAAAAAGCAAATAATTTTTACCTCATTAACTCAAATCATAGAATCATAGATAGAACCATAGATAGAAGCATAGAATCACAGGCAGAATCATAGGTGGAATCATAGAATCATGGAATCATAGGTAGAATCATAGAACTGTAGACAATCACAGATAAAATCATAGAATCATAGATAGAACCATTGAACCATAGACAGAAGCATAGAATCATAGATAGAATCATAGATAGAATCATAGAACCATAGACAGAATCATAGATAGAATCATAGAACCAAAGATAGAAGCACAGAATCATAGAACTATAGACAGAATCATAGATAGAATCATAGAAGCATAGAATGAACCATAGAATCATAGTTCTGGTATTCATTATCAGGAATGCTCAGAATGTGAGCAGTGAGGATATCTGCTTCCACTCTGCAGTTTTAAAGGTCTGGGCTACTGCATTTATTTTGCATATGGCTGCACTAGTGAAGTCTTGGGTACATGTGGTTGAATGTGCAGTGATTTCCACATGAGCCAGGACTCCCCATTAGCAGCCTCCTCCCTTACATGTAGATCCAACAGCAGCTGCCAACATCAGTTCAGTAACAGTGGCAGGTGAATTATCTGGAGTTCTTGTGTGTCAAGAGCTCTGGACAATGGACTCTGTCTCAAAGAACTTATCTTAATCTAGATATCTCATCTAAGGAATGAAGAAACAAGCAATGAAAGCATTAAAGCTGCTGGGGTCTAACTTGTGCCAAAACTGTCATTCTCTATTTCATTCAAGGTTTTGTATCTGAAATGGATTCCCTTGTTCCTTAATGCCTCAGTGCATTACTTATGTAACTATATACCTATGTAATGTCTGTCATTTACAACTGGTTCTTGAATTATTTAGTCTACCCATTTGAGAGAGAGAGAGAGAGAGAGAGAGAGCGCTCAGAGGGAGTGGGATGTTACAGCCAGAACTGGGCCCATTTATGACCCCTTGAGGTATACATCTAAAGTCTACTTCCTTTTAAGAACTTTAAAATAAAAATAAACCAGGAATTTTTTAAAAAAAATATGAACAGTATTAGCAGAGGCAGGCTTTTGCTTTTGGATATACAGTGAAACTCTGATTTAACGGACCCTGATTTATCAGTCTCTGAATGCAAAGAACAAAATTTCTGACCAGACATGTCTCCAAAGTAACAAGTCTGTTCATCCAAAATATTCTGAATAAGTCAAGTACATTTATGGTAAGTTTATGGCACTAGTAGCTATTTGCCTCATTTGTGCAAGTGGCATAAATGGTTGCAAATTATGTAATAGGAGAATTGCACTTCAAATTATGTTATTTGAAGACTTAGGCCATTTGCTTCATGACATCATTATATAAACCAATGCCAATGATGTAGTTTGCAGTTTAAGAGACATCTGAGAGTAACAGACACCTCCTTCCCAAAACTGGTCCATTAAATTGAAGTTTCACTGTACGCAAATCCACCAGTCTCCTCTCTCTTCTCATTCCTATTTGATTTAATTCTCTAACACTGAGAATCAGATGCAGTCCATTTCAAGTTATACACATATGTCATCGCCAGCACTCAAAAGAACTGTTGTTCATGACAGAATTTACAGTAAAAGAGGATAGAAGGATAGCATCAAAATCAGATACAGATCAGAAAATAAAAGAACACTTATTTGCAAAAAGCTCAGGAAGAAGGAAAGAGGAAAAGTAACTATATTTACCAAGCCCTTTGGCAAATAGAAATTTTGCCCTAGGCAGAACAGAGGCACACAAGGAACTCCAGAGCTACTGCTTGGATAGATATTTGACTCAGAGCAGATCTGTGCTGGCTGCTCAGCCCATTGCCAGAATGGGCCACTCACCTCTTCCTAAGTGCAGGCACAAATGTTGCCTTCCTCCTCACAGGTCTAGCTCATTGTGGATACACCCTGGACCTATGTTTTCCACCTTTGATTAGAAACTGTGATTTTCTCACGTGAGCCACCTTAAGCCCTTCAGAGCAGAGAGTCTCCAGCACTTTATTCAATTCTAGTAGCAGCCCCAGAACTGAATAGGCTGCAGTGCCTGGCATGTCCCCTTCCCTCCAGTGGCTAGTTGCTACCCTGTGCGACCATTTTGTTCTGGACTGCCAAGCTGTCCTGCTCTCTGCTGTTCCTCTCTGCAGATCCTTTTTTTTTTTTTTAATAGTTCTGCAATTGATCCCATGATGGCTACGTTAATGAACTATCCTCAACCGTAAACTCATGCTCCACTTAACCCTACATCTCCCAGCAGGTAACCTTTTGGCTTTTGTCCAGGATGGGTGAAGCATGCTTTCCCATCCCCTGCCCACACTATTGCAAAACTTCTGTTCTAAATCTTTAAATTGCACAGTATAAATATTGCTACTCTGTTTCTAATGAAGCTGAGCTATCTGTTCTTTCTTGCTGAAAAGATTCCATGGACCTATGGAATGTAGAAACCAAAGAGCAATCTGTTCCTCATGCTTTGATTATTATAGCATCTGAGCAAAGGTGGAACTGTGAAGGGGGAAGGGAAAGAAAAGGTCTGTGTTAATGTTAAGGAGATAGTATGGAAGAGGGGGTGGAGGCATCCATGTTTCCAAACAACTGTGAAAGCAAAGGAAAGGCATGAGGACTAGTGAGGAGGGAACAATCCCTACAAGTAAAAAGCAGGCGTTGACTGACCAGCCCTCACAGGAGCCACCAGATGAGACTTGCCTTCCCTGCATGGATGGGAAGAGCAAGAAGCAGGGAAATGACCAATCGTGTCTTGTGGTGGCCCTAGTCGAGACTGAGCTCCACCCCACTGCAGTCCGGACTGGAATGTTTGAAGTTGGCTTAAGAAAGAGCTGGGAACAGCGTGGGAGAGAAGCAGCTTAGGCTGCAGTGTTGAAGTGCCTCAGTGATGGAAATTCTGGAATACCTTGTCTGTAGTAACCCTTTAAGGTAATACTTAACCAAGAAGGCTCATCATATCATTGAAACAGTGTTGGCTCCCTGTGGTGTGTTCAGCACAGGGAAGAAACCTATGAGTGTAGGAATAAAATTAAACAGCAGATGCCATGTCCATTGCCCTAAGTTCCTTCAAACAGGGACAAACTTAAAATGTAACAAATAAATGAATAGGTTACTCACCCACTATATTTCCATTTGCTTTTTTAGTATTTAGTAAGTCCTTTGTTGGCTGGGAAATATTATTAATGTTGCATTATTTTTGTTGTCTAGCAGTTGGCTTGGCAAAGCAAATAACTTGCAGCTTTTAAATTGTATGATGTCTGAATGGGCCTGTTTGGAAATAGGTGGAGAGATAACTTTTTACAGGGAAAATGGACAACCAGTTCACTGTAATCTTTTTGATAGAATGATTTCTTTGGGTGGCTAACCCTGATATATTGCATATTTGCTTTTGATCAAGTTTTTTGACAAACAATGTATGGTATAGATTTATATATTTAGAAAGGTCAGTTTAATCCATTAAGTCCAACCTCCTGTTCAGTGCAGAAATCCAAATCAAAGCATCTCTAACTACTATCTATTTAGCCTCTGTTGACTATATCTTGAGAAGGGGAGCCTGCTACTCGCTTATGTAACAGGTTCAATTGTTGAATTGCTCTTACTGCTACATAGTTTTTTCTAACATTCAACCTTCCTTTTTGTAATTTAAGACAATTACTCTGTATTCTGTATTCTGAGTCTTGGCCTTCTTTTGTGTGACATCTCTTCTTCTATTTGAAGACTGCTATCATACTCCTGCCAACAAAGGTATGCATTGTCGATGTCACAGCTTGTCAGTGGTGACATATGGCTGCGAAAGTTTGACCATCAGAAAGGTGGAATGAAGAAAAATCAATGCCTTTGGACTGCAAATTGTTGAGAATATCTCAAACATTCCAAAGAACAAATCATTCAGTACAGGTGAAACTCGAAAAATTAGAATATCGTGCAAATGTTCATTTATGTCAGTATGGCAACTCAAAAGGTGAAACCAATGTATGAGATAGACGCATTACATGCAAAGCGAGATATGTCAAGCCTTACTTTGGTATAATTGTGATGATTATGGCGTACAGCTTATGAAAACCCCAAATTCACAATCTCAGAAAATTAGAATAGTGTGAAAAGGTTCAATATTCTAGGCTCCAAGTGTCCCCCTCTAATCAGCTAATGAATCCATAACACCTGCAAAGGGTTCCTGAGCCTTTCAATGGTCTCTCAGGCTGGTTCAGTAGGAATCACAAGCATGGGAAAGACTGCTGACCTGACAGTTGTGCAGAAAACCATCATTGACACCCTCCATAAGGAGGGAAAGCCCCAAAAGGGAATTGCAAAAGAAGTTGGATGTTCCCAAAGTGCTGTATCAAAGCACATCAATAGAAGGTTATGTGGAAGGGAAAAGAGTGGTAGAAAAAGGTGCACAAGCAGCAGGGATGACCGCAGCCTGGAGAGGATTGTCAGGAAAAGGCCATTCAAAAGTGTTGGGGACTTTCACAAGGAGTGGACTGAGGCTGGAGTTAGTGCATCAAGAGCCACCACACACAGACAGATCCTGGACATGGGCTTCAAATGTCGTATTCCTCTTGTCAAGCCGCTCCTGAACAACAAACAACGTCAGAAGCGTCTTACCTGGGCTACAGAAAAAAAGAACTGGTCTGTTGCCCAGTGGTCCAAAGTCCTGTTTTCTGATGAGAGCAACTTTTGCATCTCATTTGGGAACCAAGGACCCAGAGTCTGGAGGACGAATGGAGAGGCACACAATGCACGATGCTTGAAGTCCAGTGTGAAGTTTCCACAGTCTGTGTTGATTTGGGGAGCCATGTCATCTGCCGGTGTTGGTCCACTGTGCTTCATTAAGTCCAGGGTCAACGCAGCCGTCTACCAGGAGATTTTGGAGCACTTCATGCTTCCTTTCGCAGACAAGCTTTATGGGGATGCTGACTTCATTTTCCAGCAGGACTTGGCACCTGCCCACGCTGCCAAAAGTACCAAAAGCTGGTTCAATGACCATGGGATTACTGTGCTTGATTGGCCAGCAAACTTGCCTGACCTGAACCCCATAGAAAATCTATGGGGCATTGCCAAGAGAAAGATGAGGGACATGAGACCGAACAATGCAGCGGAGCTGAAGGCCGCTATTGAAGCATCCTGGTCTTCCATAACACCTCAGCAGTGCCGCAGGATGATAGCATCCATGCCACGCCGCATTGCGGCAGTCATTGCTGCAAAAGGGGCCCAAACCAAGTACTGAGTACATATGCATGTTTATACTTTGCAGAGGTCTGATATTGTTCTATTTCCAATCCTTGTGTTATTGATGTCATGTAATATTCTAATTTTCTGAGATTGTGAATTTGGGGTTTTCATAAGCTGTACGCCATAATCATCACAATTATAGCAAAGTAAGGCTTGACATATCTCGTTTTGCATGTAATGCGTCTATCTCATATATTGGTTTCACCTTTTGAGTTGCCTTACTGACATAAATGAACATTTGCACGATATTCTAATTTTTCGAGTTTCACCTGTACTTGTGAAGCAAAGCTAGACAGCTCTGTAGAAGCAGTAACAATGAAGCTAAAATTTTGGACATATAAAATGGAAGGAAGAGTTTTTGAAGAAGACTCTGATATTTGGAAAAACTGAAGGCCACAAAAAAGAGGCCAGCAGAAGACAATATGGATGAATGCTATCATTAATATCAAAACATGAACTTATAGGAACTCAAAGAAGCAGTTACTGACAGATACTCCTGGTGAATTGTTGTCTGTTGGGGGAAAACAAGTCAGAAGTGATTGAAGAACTGAACATCAATATCATATCCCCCCTTAGTCATCTTTTCTAAAAGCTAAGCACACCAAGTTCATCCAGTCTTCTCTTTTTATTTTCAGTCTTCTCCTTTGCTCGCCTTCTGGATTGACTGAATTTTTAAAGTGTATAGTGTTTGAGAAGTTTGATCAATGAAAAAGAGAATATAACTATTATTTCCCATGACTTGGAATAGCATTCCCAATCCTATACCTGGATATTTAACTATATTTTCCTAAATGATGAACTGTCATTTTTGGCCCATTCCTTTGATGTATTATATTCTGAATTATTTTTTCTGTCTTTTGGAGTATTATGTAACCCACTCAATTTTTATCTTGTGCAAATTTGATAAATATGCTCTCCATCATTTTTATGAATTGATTAATATAAATGTTGAAAACTTCTGGCCAGAGACCAAACCTTGTGGAATGTCACTAGTTACTTCATTCCAGTTTGACAAGGAACCATATAATGAACATTCTTGGAGAGGGTTTTTTTGTTTTTGCCAGCTACAGTTCCATAAAATTGTCATGTCAGCATATTACTTTACTAGTTTATTAATCAGAATGTCATGGGAATGTCATTCAGCATCAACTTATATGTTAGAGAACCTTTTCTTACAGTAAGAATAATTGGCAGTGGAACCAATTAGCTGGAGAAATAGTGGCGCTTCATCAATGAATGTGTTTAAGCGTAGGCTGGACAGCCATTGGTTAGGGATGCTTTAAAGCGATTTTTGCATCAAACAGAGGTTGGATTTAATTGTTTAAATGATCCCATCCAACCCCATGATTATATTCCCACAATCAAACTTTGTGGCAATCTTGCTTTTATAAATAAGTCATTAAATAAGCTGCCTAAGGATTATATCTAAAGATTGTCTGCGGTTTGTTATCCAGAATTTATGAAGTAATTCAGCTTTGTCTGACATAGCAGCCACCAGATATGGTGGGGGAGTAACTCCCAGGATTTTGAAATTTCTGAAAAAAATTGAAAATACTAAGAAGACTTATACATACAACAATATTTCAGTATTTTCTTTCTGTATGTGAACTATTCCCAGAAATGTGACTGCTTGACAAGGATGTCATGTGACCTAGCGGGGCACAGGTGCACTTTAAAACAGTGTAACAGCAACAAAAGTATTTGTGATGGTGCTGTAAATGGTACTTGTGTATCATTGATGTATACAGTATGTTCTGTGTAACAGATGACCGACCTGTGGACTCAGTGAATGAATAATAACAGAAAACTCCAGACTATGCTGAAATAAGGAAGTAGCATGGGCCCTGAAGCAAATGGCTCAGAGAAGTCTGAGAACCTTTAAACACTTGTTAAATGTCCTAATCTAGTTCTGTTATTGTTCTTGATGGAAGGAAGAAAATGCCATACACATTTATAAAGCTTCCTTCAATTTATCCCTATAATAGCAATACTCAGAGGTAGACTGGGTTGAGAGACTGGTCCAAATGTGACTGGTCCAAAGTCAGTGATTTCCCTTGGGAGAGGGTGGAATTGAATCTGAATCTTCTAGATTCTAGTTCAGTACCTTCACCATTATACCACACTAGCTCTATTGCTAATGAGATTCATGCATAGTAGATTGGGAGTAAGCCCTTGCTCAGTCCTGATGGAAGAGGCACCAAGGGCAGAGAAAGCTTCTTCAGAATTTACCTGATAAGAAGACTGAAATCAGAAG
Source organism: Liasis olivaceus (assembly GCA_030867105.1). Classification (NCBI taxonomy): domain Eukaryota; kingdom Metazoa; phylum Chordata; class Lepidosauria; order Squamata; family Pythonidae; genus Liasis; species Liasis olivaceus. The sequence continues at coordinate 201,185,015 of CM061348.1, forward strand.
GGAAGATTTATGAAGCCAGATAAAGGACATACCTGGATTTTAATAACTGTGATGTTAATTCTCAATTTCATGTGCAAACTGAGATACGTCCATTTTGACAATGTGTTCAAATGGTTTCTAGTAGAAATGGACATGGTACAGAGGAACTGATGTAGTCCTGCATTACCTAAATGTAGCTTGGAATGAAATGCTATTCACCTTATAAGCTAATACCAGGCACTGTGGTATGTATGTGAGAGAGAAGGAGTGAGTGAGTGAGACTTCCTAATGTGTGAAAATTAAATTAGGAGAATGGACAGTAGCATGACAGTATGTAAATAGGGTTCTGAATTCAGAATGTCATGTGCTTTGAAAGAGACTAACATCCAGTATCCATACTGGCAACTTCTGTTTATCTAATTAAAAAAAAAACATTATAGGAAACAATTAGAAGGTTGGTTGGATAGAATAAGGCAATAGGCACAAGGTGCGTTCTTTTTTCAAATATAATTCTAATAAATATAGTACATTATTGTTAATGAACTATGTAATCAAAAGAATATTTAATTCTTTTTCTACTTTTGTCAAGCCCGCAACTGGGGTAGCAACTAATTGACGTTGGTTTTCAGGAAAGCTAAGAAGGGTCAGATCTGGTTAGCATTTGGATGAGAGCTCATCAGCAAATCTGACAGCTGAAGGCTAAATTAGGAACTTAAAAGCATCCCAGAAAGCAGCCATGGCAAACATGGCTTTAGATTTATACAGTGTTTCTCAACCTTGGCATGTTGGCTGGGGAATTCTGGAAGTTGAAGTCCACACATCTTAAAGTTGCTGAGGTTGAGAATCTCTGTGCTTATATATTGCTCCTATGAAATCTACATGGAATGTTCCATGCAGTCACCAGGAGTCATGCGCAATTCAACTTGTTTTTATTATGCCTGTTTTAGAAAAAAAGATTTTTGATATTTTGGCTATTAGGTGTTGTTTGCTCTCAAGAAAAAGAATTACCTTAAAGGCAAAACATTATTTTATGCCAGTCACCAAGGAACTGGAGATATTAATATTCTGATCCTTAATCTGTTTCCTGAAAGTAAGCCCAATTGATTTTAATATAATGAGTGTGATCTAGGATAAAAGAATCTAGTTAGTGACTTTTATGTTCCATTGATCTCTGCGGGGGAGAGTTCAACATTTAATTAATGTATGCAAGTGAGTGATGATCATTTTTTTATGTCTCAGTCATGTGAAATATTAATGTATTTACCTATAACAGGATCATCTAGTTCAGTATTTTAAAATGTATTTAGTAGAAGCCTATTCATGCTTACTTCAAAGTAAAGCCAACTACATTCAATCCTGTTAATGTGCACGGGCTGCAACTTTACTGTGCAAACCTAGGCATGTTATTCAGTAGATTGGATTTAAATTTAATCTTGATCTCATTGATTTCCATCAGTTTATTCTGACTAAAGAGGACTTCCAGGGGAGGTATGGCAAACTGCAGATGGCTCTGCGAAAGTGGAGCCAATGACTGCAGCAAAGACCAAGGAACCAGTGAGCAGACTGGTTCCTTGGAAACTCTCCAGATAAGGAGAGGATGGGCAATTACCCACATGTGCTCTGGATGGCTGCTCCTCATGAGACCACAGGACAGCAGTTTTCCATAGGTTTGAACACTGTGAGTCAATGGGATCAGCCATTTTGCTCACAACCATGGTGGAACCTTTTAAAGGACACTAAGTTCGCAAGCCTCACTTTCTAGTTGCTTTTGGAAATTGTCTATTAACTATCTTAAAGCTATCAGAGACCTTTGGAACAAGTTTGAACAGTCTTCATCAGGTGAGTTTACCTTCAACTTTGAATAAAAGAAAAATAAATTATAAGCTTAGTAACTTAAAGAATTTGAAATAAACAGCAAAAAGCTAAATAAGATTTTGATCTAAGAAAGTTATAAATGGATTAAGGGTCCAGATAAATTTGGAATATTGACATCTACTGTAAGATTTTGGAATTAATTATAAAAAATAAACAGTTTCTCATGGGAACAGATTTGTTTTGGTCATTACAAGAAATAACAAAGATAACTAATTTTATGATTTTAGAAAATGGACACTAGAGGGGACTAAAGTTCCTAAGCAGAGGGAAAAAAAATACAAGACTGCTTTTATTTACTGGGACTTATAAAAGGATGCAAAACCCTATAACACTGAAAATATTAAAGGAGATTTTTAAAGAATGGAGCCAGAAATTAGTAGCCACAATATCATCAGTGTCAGTAATGAGTTCTGCCTCTATAGATAGACTATGTCCAAAAGATATTATTAAAGAAATGACAGATGTGGAACAAATTTTGTCTGACAAGATAGAGATGGTACCAAAAGTGGATTTACAAATGAAGGACCAAGAAAATAAAGCATCCTTTTCCAAAGGATGCTTTACTGGATATACAAAATAAACTGGCTACTGTTTTAAAAATCAGAAGGGAAATACAAATGACCAACCAAGAGAGTGACCTGGATGATTTTTTTCTTGTTGGATTTACAAAAGAGGCTTATTAAAGCCTTGAAGAATTTGTACAATAGGACAAAGAAGAACTGGAGAGAAATCAAATCCTACAACAATATTTGAATGAACTAAATATTAAGACTATTAGAACTAAAAAGAATGAATATAAAGTTGGTTTATTTGATCAAGGTTAAAACAAGATATGTGGTTACAAAGCTGGCAACACTTTATGGACTTTTTGCTGATGTCTGGACTGAAAAGTTGATGCATTATGGATTAGTCGATAGGTAAGGGATGGGATATGGGATGAAAAAATATATTTGTTTGTAACCTTATAAGGGGTGGAGAGCCACTAAATTTGTTTATACTTGTTGTGATGAAGGTTGGAACTCACTTCTTTATATATTTCTTTTCTTTATTATATTCTCACTTTTCCCTTCCTTCTTTTTCGTTGCATTTTTTATTTTTTTCTTCCACTTCTCTTTAAGTTTAGTTTGTATTGGTTTTTACTATATAAAACTAAAGATATATAAAGTTTTTTCTGACTAATATGGGCTTAATGCAACATGTTCATGGAGTGTTACTCTCAATTACAATTGTGTGTAGAAATGTCATTGGAAGATGCAATCCTATAATCATTTACCTGGGAATATATTCCATTGAATTCAAATCGGTTTTATGCAATGGATGTGTTACTGTTACAGCATTATGGACAAGCCTGATTCCAAAATGTGCTGAGTCAATTGGCCTAGCACAATTGAATGGATTGGACTAGAACAGTGTTGTCCAAACTTGGCCACTTTAAGATGAGTGGACTTCAACTCCCAGAATTCCCCAGCCAGCATGGCTGGCTTGGGAATTCTGGGAGTTGAAGTCCACTCATCTTAAAGTGGCCAAGTTTGGACAACACTGGACTAGAAGAAATGACTCCTGTTAACAGAAATTGCTCTTCACCACCACCATTTCTCTTCTGCCAGGAGAAAGTTGGCTGTTGGGTTTTTGTGACAGAGGTTGTGTCTACAGAATCACTCTGCTGGCCAAAATATATCAGAAGAGACGCTGCCAAAGAGGTAGAGAAGGTAGAAGAGACAAAGTGACTTTGCAGACCAAGGATCTCACGGCTAATGTCATACATATATCAGCATTTTCTAATTCCCTTCTTTGAGTCAGAAGCTGAATGATGAATGTCAGATTTCCCAACCATTTGGCATTAGCTCAGCCTCTGGCCATGCTGGCTTTGAAACTTGGAAGACAAGTTTTAGACTCCACATGCCACTATAAAATCAATCAGATTACACTATTAGGTTAGTACTTTTACCCTCCTTTTAATGCCCATCTATTAAATATTCCCATGCATTTTGACATTGGAGGTTATTTTGTTTGAATAAGAATAAAAACATTATTTCCTTTAATATCTATTCTAGACTGGATAATTAATTTTGGATTCAGCAGTATACTTTTTTAAAAAAGACACAATTTGGAAAATTGCAAAAGTATTTAGTGTACTGCCATAAATCATTTCTATAGTAATAATAAAATGGTGCTGTGAGACCTTTCCTTCAAATATTAATATGTGAAGTCAGTTAGCAACTTCTCAGTCATGTAACGTTTCTCTCTGTCATCTTTTAAAGGACTCTTGAAATGTATGATTTGGAGAGCCTCAAAGTTTATGATGGGATGTGCATGGTTTCTCAGAATTGTCAGCCGTTACCATCACACCATTAAACTAATTGATTAAAGAGAATGATTATGAATCTCCAGTAGGGAGTCACCCAGTATATGGGAGGAGGTACATTTTTGGGTGGAACAATATGTTTATCTTCCTTTATTAAACCTCCTCGCAGATGTCTGTTTCAAATATGGATTCAGAACCCTTGTAAAACTCCAGCCTCAACTGAAAGTGATATTACTGGAACTCAGGCATATTTATGTTTGTAGCAAGCAAGTCTGGTTTATTTTTTATTACAAGAAAATACTATTCAACCACTTTGAGATGACAGTGGGTCATTATCACAGTGAATATCACAGTAAAATTGTCTTCATGATGTCACCTCTAGGAGGGCTACCTTATATGGATTGTAAGATGTTGGCAGTAAAGACTTGAGTTTTCTGTATCTTGGCTTCTATCTAGGACTCCTATGGATATTTGCAACCCGGATATAACCTTTAATTTTTTGAAGAACTGTATCTGCATTATATCTGCCTTCCAGCTAAACTTTAAAGAATAAATAAATAAAACTGACTCAGCTGACTCAAAGAAAATTGCTATGGGTGGCCACAGAAATTATGTGTCAAAATCTGCAAGATGGCAGGCATAGCATTGCAGCTGAGGCCCTGTGTATGTGCCCATGCCATATGTAGAAAAGAGACAGGGCTTTGATTGCAACACTGTGCTGCCATCCTTCTAAGGACACCACTGGAAATGGCAACTATCACTATACCTGAGATAAAAGAGGCACAACTGAGGGTGGTTTGATATTTGTTTTTCTCAAAATATCAGTACAGATATCAGTGTTTGAATATTCAGAATGTCTTTCCTGAACCTCACCCTACTTGATTTGGAGAAATTGCAAATGAAATATTTATCTGTGTGCCATGGCAAACATGTTTACCTGATTTTTGCAGTTATTACCTTGCCTTTTCTTTATCTTTCTCCTCCATGTGTGATAGTAGATATCACAAGATATGTCCTGCAAGCAGTGAGATGGCTCACATATGTGTTTATGTGAGTCAGAGTATAATCTCACCCAACACCATTCTTCTTAAGGTCCCAGGAGGTCCCCTGATGTTGGAGGACAAAAAGTCTCTGAGATATTCATATCTCAGAGATCTCTGACATATTCAGATGTCTAGTGCCTCCAAATTACTTTGCTGCCAGAAATACCTGCAGGGGTCAAAACTGGCAAGGTTGCAGTTGTAGCATCCAAGTCTTGCCCATCTTGTATGTTCATCAATGTTATACACAGTTACAAAGGGTCAGGGCTTTAATCACAATACTGTAGCCACCATTTTCATGTCTTGATCCCCACCTTCAGATGCTGTTGTTTGCTGTCCTTAAATGCTCTGGAGAAGATTCAACTCTCAGGTCTCATCAGTTTCTTTATGTGGGATGATATTGCATCTTGTGTTTTCTTTAGGTGGTATATACCTTGAGAAAGAAGCAGGGGTGTCCACAGGGTGTGGTCAAAAAAGTTGGATGCCATGATGGTGCAGTTGAAGCTCTGCCTGTTTCTTATGTTGCACACATAAAAACAAACAAACAAACAGGTGAAGCTTGAATTATACCATCATAGTCACCATCTCAACTTTTTTGGCCATATCCTATGGACACCCTTGGGAAGAATGCAACTTATTTTTCATTATTTGACGTAAATTCATATCCATTTAGGAGACATAAACTTGTTTAAAAACTTAGAGATGGCATAATCATAGAGTTATGTTATTCAACATCCTGTCCAATAGGAACTACTAACTGTGAGAATACCAATATTAAAAAGATTGTTGTTTCAACCAGATAAAATGCCATAGTCTATTAAGCAAAAGAACTTCCCTGAGGGAAGATGTACATTGTATGCAACAAATGAGAAATATTGAAAATGTTTGATTCTGAACATGGCCTCATTTTTAAAATAATGGGGTGAAGCCTTATGCCAAATATGCAACATAGTGCAATTGACCTCATTCAGCTAGTGAAATATCAACTATAATTATAGTTTATTTGCTCATTTGAGTCTTTATTAAATAACATATTGTTTCTTTACAGCTAAGCAATTTGAAACAAGTAACATTTGTAGATGTATCAGCAAACAAATTCTTCTCCATCCCAATATGTGTACTCCGGATGTCAAATCTTCAGTGGCTTGATATAAGTAACAACAGTCTGAAAGATCTCCCACAAGACATAGACAGGTAGATTTTTAAATGGTCTTTGCAGTGACAGTTGGTTTTAGCAAATAAAGCGTTGCCTGGCTATTTTGTCAACATCTGTAAGTGGTTGGAAAACTGTCAGCTCATTTATGGTAGAGTCACAAAGCCTTCAGTTTACAAAACTATTTAAGGCAGAGCACTTCCATGTTGCCAGCACTTCTTGTCTCCCCTCACAAAGCAGTCTGAAACTGATCCACAATCATCTTCACTTCTGCCATCCTCAACTGCCAAGAATACACACAGATAATATCATAAACCCATCAGTGTTTTTCCTCAATATCCCTGTGAACTTCCGCACTGAAATCCTAGCAGTTTTGCAGTCGGGTGTATTTCCCAATACACATGACCCTGGCTGCACGTTGCTATGGTAGCTTGATATGGCAGAGCAAAGATCATTCTAGCCAATGCATAAAGACAAGTTCAAAGAACAGGATGGTGAACCTCTAAGGGTGTGGAAAGTAAGACTAGCATATCTGGGCTACAGAAATCCAGCTGATTGCTAGATGGTGGCAAATCAATTCAGAAAACCCAAATTCATCTTGTGGTCATTTGGATTTTTGCAGCCCAGATATGCTAGGCTTACTTTCCCTAGCCTTAGAGGTTCACCTAGAACAGTGTTGTCCAAACTTGGCCACTTTAAGATGAGTGGACTTCAACTCCCAGAATTCCCCAGCCAGCATGGCTGGCTGGGGAATTCTGGGAGTTGAAGTCCACTCATCTTAAAGTGGCCAAGTTTGGACAACACTGACCTAGAAGGACAGGGACATGGAGAGAGAGAATAATGACAAGCTTGAGGTTTGGAGCAGGATGCAAAATGAGTCACTGGAAAACAGACTACAAAATCTGTAGATCTATATCTGTCAAAAGAAAATACCAGCTTTGCTGCAGTTTCCAATAAACTAGTGCAAAGTCAGAAGTAAATTGACTCAGCTTCTGAAAATAGATGCTGTGAGATCAATCAGATCGGGAACTGATCCTGAAGAAAGTGAGGCAAACCGGTGATATGGAAGTGTCCTCACTAAGTGTCCTCACCAAACTGTGCGATTTACTTAGAACTAAAGCTGTGTTTTAAAGACAATAAGGTACAGAAGACAGCCAAAGGACTCAGATGATAACATTATATGCACATAGGATTCAGAAGTTGGCCCTTCCCAACCCGTATGTTTGGATTTAAAGAAATCACACTGGGTTTGTGTATTTATGTGTGCTTGCGTGTATACTCCCCTCCCCAACTCACACAGCAGCATCTAAACACGCTTTTAAATTTGAAAATTGGGAAAATTTCCTTTATATAATAGAAAAAAGCATGAACAAGATTCATTTTTCACAATCCCACTTCTGCAACCCCGAAAGAAATGATCAGGGAAGATGACATTCATCAGTCTTTTAATTAATTGCCTCATTCCCTTCATTTGAATTTCATATTCATGACAAAAGTCCAAAACAAAAGGCAATGGCACTGGAAAAACCAGCTTTTTGTGTGACTTATCTTTTGGAAACGCTGGAGTTTCATGTAGTATAATCTCCTACATACCACATAAATTATTGTGTATACGTTGTGCATAAATTGGAAGGCCTGAAGACATAATGGATTAAGAGGCCATGTCATGGTGTCCATGGTCTCTTCCTTTCAAAAGATTTGCATGTTAACAATGTTTCTGCTGCCACCAATGTGAGATCAAACACGAGGTAAAGCCATTCTGACTTTTAACCTAGGATAGAAGAGAACACCAAACAGACGACACTTTTCACACCAGGCAATTATTTTGTTGGCTTTGCACATATTATTTTATGATTATAAATATATCAGTTATTAATAGATGTTGTAATACAGGTATTAAACAATATGTTTATAAAATATGCAATAGAAAATTGTCAGCTCCTCTATACTGCACATTTAATTTTGCTATTTTGTTACTTTTCTAAGGTTAGAAAAATTACAAACTCTTCTTCTGCAGAAGAACAAGCTGACCTACCTTCCACATGCATTGGTCAACTTGCCAAAACTCAGTTTATTGGTTGTGAGTGGTGATGATTTAGTTCAGATGCCCACAGCGATCTGTGACTCTTCCACGGGCTTAAAGTAAGTCAGTAATATTCTGACACATTCACTTCCTTTGCGTTTTGTCTTGCTATTTGTCTGGATTCTGAAGTAGGTGAATCCTGAGTAAAAGACATCATGTAATGTTATTCCACAAAGCTGCAATAAAACCCAACACATCTGAAAGTCACCAGCTCGGAAATGCCGGCTTGCAATTTTATTGATCCAAATGACAGTCCTGTTTTTTTTTTCCCCTGGATTGCAAGTCTACCCATAGATAGCATGAGAGGCTACGGTAGTTTAATTAGTTAATGCCATGCAGCTTAAACATATAACAGAATAAGCATATAGCCCATGGTGGCTTGTTGATCACTCCAGTGATTATCCTGGTTCTTAATTCCAGAACAGGCACCACAATATCAAATGTAGTAGCTATTTCATATGCAAGAAGGAGGTAGGCGAAGATAAATATTTAGCATGTAACAGCAATTATTTACATTTGTGGTTTGGAGTGCAATTATGCATCATAATTGTATTTGCCGATAAAGTAAAATCTGTGTGAGCCTGATTAACTGCATAATAATTTTTTCCTAAATAAAAAGACCACTCAGTCCATACTGACATATGGTCCTAGGCCTCTGCCTCTGAAGCCAGTCCTGTTCTCAGAAGAAGCCCAAAAATCTTTAAGAATAAATATTCCACAAAACTGGATAAGGAGGATCAGAGCTCTTTGTTTACAATACTTAAATGAGATTCTGGGCATTACATTGCTCCTAATCTCCTGCTACAAGTTGAACAATTTTTTTCTGTGTGTATTTTTTAAAAAAATGTCATACAAAGTAATATTCATGGACTAAGATGTGACACAAGCAGCTTTCCCGTGTCAAGACACACGGGGATCCTTTTTGATTTGATAATTAAGCTTACACTTTTAGTGTTTTCCAGGCCTGCCTCCAGAAGGCCACTTCTCAATTTACATTTCTAATAGATAATTAGTATTAGGAACAATGAACAGTATAGCAAAGTTTTGTTCACAGATTTTGCTCTGTAACAAAGTAGGAAGAACAGAAAATTTATAGGGCTAGAAATCATGTAGCATATAGCAAGCAACAATCTGCTCACGATAAGAAGCATTATATAACCCGTTCATGGTAATATGTCATCCCCTTGCAGATTTATAAGCCTCAAGGATAACCCTCTTGAAACAACCTCATTTCAGGAGATTCAAGAAATAACAGAAAGTGACCGTGATCGTGAGCTGTTTGAAAAAGAATTTATGAAAGCCTACATTACAGATGTACAAGAGAGAGGTACGGATGCATTTAATGAAACTCCAGGCTAATTTCCTTTTCATTCTAACTGATTTTCTGGACACATTTGGAAAATATTGATTTGTTTATGCCCATTGCTTCCATGTAAAACATTTCATGAGGAACCTGGAATGTGGTAGAGAAAACTAAGCATTGGGGGAGGGAGAGTATGTAGCCTCAATCCAGCCCTCTGCTGAATCTAGGAATTTTTCAGCTACAGCCCCAAAACAGCCTCTGTTTAAAAAAACTTCAGTGAAAAAAAAAAAATAATAGTGCTGGAAGTCGGTGTAGCAATGTCAGTTTTTTCTATTTTTTTTTTTAAAAAAAGCTTCTAACTGTTATGCTAGGAAAGTGCAAAAAGCATCTCAGAAAGGAAGATGAGGGCAATTTTAGCAGCTTTCTCTCCAGCTTTCAGCTTGCTTCTTCATAGTAAAGCAAGTGCTATCCTCTTGCTTAATTCTTGGCAGACCATTTTATTTCTATATCTGCCAACAATTACAGGATGATTATTAAAGTAACTTCACACGAGTGATGGTTTCCAACATTTTACATTTGCCCTTCTCTTTGCCCATTGTCTTCTTCTGAAAATCATGTAATCCAAAATAAAATGTTGGTCCTCCTTTTTCCATTATGCCTTTAATAACAGCACAACATACAGAAAGTTAAAGAGGTTAACATTTTTCATTAATGGAAAAATGTGTCCAGAGAGCATTCCTCAGGTAACTCTTATGTGCCAGATTTCTTTTGAAATCAAAAGTGCAGATCCAACAAAATGGAAATATTCTGTAAATAGAATGGACTATTGATTGATGCTGACAGGAGCCATGAAGATAGAAAGTTGAATTAGTCTTTTCCCAAGAATTTTTATTTCCTTATGAAATCTTAACCCCTGACATTTTTTGCAGAATCCCTATTGCTTTTTATTATAGAACATTATTCCACGTATCAAACAATATTCACAGTTATTGTTAAGCACTGGGAATAAACCTGCAATCTCAACTTCTTCCTCATCTTCATTGATTGCTGAAAATTTCAAAACTGCGTAACAGTTTTAGTTCAACAGCTATGTCTCCCATGACCTAGCCTCCACACTATATTTTAACTCCTGCAAGTCATTCTTGGTGTCTAAGTGTAATATCAGAAAACTTTATGCTTAGAACAATTTCCAGGAAGGATGGTTGTATTACTGAATCATGTACTGAGTCTTGTAATAGACAATCCAACTTGCAAATAATTACGTGTTATAGCTTGGAGCCAAAAAGCTGTTTAAGACCTTTTACAAATGTACTGGTGCTTCTAAACTCTCTCCATTAAAGCATGGAAGTCATGTGAAGAAAGAGAGAGAGAGGGAGGGAGGGAGAGAGAGAGGGATTGAGTGTTAGGGGAAGTTCAAAAGTAACACCCATAGTATAAAAACAGCTGCAATTGGAAGAAGAAAAGAAAATTGGGCCCTGGATCCTGGCTTTTGTTGATGGAGAGGGAATAAGCAAAGCATAAGCAGCTTTGCTGAATTGTTTTATTGTGAGGTCTCCATTGCATTTGATGTGTGGGAAATCAGGATTGCCCTCAGTCTAGCCAACTCTGCATTAGCGTTGTAGGTATATAGCTGGTGTACAAAGTGGGAAAAGGAGTTGGATTTTGATGTGGTGCATTTATGCTCCTCACTTGTTCCATGCATTCTCCAGCCCATCTCTCTAAAAAGCATCTCTCCCAGCATATCTTGACTACTGGGGCAGGCAACATTTCCCACCAAAGTGCTGTATTATCATCATTACAGTCTTTGTCAGTATCATCCAAGGGTTGTGGGGGAGATGTTTAGTGATGTCAGCAGGGAGTCCACTCCCTTTTTGTGGGGAGTGCAAACTAGGTGTGATAAGCTTTTTGGAAGCTTCATATACCTTCATGTACCTTTCAGGGAAGAAAGTGGGAAAATTGCAGCACCTAAATTTGGCAGCACAGTCATAGATTACTCTTGGGCTGAGGGGCCATATTTAACCATATATACTGTAGCCAGTGGGTTGCCACCTTAGCATGATCTCAGATTTGGGGTCATCCAGCAGAAGCAGGTTTCTTCCAGTAGAAGAGATTCCCCCGTCCCCTTTTACCAGTAGTTGATTTTGTATCACCCTAACTTTCCCCAGCCTATTCATTTTTGAATCAGGATGGCCTTGTAAATTGGTTGATGCAGGCATAACTCCACATTTTGTTTTGTTATGTCAGAAGTTGCAAAGACCACAAATGTTCAGATATTTGTTTTTATTCTCATGTGGTCAAACAGTGCCGTAAGCGCTTACAAATCATTGTCATTTTTAGAGCAAACAGACCATTTATACAACATGAAAGTAAATAATTACTCCAGCTGGGAGCCATTGAGGGAAGGAGCTGACAGATGGATTACAAAGAGATGGTCTGAGGCAGAACCTTTTTGGATAATGATCAGGAAGGTTATGTATATAATTGTGAGTGTCAGGCCAGGAGCTATCAGGAACAGCACATTACAGACTTTTTGTTGTTGTTGTTCAATGAAACTAGTCAAAGTACAGAAACCTAAAAAGATCTGAACAGAAATGGGGAATGTTCCTTCAAACTATTAACAAGATAATGACATGCTGCCACAACTAAGGTCTCAATTTGCCTGATGACTGACAGTGATCTGCTTCAGTTTGCATTAAGCTGTAATACAATTGGCTTGTTTTTAGCGAAACTTGTTGAGTGATCAGAGGCACTGTTGTCAGTAAATTGTGGCTTAGTATGTTGTACACATTCATCTTATCGTATTTAATTCAATAAACCATGGATTTGTACAATATGTGAACCCATCTAAGAAATAGAAACTGAAACTGCACATGCACAAGCGAATGCCCGACCCAGAGATGGCACCAGTTACTTTAACTTGGGTAGGTGAGGAACCTTCATGCCAGGTGGCCCATGGGCTGATTTCAGTGGAGGTGAAATACAAAAAGGATGAGATGGGGAGGAAGATATGGATTGTAATGAAATACAGACAAAAAGAGTGGGGAATAGGAATAGGACAAAAGAGAGGGGAATGGAGCAGCTCAGAGACAAGGGAGTATTATATATTGGTACAATTTGTTAATTTTGTCTGTTTTTGACACTAGCTCTGCACTTGGTTTACTTTTTTTGTGCATCCTTTGCATCAGAAAAGTCAGCTCATCCCTGCTTCAACCTTCCCAATGAGACAGTGTTCAGAATAGTAACCTCCCTGAGACTGCTGTAGTTTCCCCTCCTGCTTTGGGTCCAGAAAAGGGTTCCTGCTTGCTCTACCCTGTGGGAAGAGAGTGAGGGAGTGGGAAGTGCCTGATAGACACTGTTTCTAAACATGATTGGATTAATGTATATGCCTGGCCACTTGCCAGGCAAGTCTTGCTAACTTGGAACTGTTCAAGTGATATGGGCAGGCAAGTCAAGAAGACCACAATAATCACATGACTGAGGCATAGAAATGGGAAATTATTATTCATGAGATTGTATATTTAGGACGTAGTCGGCTTCTTTGGGCAATAGGTTCTTCATCCAAAGCTTTCATTATCTATCTGCTTATATGGGTAAGAAGCTTTTCCTGAAATCTAACCTATATTCAATTTTCAGTAATTAAAGCTCATTCTTTCATGTTCTGTCCCGTCTGAGTACATTTAATATATACAGAATCAAGATTATAATTTCCTCCAACGGGATATTTTCTAGGGCCATTCTAATCCACCTTGGCTTGTTTCTCATATTATAATATACTTCTGAAAGTCCCCAGAAGAGAAGCTGGTATTCCATGAAACCTGTCTAGGGCTGGGTATCATGCATACCTTTTTTGATTTGAAAACTTGGGAAACTAAGCTTAAAGTGATACAGAAGTGATACATTTTCCCTTGATTGAAGTTTGTTGAAGATGCTTGACTTCCTGCATCAAGCACTGAGATAAACCCGATAGCCTAAAGGACCCATCCAGAGCTACTCCAAACAGTTCCTGTCTCTCACTTGTACCAATAATTGGCTCATGTCATAAATTCCAACCTTGAATTCAACAACTACAGCCTGGGTTAGGGACAAAAAGCAAAAAGAAAGCTACAATACAGCAGACACAGAGCCTATTTAGTTCTTTGGCAGCAGCAGCAGCAGGATTGCCTTGTGACTGGAAGTCAATACCTGTGAATGAACTCACTTGGTGAGCTTCTTGACCTTCTGGAGATGCCAGTAGGACATAAGGAGCAGAGAGAGGCTTATTTGAGGGCACTGGGGAACCTGTCTGGTATGCAGGACAGAGCATAAGATGGCTTGGGCCATACCAGGATGAATCATACATAGACCCTATTTTGATGCATTTCTCAGGCCTTAGCCCAAGCCAGAATTTGGCAGTCATTTCGGATGAGAAAATGCTGAAATTTCTAAAGATTTGGTGATCTCACAAGATTGGGACATTTTATTAATTCATTAAAAATAATTGGGGGGAATTATTCAGGTCTTTCATAGATGCAATGTTATTTGTCTCCTGGAGCCTTCTTTAACATTTTCCTGTATCATGTCTTGTTGCATGTATTTGTAACTTATCTTATATTTGGCTACACTGAATTCCATGCATCCATTAGAGACTCAGAAGCATCTCCCTTTTGTTCAGCAGATATTGTTTCCTATGAACACCAGTTGTATTTATATGAAGAATAGTATTAAAAATAATGGGATTAATTTGTTCTATTTAAAATGATGCATACATTTCAGTGGAATGATTCTTGATAAGAATGTTAGTTTCGAACAAAAGAGATTCTTTTAGCTATATTAGAAAGTTGGTTTTAATATCTGCCTAATTATTTTCAAAAAGGTACGCCATCCACAAAATTACCAGTTAATGTGGTATATTTATGCTTTGTCTTAACAGAGACTGTTCCTTGCTATACAACAAAAGTATCGCTTAGTGTCCAAATATGAACAGTGGAATTTCTACAAGCAGGAACTCTTAAGACTTACTTCTGCCTGATGAATTAAAAACCATCCTCAATATACAATAGCAACATAAGCTCTTTTTAAGAAGAAAAGAATAAGCTATCAATAATAACAAATGTTGATGCATAATGGAAGATTTAAATGACTGGGTAGGCATATGATAGTTGCAATCATGTGTAACCATGGCTGTGTTTACTTTACAAAATGTTTCTTATATGAAAATAGTAGAAAAGTTTAGGCGTTAAGGCATGGGTTGTAATGGATTTTTTTTTCAGACCAAACAATAAACATTCTGATTCTTTAATATCCTCTATTCAGTAGTAGTCATTTGAGCCCTGTGATCTACTGGAGAAGTATTAGAATCAAGGTGTAATTAACTGTGCAACTCTTTGCATGTTTACTCAGTTCTACTCTGCACAGTTCATTGCCAGAAAAGTAAACCTATTCCCTAAATTCATTACATCTGTTGTAGATCCCATCTTTCATCTTGGAGTTCAAAATAGGTACATGGATCGGTTATTGCATCTATACCACCTTGTGAGTTACATCTGTCTGACACATTATAATTAGCCTAAAGTCACCCGCTGAACTCCATGGAATGTGGACCTGAATCTAGATCACCCTATTTGCAGTTCAAACAACTTAACTACATTCTCAGATGGGATGAAAGATTTGCAAATACAGCAGATATACAGTAGCATATTTTACAGATTTTCCCCCCCAGTTTTTTACACGTTTTACAGTGGTTCCCCATTGATTGTTTAGGTAGCCTGATAGGATATGCATGAACTTCATGATCACTATATTGCTGGAAACCTTAAGTTATCCCACTTCCTAAAATATATTTCCCTCCTATATCTTTTTGAATGCTAGTCTCAGGCAAAGCGATTGCCTACTTTCTGAGTTGTGTAATGGCACGTAAGAAAAAGAAAAGAAGTTAACTTGTTTACCATACTGTTCCAAAGCTTCTTTTTCCATTGTGACCTTAGACTTGAAATAATTGCCAGTAATAAATTGCCATACAGAATTACGGTACTTTTTTTTTTTTAAAGAGTTTGTGACTTCATTATAGGCCACCAGACCTGAATCCTGAGGTGGATGGCCACAAAATGACAGTAACAGCAGAGACAGGAAACCTCTTTACTGCCATCTAGTAGCTGCCTGGATGTTTGCAGCCAGATATGGTAGCTCTATTCATTATCATCCTATCCATATGTAATAAGATTTTAAACTCCAGAGATTTTAAGAGAACACTTTATGGTAGTCATTACTGTGATGTCAGTGAATTAAAATAAAGCCCCATGCAAAGAACATATGGCTTTCTGCTTTAATTTCTTACAAGTGAACACCTGTGCTTCATTTAAAGCTACTGAAGCTACTTTTTCAACACTGAGTTTGTCTAGGAAATTTCAACAGTTTAAGTCTGCTATTTGGACTTGTTTTTGAACATGTTCTAAAAAGTTACATGAAAACAAAGAATTAAAATTGTCCTGTAATCAGAAAAATAAGTCTGGCCTATGCTTGTTCTTTTTACTTAGACAGTCAAGTTTTCAACTTGTCATTGCCAATAAAGTGTGCCTACCAAGATATTAATAAATACATAGCTGATCCACGTAAAATGGAAAAATTGGCAATCTTAAGATGGCAAGAATTTCTCTAGATAGGCATGCATTGAGAGAGATACCACAAAACTTTAGACGTACAAAAAGAGCTAGATACGTTTCAGCTGTTTAAAGCTAGAACAATATTTAAGAACTAAGCACTTTCATTAATATTTGTAACATTAATATTTGTTGGTTATTAAGTGTTTTTATCTTGTGCATAAGACATAGTTGTGTTTACTTTTATTTGAGAAATTTACTTGTTTTGTAGTATGTCATTGTTATTGGTTTAGTGTACATTAGACTTGTAAAATAATTTTGTTTTGCATAATCAATTTTTTCATTCAATAAATACACAATATTGATAATCTGATTAGTCTAAAGAATTTTCATTTGTCTGTTGGGTGTTGGCCAATTTTCATCCAGTCTCCAATCTTCCCTTTTTGGGGAATATGTTGAAAAGGTGGTTGAATTGCCACTTCAAATGGCCCTGGAAGAAACAGATTATCTGGATCCTTTTCAGTCAGATTTCAGACTAGGACACTGTACTGAGATAGCACTGATCATGCTTGTTGATAATCTCTGATGAAACCTGGACTGGTGTGGTGCACCCATTATAGCTGTCCTTGATCTCTCAGTGGCCTTGATACCATTAATCATAGCATCCTTCTGGGCTAACTTCAGGGTGGGGTGGGGTGCAGAGTGTTGAGATGGTTCTCTTCCTTCCTCCATTGCTGATTCCAGTTACTATTGGTAGGAGAGGCAAGACCTAGTCTTACTTATGAGATCCTTCAGGGCTGTATAATCTCTCTGCTCCTATTCAACATCTACACAAAACTGCTGAGTAAGATCATCCATTGGCATAAGATTAAGTATCATCAGTGTCACCCTGCTGCCATCTAGTGGTCATTGGGATTTTTTGCTGCCCTCATCTGGTAGCCCTAAGCAAGTTGTTGAATGAGAAAGCTGTGTGCCAGATAATTTGCCCTGTACTCTCCAAACTTTGCTACTTTTAGAAGTGGTGTGTGGACTCTTGTTCCATCAAATCTTGAAGAAAGATTCTACTGCTAATCCAGTCATATCTTGAACATGGAATGGAAGAGTAAAACATCTTGATCTTCATCTCAGGCAGCAAAATGACTCAGATATAGAGACCGTGGGCTCCATCCCCACACACTGTTTGCTTAAGCCTATCTACCCATCATAGGAGTATGGAATCATAGAATTTGGAAGGGGCCATTTAGATAATCAAGTTCAACCATCCATTCAGTGCAGAAATCCAAATGGCTCTCCAGCATCTATTTGGCTACATCCAATGAAGGGGTACCTCTCAAGATAATTTTTTCCATTGTCAGACATAGTCCTGCTCCCAAGGCCTTCAACTAAAGAAAGGTTATTCATCCCAGTCTAGTTACTGATTTTTTAAAAACCAATCTGACAGCATTAATGACTGAAGGGGAGAATAAAAATACCCCTCTTTGTAAAATTTCTTTGTAAAATTTTACTCCTCTTTGTAAAAATACAATGAATACATTGAAATTAGTGTGACACTTAACTTTGACTCAGATGTGGTTCTACATCTAGTGTTCGTTTGCAGCAAAGAGGCTATCGCTTACAAATAAACTCACATTTTAAGAGATAACTAATAAAACTAGTAGATCTTGGTTAGCTCTAAATCAATAAAGTTAAAAAGAAAATACAATTATCTTCTCTTTTCTCTTGACCAGTGACATTTAAATGCCATCTAGAAGTGGATTTTTCACTGTTGCAGGGGATTGGGGAAGCAGAGTATCAATTTATCATAAGATCTGACAGCTTTTCATATAATGTGATTTGCTACAAATGGGCTTCTGGTACAAGTTGCTTGAGGCCAGGAAAATATAAGCTTACTTTGCTTTAACTGAATAGTTAACACAAGGTTCAGAACCAGAATTAGAATACACAAAGGAATGTTTTTTTAAATTTTTTAAATTGTATTAACTTTGTCTGACATCTGTTTCACAAATTTCACCTGTTTTCTTCCCCTTCCTTTATTCTTATTATCTCCCTTCTTTCAGCTTGCAAATCTCCAGAAGATTATTTGCAAAACAGAATAATCGCCACTAATTAAACTTTTTTTTTTTGAGGAGTTTAATAGATGAAACTAAGGAAAGATCAGTATTGAAGGAGCAAAGCAATCAACAATATTAATACAATATTGCTGTACTCCCATAATGGCATCAAACACAAGAAGTGTTTCACAGTTTATTTGAAACCAAGAAAATATATTTTCTTTTGCATTGGGACAGCAAAGTTGATACATGACTTGTTTTCCCACTGGTAAGAACTCTGCTTTACTCTGCCTCTTAATCCAGAAATTCAGCACACTGGTCATGTTGATAAAGGCATCTACTGCTAATTGCAGTGATGAAAAATGATGGAATGTCTGTTATAACATCAGACTGCAAACTCTAGCCTTTTATACTAACATCTGGATATTGGATGCCAGTATATACTGTAAATCACAGAGTTTGACTTTGAGACACAAATTTCATCACTCCCCACTCCCCTAATACCTCTACAGTACTTCAGATTTGAACAGGGAAATGTGCTTTAACACATCAAGGGACTGCTAATGATAATGCAAGTACTGTATTTAGATAGAAAGCAATTATGGCTCTGGAGAGTACAAAGAGTTTTTACTTACCTTATAACTTTAGCAATTCGCAAGCTTCTAGCATGAGGAATTCAGAAGCAAAGACATGAGAGCAGTCATGCCAAAGGGAGTTCCACAGGCTGGTCCAGGAACTAAACACAGGACAAGGAGCTAGAGAGAGCAGAACACCATGGAAACATGGGTTTGAAGCAGGAGAATCATTTTTGTCAAGTGGAGAAAGTATGAAAGTTGCTCTTATATAGGCATGGCTTAGGGGAATTGCTGCCTTCTTTGAGGAGCCATGCTGAACACCTCTACTCTGGCCTCCTTAACTCCCAGTGTGTTCTTGTGTTTGGCATCTTATCAGAATCTGCCCCCTCATTATCTGAGTCATTCCCCATCTACCATGGTTCATTATATCTGGGATCTCCTCCATCACCTACTGGCTTTCCAGGTTGACAGCTCATGAAGTCTACTTCTTCAGTATCTGAATCAGAGTTCGAAGATGCCATAACACCCATGTGCACTCTGAGGCAACTTTCCCCTTTTGAATCTGCACAACTCTAGTGATTATTCTGTGCTTTTCATCTATATTGCAGAGAACTGAGATTGTGTAAGGCTAGTGCGAGTAACATGTAAACATGGGTTTGAAGCAGGAGTAACATTTTTGTCCATGTAAGATTTTTTTTCTAAATTTCTGTCCTAATGTGTATATTTTGTCCAAAATTGTACTTACTACCGCAGTTTTGCAGTGAAGAAATATAAGGAGCACACACAGAAATCATTCCACTTCCGGAGCTAGGAAACGACCAAAAATAAACAGAAGCCAAGATGTAAATCAGGGTAGTAAATGAAGAACAGAACTTGAGATTCTGAGAGTGGAGAGAGCCACAATGTCAAAACAAGAATATATGACTATTGAATCCCTGAAATGCAACTAAGCCTTTGAGACTTATTTGTACGGTTTCATTAAAAAACCCTTCAAATTCCACATCCAATTTGCATTTGGTTTTGAGTGAGTGTCAAATTTCAGGATGCAAGTTTTTGAGATGCTGATGACCGGTTCTTGAAAAGGAGGAGAGAAGCTTCAAAAGCCATTTGCATATAACAGTTATCACTCATTAAAAAATAACATCAAAATGTTCTACTGGCAAGCATGGACCTTCTCTTTTTCGAATTTAGCCATCTATTATTATTTTGGTAACTTCTGCACTTGCTTTGGTTTTTCACTGAACATGCTTGCCTTTGATATTGGATGAAAAGAAGTGACCCTGGAAACTCTATGGCTGACCTGTCATTAGAGATTACATTACAATTAGATAGTGTTGTCTTACTATTATGTGCCAATTTTATTTCATATTGTTTATGCATCATTCTAAAACATTCTGAAACAAAGAAAAGCATACATGGGTCAGACAAATCATTTTTAATTTAAATGCTGTAGTTACAGCTGAGTAGCCTTGGAGGAAGGAACGTTCTTTATCATTCTACTGTTGAGAAAGAAAATGTGTATAATTGAGTTCTGCTGCTACCTTGTTTGGGGCGGCTCTAGTAATTAATTTGTCTTTGGAAGCATTAATTGCCTTAAGGCAACGGTCATACATCTAGATTCTTTACAGTCCTTGGCATCCTGTTAATGCCAAATAACATTAATGTATTTCGACTCCTACTATGTCAAGAGCTTGTTAGGATGAGTTATGGATGATGAGAATCCATCGTTTTGCCTTCTAACTGGAGGAGGAGCAGCAGTGGCAGCAGTGGCAGCCACAAGATCTTCCCAAAATATAAACAATATTACATTCCTATCTGAACCTGTAAGCATTGTTTCAATATATAATACCTATCTTACTCTGCAAATCTACACACTTATATGCCAGGTGATGTTATGTATGGAAATGTAACTACTGTCTTGAGTCCCCAAATGCAAATTGGAGAAAGGTAACTTTTGGACTTACTTAGATGAGGTGAATATTGGTTTTCTTACAGCATTTGGCTGTCATGCTGCCATCCTGTGGACATTTTCCTAAATAGAAGTCCCATACTCTGCATGATACAGAGCGGTACCATCTTACCTCTTTTGACCCCCTTCTTTGGATGCCCCTGGTCTCTTCCCTTTTTATTCTTTCCCAACTAACATCAAAGAAGGAGCTTTGTTTAGTTCTCTCCCCCTTTTATGTGGTGTGGGAAAAACCACCAGAACTGGTTTTGAAGCTCACTCCAATGGCATGTTTGAGATTTTGAGTATAATACCAACGTTCTGAACTTGATTCCATAATTGACTTTTATATCATATCTCATATATGGTTCATACAGAACCATGTATCTCCATTGCATCTGAAACAGAACTGAGGTAGAAGAAGTATTGGCCTGGGGAAAATCCCAGCCTGCAATTGTGGCATCTTAAGGAAAAAGTCCTGCCTGAAACCTCATTGCAATCAATGTAGGCAATACTGAACTAGATGAAACAATGATGTAACAGAAGGCAGTTTGTTAGACTCTTCATCTCCTTGAACTTTATCTACTTATTCATTACATCTCTAGACCACCCAACAAACACAATTCTCTGGGTGGTACAAATCCATTAAAATGTGTCATAAAAATCAAATTATTAAAATAAATCCTGTAACATTATAGGAACAACAATAACAATAACGATATGATTACAACAAAACTAGCAGCAAAACCATAATAAATAACTCCATCTTGGAACTGAAAGAAAAAAAGATTTTCACCTGGCACCAGAAATATCCTAATGTGTATGATAGACAAATCCCTCTGGAGGGAGTACCACTATTCATAAAGGTCCTTTGTCTTCTGCCTGTTCATCTGGTCTCATCTGGTGGAGGTACCTGAAGAAGATGCTCAGATGCAGGTAGTAGAATCCAGGTAAGTGAAAATTAGAGGATATTCTCATTCAGGTAATCTAGTCCAAAGCTATTTGAAATTTTGAAGTTAAAATCAACATGCTGACTCTGCCAATGTAGACTGTAAAGCACTGGCATAATATAACTGTATCTGCAAATCCAAGTTATGTGGGAACTCAGAATTACCAGGCATCACTGAAGCCATCTTAGAGTGTATTTAGAACAGGCTAGAAGCCTTTAGAAGCTTTCAGAGAGACCTTGCTAGATGTTGTTGTGAAAGCAGATAGGGTGCATAAACAAAGTACTGGGAGGAAGGGGAATAACCAATAAGATGCATAAACTATACAGGAGTAGAAGCTAGCTGTTTTTGTGCAACTCCTAGGAAAACCAACAGTTTGTAAAAGCTGTGCCTGGTTGAGATTGTTCTTTTTTCAAAACAACAATCACTGTTTGACAATAGCTGTTTGTTCCTAACAGGGTACAGTATTCTGGCAGATATGCAAATGATGGCTGGAGACAATTTGATATTAGCACTTGCTTACTTGCAAATTTTGTCTTCTCTTGAGTAAGAACACCCTGTGATCACAGTATCCATAAAGAAGCTTCTGTAGCTTTCTTCCATTGGTGTGCTCTTATTTTGGGATTAGCAAAACTTCCAGTATAGTCAGCAATCTAGCTTTCCAATTTGAGTACATTTTTTTATGAATTGTCAGGCAGCCAAAGTACAGCATATTGCAGTAGTACAAATGGCAAATGATAAGTTGGAGGAGGAGGAGGAGGAGGAAAAGAGCAAGTAATGTTGACATTCCTTCCTGACTTAATAAACTTAGTAGGCCTATGTGCCATTCTGTGCATTCTGTACATATCTGCCTTATTCTACTTTCTGTACCATAACCATGTTTTCTGTAAGTGACCCTTTCCTGTACACATGGGAACAATATTAAATATTAAATGGAGTAACCTCTCTTGGAAAGACCCAAGCTACATTGATATGTCAGTAGCATGGGAGCTTGCTATGATGTGAACTTGGTTTAATATTATAAACAATAGATCTCTCCAAAACCTTCAAGATACTAACACCTACTAATCACCTACTTGACCTCTCAGAGGCTTTTGATATCATCAACCATGGTATCCTTCTGGATCGGCTCAGAGGATTGGGGGTGGGTGGCACTGTGTTGTGCTGGTTCACCTCCTTCCTCCAGGGCTGATTCCAGTCAGTGGTAGTTGGGGAGGAGAGATCCTGCCCTTGGCCCCTGTTATGTGGGGTGACACAGGGTTCTGTGCTCTCCCCCATCCTATTTAACATCTACATTAGGCTGCTGGGTGAGCTCATCCATCGCCATGGGGTGAGCATACTGATGATACCCAATTATACATCTCTGCCTCTGGAGAATTAAGCGATGCTGTGAATGTCTTATCCTGGTGCCTGGAGGTTGTGAGGGTCTGGATGGGGAACAACAGGCTTCAACTGAACCCTGGCAAGACTGAGTGGCTGTGGGTTTTGGGGCCTTCTGGTGCAAGAGTTATGCCATCTTTGGTACTGGATGGGGTTGCACTGCCCCAGACAGACCCTGTGTGCAATCTGGGGGTCCTCCTGGACTCATGACTCCTGCTCGAAGAGCAGGTGGCAGTTTGTGGCTAGGAGGGCCTTTGCACAGCTTCGTGTTGTACGCCAGTTGCACCCATTCCTAGATCAGAGGAACCTAATCACTGTCACTCATGCCCTGGTCACCTCCTGTTTGAATTTCTGTAATGCGCTCTACATGGGGCTGCCCTTGAAGAGTATCCAGAAGCTTCAACTGGTGCAAAATGCAGCAGTGCAGGCAGTTATGTGTGCCCCTAGGGCGGTACATGTTATACCTCTGCTTTGCAAGCTGCACTGGTTGCCAGTTGCTTCTGGGTCCAATTCAAGGTGCTGGTTTTGACCTTTAAAGCCCTTCATGGCATGGGGCCAGATTACCTGAGGGGCCTCCTCTCCCCAATTACATCTGTCCATCCCATCAGATCTGGCAGAGAAGGCATGCTGTGGATCCCGTCTGCTAGAGAATTACATTTGGCGGTTCCCAGGAGGTGGCCCTTCTGTGCTGTGGTGCCCACCTTGTGGAATCTTCTCCCCCCCGGAAGTGAGATTAGCTCCATCCATCTTAACATTCCATAAGTCCCTCAAGACCTGGCTATGTGATCAGGCCTGGTGCTCCCAGGGGACTGTGGAGATTTTACGGCGGCTCCCTTATTAATTTTATCTCCTCCTGTTTTGTGTGTTTTTACAGTTTTTTATGTGTAATTGTTTTTATGTATTTATTTTTTAATTGTTGTATGCCATCCAAAGTCACCTTGTGTGAGATGGGCAGCTATATAA
Organism: Liasis olivaceus; assembly: GCA_030867105.1. NCBI lineage: Eukaryota > Metazoa > Chordata > Lepidosauria > Squamata > Pythonidae > Liasis > Liasis olivaceus. Next base: position 201,209,189 of record CM061348.1, read on the forward strand.
ATATGATAAATCAATAAATAAATGTTATGGTTTTTGCTGTAGAATTGCTTTGCCTACCAGCAGTTGCTACCCAGTTTCTGTTGCTGGAAAAGTATGCCACATTTCTTCAAAAGGTTCAGCTGGCAATATTTGCATTTGATCATTTTCATTATGGCTACTACAAGTTAGAAAAAGTTTGCAGTCAAATTTTATTTGTATTTCCATCAGCTTCTGCATCTGCTATCCCCCTCTTTCAATTTTGAAGGAAAGGAAGAAAAATAATACTGAACTTATTAATATGAAGATAACATATCAATGGCCATGTATATTGGTAGTATGGTAGATGCACTGGAAAGTAGACAGTAGAGTATTTCTTCTTCTTTTTTTCCCTTCTAGTGGGAACTCTTCCTTGGGATCAAACTATTGCTTCCCATTATTTTTGTTTGTAGAAATAGAAGAGAGAAAACACAAGAAAAATTATATCTTGGCACTGCTCATTTTTTATATACAGATCCATCTATTATTGACCTAATAAATCTTCCAACCCAAAAAATTGTGGACGGTCTTTAGAATATTCAAAACTTAAGGTTTCATTCAATCAGCAAAATTATTCCTTGCCAAATTTTTGAAAAGTGGATTGAATACAGCAAACTAGTTAAAGAACTAGAATATCTTGAATCTTCAAAGGCAAAAAACCCCACTAGTTTTACTAAACTTGGTTACTCAGAATGTGGTTCAGTGGATCATTTTCTATTTTGTGCTTATGACTGCATGCTTACAAAAAGGAAGAAAAATAGTTGAGTTTAGAAACAATTTAAAATGAAATATGGCATGAATATGAATTCCACTTTGTAAATTTAGGTTAGTAGCTGAAATGCTTTGGGCCTTCTGTGAAATTAGCTTTCTTCCCTATAAATATGCTTACCTTCCTTAATAAAAGACCTTTGTAATCTATTACTTAGAAAATAATGATGGAATGTCAATTTTAAGACAAGAAACGGGTAAGGGCTAAGTAAGGGAGAATGCAGGAGAGATAAAATTTGGAGCTAGCCTGGAATAAGAATTGAATTTTCCAAAATCACTTAGAGAATAGAAAGTTCTCAATACTTTGAAGTTACAGAATCAGAAGAAAGCTTTATAATTTCAATTGCTGTTTGTAAAGCAAATCAAAGTGTTTACCATAACTAAAATCAATTTACTGCCTTTTGGATACTTTTAATGTAGCTGGAGAAGAGCTTATTGGAGGAAAATTGGACAGATCAAAAAGGGAAGTTTCATAGAGGTGAATTGTAACACAGCAAGTAAGAAGTACAGCTATTTATATGAAAGCTCATTCATCACGTTTTAGCTTTGATGGAGAAAAACTAAACCCATTAAATGATGGTTATTTCTAGCTGCAGTTGCCATTGACCTTGTTAACTCTGGTATTTTTTCCCCCTTCCTTTGCTATAAATGAAAGGTGAGAAAACTATTTTTCACCATTCTTGTAGTAGCACCTATAGAAATCAAGAAACCCACATGTCAGAAACTGAGGCAGAAGGAATCTCTCTGGCATCATAATTTTCCTGACTTTATCCAATTCTCTGGCTTGAGAATCAACTGGTCAGAGGCTTACAAGGACTAGGAAGAGTATTCCAAATGGCTGAAGAGGTCTGTGCCTAATTTAGGGGCAGGCAACCTGATATCCTCCAGCTGTTGGACTTTAGCTTCCATCAGTCCTAAACATGCAACCGAAGGTCAGGAGTTATGAGAACCATCTTCCAAAACATATGGAAACTACCAAGTTACCTACTCTCCTTTCTGATACACTTAAAAATGCTTCCTGCCAGAGAACTGCTGATACATGAAAATGCCCACTTGACTGCCAAATCACTGGTAAGGCAGCTAATCCATAAGAGTGACTTTAAATCGATCATTCCACGGTGTCAGCAGGAAATAAGGTCCATTTCTGAAGCATTCTTGCATTAGACTTCTCATAATTCTCTTTGTTTAGCCTTCCATAGTGTGGTTTTGGCATTATTTGGTCAATTAGCTCTAGCTAGGGAACAATTCTTGAGGCTTCCATTCAATCCATGGAACAGACAATTGATCCCTTTATTCTGCCTCATCCTGAGTACTGCATCCAAACAACTGAATTCTGCATATCTTTGTTCAGAAATCCTCTAAAACTCTTGAGTCAATTATTTGAATTTTAGGGCTTTGACATAAATATTTTGTTTTGTTAATCACTACACATGTATATGTTAAAAATAAAATCAGTATATTTGAATTCGAATAGCTATTTTGGGTTTATTTTTCCTTCTTTACAGTCCTTGCTGAATAAGAGTGCTTAAAACTAATGTAGGTGTGTCACAAGAAGGGAATAAAAATAGGTGTTTTTTCCCTATGCTGTTTAATAACCACATCATTTTCCCTCAAACTGCCCTTCTAATGCATTGGAATAAAACTCCCAAAGGATTTGGAATTATGAAAGTTTTAATCCAATACATCTCAAAAGCACCTGATTGGGAAAGTTGCTTTATATGAAAGCCCTGGGAGGTGTCATTTGTTCATTCATGTCTATTTTCCCTCTCATAATCAAAATTAACTGAGACCTAGAGAATGTTCCATATGTTCTGAGATTATGAATGAGCTTAATGAGAACAAATAAACTGAAGCTAAAACTTGGCAAGCTAGAGTTATTGTTGATCAGAGAATCGATATCTCTACTTCAATAATCACTTACCTCTAGATTCTCTTTCAGCAGAGTAGGTTTTCACTGGAAATCATGCTTTTGAGTTTTCTAGGAATTTCCTTGGTTATGCTTTCAATTTCCTGGTGAAAACTGGCTCACAAAATGCCTTCCACCAGCTGCATATGTATATACAATACCCAAAGGAGACAGAATTTAGCTACATTTAAAGCATATCTCTATAGTAGCCATATTGAATTACAACAGTCATTGGTATATGGGGTTGACTTCAGAAGATAATTCACATTTGACTTCCAGGGGAGTAATGGAGGATTGAGGATGGCTCCATTTTTGTGGAGCCGGTGACCATGGTAGCTTAGAGCAGCTGGTGAAAGGTCTGGCTCTTCAGAATAATTTCTGGACAAAGGAGATAACTGGATCACCCACAAATACTCCTTACAGAGGCTCCCTGTGAAGAGATTGCATTTTAGCAATCTCCAGTGGGTTGAGAGCTCTGGGAGTTGTGGGAAACATTGAGCCCAAGCTGCGGCTTGGAGCCTTCAAAATGACACTAGATTTGCTTTCACTTCCTCTTTTAAGTACCATCAGAAATTACTTATTACTGATTTACTTGGACATTAGAAACCTTCTGAAAGACAAGTTGCTGTATACTGGAGAATTTCCTTCTATCCTGGAATAAAGAAATTTAAGTAGGTTTAAAGATTAAAAAGAAAAATCTTAACTTTTGGAAACAGCAAAAGGGAGTTACGAATGCTGATTGGGGACAGTTAAGGTGCCAGATAGATTTGAAAGAATTTATTTATTTATTTATTTAATGGACTGTTTTAAATTTTATAAAAATACAGCAGATGATTTTGGACTTAATTGTCAATTCCTATTCTGGGAAAGTTTGGGCTCTGAAAATAAACAAAAGGTAAGACTGGGCTTGGAAGGTTAACTAGAAGGAATCAGAGAGCAATTAAAGGAAAATATGTATCCTAACATAATGGAAGAATGTTGTTTTACTACAGAAGAATTTAAACCTGTTTGGGAACAATGTTGTTCAGCACTTATATATAAAATTGGATCTAACAGAGGTTATAGAAGAAGAAAAGATTCTACTGGATAAAACGGAAGCTGAGGATGATTTGAATAAGGAGTTTAAAATGGACTTTAAAGAAATTTCAGATTATAAAAGTGATATGGAAGATATGGAAAAAGATGTTGTGGATCTGAAAATGGACTTAAAGATGTTTAATTACAGGAGTGAAATTACAGGAGTGACATGGAGAAAGAAGTTGTAATGGATATGCAAACTATGTTGGCTGATGTTTTAACAATTAAAGGAGATATCCAGATTACAAACCAGAAAAATGAATCAGAGAGTTATTTTACTTTGGATCCACAGAAGGGAAGTGTTAAATCTCTGAAGTTGCTTCTGAAAACAGACAGGGAGAAAATGACCATGTAGGACTTTATTTGAAGAAGTGACTGAAGATCAAGCCTCTTCAAAGAAAGGTTTTCAAAGTGGACTTATTTGACCAGGGTTAAATTACATAAGTTTTGATTTTGGGTCGTTATTACTGGAATCATTATTTTGACCAGGACTGCAGGACTTTTTATATAGGGATGAATCTTTTATTTCCTATTTGTTAGAGAAAGTTAGGGGTTAGTATGTTAAACTATTGGATTTAGTTTAAAATATATATGTTACTATTACTGATATTCTTTATGATTATGGGGATTTTTTAAAATGTTTTTCTTATTAGAGAAAGTTAGAAGTCAAAATGTAAAATAGATTTAGTTGTTTAAGCTTAAAACATATGGGTTATTACTACTACTACTGTTAATGCTTTTGCTGTGTAAGACTGATGACTTTTTTTCATATAATTTGGTTATTGTTTAGTGATGAGAAATGGGAAAAATAATTTCTCTTTCTGTAATATCAGAAAAGGTGTTAAGTTACTGTAAATGCTTATACTTTTTATATGTCTTCCTCCCTCCCTCCCTCCCTCTTCTGTTTCTTGTTCTCTTTCTTTTTTGTTTGTATATCTTTTCTAATTATGTATTAGCTTTTAATTATGTAAAACTCTAAGAAAATATTATGAAAAAAAGAAGATAACTCACATTTCAATTGTTTCAAAATATATTTAGATTATTGACTGGAGCAAATTGTGTGGAACATATGGACTACATTTCATTGCATTTACAAATGCAATTTCTTGATAACTTCAGTTTTTTCTCTTTTTTTAAGGAATTATCTACTTCTTATCTACTACTTTATCTACTACTTCTCAGTGAATCCAGTCCACTCACTGAAATCTGAATGCCTTCTGTACAGGGAGACAGCTATTCAGTTTAGGACCTCATCCACAGAAGTATCCAAATATATTTACATACTCCACAGGAATGATCAGCTGGCTTTGACACTTAAATCATTTTAAATGACATTGAAACTGCCATGATTGCTAAATCTGTATACGTGTAACAGTGTATAACTTAGATATGTAAATGTAATGTCAAGGCATTATACCTGTTTTGGATTTAGCTGAGTACAGGTAGTCCTTGCTTAACTACCACTTGTTCAGTGACTGTTCAAACTTATGATGGTGCTGAACAGATAATACTTACAACCAGTCCTTGTAGTTGTGGCCATCACAGCATCCCTGCAGTCAAATGATTGCAATCCAGGCACTTGACAACCTGTTTGCAATTATGACATCACAGTGTCCCATGGTAATGTGATCACCATTTGCGACCTTCACTGCTGGTTTCCAACAAGCAAAGTCAATGGGGAAGCCAGCAGGAGGTCACAAATGGTGACCATGTGATGTCACACTTAACAATGGTGCAGGATTTCCTTAACAATGGCAACTGGAAGTGCTGGAACTGCCATCACTAAGTGGCACAGTCACATGACATTAGCCTTTGTGACCACATCACTTAGCAATGGAAATTCCGGTCCCAATTATCATAGTTAAGCGAGGATTACCTGCATCAGCTTCAATATGACCAGTAGAAGAAGGAGATGAACACATTTGAGACAAAAATGGAATTTGCTCACTAGGATCTGACAAATGAACATATGAAAATGGACATTGAAATTCAAACATGGGATCTTTGTGCTGATCACAAAGTAGTACTGTATCTATGTGATCTTACACTGTCCTCTCTTTATAATCTGACTGAGTTATTTCCACTCCATTTTTTTAGGGTGTGTGGCAGAAACCCTTGTAGACAGAGAGGTGGGGAGCTGACTAGTGAGTAAGAGAAAGTAAACACTGGACTCCCCAAAGATATAGAATGCCTGCTGACATTTATTCTCCCCAGACCCTTGAGCATTCAGGGATGGGGTGATCAACAAAACCAGACTCTTTGGAGTCTCAGCAGTCCAAACCAAGAACTCAAAGTAACTCTCAAAGTAAAATATCAAACCAGGAAAGTCAATGGGTCTAGCAGCAGCAGCAGCAGCAGCAGCAGCAGCAGCAGCAGCAGCAGTTTAAAACTTGTGCTCCTGCTCTTGCACCAGCTGTCTCACTAAGCCTCTCAGCCTTGGCTGTGAGCGTAGAGGCAACTCCCTACTTGAGTAGTCTCTGGCCCCTTCCTTCCCTCTGAGCAAGGCTTTCCAATATGAGGAAGCAGAACTCTTCTCTGCCTGGGCAATGAGCTGAGTCTCAGCCAGGTCACATAGAGGGGGGGAGGTGGGGGAGTCTGATAATGATTAATTCCAGCAGGCACTTCCTCTACAGGCATCTTTGTCATCCTCTGGCATCTACTCTCTCAAACTTCTTCTCCAACCTCCCCCCCCCTTTCTTCAGAGCAACTTTTATGCTTAGCAAGCACTGAGTCTACAGGAACTTATAGTCTGGAGCTGAGGGTTAATCCCAAGGAAACTGGTGGTATCCCTTCACTACAAGGTAAAATCACAGAATTTCTAGCTTTTCTATTTTTTTTTCAGTTAGCCAGCTGGAGGGTATACTGATTGGTTATGAATGTTCTCAGCATTTTGAAGGTTGATAGCAGCTGATCATGGTCAGCTTCAGATAACATTTGAGGAAGTGGGGAGTAGAAACAATAGTGGTAGTGTGGAAACACTCCTAGTGGAAATGAGGCTCCTTCCTCCCTGATGAGGACTTCCTCTTGTACAAGAGGAAACAATACAATTTAACATCTGAAGTTATCTAGAAATTGGAACCAAGGATATGGGGGTTCCAAGATGTCTTTTTAAATGGTTCTGTTATAGTGACTTAAGGCTATAGCTGAGGATTTTATGGATGTTTGACTCAGAATAGAGTTCTGTAATCCCTTAAGAGTTGTTGCTATCAGTGACTTTGATAGATAATGAATCAGTTTCATGATTCTCCAATAGATATAGCTAAAAAGAGATTTTCTGGGGAAATAAAAGTTTCCAAGCAATGTTAAGTTAGAACAGGACATGGGAAGTGGAATTATTCACACAGCTGGACAGAGCTGTGCAATTCCACTGGGGAAAGAAGTCATAAAAACATACCATTAATTTATAGTAGCTTTGTACGAAAAAAAATAAAAGTGGTAATTGGAAAGATGAGAATATAGGGAAGAGACCAAAATCTCTCCTTCCTCTGACAAAATGATATACTTTTACCACTTTATGCTAACTGGCCTAATCGATCCAATGTTTCATCTCTTGTCTAAAATACTATTAAAGAATGCCAGGCCTCCCTTACAGTGTTCTGCAGTCTGGCCCACATTGTAATTAGAAAAAATCATATCCAGCTATTCCAATTTGTTTAAAATTTAATTGACCTAAGAGAGAGCCCTTTTTGCAATTAGTAAGATTTTTTTTTTCATGGTTTCTTGAGTTCTTTCTTCTTCCATGAAACAGCTCACCCCAAAGCACATGACAAGAAAAATAATGACTAGAAAAACCAATTGTCCATTTTTTCTTTTTTCTCCTCTTTTTCTTTATGTTTGTGTAGCAGAATGTATACTGAAATGAACTCATTATCTCCATAGGTGGCCCTTTTTTGGGGGGGAAAAAACATACTTTTTAACACTGTAAAGAAAAGAAGAATTGCAGACTTGCTGCGCTAGTGTACATCATCCTTGGTGCATTTTGTTATGTTGGTTTCCCCCTACTGCTTTAGAAACTGCTGTGTGTAATTTTCTCTAACCTCCAGCCTGCTCTTAGAGTCTCCATTAGCACAGCAGCTGTATTGGCACTTTGCCAGGACTCTGGTTTGTCCCTCCATTTCACCTTTCTCTAACAACAGACACAGTAGGCATGATTACTACCAAGACCAGTCCAAGAGGCTTCAAAATTGCCATTTTGCCTCTTCCATTCTATTCTTGTGCTAATAGGGAGACCACTATGAATTGTCCTCGTTAAAATGAGATGGATTTGTGAATTTGTTTGCTCTCCAGCAATAACTGAGCTTTTGGTTTAAAGAGATGAGTAATTGAAGAAAAAATTATCCTTGGGAATACAGCTCTTAATGCATCCTGACTTATTTTGGTATCTTATGGTATTATTTGGGCTCAGTAAATCATGGTAGGAAGAAGTGATACCCAAGGGTTAGTTTTTGCTGCTTCCTAGTCTTTCTATTTTTTATTTTTTAATAAAGAATATCTGAAAATACCAGTATTCCTGGCCTATAGAAGACCCCACTTGCTTGGCATGGAAGGGGGGAAAGTGACATCATACATATCATGTTGTTGTTGCACAAGTGGCAAAAATTATGCTGATATATATAATTTGATATTTTGCCATGTACAGTTGTGTGTGATGCTGTATCCTTTATATACTATCCCATGCATGTTCAGTTGAAATTTATAAACTTAATGGAAATCTGAACTTGGTTTCCCCATCTTCAAGTCCTACATACTACAAATCTCAAATGATGTGAGGCAGTTCTTTATATGATCCTTAACAATTTTTTCTGTAATTTAAGACACTGCTCTGAAACAAGGTCTCTCAAGATTGCATCTTCGGTGAATCATAAACATAGCCCAGGAGATGAGTCACTATGTCAAACTATTCATTTAAAGCTATCATAATTCACCATTGGTATTTCTTACTGTAGACCTAAGTCTGCAATTGAGGAATAAGGCTTCTTGTTTTCTCTCTTAATCTTCTGAGCATGCCATATACTATCAATAGTAATTTTCAGATGTAATTTTCTCAAGGCATGAGTTAGCTGGAAGGGGAAAAATGAAACTGCTGAAAATCAGAAAACTTGAAATAACTGTGTGGTCTATTTCTGAGGAGTTTCTGAAAGTAAAACACTTTAAATGCATCTTGTTCTAGACCTATAAATAGAACACACTTGTAAAGAATTAGCATAGCATAGCATAGCATAGCATAGCATAGCATAGCATAGCATAGCATAATTTATATAATACATTTTGAAAGAAATATATTGCTGTATTCCTTTGGAAACAGGGTAATGAAATTATCAACAAGTTACAGGGAGAGGTGAAGGATCTGGTGGAAAAGATCCCTGGATAATGCAACAAGAAAAATTGACAGGAGGAAAAGCTGTCTGTTCTCTCCAAAAGGAAATGTGAGAGAAAAATTCTCCAGACATAATGGGAAACAGGGAACAGATCAATATGTAAAGTTTCTTAAGTTATCCAGAACATTTTACATTCCTTTTGTCAATATCTACAGGTGAAACTCGAAAAATTAGAATATCGTGCAAATGTTCATTTATATCAGTATGGCAACTCAAAAGGTGAAACCAATATATGAGATAGACACATTACATGCAAAGTGAGATATGTCAAGCCTTACTTTGGTATAATTGTGATGATTATGGCGTACAGCTTATGAAAACCCCAAATTCACAATCTCAGAAAATTAGAATAGTGTGAAAAGGTTCAATATTCTAGGCTCCAAGTGTCCCACTCTAATCAGCTAATGAATCCATTACACCTGCAAAGGGTTCCTGAGCCTTTCAATGGTCTCTCAGGCTGATTCAGTAGGAATCACAAGCATGGGAAAGACTGCTGACCTGACAGTTGTGCAGAAAACCATCATTGACACCCTCCATAAGGAGGGAAAGCCCCAAAAGGTAATTACAAAAGAAGTTGGATGTTCCCAAAGTGCTGTATCAAAGCACATCAATAGAAGGTTATGTGGAAGGGAAAAGTGTGGTAGAAAAAGGTGCACAAGCAGCAGGGATGACCGCAGCCTGGAGAGGATTGTCAGGAAAAGGCCATTCAAAAGTGTTGGGGACTTTCACAAGGAGTGGACTGAGGCTGGAGTTAGTGCATCAAGAGCCACCACACACAGACGGATCCTGGACATGGGCTTCAAATGTCCTATTCCTCTTGTCAAGCTGCTCCTGAACAACAAACAATGTCAGAAGCGTCTTACCTGGGCTACAGAAAAAAAGAACTGGTCTGTTGCCCAGTGGTCCAAAGTCCTGTTTTCTGATGAGAGCAACTTTTGCATCTCATTTGGGAACCAAGGACCCAGAGTCTGGAGGACGAATGGAGAGGCACACAATGCACGATGCTTGAAGTCCAGTGTGAAGTTTCCACAGTCTGTGTTGATTTGGGGAGCCATGTCATCTGCTGGTGTTGGTCCACTGTGCTTCATTATGTCCAGGGTCAACGCAGCCGTCTACCAGGAGATTTTGGAGCACTTCATGCTTCCTTCCGCAGACGAGCTTTATGGGGATGCTGACTTCATTTTCCAGCAGGACTTGGCACCTGCCCACACTGCCAAAAGTACCAAAACCTGGTTCAATGACCATGGGATTACTGTGCTTGATTGGCCAGCAAACTCGCCTGACCTGAACCCCATAGAGAATCTATGTGGCATTGCCAAGAGAAAGATGAGGGACATGAGGCCGAACAATGCAGCGGAGCTGAAGGCGGCTATTGAAGCATCCTGGTCTTCCATAACACCTCAGCGGTGCCACAGCTGATAGCATCCATGCCACGCCGCATTGCGGCAGTCATTGCTGCAGAAGGGGCCCAAACCAAGTACTGAGAACATATGCATGCTTATACTTTGCAGAGGTCCGATATTGTTCTATTTCCAATCCTTGTGTTATTGATGTCATGTAATATTCTAATTTTCTGAGATTGTGAATTTGAGGTTTTCATAAGCTGTACGCCATAATCATCACAATTATACCAAAGTAAGTCTTGACATATCTTGCTTTGCATGTAATGCGTCTATCTCATATATTGGTTTCACCTTTTGAGTTGCCATAGTGACATAAATGAACATTTGCACGATATTCTAATTTTTTGAGTTTCACCTGTAAAATCTGAAATTGAAATGGTAATATCATGGAGTTATGAATTAATGTCATCCAAGAATAATCCAGGTTTTAATTTCTTTGGTTTTCCTCTGCCAATGATTTATTTTAAACTGCTTTATGCATGCATGGTGTGATGATGGTGATGTTGGTGATGGTGATGGTGATGGTGATGATAGCAATGATAGTAATGATGATGATGATGATGATGATGATGATGATGATAATAATAATAATAATATCAGCTTTTGGGGGTTTTTTTCTGTCGCAACTGTATGAATTTAAGCAACCTCTGTTAATAAATGATCCCATGGTTCACATTTTCACTAATTAAAAATAATTATTTCTAGGCATTAAATCTGCCTGAGTAGAAGCGGAAGAATTAACTAGTGAGAATGGTGAGCAGAAGGGAGAGGGCCTTATCCAACTTGGGTTGTACGTGGCCTAACAAGGCAAAGTGTTAAACTGGAAATGTTCTGCTTCATGGGACATTTCTGTTTTGCTACTTATTCTCTCTATTAACAATTTAAGTGAGTGTCAGGGACTACAAAATAGGTATTGAATTTCTATATGTACATGACTGTAAGATTGAAACCTATATTATACTAGTGTAAATATGAAACATTTGTGCATAGACCAGAAGACAAACCAACATTATCTTCCTAAGAATTTTTAACTAGGAAGTAAATCTCAGCTTGGTAGGATTGCATGTTTGGAGTCTGGCTGTAAAATTAAGACTTGGCAAAATGTCTTAATTTGATAAATCTGGTGGCTGCATTAAAACAAAACAGCTGTTGGAGAAAAAAATATGAAGTGAAATGGTATGTTCAGCCACAAATGATCTGATTTAACATGTTTTGTGTTTTTGTTTAGTTTTTCTGAATTGTTACAAAGGCTCTGAACACTGCAAACATACACATCGATAATTCACCAAAGGACCATTGAAACACACCCCATGTCTCACTTCAAATTCCTAATATGTGGTCAGAATTTTTTCCTTAATGCTACATAATATCAATTTCAATAAATCTGTAAAGTTTACTGACTTACAACAGGTGATTAGTTACCAGTCATATCTTCAGAGTCTATCATTATAGTGCAGAAGATTTTGGATGAGTATTTTAGTTCTTCTGATGTCCTGTTCTTTGAATCTATGTAAAATAATTGCATCAAGTGGAGAAAAGGTGGGCAGAGGTGACATTAATATTGATAGAGTTGACTGTAGGACTGCATTGTTCCTTTTTCAGATTACCAGGCATTTTAGGGTAAAAGATCTAGTGTAGTTTTCTGTCTTGACATCCACAACTCCTGACCAAATGGACATGCATTCGGCAAATGTAACATGGATATGAATAACAGAAACAATTATGATTGAAACATGATATAAAATTTGTTTTGGTAAATAAGTTTAGGTAGATTCTTTAAAAGTGCAGGTTTCCTCTGATTAAACAGAGAGCAAACCCTACTCCCTTCTAGCACTGAAGATGTTACCTAGACGGGTAATGAAACATCTGCCAGAAAACAACCAAGCTCAGAGAACCCCAAGGACTCCACAGTTCACCCTTGAACTACATATATTCTCTTCTAATTAAACCATTGTTTATCTAATGTTCCTAAAAACCTCTGAAGAAGGGACTTGTACAACTTCAAAGACAACTGACTCCATGGATCATTTATTCTTATTGTTCAAGGTTTTTTTTTTTACTGGCATCAGGTGATTTCTGATTTCTTTAACTTGTTACCATTACATATTCTAGAATTTCCTCCTGAAAGTCTTTTTTCCCCCCCTTTCTGGAATCTCATCCATTACATATTCTAGAATTTCCTCCTGAAAGTCTTTTTTCCCCCCTTTCTGGAATCTCATCCATTACATATTCTAGAATTTCCTCCTGAAAGTCTTTTTTCCCCCCTTTCTGGAATCTCATCCATTACATATTCTAGAATTTCCTCCTGAAAGTCTTTTTTCCCCCCTTTCTGGAATCTCATCCATTACATATTCTAGAATTTCCTCCTGAAAGTCTTTTTTTTTCCCTTTCTGGAATCTCATCCCCCAGGGTTTTTTTTTTTTTTTTAAGTTTCTTAGGACTACAGGGGATATATAGGGTGGCGTTGCTGAAGAAGACAAGCCAATGTTTTCAGTTCTCTTTTTTTCTTATATATATATTTTTTCTTTGTGGATTTTAAAAAAATAATGTTTTAAAAATTATAAGGATGGTTTTTCTTTTTTACTTTGAAAGAAAGAAAATTGCCTCAGCAAATAGCATTTTATTCTTCCTCCTTTCAATGCATACCTATTTCCTTTAAAAATGGTTATTTATATTGCTATATACCTGCCCCTCATCCCAGATCTCTAGATTTACAAAGTTATAATTTTATTTGTTGGGAAATTTAAAGAGAGGCTCTCCTGAAACCTAAGTATCAGACTGCTTAAACAGCATATGTGTTATTTCTAAATGCCATGTTACATTTTTATTTCCCCCGATTTATTGTTTAAAATATTTGTATCTCACTTTTCATTTAAGAAAAAAAAAATAATTCAGACAAAGCAGATTCTTAAAACAACTGATTAAAGCATAAATTAAAACACTGTAATGTTATGAAGAGAGAGAGAGAGAGAGAGAGACAGACAGACAGAGTCCACACTATAAATTACAGAATAAAATAAGAACAGTCAAAGAAGAGACAAAAAAATTAAAATATCAGAGCAGCATTAACAGATCCTGGGAAATAAACTGTCTTTGCCTGGGGCCCTAAAGACAAAAAAGACAGCAGGTGGTCTCTGTCTGGAGGCATTCCAGAGTTGGGGAACTGCCACTGAAAAGGCCTTCTCCCACTCTATGTCCCCAGCATGGGACAGCAGGCCCTCCAAAGATGATCTTAGGATATGAGGCGGAAGAGGCTTTCCATTTTTTTCCATGGTAACATCCTGGACAGATAAATAACTGAAGAAAGAGTACAATTGGTTCTCTGAAAGGAATACCAATCTAAACTGCAGGGAAAATGTTCCCCAAAAGAGGGGGCATGTTATTTCTGGACTGTGGGAAGCCTTCAAAAGAGGTGCTTTGCCACATACAGAAGCACATACAAGCCACCTCTGTTCAAAACAGCCATGTTATTTGTAAGACTGACATGGCTGCCTTGGCAGCTGTTCCTGGCTGTTTCACCAGGCTAATTGCCAAGTAGGGTATGGACAGAATAGCGATTTCCACTTATGGCTGGGCCATACTGGATCTTCAACAGGAGGATGCAGTTGGGTGTGGGTGGGGAAGCCTCAGTAGTGATTTGGTGGGTGACTGTTCAAAGGACTCCTTGATATTACTTAGGCATTAGAGTTACATGCAACCATGTTGACTGAGTGTAGAAAAACTGGGTGTTGGCTTAGAATAGGGCCATAGTTTTTTTTTTAATCAGCCATCAAGGGAAGCAGGGCCATAATGGCGATGATGCATTGACTTCAACGGGACACAGTGAAGCTGTACTTTATTTAAGTATTTTGGGTGAAATTAAAGAGTTATTGGTAGTAAAATGGATTTGGTAAAGTATTTGAAATTTACTCCACTTACTGTACTACTTACTTTCAAACAAAATAAAAAACCAAACAAAAACATGTTCTTGTAATTTGGTTGTATGTTACTGAATTCAGGAAGCACAGTCTGTGGGCTCTGGGAGAAGCAGAAATGATCTGAGACCATTTGTAGCCCACATAGCAGCACAACATTATTTTTTACTCTAAATTTAAACCATTTTCCTTCTTGTTCAGGAGTTGCTGAAATGCAACCACATTAATTTTTATAGCATAAATAATAATTAGCTAACTGTCATCTTTTTCCCCATGATCTTTTGGGATCATTGCTAAGCGAGTATGGGAAAGATAGATGATGTCTATAAGATGACATTTTTCCCCAGGCAGATACCAAATATGGGCACCTAGGAAAGTGAGACATCCATTTAATTACCGTCTCTTAATGTTTTGTTGGGTTAGCATTACTAGTCAGCAGGAAAAGAAACGTTAACTTTATCCTGTTGGTTCTGTCTTTGTAAAGGAAACAGGAGTGGATTAAGACATGTAAGTAAAGCAGTGGAGAAAACCTTTTAATTAGGTTTCTGATTGTGTAGTGCTTTTCAAGTTATACATACACAGTAGGGGACTTTTATCTGTCTAAATTATCTTGCAACAGATAATGAAGGTGGTGTTTGGGAATCCTGAGGTGTATAACAGATGGCACTAAACTGGAACTGTGGATGATTGTCAAAACAAAGAGGAAAAATCTTTGAAGTCAGTATATGTAGATGGCACAGAGGTGAAAATGCTGCTTTCTGGCTCAGGAAAAAATAAACACTGTGGTATCATAATAGACAGCTGCAGAATGGAAAAAGAGACCAAGAGGACATGCTTAAAAGGAGCTATAACTAGCTTCTGAAGTGTGTTTTCTAAGTGATCTAAAAAAGGACCAATATGCTTGTTATCTCTGGGATTTGACTGATTTACCTCTTTCCTGTTTTCTCTTGTGAAATTGTTAACAACAGTGTAGTTCTTGAAATTGTAGAGGTACAGTAATTTGGGTTATAATTTAAAATTGATTTAGAACTAAATGTTAAATAACTCTGACTTTAAGTAAAGTTAGGTCAGAGTTAGATCTTAAGCAAAATATAAATGCCCACAGTCAGGCAAATCCTTTACTGGGACCAAGCAGATATATACAAAATTATAGACGAGCTTTTGAAATCTGCAGGTCATCAACAGGCAAGATGTTACAACAGTGGAAAGGAAGAAAAGACCGGGGGGGGGGGGGGGGAGAGAGGAAGATAAAATTTGAAAGAAGAGATGCAGAATTAGGGAACTGCCACACAGCCTTACCCCATACTCTCTCTGTTAAAGTTTTATAGCACTGCCTGAGTGTCATCACTCCTCTCCATCCATTGTTTAGGCCAGCATTTTCTTCAACTGGCCAATGGGAGGGTACAAAAAATAACAAAAGCCAACACCTTGTGTCTTTGTGCTTTGCAAAAGAAAAGAAGGAAGGAAGTCGTATAAGGAGAGCAGCAAAGTAGCCCCTTGGAGCAATGAGGAAGAGCGTGTCAGCCACAAAAGGAGAGGTGGACTGAAAGCCCAGGAGTCACAGTAAGGTGAGAGTTCATATCTGTGGGAATCTGCTAGCCCTTCAGCTTTGGAGGAAACACTGGGAATCTGTCTTGATAGCATTTTCTCTGGAATGGGAGCTAGGTCAGTATTAATTGGCTCAGCTTCCCAAGACCTGCACAGCCCTTTAAAATCTTGTGGATTCAGACACCTGGCAGTGACCTTGCATCAATGCAGAGCTTGCACATAAGCTTTCAACTTAGAACTTGCTGTTTTGAATCATATGATTGAAGTGGAATAGAAGCATTTGTAATAAATAGATATTCTTGGAACAAAGAAATGTGTTCGAATCCTTGTGCAGTCAATGTAATAAACTATGACCAATGACCAACACACATTAAGAAGCCTTTCTCAATGTAGTCTTTATCCAACGTAAGGATCTGTGTTGATCAATTCAAATTTTGCTCAACTTCAACTTGTTTTTCACCTGGACCTGCTTCTGACTTGTTCCTTGTCTTAAATGGGGCAGCCTACACGTGCAGCAAACAAACACAGTTTACTAGCTCTGCTTCTTTTAATAAATGATTGAGGAGTAATATCCTACTTGTGCTGCGAGATATGACCGTCAAGGAGCTGTCCTGTATTTTTCTCTTTCTGTAGGACAGGTAGAATACAACACAGTATAACACATACACTCTCTTTTTTTAAAAATAATTTTTATTGAAAAGTGTAATCACAATTATAAAGTAAATCTGCTTGATTATGGTTAAAACATAGGCTGTGGTTTCTGATAGATTAATGGCAATTTTTTGGGACCAGAACTGTATGACAATGTTATTAAGATTATTGTTGCTTAATAGTAGTAAAAACTATTACAGGTTGTGACTTCTGATAGCTATTAGAGGGGTCTCTTGTTGATTAGGACTGAATGGGGAAGTTGCTAGGACTATATAAAGGAATGTTAGTGTGGGTGGGAAATATGAGCAATTCTTGAGTGCTTTCTATGAGTGCTTTCTATTGTATTTGGGAAGGGATGATGGTATATATCAGGATTTTCTCATGGGAAGAAAGTTCATCCTGTTAGCTTTACAAAACAAGTGTTAAGATAACAAAGTATCTTGTGATGTTATT
Organism: Liasis olivaceus; assembly: GCA_030867105.1. Lineage (NCBI taxonomy): Eukaryota > Metazoa > Chordata > Lepidosauria > Squamata > Pythonidae > Liasis > Liasis olivaceus. Next base: position 201,226,302 of record CM061348.1, read on the forward strand.
ATGATTTTGTCTACTGCCGCCTACTGAAATTGTGTATGTGTGTTAGTTATTCAGTAGGAGTGTTTTTCAACTGGCACTATAAGGGAGGGTTACAATGCCCAACCTGTCCAGTGTGTGTATGTGTGTGTGTTTTTAGTCTTACAGTTAACCATGTAGGTTTATAGGTTATGTAGTCTTAACAAGTAACTAAGTAGTGAACCTCTTCTCTGAGAGTGTTTTTAGCTAGAGGCTTTGCAGTGATAAGTTTTGGAAGCTAATATGAGAAGAAGTTAAATAAAGACCAGATAGCTTATATTTTCTGACTGGAGTTTCTTTGGAGTTCAGGATATGGACATTGCTACTTGCAAGCTCTCATGCTGATGTGTATTTTTCCTGAGAGCAAGGTTTATGGGTCTTTTGCTGCACTCTGCTCAACAGTATATGATAATACTGTTGAGATTTTAATATGCACATAGATGACAAAAACACAAATATTTAGGATCGGACATTAATGGCAGTGGTGGAGACGGTGATATAGTGTATTGAAATTTAAAAAAAGGGGGGGGGGTTAGCCTTGCTTCTGTCTGGAAATTACTTTTCTTTTTCTTTTTCTGCTTGGGATTGTAAAATGCCATGTTGACTTGGGGTTTTGATCATTATTAGATTTTAGGATTAGAGAAGTATTTTGTATTAGTTATATTTTTAGAATAAAAGATGTATGTATTCTATAGTTGTATCTGCAACAGAGAAAGTCAGAAGTCACTTGTTCTTTCTCTCTCTTCTTTTTATTTTCCTTTTCTGTACTTTAAATTTTGTCTTTTTTTTCTGAACTTTTCTTTCTCTGTTTTTTCTGTTTCCTTATATTTTATTCTTTACTGAAAATTAATAAAGTTTCCTTTAAAAAAAAGACAATACAAACTAAATTCAGAAAAAAAAGAATAAAGAAAAAGAGAATAGAAAGTGCAAAAAAAGAAAAGAAAAGAGGGGGGAAAAAGAAAAAGAAAAATATTTAAAGAAATGACTTCTGATCCTCATCACAACAAGTATAAACAAACTTAATAAATCCTCACCCACTATAAGGTTACAAACAAATATCTTTTTTTCCATTGACCCTTCCCTTATCCATATGCAAATCCATAAATCATCAACTTTTCAGTCCTGGTGTCAGCAAAAAGTCTGTAAAGGGTTCTCAGAGCTTTATAGAAACATGTCTTGCTTGAATCTTGGTCAAACCAACCAACTTTGTACTCTTTCCTTTTACTTCTAACAATCTTGGTCTTTAATTCATTCAGATGTTGTCACAGGATTTGATCTCTCCTCAAATTTTCTTTTTCCCATCTCAAAGGCTTCTTTGAGGCTTTAGCAAACTCTTTTGTAAATCCAGTAAGGAGTCATTATCCAGGTCATTCTCTTGGCTTATCAGTTGTATTTCCACTTTAACTGTCATCTCTGTCTTATAATCCACATTTTTTTTAATTTTCCAGTATTTCAACAATTACTTTATATTCAGGTGAGGTTTGTTTCAGCTCTTTATCCTGTAGATTTTCCAAGGTATTCTCTTTCACATCTGTCATTTCTTCTGTAACATCTTTTGGAAATAATCTATCCATAGAAGCAGACATCATTGTTGACATTGTAGCTGCAATTTTCTGGCCCCATTCTTCAAAGATCTCCTGAAGTATTTCATGCCATACCATTTTCTGTCATTTTGTCCTGATGCTGACCAAAAACAAAAGGCAAGCCTTTCTCTTTTTTTTTTCTTTTTCCTTTTCTGCCTGGAATCTTTAGTCCTTCTAGTGTCCAATTTCTGAAATCATAAAGTCTCGAATTTCTGTTATGACTTAACATAGACTAAACAATTCAGTTCCCATGAAGGTGCTATTTATTTATATAATCATTTCCTAATTTTTCAGATATTCTTTATTAAAAAAAATTCAGATATTCTTTATTAAAAAAGTATAACACTTTTTGTCTGGTCCCTTAATTAGTTTATAACTTTCTTAAGTTAAAATTTTATTTAGCTTTCTGCCACTTAATTTCATATTCTTTAAATGTTTAAGCTTATAGTTAATTTTTCTTTTATTTTGGAATGAGGGTAAACTCACCAGGTGGCTTTGCAAACTTGTTGTTTTGAAGATCTCTATTAACCTTACCATAGTTAGATAGTTTAGTTCTGAAAGTGATCAGAAGGCAAGGTCAACAAATTCAGTGTCCTTAAAAAGGCTCCTTCATGGTTGAGAGCTTCATGGCCTTCCTTTATCTCCTGGCACTCAGAGCTGCAGGAAACCACTGTCCTGCAGTCTCCTTGTGAGGTGCAGCCATCCAGAGCACAAGTGGCTGTATCTACCTTCCTCTCCTTTTCCAGAGAGGTTCCGTGGGACCAGTCTACTTACTCATCCTTTGATTGCGGCCGCAACATTGTCTTTGTTCGTTTGGAGACATGTTAGCTCGCCATTCCTCACCCAGAAGTCTGCACACACACACACACTTTCTCTAATTCAAATTTGCTTGCCACCAATCTATCAATGACCCTCCCTCAGAGGTGAGCAGTCTTTCTGTAGCCAAGAACCCCACTTTGTTCCTTATTAAGTGGTGGTCCCATGATCAGAAGGGGCAGGGTGTTTTGTCCTCTGATTTCACCTTTACTGAGGATTACATGTAATAAATAGGTTAATGTAGGGGGCTGAAGTAAAGAAAAGTGCTTGAGGCTCCAAGTAACCCATCAACTTTGGGTTGCCCATCCCTATCCTATATTCAGGTTAATAAAATAAATCCTCACACACACCCCTTTCTCTTTAATATGAGAGACAACAGCTGGGACATAGTCAGTACTAAGAACTGCCATAGCTCATTCAACCTTCACAACATCTTTTTAATGCCTGCCATTAAATACAGCATAACAGCCATTGTGAAAACAGTGAATCCAATTATTAAGACCTATTGTGTGTGGACTGAGATTTGTTCTCTCTCTTATTTATGGAATTGTTAGAGTACAATTTCCGTTGGTAGGGGTTCTCTTTTCTGGAACATCCAAAGTATGAAGTAAACTGACATACATTTGCAGCATATACATACAAATTATTGCTTGCATGGTGGCAGTGATTATGGTGGTAATGATGACGTTATTTTTAATCTTCTCTGAACTATTTTCTACTTCTGCTGGGCTTCAATTAAAGTTGCTTAGCTGCAGTTTTGCTCTTCAGACTCATCCTCAAATAATATTTCCCCAAATAGTCTGTCTTGAGAAGCAAAGGAAACACATAGTAGAGTTCTGGTTTAGACCCAGAAAAAAAGAAACACATCCCCCCCCCCCCCCCCCCCGGCCTGAATCTCTTAAGGGACCACAGATAAAGACAATCAAATACTGGGAAGCTTGAGAATTCTACAAAATTTCCAGACAGCTGTATTAACTTGCCAGCAGAAAGGCCTATCTACTGGCAGTTTTCATGATATAAAAACCGGCCCATTTCTATTCTGACGTGTTTGCCTCCCTTCTCACCAGGAAGCAAAGCCACCAGCAGCACTTCCTTCTCTTCCTCCTCTACCCTTCTCCTCCTCCTCCTCTATCATCTCCTAGCCTCAATTCCATTTTCTTCCTCTACTTCAGTGTTGTCCAAACTTGGCCACTTTAAGATGAGTGGACTTCAACTCCCAGAATTCCCCAGCCAGCCATGCTGGCTGGGGAATTCTGGGAGTTGAAGTCCATTCATCTTAAAGTGGCCAAGTTTGGACAATACTGCTCTACTTCAAGATATGGTGGCTTGTTCTTCCTTACAAGATGTTGATCTTTTAAAAACATTTCTTCTTTAAATAAAAACATAGTATGTAACAACTCAGCATGATAAGGTTAACAAACATGGTCTGTATCAAACTGACCAGTTCAACCAAGAGTCTTTCTTGATTGAAAGATCACACTTTTAACATTATGGTCTGTTATATCAAATGTTCCTTCCGTTCCTCAGAATACAAATAATTCAGGGAAGAGGATAAGGACAACTGCAATTTAGGATAACTCTGATTAGTCAGAGGTCTCAGTAACAGTGCAAGTAAAAACAATACCAGGAATATGGAGATGGATTCCAATCTCCTTGCACTTTAGCTATGCATAATAATGAATTCAATTTACCTTATTCAGGTTGATAAAGGCCCATAATTAATACATTAGCTTCCCAGCAGAAGAACACTAATATTTTCTCTTCAGGGGTAACTGCAGTCTTATGTTGCTTTTGTAGATTTGTTATTTGTGTTTTAATTGGGGGTATTTATGTTTTTATTGTTTTCATTGTCTTGGATTTTCATTGTAAGCCACCCAGAGTCACCCTCTGGGGGAGATGGGCAGCATCTAAACTAAATAATAAATAAATAAATAAATAAATAAATAAATAAATCTGCATTTTTTCCGGCTGATCATCTTTTGCTTCCCTCCACACAAGGCTTTTGAATACAGCCACACCACCAGAACTACATAATTATAACTACTCAGGGTATCAGTGCTGCCCCCGTACAACAGCTTGCTAGGAAAGTTTTGTTTTATTCTTTTACTAACAAAAGATAAATGGCCAAGCCTGTGGATGATGGGGGTGGGGAGAAGAGTTGCTAGAAAATTCTTTTCAGTTCTTGGAGGGAATGTGGGGGGGGGGGATGGGTATAAAGGCATATTTATTAATACATAATCATGGATAAACAGGGAGCAAGACACTCCACTTGGGGGAGCCCTCAATGGCTGTCGTTCCCTCTAAGTTCTAGATTTTCAAATACAGATATGACCATGATAATAGCACTGTGAATATCAACACAGATCTGAAAAAGTTAAAAGGAACCCCAAAATACTCTTTTTTAAAATGCTGGTTGTAAAGACCTGGGAAAGTGAAGGACTAGAGCATGTCCAAATTTCACAACATTTCATGATTAAAAGGTTTTATACCTGCAATTATTCATGGATATGTGTCAGTACTTGGAACATTGAAAAGTATGTGGATCTTGCAGATTAATCATCATTATGAGGTAGAAAGTTCTAATTCACTAATCTTCCTGATATTAAACATACCTTATTGGAACCATAAAAATCTGGACTACTAGCTGGCAGCAGCAGGTAGAGTTTTTTGTAATTCTTTGCTGCCATCTAGGAATTATCTGGATTTTTGCAGCCCACATAGGAACTCATATATAATCTTATATCTTCAGTAACAAGGATGCTTAGAGGATCAGACCAGTGTCTGAAGTATGTTAACTTGAAAAAAGCAATAACAGATCAAAGCATTAACCATTTTTCATGTTCATATTTTCAACTCAGGAAATTCCTTATAAGATACATGTATCAACAATGTGAGACTGTGAGAGAGATTAAAAAAAATGGAAATGAACCTTTCCCCATTTTATGCAGCTGCCTTTCAGTTTTGAAATACAGTGAACTCTCCTTCTAAAGAGAATTTAGAATGATCCATCTATTTCTATCCTTTTGGGTTGCTCACAAACCAGTCAACAATCAGTCTTCCTGCCTGGCCTTTATTTTTTTACTCTTTTCCCTTTCCATCTAATACACCATGTTTGGCCTTCTTGGACTAAGCTGGGGGAATACAAGCTCCATGTCACACTCTGTTAAATCCAGGGCAAAGATTTGACATGTTATCAGCATGATTATTGACGATATCCAGAGCTTGTAGCTGTGGGTGCTCCAGATTGCAAAACTGGTGCCAAATATCATACAGAGGCTTAGGTTCAGCAGCTTCTGTGGGTGCCTCTGGAAGGTTGAAATCATTTAGATGTTTAAAATTCTACACATATCCTGGACATGTACATACACGTGGAGACTACATAGGAAAGATCTTGAAGTAGCAGTGCTGAACCTTCTGGAAGACACAACAAATAAAGCTTTGAGAAAAGATATTTCACTTGCACCAGTGCTCCCCTTCAAATGTTTTACACAGACTTATGAAACAACTGCATTCCGTCTCTGTCAAAATTTTGTAGCTGGTAGCCACCTACAAAATGGTGAATATGATGATGGTACCTGGATTTTTTTTTAATCCCTCTGTTAAATTTCCAGTTATGATCACCTCTCTTCACTCCATAGCTGTGTTTTTGCTTCACACTGAAAAATAATGTACATGGCTACATCTATTTGTATTTAAGTTTTGCAAAGCAATTAAAGCATTTTCTGCTATTTTCACTCCTTAAAGACATTTATGGCAAAGCTATTTGGCAATGCATTCAGTGATGTCTCTAAGGAATAGAATGGAAAGTCATGAGATGAGCAACAAATTAGGGGAGAATTAGTCTTGTACAGTGTTTTATAATTGGTGACAATTTGGAAGAATCACAGGAAAGCAACTATAGGGTGAAAGTTGCTGAGTCTCATTAAATATGATTACTTGTTGAACTTAAAGTCACACTTCAGAGATGGGCTATGTGCATAAATAATCAATTTTCACCAGAGAGAGAGAGAGAGAGAGAGAGAGATGTGCCATGTCCTGGGTATTTCCCTGTGGATCTATCATTTTTCAATAAAGACTTTGACAAGAATGTAAAGAAGCAGCACATGGAGTTAATATCCAATTTGTAACAAATAATTAAGGAGACAATCTATGTACATTTTTTTCCTGAATGTAAGTCCCATTCTACTCAGTTACAGAATACATGTCCCAGTTTATGGATAAACATCAGGAAGAAGCATGTGTACATCCACACAGAGAATCTGCCATTAAACAGCCTTCATTCTATGATAAAGAAACAGCATTGCACTACCAGATTTGTAGCTATTTTATGATATGAGAAAAGAAAGAGTTGGACATAAGGAATAGCATCACTGTATCATAATTGTGATTTCATGGGCTGGAAGAAAAAATGTATTTCACAGTTAGAAATTGCGATTGGAAGAAGGGAAGAGAGAAAATATGGGTGAAGGGCTGACTGTAGCAAGAAGCAACTCACAGTGTAAAATGGGACATTTATAGCTACTGTCATTAGCCTTCTCATCCTGCATCAATCATTCTGCCTTCCCTAGGGAAAGGTTAAGGTGGTGTTCTACTCCCCTCCAATTCTAACCATACATGCTGATTGGATTGCAATCTTATGTCTCACCTGAGGGTGTCAGGACAGTTTTGTGGCCTACAAAACTCTGGGCTCCAACATAAAAGAATGGCCCTAGGGCTGTTCCTGCTGCCTTTCCACTTCAGCTCCCTGAGGCAGCCATTTTCCTCTGCTTAATGCTGTGCCCACCCCTTGTGTCTGCTTTTTCCAGATCTCAGTTGAGAGTTTTAACACAGTTCAATAGCAATTGCAGCAAAAGATATCTATTGTAAATAAGTGATACACAAGGGAGTGCATAAATCAGTAAAATAAGACATTTAAGTTCACATATGAATGGATGGGATCTGAGCAGGCAGTATCTAACTAGGAAAGAGATCTTGGGCTTAGGTTGAGATTTCAGTGCCAATGTTGAGCCAGCGTCCAGCTGCTGTGAAGGAAAGGAAATTCCATTATGGGCTCATTGGTTGAGGGGACAGAAATAAAGCTGCCAATGCTGTAATGCTTTCATATGACTGCAGTGTTTGTAGAACTGCAATCACTGTTCCAAGAAAGGATATTGTGGAGCTGTAAATGATGAAGAAAAGAACAACTAATTTGATCAAGGGGCTAGAATAACTGCACTGTTTGGAGTTTTGTAGCTTAGGAAAAAATGGAGAAAGAGAAGCCTGATAGTGGTATGTAAATTAGGTGTGGGGTAGGGAAAGTGGATAAGGACATGTTTTTCCCTGGGACAGTCTATGGAAGCAAATGTTGGACTTTAAAGAAGCAGGATAGGAAGAGTATTGATGTCTGTGAACTTTGGTGTTGGAGAAGACTCCTGAGAATACCGTGGACAGCCAAGAAAACAAACCAATGGATCATCAAACAAATCAACCCAGAGTTCTCACTTGAGACACAAATGACCAGGCTCAAATTATCCTATTCTGGACACATTATGCAAAGACCCAGCTCTGGAAAAGGCTCTAATGCTGGGAAAGATGGAAAGAAAGAGCAGAAGAGGACGACCAGCAGCAAGGTGGATGGACTCAGTTACAGTGGTGGTGAGTGTACCATTGGGAAACTTGAAAGAACAGGTTAGGGATAGATCGTCATGGAGAAAATTTATCTATGTGGTCGCTAGGAGTTGAAAACTACTTGATGGCACATAATCAATCAATCAATATTAGAATTCTCAGCTAAAACTAAAAGGTTGGAAATTCAGGACAGATGAAAGGAACTGTATCTTCACACAGCACTTAGTTAAACTATGGCATCTGTTGTCAGAAGATATAAAGATGACTGCCAGTTTGGATGCCTCTGAACAGTTACACAAAATAATGGAGGATAAGACTTTAAGGGATAGTAGTAATGATAGCTATATACTGACTCCAAAGGCAGTATAAATCTCAGTGCATCAGGCTACCAAATCTGGGTTGCAAAATTTGGATGGCTACTGGATGGCAACAAAGAGTTACAGTTTTCTCTGTCTCTCAGCTGCCATCTATTGGCCATTTAGCTGTTTGCAGCCCAGATCCGGTACCAATTACTGAATCCTGTTTCACTTGGGTTCTTTGTTCCTGGTTGTTTTCCCCAGTAAGTTTGGGTAGTATGTACTTATGAAATTATATCACACCAAATAATGAAAAGTTTCAAGGTTACTGTAAATAGATTATTCATAACTTGGAACAAATATGTTACCTTAGTTTGGATTTTTAATATATAACGTTGCCCTTTAAAACACTTACTGTAGCTGTTGGAATCTTTTAATAATCCAACTTCCAATTCCATTTTTTTTTAAATAATCAAACTTAGATATTAAATTCTATATGTAAATAAAATAGAGAACTGAATGCCCTAGTGAATGCAAATTTCATTCCCTGCGAGTACCAGAATGCAGATCTGAATGATAATTAATTCATTTAAAAGCCATATTCACCAAGTAGAAGATTGGCAAGCACCATTTCCAGAGTGCAATTATCTCTCTATTTTAGATGTACTTACCATCTTATTATAGGTGTTTATGGTCTCTCCACAAAGAAACAATAAAACTAATTCTACACAATAAATGAACGACAATCAGTCAACATCAAAAGTATGTAATGATACTTTTTATCTTGGCAAGCTTGGGAAAGTAAATTTTTATCTTCTGAAGAAACTACATTATTAGAACTGCTCAGGGAGATGTTTTGGGGACAAAATTTCATAAAAAGAATGCCAATGCTGAGAAGACCTTTCCAATGTTGAACTATAGTGCTTTGGTACTTTGGATGGTGCTTTAAGAGCCAGCTGATACATGTCCACTGTAATCAGTCCCAATTTAATGGCCTAGAAGCAGCAGAAGCATTTGCTCTTCCAAGTGGAAACTTCAGAAGCAGCCCCATGAACAACACATAGGTTCTACTATGTTTATTGTTGTCTATTGTTCATTCCTGAGTTTATTGTTTATTCCTGTAGAAATCATTGAGTAATTGCTAATTCTCTATAGCAGTAAGGCCTGTAGGTAGACTTGTCTGTTAAGTTGCAATTAAGGTATTATGTTAAGATATGGTAGTAGAGAAATCTTTTAATCCGGTTTTTTTGCTTGGATGAGTAAGTGACCATTTTGTGATATGATGCAGAATCTATAGTGTCCTCAGACTTCTATAGACCTTGAGGCTTTTCAGGGCATACAGGTGAAACTCGAAAAATTAGACTATCGTGCGAATGTTCATTTATGTCAGTATGGCAACTCAAAAGGTGAAACCAATATATGAGATAGACGCATTACATGCAAAGCGAGATATGTCAAGCCTTACTTTGGTATAATTGTGATGATTATGGCGTACAGCTTATGAAAACCCCAAATTCACAATCTCAGAAAATTAGAATATTCCATGACATCAATAACACAAGGATTGGAAATAGAACAATATCGGACCTCTGCAAAGTATAAGCATGCATATGTATTCAGTACTTGGTTTGGGCCCCTTTTGCAGCAATGACTGCCACAATGTGGCATGGCATGGATGCTATCAGCCTGTGGCACTGCTGAGGTGTTATGGAAGACCAGGATGCTTCAATAGCGGCCTTCAGCTCCGCTGCATTGTTCGGTCTCATGTCCCTCATCTTTCTCTTGGCAATGCCACATAGATTCTCTATGGGGTTCAGGTCAGGTGAGTTTGCTGGCCAATCAAGCACAGTAATCCCATGGTCATTGAACCAGGTTTTGGTACTTTTGGCAGTGTGGGCAGGTGCCAAGTCCTGCTGGAAAATGAAGTCAGCATCCCCATAAAGCTCATCTGTGGAAGGAAGCATGAAGTGCTCCAAAATCTCCTGGTAGACGGCTGCGTTGACCCTGGACTTAATGAAGCACAGTGGACCAACACCAGCAGATGACATGGCTCCCCAATCAACACAGACTGTGGAAACTTCACACTGGACTTCAAGCATCGTGCATTGTGTGCCTCTCCATTCTTCCTCCAGACTCTGGGTCCTTGGTTCCCAAATGAGATGCAAAAGTTGCTCTCATCAGAAAAGAGAACTTTGGACCACTGGGCAACAGACCAGTTCTTTTTTTCTGTAGCCCAGGTAAGACGCTTCTGACGTTGTTTGTTGTTCAGGAGTGGCTTGACAAGGAATACGACATTTGAAGCCCATGTCCAGGATCCGTCTGTGTGTGGTGGCTCTTGATGCACTAACTCCAGCCTCAGTCCACTCCTTGTGAAAGTCCCCAACACTTTTGAATGGCCTTTTCCTGACAATCCTCTCCAGGCTGCGGTCATCCCTGCTGCTTGTGCACCTTTTTCTACCACACTTTTCCCTTCCACATAACCTTCTATTGATGTGCTTTGATACAGCACTTTGGGAACATCCAACTTCTTTTGCAATTACCTTTTGGGGCTTTCCCTCCTTATGGAGGGTGTCAATGATGGTTTTCTGCACAACTGTCAGGTCAGCAGTCTTTCCCATGCTTGTGATTCCTACTGAATCAGCCTGAGAGACCATTGAAAGGCTCAGGAACCCTTTGCAGGTGTTATGGATTCATTAGCTGATTAGAGTGGGACACTTTGAGCCTAGACTATTGAACCTTTTCACACTATTCTAATTTTCTGAGGTTGTGAATTTGGGGTTTTCATAAGCTATACGCCATAATCATCACAATTATACCAAAGTAAGGCTTGACATATCTCGTTTTGCATGTAATGCGTCTATCTCATATATTGGTTTCACCTTTTGAGTTGCCATACTGACATAAATGAACATTGCATAATTTTTCAAGTTTCACCTCTATATGCACTGCCAGGTTTCCCCATTGCACATACAGGCCACCAGCAGGAATATATATTGTCCCCTACTTGCAACCAACCCGACATGAATATGTTATGGACTGTGAGAATAACCTTGGGAGACGGGAGGAAGAGCTGCAGCCTAGACAATGGTTTGATAAGAGAAATCTGAGTGCAGAGAAGGGATGGGGGTGGAGAAAACATCTCAGAAGGGAGCCTCCCTAGTTCTCTGGAAAACAAAAGCCGGGGAAGGGGGAAGTGCTTTCAGACTTGCAAGATTCTGTTACAATAAAGGTAGCATTAGTACTCATGGTTTTGGTTTCCTATCTGGACTACCTCGAAAGGCTGACAGAATGTGACCTCTGCTCATGTTTTCCTCCTCTACATTTAAAATAATTTTCTGGCTTCTGGTGGCTTAAGCATCATTGTCCAGTTTGCCTGCTGTGTGGATTAGTTTCTTCTAGTATAGCCCTGCGTTGTGACTGACTAAGGTTTGCAGTGGCAGGAATACTCCATCACCTGGATCAATGGTTGCACCCTGCAGTTCCATTAAGAAAAAGCCATCTTTTGCATTTTTCTAGGATTGATCTCCTCACCTCTGACACGGCTACTGTTACAGTAGTATTCTGATAGTATGTGTGGGCTGTAACATTGGCTGTTGTTTTTTTTTAATTTACTCACTGGCGTACCATTGAAACATGAAACTTTCTTTTTTCCATTTTACTCAGGGCTAGGTCAGTACAGCAATAAGTCCACTGCAATACTTATCCATTTGGGTTGAATTGGAGTGAAACTGTCCTACCTCAAGTGACAGCAAAAACTATGAAATGGTGAACTAGTTAAAAAAAAAAAAAGCAGTAAAATGCATAGCTCAGGGAAAGAAATAGTAATTAAAAAAGGGTTTTGCTAGGTTTTGAATGGGTGACCCTCTGAACTTCAGACAAATGTTATAACCATTACACTATTGGGACACTATTGCAATAATAGCTGCAACTAAAATTAGGAACTAAACCTGGGACAATGCAAAACAGGAGCTTTTATTTTTCAAGTTGGTTACTGTGCCTACACACACACACACACACACACACATATATACACACACACACACACATACACACACACACACACACACACACATATATATATATATATATATATATATATATATACGCTTTACTACCTTAACTTTGCAAATAGTATCATATATATATACCGTATGTATGTATGTATGTATGTATGTATATCAATATATCTATATCTATATCTATATCTATATCTATATCTATATCTATATATTTTCCAAAAAGTATATATGTCCAATAAGACCCACTGATAGAATGAAAATATTTGGCAACTGCTTTCCTGGCATGATAAACAGGAAAGGTATGGCAGCAGAGGAATTGTCCAATGTGGGTGGGGGTGGGTATGGGGTGTGGGCTTCAGCTGGCAATCTGGACTGAAGATTTGGCAAGCAGCTGCCAAAATATCCTAATTCCAATAGAATTTTCTTAAGCTGTCTAAATGTCCTGCCAGAATCAGTGCGGAACAAGAGCAACTAAGGGAGCAATGGAGAGGTGTCTTAAAGACATAGCTATAGCTCTTGTTGAAATCAGTCCACAACCTCATTACATGTCAACATAACTGGGGTCTTGCAATTGCAAGCAACTTTAATAAGCCTCTGTGCCAATGGACGGGAAAATGTCATTTAAAGGCGGAAAATGTCACTTCAGAGACAGAAGGTATTGTTGTCTTGTGCTTTAAGGGATGATCTGCACTCTTGGAAGAATATTCTTGGCTCACCCTGCCTTCACTCCTGGGAACCTATTATAGTTGCCTACTGACATGATAAAATAAAAGAAACCAAATGCAGATCTAACATTAGGAATGTTGAAGGCAATGGAAATTTGCCCCTATGATGAGCACAGAAAAGGTCAGGAGTGGGAAAGGTCAACTGGAAGTGTTTTGGGATTTGCACTGCAGAGTCAAAGAATTACAAGTTCATGAGAAGGCAAAGGCAATTTATGGCACTCTTACAAAGTTCTAAAAAAGTATCTGATAGTTTGATTGTATGAATCATGACATGGTTTGAAAAAGAATCTATCTGAATGGTATATACAGTTTACCTTCCCTTAAACTCTCAGGTTAGAGAGATGCAGATGTTACATTACATCATATCCCTGCATATGAGGTTTTATATGATAACCCCCACGTGACAGAATTGGGGAGGTGGGTCTCTATTTTTACACAGTGTATGTCCTGTGTGATGTTTTTAGTTATATTGATTGCCAGGAGACTGTGTGTTATTGCTTTCATCCTTGTGATGTACGTACTCAGATCTTATTCTGTGGGATTCAAGCCCTCTTCCAGGAACTGAAGTCATGGACCATTGCACTTTAGATGACTAGATGGTTTGAAAAAGGTGTTTATAGGGCTATTGTGCAATATAAATATCTTTTAACCAGATCTTTTCCACCCTGGTCCCCTCTGACTTATTGTTATTCTCTGTTATTGTTAGTGTATTATCCCCAACCAACACAGTCAGCATATCTCCTATCATCACCAACCAGCATGACAAATACAGCAATTCTTATCAATGTTGGAAAAGATTCTTTTGTTCTACTTGGGAATTATCAATAACTAAATGAGCAGAGGGTGCAATTTCAAAAAAGATTCTTATGATAGATGTACACATTACCATAATGGTAGCAGCATTCACTATTCTGGCAGTCTCTTCAGTACGATATTCTTGAATTTTTGTAACCTTGTAATGCATTCTAAGTTCGATGTTTCCATAGTAACCATCTGTAAAAAGCACCTATTCATTGAAGTTCCTTAGGAACTGTTCTTGGGTTAAGAAAGCAGTTATTCCTTTATAAATCACATAAACAAGTGTCATAGAATAAACTAGCTTGTTCATAGAGCTGACACTCTGGTAGAGACTGTTCGAAGGATTTATTGATACTTTTCTGGTTTTTGTATTCTTAAATACATATGATTGCACTAGCTGAATTGATGGATTGAGTCTTAGCTATTACAATAGCTATTTTGTTAATGCTACCTGGACATTGTAGGCAGAGGTCACTGGTGTGAACAGTCATGTATTTTAATAGGGGACAATTGGACTATAACAATGTACCATATCCTATTTCAGCTATTTTACACATTTCTTGAACTGGAAGACTGTTGCTTAGAACTTTTGATACTATCAACCATGGTATTCTTCTGGACCATCTCCAAGGGGTGGAGTAGGGGTTATTCTACTGTGGTAGTTTATTTTTGGGGGGCAGCTCCAATCTTTAGAAGGGGGAAATCAAGCCCTAGGCTCTTGGATTATGAAGTGCCACATGGCTCGACACTTTCCTTTTGCTTTATTAACATCTACATAAAAGCATTAGGGGAAGTGATCCATTGACATGAATTATCTCAATGTTAATGGTACTAAACTTTACATTTAGACTGCTGGTCAAACAGCTGATCCAGTCAAGGTCCTGTCTTTATGTCTGAAGTCTGTTAGGATCTAGATGGGGAGAAGCAAATTTAGGTTGAATCCCAGCAAGCCAGAATGACTTTGGCTTAGGAACACACTTCCCCATTATGAAGTGATTCATAGATGAACCAGATTCTGCTGGTTTATAGCTCCTACAGGTTCACAGGTTCCTGACTGAGGAATATGTGGTAGCTGCATTAGGGAGGGCCTTTGCACAATTCCATCTTGTGTGATGATTATGACCTTTCCTGCAACAGATGCCTGGAGTATCTCTACTCCAAGAACTGCACAGGTTCCAGGTACAAGTCAAGGTGCTTGACATCATCTTTAAAGCCCTGCATGGCTCACGACTTGGATATCTTCAAGGCTGGTTTCATCCAATTGTTTCTGCCTATCTGATAGCATCAGATAGAAGAGACTGACCTTTGGTCCCTTCAATCAGGGAATGTCATTTTGGAGGCAGACCTTATCGATTGCTGCCCCCTTTCTTTGGGGCAGCATTCCCCTTAAAATTCATCTGGCCCCAAATTTAAGACAGTTTTGGTAGGTGATTAAAACCCAACTTTTCCAGCATCCCTTGGGAGCAGATGTATTATAAAGTGATTCCTCTTGGAATGTGGCTTTCTGTTGAACTGAGTTTGTTTATTGTTCCAGATAAAGAATTGTGAACTGTTAATCACTTGTTTGACTTGATGTACCTTTTAAAACCTGATTTTATGTAATATGGTTTATAAGCCTAGGACTCTTAGGTAACACCCAAAAGTATTAAAATTCCAGAGCTATTGAGGCAATGGGGAAACATAGTAGGTGGGAATAGATTGAAGAATATGCCATACTATTTTCTTATCAGACCCAAATTTATTTTACTGGTGGTTTTGTTGTTTGTTTTTTGTTTGCCTTTGACTCAGTCTTGACTCCTGGTGACTGCCTGGACAAGTCCCTGCTGCATCCTTTGCAAGATTTCAGAAGTGGTTTGCCACTGCCTTCTTCCTAGGGCTGAGGCTGAATGACTGGCCCAGAGTCACCCAGTTGGCTTTGTGCAGGACTAGATACTCACAGTCTCCTGCTTTCTAGCCTGGTGCCTTAACTACTATTCCAAAACTGGTTATCTTTTTACTGTTTTAACAACATAAAAAAACATAGTTGAAACTTAGCATGTGGGGGATGTGTTAGATTCACATGAATCCCAAATCCACACCAGAAACGAGATAGTTTGCACAGAACCTTCAGTGCCCCAGAATGATGGAGGAGCATCCCAATCTATATCTAGAGCTTACGAACACTCCTAAAATATTGGACAACTTGTTGAGAAGGGGGCAGAATGAAAGACATAGTGTTGGATTTTGTCCAGTGACTGACAGGCATCTCTTTAATTCTGAGAATGATCTGCAATCAGGCAACAGTGTGGTAGATATCTTTTTATTATGGTTTTATCTATGTGGCTTTACCCAGTTGTGATTGTATATTCATGATTAGTTTCTTCTTCCAAGTAATCCACGCACAGGCCTCTGCAGCTAACCACAATGAGAGGAAATGCTAACCTATGTGCAGTGGGTTCAGGAAGTAAACTCTGCCTTTATGTACTTGAGTCCCTAAGTAAGACACAATTGCGTACTGTAAGTAGCAGAGTTGGTAGATGATGTCATTTGCTTTTCCTTGCCCCCTTCCCCATGAATACCTATGAAAATCTGATCACTTTGTTACCTGTTCTAGAGTACTAGTTCTAGTTACTTCTAGAGAAGTAAATTACTGCCCAAGTTACCCTTCTTTCATCCTGCAATACATTATCCATTGGGGTGGTGCAGAGATGGAGGCTCGAAGAGCAAAATGTGACTCTAAACATTCACAGTATAGAAAGACACCTAATACCTGTCAGGAACATTTAAAGAAGTGAAGTCTTTTCCTGGGCTTATGTGGCTCTGTTCTACAGCTGATGCATGATCTTGGGAAAATATAAGGTTGGATGGAGGTGTCCTGATGTGTGCACCTATATGAATTCCGAGTCATATTTTGTCTTCTAAGTTGAATTTCTGCATAGCAAATATTTTCCATATAGTTAACACTTCCCTTAGTTGGCATGGCATATTTTGCTTTTCATTTGCATTTCTAACCGATCTTTTGCCTTCTGACACAGTACAGTTTGGGGGCACCCCAGTGAAATCACTTGAATATTCAAATGTTGTTATGGTGTAGGAGAGGAAGAGAATTCCATAGAAACACTGAATGATGAGTCTCTAGAACAGGGTTTTCAAACTGTATCAGGCTCTGGAACCTTTAGTTAAAAAAACAGAAACAAAATCCATGATGAAGAGGCAAAGCTCTAGTGACAGGAAACTGGCTGTATTCAAGTGTTGTTGTTTTTTCTTGTATCTTATGGAACCCCATCAACCTCTTTTTTGAAAAAACCTGGTCTAGAATGTATACCAACCTAGGATATGCCCAATTTTCCTTTAGTTGCAATAATGAAAATGTTTCCATTTCTACCTAAAGAAAAATATACTATACTTGTGAAAAGCAACAGTCGTGTGTGTGTGTGTGTGAGAGGGAGAGGGAGAGGGAGAGGGAAAGGGAGAGGGAGAGGGAGAGGGAGAGAGAGAGAGATGAGCTGGTTTGATGAAATCAATGTTGCATTGTCATAACAAGCCTCACCCCTTTGGGATCTGCGTCATGACACTGTACACATCCCAAAGGGGCAGAGCCTGGAGTATGATGCCACAATACTCTTTTCTTCATTAAGATGAAAGCAGTGAGAGCTGGAGATTTCCATAGTGCTGCAGACTATTTTTCTGCTTATAAAAGATTATGAGTTTGCAACATTAGTTAGGCTGCTACTTGGATGCTTCAGAGAAAACATTTGGTCTGTACAAAGGGACCCAGACTGACTTTGATGGAGGCCATGGAGGTGACCTCATTTCTTTTGCCGAAGATAACAGACCTTCAATTTGCCTCAGCAAAGCAGCTCACATGAGCTGAATTGCTTTGGGCTAGTGGCATGGAAGTGCTGGCCAAAATGCTTCCAGGCAAACAAGCTTCAGGACTGCTCCCAGCTTTCACTGAAGCTGCGAACCCAACATGTCCTGAAGGGGTTCCCAGTAGGGTGCCTTCAGTGATGCCTAGTTGAAAGTTCTTCAACCAGGGCTGTAAGAGAAAGTTCCTCTCAGCCTTATCCTGTAGCCTTCTCCAAAGAGGCAGCACTATAGGCTTCCTTATGATTAGAAGAGCCCGGTGGCATGAAGGGATGCCTTGTCAGCTGGTGGACGTTGGCAGACTCCAGCAGCATGAAAATAAGTTCTCCATGCTGCTGGTCTCTCTCACTCCCTAGCAGCAGTTGGGAGGCAAATGGTTGAAAGAATGCATTCTTTCATGCCACTGGATTCTCTCATTGGCACTGAAGGAGTTTTTTCTGCATCTCTAGCCTCTTTCAACCTTGCCTAAGGACTTGGGAAAGGGCTGGAGGAGGCCCCATTCTAGATGGCTGTGCTGCACACTGCAGGAATCCTGCCACAGAGATTGGGAATGGCCAGCTAAGAGACCAGCTGAATGATCTGGAGGAGAATTCCCTACAGTCCATGCTGGATATGCTGACTCTGGAATACCCGTCAGACACCACTGGGAAAGAGAAGTCCAATTCCAGCTTTCTTCCACCATGCAAGCTGTGTGGGAGAAGGCTTAGAAGATCTCTGAAGCAGACCATCTGAAGCAACATGGGTCTTGGAGAGGGCAGACCATCGTTACTCTGTGAGCAGCTTCAAGGACATGCTTCTTTCAAAGATTCAACAACAACAAAAGTGCTACTTTGATAGAAAATACTGGCGAAGGTGCAGTTATTTATGATTTATCCCTTTTTAATATCTTTAGTCTGTTGCATATTAGTACTAAGAAGGTATCTAAAGAATTAAAATGAAACACAGTCCATGAGCATATCTTTGAGGAAGTCATTTTGCATTTAAGCAATGAATCCTGCAATTTCCTTTTGGGGGGATTGTGCTAAGCACAAATTTGAAAATAACCCTTTTCAAATCAGACAAGATGGAGATGCTATTGGTAAGGAAAAACCAGGACTATGTGACTGAGGTGAAGTGGGCTTGATATGGATGGGGTTGCCCTCCCACAGAAAGAACACGCTTGCAGTTTGGGAATATTTCTTAATCCTCAGTTTTGGTTCTCAGCTGTGGCGAGAAGCACATTTGTACAGTTCCAGCTACTGTATCAACTGTGATCCTTCTTGAGCTGGCCAGGTGATTATCCACATTTTAGTTACAATCCTCTTGAATACTCCAATGTGCTGCCTTGAAAAGTATTTGGAAATTGCAATTAGTGCAAAATGTGATGGTTAAGCTGCTGACTAGCTCATGGTACAGGAATCATATCATCCTGGACTAAAACAACTGCACTGGCTGCCAGTTCAGGGTGTTGAGACTGACCCCTAAGACCTTAAATCAGTGTTTCTCCATAGCTGGCTGGGGAATTCTGGGAGCTGAAGTCCATACATCTTAAAGTTGTCAAGTTTGAAAAACACTGCTAAACGGTTCAGGGACTGACTGTTTGCAGGACCATTTCTCTCCCTATGAAACTGCCCAGTAATTCAGATCAGCAGGGGATGCCCTTCTGAAGATATACCCACTGCCAGAAGTTAGACTGTCCGGTATGTGGGAAGTAGCATTATATGGAATGTACTGCTGTCCACACCAAACCAAGACTTTTACTGTCATGACATGTGCCTTTGCATACTTGCATGATAATATCTGACAGAAATAAGTAAGTCATGGTATTTGTATCAGGATGTCATGGAGCATGTTTTGTAATTTGCTCCTGCCTTGCCTCACTGTGGATGCCTGTAGTGGAATGTGTTACATCACTGTTTCTGAACCTCAACAAATTTAAGATGTGGGGACTTCAGCTCCCAGAATTCCCATGCTGGCTGGGGAATTCTGGGAGTTGAAGTCCACACATCTTAAACTTGTTGAGGTTGAGAAACACTGAACTACATAGAAAAAATCATTGGCCCCAGTCTCCCACTATATAGAAGGTTGGTAAAACACATCTCTACTGCTGAGCTTTTAACTGTTTTAATTGCTAATTTATTTCATTTTAATCTTTGTCTTTTATCTGTATTGTGGTTATATTTTTGTTTGGTTTATATTCTGTATTCCTCATATTCTGTCGTAAGCTGCCTTATTATCAAACAGAGAGACAGGCCTGATATAAATCCAATAATTAATATATATGTACATACCTACATACATACATTCTTATGCATTCCATGTTCTTAAAAAAATGTAGTTTCTCCTTTCTTCCCTTATTCCCATACTGTCCATCAACTTCTTTCTAAAATGTTTATCTAGGGAGTTTTAAAAAATGCTCTTGGGGGTTCTGCCTTGTAGAAACAATTAAAAAATGAAAGGGTAACTGGATATATTTACATTAGAGTAAATCATATTGCATATTATCACTGTCTCTGAGGTGTGGAGGTCTTCCAAAGATGTATTCTTGATTTCATTATATTGCCTGAGTCCCAAAAGATGTAGGAATGAATCTGTGAAGGAAATACGTCTTCTTAATCTGATCCTGTATATATAGTACTAAACCTTACATGGTATATAGCTGAAGAACACTGGCTTGGTAACTTTTAATTCCTAAAGACGTGCCACTAGATGGTGTAAGAGATGTTTTGAAAATATCCACAAATGGAAGTCTTTTCAAGTCATGTGTTACAAAACTTGATAAGACTAAATTACACTAGTCATTTATAGCAATGGCTTTTTTCTTATTAAAAGTTATGTATTCAACAAAACAAGCATAATGCAGCTAAAATGTACCAAACTGGGAAACCTGTTTACCCTTTCAGATTGATCTCTTCACACAGTAACAACGGTTTGTAAAGGACTGATGTTCAGAAACACCGGAGAGGAACGTACCAAGAAATGAAAAAACAATAGGGAAAGCAGTAATTTAAAATTCCTTGCAAACTCAACTGCACATTTGAAATAACTGGAATATCATCATATAAATGTTTTCAGAATAACAAATCACATAAAGATCCTAATAGGATATGTTTCATTATATCAAGTCAGTATTGTGCCAACTGCATTATGCTTAGTTGTAGAAATAAGACACTGGCCTTGATACAGGAGCGATATCTTGAAGATAGAAGAAATGTGGCAGCATAATTTTAGTGGGATTTGTAATTGTCTCATCAAATTCCTCTATGGGAGGAAATAATATGAAGATGTATTCTCACTGACACTATACAGAGACCAAGGCAAATCAGAAGATATATTAATTTATTTTTTCTCCAAATATCTAGATGTGTTCAGAGCTTCTGTCTGAAATACGATGGGTGCTTATATCCTGCTTTTTCATCAAAATAGCCAAAGTGGCTGACAATGGGAAAATCCACAATTCAGCAAAACAAAAATAATACAATAGCATCAAAAATCAAATACAGCCTGTCAAAATAGCAACTATTTAAAATTTAATTAAAGAAAATATTGTCTGAAATTAAGAAGGCAATGAATTATGCCCTGTGGGTAGAGGTCCCTCAAGATGACTCCCTTAAGGTTGAATTGAAGGCAGGAAAACTAAACCCCTGAAAATAAAGTACTGTGCACGTGTACCTTGCATGCTATTCCCTTTTGGGATAAGCATTGCCGTACCGACCCCTGTTTAAAGAGTTCTTGGCTGTAGAAGTATCTTCATGAGTCGCTCGACAAGGAATGCTTTTGTGACATAGCAGTCAGCCATTCCTGGCCTGTCTATGACAACTTTATTTATTTGTTTCTGTATTTATATCTGCTTTTTAGTGATATGATTCTGTAATCCAGAGAACCTTGTGAGAAAATATAAATCACATCAAGATTAAAACCAATGTAATAAAAGAAATAACAATAACATGTCATCATAAAATATCATAACAATGTATCAGTAACAATCGGAAGGCCTAGTTCATAAAAAGGGTCACCCGAACAAAACCATCTTAAGGACATATTGAAATAATAGGGGGAATGGAAGCCTGAAAGCTCACTCTTGGGAAGCTATTCCACAGTTTAAACTTTACAATTGAAAAGGTCTTTTTTTGTGCTCCGCTTAGATACTTGTCTTGGTGAAGAGCAAATGAGGGAGAAGATTTCTGAAGGAACCACTATTTTCTGCTGTTTACAGCCTTCATTGCCAATTGAAGCTGTGAAAAAAATGGAAACCAATCAAGTTGGTATAAAGTTAGCATAACAAAATCTGTCTTATCAACCACAGACACAAACCTGGCTATTATGGCAAATAATTGTACAATCCAGACTCTCGTAAACATAGCCCCTCAGTATGTACACGGACAATGATTTGTTTTGGAAGTATCTGAGGGCTCTTCCACATGACGAAGGTAAAATGCTACCCATTGGTCCTTCAGCTAGCAGAAAACTATACTGGCATAAAATCTGCTGCTCCACTGAAAATTCCTATACTGCCATAGTCACAATACAAACAAATGGTCCTTATTTATAGGGCACATTAAGGATAAGGATTGGTTGTTTCTCCTGCCTTTGTTTCCCTGTTCCTCCCACCAAACAGCACTAGCCAGTGGGAAAACATGTACAAATCACTCGCCTGTAAGATGGGGTTGGGATTGGGGCACAGCAAATTATGACAAATAGCTAGATGGGCAGGTGAACCATCTGTTAAAACTTGCACAAATGTTTGTACAGATGCATTCAAAAAGAACCTGGCTATTAGCAGATATCAGCTGATTGCTGGGCTCATTTTAGAGAGAGGTTCGGTGCTATTTCAGAAAAATGTTACGCCATATTTGAAAGCAGCCCAAACAACTGTTTTAGAAATGGTTCATAAAGCAGCAGAGAGAACTGTCACTCTCCCACTTCACAGTTAAGCCTCTTCCCTGCCACCATTGGTCAGCTGCTGTTCAAGCTGTTTTAAATCTCAAAGACAGAAATTGGCTTACAGACCTGGCAGGTTCAGGAGGAGAATCTGGTTTGAAAGAATTAGACTCTACCACTGTCCAGAACAGAAACACCCTGGCAGACTGTATCCAGGGGTCAGAGGGGAGGGATGTGCACCCACACCAGACAATAGGTGCCAGGATGACCTCACCCTGGGGTGTGTGTGTGTCACCAGATGATAACAGTAAACGAATGGCTGATGAAGTGTGTCTGATTGCACTCTCAGCAAAACTGCCATGGCTTGTTGCCTGTTTAAAGGGAAAAATGGTACTCTAAGACTGGAACAGTTAAGGAAGACTTCAAGTTGATATGGGTTGGGGATAAGATGAAGGCAATATTGTAAGGACATGGCAGAAAAAAAGAGACTGCTATGGCAGGGTTCCTCAACCTTGGCAACTTTAAGACAGGCGGACTATAGCTCCCAGAGTTCCCCAGCCAGCAAGGCTGGCTGGGGAACTCTGGGAGCTGTAGTCCACCCATCTTAAAGTTGCCAAGGTTGAGGAACCCTGTGCTATGGTATATTAATGCTGTAGTTAGTTTTAAGTTGGGAAAGGACCTGAGACATAAATGACTAAGGGTATTTATTTATTTATTAAACAAATTTATATGGCCGCCCAACTCATACATGATGATCACAGGGGGCTTACAAAATTAAAACCTGATTTAGAAAGAAGGATTTCTCTTGAAACAAATAAAACTCTTGTACAGGTAGTCCTTGCTTAGCGATCGCTTGCTCAGCAAACTTTTGAAGTTATGATGGTGCTGAATGAGAGGACTTATGACAAGTCCTTGAAGTTGCAGCCCTTGCAGTGTCACACGATCATGATCTGGGCACTTGGCAACCAGCTCGCAATTATGATGGTTGCAGTATCCATGGTCATGGGATCACCATTTGCAACCTTCACTACTGGCTTCCCACAAGCAAAGTCAGTGGGAAAGCTGGCAAGAAGTTGCAAGTTGTTCCTACTCCTACTACTTTTTTTCCTGAGGAGCATCTGGGCAGCATGGGGATGTTGTATTCCACCATCAGGTCACAGCTCTCCAAGTGGCAGGCTGTTCTGCCACAGGGGATGTCCACTAGGCCCTGTGCACTCTACTTGAGTAAACTGTTCCTGAAGCGCCCGTTTTCGGTGTTGTCCTGCACTGTGCAGTTTGGCGTACACCATATTCACTCAGGCTATGTACCAGACCAGCAAACAGGAGACCTGCAGGCACCCCACCACCACCAGGAAAAGCAGCAGCAGCAGCATAATGTGGCACAACAGCCCGATAGCTTCTGGACCCGCAAGGCAAGCAGGCCAGCAAGCATAAGAGGCAGCTGCCCGTGCAAGCAATGACAGGTGGGATGCTCTCGCCCACCAGCCTGCTTGCCTGGGACATGGTTTCAGCAGCATAAGCAAGTGCTTCTAGATTCCGCCTCTTCCCAAGAGGCAGCCCACCTTATGAATATCAACAGTATATTAAAAGAGAGGTGTTTTATTGAAGGTTGGTCTTATTCTCAAGGATGCTAGTATTTCAGTCCTTGAGAAGGGACTGAATACTGAATCGAATGGTAAGAAACTAGTTGATGACTTTCTGACTTGTACAGATACAACGTGCACTTTTCTCTCACCTCTGCTCCTTGAAAGGGGTGTGTGTATATATGTATGTGTCTTGGCAAGATGCCTAAATAACATGTAAAAAAAAGAAAACAAAAACAAAATAGCCATGAAGGAGATGCAGAACACAGCTAGTGGCAGTGCAAACTTGATCAGTATTCTATACAATGGTATAGGCTGTACTGAACCTAGGACATTCTCCCTAGTGGCAAAAATTAGTGTCAGTGATCATCTTTAGACCTTGGTCAATCTGTTCATCATGCCAAGAAGGGCACCAATTAATGTCAGCAATTATTATGATTTTTTTTTTTAATATGAGCCATCAGAAAGATTCAGTACAGCCTCACTGAGCAATAAGCATATGGAACTTTGTGTCCAACCTCCTGTTCTGTGAAGCTCCCTTGTCAAAATGATTGTTAGAGATTTTCATCGCAATTGTGGCAACCAGAGTGTAGGAGCCTTGACAATCTGTTACAGGTTCCGTTGAAGTTGGGAGATATTTTATGTGTGTCCACAATATTTAGCTGTACCTTATCAGGAGACAAAGTGGATTCAGAGAACCAGCTATTATTAACTCTCCAAAATTGAAGAACTGGGCCTACATCTCAAAACTAATAATTAGACCAGACATCTTTTTCATTGGTTTTGAGCTTTTATCATATAATGCCCTCAGATTCTAAGCTCATCTTAAATGGTTGTTAAAAGTTTCATTTTACAAAATGAAAACAGATGATCTCAAGTGACAACATGAAGACCTGTTAGATGTAAGAAGGTAGGGAATCTTGGCAATTGGTATTGCTTTTAGTGGGATTAGATGTTGTGTGCATCCAATACTTACTTTTGTACTAATGTAGCCCTCCTTGACTGGCATCTCCAAGTGTCTTAGGATGGCAACTCTCAGGATAGCGAAAGATGATTGGGAATTTGGGGAGGTGTATTCCCAACCCAACTAGAGAGTGGTGAGTTAAGCAAGGTTGTTCTAATCAATATGGGAAAAATAATTTATATCCGTTGCAAACAGTTACCACATCCTATTAATTAGGACATTAATGAATTCTATTCTGTTGGGGAGTTTGGGCAGAAGCTGGGATCACGACTTTAAACAAATTGTTATGTAAAGATTGTTTTAAGGATTTTTCCAGGCTTCAGATTGAATTTGGTCTTCCCAGTTCACAACAGTAGTGGTATATTCAACTTAAGCATGTTCTAATGGATCAATATGGGCCAGATGCTTTGGCTGCCTCAAAGGCCCCTGAGATGTTTTCTTACTTAATGGAATCCATGACAGAATTAAACTCTATAACATATCTCTATTAAAAGTTCATGAATATTTTAAACTGGACATTTCTGGGATTTTTCAAACATGGACTAAAAAAACTGGAAATCTCCAATAATGTCCCATCAATGGATTCATGTCCTTAAAAATATTAAAATGGTATCTACAGATCTGAGATTGGAAAGCCAGTTTGGTCTAATGGTTAAGGCTCCAGGCTAGAAAGCAGGAGACTGTGAGTTCTAGTCCTGCCTTAGGCATGAAAGTCAGCTGGCCCAGTCACTCTCTCTCAGCCCCAGTAAGAAGACAAGGGCAAACCACTTCCGACAAACCTTGCCAAGAAAACTGCATGTGGTTGCCAGGGGTTCACTGACTCAAAACCCCCTCAAGATAAATATAGTAGATAAGGTAATTCCCCCCCCCCCCTTTTTCCCCCATCTTTCTTAGTTTGTTTTGGGTTTTTTCCCCTATTTCTTTTCTTTTCTTTTGGTTTCCATTAATTATTTTAAGTTTAAAGAATGCGTTGTTAATTGTGTATGTTAAAATGTAAAGTAAAATTATAGTAAGTATTTGTCTTAATGTATTTTTTAATTAACTTTTGTTTTTAACTATACAAATAGTTACACTTAGGAACATATAATTCATTTCAAACTATAACAGAAAAAAATGATATACTTGAAAAAATAGACAATATGATTTAAAATGAAAACTTCCGGGGGAGAAATGGTGGACTGATGACTGCAGTGAGTAGACTGGCTCTTTGATAATTTCTGTCCAGACGAAGGGAGGACTTGAGATTGCCCACAAGTGCTCTAGACAGCTGCTCCTCATGAGGAGACTGCAAGGTAGTCTTTCCAGCTGGTTTAGAGCTCTGGGAGATGGGGAATGGCCATCTTGCTCAAACTGTGGTCAGTGCCTTTGAAAGGATACTAAGTCTGCATACTTCCTTTTCTAATCACTTTTGGAAATTCTTTCTTAACTACTGGATTGACAAGTCTGATAGCACTGGATGAGTTTCCTTCAGTCCTTAGTGAAAGAAGTTTTAACTACAAGTTTGAGAACTTAATTTTTTTTTTCAATAAACAGAAAAAGGGTGATTAAAACTTTGATTTTAGAAAGTTATAAATGGACTAATGGTCAAGATACATTTGAAATAAGATTTTGGAATTAATTATAAAGAATCCTTCCCATAGGAAAATGCTTTTGTTTTGATTTTTTTTTTTAAATAAGATTTTAAAAATTGGATACTAGAGGGAACTAGAGGAAACTAAATATTTCAATTAATGGAGAAGAACACTCAAGCTCAACTTACAATTACAGAATAAAGCAAAATATTTTAACATTGGACAAACTGAGGGATACTTTTGAACAATGGACCCAGAAGTTAATTTTAATAGTGTCTGCCTCTATAGATAGACTGTGTCTAAAAGATGTTATGGAAGAGGAACAAGTTCTACCTGACAAGACTGAGACTGAGTTGAAAGTGGATTTAAAAATGACAGGCTACAAGAATGATGGAAAAAGATGTTACTCTGGACATACAAAAGAAACTGGCTGATGTCTTAATAATTAAAAGGGATATACAAACAACAAACCAAGAGAATGACCTGAATAATTTTCCTATATTGGATTTACAAAAGAGGCTTGTTAAAGTTTTGAAAAATTTCATGAGAAGGAACAAAGAAAAAATGAAAAGAAATCAAGTTCTAGGACATTATTTGAATGGACTAAAGATTAAGATTGTTAGAAGTAAAAGGAAGGAATATAAAGTTGGTTTATTTGATCAAGGTTAAAATAGATATGTTGTTATCTCTGATAACCCTTAATGGACTTTTGCTGATACTAGGACTGAAATGATTATGCTTTATGGATTTGTTTATGGATAAGAGATGGGATATGGGAAGAAGAGATCATTGGTTGTATTTTAAGAGAAGGTGATAAGTTACTAAAACTGTTTATACTTGTGATGAAGGTGGGAAGTCACTTTTTTATATATTTCTTTTCTTTTTCTTTACTATATTTTTATTTTTTCTTTCTTTTCTATTTTTCTATTTCTCCCCTTTTCTTTCTTTTCTGCACCTTCTACTCTTTCTTTTAATTTTTTTTAGTTTGTATTAGTTTTTACTGTTGTAATTATAACCTTTAATAAAATTACTATATATAAAATGATTTAAAATGAAAAAATGAGAAATAGAAAAAAACCACTAAATAATTATTTTTAAAATTTATTTTATAATAAAAGAATAAATACTAAAAACAATTTTAAAAGAAAAGGAAAATAATGCAATGCAACTGGAATGTCATTATTGTTCTGCAATATCAAAACAGTAATATTTATTTTTTTATCAATTTATAGACTGCTTGACTCCCAACAATCACTCACACACACACACACACACACACACACACGTACATATACACATACACGCATATATACAACACACACTCACAAATTAAATAATATAATAATAATGACAACAACAATTAGATTAAATTTATATACCACCAACTCCCAGAAATTCTAGGTGGATATAGATTATATATATGTGTGTGTATATAGTATTTATATACACTGTTACTATTTAGTTTTTAACAATGGATTAAACCTAGAATATATGGAAGCGTAGTGCCTGATCTTGCCTCTCCATTGATACAAATCTAGTTCAAAGGCTGAGAGTTGATAAATTTCATTGAGCAAAATATCAGACCCACACATCCTTCCAGAAATACTGTACATAATCACCTTTTTGGCAATACTCCAAGAATAATATTCCAAACTTCTTCAGGTATTGACCAATTCCAATTTTTTGGAGTATAATTTAATAATACATTCTCATCTTTAAACCTTAATTTCCTTCCAAGAACCTGGTTCACAATAGCAATGATACTAACTAATAAGGAAGTATCGGTGAATATGTCGAAAGTATATGAACCAAAGTTCCTTCAAATTTATGACATCTTTTGCATTAAAAAAATAGCAAAAGCAACAACAACAACAAACTCCTCCCACACAACTTTATTTGAACATCTGTTGAGGAGTCCAATAGACAAAAAGACATTTTTTTTTCTGAATTGATTAAGTTTTTAATAATTCAAAAGATATTTAACATTTCTTAGAGCTTGGGAGAAGCTATACTTAGGATTTAAAGTGCCTTTATATGATTACATTTTAGGCAAGCACAAGCTACTGGAAAAAGGTTGAGGTGAATGCAGTCACAGAAAAAGCTAGAGAAATTTCAGTAACTATATAGAAGATAGTTGTTTAGAAGATACAAGGCACCTTCTTGAAGATTTGTATGAATTTTTGGCTAAAGACACTTACCCAACCCTTTTAAACCTTTCAGCTAAGTACACAATGACCCATGGGATCACTGAAAACTGAATTCATGTGTATTCCTATGTTTAAGGTTATGGTAGGGGTTAGGGTGAGCTGGATTGCAAATACTGGCATAGTCCTTTATGCTATAGTCCTATACACACTTAGCTAAGGATGGCTTAATGAGGTTTACATAAGAGCAGATATGTCTAGGATTGTCTGTCAACGTACTTCACAGTCCTAAATTATCTTATGGCTGAGATAAACAAAGTTATAAAATGTCTGTCAGAATTTACTCAGCCTTTTCTGTCTTCCTGTGATACCATCTGTTTATGAATGTGTGTACAAAGATTTCAGAACTTGTACTAATTATGCAAAGAACTGTAAGGCAGGAGACCATTTGGGGATGCTGGGATAAGGGTTTGCATCATGTTTCCTCCCTGGTGGAGATGTATTTGTGCTGCAGTCAGATGCCTGCATAGATCTTAAAGCATATCAGCTTCTACTTTATAAATTCTCACAAGAAACTGGAAAAGAATTAAACAACTTTCTCTGAACTTCAGGACTTGAACTTTCTCTGAACTTCAGGACTTGAACTTTCTCTGAACTTCAGGACTTGCCACTGACATCAGACTTCAATATTTCCTGCAAGATTTAACAGCTTTCTAAAAATGATCTTGTTAGTCATTGTACAATAATTGGAATATTGGCTGACAACGTTTCAATGTATAGAAGTTGAAAAAAATATGTTATCTAGAATTAAACAAAACACATTTTGGCAGATAAGCCTATTACCAAAAATACAAAAACCCTAATGATAATAAAAAATAAAAAGATGTTGCTCAGAAACAACTTTTACTGGCTTTAATTGAAATCTGTGGAAATCTTTTCCTTATCAAGGTAAAAGAAATGCAATCCATGTCTTTATTTGAACATGGGAGACCTTGGAAAGTGCATAATATTGGAGTCAAATGATCAATTATACTCAATAATTAAATGATAGATGCTCATTTTATGCAACATTGATCTCAGAAAATGCAGCATTTGCCATCTAGAAATCTGTTGCAGGTGTTTATTTAGTAAGGATAGGGAAAGAAATTGAGTGGGAATCCTAACTATGTTAGATATCAAGGTATATATACAGATAGTCCTTGCTATACGACCACAACAGAGACCAGAATTTAGGTCACTAAGCGACTGGTTGTTAAGCAAATCAGAGCTGATTTTACAACCTTTGTTTATGACAATTGTTAAGCGAATCACTGCAGTCATTAAGTGAATTGCATGGTCGTTAAGCGAATCCAGCTTCTTGTACATGTAGGAAGGGAAAATTACATTTTATAAAGACTGCATGCATAGCTGTACACAACATTGCTACACATTTATAATTAGTGCTGAATTGAGAAGACTAGGGAGAGAAGAAAGAGTGAATTGGATGGAACAGGTTGATTCATTTTATTACAATCTGCTCATTGGTGTGGAAGGAATATGGCAGGTTTCTTCACAATAAAACACTGAACAGATATGCGGTCATGGGTTCAACTACAAGTATCATAAAAAGGAAAAATAATGACATAAATCATGAAAGCTTCCACCTTGAGACATAATCAGTGAAGATATATTATTGATGTCTTCTGTGCATGGTTGTGCATGTGCTTATTATTAGGGGTGCATGAATCACTAATAGATAATCTGAATTACTTTGGATTTCTGAATCTAACCTCACCCAACTCTACATATTATCCATGGGTAGGTAACAATTATGTGTTGCATAATTTAGAGGAACCCTGTCTAGAAATCATGTCTGAATTGAGAATTGAACTATGAGTGATGTTTGTAGAACCATCTGTGCTTCTAATATCTCCATTCTCACCTGCAATACTCTTCCTCTTCACATAGTAAGCAAGGAATTATGCGGTAGATTTCTGTATATCTTGAAATGTACAGTATATGGATTGAGAGCCTCCATATGATACCCAGATGGAGACCTGTTTGCCAAAGAATGCGTAGAGAAGCTTCATTTAGAACTTCCACTCAGTGTTTAAAGATCAGAAACTAGAAGGGCAGGGCTGACATGCATGGGGATATTGGGCTGCATCAGTCCATGTGCCTCTTTATCACATATTGCTAATGCAGGGACTGGATCTTCTAAGTAAGACTACCTCCAACTTTATTCCCCAGTCTGAAATGGTGACAGCATTCCAGTTTGCTTTGAAAACAAAATTGTGAAAGCCCCCCCCGCCCAAAAAAACCCCAAACTCAACCCTTTTATGTTGTGGCTGTGTGGCTTTTATTCTGCTATCTGAGTGCTGAATAAAATAGCAGGTGCTGAATCTCTGGGAATGTGGCATAGAAACATTGCTATACCCAAGAGGAGAGGTTATAGAGGAGTCTTTATTTCACTTTGCAACAAGCAAGGAATAATGAACTTGCCCCCAGAAGTTAACCAGATCTGAATAACTGCACCAAGTAGAATAAGGCATTGCGATGGAAGGAAGTGAAAAATGGATAGAAGTCTCATGGGGAAAAAAAGCTGTTTCAAGTTGAATTACTCTGGGAAGAACTAAAAACCACAGGGCCCAGGTTGCTAATGGTTCCATTATTTCTCATCCTGAGGTTGCCACTATAGGATAAATATACCTGCAGCAAAATACTGCTCTGGAATCCCATATTTTGGTTTCTGGCAGATGCTGTGAAAGACAGCTAATATATATTTTTTCCTTCCTTGCTCCATTTTTCTTCTATTGTGTATGTGGCATAAAATACTGGCTTTGGAGAGTTTTCAGGTGCTTATTTTCTTATTGCTTAAAAAAGGGCTGTGTTTTTATTATGAATTATATACTACTTGAGAACCATTGAATTCAGTTATTAAAAGGGTCTCTGCAAATCATCAGGATTTGATTTGTATGATGCCCCTACCAGACAGAGGTGCAGTCCTAGTTGTGGGGCAAGATCAACCCTGATTACACAAAGACATAAACTGCACTTGAATTATGAACAGTATTGAGATATCCCTGTGCCATTGGTATTGTATCCATGGATGGGGAAATGCCACTTCAGAATTAGCAGCTCAAAAGGGCAGCAATGCTCTCGTTGGTTGGGATGTTTAGCTCATCCTGCTGCTGAAATTCTAATAGGATTCTAGTAGGAGGATTCTATGGTATGCTGGCATGGTTGTATAAATAAGTCCCAGTGCTGAATTTCTTGGAGCCTAGAGTTAGGGGGTTGGAAGGCACCTGAAGTTTGTTATTTCTGCAGGTTCAGTTGGGGGTGTAATGAGACACTTGGTTACTGATTCAAGAACCACTGATGGACTGATAGTACTGTGTGTGCCTCTAATGGCCAGAAAGAGCAAGTTCTGATTGGATGGTGGTTCTTTGTAAGATTTCAACTCACAAACACATAACTGTGCTCTTGTTTATAGCATCTTGAAAATTAATCTGAAAATAGTTAAAACAGCCTGGGTTAATCTTGGGTGCATCTTAAATGGAGTTTAGTAGGGTTGGGAGACTGAAATGTTGGTTATTTGGAAAAGCCCATGGATTGATTCTGCCAGTAATATATATTGACATTCATCTTACAAAATGCACTCATATTTTAGAGGCAGTCAAGATGCAAGCTGATCATTGCCCTAGACTAAATGTCTTACATCTACTTAACAGTTTTGCTTCCAAGTGAGTTTTGCTGTGACATTGGGCAGATTTGTCAGTCAAAAACTGGATGCTTATAGACTAGTGATTATTTTGAATGATTGCTAACTTCCTAACTCTGACCTTGATGGGCTGTTGATCTGTTAGATTCCACTTATTTTGACAAACTCTGTCTCAGTTGTTCTAATTTTCCAGCATCAAGTGTCAATCAGAGCTCCTTTTGACACTGTTGCTGGGCTTTGACCAATTCTTAAATGGATTGCTTGCTTTTATATTTGTTATATTTTTGTAATAGCAGTTGGACTCCTATAGAACAATTATGAGATAATCAGTCTGGGAAATTACAGGGAAAAGACATGTGAAATTAGATTAAAAAAAAATAAAACATTGAAAAAGTACAGTTTAAACATCAAGGATGTTAATGTAATGTTGATTTATATACCAAAGCTTTTGAATTTGACTGATTATCAGGAATTATGGTTGTATCCAGCATTTTTGTTGTTCAGTCGTTAAGTCGTGTCTGACTCTTCGTGACCCCATGAACCATATTGCGCCAGGCCTTCCTATCTTTCACTGCCTCCCTGAGTTTGCTCAATTTCATGCTCATTGCTTCAGTGATGCTATCTAGCCATCTCATCCTCTGCCGTCTTCTTCTCCTTTTGCCTTCCATCTTTCCCAGCATCAGGGTCTTTTCCAAAGAGTCCTCTCTTCGCATTAGGTGACCAAAGTATCTGAGCTTGAGCTTCATTATCAATCCTTCCAATGAGCAATCAGAGTTGATTTCCTTTAAGATTGACTGGTTTGACCTCCTAGCAGTCCAGGGGACTCTTAAGAGTCTTCTCCAGCACCACAGTTCAAAGGCATCAATTCTTCGGCGTTCAGCCTTCTTTGTGGTCCAGCTCTCACAGCCATACATTACTACTGGAAAAACCATAGCTTTGACTAAGCGGATCTTTGTCGGCAAGGTGACGTCTCTGCTTTTTAATATGCTATCTAGGTTTGCCATAGCTTTCCTCCCAAGGAGCAAACGACTTTTAATTTCATGGCTGCAGTCTCCGTCTGCAGTGATCTTGGAGCCCAAATAAATGAAGTCTGTTACTGCTTCCATTTCTACCCCTTCTATTTGCCCGGGATTGATGGGTCCAGATGCCATGATCTTAGTTTTTTTAATGTTGAGTTTCAAGCCAGCTTTCGCACTCTCCTCTTTCACCCTCATCAAGAGGCTCTTTAGTTCTTCTTCACTTTCTGCCATTAGGGTGGTATCGTCTGCATATCTGAGGTTATTGATGTTTCTCCCTGCAATCTTAATTCCGGCTTGTGATTCTTCCAGCCTGGCATTTCTCATGATGTACTCTGCATATAGGCTAAATAAGCAGGGTGACAGTATACAGCCTTGTCGTACTCCTTTCCCTATTTTGAACCAATCGGTTGTTCCATGACCGGTTCTTACTGTTGCTTCTTGGCCCGCATACAGATTTCTCAGGAGACAGGTAAGGTGGTCTGCTATCCCCATCTCTTTAAGAATTTGCCACAGTTTGTTGTGATCCACACAATCCAAGGCTTTTGCATAGTCAATGAAGCAGAAGTAGATGCTTTTCTGGAACTCTCGTGCTTTCTCCATGATCCAGCGAATGTTGGCAATTTGATCTCTAGTTCCTCTGCCTCTTCGAAACCCAGCTTGTACATCCGGTAGTTCTCGGTTCACGTACTGCTGAAGCCTAGCTTGTAGGAATTTGAGCATAACCTTGCTAGCATGTGAAATGAGTGCAATTGTGCAATAGTTTGAGCATTCTTTGGCATTGCCCTTCTTTGGAACTGGAACGTAAACTGACCTTTTCCAATCCCGTGGCCACTGTTGCGTTTTCCAAACTTGCTGGCATATTGAGTGCAGCACTTTAACAGCATCGTCTTTTACTATTTTAAATAACTCAGCTGGAATACTGTCATCTCCACTAGCTTTGTTGTTAGCAATGCTTCCTAGGGGTTGTATCCAGCATGGGGGTGGCAAAAAGAAATATATTAAGAAATTGGAAAAGTGTGATATTATTCCAGATGTTAAGGAATGGCTGTCAGAAATGTGCTTTATTTTATTTTAACCTATTTTGGAAAAGGTAATATCCTCTACTAATCAAAGGATGAATGAATTTGTGTTACTACAACAGAGATTCTGTGATATCTTGCAATACTATCTTGTATTGTTCATATTATAGTAGTGAATTCATTGGTAAACCAGTGATTATTGATGGATATAAAATATAGAGTTTTCCCCTTTTTTCCACTTCTTAGTTTGCATTTTTAGTTTGTACTTTTGATTTTTTGAAAAAAATCTTTTCTCTTTAAGATTAAAGATTGTTTTGTTGAAAAATAATAAAGAATATATATACAGCCTGAATATATGTACAGCCTGATTTGTTTAATAGTAAGCACTATTAAATGAATCTTTGTAAGCACTAAAGAAATTCCTGAGACAAGCAATATTTCCAGTCAGTAAGTGCACCAGATCAGGTACAGTCTCCCAGTGTCCTGATAAACATTGAAAGATTGCCATTATAGGTAAGGCATACATAAGGTAATCTATTGCAGAGACCTGAAGTTTTAGCACAGGATTATAGCTGCAATGTAATATCAGTGCTCAAATTATAAATAGCAAATTATATCTTACAGAATATCTGTACTTTACAGAACTGTAAATCATAATATTTAAAGAAGATTGATTCTTCTTTAAATGTTGTGAATTACAGTTCCACATAAACATATCTCGAAAGAAGTACGTCCAATTAACTTTAAGAATGGGCATTGTTTGCTACTGAGGCTTCTTTGAAAAGCACACTAGCCCTATCTCTTTATCTCTATGATCTCCAACTGCAGACTGAATGGGAGGTGCATTTACCTCTCTTTGGATACAAGTTGCCAGTGTAAGTCTCCTGGCTGAATATGTGGAGATGGGGGAGAGTGAAGACCAAGAATGCTGCCACTGGGAATCATTATCCCCAGACACATTTCTTTATTGTAAACATTTCAGACTGGTTATCTCAGGTTAATACTGATAAAAATAAATAGCTAAAAATTCTAGTGTGCTTATGAGGAAAGATGAATGTTATTACATTTTCATGGTAATAACTGTTTGGTCCAGATGCATCAGCAACATCTAAAAATGCTGAGCTTTATCAGCACTGAAAAGAGTTCTGCATAATTAAAAAAACTACAGTTACTTTACAGGCAGTTAAAGAATATTGTTAAGGTTCGTATTGGCCATATGAAAGAAATGGATAGATTCCCCTATATTAACAAATCAATGTTAGGATCTTATGTCTTCTCTTAAAGAGGCCCTGGATCCAGTTATATTTAAGAAAGTCCCTAACTTTCTCTTACTGAGGGAGGTTGTTAAGAGGATGGTAGAAGTTCAGCTACAAACTGCCTTACAAGAAATGGATAATCTAGATGGGACAGAAAGAAAACTGGTCACACTGGAGGATGATCTTCATTGGGACCTAATTTCATTCATTCATTCATTCATTCATTCATTCATTCATTCATTCATTCATTGGATTTATAAGGCTGGCTAACTGAAACAATGTGACTCTGGGCAGTATACAACAGAAAAACCAACAATAAACTCAAAGAACAAAATAACATAAAACATACACATAAATGTAAAGAATAAGTTAGTGACCAAACACAATAATAAAAACAACCAAAAGGGAACTTCAACTCAAATAGACCTGGGTGCCTTGGGCAAAAGCTAGGTCATGATGGCTTTCCTAAACATGAGCAGAGTTGGGGCCTGTTGTACATTTGTGGGTAGTTTGTCCCAAACATAAGGGCAGCCACTGAAGAAGCACACTTCCTAGGTGCCATAAGGTGGCCAAGTTTAAAAGAGGGAAACCAGAGTAGGCCCTTCCTATGAGAGTACGTGGGATAGGCAGATGTTCTTCAGAGAAGGCACAAAACCTGGTCCTATGCCATGTAGGGCTTTAAAGGTGATGACCAGAACTTGAATTGCACCTGAAAGCCTATTGTGAGTCAGTGCAGTAAATAGTTTCTGTCTGTTTCATATGTTTGGAAAGAGTTGGCATATTATAGGTCCATCTATTAAGTAGTGCCACCTGATGGAACCCAGGAAGTGGGACTTCTTTGTCACATGCCTACCTCTGGAACAGCTTCCCACTGAGATTCATACAATAGAAGTGAATATGTGTAGCTCAGGGTTGAACTGTGGAGTCCGTGGGGTTCTCTGAGCTTGGTCGTTTTCTTGCAAACATTTCATTGCCTGGTAACACTGAAGATGTTACCTAACCAGGTAATGGGCACTGAAGATGTTGCCTAGCTGTGTAATGAAATGAAATGTTTGCAGAAAACAACCAAGCTCAGAGAACCCCAAGGGGGTTCTCCCCCCATGAGAACTCCATGAGATTCATACAAGTCCCACTCTGGTTCTATTTAAATGAATGCTTAAAACCTGGCTCTTTCTCCAGGCCTTGGGCTATAATGGGTGATGGACCCCTTGTGTGGTGTTTTGGTCTACTGAACTGTTAGTTTCCCCCCCAGACTTTTCATCTTTTAGGTATTTATTCTTTTAGATATTTTTTGTTTTATTGCTGCATTCGGTAAGCTGCTCAAAGTTCTGAGAGCTTGGGGCAGCCAATAAATTTTATAAATAAATAACCAAATAAAAAAAAATAAATACTTTTTGAAATTAGTTCCAGGATTCCAAATCATCTATGTGGATTTAGAAGTAGATTTATTACAAAAGTTTACATACTTCTAACATTACTGGGTGGTTACTATGTTATCTCCTCTGAGATAATGATGGTAACACTGCTGCTATTATTACATCTCAACTTAAACATCCTTTAGGAATGGAATCCAAAATGGGGACAACATTGTGGAACTGTACAGCTGAAGCCATATTGATCTAATATATCAGACAAATTGCTTTTCTAAAGCAAGTTGCTCTTTGCTTTTTAAAAATCTCTTGGTAATTGGTTGCTTTTCCTAAATTAGTTTCAGCAGTTGTCAAAACAGGATTCGAGACATCATCCTTTTACAGTGACAAAACAGAAAGGGAAATGTGATACAAAAAGCCAGTGTTGTCAGATAGAATATGTTGCCTTTATTTTGATTTCTTGTCTTCACTGTTATTAACTTGAAAAGATGGTAACACTTCTTACAATTAAAGGTGGCTATGGTAGTCCTTATTTCTCATTGGGACCAGCAGACTAGAGGACTAAACTAAAATCTTGGTATTAAAAGTAATGATGTTTTTAAATAAAGGAAGAAAAGGAAGAAATGGGCTTGGGGGAGAGGATGAGATCATTTTCACATAAGAAATGCAAACTTAAATTGGCTCTTAACACAAAATATAAAATCTGCATTGGCTGGCCTACATATTCAAATCTTCCAGTTCCTCTCATGAATTGATTCATATACAGTATGTAATTAAACACACACACACAGACATGGAAATGAGTTCCTAAGAGTTGCAACTAAAAATGCCTTGAGATGTAGTCACAATAAATTATCTAAAAAGGTAAGGAAAGTGTGGGGATAAATTTTGTTGAATCAATTGATTGAACATAGTTAAAATCAGATTTTAATTGGAACTCCTATCTGAGGAACCAACCACATCATTACTGTTGTTGTAGGAACCAGGCCAACTCCACCCAAAACTGCTTACTTCTTTGATGAACCACAAGCCAGTACCAAGGGAACACCTTAAGTATTTGCTATGGCAATGAATCAGGAAAAGAATTTAGAATCTGGGAAAAGGTGGAACCATGCCCACGGAAGGGTTTCTGCTTGTTCCTCTTTTCTTGTCTAAGATAAAAATAAGCTTTTCTTCATGACTTGAGATGACTGTATCTGAAGTAACACCACTTCTTGTATGTTCTAAATATATCCTACCATTGTCTTTGGAGGTCCTGCTCCAAGTGACTCCTGTACTAAAGTATAATAAGCAGCTGCTGTCATGGAAGAAGAGACAACATTGAGAAGAAAGTCAACAGTTCGTTTTGCAATCAATCATTGGGTTCCAAATTGTGGATAAAGTGGAACCCTGTGATAGCAAAAAAGCTAGATTTATATAGAAAATTGAATTCCTGGTATAAATAATAGGATTGGTTGTCAGTTTCATGGCTGTTGGTTGTTGTTTTGACAGTTCCTAAACGAGCCTGCTCTTTTCTAGAAAATGGTCCTGTGCAGTGCTAAAAAAAGTTTTCCAAATTAAATAATTAACTTCAAATGGATTACTTTTTATTGTTGGCTTCATGCCTATGGTTTATTTATTTGTTCAATTTGGTGCCACCTGACTCCAGATGACTCTGGGCAGCTCACAACAAAACAAAACAAGATAAAAAATACAACCTAAAATAGATAACAGGATGGAAGATCCAGCCAAACAACAAGAAACATACACAAATTCATCTAACAAGGGACTCCAACTACTCTAGTCCAGGGCTTGGGAGAATAGCCAGGTCTTTAAGGCCTTCTGTAATGCCATCAGGTTGGGAGCCATATGGATCTCAGGTGGCACCTCATTCCAGTGGGCAGGCATCACCACAGAGAAGGTATATTTTCTGGCTCTCAATAGATGACACTGTTTAATCAAAGGGAACTGAAATACACCAATGCTGTTGGCTCCTATCAGCTGGGCAGACACCATGGGAGATAGGCAGTCTCTCTATTAAAATTTGCCTGTATGCCCTGTAGGGCTTTATAGGTAATAACCAGCACCTTGAATTGTACTCAGAAGCATGCTAACAACCAATACAGCTCACAGAGCAGAGATATCACATGGGCATACTGAGGCATGCCAATCACTTCCCACATTGCACTGCAACCTCATCCAAAGTTAAAGGTGGAAAATGCCCAGGTTTATGTGGTTCTAATTGTCAGCCTCACAAGGTAGGCTACACCAAAAATCAACTCCACAAGAAAACTACAGCTATACTTTATTCATAGGTTAAAATAACAGAATCTTGTAAGTCTGATTGTGCTTTTCCTCCCCTCCCTGATTTACTGTATCTCTGTTCCCAGGACTTAAGGAATACTTTTGTCTTTTTGCTTACATAATGATTTCTGAAAATTTGCTTCAAGACTACTTTCCTGGCTGTCTACAATAATATCTGCCACTACTTGGTCTTGGTTGGGTTGAATCGGAATCAGTCCTTCTCCATTCCAGCCTACATGCCCTCCAGATACTGGGACAGCACCTTGACAGTCTCATTTGGCTGGCCTGGGGTTGAGCGATATAATTGGGTATCACCAGTGTTTTGATAATACCAAGCCCATATTGATCTACCTAGTGGTTTCACGTAGATGTTGAACAGGAGGGGAGAAAGCATTGAGCCCCATGGCATGCCACAAAGGAGGGGGATAGGGGGCAACCTCTCTCCACCAACCAACACTGACTGGAACTGATCTCGAATGAAGAGAATCACCATAAAACTGTGATCCCAATTCCTAACCCCAGAGCTAGTCCAGAAGAATACCTTGCTTAATGATATTGAAAGCTGCTAAGAGAACAAGGAGCACAAGGATGGATGTAACACCTTGATCCTAGCTCTGCCACAGGTTCATCAACAAATACAACCAAGGATGTCAGCATACTGAATTGTGGCCTGAAATGGGGCTGAAACAGGTCTAAACAATCTCCTTTCTCCAGGGATCTCTGCAGATGCAATACGACCTTGTTGGAATGTTGCAGTCCAGTGTTCTTAACAACCTTCTCCAAAGAGGGAATGTTGCAGACAGAATGATAGTTATATAAAATTGTTGGGTCCAAGGGTGGCCACTTGAGGACGTGCCTCCTTTAAAGCTGGAAACACCACCCCTTCCCTCACAGGGGCTGCTACCACAGCGTGGACTCAACCACGGGTCACATCTCTGGCTGCCTTAATGACCTAGGAGGGGCCCAGGTCCAACAAAAGGTGGCTAACCTAACAGTGTAGAGAACCCTGCACTTTCTCAAGAGTCACTGACTCAAACTCATTCCAGATCATGTCACAAGATCATGCATCAGGCACCGTGGACAGTTCTGCACAGTCAGAGCCCAACTGGGTGCAGATCTGAGCAACTTTATCCACCAAATAGCCAGAACACTCCCTACAGTTGATCCTGTGATCGCTCTCTACCCAGCCTCTGACCAGAGACTGAGTCACCCTAAATGGGGCCACTGGATGGCTAACTGCAGATGCAGTAAGGGCAGAGAACCATAATCATTCACCACCCTTAACGCCATGGGCTAGTCCCTAATATGAGCTCTTGGCATAAGTCAGATCAAATACAAGAGCTCCTTCGTCCCCCAGCAGTGTTCCAGGCATCTCTTCCAGCACTTCATCTCCCACAGTTCCTCTGTAAACCAAGGCAAACCCCAGGATTGGCACACAGGGAGATGGCACTTAGGGGCAATGCAGTATTGTATATTTTAATTAAGAATTTTGTTGGCTGATTTTCATCCATTATAAGTCACCTTGGAAAAATCTGGTTTTGAAAGATGACATACACATTTTTTTTAAAAAAAAGCAAATAAAAGAAACATTGATGTTATTGTTCAGCTTCCTATTATGTCCTCTAAACATTTCATGATACCCTCAAACGTTTTTGAAAGGAACTCACCATCATTTCCAAAATTAGCTTTATTCAATGGTCAGGCAAGAAGCTTCTTGTTCAGAAGAAATCCAGGTAGGTGTCAGGAAACCAAAATACAGAAATCTGAATAAATCTATTTTTGTTCTTAAAATTTAAGAAGCTTTTGCCCATCCTCCAATTTGTCTATTTAAGAAATAGAAATGTACAATAGAAATATATAGAGTACTATATGTTCTGGAGTAAAATAAAACTCTTGACACGTGGTAAGAATAATCCATGCTGGAGGATATCCTTTAATACATCAAGGGCTTAGTTTTAATCCATAACATACCAGACTCACAATAGCCCATGCAGGCATACCGCCCCACCCCCGAACAAATACAATAAGCTGGAGAGAGACAGGGATGAATGTAGTCATGGTGGGAGGATAAGCAGCTCAGCATGCTGCTTCTCCCACTTCTCCTGTCTCCTTTACCTGAAAAATTGCTCCCTTGTCACAGCTGACATGCTGAGTGACACAGGCATGTCTCTGCAGCTCCTTTTTATGACCCCACACAGCAGGTGGCCATTTGGCAGAGGCTGAAAAAGGGGATTGAGGGTGTGTTGGGAAGAGTGCATTGTACTGAGATGTGCTGGAGAGAAAGGAGTTGCACAAACCAAAAGGTGTCCAGCTTGGTGAGCTGCAGGACCCGGCAGCTATGCCAACTCTATAGCAGTGCCTGCAGCCAGCCGTTGCCAGAAGCAAACTTTCCCCCTGCTAGCTAGAAACAGAGAGACCAAAATCTTAGCTGTGGCTCAGGTCATAGAGGGGAGATACCTGGCTGAGAGGCCTAGGAAATATTAACCAGCAATCAAGGCAGCCACATCTGGATGTCTAAAGGGTGGCTAGGACTCTGGCTGAAGGGAAAAGAACCTTAGTTTCTCTACAATCCACAACTTGGGGAGTGGCTAAGGACAGGCTAGCTAAACAATAATTAACACAGGGGTGGGCAATCTAAGTCTGCCTATAAACAAAAGAGGGGAAAGACAATATGATACATAATAAAACCGTAGAAACCTATAAAAATAATATATCCAGTACATAACAGTTCTATATAGAGTGACACACATCAGAAATGTGTGTGTGAAAGAAGAAGATTGTTCTTGGAATAACAGATAAGAGCTGTAGAAATCTAGAGGAAATTCTAAAAATAAATATATCTCAATTTTGTTAGTAGACACATCTTTATTTTTCTGAAATAATGCTCCTCCCCCCCCGCCCCTAGAGACAAAATTGCACTTCTTGTCTATGCTTTTTATCATTTCCCCAAGAGAAGCATCACAGCCACTGTATTTGTTCCTCATGCTTTTGAGTTTTTATTCACACAACTTCCTTTGGTAGTTTTAATAATACTTCAGTTGGTCAGGAATCTATAACTGTGACAGAATTAAAGCTTGGCACTTGATGTTTTCATGTCTCTTTTCCAACATCGATAAAATTTACATTGATGCAGTTTAATTTATCTACAATTATTTATTTAGATTTTGCACACAAGAAGGATTAGTTCTATTCTTTGGACCCAGTTTTAGATGCCCTCATTTAAAAAGAACCTTGAGAAGCAGCAGCAGATCTAGAGAAAAGGGGAAAAAAGACAGTTGAGAAATCTGGAAACCAAGCCTCTTACTAATGTTCAAGCTGGGGAAAAGAAGGTGAAAAGTAGATCCAATGTCTCTCTCAAAATATCTAAGTATTAACATGCAGGGAAGGCCGCCACTCCTAAGAACATCAGAACAATTTGCCACAGACTGACTGCTCATTGTGGTTTGCACCATCAGAAATTGAAAAGCACCACTTTTGAAGTGGAGCAAGAAAAAAACTGACTTCAATAGTTGGATGGAAGAGGATGACACAATGCATTCAAAACCTGGACAAATGTTTTGTGGGGAACTTCACACTGGAGAAAGCAGACATGGCTGTCCCCTTAGTGTTACACTTTGCCTAGGTAGCCAGAAATACACAAAGTCCACATAAGAATTCACAATGATGTCTGTCTGAGGCTGAGTGAAGTATCTCAAGCAGATTACAGGTTTCCATGAATATAAGTGTAGATAACTAACTATTGATCACTGAGGGAAGACAACATTCTGGTCAATTAAGTCAAACAACAATGGTATCTTGATTTAGGATCTTGGAGACTCCTGAATCAAGTATCATCAAGCATCATCTGAGTATCATTATGGTAATTTCTTATAGGCAAAGCCTCTATTATTTACTGTTTTTTTTTAAGGTATACAGAGAACTAAGAAGCTATCAGAAGGCAGAAATGTAACTCCTTCTAGTGGCTTTTATAGAGTAGACAAACAAATGTTTGTTGCAATTTCCAAACATGAGAAAGAAAAAGAGAAAGAGAGAAGAAGAATCATACCAAGCAAATTAGTTTCAGTTATGTTGAATTAAATAATTCTCTCATG
This sequence comes from Liasis olivaceus, assembly GCA_030867105.1. NCBI lineage: Eukaryota > Metazoa > Chordata > Lepidosauria > Squamata > Pythonidae > Liasis > Liasis olivaceus. Next base: position 201,269,867 of record CM061348.1, read on the forward strand.
AATGTTGCCATTTCTTTTGTGAGATCACTTATCTAGTAGTTCTATAATGTATGTACCGCAACAAGACTTTACTACCCACTATAAATGATTATGTCTTATATATTTTCAGTGCTATTTTGTATTTGTATTTAATATTAGGATGCTAAGTATGCATCTGATTGAAATTCCTCATTAGAATCAGCTGGCAGCACTTGCCTTCTTTGACACATATTATTAGCTTGGCATCAGAAGATCTGGCACAATAGAGTCGCTTTAATCTGTTATCAAATCAACGAAAGTCGAAATTCTTCCATGCTTGTGGCCCAGCTAGTGGAATTTCCCCTGACACTCTTCTTCATCAGACAGGCCATTACTATTTGCATAGAAACTGACTGAATTTATTCATGTGATTGTTCATTGGGAATCCATTCTCAACCTTGCCTAATAGTCCTCCCTTTCTTTCTCTGAGTAGGCGATGAATGAATGACTAGCTATGCTAGTTTTTATGGTAAAGATACAACCGCATTCTCAGTTACTACTTCTAGCACCCTTTATATGTAGTTCGCTCTTACCTCTGTGGAAATAACTGGACATGTGTCACATGAACTTTGAAAGTTGCAAGAAACGGGTCTCCCTTGACTTTTGTTCTCCAAATTTTGTTTTCTGTGAGCTCTTGCAGTCGGGTCATCAACAACAACAACCGATCAGACAATGTCTTGACTATTTGATAGTTGTTGTATGATGCTAGATTCATTTAGGTAGCAGAGAGGTTGGACAAAATTTTCATATCCCAAGCCAATACAAAGTAGGCTGTACTCTTGATGCTAGTTAACACTATGCTATCCTATTTTGGAGCAGGGACCAGTAAAAAGATAAGAACTTTTCGATCTATAAGAACCACCTAACATACTAATTATTGGATAGGATGAAAGGCATGGGATTCAATTTCCGCAAATAATCAGTCAAACAGCATAAGGGAAATATTACTTGTACCAATTCTATGGTTCTTTGTTTTCTCCATCCTAATTTGATATTCATTCTCTCTCTGAAGATGAAGATTCTGTTTACATATTAATGGACACACTTTCTGTAACTGATGGAAACTAACTGAAACACCTGAAGCTGTAACCACCACTACATCCTATTAAAGCAATAGCTAAATAAGTGCTGGGTTTACTAGTTTGAAGGATATTTTGCTATGGAAGAGAAAAACTATTAAAGGTAGAAATACTTTGGGATGAGGAGATCTGGTGCTTTGGGTCTGGCTGTTATGAAAATTCTTCGAACTCCAATGATTGCCAAGGCATTAACATAACTAGAGAGACAATATCTTTTATCAAGCTGGTATGTTCTACTGAAGGCTCTTTGATCAGTCAGAGACTTCCTTCAGTGGAATGGAAAGGCAAATCTGAGCAGTCTTTTCTACAGCACCTACTCTATCTTGGCCTGTTTAGAGTAAAGTAATAGAGAAACAACTGCTTAGCCTACCCCACAAATTTTGAACAGTGGCACAATTAGTCAAAAATCTATGATCAAGTTTAGTTTTGGTGGATTGTTATCTGTGACTATAAAATGAAAGGGAATCATCCCCACTCCAACCCTTGCAAAAGTCCCCCAAACCCATATGGGATTTCAGCAAAGTCTTTCACATATATTAGTATGTGTTATTAGTATATTGATAGCATATACTAATATATGTAGTATATTAGTATTAGTTGCTCAGAAATTTCTACAACATGGGTAAATTGACATTCCAGTAAATTCTATGTATTTATAGTAAAGAAGACAGATCCATACCTTTCAATGCTTCTTTATTTGCTTTGCTTTTTTTCTTAAATTCAGGTTACCATTTTAACTCCAGGCAGTTTTTTCCCATTTTTGTTTGAATGCTAAAACAAAATCTTGCCATTCATTCATTTTATTTAAATGCTAAAATGAAAACTTGTATTTTTATGCCTATAGCTTGGCAGCTGCCTGATTACTTATCACAATAATGTGCACTTATTTTCATATATCAGTCAGCCTGGGTGAAGATGCAGTGACTTCACAGGAAATCCTTGATATAATTTCATTTTCTTTTTATGCTGTAATTGAATGTCTTATGTTTTACTTGGATACCTGTATCACACTGCACCATAAACCACTGGTTGTTTGATTTGCCAGCTGTTTGTCTTCTGCTGCCACTCATTTGCTTATTTGGATAACAGTTTTACATTGTGCAAATCTGCAGTTCTCATGTCAAACCTTTCATGAAACTGCATTATTCTAACAAAGCGCTTATGGCATGCTCTAATTTCCTAGTCACACTAAATAGATTTTACAGAGCAAATTCATACCTTTTGTCTGTTTTTGCATATTGCACTAAAACATGGGTTTGTTTAATAAATCAAATTTGAAGGGGTTCACACAACATACTAAGCCAAAATTAGCAAACTACATTATGATTTAGCATAATATATGAACCCACTTATACACAAAAGAAATTCCTGTCTTTTGATTTTTGTTTTAAATTTCAGGAGTATAATGTGTAGTGTCACAAGGAAGGCTAGTGAATGCAAATCACCCGCCCCCCCGCCCCACTTTAAACCAATAGATCCTATCTACTTTCTACCCAGTCTTGGTGCAATAATATTGTGGTTCAAATGTTGCACTGCCATGAACTATTACTGTTTCACTCCTTTCACTTTTTTTGTTAGCATACTAACCCAATCAAATAATTCTGGATAGTGCACAGCAAGGAATAGAGAAAACCATATAACAATTCAATAAAATGCATCCATAATTAACTAATTAACTGATAACTAATAAACCTATCAGCCAATAGCCCAAAATCTCACTATGGATTGAACAATTGATTGTTGGAATAAGACAGTTTTCAGGGCTTCCTAAATTCAAGGAAAGTTGGAGAAAGTTGTGAAACATAGCTGTATCAAAAGATGGCATCTTCAAGAGGTGACAGCAACACAGCCTCCTTCTTCTTGAATGCAGAAGGTACATTGTGAATGCACAAATGCGTGTGTTGGCCTTAGATAAGCCACTCTCTCCCTCACTATCTCCATCTCTCTGGATGTGAGGGAGATGTGTCTGACACACACATACCTCAGAGCACTTCCACAAGGCATGTTTCCAATCCCCAATCTTGCCAAAGTGTTGTGAAGTCAACTGTGTGATCATCTTCACTCCTGCCACGCTTGGAATGCTGAGAACCAGCAGGAAATACCATGAGTTAATCTAACTGACTAATAGAAGAGTGCAAACAATGGCTTTTCATCAATGATGTGTCCCCTGAGCTACAGCAGCTTCCAAATGACAAAATCCCCCCACCCCAATATCATACATAAAAAGGGAAAATCACTTCATATTGAATGTCCCTGCTCTATTATACACTTATAGACCTAGAAAATGTGAACATTAATTTAAGCATCCTTTTTAAAAAACTGTACTAAATGTAAAGTGCTATGGATTACAATGAGCTAAAATCCAAATGGTGTTACCCTCTTTAAACTCTTTATCAACTGAGACTAGAAAGAAGGGTGGGGGGAGCTTAAAGTGGTAAGTAGTATATGCAGTAGGATCCAGCTAAGTTCTATAGAGATACTGCAAAACTAAGAAGACTTGTCATGTTACAAAGCAATCATTTATTATTCCCATCACTGCAGTCTCTTACTGACATTAAAAGTAAAAGTTAAAGTGGGAAAAGAATTTGTGCATGTATTTTAATGTATTGTAGCTGTGTACTGTTAAAGCAACTGCTAATATCTTTTTCTTTTTTTATTTCTATCAGAGGTGTCATGGTCAGTGAAAATGAACAAGAATGATAACCCTATTATTTGTTTCTGCTCAGATGAAATTGAAAAAACTACTCTAGGGAAATGGACAACAAATGAATTTAAGATGGAAAACATGGCACACTCTCACCAGAAGTCCATAATGGGGCAGGGATATCATTTCTAATATCTAGGAGCGACTTCAATATTGGAGGACTATATTCTCATCAGTGATGAAAGGCCAAGGATATATGGTTACATTCAGAATAACAACAACAACAACAATAAAGAATACTAGGTGTGGTAATTCTTTAAAACCCTTCATAGTCTTGTGTCTACTGCTTACTTTAGGCTCATGTGTACTTAAACTATACACTTTAGCCTGAGACCTTTATTTCTTACTCCATATCATTCTTCAAAGCTTCTGCAACTTTTCCAAAGCTGTTCATTAAGTTTGCAAAAGCCTTTATGTAATGGCACTTCTTGCATTTCCTTGAGATCTGTTCACAGAACCCATTATTATGCACTGCAGTACCCTTGACATAGTCTGCTAGCCTCACGTCCTACTGCAACTTTCCTTATAGGTAACCTGAAGACGTATATATATTACCTATAAGGTAATCTTCAGACATAATCATATATGGAGCTGATCCTTTCATAAGAAAAAATGAGATCTTCCTTTTAGGTGGCAGTTTGGGGTGAATTGGAGCCCATGTGGAAGTCCCTTCTCACAAGAACCAATTCTTTGGAAATCAATGTTCTTGCTGTACCATTTAGACACAAGTTTCTACCATAGGGCTACCTGAAACAGCTTGCTTCCCCCTAATGCATGAAACAACTTGCCCTGTTTTCTTTTCCCATTGATATTTTCCCATGTTTCTATTGACCTTGAATTAAAACTGATTGCAAGACTGAGCCTAAAATAGAAGTACATTGACTAGGATTTATCACTTTATCTGTTTTTTGTCACAGTTAGTTAGTTATTGGCTGACATTGTAAAGCTCATTACATCAGCAAGTTTACCACAGCTGTATAGATATTCAGTTTGTTATATGTTGAACTAATACTGTGTTGTTGTTTTCAAAAATGAATACAATACTCATATATAATATATGCTTTCTGAAGCATTGTATGATTCTGCAATTCCTATTAGGATGCGGGGTCGGACAACATTTGTCAAATCAACTTCATGGTGTTGGCTAGTTGCTTTTATTGAAAGCATTATTTCTGTGCTGTCTTGTCTTCAGCACTTGTGCTTAATCAGTGTGCATGAAAGGGTCACCTTGAGTTTTTAAGCTAAAGCTTCAGTATATTTTTTTTCTTGCATGTCAAACTGTAAACCACTGATCAAGTCTTTTACAAGTACCAGACATGTCATGGATCCAAGACAGGTTTGTTCAGAGATATATCTCAGAATACTTTTGTTCATTTTGTGTCTTTAAAAAGTAAAAAGAAAAATAGGATGCCTACTTCTTTTCTTCTAGTTTCCTTAGTTATACTGCTTTTGAAAAGCTTTGATAAGTGATACTCTGATCATATCTCACAAGGTAAGGAGCTTAAATAAAGAAGAAAAAATTCAAGTCACTCTGTGCCATGTACATTTGTTCTATACTGGACTACTCTATATAGCCCTTATTCTTTACAGTCTTTTAAAATTGATTTTGGATGAGGTTTTAGTATAGGTTAAGTTTAAATAGTTTAATTTAACTAAAGTTGCTTATGGGAATTGGGGATGATAATTTGTAGAAAATGTTGATTGCATTTAGTCAATTCTCTTAGTCTCTGGGGAAATAGAATAGCAGGCTCAATGAAGGTAGCATCAAATTGTTGGATAGTTTCTCCCCCTTTCTGTAAATACTGTTTAATGCTGCAATTGCTGCAGGAATTGCTATATGAAATACATAACATAGCTTGACAATTTAAATGGTAAACTCTCCCAGCTTTTCCCTAGTCTAAAGCTATGGAGCCCTTCCAGAGCAACCACTAAGAATGTGAAACCTTAACCTATCTATCCAGCTATTAGGAATCTTCCCTTTGAACATTCCTAGGCTGCAGATTTACTTGTGTGCTTTTGAAGAATAAAATCATTTTTCACAGGGACTGTATAGGCTGCACACCTATGGCAAATCTGAAGCAGTTCCTCTGATGTTGGTAAAGGAACAAAAGCTAAGTAGCTTTTCATTGATTCTGCAATTAATCATTGCAGAATGCTAATTAAATAGTTATTCCTGTCTCCTTAAGAGCAGAAGACATTAATAATTATTAAGCAACATCTTTCAGCAACTATCTGTTACTGTGTCTTCTTCAGGCCAGTGGCTATGAAAACCAATATTGCAAAGATGTAAGTCATCCATAGATGCATCAAATCAGCTTGAGGCAGAAAAGGAAAAAAGACAGAATACAACAACTTAGTGTGGATACTTTTGGGAAAAAATAATTTAGGGAAACAATTCTGTCTCTCACTGCATACAGAACAATAGAGTTGGGCAGCTGGAAACAGAGCAGGGCTGTAAGGGCATTTGATGCAAAGAAAACCATTGCAGCAAGAACACCAGATTCAAAGATGAACGAATAATAACAATCTTGGTGGAAAGACATAAATCAAAGCTACTACATTCAAATTTATATTCACTTAAGGCCATCCCCTGCTTTAAAAAACAACAACCCAAAACAAGCAAACCCAATTTAGTGTCTGGATCTCTGAATATATGGGCATGCTGGTCAGTTTTTGACTTGTGAAGTTTCTTTCAGATGTCATCAATATTTCAGGAATGACAGCTCACTCTTCAGAAGGATAAAACATTACTTCTTTTTTTCTGCAGAAGAGTGAAGCCTCACTTGTATCCTGCAAGGGTGACATCCCGTAGGAGATTGTACACTGCTGGTTTTACAAGGTCGATGCTCATCGATCATATTCTAGTTGGCTGAAAGAAAGCATACACAAAATGCAGAAATCATTTGAAATGATGAATGGAGCATGCGAGGGGCATAAGGACACTACATAGAGGTTGCAAAACTTCTGTTCATGTTCTGCATATGGCAACAATTTGTGCTCACCAGGAGTCCTGAGGCTTGTCCCAGAGCACTCAAAAGCCTTCAGTGTGATTCCCAGAAACCTCCCAAAGTGGTTAGCAAATTATAATGTTACTTATTTAATTATTCTGCAAATTTATATATCCTGTCTTAATCAAATAACTCTGGGTGGCAGAGTTCCATTAATGCAATGGAAGGGGAAAATTATTAATTACATAACTGGAAAGTAATTATATGTAACTTCAATTAAATTAACTATCAAGGAAATGAAATTTAGTAATTGTCCTGGCCCGACCCACTCCTTTTTCAATGGTGGTCCTCAGGTCCGCAGAAAAAATGTCCACCACTGATACTACGCAGAAATGAAGCTATTTGTGACCTACATATAACAATTTTTCAAAGTAATTTTTAAAGCAATATTTATGGGGCCTTCTGTTTAAGGAATGAATATTTGTTTAGGGATTGTAGAAAAATTATGCTTTAAAAAACCCATACTACTGCTTAATGTCTTTTCTTTTCAAATTTTTCTTTTATAATTTTTCAAGCCCTTCTACATATACCTTTTGCATCAATCTGTGATCAGCCCCATTCTACTATGCTCGCAATCATTGGACGACCAAGCCAATTCTTTTTTTTTTTTTCCTGGTTCAGTTTTGGTGCAGCTCAAGTAGTGACACTTCCTGTAGTTGAAAGGGACGAAATACTTCTAGAGGTTCAGATATTAAAAGAGTCAATAATCAAGCGACCAACCAATCAGGTTAGTGCCATGAGTCCAGAAAAGCCCAGGAAACTCAAACTTTAAGCAATCAGGTCAGAAAAGTTTTTCTTTCAGGAGAAAAGGAGGCCAGCTTCATGTTGTTTTTGTTTGTCATCCACCATAGGAGGAGGAAATCTCCATTGACTGGCCTATACCTCATGAGAATTAAGTACATCAAATTTAGAATCAGGATTAGTGAATCAGACAGTCACTAGTCGTCCAAAGAAAACATGGAGCTTGATGTGACTATGATCCTTTTGTTAGTATATGTCATGGATTGATCCTTAGTCCTATTTTGTCTGACCTGTACTCTCTCTCTCCCCCTCTCTCTCTGTGTAGATGCTTGAAGATAATAGATAATTAAAGTCTACAGGACCAGTGACATTTTTGCTTTCTTTCTTCCACTGGGAAGCTGCAGCTGGTCCAGATGTGGCAGCATGGGCAGTTATGGGCAGACTATGGCATGCTCATGGAACACCTGTGCCCTGCAGCCAGATATTTTGGCCAGTACAAAACCCTGGACCTGATCATCCAGGATTTCTGATGCTCATATATCAAGATGAGGTGCACAAGTATGTTACTACCTGTCCTGTTTGTCGAAGGCCAAAGAAGCCCTTGGCAAACTTGCCGGCCTTCTTCAATCTTAACCACTGCACTCAGGATCTTGGAAGACCCTCTGCCTGGACTTTATAACTGACCTCCTGCAGTCTCAAGGGTTCACCACCATGCTCATGATGGTGGGTCATTTCACTAAAATTGGGCACTTCATCCCTTGCAAATGTATCCCACCCCCAAGGAGACTGCCAACTTTTTTCTCTGCCATGCCTTTTCTCTGCCATGCCTTTTGGATGCATGGCTTCCCCACCTGCATCATTATGAATTGGGGGCCCAGGTTCACACCACCAAACTCTGGAACTCTCTGTTCAGACTCTTGGAGGAGGATCTCCACCTGTCCACTTCATATCACCCAGAACTGGATGAGCAGGCAAAACAAACTAATGCGATACTTGAGGAGTATCTCTGCTGTTACAGAGCAAGATAACTGGGATTGTCACTCTCTGAGTTTGCTTACAGCAACGCTAGAGACATCTCCATCCAAGAGACTACTTTTTATGTCAGTTATGGTTTCCATCCTTTGTTCTTTCCTGTGCTTGATTCCCCATCCATGCTCACAGCTACTGACTCATTGCTGTCAGAACTTCAAGCTGTCCATGACACCCTCCTTGAGCAGCAGGTGGTCAAATATTCTTGGAATAGGGAGCAGAGGATGCAGGAGAGACCTCTATTTCCCCAGATGCAATGCTACCAGGTCCCTCCTCTACCAGCACAGAGGCATCCCTGATTGATGTGGATGCCAGGTGGCATGGTGGACCACCCCAACCATGGCATGAAGTCTCTGTGCTCCACAAAAGCAGCTGACTCACAAGCAAGCAGCAAGCCACATTAGATCTGGCAGGCTTGTTGTGCAGAGTGCAGCAAAAGGTCCCAAAAATCCTGCTCTCAGGAAAATCACACATCAGCATGAGAGCTTGCAAAATGCAATATCCATAGTTTGCTTTCCAAAGAAAATCCAGTCAGAAAATGTAAACTAACTGGTCTTTATTGATAAAAATGCAAAAACTTCATAAAATACAAGTTGCATATAAAATATAGGATATAACAAAGACTTCTTCTCACCTTAGCTTCCAAGACTTAACCACAACAAAGTCTCTAGCTAAAAAAAACTCTCAGAGAAGAGGTACACTACTTGGTTACTAGTTAAGACTACATAACCTATAAACTACATGATTAACTTTTTACAAGACAAACACACTGAACTGACTGGGCATTTAGCCCTCCCGTTATATTGCCAGCATGTACTTTCCCCACTGAATAACTAACATACACATTACAGTAGGTGGCGGTAAAAATCATAACAGAATCACAAGATACTTTGTTTACATTACTCATAGAATAATCTCGACACCTGTTTTTGTATAGGGAACGGGATGACCTTCTTCCCATAAGAAAATCCTGATAAGGCGAGCCATCCCTTCATCAGTGCCAGCTAAGCAAAAGGAGCTACAATCGTGTGCATCCACCTGGAAGGAAATTCAAACACCTCTACTACCACTTCTCAGTTTCTGGAAGCAGCCTTGGCATATGGCTCCATGTTCCATGCCTGTTATATTCTACAGTCCTATTTTGTTCTTAACCTTGACTCAGACCCACCCCTCAGCAAACCCAAGAATCTCTATGCTGTCCAATCTCAGATCAAACTTGGTGTACATCTTTTCTTTAGTTCTTGCCAAAGTCAGGGTGCAAATACATACATCATGCTCTCATTCCTGTTTCCTTGCCTTGTACTCTCTGCGGTGCCTGGCAATGCACCCTCCTTCTTTCCTGTGCTTTATCGCCTTGCTTCCATCCTCCAACCCAAGCACCCCACAGCATGTGTTTGACTCCAGCTCTTCAGAAAACCCTGCATGCAGATGTACTCATGTCTGCAGACTACCTGCCAAGTACTGTATTCCAGCATTCACCCAGGCTTTGGAAGTTGGACAATGAAACATCTTCAGAACACAAGGGGTGAGAAGCTGGATCAGCTGATGTTATATTATACAAATATTGTATATTTTAACCCCATAATAACCAAAGATATTAAATACACGTACATTAAATATTTTATTATTTTTACAATAGTAATCATTAGGTAGTGAATTATCCTGGGTTTGCCCCCCCCCCCATTTTCAAAATATAACTTTTATTCTTTCCAGGTTATGATTTGGTCATCTTCATTATAATTATTTGTATTGGAGAACAAAATATAGGTTGAAAAAAAACCCTACTCAGTAGAAGAAAAGTTCTGAAGTTGGAAAATGGTGAAAGGGCTGCAAAAATCTGTTCCATTTGACACAATAGTTGTCTTAAAATTTTATGATCAGAGAAACAAAGTGAATTTAAGTATACTGTATATGTAATGTTTGTAACATTGATGCTTGATCCTGCAACACTAATTAAGAGGCAACTTATTAATTGGAGTTTAAATAAGGGCCATAACATTATTGATCAGGCTCAGCTGCCAATTAAGCAGTCATTCAAATAAATCACACTAGGCTTCTTTGTCAATGATTTTCCCAGCCTATGAGCTTGCTGGCTCACCTTGCTGTGCACGTGTGTGTCACAGACAGAAAGATATCCAATTTGGTTCTGAATGAAATAAAGCCCATTTGTCTCAAAATTAAATCCCAATGATCACTGGGCCCACTATTAATATAATCATTAGACCACTGCTATAATTATGACTAATTCAACAAATAAACATGAATAGAATGGTCTAAGAGCCTTAGGGACTTTCACCAGTACATCCATCCTTGAGTTGATAAAATACTATACTAGCATAACATTTGCTGTCTCCACTATGGATCTCTATCCTAACTGGATTGTTCCAATTTCCAGTCATTGCCAGTCCTCTGACTTTCCTCCAAGATAATAAGAGTGATATGGATACACTTCTAAATAGTACTATTTTGTATTTCTATTTTCCAAGGAAGTATCTTTTGTTTGTGTAGGGTTCAGAAACAATTTTGAATATAATAAGTAAAAAAGCAGTGTGCTTGTTTCCCAACTAGTAATTACGTTTTAATTTAAATAGTATAAAAATAATTTATTTTTTTAAAAAAGGACCCAGGATCTACAGGTTGGCTTTTTACTTACAGTATCAAATCTTCTTGTCCTTATCCTACATAAAATGGAAAAGGAACAGTCTAGCTCATGGGTTCTCAAAGTTCATGCCTCGTTTTTTGTTTTAGCTTGCCAAGACAGCTATTTAGAGATGTATGTGATTTGTTCTTCTGGAATTTAAATCAACTTGCTTATTGATTGGTTCTAGCAACTAATGGGAAGCAACCTAATCACCTTTTACTGTAAAGAGCTATTATAATCAGATTTAATTTTGGAAAGCCTAGATTTACTGTGCAGTTCATTGCCTTTGATTTTATTGAATGTGCCTCGTGGTAGGTCCTGTAGTTTAAAAGAATTCTTGCTTTGCTAAACTCAGGAAGTTTTCATTTACTGGATAGGTTTTGTGTATTTTCAAGATCATTATATTCATATTTCCCTTTGTATTGTCAGTAAACGCAGGAACGGTATTCTAGCATTTTATGTTTTAACAGAGAAATATGACCCCGCGGTTGTACTGAAGTGATAAGAGATATGTCACCACTCTATTGAAGGAAGGGATGTCAAATCCTCTGCAAATGTCACTCTGCTTGGAGGGAAGGGACAAAGAAGCTGTTTGCAGCATTCTAGCATGGAGCAAAACGTTGGTCTGCGTTGCTGGACAGCTTCTCCTGATGTTATCTTAATAGTTTTTCTCTTGTAGTTGTCATGGCAGTGGTATATATAACAATCTGTCCATTTAGTAGAGCTTCTACCATAACCAACAGTTCCTCAGCTGGCATGTTTTGAGTATAGAATTGCTTCAGAAAAGTTCTCAACATATTAATATTAATATTTATCATTTATTACTTATTTATTAATTTGTATTCAGTCTTTCCACCAAAGAACAGACTCACTTCTATTTCTCCCCTGCAATGGCTAATTACAACTCCTGCTTTATGAAACAATGCATTCTTTGACAAATGCTCCTGTCATTCATCAAATCACAGAGAATTCATGCAAGCAAATTACAAAAATACAGGAAGCTTTAAATCCCCTAAGAATTATATCAACTTTTCCTTTATGAATTAATGTTAATGTGTTTTAGATGAAGAGTACCCCTTTTGCTGGAAGGAATATGAACAATTCACAGTGTAGACATTTTTGAATTTTAAATCCAGGGTTTCTAAAATGTCTCTCTAATAACTATTCATAAGTCCACCAGTAAAAGCAGAGTCAGTTGAGATGCCCAATGTCAAGCAACTAAGAGCTGGGAGCATGCGGGTTCTTGTTTTTTAACATATTGTAGAAGAGTTGTGATTCACACCTGTTCTTAACTTCAGTACTTGATTTCTCACATTAAGAATGACATAAATAGAAGAATTAGCCTGTTTTCTACATCAATAACCAAGACAGTAAAGTATGAACAGAGTTTAAAATTTCTTGGGTACCTCGGTGTGCTGTGTAAAGCATGCATTAGAAAAATGATAATTGCATTTGTGTGGGATCCACATAGGAAGGAGTCCAACTTTGTATCTTTTATTCACTGCCAATTAGCAAATAAATAAATAAATAAATAAATAAATTTCAATTCCTTTTAAATATTACAGTAGCAGTTGCCTATTTTGTTCTTTTCTCATACTTACCATACAGCCTAGAGGTGACCAATCTATGAATATAGACCCACAGTATATTGAAACTTGCTGAAATGTGCTGGGTTGGAGAACTGTAAACCTGCAGTTGAGGCAGTGGCTTCTGTAGATTGTTGGCTTGCTTTCTTCTAGAACTTCCTGAAAATCCCCCCCCCCCTCAATATTTATGCTGGTCCTTCAATTTTTGATTGGTTCCATTGCTTGCTATGGGCAAGCTGTGCCATGTTCTTGAACAGGAATTCTTGGGCAGTTCTGAAAGCAAGCACAAAGATGGAAGAATAACAAAATACCCACAGTAGAAGATTGGATTATAAGACTGACGGAGCTCATAGACAGGACAAAGCTGACCAGTTTGGTCAGGAAAAAAATGATAGACTTTTTTGAAAGTCTGAAAGCCTTTTATGGACTTTTTGTTGAAGCGAGAAAAGACTGAGTTGCTGATTTTGTGGATTTGGGGACTAAAAAGGGTCAAAGAGGAAGGGGAACAAATAAGATGGCAATTATTTGATAGGAAGAAGGGCAAAAATCACAATTCTGTTTTCTTTTTTCATTTTTTCATTTTCTATATTCTTTTTTTTTCTTAATCTTCTTTTAATTTTGTATACTTTTATTGCACTGAAAAATTCTAATAAAAAAGAATTTAAAAAAATGAAAACAAGTACATGCCAAGGAACTTTGTGTTTGCTTCAGTAGGTCTCACACAGAACCCCTTCTGTTTTGATTCTTGTTGTATAGCTCCCTTTGTTGTTCCTTCACAAGTTATCTTCTATTCAGGGTCTTCAACCTCTTTCCATATCACAGCATGAATACTTTCTAAATATTTGTGTAAACATGTACACATTTACCACCACTGTAATACCATGTGGAAAACAAAATGACTGCCTATAAAGAAAGCATATTATAAAGTAGGTATCCCTTTTCAACCTAAGCTTTCTGCTGGTAATACTTTAGACTGTTCTGTGCCTTTATTTTTTTGGAACTGGAAGATGGTGTCTTCAGTTATGTCTAAGAATCTGCCCTGATTCTGTTTTGACCCAATGGGATTGTGGCCAACTTTGGCCTGAGGTCCCCAATACTGGGCCTTTTTACTCTCATCTCAGAAGCATGCACAAAGAGACATGACTCTGTTATTGTGGGGAGAATTGCAGGTGTCTCTTTCAATATTTTGTTCAGTACCAAAACATTCCTTATAGGGTTTCCATGCATCTACAATGGGAGAGTGTTGTGAGCATTACCCTTTAAAAGGGATTCAGACAAACTGAGAAATGTACAAAGAAGGGCAACAAGGATCATCAAGGGACTTGAAATTAAGCCTTATGGAAAGAGATTAAGGGAATGAGGTTTATTTAGCTTTGAGAAAAAACAGCTGAGTTGGAATATGAGAACAGTGAAATAACTGAAGGGATGAACAAAGAATACCAGATCCTATTCTATATTTTTCCAGAGTGAATAACATGAAATAATGGTCTTAAGTTACTGGAAGACAGGTTTTGATTGAATATTTGTAACAACAGTCTGACAGAATAATGAATTATCATGGAGGTAGTGGGCTCCCCTTCACTGGATGTGTTCAAGCAAAGGCTGGACAGCATCTATCATGGATGATTTAATCCTGATTCATGGATGGAAGAGGGCATTGGACTTGATGGCATAAACAACCCTTCCAACCTTAAGATTTTATGATTCTATGATTTACCAGAATGGCCTTGTCATCCCAATTCTATTTCCCCTCTGTGTATGTGTGTGTGTGTTTCATACCCAGGTCATACATTATTCAGCCTGATCCTGCTATTTTTGTACTCAAACCATATAGCAACTGCAAAATACAGGCAATGTATCACTATGTCAGTAGCATCTTCTGTCACTACAACAAGGGATGGGTTCCATTAAAGATCACTAGTGAGGGAGGCTCAAATCAAACTAGGCAAAGCTTGTCTACTTCCATAATTTTGTTCTCTAGGGAAAAATAAAGAGCTGGAAGAGAAGAAATAATGAAGAAGCATTATCTTTGTGATAAATGTTGGCATGATGTTCCTGGCTCACACATGCCTTTTACCTATTAAGAGCACTTATTTTGGATTAAGCTACCCTTTTCTCATTTTTCACTGAGATATAATGAAGTTCTATCTTTGTAAATTAAATATGAGTTGCATGAAAAAATCATTTGTTATTCCCAGAATTCCCCCCTTCTGTTTTTTTTTAAATCTTCCTAAATTGCTACTCAAGAATAAACAGGTAGCTAACATTAAATATACCGATAGTAAATCATCTTCATCTTCGTTCAGATATGCTTATAAGTAATAAGTTATTCTAAAGTTAATCTTAACTTGAACAAAACATTAATAGACAATAAGCATACATGAGTGAAAAGCTGAAAGGGTGTACAAGGTTTCCTTATCTGGTTTAGGAAGACAATCCAGAAGTTCAGAGTTGAACTAGTCTAGTCCAGGTCATTTCAGTTTGACACAGCTTGATCCCCAGAATCAATAGAACAGCTGCTATGCTATTGCCCATTGCAACTTGTTAGAACTCCAGAGCAACATCTCAAGACTGGGGTTTTGCAAAACTAGAACTGGAATGGAGTGGGTTTAGATCCAATTACTTCATCCTGGGTTAATGAAAATTAAACTTTTCTGCCCCATGATCTGATTTTCAGTTTTGTCCAATGCACACAGCTAGAAGCTCACTCCTGCAGCCCACTGCTATACACTTCTCAAAGTTCAGTATGATTTGCTTTGTACTAATAAAGATTTTTAGGATCTTAGCCACAAGCACCACAGTTTTAAGAGACTTGGAAGTCATTTCAATTATTATTTGCTCTTGACTGAAAAACCTAAAATCAATATGGTTGGAAGGAGCTGATTAGGCTATTGAGTCCAGTCCCCAGTGTAGTGAAGGTATCTAAATTAAATCACCTCAAGCAGAGGACTTTCTAGCCTCTGTCTCTCTAGAGATTTAAATCTACTGTTGAATTGATCTTAATGTTAGGAATTTTTGCTAACATTTATTCTGAATCTGCTTTTTAACAACCTTTTAATTAGAAGATATTCCCAAATGTATTTCTGGTAATAATTCTCAGAGGGACTTATTAGCTTCATTATGTTCATTGGACTCTAAACCTAGCAGAATTTTTTGGAATGTAAAAGCCAAAATTCATTTGTTACATCAGTTCTTTTATAACCCTTCCTAGCTGGCCTTAACAGGGTACAAGGCCCTAGTAAAATAGCCTCTTCAAAACTCATTCTTTGCCCTGAACTTCAGATTAAACCTTTATAGATGTGGCATGCTATGGAATTATTTTTTATTATGGATGCTGCCATTTAGTTAACAAGATGGATACGTCGGTAAACAAAGGAAAAAAATAAAATAAAATCAGCAGTATTAATTTCACTGCAATAATAATTTTTTTTTTTAAAGCAGCAAACATTTTTGAAGAACAGGTATGAGTTTAGGTAACTGGAATGTATGCTCACCCCATTTTGGAATTTGTTGTTAACAGTGAAAAATAAATTTGTTACTTTATTGTTGTAGGATATATTAATAGCATGTAGGGTATACTGAATATCTATCCAAAACCTTCCCTGCCCCTCTTTTTAAGGACTACATGGTAAGCTGAGGTCTCTTTCTCATGCTTTCTACTTTCCCAGGACTGAACAACTGTTTTACTTCTTGCACTTTTTCTCAAGGCCAGTGCTAAATATTTCTACAGTCCTTGGCTCAAACCTGATTACCAGGTAGGGCTCTTAAAATGTAAATTCCTGAAAGTTCTTCATACCAAGGCACACCTACAAATACGTGGCTCCTAGATTACAGAACAACTCTAGCCCAGCAGATGTCTTCTAAGATTGCATAAGGAAAAAATCTAAAAACAACAAAAAAAAGGTATCCAGCATCTTTTCCCTAAAATTTAGAAAAGTCTTCATGCAGCTATGGTGACATTAATCAATGTTCATCTTATATATCAGAGGAGAGGGTCTTAGAGGATGGTATTTAGAAACAACCCAGGAGGCTTATTGTGCCAGTGAGAGGAGTCAGTTTTTGATAGGAATGAAGAGAGCAGGAAAAAATATCATTGTTGGCTCTGTTTGACCAGGAATTGCCAGGAAGATATGAAAGTTTGTGGAAACACCTCATGAGCTAGATACATTTTGCCTAGCAACAGTTGACTTAACAAGCCCATTATAAATTTCATGAAAGGGCAAACATTCTACCTGACACTTGTTAGGGAGACTGACCAGATGCTGAGGATCCATACTAAGGGTATAACCAGATCAGACCAACTGAAAGCTTACAAAATAACATTTTCCAACAGCAAGTTGGTTGAAAGGCATATTTAACTTATTAAAGATTAGAAACAGAAGGGAAAAAGAGGGGACAGGGGTTCTTAACATCTTTGATAGACAAAGAAATCAAGACACAAAACAGAATAGACTGCTGTGGCTGACTTTTAGACTGGTGTACATTCATTACAGCAAATCTTTGAAGCCACCATTTTGAATGTGTCACATTCATCATCAAATTCTAAATGTAGGCCACTCATCCTTCTTTAAAAAAAAAAAAAGGAAGCTGAAGCTTTGGTTGTTACAATAATGCTCCACACTTAGCGGCTGGCTGATTTGGTTAGAAGCTAGGTGTTTCAGAGGGATAACCACCCATGCTCTATAAGAGAGAAAGAGGGGAAGGGGAAGAGATCATTTTACAGGCAATTATATTACATTAATTGTATCAAACTGAGTACATTGGAACTGTTTAAAATCCAGTTTGTTTTGCCAAGGCAAAATTAATGGAGCAAGGGGATTGCAGGTGAAAGTTTTAAATAAAGATAGGGTAACACAACTTTGATTCTTTTGATAAAGCATGCAGAAGAAACAATCTTTGGTAGGATTTAATGTGTTGATATTTCAGAGAGAAATATTGAACGGGTTCCCTATCTGTGTTACTTTCAGAATGTGGAGGCTTTGCTTCTATCAGATGAGTCTCACTCTACTCTTCAGTATTTCAGATCTTGCTGTCTATTTATATTTTAGCTTGCAATACACTGCCTTAATGTAGAATGTGTTGAAGTCTCACAAGCCTTCCAAGAACATAAAGAAGCTTGATTATATGCTTATGTCATTTTAATTTTTTCTACAAAATATTTAAAGACACAGTTTGGGCTTGCTTGTGAAAGACCTATTAAATGTTAACAAAGAGTCAGTGAAATATTTCAAGACAGTAAATTATCTGGATGGATGAGGACCTCAAATAATCACTTATTCCTCTTTCTATTAAGCACAGGAGGAAACTTCAGCATATGATATCTATGTCATAAAACTTTCCCTGAGAACACACTAACCCAAGAGATAAAAATCTATTCACTGGGCTTTTGCTACCCTGATTCATTCAGGGTAATAAAAATTTTATTATTTTAATTTCATCTCTATAAACTATGTACTGAAGGGAAAAGTAAACATCACAAAGCTATTTCATGCCTTCTGATTAAGAGCCTGGTGATTTGGATTGACTTAGCATAAGAAAATATCCTAAAAATCTTTTTTGTTTTTTTAACTGGAGAAGAAAATAATGAAATTTTTAAAAGAGCAGTTTTGATAGTCACATACCCCAGTCTAAAGTTCTGCTCATTCTAGTGTGCCCCTTAATGTGTAGTCTTCTGTATCTGGGCTTTATTTCAGTTGCATGTTGACATTTGCATGTGCAAAAACAAGAGACATAAGGCTATTTCAATGCTCTAACCTTATTTTGACCCTGATCAATTATGGTCAGATCCCTGATTGGAGCTGATCTCTCTTCTGCTAGAAAGTAGCATGCAGAGCAAAGAATGCAGAAGCTAATATTGTTGGTTGCATAGGAAAAATGCACTCTTATTTCTTTTTTCCTTTTATATCTTACCTTTCTTCCATGACTGAACTCAGAGTGGCATCCAAGGGTTTCTTTCACAGGCAGTTGCTCATCCAGGTCTTGGCCAGATTCAGATATACTTAACTTTAGCAAGGATGCTTTTTAAATGAGCTTTCTAGTGCTATATGCTTGAATACCCCTTCATGGATCACTGCCTTGTCGTGGCGAAGGGGCTTGCATAACTCAGTGAAGCCATGAGCTATACCGTGCAGGGCCACCCAAGACGGACAGGTCATGACAGAGAGTTCTGACAAAATGTGGTCCACTGGAGAAGGAAATGGCAACCCACTCCAGTATTCTTGCCAAGAAAACCCCATGGACATTGTTAAAAGGCTAAAAGATATGACGCCGGAAGATGAGCCCCTCAGGTCGGAAGGTGTCCAATATGCTACTGGGGAAGAGCGGAGGGCAATTCCAAGTAGCTCCAGAAAGAGTGAAGCGGCTGGGCCAAAGCCGAAAGGACGTTCAGCTGTGGATGTATCTGGAAGCGAAAAGAAGGTCCGATGCTGTAAAGAACAATATTGTATAGGTACCTGGAATGTAAGATCTATGAACCAAGGCAAGCTGGATGTGGTCAAACATGAGATGACAAGATTAAACATCGACATCTTGGGAATCAGCGAATTGAAATGGACGGGAATGGGTGAATTTAATTCAGGTGACCATTATATCTACTACTGTGGGCAAGAAACCCTTAGAAGAAATGGAGTTGCACTCATAGTCAATAAGAGAGTGGGAAAGGCAGTAATGGGTTACAACCTCAAAAACGACAGAATGATCTCAGTGCGTATCCAGGGCAAACCATTCAACATCACAGTAATCCAAGTCTATGCCCCAACCACTGATGCCAAAGAAGCTGAAGTTGACCAGTTCTATGAAGACCTACAACACCTTCTAGAACTAGCACCAAAAAAAGATGTCCTTTTCATCATAGGGGATTGGAATGCTAAAGTAGGAAGTCAAGGAGTAATCGGAATAACAGGCAAGTTTGGCCTTGGAGTACAAAATGAAGCAGGGCAAAGGCTAACAGAGTTCTGTCAAGAGAACAAACTAGTCATAGCAAACACTCTTTTCCAACAACACAAGAGACGACTCTACACATGGACATCACCAGACGGTCAATACCGAAACCAGATTGATTATATACTTTGCAGTCAAAGATGGAGAAGCTCTATACAGACAGCAAAAACAAGACCAGGAGCTGACTGTGGCTCAGATCATGAGCTTCTTACTGCAAAATTTAGGCTTAAATTGAAGAACGTAGGGAAAACCACTAGACCACTCAGGTATGACTTAGATCATGTTCCTTATGAGTATACAGTGAAGGTGATGAATAGATTTAGAGGATTAGATTTGGTAGACAGAGTGCCTGAAGAACTATGGACGGAGGTCCGTAACATTGTACAGGAGGCAGCAACTAAAACCATCCCAAAGAAAAAGAAATGCAAGAAAGCAAAATGGCTGTCTGATGAGGCTTTACAAATAGCTGTGGAAAGAAGGAATGCGAAAAGCAAGGGTGAAAGGGAAAGATATAAGCAACTGAATGCAGATTTCCAGAGAACAGCAAGAAGAGATAAAAAGGCCTTCTTAAATGAACAATGCAAAGAAATCGAGGAAAACAATAGAATGGGAAAGACTAGAGATCTCTTCAAGAAAATTGGAGATATCAAAGGAACGTTTAGTGCAAAGCTGGGCATGATGAAGGACAAAAAAGGCAGGGACCTAACAGAAGCAGAAGAGATTAAAAAGAGGTGGCAAGAATACACAGAAGAACTATACAAGAAAGATCTTAATGTCCCTGATGTCCATACTGGTGTGGTCACTGACCTTGAGCCGGACATCCTAGAGAGTGAAGTCAAGTGGGCCTTAGGAAGCATTGCTAACAACAAAGCTAGTGGAGATGACAGTATTCCAGCTGAGTTATTTCAAATACTAAAAGACGATGCTGTTAAAGTGCTGCACTCAATATGCCAGCAAGTTTGGAAAACGCAACAGTGGCCACAGGATTGGAAAAGGTCAGTTTATGTTCCAATTCCAAAGAAGGGCAATGCCAAAGAATGCTCAAACTATCGCACAATTGCACTCATTTCACATGCTAGCAAGGTTATGCTCAAAATCCTACAAGCTAGGCTTCAGCAGTACGTGAACCAAGAACTACCGGATGTACAAGCTGGGTTTCGAAGAGGCAGAGGAACTAGAGATCAAATTGCCAACATTCGCTGGATCATGGAGAAAGCACGAGAGTTCCAGAAAAACATCTACTTCTGCTTCATTGACTATGCAAAAGCCTTTGATTGTGTGGATCACAACAAACTGTGGCAAATTCTTAAAGAGATGGGGGTACCAGACCACCTTACCTGTCTCCTGAGAAATCTGTACGCGGGCCAAGAAGCAACAGTTAGAACCGGTCATGGAACAACCGATTGGTTCAAAATAGGGAAAGGAGTACGACAAGGCTGTATACTGTCACCCTGCTTATTTAACCTATATGCAGAGTACATCATGAGAAATGCCAGGCTGGAAGAATCAAAAGCCGGAATAAAGATTGCAGGGAGAAATATCAACAACCTCAGATATGCAGATGATACCACCCTAATGGCAGAAAGTGAAGAAGAACTAAAGAGCCTCTTGATGAGGGTGAAAGAGGAGAGTGCAAAAGCTGGCTTGAAACTCAACATTAAAAAAACTAAGATCATGGCATCTGGACCCATCAGTTCCTGGCAAATAGAAGGGGTAGAAATGGAAGCAGTAACAGACTTCATTTATTTGGGCTCCAAGATCACCGCAGATGGAGACTGCAGCCATGAAATTAAGAGACGCTTGCTCCTTGGGAGGAAAGCTATGGCAAACCTAGATAGCATATTAAAAAGCAGAGACGTCACCTTGCCGACAAAGATCCGCATAGTCAAAGCTATGGTTTTTCCAGTAGTAATGTATGGCTGTGAGAGCTGGACCATAAAGAAGGCTGAACGCCGAAGAATTGATGCCTTTGAACTGTGGTGCTGGAGAAGACTCTTAAGAGTCCCCTGGACTGCTAGGAGGTCAAACCAGTCAATCTTAAAGGAAATCAACTCTGATTGCTCATTGGAAGGATTGATAATGAAGCTCAAGCTCAGATACTTTGGTCACCTAATGCGAAGAGAGGACTCTTTGGAAAAGACCCTGAAGTTGAGAAAGATTGAAGGCAAAAGGAGAAGAGGACGGCAGAGGATGAGATGGTTAGATAGCATCACTGAAGCAATGAGCATGAAACTGAGCAAACTCAGGGAGGCAGTGAAGGACAGGAAGGCCTGGCGCAATATGGTTCATGGGGTCACGAAGAGTCGGACACGACTTAACGACTGAACAACAACAAAAATGCTTGAATACATTAGTGAGACAGTGGGATAAGCAGAAATGGTAGGACTACCATTATATTGTGGTTTTGTTGTTATTTATATATTATATACTCCCTTTGATTATCTCTTTCAGAATGGAGAAGCAGAATATAATTTCATTGTGAAATCATCATCATCTATATTCAGGAGCAAGCTTCAGATAAATCAAGTCCAATAGAAGAGAATATATGTAGCTCAGGATTGACTGTGGAGTCCTTGGAGAAACACAAGTCTATCAAAAAACAACCCACACTAACCAAATGCTCCATTACCAAAGTAACAACACAGCGTCCCACAAGAGAAGCTGGGTAAGAAAATTATTCAGATGAGCACAAATGCACTGCAGCAACCCAGAACACCAGAAAAAGGAAACAGACCACCTAAAATGGATCCCATGAAACCCAAAAAGTGCCTGACCACTCAGCCCACTACTGCACAACCAACACAAGCTATGAAAAGGGTAACACTGTCATTCATCAGAAACATCTCAGAAACAACCAGCAGACTATTACAACCACATGGCATCACCACAGTACACAAACCAACTAAAGCCCTCCAAAACATCTTAAGTAAACCACAAGACCCAGTAGTCCAAGAAGAAAAAAACAGAGTCACCTACAACATACAGTGTAAGGACTGTAACAACCACTACGTAGGACAGACAGGCAGAAGACTAGCAGAGTGCATCCATGGACACCAACTAGCAGTCAGAAAACATGATGAAAACTCCTTAATCTCACAACATGTGGACAAACTTAACCATAATTTCAGCTGGGAAACTGTCAGCATTTTAGACCGAACTAAATCCAGAAAACACAAGGGAATTCCTGGAAGCTTGGTGTTCAGACAAGTTAGCCATCAACAGGCACATGGAGATAAACAACATCTGTACACTTTTCAAAAGAGGAAATAAAAAGGAAACACAAGCTCAGAACACCTCTTTGCCAGCAACCAACACCCAGATAAGCAGGGATTAACACCAGGATTAACACCAGACAAACAATCAAGCAGTAAATAATACTCTAATCAAGGAACTACCAACTCAGACAAACAATCAAGCAGTAGATAACAGCTTAATCTAGGAACTACCAAGGGAAAAACTCCCCCACCAACACTGACAGAACAACTTACTGTATATAAACAGAGGGCAAACCCCACTTCCTTTTAGCACTGAAGACGTTACCTAGATGTCTGCAAGAAAACAAGCAAGCTCAGAGAACTCCAAGGACTCAACAGAAGTGGTTCATGCTACAGTTTTCAGCAAGCAACAACAGTTGAAGCAAAAATATCAATGCAACTAGAAAAACTGATATGAGTGGAATCCACTGGATCCTGTTGACTGTTCTTTTCTTTACCATGGTGACTTGTTCAGTGTATATTGTGGGGAAGGAAGCATTGTTTTGTGTATATATCCATAAACAAAGTAACACCATTAGTAGGATTAGTTTCAGTGGAGTGGATCTTCAACCTAATACTTTGCACAGCAGACTATAGTCCTTTTAAGAAAGAGAATCCATTTATGGGAAGAAAGTGTAACTAGTGGTATTTTATGTCTCTGCATTCTATCTTACCTTATACTATTTTGTCTCACACTTTTATCAGTACTTTATCTTTCCTTACTATATTTTATTTTACCTTACCTTAGTCTATTTTATATCATTTTACTGTACCTCTTCTCATTTTTATTATATCTTATTGAGGCTGATGCCCTTTGCTTTGATATGGTCAACTGACTAATCAATAAAGATATACTACTACTACTGGCATGAAATAGTAGGCAAATCCTCAAACTTCTCCTATAGCATATCTACCTACTGCAGCTTGTGGCACGAAACAGTGAATGGTAGATCCTCCGCAACACTTGAGCAGAAAATGGCAAAGTGGCAAGCACTGGAAAATATAGTATCAAGGAAATAGGCGTTTTATGCATAATGAAGGAATAGTATAAGGATGAAATCTGGATTGACTATCGTATTTTTGGGATGTATCCCAGCTATACCACCCTGGTTGGTTTTGAGAAGGAGCCAGTTTTGCAAGCTGATATGAGGTATTCCCTCTACCCCTCAAGCTGAGCACCTGTTGCTTATGGTTGAATGATGTTTGTCACAAGTAAGACTGCCAATAACTGGGAAAAAAATGCTTTCCTAGCGATTATGAGATCTGCCCATACTGACTAGTGTTTTACACCAGTGTGTTTAATAGTTTTATGCAATTATATATGCTTTATCCAACAAAGAAGGAGTAAATCTATAAATAATTAAATATTTCCCAGATCCAGAAACACTGTGACAAGTTATACAAATGTATAGGATATTTGCATTCCATCATGGAAATAAAATATTTACTGTAGATGAGTTTTTCTGCATCTGCCAAAAAACTTACAGTTTACAGTAGTTTAGAAAAAGAGTTTCACAGAAAACATCAGTCTCGTGACATAATCAAATGAGAGTAGATTTATGAGCACAAGCCCGTTTGTAGATTTGCTGAAGAGAGAAAATAATTTTTGCTCACAAGGGATCTTTCCCCATTCCAGCATGAGACAAGAATATGGATACTACCCTACAAAACTTTTATTATACAATTATCCTACTTCATTCATGGGATTCTACCTGTGGTCAACACCTTGTTATTTTTAATCTGTAAGTATTCTGCATTGATCTGGTAGTGAACTTAGGTGGATTTCGTTTTTTAGTGTTATTTTCATTAGTTGCTTTTTGTTGCTCTATTTCTTTGTTTCAGTAAATATTTTTATTTTACGGGTAGTCTTGTTTTTGCTGTCTTCCTGCCTTTTCAGCATTTCTTTGTTTTGATCAGTTATAATATTACCAGAATATGGGCTACCAATATTTTAATGTTCCTAAAAGTTTTAACTCTGGTTTAAATAATTCCGGTTTAACTCTCAGTGATTTTTTCCCCTCATTGTCTAGATTCAAAGTGCAACAACCCAGTTTCTTTGTCTCACACTTATATCTTGCAAAGCAGTTACCTTGCCTCGGACACTTGCAGTGAATTGTCGATTGTGAATTATCTAGTCACAGATGCTGAATCCTGTTCATATTCTTTTGCAAAATTCCGGACTTAAGGGCAGCGCTTAGGCAAATCACAGCAACTGACTCATCCACAGCAATTAAGATGACCAAATTCACAATGATATTGAATAGTAAGCTGTAAATCCCAATTTCAGTCAGCAGGACTTGAGAATTCTTATCAACACCAGGGTAAGGTACAAAGTCCTCCGGTTTCATTTCCCACTGTTGTAAGCTGAAGGTGAGACTGGCCAGAACCTCTGACAAATAGGGCAGTTCTCACCACCTGTTTTTCTTGGAAGAAGTGAGAACAGCAGTGTCAGCTACTGAAACATTTAGTTAATGAAAAGAAGAAAAGCTGTGATACAGCTTGCTGACTAGATAAGGTGACAGGAACAGAAAGGGAAGAGAAGAACGAGCATATTTTCCCCTTTTTCTTACCCCCAAAAGAATAGTAGAATATTTATGAATAATTTCAGTTGCAGTTGGATAACTGACAGGAAAATAATTGTCTATAGAATTCCTTGGTAGATACCCTGGAAATATTTCATGTCCCTTTTTTTACATACATGGAGGCCAAATAGCTTAAAATAGTGGTCTTGCCTCTATAACTTAGCAAGCAATTTCTGCAACGAGGTTATTCCCTTTCTTGCAATCAGTGCTGCAAAAATGTATAATTATGAATGTCTGACATCGATTCCTTGCCCTTCAGGTGACCCAATCTTACTGAAAGCATGAGATTGTTAATTTTCACACATAAGTGGTTAAAATAATTCAGCATGTTACAACGGCTTCACAACACATGCAAAAACGCTAGACATTTTGTTCTGCACCTACAGCAGGCTAATTAAGATATGCCACACAAAATGTATTCTGACAACTCGAATTGCTACAATAATGGAGCTTGGATCTACATTCCTAGCAGCTGTTGCACTGAACGAGGTTTTCAAACAGGCTGATTATCATTTTTCATTAGAATTTTATGGATGGATTTCTCTTTATTAGTTAAAAGCCATCAATATGGACATTACTGGATGTTTGTGTGTTATTTGTAAGGCTCTCTGAGAACAATTTGTTACTAATACACTGAATAAATGAATATAGAAATAAATAAATTATTGCTTCCAAAGGTCTTATCCCAGTTTTGATAACTTGCCCATCATTATCAGAAGTATCTATTTCTAGGGTTCTCCACCAGATGTCCAAGAGCACGAGTGTGACCAAAGGCACTCTTGTTGATGCCTATTTGGCCAACCTGACCTTACTGTTTAATACATTATTTAAACAGTAAAAAGATTATTTTTTTTAAAGTATGAAATGGGCAAGGATTAAGGTTAGTATTTTAATCAGTTTTATTTCCAAGTATGTATTTGGGCTTCAAGTGGGCTTCATGCATTTTGTGGACTACACCATTAAGAGATCCTTCTAAAGTAAAGCAGTTTGAATTAAATAGTACATTTTCTTTTTGAATTTCATCATACACAAAGTGGTTTTTTTTTTTTTTTTTTTTGAGTAGTATTCTGTCATCATCCTCTAAAGATGGAATTTCTCTAAACTGTTAAGTGTGGTGGTGGTGTTGATGAGGATGATGAAAGTAATGAAGTACGTTAATCAGGGGGAATTTAAAATCAACTATATTGTTATAGATATTCAGAAAGAGGGAAAAAATAAAATGACATAATCCATTCTGTCTATATAATGTCTCTTCGACCTTTTCCAGACAGAAGTGTAGATCCAATAATTGAATGAATGGATCCCTCCTGCCCACAGCATACCCACAGCACCATCAGTGGGAGTGTGGGATCATACTGGGTCACAACTTTCTCCTGCTTTAATCATATAATCTTGAGCACACAGAGATCTTCCATTGGCCCAAAACTGTGTGACTGAAGTAGAAGGAAACTGGGATCCGGCAAGATTGCATATAACTGATGGTGGTATTGTAGGAATGAGTGTGCATGTTTGTGTGTCATATGTCACTCTGTTGATGGTTGGATAGTCCTGTCTGGACAAGCCTGGAGCTTCACATAAATGAAATAATTGAAAAAGTTAAATATCATATTTATCATTATCATAAATAATTATAAAAAATAATACAAACTTCTGCAACATTTATGATCACACCAGTTTCCACACCCATCATAATATACAGGTAGTCCTTGATTAACATCCATTCATTGAGCAACTGTTTGAAGTTATGACAGCGCTGAAAGGACTTATGACCAGTCCTCAAAGTTCCAGCCATTGTAGCACCCCTGTGGTCATGTGGACAAAATTCGGGCCCACTTAGGCCCACCTGCATTTACGACTGCCTTTTGGCTGCTTGCCTGCCCACTATTGCCAGCTGCCCTCCCCGCCAGACCCTGCCACCTGCTACCATGCCTGCTGCACCATGTGCCACTACTGTACAGTCCAGGGTCTTCTTTCATGCCAGTGCAGCTGGGGCTTCTCTCATGTGCCAGCCAGGGCCTCTGTTTGTGCCCTGCCCAGGGTCTTCTTTTGCAAAAGAATCTGGTGCATGAAGGAAGGTTCTGGCTGTGCCATCTCAAAAGAAGGCTCTGGGCAGTATGTGAACACAGTCCATGGCTGGCACATGAATGGAGGCCCTGGATTCAAGTCAGATGGAGGCCCTGACTGGCAGGTGAATGGAGGCCCTGGGCAGGGCATGAGAAAAGCCCCGATTGCATTGGCGTGAAAGAAGGTGGTGCAAAGAAAGCCCTGGCTGGCATATTAGTGGCACAGTGTGGTGGGTGCAGTGGTGGAGGGCAGGGCTGGGCAGCAGGGGCAGATGGTGGTAGTGGTAGGCCAAAAGGGCAGAGATGGGGGTGAGATAGGTGGGGGGAATTCAGGAGGAGGCAGAAGAGGCAGTCCCTTAACAAGGTTCAGGGGTGGGAGGGACCAAGCCAGGAATGGCTTGGACTGGGGTGGGTCCTTGCCTAATGACTGGTGGGATTTGGTTAACAATGGCAATAGGGATTGCCTGGATTGCCATTCCCAAGCAATGTGGTCACATGATATCCCACTTTACAACTGCATTGCTTAGTGACAGAAATTCCAGTCCCAATTACTGTAGTTAATCAAGGACTACCTGTATATCTATTGACAATTTATACTGTTTAACATGCTTTTACAAAACTCAATACACATATTTGCTGTTGATTTAGAGTTCAAAATACTTTATTGATTAGATAATTAATTATAGCAAGCATGAGCTATTCCTATATGGAGAACCAATATGAAGGGAGAATTCTAAGACCTGGAATGGCTTCCATTGAACCCCCAAAAGTTCCTATTGGGACAATAGTGAGCTTTGTGTAAAATAGTATTTTGCTTTGAAAATGATTTAGAAGAATTGCTTTGGAACTCATGAAAATGAGAGCCCTCATATCTCTGCTATTTACTGAAGAGGCCATATCTTTTTTTTTCAAGTTTCCTCATGAGTCTTTCCTCAAAGGTTTTAACACAACTCACATTGATTTTTTTTCCAGGCATATATGGGAAATGGACACACAGGCTTTTTCCCCTTACCAATTGCAAGACATGCTTGAGTTCCAAGTATCTGAGCAGATGTACCATGCTAGATTATGGATAGTATTGCTTTATTATACTTATTTGTTCTTGTTTTTCAAAACAAGTAGAATTAAAATGCCATCAAAGCAAATAGAACATGGAGGCATAAGGTAGATTCCTTATGTTGAGCCTAACTCCTTGAGCTGTCATGAAGACATCTATGCGGTTTTCTTGACTATAGTGGTTTGTAATTCCCTTCCTCCTGGAAGTTTTTTTTTTTCAACTTCCCAGCATGATCAATTACCCTAGATCTTCCTGGCATTCTCCCATCCAGGTACAGTCCAGGTCAGACCTTGCTCAGCTTTCAAGCACAGATGAGGTTAGCCGCTGCTGCTACCAAACAGGCTTAATAGACGGATAAGAAAGGATCTAAATAAGGCCTGGACTATCTACGGATCCTACGTGGTCTTTAGTTCCTTTTTTTTTTCAGCCTACACATCATCCAAACTGGCCAAATTTAAATGAAAAATCCTTTAAAAAAATTTAGTATAATAATCTGCTGGTGGGGAGGAGGTAACAAACTGGTATGTGAGTCTTTACTTAAGTTTAACACACTAGCACCCCATCTCAATGAAAAATATTCCTGAGCTGCTGAAAAAAATCCCATCTTGAGTTAAACCATCACACTTGCAAACAAGCGAGTGGGGAGGGGGGAAATGTCACTCAGAAAATTCAAAAAAGGTTAATTTAGAGTCTAATGAAACCAATAGCTACCAATATCTTAATAGCTAAGGTATTACAGAATATTTTTTTTTATTACAGCATAAGTTTTTAATACACCATAAAGTTTACTACTGAAATGTGCAAGACCTTTTAAAAAGACTACAGTGATAGCCATTGCAAAACTTTCTTCATAAAATGTCTACCTGAGTTCTTTCTGATCTCTTTTTAGTACTTCTTGTCTAATCTAAAGATCCCTTTATATGTTGGAGCCTTTCTAGCTGTTGGAGAATTTGAAGTTCAGCCCTGTCTAGCAAGATTGTTTTATCCCCCCCCCCCCCCCCAAGTAATTCAAGTCAGGGATCTGTCAATATCAAGTGGTTTTTTTCAAAGTTTGAATTTAAGTTTCATAAAGGGGATGTCTGAAGTTTTTCAGAACCATTGTTAGCTTTCCATTCCTGTAATACTATTGCATGCAAACCTTCTGCTGTAGAAGAATAGGAACATGTAGCTGCCTAAGTGTAGCTGACTCCAAATGTCCACCAATTTGCAAGCAGTTGTATTTCAGTACAGGTTCCCCAACTGCCTTACATAGAAAGTGCTTGAAAGTCCATGTCTTATTACTCTTCCTTTAACTGAGGCTTCCTAACAACATTTGCCCAGTAAAATCTAATACCCAGAACCATCAGGTCCCTGAAACTAAGAGAACCTAAGACTCTCTCTTGTGCCTCTTTCATACTGTTTCTGGCCTACTTTATACAAAGGTGTAAGCTCTAGTGAAGGATCAACTCTACTAGAGACTAGTTTTACAGCCCGAAGTCAACCAGATCCAGTTTTGCAGCCCAAAGTCAACCAAATCCTACCATCAACTTTTCTTTTTAAACCCCTAAGAAATGACAAGCTCTTTTAGAGAAATCAGATGGTTAATGCATTCGCATTTGATTAAAAAAAAAAAAAAGTAAGAAGAAGCCACTGGAGAGATCCAAGAAGAAACTTGGAATCCAAACTTTAATAGTTTGGAACCCAAACTACAATAGTTCAGGTACAGGTATGGGGGCCAATCTTCATGTAATGAGTTTCTTGAGAACTTGATCATAGATCATGATCATCACCCTCCCCTCCTAAAGCAATAGTCATCCAAAATGTTTCTACTGGCATGTAATACTTCTGTCTGATAATTTAGAAACAAGTCTTCTGGCAAGAAGAAATTACTACACCTTTGTTTCCCAAATTATGGGAACATGTTAGAAAATTTAAGACAAAAACAAAACAGCAATGAATTCAACCAAAACTTTGAAACAGCACAGTTTTCAGCAGTTTCATTCTTCTAAGAGAAGCATTTGCTATGTGTTACTGTTTACCACCATGGCAAACTGGGAAAAGACTAGGGATGAAAAGGAAAACAAAAACAAAAAACAGTTGATTAAATTCTGTAGCCCGAGAACTGTCATTGAGGCTTTTTTTTAAAAAAAAGCCCCCATAATTTCTTCAGTGCCATGAATATGAATGAAGTGCCAGTTACTCTACCCTAAGAGTTCATATAGGTGGCCTTTGAAAATAAAATAAGGAAAAGGTAAACGTCTGCACCATTTTTTAAAAATAAAACTTGATTGAAATTGCTGTTGCAAGAGGAAATCACATGAACAGTTATTACTGTGTTGACTCATTTTGCTTTTTGCTATGCAAAAGGAAGATTTCTTCCTTGAATGGTCTTGCTGCCTTGACAAGGCTTCAAAATCTGTCAGATGGTGGGAGAATCCTAACAAGTTGTGGATGACATTCAAACTTAGCAAGGCTTCTTGTTTGCTGACAGCTTTCTGGTAATTGTCTATAATGCTGACATTTAAATAAAAATGTGTACATTTAGAGAATGCTGTCAAAGCTAATCTTGCTTTTATTGGAGACCTGTGTTTACTGGTGTAAACATTTGATGGTGGAGAACATAGCCAATTCAAAATATAAGTATCCAGGATCAAAGCAGAACCAGCAAATTAAATTTTGAAGAAAGAAGCATGCATATGTATAATAAAATATAATAAGTGATAGTGTCTTTTTTCCTGCTTGGGAAATAAAGTGCTATAGTCTGCAATGTTTTTAATGTGTAAAGTTTCTTTGAATACTTGTATTTTATTTTCTGTTGATTGAACCACACCTCAAATATTGTGTTCACATCTGGGGACCACACTTTCAAATTAACTAGAAGAGGTTCAGAGAATACCAGACTACAACTGGAAATTCAACTTTACAAGAAGAGATTAAAGGAGTTGGCAATATTTAGCTTTGAGAAGAGAAAACTGAGTAGGAATATGATAACACTCTTCAAATACCTGGAACACATAACATAATTGCGAGCTGTAGAATGCAGAACATGGAATAATGAATTTGAGTTACAGGAAAGCAGGTTCTAACTCAATGATAGAAAAACAGTTCTTAACAGTGAGAGTAGTTTGTCACTGGAACAATTACCTCGAGTGTTCACAAGTTCTCCTTCTTGGATGTCTTCAAGCTGAAGCTTGAGAAATATCTGTTGCGAATGCCTTAATTTGAATTTCTGTACTGAGTGGATGGCTGTACTCAATAACCAACATGGCTTCTTCTAACTCTATTATTCTATGATTCTAGAGTTCTAGATTTCAAATATCGTAACCAATAAAATGGCAAGGGAGAAATCTGAGTTTTGCAGGAAATGTATGATTTTATCATTCTGTACCTTTAGAAATTAGAAATCTAATTGTTGGATCAAGAATGCATTTGTAGATTCCATTGGTTCAACTCAGTGCTGTCAAAGAACCCTCAGATGACAGCTTTTTTTGCATGTGGGAGAGATATTGAGATTTTTTCATCTGTTCTGAAAGTATGCATGGATGACCCTGAAATATTTCTATTTGTTCCCAATCTCTTTCAATCTTCTTCAATGGACTGTACAGATATTAGATGTGAGTTTTCAGGATACTTCTACTTTTCATCTACTTCTCTTTATAATCTGACAATTGAACTTACTAATGCTGTGGCAAAAAATTCTGCTTTTTTAAAAAAAAAACTTTTCTCATTCAATTTAAATTAATAAGACAGACATATTTCCTTCATCAGGAATATAAATATATTTATATTTCATATAAATTCTGAAAGGAGTCTAGACTTCCTGCATCCCATCACAAGAAACTTACTGTATTTGTCTTCTCCTTTACAGGAAAAAAGTAAATAAATTTTTTTTCCCCCTTTTCTTTTACAAGGTTTTAGCTTCAGAGAGTTACTGGGATATTACAGCAAATGGTTAGTTTTAAGAGTTTTTATAAT
The DNA here is from genome assembly GCA_030867105.1 of Liasis olivaceus. Taxonomy (NCBI): domain Eukaryota; kingdom Metazoa; phylum Chordata; class Lepidosauria; order Squamata; family Pythonidae; genus Liasis; species Liasis olivaceus. The sequence goes on from CM061348.1 coordinate 201,302,522, forward strand.
GGAGAAAGAAATATTAGAGAACATGGTCAAGCTACCAAGTGTAAATTGTAAAGACATCTAAGTCAACACAGGTGGAATGGCCTGGCTTTCCAAATATGCAAAGAAATCAGCAGGTCTTTTACAATCTCTGATCCACTCCAGCAAGCTCACTCACATTATACAAGATGCATAATTCAGCATAATTCCAGATTCTACATTCTTCAGGCTCCAGATATCTGGAGTTATCTGCTTGAGAAGTGACATGGATTCTTATAGTTTATTAAAAGTGACAATCTTGGTTTATTGCCCTTTTGACATGATTCAACTTTGTGGTTCTAAAATGGGATTGGTTAAATTCATACAGGACAGATATATCAATGATTTTTAGTCTTGAAAGCTCAATGTTACTTCCAGTTTCAGGATAGTATACCTCCAAATAAGTGTTTCAGGGAAGCAACAGTGGGAGAAGGGTACATTGACACCTTATGTTTGGGAACACCCCATAAAAATGTGGTTAATTATGGTGAGAAAACAGTGGATTAGAATTAGTGTTGGCCTGATTCAAGTGGACTATTCTTGTGTTCTTATGAAGTAAAGACTCTACCTCTAGGTATCTCAATAGAACTCAGTGTGCCACATCAAACCTGCATTTTCAAATGTCTTCTACCTAAGCAAAATGAAGGAACTCACCTGAACATTTCAGTTGGAAACATCAAAGTACCACTTTGAAACGGATCAATCTAATGATCAGAATCAAGGCAGCTTGAATCAAGAAGTTACCACTTTGCACAAGCCCATTAAAAACTCTTCAGCAGTTTATACCCTGCGGTCCTTATGGTGGTCCCAAATTTTGGGTGATTCCAGTGCCCCACATCTATTACGCTGTCAAAAATAAGTTCCAAAGTAAGACATAACAATGGCCCTGTTTCAGATTTTAACATGCAAAATAAGTAAAAAGAAGTTTAATGAAGTCCCTTTAGTTTTTAAAATGGGTAAGTGCCAGAGAAGACCTATCTTGGATCAAGCCCATATCCTATCTAGTTTAGCATTCTGGGTCCCAAAGTTACCATCAGATGCATACAGAAGAAAGACAACTCTCTTCCATGGTTGTGCTATAGTAGGTAGTATTTGAAGGATGCTGCCAGTCATTGAAGAAGTGGTAAACAAATGGTGAGAGAAGCAGTCAGATTGTCCATGAGTTGTCCAGTCCTTTTTAAATCTGTCCAAACTGGGGACTAATCCCACAGATGCCAATGTTAAAATTCCACAGATTAACCATAGAAACAAATGATTAATAAAAGGGAAAACATTTCAACCTTTTCATCTCTAGACATATCACATCTGGACTACAAACTTCTGGATATCCACTAGATAGTAGCAATGAATTAGTTCTGATTATATCTCTTTGCAGTTGTAACCATTTTCAGTGGTAGCCTAGAGTTTTGCAGCTCAGATATGGCATGCCTACTCCCTCAATAATCACTACCGTTTACCCAATGGAGTTCATCTTCTTAAAGAAAATGGCTGGGCCAAAAAAGGTTTTGGCTACCTATAGATTTAGACCCCCTTAGGAAAAGAGAATAAATCACATTTTGCAATGTGGGGGTATGGGTGGATTAATCCAGATCAAGACCATAGCAAGGGAAAAAGAGTTAAATCTACCCATTTCCCATGCAAGCTTCCCAATATGAATTGAATTCCTTTGTTTTACCTTAGATTAAAGCATACATAAACAAACAAACAAAAATACTTATGAAGCAGCTATGTCTTTAAAAGTATCGGTAGTTTAGCTCTCACATGGCCTAATCACCCTAAGGCCTTCAGACCTTTCCTGTTACGGTACACGCTAGCTTCTGCCATGGCCCTTATTCTTGCTGACAACTTGGAATCTGACCCAGATTGAAGAGGGGTCAACCATAACTAGGAGTAAAGACTATGGAAGAATTGGATCCATATTCCAGCACAGTACCAGTTCTGAACCATGCCTTGTATACCAAGATATTATGTACCTAAAGTCCTCATTTTGTACAAGCAGTATTTGTTTTATGTTAGATTTATATCACATATTTTGTACAGGAGCTCAAGGCAATGTACATAGTGTTCCTCTCATATTTTTCTTAATAACAACCCTGTGAAGTAGGTTGGCCTAAATGAAAATGACCGGTCCAGTTACCCAGTAAGCAACCATGGCTGAGGATGGACCAGAACCTAAGCCTCCCCATTCCTAGTCCAATATGTTAACTTCAACTTCACAGAGGGTTTCTATCAGGAGATATAAGAACAAATAGGAATTTTGTCATTGAAGCACAACGGCCTGGTTGAACAGCGCTCACTTGGAAAATACCCAGTTAATACATAATAATAAATTATTCTTAGACATTTAATTGGGATATCAGCAAGTAGAAAATAATACGTATTATTTGCAAGATAATTTTTAAAGCAGAAGGTCATAGTTTCACTCCACATGAGCAAATTAGCATAGCTTTAGTTTTTCCAAACAAAGATTGGACTTAGAATATTTAAAAGGATTACAACAAGAATGAAGATTTATACCTCAGTGGTCCTAGATGTTCTTGTTGCATATAAACAGGAAAGTGTGTTGTTCTTTATGAGCTACAGTAATTTGTAATACTCAGGTAAACAAAGGTGGGAAAGTTATCCATAATGCTACTGAGAATTATGAAGTACAAAAACTTGAGAGTCATTATGTCTGGTCAAAAGATTTCAAAGTATTGTTAACAAGTACTCCATAATTTGACATCCTGTTGTGATAATAAGGATAAGCATTCTTTTATTTGCATAGTTTTAAACTGCAAATCTGTGTGTGCAGAAAACTTTTGAAATCAATTTTCAATTTATAGTACACAAATTGCAAGATACTTCACATTTGCTTTGATACCATCTGTTCTTTTCAAGGATAATTTTAAGTGATCTCACTTGCATCTGCTTTTGCTTTATAAAGGGACTATAAACACTGTTCCCACTAGGTATAGCTGGAATTAAAGCAAATAAATAGACATTTGCAAAGTAATTGCCCCATATTCATGGTGAAATATTTGGTTTATTGACTTACCACTCCATACTATGTTACTGAACAGGATGTAAATATTCTGTTTCTTGATAATTAGAAATTGTAATCAGTGGATAATGTTCATCTTTCTGGAGTTCTGATCCTGAATGTTTGATTTTATGATTTATATACATGTCTATTTATCATATGTTGAACACAAATGGAAATGGGTTATTGATTTATGATTGTTTCATTATTTTCATCCTTCACTTAAAGTTTCAGGTTTGAGATTCATTATATATAACTTATATGGCACAATTACATAAAGTACAGTACAAGTAGCATTGGCAGAAGAGGAAAACGGGGAAGAAAGTGAATTAAACTATACTGGTTTAGATAATTTTAAGTCTTTTATTTGCTCTATAACTGCTTGGCTTCTGTTTGAATAAGAATTTGTGTTAACAGACATTATATTGGTCGATCTTGTTACTAGACCTTGATTTCCTCTTCCAACATCCTGAGGTAGGTAATGAGATTGAACCAATTTCATATTAAAAATACAACCTAGTCTTCCAACAGTTGTCTTCAGTTTAAATTAGCTGGCTAGACTCCTTGGTGACCATGCTGTATCTTATGCCAGGAAGATAAAAAAAGACTTTTTATTACTGAATTAATTGTTGCCTCTCACTGTATAATATCTAAGATCTGACCTAGTTGCTATTATACCAACCCAAGCAATTATTATACATTAGAATAATTTTATTTGAATATTTATTTATTGGATTCAATGATTTGATTTGCTAATATGTTGAATTGTTCAGTTAATTACAGATCTTCCTATAAAGTTCCTGCTTTGAAATACCTATTTGCTTCTGTAAGTCTGCTACTCCTGCTGTAGTGATCTATTTATCCATTGCTACCAAGAGCAAGGGAACAGCGGTCTCTTTTTCCTACCCAGCTGATTATCAATATATGGACAACAAGTTGTCCATGTGGGCTCTAAATTAGTTAGATTGGCAGAGATTAAGCATGAGCAGAATGGAGATTTAACACTCCAGTTTGATTTCTCTCTCTGCTAATACTGCTCTGCTAAATCAGTAAGTGGAGGAAGGGTTACTGGGTTACTTTGGTATAGGTTAGTTCCAATATCAAAGTTATGGCAGCTAGATATTCATTTAATTCAGATAAGTCATAAGGAGAGGGACAACCCAAAGGATCCCACTGATGTTACAGACCCACAACCTTGAGCAGCCAGAACAGATAATCATGCCCAACAGTAGATGTGTTTGTCAGACTCAAACACAAGATACTACACAGTTATCCAAGGGAAGTTTATTTTGTATTTTTAAGTACTTGAAGTTGGACTACATTTTTCTCTTCCCCTGTACGTTTCTGCTGAGTCTTTACATAAGTGTGAAAATGCTCTGCTAGGAGAACATTAATGATGAAGATCTATTTTCACATCATACTCTTTGGCATTCTCCAATAACTTTAGTGAAAAATAGGAAAGTTCTTATACCAAAATAGCAAATCTCTTAATTGCTATTGATAGTACCCCAGATATATGTGCTGATGAGTCTGTCAAAACTATGCTATTTTATAAAATTTGGATACCCACTTCTCTCACAGTTCAAGCAGTTTCAAATATTTTCAGCTGTGAACATACCTGTAAAATTGTAACCTGAAGATCAGATTTCCTTTACATTATTTTTATGTAATGGCTGTATAAAGATTAAAGAAAAAATTCCTGGAGCATGAATTTCATTTATCCTATCTGATTTTTCTATGTGGAAGGAAAAATTAGAAAAGTAAGCAAGGAATAAGATATAATAGTGAAAAATTAGATTTTCTACAAGATGTGATGACCTCAAAATATTCTCTATACCTTAAACTGCAGCTAGATAAGATTTGATTATGAGAGGCAAGGCAATGACAGGATTATCTAAATTAGGCTAGAACCCATTCTGACAATAATTCTGATTACTGTCTTGTGTCAGGAAAAAAGCACCATAAGCACCTGGATTTACTTCCAGGATAACATAGGTAAGATTGTAGACTTAAGGCAGTTGTTCCTCCATTCTTGAGGGTGGAAGGTGCTCACAGTTTGTCTTCTAGACTTTCACTTCCTCCTCCCAGGGCTTGAACTTGTCCTCCTTCCCCATAATTATATTTCCATTCTGCCTGCCTCCCTAGCCAAGAAACTTCACAGAAGAACAATTTTCATCTGCATCTTTTCTGCAGAGGCCTGAAGTATTTTCTTAAATCTGTTGCTAGTACCTCCACTCCATGGGGGAAATATTCTTGATACAAATCAGTATCTCCAATCCACAACATACTCTAAATTATGCATATGCAAACCAAAAATATCTGCTATCATTTTTTATTATTTGGTGTCAAATAATTAGAACAGTAACAGAATGAAACTTGAGGTGATAGTATCTGCAAAATATCTGATAATCTGACCACTGCATATAAGTGTATATTATTTGCATTTTGCTGTGAAATCAACAAGCAATGTTCACAACAACCAAAAATTCATATAGCACACATTTCTAATGAAGTGCCCTCCAGATGTCTTGCATTATGTCTTTAAGAATTCAGACATAATGCAAGGCTGGGGAATTCTGGGAGTTCTGCTGGCTGGGGAATTCTGGGAGTTGGAATCGACCCATCTGAGAGCTGCCAAGGTTGAGAAATATTGGTCTAATCCTGGGAACCTAAAAATATCCTTGGGGATGTGAAAGCTAGAGTTACTGAATTAAAATTATTTAGGGTGAAACTAAGTTTTTCACGCCAGTCACAATCATAATTTTTCATTGATTTCAATAAAGATTGTAGAAGACTCAGTCACTGCCCCTAACAGTATGTTTTGACTGGGTTCTGGGACCCATTAGAGCAGGGTTCCTCAACCTCAGCAACTTTAAGATGGGTGGACTTCAACTCCCAGAATTCCCCAGCCAAGCCATGCTGGCTGGGGAATTCAGGGAGTCGAAGCCCACCCATCTTAAAGTTGCTAAGGCTGAGGAACCCTGCATTAGAGTATTTACCTTCCCATGATTTAAAATTTCTCACTTCCTACATGCCTCTGCAAAATAGCTATCCTTCCCACTGGCTAAAAGTCACTTCTGCCCATCCAGATGGTTGGCTAGAAGTGTTACAAACTACAAATGCTATAAGTATCAAACATGAAGCATGAACTGGGGGGTCACCAGTTCAAGTAGAACCCAGGAATTCATGGCCTCCATGGTGATCATAGCTTTTCCAAAGTGATCTCAGCTTCGATACATGTAGGTAGTCACATGTTAGAACTTGTCTTTACCTTGGAGCAATTGTTGGGAGATCTAGATATGGAGGTTATTACCATTCTCTCTTTGTCATGATCAGATCACTTTCTTGTCCAGATGTGATTGACAACCACTCATTGCCTCTTCAGATGGTCCAACCCGAGCACTTTAGAGAGCTGATCAGTTCCCAACAGACACTTGGGGATTCCCCTAACAATCTGTCTACTGAGTCCATCACTAGCTGGAAGCACTGTCCTGGCTCTTGTCAAAAATCACACCCAAATAACTTCTTTCTGTCAGCCAATGCTAGGTGATTTCTTGTTTTTTGAGGACCTCTGGGAGATGAAGCAGCAGAAACAATGCCAAGAGTATATGTGCAGAATGGCTAACAGTGAATCTAATTGAGGCTGGGTATATGCCCATTTTCAGGCCTACTCCGTGATGGTAAAAAGGCTTTCATTTATTTCATTCTGTTTTGTTTACTTTACTAATGTAAATTTTAATTGGCAGGTCTATATATTGGTTTTATTGCTCTTATTGTATTTCAGCCTGCTTTTACAGGTAGTCCTCAGGTTAGGACTATGATTGGGACTGGATTTTCCATTGCTAAGTGATGCAGTCATAAAATACAAAATCATGTGATGGCGTCACTTAGTGACAGCAATGCCAGCAGCCCTGGTTGACATTGTTAAGTGAGGACCATATGGGTTGTTAACCAAGGACATCACATGACTGCGACTTCTGATTTCCTGCTGGCTTCCCATTGACTTTGCTTATGGGAAGCTGGCAGGGAATGTTGGAAATCATGATCATGTGACGGTTGCTTGCTGTAATGTCGTAATTGAGATCTGGGCGCCAAGTGCCCAGATTGTGTCACTTGACCAAAGGGATGCTGTGATGGCCAGAACTACGAGGACATGTTGTAAGTACCATTCATTCAGTGCTGTCATAACTTTGAACGGTCACTGAATGAATGGTCATAAGTCGAAGACTACCTGTATGTGTTGCTTTAGGGTTATAGCTACTTTGCTGGTCATTGACCATGATACAATAAGATGACAAAGATTTTTATCTTATTGTATTGTGGCTTGTTGTCCAGGCCTTGTTTTGATTGGCTAATTCTCCTTTCATAAGAACCAGCCTATGGAATTACCAGCTGGCTTCTGTGACCAATTAGCAAAACACTTTGCCCACAAAGTTATTCAGATTTGCTCCAGTGGACTCCACTTGGGCAGGTCTGGTGTAGTGACTGGGCATCATCCTGCTGTGTTATCTGGAAATCTTTTCAGTCTGCTACCTCTCAGGAAGTAGATAGGGTGCTCGCTAGGATGTCTTCAGTCAGCTACTTGCAGGGTGAATCCTTGTCCCTCTTGGATTTTTTTCAAATAGCCAGAGGATGGGTAGTTCCCTGGATCTGGGAGGCTGTCAATGTTTCTTTTTGGGAGGGGATGATTGCAGCAGACTTGAAAGAGGTTGTGGTGTGCCCCCTCCTTAACTAGAGGTGTGAGATAACTGCTTGGTCTCAAACTTCCCCTTTGTGGTAAATTTTGTTGAGAGGGGAGTTTGAGAGCAATGACAGAGCAGCCTAGAGGTTTATCTTGGGATTCACACCCAGAAATGGGATGGAGATATCATTGGTCTCTCCAGTTTATGAACCTTGGCAAGACAATCAGGCAGATGACTGGTCCCCATTCTTGGAAGGTTGGAGGGGGGTATACTCAGAGGTGTGTGTGTGTTTTTTTTTTTTGCAGGGGTGTGAGGAGTGCCAGCCCTGTGAAATGGCAACCTACTAGCCCCCAACCTGCCCACCTTCCAGAAGAAGTTGAAGACTGAACTCTTTTGAAGAATGTTTGGGTCACAGGGCTGGGTGGGTGAATAGTATATGTTTTGTGTCTTTGTTTGGGGTTATTTATATTGTTTTATTATTGTCTCCATTTTATGTGTAAGCTATTGGAATTAGTTTGCACTAAGGTAAAAATCAATCAATCAATGAATCTGTCTCTACCTGCAAAGAAGAAGTTTCTCTGTAATGGTGTGTGTGTGAGAGAGAGACACACATAAAGCAATCTACTTCCTTTCAAAAGTGACCAGTATTCCTTGGTGGAAAAGAATTTCTCATTTTAGAGAGAAATTCTCATTCAGTTCCCTCAAATTGGATACTGATTTTGTTATTCACTGGGAAGAAAAGTAGATGCCTGTAATAGCTGAACAATCAGATTGGGATCCTCAAAACACACAGTGCTGCATAATAACATGGGATAAGTTCCTAATAATGGATGTAAATGATTCAATCAGTCCTTTTTTCTGACCTGTGGCATACTTAAAGTTTAGTGCAAAAGCTGCATGCTGAAGAGAATATTTCTGTTACCGTCCTTGTTTTTAAAAAAGAAAGATGACAGAAAGGAACTCAAAAATTCACCAGAACTTTAGAACCTTCCATTTTAAATTTTTACATTCTTCTGTAACTGAGGTCATAAAAAATTAGGTATCCTCCATGCACACACAAACTCCACACACATGCATGGTGTGCTTTCTCACACAAATACAGAGGTGCATTTGCTAGCTGGGATGTATCAGCACAGTCTATTGTACTTAATTAGATTCACTGATCTACTCACATAGAAATGGGCATTTTGTTTTACAAGGTCCTTGATCATCAGTAATAATGAAATATCATTATTATGATTTTAAATGTGTTTCCATTACAATTTAAAATTTCCTTGTAATGCTGATAGAAAAGTCAACTTTTTTGTTCCATTTGCAGAGAGAAAGTGGGTGCATGTGAAAAATTCTGGTCTAAAAGTCATTCATCAAACCCCATTTTTTATACAGAAAATCCAGCATACAGTCCTTCATGAATAATTGGGCAAGTGCCACCTGACAGACATTAAGATGAAAGAATAAAGATAGTCCATTATTTGTGATATCTGTACTATTGAATGAAGTTCCCAGAATGGTTACTTCAGCCAGTTTGGCGTAGTGGTTAAAGCATCAGACTAGAAACCAGGAGACATGAGTTCCAATCCCACCTTGGACACAAAGCCAGCGGAGTGACCTTGGGCCAATCATTCTCTCAACCATAGCAAGGAGGCAATGGCAAACCACTTCTGAAAAACCTTGCCAAGAGAACTGCAGGGACTAGTCCAGGTAGACTCCAGGAGTCAACACTGACTTAGAGGCATTAAAAAAAAAAAAAAGTACTAGGTTAAATACGTTGTGCAAATGTAGTCACTAAGTCGTAATTATAGATTGCAAACCACAATAGCCAGGTTCATATACTGTAGTTGTAGTAAATCAACACTAAACATACCATATTATGGCTTATTGTGATGTGTGAACCCCACAAGTACTTTCTGCCAAAGCCCCAGAACCACAGAAAGAAACTGTTAGCTCTGCGAGGTAGTCCAGAAAAGAAGCACAACCAGTTGTACTAGTTTTATCTTTATTGTTAGGTTACATTAATAGAATCCATATGACTGAAAGTATTTCTTCCCTCCTCTCCTTTTGCTCTCCAGACAACTAGAGAGGTCCCTTCTGAAATGTTTCCCACCCACCCCCACTCCCTTCTGTGTGTTGAGACATCTTTTACATGCCAATTGTCCAGTCTGCAGCTCTCCCTCCTGTCTCCCAAGGTCATTCCCTCATACCACTACAGAAGCACAACAACAAGAATGATAGGATGTTGCTTTTAATCAGGTCAAACTATTTGCTCACCTCTCTGAGTATTCTGATCTGACTGGGCTTTCTAGCTGAGATGTTCTCCATCATTTGATACCTGGACATTTTTAACTGGAAATATCAAAGATGGGACATCAAACATGCGATCTTCTGCATGCAAAGCCCCTGAATTATAGCCTTTCCTCTGAAGTCATTTTATTCAATATTTTTTATGTCCTGATGCTATAACTTGGAATAAAGATCTGATAATACCTGCTAAGAACAAGTTAAGCATTATTCTGTCACAGGAGAAGCTATTGCTCTGCATTTGTTATGCTAATGTTTTCATTTAGGAAAAATAATGAGATGGATGGTATAATGCAGGTTATAACCTATACTTAAGAAATTAAATCCTAACAGGCTGGAATTACTCTGAACTGTAAAAAAAACATGCTGAGTTGGCAAAACTTCAAAGAATATGGAGATATGTCAAATATGAGAGAGATGAATAAGAACTGAGAAAAAAATCTTCAATACTGAATGATTTGGCATGCCAATGAAATGGTAAGACTAATATACTATTTGTTCTGTGTTCCCAGAAGGCTTTTCATTTCCAGGAGATGCTGACAAAGGCAGCATATGCATATCTCACTCACAGCTTTTGACTAAACATGCACAAGGGTGCTTTGTGGTCATGAATTCCTTTGGAAATAAGTTACATTGACCACCCAGGAGATCAATGTAACACCATGCAGGATATACATGAAAACAGAGACATTTCCCCTGCTGAAGGGAAAAAGTAGAAGCTGTGTAAAACTGTGGGGGTATGGCATAATATAACCTCCTCTTATCTTTCTCTCTGAAAGCTTTAGGGAAGATGGACTATATTTATCATTCTAAATGGGCATAAGATGTCAATCAGGTCTTTCAGAAACAGAGGAATGATTATAAAAGCTGGAAAGAGGATAAGATGGAATGGAAGTGTGAAATAAAAGTAACTCATTGCATTGATTCAGGACTTTTAGCTGTTAAGAAGAACCCATGGTCAAATGAACATGAGGGTGGTTTGCCTATTCTCTCATGAAGGCCTTTTCTGGTACACCTGAAACATGGAAGACTAGCTCTTCCTTTGCTTAATATGTCAAGGTGAAACATTATGTTTTAGTAATGTGTTGAGAACTTGTCTGTAACTGAAGTTATCTCACTTGGGAGAATTTTAAGCAAATGGATTTGTGGGTTGGTACATTATATAAAGTGAGCCAGTTTGGTGTGGTGGTTAAGGCTTCAGGCTAGAGACCATGAGTTCTAGTCTCACCTAGGCACAAAGCCAGCTGGGTGACCTTGGGCCAGTCACTCTCTCTCAGTCCCAGGAAGGAAGCAATGGCAAACCACTTCTGAAAAACCTTGCCAAGACAAGTGCAGAGACTTGTCCAGACAGTCTCCAAGAACTGGACATGATTGAATTTTTTTTTTAAAAAAGTTATATATGCAATTAGTACAATTAAGTGTAGTGGGGGAGTGGTCAAATCAGGTAAGTTGGTGTCATGGAGTCATGTTCCAAGCCCCATCCCTATGTATGTGTGTGTAACATCTACACATGTACAAAAGGGGTGGGGCTTAAATTGCACTACTGTAACTGTCATCCTGCCTGTTTTGCTCCCACTGCAGATGCCATCAAGTAAGCAGATTTTTTTTCTTTTGTGATCTGAACTTTTGCTACTGAACATATGGCTAGTCTTGTACTCTTCAGTGTTTGTATTTTCCCCAATATCATAAGTAATTAATATGCTTCAGTTAAATGTCCAGTCCCAAGATTAGCTCCATCAGGTTGAGAGAAATTTCACAGAAATCACGCCTTCACATTTTTGCTATGCAAATATAGAACCAAAAAACAAAGTAAAGAGATTGGAGCCAGGTCCAGAGCCATAGTCAGGGTTAGTCTAAAGTTCCAGGAGCTGAGAAATCCATTTTTCAGGAGTTAAGGAGAGATGGTGTCAGTTGGAGTGGATACTCGTCTCATTACCAACTGGATTCAGACTGACAATTCCCTTTCAGAATCAGTCTTGTGCTTCACTTGTTGACCCATAAGTTTTAACAAAGCACTGATTACTTCAGAACAAGGCTTGGAGTCTCAGTAGACTTTCACTTCTTAGATAACTTGTTCTGGAATTGGATACAGAACCAAGAAGCTCCACCAGGATCTAGGTAAAGCATCAGAATTTGATTCAGATTTATAGCACTGAAGTCCACACTGGTAGCCTTAATTTCTTCATAAGTCCTTTTCAGATCTGACAATGGTTGTGGGCCTTCCTGAATCTCATTTTCGGAGGAAGAATCACCCAAGCAAATCATGATAGCAAAACAAATACAGTATTATTAATAATTTCATACATCCTTGTTGTAGTTCACGTTCAGTTTGGTTTGCAAAGATTTTTTTTTTCCTAATGATACCTCTGTTGAATGATAAATTATATTGTTGTTTTCTTTCAAAATGTCTGTATAGTAAAGCCAGAGCTGAAGTATTATGAAGCATTTTGGAAATGCAAAGTATGTGCTATATTGAATGCGAAGCATTTCTGGTTTTCGTATTTTTTTCAGAAGCAGACATACATCAGTAATGTAGGAAAATGTTAAAAGGAATAAGGTAAAAAGAAAGTAACTTTCTCTTTGCACATATAATATAGTAAATAAATATTCTGAATGTATTTAATATTTTATTTTCAGTTTCTACATTACCTTTGCCTATACTTTTGATTTTTGATTGATTTGACTTTTGATTTGATAATAGTACCTTAGTGAAGTACTACTCCATTATACTATATTACTATACTATACAATATTACTGTACTAAACTGTACAGTAGTACTTTATACTAAACTATAGTGTACTGTTTTATCATGGTACAGTAATATCCCTCAGAAAAATACTATTCTATTTTTATTGTTTGCTGCCCAGAATTATATGGAGTCAAGAGGCCTTACAAATATGATTTACAAGTAAATAAATACATAAAATATTCAAGATGATCCCACAGAATGTATTTAGAGAAATTAGATGTGTATTGTCATAAATGGTTGAGAAATGAATAAAGGGCACTCTCTCTTTGTATATTGTGGTCTGAAGCAGAAAATTAAATGCAGCACATTTTTACTTATTTACTTATATTTTACTTAAAAATATTCTTTTTAAAAATTCATATCCACATTTTGATTGCTTTTTAACAATTCCAAAGTCAGAATTATTAAAATATAAACCATCCTACATTTAAATATATATTAAAATACTGTTTCAGAATTTAAAAGAAAATGGTCGGTTTAGCTCCCAGAAGTAAAATACCTAACCTAGGAGTTGTACTATATGGAAATGTCATTGTGTTCTTTTTCATTTTATTCCAAAGATTGTATTTTAAACAAAAACACAAAGAAACTTTTGCCAACTAAACAACGGACTGTCAATTAACCATGCTTTGTGGATTCATACCAGATGAATAGCTACCTGTATAAGCCTTTCATTCTGGAAACTGTATTGTGCTTAGTAAAGCCTGACTGAACACTTTCAGAATTTAAATGCTTTAGTCCTTTTGGTATTCATAGAAGCCAGATCAGCTGCCAAGGCTAACTCTCCCCCAACGTTAAGCGGGGATGTTAGAAGGGAACAAAAGAGGATGATATGCAGTGGTACATACAGAAGCTGAATGTGGCTTATTGAAGATGCATGTCTTGAACAAAAAGATTTGGTCATAGAAGGAGCAAATTAGATATTACACTGTACAATTTTGATCATAGATTTACATTTAAGGAAGCATAAGATGAAACAAAGCTTGAACCCAACTTGAATTTGTAAATGTATTTAAAAAAAAAACTGTTCTGCTTATAATAGACTACAAAGATGGATGAACTTGAAATGCAAGTTTTTATCATTGTTGTGTGTTTTGTTCCACACTTTCTATGTTACCTTATTGTGCATGGCTGTTGTGGCATTTTGGGTGTTTACACAAATACCTGTTCCTATATGCAGTGTGTAGAAAGCTAGTTTATACTGAGAGCACTCATCATTCAATTGTGCACTGGAGGTTACATGTGATTGTCATGTTCCTATCTCTAGTTATCTTGTAAGTGATTTTGTATTGCATTGTCTTAGAAATTGATCTACATAATGAGTTCTTGGATAGCACTATCCTCCCACTCTTTTGCCATAGATTATTGTCTTTTTCTTAAGCAAGCAACATCCTTCAGCTGACTAACTGACTAAAAGATGACCAGTAACTTTAACTAGGGCACTAAGCCCAAGATATTTCTAAACTTAACTTACTTATTGAGTTTGGTTCCACAGGCTTTCTGTGATATGTCTTGGAACAGTTTAGGTGATGAGCTAGTGATACACAGCACCAACAGAATAAGCAAGATGATTCCTGATGTTCACTTGAGGTCAGCATAGATGGCAAGTCTCCATGTGCTTATTATTTTCAATCAACCCCCCACTTTCAATTCAAAGCATAACTTGAACTGCATCTTATATTTGTTTCTTTAATTAAGTTCCAAGGTCAAAGGATATTGGAGTGCAGCTTCACTTTGATGTGTTCCAATGGAATGCATGCATAAATATTGAATCCAGGATTTGAACCATCCCTGAGGTTTAGTAGTAAACATTCTCTACGATAATGACTGTCATCACAGCATGCCTCCAATTATTATTCCTAGTGCTAAGCAAATGCTGTTACTTCAATTCATCTTTTAGATCTTATTTGAACACCACTAAAGAACCTTTCTTTGTCTTCCAGTGGAAGTTTAGAACAAAAGGCATTTCTTATTTATGATGCTGGAAAATAGCTATAAGCATGCAAATTTAGTTGCAGGTGTCAGAGTATATCACTGCTTGATTTGTTGCTGCTGAATGGTTTTGGCATCATAAATGCTGTTTGAGAGGATTAAAATGGATAAAACTGGGCTAGAATGTCATTTGGGCATGCAACATAGGCTGGAAAAATATGACTAGGGATCTATATTGCTACTTAGAGAGAGCGCAGCATTTTTCAAATGTGGACTTAATCTTTGACAGAGGATTGCTTAGCAAATATACAAGAAACTAGTAAACCTGATAATGTATAGTCAAAATCAGCTGAACCATTCTGAGCAACTGGAAATTTGTTCTGAAGTGTTGCAGCAATAGATGTTGCTGAAATCAATAGTGATCTTTGACAAGCACTTTGCTTTTCCAACAGTCAGTATGATTAACTGAATAAATGAAAGACAGATCAATGTCTTTCTAAAATTTATGTTCTTCTAAATTAATCCATGTTTTAGGAACAGGAATTAAAAAAGGCAGCAATCACATGCAAATCTGGGAGAACAAAAGCCTCCTGTTCTTAATTGTGTATACAGTGCATACAAGGCAGTGACTTCATTTATGAGATCAAAATATGCTCCCAAATGATCTTTTTTGTTTGTTTGGAAGTAAGGAAGATCTTCATGCTTCAAGGATCTAGGAAGTACCGATACAACTGGTTCACAGGTCATATTAAGCCAATAAAAACAGCAACTTACTTGTAATAGGTCAGTTTGACCTTCTAGTTTCTCAGTGAGTCTGAAAATGGGCAATTGTCCTGGCTGACCTTGGCTGATCTTGAAACCTAAGAAGGTTATATCTGGTCTATGCTTGAAGGAGGAACTACCTGTGAATTTCAAGACTGTTAGCTAGATTGGGAAGTCAAAATTATTCTGAAAGAATACAATAGCTTCTGTCACACTGCCAAGAAAACTGCATGGATGTTGCCATCAAGAGCTAAGCTTGACTCAAGGGCATCTTTGTGCTTAAAATCTTAACTAAATGTATTAATCTCAAGATCTCTCCAATTTATAAACTCCCACCTCTAATCTGATACATATAAATACTTACTTTTTCTTACTTGATCGATATCAGAGCATTTTGACTCTTTGCATTGCAAGATATAGACCAAGTTTTTTTTTTAGTGTATTTCTTTTAGTAGTTGTGGATACAGGGGGATTGCTCCCTTTTGTTGTATTAGCCAGGGTCAGCAAAATGGGATAGTTACCTCTGATGGCAGATATTGGGCAATGGGGATCAGGCAGAGCTCTCTCATGTTCTCCTAAGTTAACTTTTTATTCTTAGATACCGAGAAGATGCTATCTCCTTAACAGCAGTAATGTAAGCTTCAGTTGGCAGTTTACTTGGCTTCTATGAAGTGAAGGAGGTGTTCTGTTTTTATTCTTTGCTTTAAGGGGGGAAAAAAATGGGATGGCCCTGGACCTATTTGAAGAAGAGGTGAATGACAGTCTTTGATTTCTTGTCTGCCCTAAAACTCTTGGTAAGACTTCCAACCCTCTATGCAAGGAACATCATGGAATGAAGAATGGGGATGTGTGTGCCGTCTCTGACCCTTGGATGAACCCTGTCATTCATCACAAGTTAAAGGGTGTATTTCTGCAGCTGGGAGCGGCCTCTACTTGAGTGGTTTTGTTGAATGATTTGGAACTCTGATCTCCAGGATTTCACATTGCACCAGGAGCCTCCCTGGAATGGCAACACTGATGGGTAGAAGGAGGTAGTGCACTCTACTCTGTTCTTCATCCCATGCTAGATGCAAGAAAGCTAGAATAGCTACAAGGATCCTAATCGATGACACTATACTAAGTATACCTAGCAGAGATGGGCAGTATTCTGATCCAAAGTGAACAAAAGTGCTTCGAATGTTGGCTGCTCTTCAGAGGAACCACACCTTTTCCTGAGCTGGTGTGGGAGAACCACAAGGTCAGGAAAACAAAGATTTGAGTTAAGAGTGATTAAGGAAGTGGCCTGCTTTGTACCTGAATAGCGCACACCTAGTGTATTGTCATGGTATTGCAGCCCAGTTCTGCGTGAGACTCTTCTGCCTCTGATTTGCAAGTTTGTTTATTTATTTATTTATTTATTCATTCATTCATTCAACTTGTATGCCGCCCATCTCCCCCAACGGGTGACTCTGGGCGGCTCACAATAAAAACACAGCTCTCACCAAGATGGCTAAAAACTATAAATAATTAAAAACATATTAAAAAACCCTAAAAAACCTCCTCTGGTTTATGGCCCTAAAAAACCTGTAAGATGCTGGGGGGGGGAGACAACCCATCATCCCACCAGCCATCTCCACAGGTGCGGGCCCCCCTCTGGCCCCCAGGCCTTCTGGCAGAGCCAGGATTTAATACCTTTCCTGAAGGCCATGAGGGAGGGGGCACACCGGACCTCAGGAGGCAGGATGTTCCATAGGGTGGGCGCTACAGCAGAAAAGGCTCTCTGCCTCGACCCCACCAATCGAAATTCCCTGACCGGTGGGGTCTGCAACCTGCCCCTTCTGCTGGACCGAGTGGGACAGGCTGAAGTGACCAGGGTGAGGCAGTTCCTCAGATAACCTGGTCCCGTGCCATAAAGGGCTTTAAAGGTAATGACCATCACCTTGAATTGGACCTGGAAACAAACCGGTAACCAATGCAGCTCACGCAACAGCGGTGTTATATGTGCCCTCCTAGGGGCATTAAGAACTGTCCGCACCGCCGCATTCTGCACCAGCTGTAGCTTCCGGATACTCTTCAAGGGTAACCCCATGTAGAGCACATTACAGTAGTCCAACCCAGAGGTGACCAGGGCATGAGTGACTGTGCGGAGGTCCCCCGATCCAGGAAGGGGCGTAACTGGCGCACCACACGGAGTCGTGCAAAGGCCCTCCTAGCCACGACTGCCACCTGCTCTTCGAGCAGGAGTCGTGAGTCCAGGAGAACCCCCAGATTACGCACTGGGTCTGTCTGGGGTAGTGCAACCCCATCAAGAACCAACGATGACAAGGTCCTAGATCTTGAGGCTCCCCGTATCCACAGCCACTCCATCTTACCAGGTTCAGCTGAAGCCTGTTGTCCCCCATCCAGGCCCCCACAGCCTCCAGGCACCGCGAGAGGGCAGTCACAGCATCACTTAGGGCACCTGGGATGGAGATGTATAGTTGGGTATCATCAGCATACTGATGATACCTCACCCCGTGGTGCCGGATGATCTCACCCAGTGGTTTCATGTAGATATTAAATAGGAGCGGTGAAAGCACTCACCCCTGTGGCACCCCACAAAGTAGGGGCCGGGGGCTGGACCTCTCGCTCCCTATCAACACCGATTGGATTCGGCCTTGGAGAAAGGAGCTGAACCAGCACAACATTGTGCCACCCAACCCCAACTCCCGCAGCCGACTCAAAAGGATACCATGGTCGATGGTATCGAATGCCGCCGAGAGGTCAAGAAGAGCAAGGATGGATGCACTCCCCCCATCCCGCTCTCGCCAGAGATCATCTAGAAGTGCGACCAATGCTGTTTCTGTCCCATAACCGGGCCTGAATCCTGACTGATAGGGGTCCAGATAGTTTCCCACTGTGTCCTGTTTATTAGCCGATTAGCATTATGGTCATAGACTAAAAACAAAACATGCACTGTATCAAACACTTATAGAAATAATTAGAAGATAACAGAAGAAGAGAAGAAGGAAACAGACCATCACCAGATGCTATTGGCTAATCTGCCCCCTCCCCTTTTAACTAAATGTATACTTAGGAAAACATAAAAGCTTATATATTACTTGTGATGACCTTAATAAAATCATGCTCCTTAAAAAGTCGATTTTAACGAAATGGCTCTTTAACATATTTGTATGACAACCAGAAGTCTTCACATCTACTGTTAACATTAGCCAGCTTTATGGTATTTGTCATTGGTTCAACAAGTTATATGTGAAAACCTTTTTGATTCCATAATATGTTAAATGCATTTTATGAAATTCTCCCATTTTTTGAAAATTAGAGAAAATTCTCTAATTACCAAAGTTGTTTCTATGTGAATCTCCAAGTGAAATTTCTTTGAAATTCTCTTCTTCCCAGGACTTTTTTGTAGGATGTCTTGTTTCACTCCCATCCTACATGAATTTCCAAAACAAAGGGGAGATGAAAGTTTGGCCTAATACAAATGTCCACATTTTTTCCACATTCTTTTACTTGCCAACTCCTCAAAGCAACTTTGAATGCTTATATTTGTATCTACTATTATACCAATAGGCAAATAAGTGCAGATGAAAACAGTTTGCAAGCCATCCTAATTCTTAAACTAAAATTAAGAAAACAGGAAATAATTGACTCAATTCCCAGGGAAGGAGGGGAGCAAATTAGAGGAAGCAATAAAAGAAGCATTTTCTTTTTCTATGCCACCTGTTCTCAGACTCATCTCCTTTTTCCCTCTGTCTGTTTAGTTAACTTTAAGGCAATGTGATTGTTTCCCAACTGCTGACTTCTTTGTTTAAAATGAGATATTTAGATCAGCATGCTGTTCTTATGAATTAGCAGCAAAATCTGTGCTAACTCCATTAGTGCTTCTCACAAGACTAACTATTTGGAATAGCAGTCAGAACCTTTCCACTCAAGAGGAAACAGTTTAGATGTCATGAAATGACCCATTCCGCTGAATCCCACAAGCTGCTTACCAAACATGTGGTCTGTGGAGTAGATGTGTGTCTGCACAAGGTCAGCAGCATGATGGTCAGCATCTATTGTTTGCTTATTGGACTGCTTTTCTACACATTAATATAAGGAGACAACCCTCATAAAGAACATCTGCTTCTTTCTTTCTTAACCTTGCTGCAGAAGATCCTGCAAAAACTTGAAAAAGGTGACTAGGGCACAAATATTTAAGTGGGCCATCCACAGAGAGGTCAAAAAAGTCAAGATGCTCACTGTCACTGCACAATCAACCCCCCCCCCCACCCTTTTTATGTGTATCATGTGCACAGCACATTTTTGGCTGCCATCTTGACTTTTTGACCTCCCCATCTGTATGCCCCTGTTTCTACAGAAGCAGATTAGTGCGCTCTGCCAAGATAGACTGAGCCATAACATGGAAAATATTGTAAAACAGACGCATGGATATATCTGAAAGTAAAAGGTATTACTGAAAAATGGAGTACATTTTTGAAAGTTGCTACATCAGTTGGTATATATGTAAAAAGACCCATTTCACCATGGAAGTTTATATTTAAAAACAACATCAGAGAAATTCAAGTTCAATGTGTTTTTTTGTACATTGAGGAAATGGGCATAAATAAGAACTGTAAGAAGATTTGTGCTTAAAGCTAAGTCTAGAGTTACTGCAAAATCTATGAACGTTTTTGTTTTTAAGAATCCAATGAAGATCCTCCAACAGAGATATTGTAATGTCTATGGTAAAAGAGACCAGATTAATACTGATCTATTCATCTCTGTTCAAAGGTCAACTCTGATTACAAGCATGACTTCTGTCAATGGGCTCCAGGGCCAAGTTAAATGTAAAAATGATACAGCATGATGAAACAATGGCTAATGGTCAAGCTGGAAAAGCAGATGGAGGCATGGAAGTGAGGTATATAAAACTTCCAGTAACTTGCTCCTATTACTTTTAGGCTGTCTCTTAGGAAATGCAAATTTAAGGTATCTCACTCCTGGCTTATGGGAGACAAAGCTCAGGTCATGTGGGGTAAAGGAATATAGAAAGAATCAGTGGAGGAACTGTGGATTTCTGATACTAATTTTGATATCACGCATGGAAAAAGGGCTTTACTACTGACAGTCCTAACTTACAGAGCACACTAGAAAAGAGAATGGCATACACTTTAGGAGCAATATTCTGTCCTACTGGTGTCAAGCAGCTTTGCTTAGTTCACCTTTCCCTGTTGTGTTCTAGATGTGGTGGGTCTGCAGCTTCCATTTTTCTAAACCAACTTATATTTCAGTACCAGCACATGGGGGGTGGGGGGTGGGGGGAGGAAGAACTAGGCGGTAGAATGTGCTAATACTTATTTGGATTGAAGATTTTTTGCATTTTTTTAGCATCTGTAGGAATGTTACCATTTTTTTTAAAAATATTCTTTTCTCTCTTTGAATGCATGTTTTCTTGGTATTAATGTCAGCCTTATACCAACACTTAGGTAATTGTTTCAGTTACACAAAAGTGAAGAAAGTATTCTTGTTTCTCATGCCTTTGAAGAAGTGTATTTCAGAATGGATTGGACTAATAAACTCTTCAGTTTTATGTACCCTTGAGATTTTTCTCCTCATTTCTTCCTCTTTTCATTGCCATCTTTGATTTTTCTCTTCTTCCCTGCCTGTTTTCCAAGAACATCACTGTTTTGTAGAGCCTATAAAAGTAAGCATTCATCTCCTTCATACATCTGACAATTGCATTAAAAATACTGAGACTGCTAACTCTCTTCGATATACAGGTGGTCCTTAGTTAAGGACCACTTGTTCCGTGATTGTTCAAAGTTGTGATGGCACTGAATGACTGGTATTTATAACTAGTCCATGAAGTTCTGGCTGTCACAGCACCCTTGCAATCACAGGATCACAATCTGGGCACTCGGCAACTGGCCTGGATTTCTGAATATTGCAGCATCCCGCGATCACGTGATTTCAATTTGCAACCATCCCACAAGCAAAGTCAGTGGGGAAGCTGGCAACAAGTCATAAACTGTGATCATGTGAGGTCCTCACTTAATGACCTGTGGTGATTTGCTTAATGATCGTAACTGGGGACTGCCAGAACTGCTGTTGCTAAGCGGTACGGTCACGTGATGTCACAGTTCATGACCACATCGCTTACCAATGGAAATTCTGGTCCCAATTACCATTGCTAAGTGAGGAATATATGTTCATGCTTTTACACTGCAATCCTATATCTTTACTTGACAGAAAATTCCATCTGAATTCGGGAAACCTGAATATTTGGTAGTGCTTTTTAAACTTTATGACAATAATCATACCAGATATGGCACATAAAATGAGGTTAAATTAAAGCCTGAACCCAGAATCATTATGTCCACTAGAATGCTGAGCATTGCAAAATGCCATTAATCATTGCCTGAACTGAAGTATCATTACTATTCTAATGTAAAGTCAGAAGAACAACTGTATATAAATTGCAGTGCAGAAACCTGGTCTGCATGTAATAATAATTTCCTGTTTAGCTTATTCCTGATGAACTCCTTCACTTGCTGCAGAGAAACAGAAAAAGAAAAGCCGGATGTAAACTGCTTGGGCTTCTTTTTCTTCTTCAGTGTAACACTGGTACCAGAATCTAAAATGCATTCCAGCTGACAATGGGAAAAGGACAGGTGTTTCAACTTTGAGTTGTTGTTGTTGTTCAGTCGTTAAGTCGTGTCCGACTCTTCGTGACCCCATGAACCATATTGCGCCAGGCCTTCCTATCTTTCACTGCCTCCCTGAGTTTGCTCAATTTCATGCTCATTGCTTCAGTGATGCTATCTAGCCATCTCATCCTCTGCCGTCCTCTTCTCCTTTTGCCTTCAATCTTTCCCAGCATCAGGGTCTTTTCCAAAGAGTCCTCTCTTCGCATTAGGTGACCAAAGTATCTGAGCTTGAGCTTCATTATCAATCCTTCCAATGAGCAATCAGAGTTGATTTCCTTTAAGATTGACTGGTTTGACCTCCTAGCAGTCCAGGGGACTCTTAAGAGTCTTCTCCAGCACCACAGTTCAAAGGCATCAATTCTTCGGCGTTCAGCCTTCTTTATGGTCCAGCTCTCACAGCCATACATTACTACTGGAAAAACCATAGCTTTGACTATGCAGATCTTTGTCGGCAAGGTGACGTCTCTGCTTTTTAATATGCTATCTAGGTTTGCCATAGCTTTCCTCCCAAGGAGCAAGTGTCTTTTAATTTCATGGCTGCAGTCTCCGTCTACAGTGATCTTGGAGCCCAAATAAATGAAGCCTGTTACTGCTTCCATTTCTACCCCTTCTATTTGCCCGGGATTGATGGGTCCAGATGCCATGATCTTAGTTTTTTTAATGTTGAGTTTCAAGCCAGCTTTCGCACTCTCCTCTTTCACCCTCATCAAGAGGCTCTTTAGTTCTTCTTCACTTTCTGCCATTAGGGTGGTATCTTCTGCATATCTGAGGTTATTGATGTTTCTCCCTGCAATCTTAATTCCGGCTTGTGATTCTTCCAGCCTGGCATTTCTCATGATGTACTCTGCATATAGGTTAAATAAGCAGGGTGACAGTATACAGCCTTGTCGTACTCCTTTCCCTATTTTGAACCAATCGGTTGTTCCATGACCGGTTCTAACTGTTGCTTCTTGGCCCGCATACAGATTTCTCAGGAGACAGGTAAGGTGGTCTGGTACCCCCATCTCTTTAAGAATTTGCCACAGTTTGTTGTGATCCACACAATCCAAGGCTTTTGCATAGTCAATGAAGCAGAAGTAGATGCTTTTCTGGAACTCTCGTGCTTTCTCCATGATCCAGTGAATGTTGGCAATTTGATCTCTAGTTCCTCTGCCTCTTCGAAACCCAGCTTGTACATCCGGTAGTTCTCGGTTCACGTACTGCTGAAGCCTAGCTTGTAGGATTTTGAGCATAACCTTGCTAGCATGTGAAATGAGTGCAATTGTGCGATAGTTTGAGCATTCTTTGGCATTGCCCTTCTTTGGAATTGGAACGTAAACTGACCTTTTCCAATCCCGTGGCCACTGTTGCGTTTTCCAAACTTGCTGGCATATTGAGTGCAGCACTTTAACAGCATCGTCTTTTAGTATTTTAAATAACTCAGCTGGAATACTGTCATCTCCACTAGCTTTGTTGTTAGCAATGCTTCCTAAGGCCCACTTGACTTCACTCTCTAGGATGTCTGGCTCAGGGTCAGTGACCACACCAGCATGGACATCAGGGACATTAAGATCTTTCTTGTATAGTTCTTTTGTGTATTCTTGCCACCTCTTCTTAATCTCTTCTGCTTCTGTTAGGTCCCTGCCTTTTTTGTCCTTTATCCTGCCCATCTTTGCACTAAACGTTCCTTTGATATCTCCACTTTTCTTGAAGAGATCTCTAGTCTTCCCCATTCTATTGTTTTCTTCAATTTCTTTGCATTGTTCATTTAAGAAGGCCTTCTTATCTCTCCTTGCTATTCTCTGGAAATCTGCATTCAGTTGCTTATATCTTTCCCTTTCACCCTTGCTTTTCGCATTCCTTCTTTCCACAGCTATTTGTAAAGCCTCATCAGACAGCCATTTGGCTTTCTTGCATTTCTTTTTCTTTGGGATGGTTTTAGTTGCTGCCTCTTGTACAAAGTTACAGACCTCCGTCCATAGTTCTTCAGGCACTCTGTCTACCAAATCTAATCCTCTAAATCTATTCATCACCTTCACTGTGTACTCACATGGAATATGATCTAAGTCATACCTGAGTGGTCTAGTGGTTTTCCCTACATTCTTCAATTTAAGCCTAAATTTTGCAGTAAGAAGCTCATGATCTGAGCCACAGTCAGCTCCTGGTCTTGTTTTTGCCGTCTGTATAGAGCTTCTCCATCTTTGGCTGCAAAGTATGTAATCAATCTGGTTTCGGTATTGACCATCTGGTGATGTCCATGTGTAGAGTCGTCCCTTGTGTTGTTGGAAAAGAGTGTTTGCTATGACTAGCTTGTTCTCTTGACAGAACTCTATTAGCCTTTGCCCTGCTTCATTTTGTACTCCAAGGCCAAACTTGCCTGTTATTCCAATGACTCCTTGACTTCCTACTTTAGCATTCCAATCCCCTATGATGAAAAGGACATCTTTTTTTTGGTGCTAGTTCTAGAAGGTGTTGTAGGTCTTCATAGAACCGGTCAACTTCAGCTTCTTCGGCATCAGTGGTTGGGGCATAGACTTGGATTACCGTGATTTTGAATGGTTTTCCTTGGATACGCACTGAGATCATTCTGTCGTTTTTGAGGTTGTACCCCATTACTGCCTTTCCCACTCTCTTATTGACTATGAGTGCAACTCCATTTCTTCTAAGGGTTTCTTGCCCACAGTAGTAGATATAATGGTCACCTGAATTAAATTCACCCATTCCCGTCCATTTCCATTCGCTGATTCCCAAGATGTCGACGTTCAATCTTGTCATCTCATGTTTGACCACATCCAGCTTGCCTTGGTTCATGGATCTTACATTCCACGTACCTATACAATATTGTTCTTTACAGCATCGGACCTTCTTTTCGCTTCCAGATACATCCACAGCTGAACGTCCTTTCGGCTTTGGCCCAGCCGCTTCACTCTTTCTGGAGCTACTTGGAATTGCCCTCCGCTCTTCCCCAGTAGCATATTGGACACCTTCCGACCTGAGGGGCTCATCTTCCGGCGTCATATCTTTTAGCCTTTTAACATTGTCCATGGGGTTTTCTTGGCAAGGATACTGGAGTGGGTTGCCATTTCCTTCTCCAGTGGACCACATTTTGTCAGAACTCTCTGTCATGACCTGTCTGTCTTGGGTGGCCCTGCACGGTATAGCTCATGGCTTCACTGAGTTACACAAGCCCCTTCGCCACGACAAGGCAGTGATCCATGAAGGGGAACTTTGAGTTACCAGGAGATAATTTGTATGACACTTCTCCCAACTTTGCTGTGGCTGAATTGTTAAATCTTCTCATGCATATTTATCCTTGAAAGAGCAACTGATGAAAATTGCCTCTCACCCTGATTAAACAGACCTTTCTGGATCTAAATTTGTGTTAATAAATATTAATTTGCATTTCTACCGGAAATCAAATTTCACCGTGTATTTAATTATGCATCTTTACTCCTTTTTAATTGTTATTTTGTAGACATTCTCTATTTTTTTTCAAATGTGTGTTTTTGTTTTGTTACTGCACAAAGAACACAGCCATTTTTTATGGCAACTTGCTGTTGCTTCATTTTGCCAACCACTGTCTGTCTGAGTAGTAACTCCTTAATTGAGGCCATTTATGAACTCTATATTTTCTTGCAAGAAAGTTCAAAAGGAAGTAGATAATTTAAGTTATGGCCTTGGGCTTGGTAACTTTTGGCACTTTACATTCTATCATCTATCTATCTATCTATCTATCTATCTATCTATCTATCTATCGTAACTTTTGGCATCCATCTATCAGACTTCTGTAAAGTTAAGAGATCTCCTATTCCAAGGCAAACCAGGCTGCCACCAAGGATATCAAAGCAATCCATCATGGAATTCTTTTGAAGTGAAATGTTGTGTTTTAAAGTGGAATTCATGGCAGCTCATAATTTATAGAGTTACTAGCGTCCATCTTTCTATCTTTGCTCTACCTTTCCATTCATTTTATTTTATCCTATATTTGCTCAAAAACTGGGTGCAAAAATATGTGTATTTGTGAAACTTGGATGCAAAAATAAATTCTGTTTTTAATTTTTTTAAAAAATTAAGAATGATATGGAATCTTTAACAACTGAATACATAAACCAAGTTTAGCACAGTAAAACACTCAAGTGATCTCAGAACACGCTCAGAACTTGAAACCAGTTCTAATTTAATGCTTGATTGTCTACTCTGATTGGTAGGATTTACTCACTAGAAAGTGGTTTTTAGGGTTGTGGCCAAAGTTCATATGCTGTTGTTAAGTTTAAAACTGATTCCAAGCATGAACCAAGAATACACAGAAATTCAACAGATAAATTCTATGTGTGGAAACTTTACAGATACCACTGATACCATAACTACTGAAAGAAAATGTCTTCCACCTTGGTTTCATTACTATTTATTTATTTTATTTTATACATAGACTTATCCCCACCCATCTCCCCGCAATGGGGGACTCTGAGCGGTTTACATCAAGTTAAAACAATAAATACATGATTAAAATTTATAAAAAGAAAAACACATCTACACAGATGGAAAGAAGAGGAAAAAAAAATCCAAGAGGCTGATGGAAGCCACACTAGGCCTCTAGGGGGCTAGCCAACCCCATTTCTGACAACCTCCCTCCCTGCCCCAGGCCAGATAGTAGAGCCAGGTCTTCAAATCCCTCTGAAAGTCTGGGAGTGAGGGGGCCTGTCTCACCTCTGGGGGCAAGATTTTCCAAAGGGCGGGGGCTACAGCAGAGAAGGCCTGCCTTCTAGATCCTGCTAGTCAGAGTTCTTTTGCATAGGGGGTCCGGAGCATGCCCTCTCTGTGAGATCGGGTGGGATGGGTTGAAATCGTGGGGGCGAGGCGGTCCCTCAGGTAGCCTGGCCCCATGCCATGTAGGGCTTTAAAGGTGATAACCAACACCTTGAATTGGACCTGGAAGCATATTGGTACCCAATGCAGCTCATGGAGCAAAGGTGTTATATGGGTCCTTCGGACCCCAAAAATAGCTCACGCAGCTGCATTCTGGACCAGCTGAAGCTTCTGGATACTCTTCAAGGGTAGCCCCATGTAGAGCACATTGCAGTAGTCTATCTGGGAGATAACAAGGGCATCCTGATCCAGGAAGGGGCGTAACTGGTGCACAACCCGAAGCTGTGCAAAAGCCCTCCTATACTTTGTATGAGTTTTAGATGGTAACCTGTTACTGCATTGTGTTAGTATTCCCATGTGACTGTGTTTCTTTCAAAGAATATGTTTTCTGTAGCCTATGATACTTCCCAAAACATGGTTTACATGTAGAATATGCCTTTATTTTCTGTATTTAAATATTCAAAATTATAATATAACTAATGGCTGACTGAGGACTTCCCCACATATCATACATCATGATTTCTTGAATGCCTCTCCTGTATGCTTTGGATCAATATTCCTAAGAGGTCATAATCTATGTAAAAAGTCTCTAAACACCAACAAGGACTAGTATAATTTATGTACACAAAAATGTAAAAGGCTCAACAATTTCCAGGAACAATCCAGATAAAATCCTGACTCTTCTAAAGCTGTGGAATTATCTCCAGATTTAATCCATTTTAATTGAAGAAGAATCTATGATGCAACAAAGGCAGACAACATGTGGCCCTATCTGCAGGGCTTAATTTCTCTTTTTGCAACCCTTGAAGCCCCCCTATAACCATCACTGCTGAAAAGCAATGGCAGCATTTGGAAATGGGACCCAAATGAAAACTGTAGTGTAAGTTCTAAAATAGGTATATCCCAACTGAAAACAACCCTCTCCTGGTCTGATTCACATGTGTGACATAACCTCATCTACTCAATAGCTTTTAGCTTCATTCCCCCAAACATTAAGGGTAGCCCTCGGCCACCAGAAGGTTGACCATCCTATTTTGACCCTTCCCATCTTTTTTCCCCAAGATTTATTCATTTTGAATGCAAAATATAATGCCAAGGTTTACTCCAAACTAGCTTTCTTAATGGGGGGCCAAAGCACGTGTAATAGTGGCACTATCTGAATAGCTGAATCATTCACTAGTTTCTCTTAAAAATAAGAACAGTAAAAATCTGAATCAGAACCATTACATTATTTTTTTTCACCAACACAAATCACTTGCAAAACAGCTATTTGATCTTTTAGAAAATATGCATAATAGGGAAGATTGCAGCTTTGAAAGGAAGAGATTGGTCAAGAAAATACAACAGAAGAAAAAGTGAAAGACCTCTTCCTATTAAACCCTGGGTCTAGATAGGATCCCCCTCCCTCCCTGTTGCTATTTGCAAAGGCTCAAAGAGACCAAGAGTTGTTTAACAGTGTCTACGTCATAGATCTTTACAGTTCAGAATAAAACTATTTTACCTTAATTTCAGGACGAATGAACTGGAACAATAACCCATTGGTTCCACATTTCTGGACATTCATCCTCGCAAGCATTATTCCACGTGTGCTCTCTTTTTTCTTTTATTCTTGTTGTTTACCTTTGCTCTTCTTATGTATGCATTCTAGATAAGGCTGCCATAATGAAATCAAAAGAGATGAGCAACATAATTTGAAACTGCCTTGGAGAGAAGGCAACACATCTGTAAATTTGATATAAATGGTATTCATTCCAAAAAGAAACTCCTGTTTAAAGCTGGGTACACAGCTGCTAGCTTCTTTGTTACAATTATGTGTGTATATTATGTATAATGCATTTGAGTTGTTGACAGAGCTTTTTAAATAGTTTTCATTTTTCAGCATAACAGCTAACCACAGAAAAAGAAAACAGTGGGTAAAAGCATATATTTTGTTCATTCTCCTTTGGGGAGATTGCAAGCTGGCTGAATGCATTTTTGTGCATATACAATAATTGCAAATCATAATCAAGATATTATGCAAGACTGGGCAAATAATGGTTCCATTTGAAAAACTATAGAAATATTCCATCTCATCAGTATTAAATGAAAATCTAATTCAGAATGCTACCGTGAATGGCTGCCCAGATGTGGAGGATTGATGTTGTCAATCAAATATCATCTAGGACTATCAGTTTAAAAGAATATCATTAGATGCAACAGAACAGTTCTTAAATGTTCTGTTTCTGGGATTTGTTGCCTTTGTTCCCTTACTTGCCAGCAATGAAATGTCAAAAACACAAAACCCCAAAGGAACAGACTTATGCCAAGAAAGGAAGAAAGTTTGCTTTTCTTCAGCCGTATCCTATCTACCAAACACATCCAATGCTTACACAGGTAAATTATTTAACAACTATTAAAAAAGTATTTGCATATATTAAACTTACTGGACTTGACATCACTAATTTTGCAAAAGACTACTCTACTTGGAACAGCTGGAAATCCTGAATAGTGTTACTTTATATGTTCCAGGTTGTTCCAGTTGGTTTTGTATTTCTGGCCTGTTATGGGGTTGAGTTTTTAAACCATTTCCAGTCCAGCCAGTAAATGACAGATGATATCATGCTAGATCGGGTGATATAAGGGATTCAGTGCTAGGCCCAAACAGCAGTTAATTTAGCATTTGACGCAGGACTGAAGAGCTGATGAGGAGTTTGCTTTACTATTGAAGAGTGAGGACTACTGTAGAGTGCTACAACTAATTGACCAACTGAATGCTGTAGTAGTTGTAAATTTAAAGATCACTACTATTATCAAGGAATTCATTGGCATGATCTGAAATGGTTTGTTGAACACTGAGAAGTATTTGTACTTTATCCACCATCATATATTTATCCACACTGAACTCTGAAGTGCTCTAAAACTGTACGTATTTTTTTATTGGTTGATCTAGTGAGTTGAGCTTTTTTGTGAGTGCACCTTGTGCTTTTATGCTCTCTTGAAATTGAGCTTCAGTGTGCATTTAAATGCAGATTTTGTAGGCATATGACATATTTTATTTTGTTTTGACATATTCATGTAAGAGTTAAGTGATAGCATTTTTTTTTTCGCCACAAAGCAAAGAGTAACCAAGTGAGTGGTTACATGAATGAATATAAATGTTAAATGAATGAAACTGGTGCAAACTGGTAGAGGTTTGTGATGAGAAGCAAGGAAATAACTTGGGTGCTAGAAATCTGGATACCCAGGGTTTGCAATTAGTAGAATGTAGGGCAGAGGCCTTGAATGTAAAGATAAATGGGGAAGCAAGGTAATTAGATCACAGGAGGGGATGAGTAGCTTCTTAGCACATGAGTGGAACCTACAAAGAAATCCAAATTAGGGGCTTTTCAATTCTTGAAGTATTGCAAGAAAGAAACAAAGCTTAGAGTTTAGGAAAGAGTATAAAAAGGATATAAAAAGCATGGAGTTGTGGCTGCAGGTGCTCAGACCTAGGGGCAAGGGCAGACCTAGGGACTCTACTTGTCAGGCAGGCTTGACCTAGACAGACCAACTCTGGAAACAGTAACTGTGAAAAAGAGAAGGAAGTAATTGGTTTATTAAGGCAACCTGAGCAGATGACAAGGAGTCAGATATTTAAAGGAAGACAGAAATATTACTCAAGCGTGAGAGAGAAAAGTGACAAAGTTTTAAAGCTGTGTTTCTGAACCTCAGCAACCTGAAGATTTGTGAATTCAACTCCCAGAATTCCCCAGCTAGCCACATATCTTTAAGTTGCTGAGGTTGAGAAACATTGCTGGCTGGGGAATTTTGGGAGTTGAAATCCACATATCTTAAAGCTGGCAAAGTTGAGAAACACTGCTTTAAAATGAGAGAAAGATTACTCAGGAATCACAGGCAGGAAGACAAAAAGTAGCTAAGAAACAAAGCAGTCCAGTTACAAGACAGAATGACAAAAAAATTACAGGTGCAAGGCAGGTAGATCGGGGCCACACATCACCAGTGCATGATGGCTAGGGATTGGAACTGTCAGAGCCAAAGAGCCGGTGAGCAGCCAAAATACTGCTTCATGGGGATGGTGCAAGAAAAATCAAGCAGAGTTAAGAGAAGGAGAATGGAAATTGCTCCATGAGGCTTTTGGAAGGCAACTGAAGTTGTGAATTGTGTGAGTATATCTGGGATTTTTTAAAAAAAGATCCTATCTGGCTGTTGGCTGATTTGCATTCTCCAAGTAAGCTTCTAAGGAATGTGGGGATTCATACCCCAGGTTCAGCAGCTATAATTGTGTAATGTTTTTCATGTGTTTATGTAATGATGTAAATCTATACATTTGTGTGGCTGCTGTTTTTGAATGCAAGTTACAACGCTGAGTTATTTGTCTCTTTATAGGGAGAAATGTACCTTAGGATTTAGTGGGACTGTGGAGGGAGGGGACAAGCTCCACTTAAGAATCTCTGCTAGCTGGAGGGCAGGTAGCAGGCTTTGTTAAAGTGTTAGGTAAGAATTAGAAAAGGAGCTAATATGCCTGGAAGTTTCCTTTGGAGGATATTTTCTTGAACTCAGGACTAAGCCTGTGAGGGAAAAAAAACCTGGTCTATTCCAAGAAAGCTATAAATGTAGACCTACACGTTCAGCAAAGAGCAACATTTTAATTTAAAAAATATAGAAGTATTTTAAGAATTATCCTCTTAGGCAACCTTTTCCATAAATGAGGTGGCAGAGTCAGCACAGACTCCTAACCCATCTATTCTTGTGACTCTAGCATGAAAAACAAAGGAGAGGAAGGGCTTTGTTCTCTAATTACATTATTTTCTATGGATAGAACAGTCAAAATGTGTTGAGAGCACTTGATCCATTTCAAGTATTGTATATGGGGAATGTGAATGAAAGCCTAATGGATAGATTTGTTGCAGTGCCTACCCTGTGGAACAGCATATCCTAGAGGTAATTGCACGATCTGTGAAGTGCCCCATCAAAGTGAGGTAGAGTCACACACCTCTGTAAAGTGAAGTACTTTTTTGAAGTGGGTGATGATGGGTAGTCTACTGCATACTTTCCAAAAGGAGAATCTTTTAGTAAGGGGATAAGTATGTGTGGTGAATGAGTGGTTAACCATACACAGCTGCTTCTGTGAAACTGTAATAGATTTAAGTGGCATCTCTACATTGTATGTCAGCCTTAGTCCTGGTTCTACAGTTTGCTCTTCAGTTTGGCTGCTTAGGGATAGAGGTTCTCTTGGTTATAGAAGATGCACGGAGAGAAAGTTAGAGTTCTATAGTAGAGAGGCAAAAGAGATTACACAGGTCACCTAAAGGGATGGTCTCTGGGCTGGGGCTAGGTCAAAAAACAGATTAAATACTGTCTGCCTTGGAACAAAGGCAATGCAATGGACTGAAGATACACTAGATTGAAGATGAGAGAGACTTGAGGGATTAGGATACAATTTGTGATGAGTTCACTGGAAGAATTTTAATCAGCTTAAATTGCACATCTAGCAAAAGAGTTTGCTACTGTCTTGTGTATAAGCTATCTTGTGCCTCACTCTGATAATCAACTTGATTCATTTTAGTTTTGAATGTTTGAGTGTCATGGCAGCTTATGGAAACTTCCTCCAAATCTAAAGAAACTAAACAATGACATTTTCTTTATTGTACACTTAGAGAAAGTATTGACTAGCAAAACTGGTATCAAAACTGGAATCCTGTAAATTTGTATTTATTCCATTTAACAACCAATTCTGGTCATTTTCAGCAGCTGTATGAACTTCTGTATTTTTCTCAGAAACATAAAATATTATCTTGAACAGGAAAGTAAGGCCATCAGCCACTTGTGGGCAGAATTGTTAATCTGCTTTTTTTTTTTAAAAAAATCAAAATGAGGAAAATTAAGACTCTTTGTCACACAACTTTCTCTCTCTCCTTCTTTCCATCTTCAGTAAATTATTGCAGGCTCACGTACCAGCCTAATCATTTTCTCATTGAAAAAGCAGCATTCATCAGTTGAATATATACTGCAGTAATGATTCAATAAGACAACAATGGAGGCTTTTACTAAAAAGGGAGTTTTTCTTTTTCCAGAAGGGGGAAGTTCATTATAATGAAGCTACAGAAAGTACCTTCTCAGTTGTTATGATGATTGGTCTCATAATCATAAACCAAGTAATTAAAAAAAAAAAAAAAACCTCAAGAGAAATATTTTGGAAAAGTTTCTGAATACTAGGCATTATCTCAGGCAGATCTTGGCACAATAAGACCTTGGAAAATATATACTAAAATTAGAAAGTATATAATCACCTGGGGATTTGGATAATTCACAAGTTGAGAAAAAATCATTATCACCAAGACACATTTCCTTCCATCTACTATTCCTTTAACTTACTGGCATTTATACAGTTGACTATTGCTTATTCACAGGTGTTTACTTATTTCACAATTTTTTTTTTATACTGACCACTCAGCTGATTCTGGGCAATGTACGTAATCATTTGCATCCATTGTACCAATGTAATTAATCTATTTTTTGTTCTGCCAGCCATGCAAAAATGATGTAAAACATCAGTGGAAACACAAGTGAACTATACTTTTTAAAAAGATAATATAGTACTAAAATAGAATGATATATGTATGAGTAACCCACTTCTACATGAAACTGTACCAATTTCTCCATCACCATTCTGATATTATGCAGGAAATTAGTCCTTTAACTACAGTTTTTTTGTGAATATCTGCCTTGAACCTAAGGTATAGATCCTAGTTCAAGACATGCCAATATAATATCCTGCTAATATCTGTAATCCTAAAACCCCCTTTTGTGTGTGTGGGGGGGGGGGGCAGGGAGAATGAAAGAATTTCAGGTATTAAGAAATCATTTCAGATAACCAATATCTACATTACCTGACTCACATCTGAATTCAAGTTCATTGCTGGGAGCAGACTTCGTGGGACAACTAAATGGTGCAGTAGGTAATTTTGAAGCAGAGATTGAATGGTCTTGCAGAGGTCCTATTAGACAGCAATGATTGTTATTTCAATTGTGTAGTGCACAGGTGGCATTTCTCTCTCCCATCTACTACCTTTTCATGGTTTATAATGGCTTCTACATTCTTGATCTCTGGAAATAATCAACAAAACCTATCAAACTCAAATGACTGTGACTAGGTCTGTGCAAATTGTCAAAGGATGCCTTGCTTCATTGAAAGCCTTTGTGAAGCACCCCCATGAAGCATAATCATGAAATGATGGCGTGTACCACTTTTTTAAATGGGAGAGCAGGAAGTACCTCAAAATCTGGCTTTTTCAGTAGGTCTTGGGGTGGGAAGGTTGTAAACTGCTCCTTCCTGTAATCTAGACATTAAGAAACATAGCATTTCATTTTATTTTTCTTTCTGTGTTTTGTATTATATAGTTCATGTTTTAGACTTTATATTTAATCTTAATTACAAAAAGAGTATGTGCAAACTGCTCAGAGTTGATTTCTATTGGGATGGTATATAAGCCCTGTATATATATCCATGTGGCTTCACTTTGATGAAACTCATGCAGCTTGGCCCTGTCTTGTCTCCTTGAGGTGTTTCACCATGTTGAATACTTCCATGGCTCATGGGGTGAATCCCCATTAATACATATAGCCTAGTTGTGACTAGAGGATAAAATGCAATCTGCTTCTTCTGTCCTGACATTAAGCATATTAAGATCCAAAAAGCAGTTAAGCAATTTCCAGAAGTGATTAAGAAAGAAAGGAGGTGAACCCAGTGTTCTTTTGAAGGTGCTGACCATGGCTTAGGTAAAGGTGGTGATCCCTCAGCTCCAGACAGACGTCACTGTTTTATGGTCTCTTTATGAGAAGCTACTGTCTGGAGCACTTGTGGGCAATCCTGAGTCCTTTCCTTGTCTGGAAAGGAATTCTGAGTAGTCTGTCCATTCGTCAGCTCCTCATTTTGCTACAATCACCATTGTTTCAGTTTGCTATTGTTTCCCCAAGAGTTCAGTTAGGTTATTGTTCTCTGCTTGATTGTTTGTCTGGTGTTAATCCCTGCTTATCTGGGTGTTGGTTGCTGGAGTGGATGTGTTCTGTTTCCTTTTTCTGGTGTTCTGGGTTGCAGTGCATTTGTACTTGTCTGAATAAAGTTCTTACATAGCTCCTCTTGTGGGAGATTGGATATCCTCATCAGCAGAGGAAATGATGACAAGTTAGAAACACAAATCTATCAAAAAACAACACACATTAATCAAGTGCTCCATTACTAAAGTAACAACCCAACCCCCCACAAGAGGAGCTGTGTAAGAACATTATTCAGATGAGCACAAATGCACTGCAGCAACCCAGAACACCAGAAAAAGGAAACAGACCAACTAAAATGGATACCCATGAAACTTTATCAAAAAGTGCCTGACCATTCAGCCCACTACTGTGCAACCAGCACAAGCTATGAAAAGGATAGCACTACCAGACATCAGAAACATCTCAAAAACAACCAACAGACTATTACAACCACATGGCATCACCATAGCACACAAACCAACTAAAGTCCTCCAAAACATCTTAAGTAAACCAAAAGGTCCAGTAGCTCAAGAAGAAAAAACAGAGTCACCTACAACATACAGTGTAAGGACTGTAACAACCACTCTGTAGGACAGACAGGCAGAAGACTAGCAGTGTGTGTCCATGGACACCAGCAGTCAGAAGACACGATGAAAACTCCTTAATCTCACAACACATGGACAGACTCAACCACAGTTTCAACTGGGAAACTGTGAGCATCCTAGACCAAACTAAATCCAAAAATGCTAGGGAATTCCTGGAAGCTTGGCATTCCGCCATTAGTAGACACATAGAGATAAACCATATTTACACACCATTCAAAAGAGACAATAAAAAAAGCTTAGAAGGAAACAAAAAGACCAAGACACATTGTATCTGGCAACCAACACTCAGATAATCAGGGATTTACACCAGACAAGCAATCAAGATGAGAACAATACCCTAGTCAAGCAACTACCAAGGAGAAAACCGCACCCCCACTAACACTGCCGGGGCTAGCTACTGTATATAAACAAGAAGCACTGATGATGTTACCTAGTTGGGTAATGAAACATCTGCAAGCAATCAACCGAGTAGAGTCCTTGGTGTTCTCTGAGCTTGGTTGTTTTCTTGCAAACATTTTGTTACCCTGCTAGGTAACATCTTCAGTGCCAAACAACCAAGCTCAGAGAATCCCAAGGACTCCACAGTTTAACCCTGAGCTATACCTATTCACTTCTATTGAAACACCCAAGTTCAGAGAACACCAAGGACTCCACATTACAACAAAACAGTTTCTCATTTCATTTACTGGGTAGGTGAATAAACTATTTAGTCATCCTGAAACTGTTTTTCCAGACTGTAGTTGTTGCATTTCAGCTTTATATGGTTAGGTTTTTTTTTTTTTTTTGTAATGTTGCCAATCATAGGATAATCCATAGATGTTTGCATATATACTGTATTTTAAAAATCAAAATATTTAATAAAGGAACTTGTTTTAAATGGCATAAATTAACTAAAATGCTAAAAGCAACTATTAACTCAGTAGCTGAAAATAGGCCCTTAAAGGAACTTGAATGTCAAGAATACCTAACATAGGGATTGGAATATCACAGTGTGGCACAAATACAATATCACACACTTCATCATGTCAGTCTTATTTTAGCACATCCAATTAACTTTATTTTTTTGTTTAGAGTTCCAGATTAATCAAATTAATCAATTAGATGAAAAGATAAGCATAAAGTTTCAAGAAACATCTGTTTCAGTCTGAATATAGTTAAGCTTGGACATAATCAGTATCACCATTTATAGGTTGCTAAAAGAGTAAATGCCTCTTATCTTCAAAGTGTGAGTATAGATCCAGATGAGAGTGCAAGGTGTACCAAATGTCAGGCCCCACAGACAGTCAGCTGCCTTAAATAATTTATGATATATATTCTATCAAATGTTTGAATTGGTTGCCAATTTCTTCTAAACACTTCCTTGTTTGACACATGACTTCTGAGCATTCCTAAGCACAGTTTCTCTGAAAAAAAAAAGGATTAATAAAACGTATTGTAATAGGCCTTTTTTTGGTACACCCTGTATATATAAGTGTACGTGTGTGTGTGTGTGTGTGTGTGTGTGTGTACACACACATTAAATAAAAATATATAACTCAGCGGCATATACATACACTAAGGTGGGATGTATGGAACATCACAGGAGACCACTGATGCTTCATGGATGCATCCAAGTATCATTGCCTTCTCTGGGGAAGGCTTTATTGA
This sequence comes from Liasis olivaceus, assembly GCA_030867105.1. NCBI lineage: Eukaryota > Metazoa > Chordata > Lepidosauria > Squamata > Pythonidae > Liasis > Liasis olivaceus. Next base: position 201,339,767 of record CM061348.1, read on the forward strand.
TTTTCCAGCCTAGCCTACAGCTCTGATATTCCCTCGTGGTTTTTCATCCAAGTGCTAGCCTGGCCTGACTCTGCTTAGCTTTCAAGGTCAGCCAAGTACTGTCACCTGCTGGATGTGTACCAAAAATAAAAGCATGGCCACATACCTCATCTTTCCCCCTATCCCTGCCCTCTTCAGCATTGCAGGGAAAACGATAATATTCCAAGCAATTCTGCTCTTGCCAAGAGAACACTTTGCCATGCAAACCCATTTTGTGTAAATGTATCTACTCAAGCGACTCAGTGAAACAAAGCAATCTCGTTATGAAGAGTGATTTTGTTACTCTTGCCAAGTTTGCCTCTTCTTGCCAAGAACCGATAACAAAACAGACACCACCTGCCAATTAAACTTTATTTCACAGCATTTTTATCTTGCAAACATCCTCACTGAGATCCAGCAATCTGAAGATGTTTTAATTGGGGGAAAAAATCGTAGCCCACCCAATGTCCCCTTGGCTTCTTTTAACTGGAGATGTAGGACTGAATGTTGGAGTTTCTACATGCAAAATACAAGCTTTAGCAATGAGTTATTGCCACAGATGTAAAAGTACATTATGTCAGTGCCAAGTTCTGGTAAGACCTATGTTAAAAAGTCTCATCTAGCTTGAAAATCTGGATGAATAGCAATGGATTCCTTCTGCCATTTTTTTAACCTTCCTATATTTTTGGGTTTTTAATTGGTAACCAGACATGAATATGATAGGAAATAAATGCTATGGTATGAGTAACATAGGTAATTGGGCAGGAAGTAGAATAGTGTAATAACTACTTCATGATGGCTAACAGGAGAAAACACTGGCCCCCTTCACATGTAGCATTTATGTCATTCAGGATTAAAGCCACACTACTTCGTTCTCACAGCATTGGAGTTCCCGAGCAGTTATTCTGCAACTGAAATAATCCATTCCGTTTCAGCTATGGCACCCATGGAGATGCTGCAAATTTAGTTTTATGGTGCTAAAATTGCAGCCACAGGTAAGAATTCTCACCTTGTTTCTATCTCCCTTTCTCTGTTAAATCAAGGTACCACCACTTTGTCAGGCTCTTAAGGAGACTCAGCAGATTTCCCACCCCTCCTATTGACGTCAAAGGACCAAAACACTTCACTAGCATTTCATTGGACTTTTTGATGTGAATGGCCATTTTTTCTTTGTTGCTGTGGAAACAAATGCAGTGGAGCCACAAGACATGGAAGCTGTTGGAAAGGGTACTGGTCAACTCATCGGGAGTGCTAAGCTTTTTGAGGATCTCAGTGGCTGGGGTGTCTGCTGAAGGAGGTCAAAAAAGCCCCACCCCCTTTTACATGCATGGTACATGTGTGAAACATTAGAAATGGGCAGGGCCTTGATCACAGAGCATCATGACTTTTTTTTGACTCCCCTGCAGTTGTCTCTGGGTAAGGACACTCCTGTGGCAGCCCAAAAATCTTTCTGGGAGTCTGAGAGTGTTAAAATGTAAGAAAGGAGAGAGTTGTGAAACAATGAAAATGAAGTGAATTTGTGCATGAGGGAAAGATGAAAGAATCTGAATAGCAAAAATGGTGAAACAAATTAAGCAAAGGTGAAACAGTTCTTTGTGCATGGGAACGGCAATCCTAGTCTCAAGTCTGATAAAGGGCACCTCCAAGCAAGGATTCTGCACCACACTGAAAACAGCTTCAAACACCTGTGATACCACAATATTTATTTATCAATTTCAAGAGTCCTGAATGACTGCTTGAGTTGTTTGAGAGCTGGGCTGATTTGTTTCCAGCTGAACTATGGTATACGGTATTTGAAATTGCAGCCAACCTATTTTATTCTACAACTCTTTGAAATGCTGAGATTGTGGTCGGCTTGTGGGCAGATACCTCTGTCTCACCCCAGATGTTGAACTCAACGTTACTCTCTCTCCATAGCACCACGTGGAGCTTATTTTTGGAAAGTTGGGACTGTATCTTCAAGACGGTGGCCTGAAAATAACCCAAGCTTTAAATTACATGATAAGATTTAAAACAGCTCTGAACAATTCTGGCTGTGTTTCCCCCACTCCTACAACAGACATCCACAGTGAATTGTGGATTCACTGTGAAAATTCACTATTGTGAAAAGTGCCTGAACCTTGCTATTGGTTCAGCCTCACAACTCATCATGGCTTTTAAACAGAAAGAGAATGGTGTCTTTGCAGCCAGGTGGGGTCTCCTCATACAAATCATGGAGATTTTCTGGCACTGGAAATGTGGAAATTAATTTTCTTTACCTTTTTTTGTGGAGTGTAAGTGAGGAGATTTTGTTATTCTAGGAGCTGCAGCAGCTGCTGTAGTTTGTGGAGCAGACCTCTGATAGAGCACTATATTTGCATTAAATTGGCAAGAGTGCTGGAAAGAACTCTTGAGTATTTTTGTGCTTGTTCTCAGTGGATTCCTGATGCAGCCACTAGCCAAAACTGCTTGAAGGTCCTATATTTTTATAAATGTAGAGAAATATATTTGTGTATATCTTGTCAGGTTTGACATACTGTTTAGATTCATTTCCTTTCATTTTATAGTAACAGACTTATAGACTAGGCTGGACTCCCCAGAATTTTGGGCTCTGTAAAATATATCTGTTTCTTGCATTATTTTATGTTTTGGTCCTCTATATTCTTAAATCACCTGACAGTCTTATTATTGCTCTTGAAACTTCAGTAGATTTTATATGTTAAGTGGTACTATTATTATATCCTGCTGAAGAAGAAAAAAACTTCAGAAAACTTAAGAAAAGGGTTTTCCATTTTTTTCTCTTCAAGACTGCCTCAAAAAAGGGTATGTTACAGGTTGCAATATATAGAAATATTGTTTATGTGCCCCACATGTATCTGTATGTAATGACAGAACCATAATTTAAAATAAAACAAGGCTACTTTGCATAAAACAAGAAATAACATAAGATGGTACAATAAAATAAGATGACACAAATGTTGTTTATAATTTCCTTTTAGCTAAGTTCAGAAAGATGAAGATAAATGTCTATGTTTGACAATAAAAACAAACTAACCTAGGCTTAGGAGTTGATGAATTTCTCTTTGTATTCCACAATCAGAGGTCAGAATTTGATCCTTGAAAGTTGTGGAAATCTGTACACCTCTTTTGAGATCATTCAATTATGATTGACTTTATAAGCTATGGCCTCATAATAATTATTATCCTTATTATTCATTACCTGATTATTTTGTTATTCATGATTAATATATTCAGCTAACTTGTCTTGTCTATTTAGGGATTAAAGATCTTCCAGTAACACCATCACAATATGCATCAGTTTATAGTCTGGCACTGTTTGGGGCACAAGTCAGCTTATTCCACAGCATGAATATGCATCAGTGTTCATAGAGTAGCCGATTCTTTGTGCAGGTCAAAACAAAAAATATTTGCATTAGTGCCAAGCTTGCATTTCTTTCTACAACTGAACAGACTTCTTACCTAGTTGACAAGTATAGTATCATTTTAGAATGCATATGCTTGTCTGGGCCTATGACCCATATGGTATATTTGATCATGTTAGTTGTTTCCCTTGTTTTTATGAATTAATAAAAGCTGCTTTAAATGTAAATGAATTTTATTTATTAGAATCATTCTCTACAAGCATTCTAAGTCAGTTATTAAAACACTGTATTTGAATTATATCTCCCCTCATAATCATTGTGTGTGTTTAAATTTAGACTAAGAATATGTCTACTATATATATATTGACCTCTAAAGGTCAAAAAGGATTAGTATAATTAACTCATCTGAATTTAACTGGAATGGGCCCTTGGTTTTCTAAATATTGTAACAGAAATACCAGTTGTTTCATACTTCTGTAATACAGCACATTTCTAGCTTTTTTTATGCAAGCATTTTCCATCGTTCTGATTTCTGGTATAGAAATAATAATACAGTAGGAACCATAATAATGTGTTGAAAGGGTGACAAGTTATGCATACATGAAGACCCTTCCATTATAAAAACCAAATTCAGGCAAGAAGTTTTCTTAGCCCTTGGTGGAAATTCTCAGTTGGATTTAAGAGGGTTTTTTTTAGGAAAACAGAATGTCATAGGTTGAAGCTGTTGGAGATACAGGGTCAGCACCATCACCTTTTTGTGCCTATTATCCTATTGACCACTATGGATACAGGGAATATTGAGAATATTGATAGCAAGCAAAGATTCCTTTCTTGTTTTTCTTGTTGTCTTATTATTCTTTCTCCTGATTTGAATATATGCTTAGACTCTACCCTTCAGTTTGCTTTCTACAGGGAAAACTGAGTATTTTCTTGCTCTCCTCCATTACTGCAGAGATGCAGGCTTTCTATCATAATATGTAACTTATTCTTTTTTAAAGGCTTCTTTGCCCTTTGAACCTGAAGGATTTTTCTCTAGGTAGTCCTAATGGGCTCTCCTTACCCACCTATGCTCTGATAAAATGCAGACAACAGAGAATGAACTGGATAATTCCAAGCAGTGTGATCTCAACTTCAGAGGCTGATACTCAGATAGCCCTCTTCATAGCTGTATATTAAATGGGTGCAACTGACTTTAAATCTATAATGTTGTTAATGGCTAGGGTAGGGAATCTTTGGTCTTTATAGCACATAAGTCATAGCTGTTTATATTCCCAATCAGAGGCAGAGGAAGAGAGTGAGTGCAAATAGGTTGAGAGGTTCAAGATGCACCTAGAATTTATGGGGGAAAGAACAGCTAGGGGAAGCAATTTTGAACAGAAAAATTACAAAGAGAGGGCTAAGAACCTCACTCTTTATCTCCAAGAATCTTACTCTCAAAATAGTTAGGTTCTCTTCATCTAGGCATTTGCCTGAATACATGAAGTATGGAGAAAACACAACTGTATTCCCAGTATTGGCCCTGTCTAGTTTGAGTTCTACACACACGAACAGGAGTCAGGATTAAGGATAGTTTGGTTGTAATTCCCTACTGAACTATTTCTATGCATGTATAATGTGTAATTTACCCTTAAGAAACAAGGGGAAACCAAACATAATCCATATTAGAACATACTGGATTTTCTGAACTTTTAAAGCACTAACTATTGTGAATATATGTTTGTTATGAGACTGAGGGGAGAGTTTCAGTGTTGATATAAGCATATTTAAGAGATTGGCTTGAAGTTCATGGAACTTAATTTCCATGCAGCTGTCAGCTTACAAAATTTAGTTTTCCTTGAAGAAGAACTGGTTTATGCACAGTTATGTTTGAGAGATTTATGGATCCTGAATCTTTTTTTCCTTCCGATCTAACATTCACTTTCTTTGTTTTAAATTTACCAGCTAATGGACAGTTTGCACTTATATTTTCAAATGAAAAGTTGTCTAGCTAGACCTGCCTGTTTTTCTTTTCAGTTCAATGTACAGTTTTACAGCTGAAGCACTGAATATAGGATGTTAATGGGAAGTCTCACAGGCCCTGGACTGCAATAATATGAATGGCAGCGTCACAACTCAATACACGAGACTTTCATCCATTTTGCAACAGTTTGTTAAAAAGTGCTTTAAAGTATTTAAAATTAATTTCCTTTCAAAATAGATTTAAACAGGGTAATACCAGATTTTTCCCAAGTGAGTGCCACAAAATATTTATTTTATGTACTCTTCCGATAATCATAAATCGCATATATGCATGGAGTATTGAATTTGATTTGTATTCAACCTTTGCAGGCATGCTCTAACCTCTAAGCTAATACCATATCATGATTTCAGGAGTTAGTCATGAAGAAAATAGAGGAGAAATGAAGGAGAAGTGAAAAAAAAGGCAAAGTCACTCTTCAGAAGACTGTGAAGCTATAGAAGCAAAACCACCATATCATATTTAAATAAAAATTTAACTGAGATCTGCATGAAACATTTTAGTATTACTATCGTTAATACTTCCTGTGATCATTATTGTGCAAGTCTATTGCATACAGAAAGATAATTCAGAATTGTCAATTAAAAAGACAATTTGTCTTTGATAAGCCTGATTTAAAACAGGTCAGAAGTGCAGCAATTTTACATGGATGGGGGGGGGGGGGGAAGGAACACCTCGCTACAAGGCATTGAAATGAAAATTAGAACCATCATGTCTGTGGATTAAATTATTAGCTAATCAGATGAGCTGCTAATATATTTTACTGGACAACAGTAACATGTTTATTATATAAAAATATATTGTTATTGTTGCTCTATTATTGTTACTGCATAATTTATGATAACATTCCTTTTGTACCTTACTCTGATTGATTCATTCAGGGTTCCTCATCAACCATGGCTGGCTGGGGAATTCTGGGAGTTGAAGTCCACACATCTTCAAGTCGCCCAGGTTGATGAGGAACCCTGGATTAATTGATCACAACATGCAGCACTGATGATGGGCATCTGACACTTCATGAGTCATCCAGCTACTCAATCTCTCTTGGTTGAAAAAACAATAACCACCCAAAATACAAGATGCTTGACAATATTTTTGGCCTAAAGTTGGGGAACAGCAAAGAGTATTTTTGCTTGCAGTTGTATAGTAAGATTTTTTTTTTTTTTTTGGTTACTGCTGTTCTGTGGAAATGCACTGGGTGACAGGTGTAGTCCATTTAAAGATAATCAAATGCTTGTTATCATTCAGGGTTCACTGAAGAGACTGTCTGTGGGAAACATCTGGGGGGGGCAAGATGGCAGGAGAACTGCTGTTGCTGTCTTGTCCTCTCCGGTGCCTGAGGCATGCATTCTCAGGTCAATAATAATCTCTGCCCTCTGTGTTTCCCTGTGACTCAAAGGATCCCTTTGATCTGCAGAAAATCTTGAGAGGTTGAGTTAACATCCTGTGAATGTTGTTCCTGATTGCCACAATTACTAGCTTGTCTCCTTGGACCTTCTACATGTTTCTCACTGTGTCCTGAAGAAAGAATTCAACTACCATTATGTACTGTAAACATTTCCTTACTCCAGATAGACAGGAGGGGGTGAGAAAAAAACTCAAGATTGTCCCACCTTGATTCTTTTTAGTATATGACGGGCAGAAAATACCTCCCTCATGCTTTCAAGATTGTGTTGTTATACCCTATAATGATAAAGTTCTGGTAGTTCACATGGTATCTGTTCCCTGCCCTAGGCTATCCTGAAAGACTGACAATATCTTTGGGGGGGGAAATGTCTTTGGGAGCCTTTGTGTTCTCTCTTCTAGCTTTTTTTCTTAGTTTTGGTTCTGTGCCCCACTCTAAAATGTGGGTTTCTTCTTAGTATTGCTATTTGGAATTGTCGTTTTAACCTTAGCTTGGCTGAGGTTCTGAATTTTCTTTATAGAACTCTGCAGGGTACAGGGTTTAGTCAAACCCCAAACCTTGGAGGAGTTCAAGTGTGTGCTGTTATATGTTAGTGTTGGATTTATTTATTTACAAATTTAGAGACCATCCAACTCCATGCAATTCTGGGTGGCTTACAGCAAAAATAATAAAAATGAAAAACAGTAAAAAAGGAGCCAATAAAAAGAAAATCCGACAAACACATTCCCTCAAACAGAAAACATAACCCACAAGGCTCCACAAACACCCTACCCCAAGGCCTGGAAGAACAGCCATGTATTTAAAGACTTCTAGAACATCATTAGAGTGGGAGCTATATGGATCTCAATGGGAGGGGGGATATCATTCAAGAGGGCAGGTGTTGCAACAGAGAAGATGCACTTCTTAGGTCCCAGTAGATTAGCCTCTGCCTCTGCCTCTGCCTCTGCCTCTCTCAGTGTGTGTATGTGCGTGTGTGTATGGAAATCAATCTATGTTGTCACTAACAGTCAATGATGACTTGAGGGCACATAATCAATCCACACATACATGTTTTGAGAGAGACAGGGAAGTTTAAAAGCATACGAATTCCTTAATAAAGGACAGTGACAGCACTGAACACTATCTGATGGTTCCATATTCTTTTTCTTTTTTCCATTTCCATTCCTTTTTTTTTTCTTTAATGTCCTTAGCTGATTAGTTGAGAAGTACAGTTACAGTAGACTTTGGAAGCAGCTCAGGACCACAGGAATTAATTTTCATATAGGGAGTATAGTCAAGTCATGCTTTCCATCTTGGGTATGCTCCACAGGAAGTGCATAGTTCCTTGCCTAACTAAATCTACCTGTTGAGTTGGTTATATTCTCACTTGACTGAGAGAGGAATTGACAGTTTCATTTGGAAATGAAATGGGCAGGACTACCATTTGAAAGTATTTCTACGTTTCCTTGAAGAATTTTGTGAAGTGCAGTCAGAAATTTAGAAGAAACCAACATTTAGGAACTATGATAATTTATTAAAATGAGAACAATAGACACATTGGCATGCATATTTGCATATTGACTGGATTATTGCTTAAAGCAAACAACCACGGATAACGTTTCCATGTGCTGTAAAATCTTCTGACGCAGGGCAGATCGGCAGAGACGTTACGCACAGCCTGTCAGTCATTTGGAACGAGCTGAAATATGTATGTAATCACTGGCCCTCTCTATATAGCTGATCACTCTAAAGCTGATGGCTGCCAAGAAAATGAGCAGTCAAATTCAGCTGTAAACCCTTCTGCATCAGGCATCATGACATTTTTAGCTCTGATATTATGTTTGTGAAGGCTTGTTCATGCATGTAAATAATGGCCATATTAATGCTGTATTTTGCAGCTAATGTACATGTATGTGTATATGTACCAGCCCCATTGTGATCTTGTAAGGAAATCAAGGGTTCATACTTACGTGGTCCAGCCTGGGAAGTTGAAAGAAGTCAAAGAAAATTTAATCCGGTGCTGTGTTCAGATCTCATACAGTCAGCCAAAGCAAACCAAAGTACAGTGTGGCTGTACACTACAGTGTACACTATTAAGCTAGTGTTTTGCACTTGCAAAAATGGTGCATGAAATACAATATATACCTGCATGGTCACTAACAAAATAAATAGAAGACTGAAACTCACACTTGGGAGAGTGATAGGGAACACTCAGTCTTGAGACTATGTTGAATAATTTAGAAAATATTCTAGTTGTCTTTCATTTTGCTACTTCTAAGAAGCATCAATGTTCTTTGACAAATGATGGGCAGTAGAATCCTTTAAATTCCACAGCACTTATATAAATGAGCAAACCAGCCAAGATTCAAAGTTGTTTTCAACTTCTTTGGCAGTGAAAGTGATTATCCATTTTGTGCCCGCTTCTGATTCTAATGTATCGTTTCAGATAGATGAAATTTGTTAAAACAATTCATTTCCCATAATAGGCCTGAAAATGCACTGCAGCAACTGGATAAAAAGTAACTGCAATTTGTCTGAAATAACCAATACTTTATTTTTAAAAAATCAATTTAATTTGAGTACATGGATCTCTTTGCTATGGTTTTGAAACATAGCTCACCATGTTAAGTATAACTATTGCAGAAGATGATACCCACTATATTTGAACCACATGACCAATTCAGTTATCCTGTTCTTCCCTCTATCCATTCCAAATCAAACACTATAGACTAAGATAATGATGATCATTGTCTGGAAATAAGCCACTATAATCAAGAAGGCCCTGTCTTACTTCCTTACTACTCACAATTGCCCTTACTGTGGATCACAGAGCAGCGTCCAAGATTACTGTATTTGATGGCCAGGTTTAGGGAACAATTAAATATCCCAGTCCTAAATTATTTAACGTTTTATAAGTAAAAAACCCAGGACCTTTCAAACTGGCTCCAGATAGAAATCAGAATCTATGGTAATGTAAACCATTGTAAGTAACAGCACCAGGAAAAAGGTACCAGAAATCATTGTGGCCATAGCATTTTGCACCAGGCATAGCTTGTGAACTTTTTCAAAGGCAGTCCCATCTAAAAAAACAACAACAACAACAATACTTAGTATATTTCACATTTTGGTGGTGAAAGCTAAGATGCAAATTGTCTGATCTAATAAGCCCAATATTTTATTTGCATTTTTATTTCATTTATGAGAATGCAAAGTTGTTTGATCATTTTCAAATATGTCTCATTTCAGTTAGCCTTGAAATTAATTACAGATCATATAGAAGGGTGTCTGAATTTCTGTTTTTCACATGATTCCTTCTAAGTATATTGGCAGTATTTTTTATGGCATTTATTTCCACATTAACAACTTTAGATTTGCACTATCCGATGCTCATAAATATAAATCCTGATAGTCAAATTTATTTGAGGGAGAACAATATTTAGGTTGGTAAAGATAGCAAGAGAAATATATTTCAGGCTGATGTACTCTAAAGGAAAAAGACTTTGACTATGTAAGAATATAATCTCTATGATTTACCAGTGTTTTTTTTTTCTTCTGTAAAAACTTTGAATAATCATTCTTTTGACTGCAACAAAACATGTTTCAAAAATATATGATTGTGTACATCAGTAGAAGAGTAATTTATTTTAAACACTTCAGGAACAAAAAGTATTTCTTTAAAAAAAATCTAATTTCAGTCTGCAGATAGAATAAACCTTCATTGCAGCATTTCCAGTATAATAACTTTGTCCACCAGGCTTTCTCACAAGTATGCAATTACAGACTTTGTGCAAGTGCTCATTGAAACAAATCAGATTATGCTTTTTGTCATCAAAGAGGAAGATATATTGTTCCTTCCTTCTATTTTTATAGATTTTTTGAATACTGACATGCTACTGCTGTTGGAATAAATGCTGAGTACATATAGTAAACTGCAGCAGATATATAAATATGAAGGAATGCAGTTTGCTGTCCTTGGTTAGGCACTTGACTTTGAATGGCTGTTCTTAAGTGGACATTTTTGAAAATGAAGTAGTAGAGAGAAAAGCAACATTGTTCTCCATTGTGTGAGATCTTCCTTCATCTAACGCTCATCCAGCATGCCTTGAAACATTTAATACCAGTGTGTTTTAAAGATTTCAGGAAATGGCATTGGGATATGTTCCTTTTTAATTGCTCAACACATTTAACTTAGTGACCCATTTCTCTTTGTGTCAACTGTTTTATAATAATGCAAACATAAACTATGCACGTTAAGGAGCAGACATAAAAATCAGCACAGAATACAGCTGTAGTGTTTAAAATGTCTCAGAGCTTTTCGGGGAAGGAAGATTCAGTCAGTGTAAGCTGCAATTGTCTACCAGAGCATTTTGTGAATAAATTTGCTCATATTGGCTTCAAGTTAAAAGCTGGATGAGCAGCATCTATTGCGATGATGAAGGTAACATTTGGTGGTGTTATCTGGGAAGCTTTTGAGCCTATAGATCCCAAAGGAGGAGAGAGAGACCTGCGATATCTTAGTTCTGCCATTGTGGACTGGACCTCTGCCCCACCTGGCTAATTAAAGCAGCTGGTTTCAGGTGGATAGACAGATGGATCGATAGATAAAATGTTATCTATCATATTTTTTTAAAAAAACATTTATATAAAAAAGATACAGAGGTATAATCAATCAAAGCGGTCTATTGTAATAAAGCACAGAATGTTTTCACCTGGCTTTGGGGAGAAAAAAAAGGCAGGAAAGCTCCAGGATCATTGCCGACCCGAAGCTCCCCAGGGAGAATTTCAGGAATTTAGATTTTAAAATGAAGTTTAAAGATGAATAAATAAGCAGCAAGAGCATCAAACCATGCTAAAGCAACCACCAACAATAGCAGTATGGCAAAGAGTTTAAAACCCACCAAAATGTTCTATGTTTCAAAAGGATGGGGAAAATTAAAAAAGGTCACCACCCCGAAAAATGCTGTTTGTACTAGCCATCTACTATGTCTCATTTAAGAAGTGATTTTAAATAGCCTGTAGCCTTTTTGAAGAATAAACCTAACCAGATAAATTGGGTCAATAGTGTCAATGTTTTTAAACAGCTGAGATACAAGAAAGAAATGCCCAAATCCCTGCTCTACGGTTAAAATTAATGAAGCGGTTCTTAATGTAAGTTCATTTAGAAAGTTAACAGAAAGAACATTTCCTGCCTTCCATTTGTGGCTATCTGAGACCCCCTTGAACAATACATTCTCTCCAATGTATAAGAATGAAGTTTCTAAGGAAAGTAGATGGGTGTAAGAGAGAGAAGGGGATGGAAAATATTACTTCTATATGGTTTTTCACCAGCAGCCCTCTACTCCCATCCCACCTTTTGGGGATAGTTTGAAAATCAGAAAAGATCTTGCCTGGTGTCAGTTCTCATAACAGTTTCTTGCATATCTTGCTTGGTTTTCTTCAATGAGATCTACTCTCCTTTTGAAGTCTGCCTGGTTTGGCATGGGTGGGAAAGTTCTGTTTCCTAGAAGCTTCAACTAAAGCTACTTTTCCTAGCTGGGAATAAGATGACACATATACTCAGGAGGCCATCTGCAGCCATGCCAGGGGTGTCCACAGGTTATGGTTAAAAAAAGTCAAGATGGAGGCAAGTCAAGATGGTGCATTGCACATAAAAATGGGCAAAGCTTTGATTGCATCATTGCGGCCAGCATCTTGACTCTTTTTACCACAACCTGCAGACACCTTGACACATGAGTTTCCATCACTTAGAAATACAAAACTAAGTTCATTCTGTACTAGGAGGCTTGTTCTTAGAATTCAACTGCATTAAGCATTAACAAAGAAGATACTTGCAATAATCTCTCTTGTGGACTTTATCAATGCATCCATAATGCAGATGCCACCTAACAACACATCTTAGCAAGTATTAAAGCTGACTAGTTCATCACTTTTAGTTTTTGTCATGGTGTTATATAGGAACATATTCATAAGGGTTTGTTCAACAAACCATGACTAAAATAAAGCATGGCTTCATACGATGCGTGGAATCGTGTATGTGCCCCCCAAGAAAGTTCAGCAATGCTGCTATTTGTATCTGTTACTTCAGCTCATGATTATTTACTGTGGATTGCACCAGACAACCAGCCTTTCTGTCTCCCAATCTTTCTGCGTCCAGTTTAAAATGTATCCCAGCTGTTTTTTTTTTTTTTTAATCTCCCAGTCTTTTCAGATATCAGAATGTTATGATAACAGGCATTCATCTAGAACAGAGGTTCCCAAATTTTCTCAGTTTTTGTGCCCCGTAATGTTTTTGTGGTGCCTCTAGGCTCATAATTTATGCAGTGACTAACAGATGTTGAATATCACCGTATTATCCCTTGGTGCCCCCATGCACAGTTTGGGAACCACAGCTCTAGAGAGCTTACTAAGAACCAACAGCCAAACAGTGTTTGCTCTTTCTAGTTAATTCCTGAACTCAGAGAACTATCAGCTGGCAGTGTTTCCATTCCAGTCAAGAATGGAGTGTCTCCTCAGATCCATGCTTCAATATATATCCTTTTTCCTCCTCACAAAAATTATATTAATGTTTATGTCAATATTTGTCTCTACCCCTTGGCTAGTGGCTGAACAAATGTCATGCATAGTTATGCTGACATCATCCTGCCCTATCCAGATGCAGGCACAACTGCATCCAATCTTCAGAGTCTTTTGATTGGAGCAGCATAAGAGCCAAATAAAATAAAATAATGAAATGAAATAAAATGAAATGAAATGAAATGAAATAAAATGAAATAAATCTGTGTCATATGAATGGGCCTGTTTTCCAAATGCAGCCAAAAAGAAATTACCTATAGATGCCAGGCAGGTGCTGTATTAAAGTTCAGTAAATATGATTATTTGGGTTATTTTTTATTTTCAGGCTTGTATGCCGGCCATCTCCCCCAACGGGTGACAATTGTTTGCATCATATATCTTAATTGAATATGAGTTAAGCATTTTTTCTTCTTTTTCTTTTTCAAACAGAGTAGGTCCCAAGTGCATCACCTTTGATTTTATTTGGTATAAGTAGTCAGATTTCTCTGCCATCAGAAGTAATTGCTGTACATTGTACAGGTAGTCCTCACTTAACAACCACAACAGGGACTGTAAAATTCATTGTTAAGTGGGGTGGTCGTTAAGTGAGGCAACACGTGTCTGCACCTGATTTTACAACATTTACTGCAGTGGCCATTAAGAGAATCATGCAGCCGTTAAGCAAATTATGCAGTTCTCCATTGATTTTACTAGCTGGAAGCCAGCTGGGAAGGTTGCAAATGGTGATCATGTGATCCTGGGATGCTGTAACTGTCGTAAGTGTGAGCTGGTTGCCACGTGGCTGCATTGTGATCACGTGACCATGGGGGCACTGTGATGGATGTAAGTGTGAGAACCAGTCATAAGTAGCTTTTTTTAGCACCGCTGTAACTTCAACAGTTGCTAAATACATGGTTGTTAAGTGAGGACTACCTACATGCAGTTTTCTGTGTTTAAATTTTGCTCCAAGAGCTGGCCATGGTCCTGACTGAAAGCCCACTGAATTATTTTATGATGCTTTGGTGTCCATTTGATTGGGGGGTAATGGCTAATGATTCAGTTGGATTCTGCTGGGCTTTTCTGATGTGCTTTTTATCATGAGAAGAAATTGGCAATTTTTGGGAACTTACCATAAATCCTGATAATCTGAAGCATGAAATAATTGATGAAACTCTTCTAAACACATTTGAGTCAAGTGCCTTGTGATGGATTTGCAACTGGAAACGGGTGAAGAAAAAGAAAAATTGCATGAGAATAAGACTTCAAGGTCTTTATGCATTTTTCCACAAAATAAGAGAAGTTTCTGAATGTAAAATAGTTGTTCTCTGATGCTAATGTATCTGTATGAGAATAAATTGTAAAATAGCACTTGTGCTAAGGACAAAGCTAGCTGGCTGGCATACATCTTTATGAAAACTGTGATGACACATGGGTTGTTGAAAAACACTCAGGGTCAAGTAGTTCTCAAAATGTTATATGGTAGAATATAAGATAAAACCCTGTATGAGAATTATCCAAGGAGGGGATCATTGATATTAATGTCTTTACATAGAGATGTTTGTCCAATTTGCAAAATTGGCACTATATTATAATTTATTAGCCCTGGATTCACATATAAACTTCATAAAATAGCTGTTGTTCCACTGACCTTATAAAACAAAAGATTTGAAATAGAAGCACCACTGAAAAGGCTTCAGATTTGGAAATAATAAAATTGGTGCCATGAACTGGCTACTTTAATTTCGATACCTACACTTGCAGCATTCTCTCTATTTAGGTTAATTTTCTTCTTATAGCATCTCAGTTGTCTGAATATTTTGGGAATTGTTATTTTCCACTCTACAGTTTTTCCCCTTGCTATCCATTTTAAATGTTACAGGAATCTTTGATAAGACTTTAATTACTGAAGGAAATGCATTATTAGAACATTAGGGCAATAGCAACTTTCAACTCATGTTTTCCAGCATCTGGAATTAGGGAGCCCAACTAATTCATTATCTACTGATTTCATCTTCAGTGAATTGATTGATTAGCCTTTTAAAGCTATCCATGGCTACCACCATATTTTGTAGAAGTGGATTACATAGTCTAACTATGCACTGTGTGATTAAGCAGTTCCTTTATTTGTTATAAATCTTCCTCCATGAAGCTTTATTGGATGACCCAGACTGCAGCATTAGGAGGTAGGGAGAAAAATGTCTTCCTCTCCACATTTCCCATGCATGATTTTACAGCCCTAAATTATGTCTCCTTATTCACCTTTTTCTTAACTGAAAATATCAAAGCGTTATAATCTTAACTCTTATCAATTTCTTTAGTAATTTTGCTTGCCTTTTTCTACACTTTCTCCAGCCCTACAATGAGTATTGCAAACTATGCTTTGCCTTTGCTTCTTGGGTTTCATGCATAAGCAGTATCATGATGATCTCCACAAACCAGCACCAATACAGTGGAAATATCAAAGATCTCCAACTCCTGACAACTTTAGGAAAACTCATACACATTTTCTCTCCCTTGCATCAGAGACCTAGAACATGTATTTCCAAAAAGTCATTCTGTATTTACAGATTTTTTTTTTTTAACTGGAGAGACCTCCTACAGTATACTCTGCTTCTCAGCTTTAGCTAGCATTTCATTCAACTCAGCTCAGCCCTTAGATGTACGTTTGCTGGTATAATACTCTCACAGGATTTACTTCCATGAGACAGTCATGATTTTCTGGGATAATATACTTCGTACTGCTTGTTAGATTGGTAATTTGGTGCCATGGTGAACAGAAGGCTTTTGAGGTTTCTCAGTGCATCTCTTAGGTTCAAAAATCAATGTTCTCTTACAACTGTTTCCAACAGAAACCTACCAAGGGAACTGTTATGCCAACAATTAGATAAATGTATACAAATCCATATGGACAAGAATATTGGCTCTGTGCTGTGTGTCTGCTAGAAATTCATTTACTTTTTTTTGTGTATGAGGAAAGGTAAAAGGCTCTTCCTTAATTCAGGGAACACTGACAGCTCTGGAGGCAGTACCCTCTGTGATTGATCAATCTAAAACAAAATTTGGATATTATTGGCTGACATACGTATTTTGTGCTTGATATTGGCTTGCTCAGATTAAGAGATGATTGGCTGAAGGTGCTCTCTGAAAATCCAGACATCATCCTGAAAGCATTTGGAAGTGTGATGATCAAAACTATTGTGGTATTTCAACTGTGTGGATCCATTATAGATTAGTATAAAGGCATTATAATATTATCAATAATATAATATTGACCATTTATTTTCAAAACTACAAAATCCCAAATTTTCTGTGTCACTCTCTGTATTCTTTTTGTTTTTGCTCTAACATGCATAATTTTACACTTGTTCATACTGAACAATGTTTTGATATTGCAATGCACATTTCCCCACTTTATTTAAGGGGTGCTGTGTTAAAAAAAACTGGGAAAAAAGGTTAATAATAGAATCACAGTTGTTAAAAAAATAAAACTCACTGTGAGTTCTGGTAGTGACTTAGTATAAATCAGACAAGGATGTAAGCTTAAACCTACTTGCCTGGAAGTCAATCCTACTAAATTCTGTCGGATGACTTCTTAGCAGATAAATCCTCCCCCACTATTTACTCCATTTTTAAATTAAAACACATTTGAATGTTATATCTCTATTATTCCCATTGATGGATGAGTAAAATATTTACTACATTTGGCAAATATGAATAAACTTGAAATAAATCTAAAATAAATTTAAATTCTACAAAGTTGCTTTGCAATGGACTATATGTTAGTAAACTAAGCATGTTCCTGAATGTTTCAAAATATGTAACATCTAGTTAATTATTCAGAGAAAGTGTAAGGCAAGTATAAATCAAATCAGTTCCAAGTGTTAATGAAATGCACAGAGGAGTAGCTGATTTAACAAGCTTTGCCTGGTTTGGATATGAAGTGAAGAATAACTTGAATAATTTATTAGAAAATATTTTAAAAATCTGGAATATATTATATGTGGACCATTTTTTTTTTCTTTTGAGTTCCAGCACAACACAATCTGATTGAGAAAATGACTGTCTTAATGAAAACATGTCTTTATTCAAATGTTAGGTTTTTCTTTGCTAGAGGTGGGAACAAGTCAGGATAGTCCAACAATAACAAGAAGACATAATTTATTATTCAAGCTGATGGGAATTCCATGGGTACAACCTGATGCATATAAATAAAACTGCAAGGAGGTGGGTAGGGAATGAATCCACAGAACACAGAAGAAATAACAATAACAATAATGTAATAATTTATTTGCCAGCTGAAATATGAAATTCATTACTGATAATGGAATAAGAAAACACAATATTTTGTTCACTATACCTCATGCCTTTTCACCAACCCATAGCAGTCATGGTGGCTACAAATGTAGAAATAAAAGAAGAAACTACCAAATTAAAAGCACCATTCAAATCATAATAAAAACAATACTGAAAACATAATAAAACCGAATATATCAACCCACTCATCAGGAAGCCTGAATAGAAGAATGTTTGCCTGATTGCAGAAATATAGTATGACCTCTATTGACAGAAAGTTCTGTAGCCTGGAAGCAGCCTCCAAGTTCTTCTCACAATTTTATCAAATGTGCTGCCCATAGTAGTGGCACAAAGAACAAGATTTTGCTTGGAAATCTTCCAGCCCAGGCAACCTCATATGGAGAATACAGTGTCTCATGTGGATTGATTGATGAGAATTATGTCCAATCTTTGCTCTAGGAACAGAAAATTGTATACATAGTATTCCCTATTCCATTTTTCCTGTCAAGGAAAACCTTCTAAGATAGTCACCGTTATGTGGTCCAGCCTATCTCAAAGAAACCCAGATTATTTTCTTTGCTGAAAGTGGTTTTAAACTTGGGTCTCCTCAGTATAATTAAACACTTATATCATTCTGGCTGGTTTTTAGTCCATAAGCCTTTATAATCAGCACTTTGTGCTATGTCCCTTATTAAGTAGCTCGTAATAAGGGAGCTCTATGCTACCTATAAATGGCTCCACTAAGTAATTTGATTGCAGTATTTTGATCATTTGGTGTTCCTGAATATTTTTCAAAGGTGAACTCTTGTTAGAACAGTCCATCAGACATTACCCAAGATGCTGTTGTTATTAGAGAGCCAGTTTGGGTTAGTGGTTAAGACACCAGGCTAGAAACCAGGAGACCATGAATTCTTGTCCCACCTTAGGCATGAAGACAGCCGGATGACCTTGGGTCAGTTACTCTCTCTCAGCCCTAGGAAGAAGGCAATGGCAAACCACTTCTGAAATCTTGCCAAGAAACGTGCAGGGACTTGTCCAGGCAGTTGTTAGGAGTCAACACTGACTCAAAGGCAACAAACAAATGAACTGTTGTTATTATGTCCAGATATAAGCCTAGCTGTTTCAGTATTGTAACCCTAGTTAAATGTATTCCTTGGGCATCTGTGCTGTAACAGAAGACTGATTAAAATCTGTAGAAGGCCCCATCCCCCTGTAGAAGGCCCCAGGATGATTTTTCTGTAACTCAACTTTAGGTTAAAGAGGCATTATAAAAATCACCCAGAAGAAATCTGATCAGTCATCCAAGGGGATTTGAATTTCTCACTTTAGAAAATTAAGTCAATTAGTAAACACTTTAGTAAATACCTCTATACACCCACTGTAGAAAGCCCTATTTCATTTTTATATTTTGGTACCTTAATCATTATATAAATCATGTGACGATGTCTGATACCTGTGGTTTCCTACCTGGCTATGATGTCATATCAAGTCCCCAGTGACACTTGTTAATATAACCTTTCTGAGAAGAAACAAAACTACCATGCCTTAAGTTTCATCCCAACCAGGGAATTTAGCAGGACATAATGGCCAATGGTGTCAAAAATTATTGAGAGTTCAACAAAAGCATCAGTGAATGATTTTCCTTTCACTCCTTAGTGTAGTTCATCCACCATGATAGTCAAAGTAATCTCAATCCCATTAAAGAGTCTTAAACCAGACTGAAATGGATAATAAATGGAAATAAATAATCTCTATCTAGAAATCCCATCAACAATTACTTTGAGTTATGAAATCAGGACAGCTTCAGTTTTACTGATGAATGTACTCATGCATAGTTTAATTGTAAAAATAGAAAAGGAATGTATTTTCCCACTGTAGAACCAATACTGAAATACCCCATAAGTATGACAATACAGCAAATATATTAGTTCTGCTCTTCTTTGATACTTTTACATGCATCCCAATTATGAAAGCAATTGTGCTGATTCTCTTGTTTATCAAATTGACATGTAGATTGAAGATATGATTCTAAGGTCAAGTGGAACAGAAAACAAGTGACAGTACAATGTTTTATGTCTACTCTGGAGTAAGTTGCACTACATTTAGAGGAGCTTGTTTCTTGATATGGATTCATCCATAGGATCAAATCTTTAAAATATATTTCACATGTATGCTTTGGGGTGTGTGAAAAGACAGATTATTATCTTATTAATTCATCCATCTCATTTGTGTTTTTAAAGATTTGTGATCATCTTATGGTAAAGATTTCTTTCCTAATCTCCTGCTTTCACAGAGATTTTCAACAAAAACTGACCTTCACACTCAGTCTCTTAGCTGTGTATGATTCTAGATTGAAGCAACACATTGATCTCACAAGCTTTATCTTAAAGTAACTTCCATTTCATTCCGGCACACTGTGAATAGATCTTGGAAACACCAATGAACTTTCCTAAGAATGAACAGACAAGAAAACTTCAGATTTAATATTCTGAATGTGTTTTCCAGATAGGAATAATATCTGAAAACTTGTGAGACTGTGTATTTTGACTGTGATTCATTCTTTCAAATGTGGGAGAAAATAGAGAATGTTAATTGGTAAGGCAGGGACAGAACAAGATTACCACATAAGCTTAATGGATTCTAAAGCCCTGCTTAGGTATTCAACCTGAATAGGCTATATAATGTGTAGGAAGGGTGGGGCCAGATGCATTGGCCACACTTCCAATGTCTCATGTGTGTCCACCCATCCTTTCAGTTCCCAAGACAAGTTCTGAAGTGAGTCTCTAATCACACTTGCTTGAAAGTAAGTAGATCTCTCCCCTCAACCTGAGACTCTTCTGTACCAGGAGAATCAATCCTCAAATAGGACCTTATATTGAAGAAATGAGTGACATGAAGAAAGTAGAAACTGCATGCACTTGAACTTGATCACCAGCCTTTTATATTATTCTTTTGGAATCACCAAAAAGGTGGCAGGACCTGGCCAATCTAATCTGAGTTCAGAAACTAAGTTAATATTTGGATAAGAAACTGTTATGGAATACTCGGGCTGAAGGCTAGATTTGAATGTTAAAACACATCTCTGAAGAAGGCAATGACAAACTACTTCTATGTCGTTGAAAGAAAACTACATGGACATATCCATGAAAACACCAGAAACCAAGAGAGACTTTACTAGGAATCAATAATTATTTTCTTTTTTTTTTCAAAGTTTATTTTTCAAAGTTTATGCGATCTGATATAAATATGAGGCCTTTAAAAAGTGGTTTGGTTTCACCTTGAAGAGGTGTTTCACACTATGGAGGCAATGTATTTTTCCTTGATAAGGTGACCCACATGTTTTTGAAGCCTTCAACAGCAGTTCAAACAGCTGATAACAGCACTCTTGTAACTATTGGAAGAGGTTTCAGAGATGAAGAAAAAGGAAACAAGGCATTTTCTTCACTTTTATGTTGGTGGTAGAGTTGCATTGTCTTGTGAAGCAGTTTCAAAGGAATGCTTTGTTTACAGCATCATAAAAGGAAACCCCCCTTTGAAGCTTTGCACAGCTCTAATAAATATACATAAAAGGTAAAATCACCAGAAAATAATTTACAGTAAATATGTTAATATACAATCAATTATGTGAAAATAAATATATTCAAAATGATTTAAGTCTTAGTACATCTTCATGCAATGCAAATTAATTGATGGTGTTCATTGCCACAAGATGTGTCAAAGACCAGTAGCTTAGCTGGATTATAAACACAATTAGACAAACCTATGGAGGATAAATCTATTAGCAATTTGTATTTGTGAATTTAAACCAGACTGTTAAAATTTGTTTAATTTATATTTATTAAGCATGTTTTCATACAATGAAAGACAAATCAAAAGAAAAGAAAAGAAAGAAAGAAAGAAAGAAAGAAAGAAAGAAAGAAAGAAAGAAAGAAAGAAAGAGCAAGAAATGAAAAAGAGAGGGGAAAAAAAAAACTAAAGTTAAGGAATATTGAATGATTTCTGACCTTGTTTTCAATAGATAATTACAATCTTATTATCCCTCTTCCCTCTTAGATGTTATGCAAATTCCTTCAGCCCCTCATTTAATCCATGTCTTTCTTAATCTTCAGATCCATAAATCATCATTTCATTTCTTTCTTCTTTCAGAAAAAAAGTCCATATAATATTTTCAGTCTTTCAGAAAAGTTGTTGTTCAGACTGCCCATCTTTTGAAAATCTATGTCACTGAATTCTAGTTGTTTGAATAGCAATTGCTAGACAGGCTTACTACATTTAAGAAGTGATGGCAAGATTTCTCTAATCTTCTGGCAGGCTCCTGTGTGAGAATGAGAAACTAAGATGTAGTTGTATGCATGACGAATGTGATAGCCAAGTATAGTTCTCCAGATATTGATTTTGTCCCATCTGTCTCTATCAACATGTCCAATGTTGGGAAATGTTGCAGTTCAACAACATCTGGAAAGTCACTTGTTCCTCACACTTGCTATCTACACTTAGCTGTAAGTATGTTTCATTGAAGTAATGAAAAGGTATTTCCCAGTTAGTAGACATTGACTCGACATACTGTATATAGGGTTGCATTGCTAATGAATAATTCTTCTGTTCTTCTATAATTTCATTTCAAATATGTTAAAACAAATCCATTTACCTTATTAAGGAATTTGCCAGTTGCCTCAATCAATATTGTTCAATATTTAAATATTTGATATATTGATAATCATTTAAGTCAGGGAAGAGGAAACCCTCCATTTTACTGACCCATCCAACTCATAGATCTCAAGGGAAGTTCTTGTCACTCCTTCCCCTTCTGTCAACAACTTCCCTTAGAATATTCTAGTCAGGAGTATTTTCTTGGCTATCTGGGTTATTAATTTTAATCAAGTGAAAAAGAGTCAACACTGTTGAGAATATATATTATGTATTTTGCTAGTTGTATTTTTCTGTGATCAAAGATCATAATACAAGTTGCTGTTGTTGTCCATATCCCTTTTCTTAAAAGAAAACAACTGATATTGCACCTTTGAAGTTTGCTAATCATATGCAATTGTTGTCCTTGCTGCTTTGAAAAAAGAATGGTTCATTGTATTTTAATGGTTGATTTTAGTGGGCATTCACATTTAACAAGGTAAAAACCTTCCAGTCTGTCTGATCAAACTCCTTTTTCTGTTTTAAATTCTTGTGAGCTCTACATATGTTGAACTGCTTTTGAAACTTTAAACATCTTATAGTGATCAGATATTTCACCCTTTGATAATGCAGAAGACTGGCCTATATCTTTATACTTACAACTATTATATGATGGACGCTTGCTTATATTCCCTTTATAAGTGAATATAATGATAGATCACAATCATTCATTGTGATCTGAGATTTGAATAGTATGAATAATACTGATCAAACTATGCATGCCTAGCATTTTTCACTCCTGGCACAGTCATGATAAAAGAAAAGATAAAAATAGAGAAGATTAAGGAGTCATATCATAGTTGCAGAGTACATACTTCCCATTCAGCAGATCTAAAGCCTTTATTTTCATTTAAAAAGATCAGGTAACAGATAAGAGAAAACATTGACTGAAGAGGGACTCACTGAAGGAGCAACAGAAAGTGCCCTATATTCTTTAATGCTTCTTCATATTCTTACTGTATGGACAGCAAATATGTTATACTTTGCTGGATTTTGTAAAAGGTTTGTAATATTATAATATAATATAATATAATATAATATAATATAATATATAAAATATATAAAATATATCAGACTGTTATTTTTTGTTATGACATTTCTTATACAATGTTTCCCCCCTTTGGCTTTCAGTTATTAGCCGAAACCATTAAGCTCTGAAGCCTAAAAAATAATATATACAAAATTTGGAGATGTCAATACATCCTGCCTAGGGGGATATATTGAAAAGTGATATAAGGCAAGAACTTTTCTCCTAGCATGCATATTAAAATAAGTAAAGTTGTTTAATTTGGTTTGTCACTTCATTCGTGTTTATGGATCACTAAGTTTCCAATACTTTAAAGAATTTACTGAATTTTGAACTGCCTCTTTGAGTACAGATGCTCTATTCACTCAAGATAATCCAACCAATTAATTCTTTAAAGGCCGTAATATAAAATAAAAACAATTTCAAAAAGATCAGAATGTTACTGTCAGCAGTTTGCTTTCAAATGCACAACTTTTTATAAAGTAGTCAGCTGGGAACTTATAATTCAGCTCTTGTTTCTCACCAAACTCATTGCATACAGTTCTGATGTTATCATAACTAGGACTGCAGATGAAACCATAAATTTATCACCATTTTTTTTTTTTATAAAAGTGTATTGGGCTTTCATGTTTCCAGTTCTGTGGATGTTCTCTCTGCCAGCTCAGATTTTTTTTTCCAGCAGTGTAGGGAAGTAGCACAATATCTGTAGCCAACTTAGAGCAGCCCCATACTCTGCTCTCTAACAACTAAGAACAGCTTTCTAAACTCTTCCTATAAATGATGGTAGCATTAATGCCTCTCTCTGCTCCTTCTCAGCATTCACCCAGTGACTCAGTGCTGCTGAGTAGCTTCTATGGAGCTACTAGGACTCCAACAGGTATCTATCTATCTTTGTGCCAGTGTTTCTACTACATCAGAGAGTATCTCAAGAATGTTAGGACTGTCTTCTCTCCATCTACAATACTGTAGCTGCCTCCCTATAAAGAACTGGAGGTAGAATGAAGCAGCCAAATCTTATTTAAAGTACTGCTGCTATCTGAAATAATTGTTGGTTTTTTTGGGGGGGGGAGGGGGGAGGAAGAAGAGACAGGTATGATGCACCTGGTTTGGGACCAGTGCCAAATCCCCAACCAGCTACCTATCTGTAGTACATCTCTTACTCTCAGTGGGACTTCCTATGGCACAGACATTTACCAAATGTTTCTATGACCACCCATATACTGCCAGTCACTGATATGACTGAAGAATAATTTGGCATCACATTCTGATCAATACCCAACATTTCTGTCACAAAAATATTTCCAGTCAAAATGCATGAAAAAAAAAATTAAAGTGATTTTTTTTGGACATAGGAAGATCCATATTAGTGTTCATTTTAATTGTGCATTACTGAGAGGGTAATACTTTCACACAAACATGCCTAGATTTTGACTTGCAAATAAAATGTACTGATTTCCTCCTAGATGAAATTCATAATTGTTAAAAAGCATTTAAGGGTCTGCTTAAGTTGAACCCCAAGCGATAGTAAATGAATGAAAATGAAAAAACAAAACAAAAAAACCATATACTATTGCCAGAATTCACTGTGAAAATTAAAATAGTTAATTATATCTATTTTATATATTAATTTGTTTCTGAGATCTAGGGTCTCAAAAGACTTGTATGGTGTGAGATATGGGTATAAGACAAGTCTAATATGTGGAAAGGATGGAGTAAGTTCACATGATTAGAATACTGTTAAATTACAGAACAGTGATGACATAAATTTGGGCGAGGTATTAAAGCTTTACCTTTTGAGCACTTACATCATTGCTAAGGTTTCTCTTTATTAGCACTGCTTCCTTAATTTTAGAAACTCCCCTTCAAACTCAGAAAACTGAATCTGAGATTCTAAGGATTTCAAATGTTGTGCAGGACTGGGTGATTAATAATAATTATGACCTCTGATTCCTTACTCTGTAATGAAGACCTGCTTGTCTCTGGTTTTTACAAAAATACTTCAAAATTAATATAGAAAATTGTTCCTTTATTGTCAGTTTGAAAACTTTAACATACTTAACTCAAGGTGATGAGCTCAGTACAACTTTGTTTCCAAATAAATGTTAGATTTTGTTTGGTGTCTTGAAGGAAACATGTAATACTGAATATACTGATGAGTTTCTAGCATCATTTTGAAATAGCAAGGTACATGATCATCAATATTCTAAATGAATCTATAATTGCAATTTTATCCTTGTTATTGACCAATTTATCATCTGTTCCCAATTAATAATGCAATTAGTATAGCAATCTGAAAATGAGTAGATGGTTAAACAATATGCACTTTGTCTTTTCTAAAATTAGCATATAAATAATTCTGCTTGGGGAACAATTACTTAAATCTGAGTATAAAGTATCTAGTAGACAAACGGATTGTATTCAGAATTGAAGGAAACTTTTAGCAAGTCTTTGAAATATATATAATTCATTCCTAAAGTTACCCTTTATTTATGGCTCTTGAGACAAAATTAATCATGGTTTCTTATTTATGGTGGAAAGCCCAAACAAATATGTCAAATCCAATATTTAAAATAGGATTTCAAAATGGCCACATGGAAGAATGAGCAGTAGGTTGAATGCTGCACATATAAGAGTCTATGGGATGGGCGGCTATAATATATTTAAAATAATAATAAAAAAAATAATAATAATCCCCCAGTGAGGCACTACCTTGATGTGGTTGTGGGGCTTACATGCTCTAAGGAGAATGAGAGCTATGCCAGAGGTTGAACCATACTGGACAAGTCTCATCAGAGGAGCCAGATGAAGACTGCGTCTCCCATAAATAATATGGTGAGATGTAATTTACAGAAACCTATACTGGATTGGTTGTCCAGAATCAGAAATAACAGAACAGAGGCTAGCAGATCAACACTTATTCATAATATGAAATAAAATATTCACAGAAATAGAATTGGAAGAACTGCAAAGGTCTACCCAGAGCAAAGAAATCAAAGTCTTGCCAGACATAGCTCAGACTGTAGAGCCAAACCAGGGGGAGTCGGCAGTAGAGGAAGCCAGCATAGCTATTGAATCATTTCATTCCCAAAACAGGCACCCTCTCCTCTGCCTTCTCCTCAGAAGGAACAAAGCCCTCTAACTAAAAGCAAGAGGAATTGAAACAAAGAATAACTGAGCATCTAGAACAGCACAAAAAGAACAGAATAAGGTTCCTGCATTGAAGCTTGTTACAAAGAAACAGCTAGCACAAGTATTAAAAGATGCTAATACTGTACTATCAGATATAAGCGCCAGCTCACTGCAGGAAACAAACCAACTAATGTACAGCATGGCTGCAGCCATAACTGAATACCTTGGATGCAAAAACCAACAATCAGCAAAAAAAGCCCAGCAAGCCCCACCAAAATGGAAGATCAGGCTGGAAAATGAGATCAGCATGCTAAGATCAGATGCAAGCAAGAACTGGAGAAAATCACAAAATACAAAGACCTGCAAATAGAATAGAACAGCTATGGCAAAAGAAAGCAAAGATAGTACCAATAGTAACAGGTGCCTTGGGTGCAATCCCAAAACATCTGGAGCACCACTTGGACACCATTGGCATTGACAAAAACATCATCAGTCAATTGCAAAAGGCAGCTTTACTTGGAACAGCTTACATCCTGCAACGATACCTTTAATATTATTAAACAACATCTGCCTATCCCAGGTCCTTGGGAAGGATTGGATAGGTGGACAAAAATGCCAAATCCTGTCTGAACATCTGGCTGACTGTGTGACCAACCATAAAAAATATACAGCTGAACACCAAATCACAATCTTCTACTGATGCCCTTTCTTTCTCCTATATGCAGATTCATGTTTGCATTGTCCTCTACACACTATTCTTAGCACCTGGAATTAGAAGCTTTAACTCTCCCCTCTCTGCCCTGGTTGCTGTTTAAACTGTGCTCCTCCTATTCACCCATCAAATGGCTCAGGATACAAGATGATGATGATGATGATGATGATGATGACAATTTTATATTTATTAGCTGCCCAACTCCATTGGACTCTGTTTGTGTATCTTCACCAGCAATGGTACAGTTGTTTGGTATGCTGTCAGATAAGCTGTTGGTGATGTGTTGCACATTTGTATCAGTTATGCCTATGTGTTGTCTTCCCCAACATAATTATAGCACAGAAGTGGTATTTGAGAGGGGGGATTTGTCTGTGGGAAGAAGTGCCCCACAGAATAGGGATGGAGGATGCATCATGAAACATGTTTCATCATTCTCCCCCCCCCCCCACCCCCATGTTCCCCCTGGGGATTCCTATGCCTTCTGATACAGTAGGAACTGCAGCTCCTTGACCAGAAGGCATCTGAGAGCAATGTTTATTAATCCATGTTTCAAGGTATCAGGAAATAGTGGGAGAGAGAGGAAAAAGGAATAAAATTAAGACATTGTGCATGTTATTCATCTGCCAGGGAGTAATAATCACTATTTTCAACAGGGCCTATTTCTGAGTAGACAGCAGATTGAAAAGTTATTTTAACCAGATGAATCTCTACCCCCTCCCACTTTTTCCCCCTCCCTTTTCTCCATCGTGTGTTGGCCTTGAATGTTATCTTTAATGCCTTTAGGCCAAATAGTATCATTTCCTGTGTGACTAAATTGTTGAATGTCACTGAGAAAGCAATGCCTCAGGACATTGACCTGGAGAGTCCTTGTGCCACTAAAAAAGAGGAAAGATAACAAAGACAAGAACCAGACAACGTGGAAGAAAAGGGCCTGTTCACCACTGAAATGGCCAACATTCATATTTTTAACTACTGAGAAATGGCAGCCAAGAGAGTTCAGTATATTTTGTGGGAGGAAATGGGAGGAAGACCAATACACATACACTGGATTTTAAACAGGTGACAACTTTTATTAAAAGGGTTTACAAAACAATCAGTGGCGTCAACTTGTCATAAAATACAGCACAATAATGCTCTGAATAAATGAATGTATCTCCAGAGGAGTAAGAAAACATCAATAGTCAAGTTTAAACTGAACACAAATTCACCGTAGGACACTATTGATAGTCTGTGGTTGAATTCTGCAAGCTTAGAATTTAAACTTAATATTTTAGTATGAAATCCAGTTAAGAGAAGTATAATTAAACATTATCTGTCTAAGCTTTGGGAAGCTAGATTATTCTAAAGTCACCAGGGATCCTGATCTCCCCCTTTCATCTGGTTGCAAGCATGCTTATAGCAGACTCATAGCTCATCATGTTTAAGAGTACTTCCAAATTGCAGGCAGTGAAAAAAGAAAAGAAAGAAACTCAGAAGCTGTAACAAAAAGAATAAATATCTGGATGATGGACTGCTGGCATGAGATGGGCTGCATCTTATAAGGAAGAGTAAAAATACGTTTGACCAATTTTATTAGAAGGGCTTCAAAGTGAATCCTGTGGGGACCACAGATAAGAACTATGAGATAAGGATGCCAGATAAAGACTTGCACATTGTAGAAGAATATGGGAAACTTGCTGTAATGGGACCAGTTGAACCACTGAATGAAAAATAACTTTTGATAATGAAGTTCATAGCTTCCAATGTCTATACATTACTGCTTAGACTATGGGAACATAAACAAAATAAGCTTAAACTTAAAACTTGAAGACATACCTGATTTAATAACAGAGATTTGGTAGGATGATTCCTGAGGCTAGAATATAGCAGTTGAAGGATATTTTGTTCAAAAAGAAACAATAGAAAGAGAGAAAGTTTCTTCCTGTGGATGCAGAAGCCAGTCTCTACCCTGTCCACTAGCTGTTGAATTTCAGAAATGATACCTTTGAAATACTCCTTTGTGTTTTCTTGTGTCCACAAAAGACACTTAGGAGCTCCTGGGCATGATCACACACTTACATGCTATCAAGCTGAGTAGCTTGCAGAGCCTGACTCAAAAATTCCAATTTTGCTGAATTGAAATTATAATAAGAGAAGAAAAGAAAGCTGATGTGCTCGAAGAATAAGTGGGAGGCATCCTGGAGTGTTTTGCCTGAAGAGATAGTTGCCAGTACACTTAAGTCTGTTGATACTGCAGCATTTTTTTGGGTAAAAATTGTATTAAAAGTTTGAAAAAGAAGATAAAAATGAACAAAAACTAATTTAAAGTAAAGAAAGAGAAGAAAGGGAAAAGAGGAAGAAAGGAAAAGACAGAAGTGCAAAAAGAAAGGATAAAAAATAGAAAGAAAAAGTTTCCAATTTCCTTTGTAGCAAATACAAGTATGATTACAACATTATCTCTTATTCTATGGTTACAGGAAAAAAAAAGCTGTCTTTCGTCTAGTATCTAATGTTTTCTAATCATCAAAACCACAAATCAAAAGTTCAGTTTTTTCTGTTTCATGCAAAAAATCTATAAAGGGTTTCCAGTCAGACATAAATGTAAATGTTGTCTTTTCTCTAGTCAAAGAAGTCAGTTTAGCCATCTCTGCAAGTTCTACCATCTTCACCAACCATTCCTCCATTGTGGGTAATGCTGATCCTTTCCACTTCTGAACATAGAGTAATCTCACTGCAGTTGTCATATATAAAAACAAAGTTCTATGACTTTTTTCCAGAGGTCTATTCATTAGTCCCCAAAGAAAAGCCTCTGATTTCAATTGTACATTAGTCTTTAAAATCTTCTGAATTAGTGCATGTATTTGTATCTAAAATTTTCTGGCTTTTTTTTACACGCCCACCAAGATATTGTAGCATTCTGTGGCTGCGGGAATCTGACATGAGCAAGAATTAGAAGCAGGTTTTATAATTATAAGAGAAAAGAGATTTATTTACTGGAAATACATTGTAGGGATAAGGAAAATCTAGACCCTGGCTACTTCCTACCAAGAGATGAGTAGCCAAAAGAATATGTGCTTTGTGCATGCATGCCTGAGAAAAAGGTGGAGGGAAATGACCTCAGATTAGTACTCTCTTAGACAAAGTGCATGAAAAGTGATAGACAAAAGGTAGACCCAACACCTGCCCTTTGGAACCCCATCCCTCCCACCTCCCCATGAGATCCAGTTGGTCCTGATGTTACTGGAGTGGTGGATGTGTTCAAAAAGCTTTGAAGTGGGAGCACATGTGGTTGTGGTTGAATTTATTGTAAAGTGAGTTTTACCTTGGCTGCCTTCATAAATTTTTCTAATGCTGTTTTAATATGTATTGGAGCTGTAGTTTAAAATGTTGTTAGCCACCTAGAGTTGATACAGCTAGATGGGCAGTTTTATAAATCAAATCAATCAACCCTTAATTCTCTGTCTATCCCCTACTGCCCAGTTGTGATCAGTAGATCACAGGGTGCCATTGGATTTGGACCTCCAAGAAAGTGATAAAATATCTTCTCAGAGTTTGCTGGGGAAAATATTGATATTTTTGT
This sequence comes from Liasis olivaceus, assembly GCA_030867105.1. Lineage (NCBI taxonomy): Eukaryota > Metazoa > Chordata > Lepidosauria > Squamata > Pythonidae > Liasis > Liasis olivaceus. The sequence goes on from CM061348.1 coordinate 201,370,506, forward strand.
ATTTTGCAATCCAATGTGGTTCATTTAGTAATGACACACTTGGAATGAGGCATCTTCTTTTGGTTATGTCATGGAAAAAAAAATCAGTGTTATACCTGACTGTGCCAGTGATATTCCTTATATCAGATACAGTATTAAGTCATTCATTGAGGGCATATCCACAACTACCATTCAAGCTTCTCTTCTCTTATGCTCATGCCTGCTTCACTCTAAACTAGCTTAAGAAAATCCTATTTAGACTGCGACATCCTTGAAACACCTTGCAAGGTATTCAGTTTTGTCTATGAGCTACCAAGTACTCCCACTGAACAATTCACTGCTGTCAGAAAGCTGCCTCCACCTTTCTGTTTCAGAAAGGTATGGGCAATCATATTCCTTCCTTTGGCTGCATATACAGACACACAGGGACATATACACAGTTAGAAAAGAGGATCGATCACTGAATGGTGATCGAATGAGCTGAAACTCTGAGAAGAGGTTGTTGCAATTGAAAATCTCTGACAGACTGTGTAACTTAAAATAACAACATCACTACTTTTCCGTATGCATTTGTTTTTGGTTAGTTCCACTCCAGTGTCATCTGTAATCATGCTTTGAGCCATGCTAACTAATTGTTCATTCTTGTTCTTCACAGATTTCAAATGTATGGAACCTGTTAGGATTATGTAATCTCTAGTTATTGTTGATCAAAGCTCCAAATCCTTTATACTTTTGGAATCCACCCTATATATAAATCATTTTAGATTCTTAAACTCTTTGTTTCTTTATTCTAAATACTTTCCACTAAGTTGCCCATTAGCATCATATAGATTCCAATATGTTTGTTTGTTTTTTTTAATATACATTTAGTCTATGAATTTCATAATGGTCTTAATATCAATTGGCATCTCATTTCAATTTATTGTTAAGCATGAGACCCCCCCCCCTCCCCAGGAGCTTATAGTTTTGTTTTACTTTTCCTTTGTGAGTTCAAATTGAGAAGACCAAGTGAAAAAACCTGAAGATAATGCATTTCCAAAAGATGCCAGAAACATTTGAAGTCCCTAAACAACACAGCAACGGCAGTATACCATCCATTATTTCAGAGAAATTTAGTGGTAAAAGCATTTTATCCAGATTTTGGTGTCCTCCAAATTTGGTCATTGGAAATGTAGAGCACTATTCCAATGGATGATTTATTTAGAGGCTGGACATAAGTGGCGACCCACAGCAAGTACAGATATCCCAAGGCCATTGTTTCAATATTAGATCACCTGGGAAGAAAAACATCATCTCAAAATAAGGACCTCAACTTATTGAGTTGAGTTTCTAGCTTTTCACAGACATCTGAGGGGAGTAGAAGAAAGACCTGCCAAGTTCTAGAAAGAGTGTCTTTCTTTTGTCTTCTTTAAAGCTAATATAAACTTATTTATTTATTTAATAATGGCCACCCATCTCATATACATGACTCTGGGTGGCTAACAATTAAAAGTAAAAAACAATAAAAAAGGAGAAAGATACCAGGCACTTTGCTGCACTTTACAGGGGTCAGTTTAAGAGAGTTATAGTGTAAGCGGCTACACTGGGAGCCAAATAATTGCCCTCCCTGCCCACAAGCAGAGCACCAGGTAGAAGTAGGCTAAGGCTAAGTGATATGAGGTTACAAAAGTTGTGTATCTAAGAGAACACTTTCAGTTTGTTTCAGGCAGACCATGTTTTCAGGTGAGCAGGTCTTCTCATAGAGTAACACAGCTTCATTTCAGCCTATAGGTAGATTGGAATGATGGGGCCATTGTCCCAAGCAGGATTTTACTGTATGAGAATCCTGCTGTTCTCTTTCTGGATAATTTTCTCTAAGCAAAGGGCTATTTCCTCTAAAGCATACTGTCTTTTTTCTCCTTTTCCTTCTTTTCTATCTTATTTCATAGGAATCCATCTGCAATGTTAATCTAGGGCTGGGTTTGTGGTGGAGAACTCCAAATCAGGTGATATTGGGTCCCCGCATTCTTTAAACTGGATCTGAAATTCATTCAGGGGTTACTATGTTGGAATATGAGAGCCAGTTTGGTGTAGTAGTTAAGGCACCTGGCTAGAAGCTAGGAGACTGTGAGTTCTAGTTGTGCCTTAGCACGAAGCCAGCTTGGTGACTTTGGGCCAGTCATACCCTCTCAGCCCTAGGAAGGAGGCAATGGCAAACCATTTCTGAAAAACCTGGCCAAAAAAACCCTACAGGGACTAGTCTAGGCAGTTGCCAGGAGTCAACATATGTGACTCATACACATATATACACACACACAAATTGGATATATCCTGCAAAGACATCCAGATTAATCCTTCCAATTTACAATAATAGCGATGAGAAAAGTTGTAGCTCTTTATATATTTACCTGGAGCAATGTTCTTTGGATATACTAGGATTTACTTTCAACCAAGCCTATTCATAGAATATGGTGTTATGAGTCGTAACCCATTGTTGCTAAATGCCAAGAAATAATTTATGCTCAAAAGAAACCAGGTCAGATTACAAGTTACAAACTAGACTGAATTTTACCTGGGCCTTTTATATAGAGAAAAATGAGTCCGGGCAGGTCACTTTGAACTGAGAAGAGGTGGGAAAAACGGTGTTTAACTTTTAACTGGAGGAATTGTTTTCCTGGTCCAAACCAATTGTTTTCCAGATCCATGTGCTTTTCCCTGAAGAGTGCTAAACACATTTGTAAGAATAAACATAAAAACTAGTGATTTCTGGAAGATGATTCAGAGCAGAAATATGTATTTGTGGAGCTATCATTCTTGCTCCTTCTCTACTTGAAATGCCTTTTTTCATTCTTTGCTTCCCTCTGCTTTTTGGTATGATTGTATGTAGAAAATAAATTCAGTCATTTTGACTGGATTTAAATACTTTATTTTGTTTTGTCTCCTGATGTCACAACTTCTTGTGAATTGATTGATTGATTGATTGATTGATTATGTGCCATCAAATCAATTTCAGCTCCTAGTGACCATAGATTTTCTCTATGATGATCTATCCCTAGCCTGGGCTTATACTTTGCCTTAGCACAATTTGTGAAGCCAGCCAATTGTGGCTTTTGCAACCAACTATGCTTAAGCAAAGCATGGTCTAACAAGATGTATGAACCAAGTCTTTATCTGAGCTAAGAGTACCCCATTGTTTGAGAATTGGAGCCAGGAGTTCTAGAAATTAGGCTGCTTTTATTGGTACACAGGTTTGCCACGTGCCTACTGTGAAAAGAGAAATGCACACAGTAACTTGTATCTGCTCCTGATGCATACTTATATACACATTATGTGTACATTTTCTTATCTCTCATCTTATGTCTATAGTTTTCTAAACATAATTTTCTAGAAGTTTGTTTCCCTGGCTAAAAAAATGAAGTCATCAGAATGGCATTGAAGTGTGTTTATAGCTTTGTTTGCAGAGTTTTCTGTTGGAGAACTGCATTTGTACTGTAAGGATGTCTAAAATATAGAAAGTAAGAGATTATAAAAAGCCATAAACACAAAATGCAAAGATGAAGAAGTTGTATACTGTTGATAAAGAAGACTGTGAATCAATCAAGTCTGCCTTATTTTATCTCAAGGCCATTTATGAGAGAAATGCTTTAGAATAGCGTAAGCATTTTGCTGTCCTATTTTTATCCTTTTCAGTACACTTTTAATGTGAGGGTCATCTCATTATGACCAGGTCTCAATCAGCACTGACCTTTCTTGGATTTAAGAATGGTTATCTGAGAAAATAATGTTGCATCTTCCTTTAATTCATTCTAATAAAGTTCTAAATAATTTGCATGGATAGTATAGCCCATCTCTATTTGTAAATGACAAATACATTAGTCAAGTTATTGATCCATGCTGATGCTCTTTTTATGTTATGTGAATAGTCTGAATCTTCCCAGAGTCTAGCCAGCAGAATAAATGGGCAGTAGTTTAGGATTTCCGCACCTACAGGTAACATAGTGTGAATCAATACCATAACTTTGATATGACTTTACTTAGTTTTCATACTGGAAAATAAAAGACTAGAGGCCTTTCATGTAAGGGTTTTGTATCAAAATTTGCTTACATGTTTGTTATATAAGGTTATTTAGTCATAGCCCCATAAAAGCCAGGCGGAAAAGAGTGTCTTTCTCCTGCATTATTTGTCATAATTGCATTTCATTCCATGCTGCTTATTTGTCCATGTTTGCTTATTTGTCGAATGCACCCTTCTTTCAATTTGCAAACGTTTTTCACATTTTTTATTATGTTCTTCCTCGCAATAGATTTATGAAGCAGACTACTAAACCAAGAGCCTTCAACAAATGCTGCAATGAAGATATTCCCAAGTGTTTCTATGTCTTCCTTTGACAGATAGGTTATATTGAGTGGGCCAGCTGTCTTTGACTCAAAGCCAGTCACACTCACACTCATTACAAATACCTCAGTTACATCATGGTTTGACTTCTTGGGGTAAATTGTGACAGCAGAATAAGTAATCAAGGCATAGTTGAGGATCTTCACAGTATTCTGTAGGGTCCTACATGACAACAGTGGATTGAGTTTATACAGTAGGTGCGGTCAGCATGAAAAGTGACCTTTTTTCTGGCTTCTTTTTCCTGTTTGTGAAATGCTGTTTGTGCTTTCTCTGTCTTTGCCCTCTTTGGATCATGCTAAAATAAATCGCTGTTGCCTGAGTCTGAACAGCTTACTTCTAGAAAGCTTCTAAATTAAGCAGAAAACTGCATGATCTTAGACTGGAGGTACATGAAGCTCACCCAGTCAGGCCACTTTAGGACCTGGCTGTATACAAGTAATGTAAATTTAAAGAATGGGACAAGCTCTGCTTTAAAAACAGTGGCCTAAACTATAGTAAAAGTGAATTCATCTTAGGGGGAACATTCATGTTCACCTTAATAGGTTCATATATTTTTTAATATTTTCTGTGCAATGTTTCAATGATCTTATCTGCACTGTAGATAGCTGGAATCTTGAGTCAGTTGCCATTGATTGGAGCAGCCTTTGAACAAAATTAGGCCTCCAACTCAGACATATTGTCAGCAGAAGGAGAAAAGACAGCCTCTTAGGCCCTAAAAGATCTGCTTTGGACTTTGGAGAGCTGGGGAACTTTCTGAAATAGGTGAATCTAAAGAGATGGGAAATTTCAAAATCAGCTCTTCCTTTCAGTCAGTGGGATCCCATAATGGATCCCATGAGCGGAATGACTTATTCTGTTCCACTCTAGTTAGGACCCAAGCCATTATCTGTATTTATCTAGATAAAATGTACATATGAAATGTTTTTCCCATCTATGCAACATTTTGAAGGCAATGCAACTTTCACTGAGATTCAGGAGTGAATTCTTGAGGAAAAAGAATAGAAAATAAGTAGAAGCAAACTCTTTGGGGGGGGGGGGAAGCCATTTAGAAGTATTTTATCAGCTTAGCAACACTTTTGTGCTAGGATGACTATACCATAGAATTCTGTGCCCCTGCTGTTTGCAAAATCAAGCTGCATTGTGTTATGAATGAATGTATTATCATTTACCATTTGCCCATCCAGTTAAATCAAAGTTATGGCTTTCAGAGTTCAGAGCAGCAGAACAAAGGAGAAATTGATCTCTTTATCTTAATCGGTATTTTTAACTATGAATTGAAACATCTCCCTTCATTGCACCATTCGTCAGGAAAATTTGTCAATTCTGTTGCCTGCTGGGAAACATTATTTTGGGGAAGGGGTGATAGAGGACAATTGTTCTGGTTTATTTGAAAGCTGTTAAAATCTGTTCAAGTGTTGAGTGGAAAAAAATGAACATAACACATTTCAAATTTATTAGCATATTACAAAATGTGTTCATTACACAAAGTGTGCTGCTATTGCTAATGATGCAGTGTTTTGAAATACATTATTGAATGTTTAAATATATCCACAGTGGGGGTTAAACTACTGTCCAATCAGCTTCTTCTCTTGTCATATAATTAAGCAGAGGTGGTTTAGATAGAATCCAAATGGCCTATGAAATATTGATTTGAGTTCTACATGCCATAATTAAACTTTAGCCAGACAATGTGGTTTATATTGAATGGAGGGGACAAAATAAGCAATCATTAACACCAAGGACCTCTGCTTTCAGTTAGCTCAGAAGCAAAATTAACATAAAATGATTGTCCCAGATTGATTTGGAAATGCTGGATTGGCAGTGTTTTTAGGTTGCATTCACAATTTGTTGTTATTGATTATTCCTGGCAATGTTACATGAAGCAAAACCATATCAACTGAGACAAGTCTAAGGTAAACATTTTTCAAAAAAAATTATGAACATTTTTCATCTTCACAATACTTTGATTAAATACCTCACTAAATTTTGTGATGTTAAATGTGAAAATTATTTGACAAGGTATGTATGTATGTATGTATTCATTTATTTATCATATTTATATAGCTGTCCATCTTACATAAAAGTGGCTCTAGGCAGTGAACAACACTTAATTAAAAACAATAAATACATAAAACAGTCACAATTTAAAAATAACCACAAAAAGCACACAAAACAGAGAGGATGATATTAACCACAGTAAGGGAGCCATCACAAAATCTCCCTGGTCCCCTGGGAGCCCCAGGTCTGATCACATAGCCAGGTCTTGAGGGACCTGCGGAATGTTGAGAGGGATGGAGCTAATATCATTTCTGCGGGGAGAAGATTCCACAAGGCGGTCACCATGACAGAGAAGGGCTGCCTCCTGGGACTCACTAAATGTAATTCCCTGGCAGACGGGACCAACAGCATGCCTTCTTGTCCAGACCTGATGAGGTGGGCAGATAAATGGGAAAAGCTTTCCCACGCAAACATGTTATAAAACCATAGCATTGGAAGACACACTTGAATAAATCTAATTCAACTTTTTATTCAGTACAAAATAAACACCTTTCCAGAACAAGGAACTATCAGACCTTTGCTAAAGAGTTCCCTGTGTTTGAATTCTGCAGATAGTTGTTGCAAAGTATTTTCAAAATGCTGTTACCATTTGAACTATGGTAAGTTGTGGCATTTCCATACCACAGGCCTCTGGGACCTCTGCCATTGGACCCTGAGGACTTTGATTTCTGCAAGCAACAAAAAGCTGGTTAGGTTGGATGAACAAACAGTGCTACATATCTACCTTCCTCTGCAGATGTAGTATTGCAGACATGGGAAATAACTTCAGTATCAAAAGAGTGAGGAAGTAACTGGAAATCCAACTTGGCTAAGATGGATGCTGTTCACAAGGCTGGAGCACTCTCAGAATGGGATTGGCAGCAGTTGTTTACTCCTAGTGGAGCTGTAATAAACTATAATATAAGGCACCATTTCCTCTAATTTTTCATCCATCAGATCTAGTTCCAATTTGACCGTAAACAGCACCAAAGGACATAATGGGTGAGTTTTTCTTTGTATCTCAAAGGGAAGAGTTTAGCCATGACTGAACAGGATTAAGGATGTAGATAACAAGCCCTGGATTCCCACTCTTTCAGTTTTTGAACTTCTTGCACTAAGCAGAGGGATCTGAAGGCAGTTGCCAGTCATTTTTACTTATATGCCAGTAAAGACCATATATAACTTGTAACCTTGTTAGAAAAGGGAAAGGGGGTCTTTTCCCCCATGAAAAATTTCCTTCAGTTTGTGCCATTTCAATCTGGCCAGATTGGGACTTCCTTGGGTGCCCTCCAAGCAGATAATGAACAAACTCTCTCAGATAATTATAAACACCATAATCACATTTTCTAGTTGCGGTAAAAGCAATTAGCATAGCAAATAAACAGTTGTCAGGATAAAACATGAAATGCCAGGTCTGTGATATTGAGGCAGTGTCCCTTTCATATGTTTGCATATTTTGTTTCAACTCAGAACTCCTGACTGAAGCAGCCTAGACAGACAGACAGACAGACAGACAGACAGACAGAATCAGCAATGGGTCTGTGGTTAATTTAAACCCACTTATTTGTGTCTGCCTGTTTCTTCTTCCCATGGCATTTACATATGTTCTCAGAACTTCTGACTAACTACCATTTCAATTCTGTATTTATACAGTACTGCTAAATATTCAACAAACTTGAGAATACATATTATTCCACGTTTACACATAATTAAGATACAATTAATCAGTTACTTTGTTCTATTACATCCAATATTAAGTTAGCTGAAAAATACAAAGTTCCAATGAAAGTGGCAGTTGATCAATGTAATATGAAAATGATATCCTTACAAATATGTTAGACATAGCTAGACTTGTGGACTTTAATGATGAAAAGATGAAGTGACATAGATTTGCTATGTTGATAAGAGGACACTTGATTCACTTCAGTGAAGCAATTGGGGTGGCCTCCAACTTCTTCAGACCAGTATTTGTTCTGCTTTCAGCCTTTCCTCAGGTGTGTTCCTCAAAAGTGATTTGAGACTTGGCACCTTCAGAAAAGTTCCACAGCTTTCACCAGTGTCACTCAGCCTGGATGACCTTTGGTGAGTGAACTAGAAGAGAAGAATCAAGGCAGTTTCTTAGGTAAGTGTTGTAGGTAATTGCACAGAATTTGCCAAAACCACCCAGCCTGGAAACATTCCAGTGCTGTGTAGGAAAAGTGTCCTCTTAACCATCTCTCCCAGTACTTCCAAAGGTTTCTTTTAGCTTCTTTCATAGCAAAAGCTGTATGGGAGAAAACTGAGAGGGACTATGAAAAGACTCTTAAAACCGAGAAGACTATATTGGTTCATGAAGCAACTTCAAGGCAGTGTTTCCTTAAACTCTAATGAATAATAATAAATAAAATTCTTTTTATTCTTGTATGCTGCCTTGAGAGTTGGAATAAACAGAAAGGTGGTGGTGGTGGTGGTGGTGGTGGTGGTGGTGGTGGAGGAAGAGGAGGAGGAGGAGGAGGAGAAGAAAGAAAGTAATAGTGGTGACAACAGTGGTTGGTGTGTTTGGTGCTATACCAAAAGATCAGGAAAAGTTCTTGGATACAATATAAATAGATAATATATCAACTCATCAGTTACGAAAAATTGTATTTTGAACTTCCTTACAAAAACAACTTGTATTCCAACAGTATCTTTAGGTATCCTAAATCTTTGGAAAGAATCCAATAGTTAAAAGTACCAAATCCAATCAGAACCACCGGTAGTTGAATAACAATAACAATAATAATAATCCCAAAACTTCTGGAGCACCACTTGAAGACCGTCGGAATTGACAAAATCACCTTCAGTCAATTGCAAAAGGCAGCTTTACCTGGAACAGCTTAAATCCTGCAACAATACCTTTAACACCATCAGACAACAACAGCTGCCTATTCTAGGTCCTTGGGAAGGACTTCATAGCTGGATAAAAATGCCAGATCCAGTCTAAACACCTGGCTGACCATGTGACCAACCATAATGGTGTGGCCAATATTCCAGCTATCCATAACATTACATGAAATGCAGTTGGAAGTTAGATCTTTGAACTTAGAACTGTACCTTAAGGAACACAGTTTCTTTATAGACTTCTCATGTATTGATTCTGAGTATCTGTAATTCTATGCATTTGGTAAGGACATTTAAAAAAAATCCTCTCTGGATTTGTTTTAAAGCAAGACCATGCCTCTTGCTTTATATTCAGTGGCATGGACAGCTAGATCCTGATATTCTTAGCTGAAAAATAATGTCTAAAACAGATTGCAAATTTGTATGGGAAATAGGCATACAAAGTAAGTCCATTTTGGGATAGTGTTAAAAACAGCATGTATTATGGACACTTATTGTTTTTTTTTTTGCAGAAAGATGACAATAAAAATACATGTGGATTTTCTTTCAGATTTTAAAAAGATTATTCATAGAAAAATGAACAGAATAGAATAGTAAGGGGATACATATTACTTAGTATCTATTAATCTGTGGCAGTATTGTCTGCTAGGGAATCTGCCCCATGTTTGGAATAGGATACATGACTTAACTCTGAATCATCTATGTGATTTAAAAAGTCAGATTTGTATGAAAAATGAAAAAAACAAACAAAAAACTTACAGTAGAGAAATCCAGACTTAGGACAAATCCTGGCACTGATCTGAGCAATCCAGTAAGTGAATGAAACAATGGGGAAGATATATTTTCACTGAGCTACAAAGAAGTATACCTTATAATTGCCTGTCTGTGAGGAGAGGATAAGTATGGATTATTCAACAAATCTTTAAGAGAATGGTCAATGGCAATGATGCTGAAAATGTCAATAGAAAGGGCCTCTCTTATCCAAAAGAAACATGATAATAATGGCTAGTAGCAGACTGGGAGAATAGGCCCATCACATGGCTATGTCCCTGGTAAAGCCAAATAAATCCTGGGTACAGTCTAGCAATGTGCAAGTACACCAAGGAATTTGTAAAAAGCCATGGCTGAGGTATATGAGAATGGTTAGAAGAATAACAGCTACATGCAAAAGAATACACACACACGTATGTGCAAATATGCTTCAAAATCCATGGTTTAAATTTCTTGAAGCCCAAACATGTTTCCTTCTTCTCCCAACAGCCATTGGCAGACAATAGAGTTTGTGGAGCAGGTCAACTAAGCGAGAATATACATGCAAACATGCACATGGGATCAATGCTTCAAACTCACATGGAAGAATTTTGTTCCTTAATCTCAGCAGCCATTCCTTACGGGAAATGGAATGACCAGGGCATGTCACAGTTTCCAAAGTTGCATTGCGCTTGTACAGAAGCACACAAACAAGTACATTAAATTTCTTTGGTTCGAACACAACGAGAAGAAAACATGTCCCTAGCCACACCCTAATTTCTGATCATCAGAGGACGGTTGGTTGGTAGGTCTTGGCAGATGCCAAAAAGCTTTTTTCTTCTGCAATTCAGAAGTGTTAATGTTTGAAAAATATTACAGTTTAATTTTGGTAAGTGATACCATCTGGAGGGATCATAATTAATTTCCCTATGTACAGTAATTTATTGCATGGCCTTTTATAAAAAGCCTACTGATATAGATAAGAAAAGTTTTGAATAGCTAGGGAGGTGAGGTGTAGAAATTTTCCTGTCTGAAATTTATATAATTAGAAAATTAAGTTTTCATTTCATGTCAGTCACAGAGTTTTCATCTTCTCACATCTTTTAAGTTTGCACCAGTTTTCACAGCTGTAGGCCATGAAACTAATTTTGGAGATATGCCTAGGCAACCATGTCCAATACGTACCACTGGATATATTTTAAATCTGTTCATGACAGAAGGTAATTCATATTTTACAAAATGATGCCATGCATTAGTATTAAAGTTCTCCATGTCCTTATGGTCTAGGGAAAAAAAGAGAGTAAGATATATAGTAGCAGTTAATTTTTTAAAACATTAAAACTAATAAAAAACCTAATAGGTCATCCTGATGATTACATAAATACATCTTCTGCAATTTCCCCCCCGCCCCCTCCCCCCCATTTTCTACTCTAGTCCATAGTCCTAGGAATTTTTGGTGATCTCTGATCCATCATCATTACAGCCACAGACTCCTGCAATGCATTGTACATGGGACTGTCTCTGAAGACCTCTGATAAGTGAGAGTTATCCAGAATGTAGTGGCCCATCTCTTATCAAGAACTTGTTATGATCACATGACACTAATCGTGTGATCCCTGTAGGTTCCTAGGTACTATTCAAAATGCTGCTTTTAACCTATTTGTGGCCATTATGGTTTTAACTCTGTATGGCCTGGTACCTGGGTACTTTCAAGACTGCTTCCTGCAACATGATTCAACCTATCTGAAGTACTTCTGTGCTAGTAATGCCCCATTTCTAGGAAGGGGGTGGGTGGGTGAGGCCAGGAAGCATTGTTTTTCTGTGATGGCCCAGTCCTCTAGAAAACTTTCCACTGAATGTGAGACTTAGCTTTGCTAATAGCCTTCTTGAAGGTTATTAATATTGTGCTATTTCAAAGAGCTTTGGGAGGAATTATGATGCTATCAGGGACATGTGATTTTATTGTAATTTAATCTAAACTGCCTTTACCAGGGATGTTTTATTCTTGTTTTATGATTGTTGTGAACTGCCAAGCCTCAAGAAATGTGGCAAATCCAATAAAGAAATAAGTAAGTTTGTACTAACCAGGCCTAAACCTACTTAGGTTTGTTTTTTTTTTAAAGCAGCTGCAGTCAGCTAGGTGCTGTTGTCATTTTTGAAACCCAAGATCAGTCTGACTTTTTATACAGTGGTATATTGAATATAGCATGGGTTATTTTTATGTAACTATGTATGCATAAAAGCTCACTTCTTCCTGTGTCACACATGGAGGAGGAGGTCAGAAATATGCTGTAGTAGCAGAATGACACAGGGATCCATGAACATAGTTTTCTTAGTGCTACAGTATCATTTCAAAAGATCAGAAATACAGAAGTTCTCTGACCCTAAGAAAAGGCAGTGAGGGATTCTGGGGGAGTAATGGTGGATTGAAGATGGCTCCGTGTTTGTGGAGCTGATGGCCACAGCGGTTAAGAGGAGCTGATGAAAAATCTGGCTCTTCAGAACCATCTCCAGACAAAGGAGATGATTGGATCACCCACAAGTACTCCATACAGAGGCTCCCTATGAAGAGATTGCAAATTAGTGATCTCCAGCAGTTGAGTACTCTAGGAGTTGCAGGAAACATTGAGCCCAAGCCACAGCTCAGAGCTTTCAAAAGGAACTAGATTTGCATACACTTCCTCTTTTAATTGACAAAGGAAACTACCTATTAACAATTTATTTGGAATTAAAAACTTCCTGAAAGGCAAGTTGCTGCATACCAGGAGAATTTCCTTCTATCCTTGAAGAAAGAAGATGTAAGTAAGTTTAAAGATTAAAAAAAAAAACTTTGATTTTTGAAACAGCAAAAGAGAGTTTAGGATTTTGACTATGGAGAGTTAAGAGGCCAGATGGATTTGAAAGAATAGTTTTTATAAGCTGTTTTAAATTTTATAAAAACACAGCTGAAAATTTTGGAATTAACTCTAAGAAACTTTAATGTGGGAAAGTTTTGACTGAAAAGAAAAGATAAGACTGGGCTTTGAAGGTTAATTAGAGGGTATCAGAGAGCAATTAAAGGAAAAGATACTAACATAATATAAGAATGTAGGTCTTAAGTTACTGTAAATGTTTATACTTGTTTGGAGGGAAGAGGAAGTCATCTTTTATATGTCTTTCTCTTTCTTTTCTCTCTTTCTCTTTTTTGTTTGCATATTTTTTAGTTCTCTATTAATTAGCTTTTATCTATGTAACATTTTGATAAAAATATTGTATATATAAAAAAGAAAAGGCAGTGAAAGGAACAGAAAACATTTCACAAACATTCATATAATTTTCCACCTGGCAATAAACTACACAAGAATTAGCAATGAAAGTCACGATTGGAGCTTTTTGGCTACAAAAACTAGCAGGGTCTATATCTGGAAGTCCTTCCCAGTTGTAGCTGACGTGCCCTCTAGTGTGCAAAAATACTTGTTCTATCTGCAGATCTTACAAAGTGTAGTAAGAATCAATCTTCTTTTCAATGAAGATACGTCTTACAACCTCTGTTTATTTATAAAATTTATAAATTTTAAAATTTATACCCAACATTTTCATTGTTAAAAACAATCCATCTTTATGTAGGCTTGTGGAATATATCTTATAGTGGCCTAAAAGCTTGCTTTAATAGGAGTAGCTTCATATATATTGTCTTGGAGATCTACTGTTAAAAATAGTGTGGTGAAGGAGAAGTCAGTAATCAAAAATGAGATTGGAATTAATAGTAAGCTCATAGACCACAAAAATGGACAAGAGTATCTTACACATGCCAACAATGTTTATAAGACATTAACCTAAATAGAGCTAGTGTACCTTGCATAGAACAGCATCTTACTAGTGCTTTCCCAAGTAGTTTGATAGAATTTGAGCACTTGCTCCTTAGTCAAGTCCAAAATTGAATGAGGAAACCAGGTAAATGTTACTGAGGATTCCCCTCTACCTGCATGGCATATGGATCATATCTTCAGTGGAATACATCTGAAAAAATAGATTTATGCTAGTGATGTTTATCAATGAAATGCATCTGTTTTCATCAGTCTTCTACAATTTTGTACTTCAGAAGTTTTGGGTTAATAACTTTCAAAATTTTGATGCTGGCTGGAAATTGAGGGAATTGTACTACCAGCACATCCAGAGGAAAACAGATTGGGGAAATCTGATCTAAATTCATACATTGTCGTCATTATCACTACCATCACCACCATGTCACATTAGTAATGATTTTAATCTACCATAGATTATATTTTCTGTTTGTTTTTGTTCAATGGATAAATTCTGGAATCATTGGGATAAACCTGCTGCCCTTTTCACTTCTGATGCCTCAATGCAAGGTTTTTTTTTTCTTTCCCCTTCCTCTCCCCTTCTTTTTAAAAATATCCACAGATTTTTTAAATGTCTGCACCTAGGGTTTATGTTACCATCTGTTTGAGACATTATAGCTATTTTTAAACAGAGCCATCTTGCGTGTGAAATAATTTATTATAGGAGATATCTTTCTAAAAATTATACATTCAGCATTTACTCATGCTTAAGGGCACATTGCAAGCGCTTTCTGACAAAGAAGAAAGTAGGTCATCACTTGAAGTATAACTGAAATATTTGGCAAACCATCATGTTTTGCTACTGGTGATATATTTTGTTTCAGAGGAGAACATTGTCTACCACACATAGTACTAAAATAGGCACATCAAAGGGCTAAGCAAAATGTTAAACAGCAGATGCATGTAACAAGCTGTGAGTTTAAATGAACAACTGCCATCAAAACAGAAGGAAGGAGGAGAGATGATTAGTTAACCTTTTCTCTTCTAGCAGCTTTCTAGCTCCTCCTACAACATATTCTCTATTTCTCATGGAAAATGCAAGGAATAATGCTCTCCCCTTGCCATGTGGAAAAGCAGTTGGAGAAAGCCATTTTAAATTGAGAATGATGGGAGGAAAATATATCAACCTTGTTTGTTTGTTTATTGAAGCTCCACTGATTTTAGGGAGATTGTTTGAGTTCTGGATTCAACATTAACTTTCCACTATACTCACACCATCCAGTAATGGTATAACCTCTCTGAACAAGTGATCTGACACAATAAACCTTCCAACCTTGATACAACAGTTTGGTTGGATGAGAAACACTATGTAAAGAGATTCAGACTCATACCCAGGGGTGTCTACCGGCAGCTACAACTGTGGAATTCAATTCCCATCCCTTTTTGACATGCATCACAAGACACTTAAAAAGGAGCGGAGCTTTGATCATGTGATCAAAAATGCCCTTTTGATCTCCCCACAGAGACCCCCATTCACGCTTACTTTCCATGAAACTTTGTATTGCTTTTTTTTGGGGGGGGAGCCTTGAATATGGATTTCTTTTTTATTGAACTCTCTCTCTCTCTCTCTCTCTCTCTCTCTCTCTCTCTCTCTCAAATTTTATTTTGAACACTTTTAGAAAAGCAGCTGGGTGTCAGAGTTAAATTGTTTCTCCTCACCCCATTTTTCTTTTTTTTTCCAAACTCAGAATTAATATTATTGCCTTTTTATTCTTGAAAAAGGCTTCACACAGTATGCAACTGGACTGGCACCTTGATGTTTCAGCCTAATGCATATAGGTAAATCTCCCTCACTTAGACATGGGCATACTGTACATTTTCCTCCCTGGGAGCTATGTCAGTCAGAGGGTTGTCATCAAATGTATACATAAGAATGAATTGATTTATATTAGTATTTCTCCAAATCATAAAGTACTTACAACTTTTGAATTACAGACTAAGTTTGTAGCCTAAAAACTTGTCCATGTGTGGCTTTGTAAATAACCACAAGTACAGGGATTACTCTATTAATTTAAATATCACATTTTAAAATTCAATTTATTTTGGTTACCAACTATTCTGCTTCCCTTTTTTGTTTTGTTTGGGTTAAGTCTGATATCTGCAACAATGGAAACAACAGTGTTGATTTTAATGAAGGACTCCTGATGGTCATTCTTTTCTTTTATCCACAATCCTCAGATGTTGCATAATTATGACATACTGTATTATGCCAACTGCATAATTAAAAAATTGGTTGCCTGCAGTACTGGTGGCTACTGTTTTGCAGAATGTCCCTGAATTCCTAAGCTTTCTCCAAAAGTAATATCTCCAAAGACAGACATTGTGCCCCTGAGAAAAGTATAGTCATAATTCTGGATAAATGATGAAGTTCCATTTCTCAAAGCATTTGTTTTGAAACAAAAGAAAATGCAGTTCAGTAAGGCCCATTTGGAACAAAAGAAAATGAAACTAAGTGAAAACTACCAGATGCAGGGGAAAAAAAAAAAACAATTGTGACTCGGATATTTTATAATTGAGAGATTTTTGTTTTCTTCAAACTAAAGTAATATCTGTGTACTGCTCGAACCTTCACAGCAGCAAAAATAAAATTATTTCATACTAACATTTGATCTTTCACTAAAACTTATCTACCTGAGTTCTTAGAACATTATGTGCTCATCTTTGGAGGAAAAAAATGATCTAATTAAGGTAGAACTAAGAAAAGTTACCGAATAAGGCTAGGAATGTAGAAACAGGAGAAGTAACCATATAAGGAAAGGAATGAGAGAGAATACCAAATAAGGTAAAATTGGGAGATAGTTCCAAATAAGGAAGGATGCCAAGATGCCACACACTGATTCGTTGGTACAATCCCTAGGGAAACAGGGGGAGTGGGCACCAAGACCCCTGGGATCAAATGTATAAAAAGCATGTGCCAAGAACCCTGGGGGGTTCAGACTTTTTGCTACCTATGCTGAACCTTTGCGCAAATAAACTCCTCTCCTGAATGAAGACCTGAGGGTCCTGTCTTCAAATTTTCTGCAACATTTCTGGCACCCCAGATGGGACTCTCAAGGGCGAGCTTTCGCAGGATCGGAGGAACTCCTGGGACCCTGGCCAACTGACGGGGCTCGACGCCAAGGCGCGCCATGGGGAATTTCCCCCCAGGCCTCGACCTCAAAGGACAGCCACGGGGAACGGGACCTCTTCCTCCGAATCCAAGAACCCTTCATGGTCAGGAGACGGGAAGTCTGAATGCAAGCCCGGCCGGCTACGTGTGAGTGGTGAGTGAGTGAGAAGGGCCCCGGCGGCGACCGGAGAGGCCACAGGTGACTAGAGAAGCAATACCTGGCGGCGACCGGACGAGTGTGAGTGTGAACCGGCCGTGACCGGACAGGCAAGTATATACTTGGGGTTTCCCATCTCGGCGTGGACGGAAGAGGGGGAAAGCGCACCCCCCTGGACTCGGGCCGGCGTGCCTAATGAAGTCCATATAGGTTAGGTGGGTGGTTAAACAGTCGCAGTTCCTTTTGGTGACCGTTGAGTGGCCGGCACCATAGGTTGGCTGTAGTGTGGATTAGGGGGTTGGGGTCCCCTTTCTGTCGGGAAAGGGAGACAGTCTCGATCGTCCCAATAGGTCTGACAGGGAGTCTTTAAAGTGGCCAGCGTCTGCTGGGAGACTTAGCTTGGGAAGGGTCCTTTAAAAGTAGCCAGCGCCTGCTGGGAGGATCTTCCCATCACCCCCCCCTTGGACAGATTGGGACCAGGAGAGGACTTGTTAGGAAACCCCTGGTCCTAGTGCAGTGTGAATGTCCTGATCTGGTGTGAGTGAGAAATCAATAAGGCGGTCATCCTGACGACCATCCTGATACTGTCCAGTTTTGAAATCTCGGAACCTCGGAGAGGCCAACTGTCTGCATTTATAGACAGATCCAGGTATGGGGATCTCAAAACCAAAATGGGTAACGGAGAGAGCACCCCCAACACCCCTTTGAAGTGTAAGTTAAGAAACTTTAAGGTAGCTTTTGATGGGGATTATGGGGACCGCCCCTTTTTGATCCCGACATTTGGAAAAACATTGAGAAAAATAAAATGTGTCCCTTAAGAGAAGTACCTATGGGGCAGGGGCAAATTGGATATGTAAATGCCCCTTTAAGTGCTGCAAAAGTAAGGAATTTTAGAAAGGAAATGAAGAGTCTCATAGAGGATCCAGTAGGATTGGCAGAATAATTTGATCAGTTTTTGGAAGAGAAAGGATTAATTAGATATGCAGCTATTGTAGAATGGGATAGGAGAAATCCCCCAGGGGAGGGAATAATAGCAGAAGATCAGAAGTTCCCAAGTATGGAACCTAACTAGGAGAACAGCAATCAAAATGGGAGAAATAATATGAAAGATCTAAGAAATATGATGATTCAAGGCATAAGGAATACTGTGCCTAAGTCTCAAAATTTTAATAAAGTATTTGAGATACAACAGGAAAAAGGAGAGGCACCCTCAGCATTTTTACAGCGTCTGAGAGATCAAAAATGGGGAAATATTCTGGTATGAATCCAGAGGACCCAGTAAATCAAAGTTGATTAAAAATCCATTTTGTTACCAAAGCATGGCCTGATATTCAGAAAAAGATTCAGAAAATAGATGCTTAGAATGAGAAAGCATTTGAAAGAGGGAAAGGAATTACACTGATACAGTATGGAGAAATGCTTTGTTGTTGCCAGGAGAGAAGGAAAGGGAGCGGGCAGAGTCAGTGAGATTGCTGAATTGGTTAAAGGAGCAGGGACTGAAGGTGTGAAAGGAAAAGCTGCAGTTTGTGAGCAAAAAGGTGAAGTACTTGGGGCATTTTGTACAACAAGGCACCAGATCGCTTGATCTGGAACGGGTACAAGGGATCATGTGCCTGGCGCCCCCGAGAACCAAAACTGAAGTGAGGAGAGCTTTAGGATTGTTGGGCTACTGCAGGATTTGGGTAGACCAGTACACAGTGCTGGCTCGGTTTTTGTATAAGAAGTTAGTGGAATAGAAGGCTGAGGATGGTGATCAGTGGGAGGCTTTGAAGAGGGCTTTGGCTTCCGCCCCGGTACTAGCTCTGCCTATCGCAGGGCGTGGCAGTATTTGGGGTGTTGGCACAGAAGAGGGGAGGGCACTACCAACGGGTGGCGTTTCTCAGCAAGGTAGTGGAGCCAGTGGAACTGACTGCCACTTGGATGAAGGAAGGCAGAATGTTGAAGTATGAGACTCTCCTAAGGACTAGCCCAGATGTAGTGATTGGAACAGATAGGAATTTGAATCCAGCAGAATTTCTGAACGGTCAGAGACAGGAGTGGGAGCCAGAAGACCATGATTGCCTGTCATTGGTAGATATGGCAAAAGTGAGGGAAGACTTAGAGGAAACTCCATTGGAGACTGGTGAAGCTTGGTTTACGGATGGGTCTAGCAGGATAGAAGAAGGGAAGAGGAAGTCAGGGTTTGCAATAGTAACTGGAGTTGGAGAAGTGATAGAAAAGGGAGCATTACCTCCGAGTTAGTCTGCACAGAAATGTGAAGTGTTTGCAGAAGTTAGGACTTTAGAATTGGCAGAAGGGATGGAGGCAACCATATGGACAGATTCTAAGTATGCATGGAGAGTAGTACACTCCTTAGGGAGAATTGGTGTATAATTTAAAACAAAGTTTGATTACTGCCCTTGTGTTGGCTGTACCATCCCTAAACAAGCCCTTCCATCTGTTTGCCACGGTGAACAGAGGAACAGCTTTAGGAGTCTGGCACCACATGTCTTCTCCACCTGGTGGTGACCTTTTTCCTTATTTGAAAGCTTAAAGTAAAATATTTTGGCCACCTGAAAAAAAAAAAAAAAAAAATCTGGGAAGAAGTAGAAAGTTCTCTGGGACCACGTGGCAACAAAAAGGGAATGATTTCCCTCCCCTTTGATGCTTAGCAGTAGGAAGAATTTCCAGGCTAATGTTGTGGGAAACATTAATATAAGCACCTTTGTACATCCTGTGGAGGGGAGAAACAGAGAACCAAGATCTTGAGCATGATTGTTTATATGCAATGGTCAATGGGGAAATGGGTTCTCCTAGACAGAAGAGAAATGGTAAATAAGCAAATTATGAGAGAGTTAATGGCAATTTTATATCAAGGAAGCCAAAAGGAGGGGGCACAAGCAATGGATGATCTAATGCTTAGGAAGTATGGCTGTGTTGGAATGTATACTGGGGTTGTCCTCTTCTTTATCTTTTCTCAAAAATAAAGGACTTCTAGCACCACCCTTAGAATTTGCAGTCCACAATATCCAAGCAGGAGACTGGGTCCTGATAAAAAGTTGGAAAGAAGAAAAACTCCAACCACAGTGGGAAGGACCGTTCCAAGTGCTCCTAACCACTGAGACATCCGTAAGGACAAAAGAAAAGGGTTGGACCCACTACACCAGAGTCAAGGTCCCAGTGGAAGAGCCAAAACCTGAGTGGACAATCCAAGCCTTAAGAGGACCCGATGGACCTGAAGTTCCAGAGAAAATAAAGTCATGCTGGAGTATGGTGTCCTGGGGATGGGGGGTTTGTACTGTGGTTTGCTGCGTGAAACGTCAGTTCTTCTGTGGGGAAGAAGTGAAAGAAGAAACAGATCATGTGGAAACGACCAATGTGTAAGAATGTGTGTGTTTTGTGATTGTAAGTGTATAACTAATTGTTGTTGTGCTCATTGTGTAGATTGTTGTGTTGTACATGTTGAGTGTAGAAAGGGGAGTGTGATAATATAGATTTAAGTACCATCACTGGGGAGAAAAATGAGAATTGGGAAAATGTGGAATTATTTGATACTTCCTCTATGCCTGATGTTGAGTCAAACTCAGGATAAGAAGGGGAATGAAGGGATAAAGTTTATGGTGCGGATATAGGAAGCCAGTAACCCCCAGGTAACTCAATTTGAAGCTTGCAAAGTACTAGAGTGTACTGGTCATGAAGGGGTCTTATTACTCACAGAGGGCTTAGAACCTTAGATAAGATTCTATGTGTTGTGGAAGACAAATTAGGTTGTCCATGGGAAACCAATTCCACATATGCCCTGGGAAAGGGGGAACTAACTGCAAAGCTTTATAGAAAACCTGCCAGTCCCTGGTGTGAGAAATATGAGTGTAACCCTGTGATAATATCTATCATGGTAGACCCTGAAAGGTCTACTAAATCTAATGGCACACTTTTGGGGATGGAAGTATGGATGTCCTCAAGGTTACACAGGACAACACTAGTGCAAGGTTGTTGTCTCCAGCTAATCATAGACAACCAGACCCAAGATCTAAAGTAAGATTAACTAGTGATCCAGTAGGAGTAAAAATAATTGAGGTAACTGATCTGAAACAAACTATTGAAAGAGAGACAAGGCAGGGAGATTCAAATGTCTGGGTAGAATGCGTCAAATATACAGTAAAAAGCTTAAACAAGAGCAATTGCTATGCATGTGTCTCTGGTAAACCTGTAGCCCAAGTGGTCCCCTTTCCTTTGGGATGGAAAAAGAATTTAAGAGGCAAATGCCACCCTCATTCTCTGCAGCGTATGGAAACCACACGGCATGCCTTACCAGGCAAGGTGTAGGATTCACAGCTGTAGGAGAATTAGAAGCGTGCACTGATGTGCTGAATGTAAGTAAAATAAGTGGTGGACATGGGAATTACTCTAACCTGAAAATTCCCAGGACTGATCTATAGTGGTATTATCCACACTTCCTCCCTTATGGACAGGCACCTGTGCAATTGTACAATTGGCCATTCCATTTACCCTGGCATTTGAAAAGGAAACAGTAGCTAGAAAGGAGGTAGTTTTAAAGCAGTGGGAAATAATTTAGCAGATATGCAAGCAAAGGAAAAGGGTTAGCACATGATGGGCTGGGAAAAAGGTGATGCAGATGAGAAGCCACCGACCAGGTCACGGCTATGTGGGAGTACCAACCAATCCCAGTCACCGAAAAACTTGAATTGTGAAAGTAAGCAGCTCTTTGAGCTAGCTACTTTCAAAGGGGGGAATAAGGTAGAACTAAGAAAAGTTACCGAATAAGGCTAGGAATGTAGAAATAGGAGAAGTAACCATATAAGGAAAGGAATGAGAGAGAATACCAGATAAGGTAAAATTGGGAGATAGTTCCAAATAAGGAAGGATGCCAAGATGCCACACACTGATTCGTTGGTACAATCCCTAGGGAAACAGGGGGAGTGGGCACCAAGACCCCTGGGATCAAATGTATAAAAAGCATGTGCCAAGAACCCTGGGGGGTTCAGACTTTTTGCTACCTATGCTGAACCTTTGCGCAAATAAACTCCTCTCCTGAATGAAGACCTGAGCATCCTGTCTTCAAATTTTCTGCAACATAATAAATACATCTAAAGTCAAATAACAACCAAGCTATGTCAAGAGAATTCAAACAGGCATTTTGAATTGATATTCAAGACCATAGAAACGTATGGGAGAGCTTTAAACTCCAACATTGATCGTGAGCACTTTGCAGATGTGAAGAAGTGATGGGCACTATGAATCTTCCTATAGAAGTACATTTACATCTGTTAATCAATCTGTGTTTCAACCCAGAGGAGTTGAAAGGCATTTGGGCCCTCCTCTGTGGGCCCTGATCCAAATTAGAACATCATTGCAGCCAAGGAAGCTCAGAATTTGTATCAGTAAGCTCTTGACTTTCTTATAGAGCAATCAACTTTGCCTTTTTGATCCGACAGCTGTTCTTCTTCTGATTAGAATATTCATTTCTGCTTTCCCATTAACAATATACACTAATTAGTCTGGAATTTTAAGAAGGTGAATATTTGTCCTTCTATGGCTTTCTTTCACTGTTCTTATTAGAAAAGCTTTATCACACCTGCTAGTCTTGATAAGTAATCCTTAAAGCTTCAGGAAATATTATGCAGGCCACCAACATCCCAGTAGTTAAATATCTAGATGGCAGCTTAAAGCAATTCATCATGTTTTCTTAGCAATCACATTGATCTTACACATCATTTAGGGCTTAATGATGATTAAGAATATTTAATGAAGTCTAACTTACTTTGATAAATTGACCTTACATGTGCTGTAACTAGCATTTTATACTTCTGAAAGTTCAACAAAGACCTACTAAGATTTAATATTTTTTCCTCAGGAGAAATCTGAACTGTTGCACTAGAAACAAGTCACACGTCCAAACACTTCTTGTAAAAGGCCATTAATGACTGATTAATGTTAAAGTATGTTTGTCCAATTTTTAGGATAAAATGCCAGACATTAAGAAAACAATAATGCATATAATATTTAAAATGCAGTTAAAATGAATCAAACATTGTCATATAAAAACAGCAGCAGCTAAAATACAGATCTTCATGAGAATTAAGTGAAAAACCTAAACAAAAAAAAGGGGGGGCATTATGATTATTTAAACTTCATTGGGAGGGGATATAAAGATGTCAAAAGTATTTTCAAAACACTTTTGAAAAGTCCTATTCCTGATGACTGTCAATCACACAACTTCTCCTGGAAAATCAGAATGCAATGTGCTAAAGCTCAGGGCTGGGGTCCCAAATCTTTATGGCTGTATAGGGGAAACCTGCAGTTTAAACTGAATTAAGAAATGAGGAAGTAGCAACCAGTGCAACCAGCACAATACTGATATAATGAAATCAGTATGTCTAGCTTCCCAAGCAGGCTGGAAGTAGAATATATATCTAAAGGCAGTCCCACTTTTCCTGATAGGGTTTAAGGGTATTTCAAGTCATCAATGCCATATGCATTTCCACAGAAAATTTATAGACTATGTATTTTTAGTTTCTTTAGAGTGACTGCAACTCTTTCTAAAACTGGATGCAAACCTCCAACCAGATTGTGATTCTTACACACACGTGATACTTCTTTTCATCTGGATCAAACTATCTTTTTTCTTCTTATCCATCCCAAGTAGCTTTTGAGCTATTTATTTAGGATTTCTAGTAATTCTCTAAAAGTAGCAGGCAAAAATGAGAGAAAGCAGTGTGTTATCTGTGTACTGTTAGTCTCTGAGCCCAAATTATTTTAAGTTTCCCTATAAGGGTTTCATGTAGGTGTATAAAATCACAACAGACAAGATGGAATAATAATAACCCTGTGACTGTGAGGACACCTACCTCAGAGCAATGGGCATGAATAGCACTCCTGCATCATTGCTTTCTGGACTGGTCCTTACAGTAAAGTATGGTGCCACACAAGAAGTGTTTTTTTCATTACTCCTCAAAAAACACCTAACAGTATCAGTGTTGAAGTTAGCAAGGTGGGAATAGGGAAGGGTGGGAGTGGAGAATTTTGTTATGGCCACCATTCAGGTTGACATTTCCGACAAAGACAAGAATGAATGCACACACATTATTAGGAAGGGAGGGAGGGAGGGAGGGAGGGAAACAATTGAAACATGTCTTTATAAATACATGAAAAATTGGAATCTGCTGTGAATGGTAGGGAAGAATGGGAAAGATGAAAAAAAGAAATGAATGAAAGTTGAATAAGCTAACGAAAGGAAGATCAAGGGAAAATGGATCAAATGAAAATGAAAAGGAGGAGGATGAATTAAAACAAGAATTCAGATGTGCTCAAACATACCACCATATGCATAAGCATGCAAGAAGAGAAACTGAGTACACATTACAGTATGCTTCATTTGAATTTTCTGTGGTTTCATAGCATGAAAAATTACTCCCAGACATTTATAGAGTCTAAGTTCCTTAACAGGATTTCTGTTTATTTGCCATTTGTGTTTAATTGGCCTCCTAGTAGACATCAAGACATTTGTCTTTTGGCAATTAATACTCAACAATTCTTTTGAGCAATAGCTGTAAGAGTCTGTGATAGTCTCCTCAGACCGATTTCATAAAAGTATCATCACATAACCCTCACTTAAAAATACTGGGGGGGGGGGGGGGGTCCATCAACTTAGAAATATTAAAGTTCACATAGATCAAGCTTTTAAGCATAGCATTAATATACAAGTCAAACAGAAGAGGGTCTTCCAAATACCATTATTTTATTCCTGTCTGGGTTCACATAATGGGTTGTCATAAATAGGAATTATTGTACAGCTTCTAAAGAAGCAGTAATAGTCATTGGCCTACATCAGAAATCTAAAACTCATGGCCCAAGGGTTGCATGTGGCCCTCATTTTTTTCTGCAGCCTGAAGCACTTCTTGTAGGCACAGAGGATGTCATCCAGCAAGGTCAGGACCCTAAACACCATGCAGACAGGTTCACAGGAAGAACCCTAAGGAGAAAGAAGGCTGGCAGCTGTAGCCTACTGCTTGCTTGAGGGGGTTAAGTGGAAACAGCAGGGCCTGGTCAGTCAGGCCACACACCTGGTGCCCTGAAGCCGCCTATACTGAGCAACACCATCCTCTGGAAACTCCGACCCAACTTTCACTTTCCACCTCACTTTCTAAGGTGCCAGTGGGATTTCTGGTTGAGGGCAGCAGGGATGCTGGATTGGCCAGGGAAGAGGGACTAGTGGGGTGGCACTGTCCAAAGGAAGGAAGGGGAAGTAGATGTAGAGAAGAGCTGAGTTTGGCTGTGAGGTTTCTCAGTTGGAAAACACAGCAAGCAGGCTGGCAGGCAGGCATGCAGGGAAGAGTGTTATCAGAGAGTATTGGAATGGTACCTGGCCTGTTGTAAGATGAAATATGGAAAATAACATAGAACCTGACCAAGGCAGAGAGGCCATCCCTGTTTGAGCAGAAAGTATCAATTGTGAATATGTCCACAATGATTGTTTACTGCATGATTGATGATCAGATTCATAAAAAAGTCATGACAGAATGATCTATTCATTTGAAGTCATGTCCAGTGAAAGAATTCGCACCAGAATAACCAGGAAAAGAATAGAAGATACTCCATTCCAGTTCTTCAGACCAGGAGAAAGGAGGAAATCAAACAAGAAAGAGACCCAAGGAATTATGAAAGGGGAGGGGGAGCTCTCTGCTCAACAAGGGGGAAAAATAGGATTTGGGGAGCTCTTGGATGAGTTTTTCTAGGTTTAAGCATCCTAGATATGAACTTGAGAAAGGAGTCATATCAGCCTAGTAGTAAAACCAGTTATTGATTTTCTCACAGAGGAAAAACTGCCAGATAAGTGGGCAAAGAGAAAAGCTCTGTTTTGCAATTGTTGTATAGTTAATATGTTTGCTGATGTCATTCTGTGATATTCATTTTTTTTTTTTCACTTTTGACTCACTTGAGAGTTTGGTATTAATGTATGAAGAGGCTTCAGTATAGTGGCTTCAGGCTAATGAATGCAGCAATTTGAGCTTGAGATCTCTGATCTTGTTAAGTATCTCCAGCACCCCACAAAGTCAAAAAAGTTGGTAAGAGCTACATAAAGGATTGATTTTTATAAATAGGAATAATTGTTGCTAAATTCTAATCCTTAGAAATAATCTCTATATGAGCAGTGTAGGTAAAAAAGAACAGCAACCACAAGGGTTCACCATTCAGTATTAACCTTATTCAAATCTGGGGATGATTAAGGTACATGATTTCTTACGTTCCTGATTGCGTAACATCCCCAAAGTGTACTTTATGTCTAATCTATACAAAGCAATGAAACAGCAACCAGTTTTGCTATTAAAAATTAATTGAAGATTTCAGTATTCATGTAATAGGCCAGTGGCAAGTTCAGACAGGATAATGTGACACCTTTCATTTTTTAAAAAATACTTCATTTTGAAATAAAATGAGGAATTCAGGCAATTAAAAAATGAAGACTATACATAGTTAACCATACAGATTACGTTAATCATGCAGAATAATCAATAATTAAGAGAGGGAATCAAAGAAAGAATTCACTGTCTGCTATCCTTGGTAAATCAAGGGCAAGGAGTCTGTTGGACAAAGTTTTTGGAGTTTGCTTTCATTAGCTAATTAAGAGATGAGACAGCTTATTTTTAATGTGTAAAAGGAATGTAGGGAAAAAGGAAGGCCTTCTTCTTAGCTTTTTATGGGGAAAAGTTTGCCCATGGGTCTTGGATATGGAATGGAGAAAATTACCTGTAAATTCCCAGTTTAGTTTTATCACACTAGATTAGAGCTATCAGATTTGGGCTTCAAAGTCTGAACAGTCACTAGATCAGTGTTTCTCAACCTTGGTTGCTTTAAGCTCTCTGGACTTCAACTCCCAGAATTCCCCAGCAAGCTGTGGGAACTTATTGTTTCTCTGCTAACTGTAACTGTATTTTTATAGTTATTTTATATTTTTATTTTTTAATTGTGACTGCTTTTATGTATTTATTGGTTTTTATTAAATGCTGTACAACACACAGTCACTTTTATGTGAGATGGGCAGTTATATAAATATGATAAATAAATAAACAAGCAAACTATAATGATGATCTACATCTTACTTCCTGATTTCATGGGATTCTTTACTGCCTGCAGACAGGGAGGGTCCCCCCACCCCCACTTTTTAATCATTTTTGTAGCAGGCAAAAGAAGCTAAAGATATGTATTCCCAGGGCTCAGGTGTAAAAAGAAAAGGTTGCCTTACGTTATGGAAATGTGCCCTGAGGTTTCCCTTCAATTTTCTTTCAGTAGCTATACTGTAGTAGCATAGGCTGTCTCCTTCCTCCTCCTTTCCAGTTTTTTTTTTTTTTTAAATCAGGAAAAAGTAGAGCCCCTATGCAACTGTGAGGAAGCACTCAGCTGGGAGGAAGGAGAGAGAACTCTTATGGTATTATAAACCTGACCAAGATTTCTTTCTTTCTTCTTCCTTTTTTTTGCACTAAGCATTAGAAATTAAGCAATATTGTATTTTGAGTTTTCACTGGTACATGATACTTGCAGAAAAGAAAGATGTCCCTAAGCAGACCATGTTGGCTTCCTCATTATGAAAACTTTATTAAACTGTTGTCAAATCTTATAAACATATGCCCAAAGCCTCTTTTAAGTCTGCTTTTGTTTCACAAGTAGGAAGAAGCAACTTCATGTACACTGTAATAAACATCAAAATGAGAAGGAGGAAGCAGAAACTTGAGAAGAAAAACTACATCTTTGCAGTCATAAAACTGAACATTCCTAGAGGATTATGAGCTATCAATATATCATGTCTTTTCTCCATTTTAGGTTGTAACCTTAGTAACCAGGTATCCATAGTAACATTGATCTCTTTAAGAATATTGTAATCAAAGTCTTTTGATTAAACTCTGATTTCAGCATCCAAGTTACATTTTGTATTTCTAGGCTTTTCATATACTGTTATTCACACCTTGACAATTCTTTGTATTGCGTCATCTGGTTTGGGAGGCTTTTTAATGTTGGTTTGAATAAATATTAATATATTCTATTAAATATATGGCTTTGGGAAATTTTCGAAGCCTTTACATTGCTAGATAGAACAGTTGCTAAAAGTGATATAACTGCATTGTGTTATGTTTTGGGTATGCATTTAATATTTGAATATCATTTATACTCTGCCTCTCAGCCTAAAACAGGTAAGTGTAAATAAGTGTAAATTTCATTGTTCTGAAAAAATGAACTTAAGATTTTCTAGACCCTATGTTGAATTTAAGTTGTTTTCCCCTCAAGGTTCCTAAAATCTGTCCAAATGCAAAATTGGATCTATATATGTGAAGATACTTATTACTTAGCAAAGAGCAGGGAACGCAAAACAAGATTATATAAGACTCACATTCCTAATGAGAAAGTACTTTTAACATTTACTGAATTTTAAATGTAAATCCATTAATCATTCAGCTTTTCACCTCCCCTTTCTAACTAGGTGTTAAAAGGAATCTAGCCACTTTTTTTCTTTTTCTGAAGACACAGAGTCTGACCTTTTGCTATGTTTAAAACAACATTTCTCAATAAGTAAGACTGAGATTCTGATATAGTCATTTTAGTAGGAATCTCACCTCATTTCACATAGCCAACTGATTAAAAATATCTCTGAAGACACCACTTAGACTGACAATTTGGCCATGTATAATTTTAACACTGTCCTTGGTAAATAAGAGAATTAACATCTAGAACTGCGCATCTCTGCTATTTGCAAGAAGTCTGCCCTTGAAAATGCTATCATATAAATAGACTGAAAAACTAACACATAAGCCTTGTCCCTTCTGATAGCCTCTTTTAGCAATATTTATGCAACTATTTGAGAGAAACAATTTCAAATTTCTCCATGAGTCTGAATTCTCATAAAGGTTAATTCAAAACTGTTGGCATAAAGATCAGTCTTACAGTCCCTGCATTTATTATCAATTATTTTACAATGTATGATGAACACTTTTTTCCCCTATAGCTAATCTTTTGCTAATACCAGAAGTAATTATGATAAAACTTTAGTGTAAGCTGGTTTGGTACCTCTTTGCCTTTCATTATTAATATAATCCATTATCCTTGTTACCCTCTTAACACTACCTTCATTTTCACTCCTACTTAAAATGATGGATAAGGTCCATGGTGGACAGAAATATTTTTAAAACTAGGAACAATGATAACAATACTTAAAAGTTTCTGGAATAATCTAAGCTTATAATACATTTCAGTAAAATGCCATACAGCTTTACAGGCTGTATATTCTTTTTCACAAAAATAATATTCCTGAACTGCTTTTATCTGGCAGCTAATATAAAAGCCTGTTCTCTCCATCTGCCAGTCTTTGACTGACTATTACTTTCATGTAGCTAATACGTTGCAGATAAGTTATCCTTGATATATGAAGGATACAGGCAGAGGAATAACTAGAAAAATCCAGAATTTGCATTCCTGATTATACAAATTTTGGTTTAAAGACCAAAAAGGGATAATAAATTCATGATAATGATAATGAGTAGCATTATGATTGCAACTGAGATGGATGCTGTGGAGTAACAGTTTGATGCAAATTGGTAGTTTGCCTGGAGAAGTATGGAGGTTAAAACCTCAGTGCAAAGGACCTGGGACTATAATAAAAAGTTAGAATCAGTGCAACCTCTGGAGAGAACAGATAGGTGGCAATCAAGGGAGAGATAAGGTGTCTGCCATTAGACAACTTGGAGCCAGTGAAGAAATGAGAATTTGTTTTGTCTGGACAAGGGAAGAAATGCCCCCAGAAGTAAAGAGGCAAAAATAGAGTTTGGAAAGATATAAAAGAGATGGAGTTTCTCTGTGGCTAACAGGGAAGAGGAAAAACTTGGGATTGCAGCAGAATAAAAAGGCTTGGTCAGCAATATTTGGCCAGCTGAGGAGTGTGAGGCTGACAGTTTCATGTACAAAGTAAGGAAGATGACCTGGACAGAGTTACAGTAGGTCAGATCCATTACCAATGCAATGAGGGAAAAAACATATCTTAAGTCCTAAACAGCAGAAAATACATGGAAGAGGCTCAGACAGACTCCTCCCTAATTCATATGGTCATAAAAGGAGGACAAAGCCCAGCACATTCAGACTTGCCAGAGTCTGTTATTATAACCACTCTCAATAAAAGTAATCTTAACCTTCCTGTGGAGTTGATTCTTGTTCTGGTCTACCTTGTGGGGCTGTCACTTCACAAGCAGGAAAGTCATCCAGAACATCACGCTACATGTGCTACATGTAGTAGTTTTCTCATTCCCTTCCCTTGCTCCAGGCTGGTTCTCTAACCCCATCCAGTGGGAAGGAATTGTCCAAAAGGCATTGTATTAATTAGTGATTGTGTATGTATCATTTAGGATTAAAAATTCACCTAAAAGTCAGCCTAAATCCCATAATTGGAATGAGAGACTGATTCTGGGATAAGTGGAAGCAAACTATTTACATGTCTAGTACAAACAATGATTAGTCATAACAGAATATGCAGGTTAGACATCATGTAGACAGAGGCTGTAAACAATAAACATGATTTGGGGTAATGTTGTGTGATTAAGCAATAAAATCCTATTCCAATGCTTGGGAGTTTGGGATTCACCCAAGGGACTCCACATGGATGTGCCTCTGTCTGACAGCAGTTCTTATAGCAAGGTAATTCAGGTTCTACACTGATAAGGGTGAACCTTCTCTCTTTCTAATATGCATGACTGTAGCCTTAGAATTCTTCCAAACAAAGGTGGGGGGAATCTTTTTGGGCAGCACAGACTCTTTTTATTTCTCTTCTCTCATCAAGCACAGACAGTAAGAGAGCCATTGTATGCAATTAACACCTCTGCCCATTGAGTCCTATGCTGCCAGAAGAGTTTCCTTTCTAAGCTAGCCTTGGGCATGTTACAGGAGGCAGTGGATTTGATTTATTGAAATAGATATTGTGGCTTTAAAATATACTATGCTTTTGAGATTGCTCAATTGGCAGATGGGTGAGAGAGAAAGAGAGTGAGTAAGAGTGAGGGTATAGCCCCTCTGCAAGTTAAAAGTGAGATTCATTGCAACAAACTCAGTTGCTTAGTGTTTAAAGAAATTCTTGTACCTGCATGATACTGACTATAAACAGGTAGGCCTTGCTTTATGACTGCTTTATTTAGTGACCATTCAAAGTTATGACGGCCCTATAAAAGTAACTTTATGACTGGTCCTCACATTTACGACCATTGCAGCATTCCCGTGGTCACAGAATCACCATTTGTGTACTTCACAACTGGCCTCTGACAAGCAGAGTCAATGGAGAAGCCAGCAGTAAAATCGCAAGTTGCGGTCATGTGATGTCTCACATAATGACCCACGATGACTCGCTTAGTGACCAAATGGGAAGTGATGACATAATTCCATTGCAGTCACATGTTTCACTTAGCAACCGCATTGCTTAGCAATAGAGTTGCTAGTCCCAATTGTGGTCGCTAAGCAAGGGCTACCTGCATTTGTATGGTGGTTGTTTCTTTACCGCAAGTAATAAAGCTGTTCTTTTTTGTTCAAATAGCTTTGATTTTTTTTTTTTTTTTTTGGCTTTTCAAAGGAGGAGGAAATCTCCTTAGACATACATCCACACCCCTTTGCTGGGTGGAAACCTGGCTTTGTTCAAATGCTTTGTTCAAATTAACTTGCAAAGGAGCTGAAAAAAATCCCTTGGAGATCTATGTAGGGTCAACTTCTCAAACTCAAGACAGCCTCGGCTGTAAAATAGTTGCTACCCCATATTGTAACTAAGGCTCAACCCACAGGCTGAGAAGACATTATCAGAAATATAAAACCTTTAAAGATACCCAGGCAGTGCAGGAATAAGATGCACACACTGAAGTATGATAATAAAGACATAAATAATTTAAGGTCACAATCTCTGACCTTTGAATGCTAGCTACAGACAGGACTTCTAACTTATTCAATATGTTCATCCTTAGATATTCCAAGGAGTGTAGCAGCGTAGCCAATTTTATGAAACAACAGTTTGACAAACTTGGAGAAGGATAGTTTAAACCACCTGAGAAACATTATATTTGGGGATTTTATACAAGTTTAGCAAAGGAGAGGAGGAGGAAGAGGAAGAGGAGGAGAAGAGCTATCTCTGCAGTCCCACAGTAATTGTCTCTTTTCCCCTCATGTCCATGCAACAGTTAAAGGATGAAAGAGCAGATTTCTCTTGAAATTTCCCTCTTCTCCTTTTACCATTCAAATCACTGATGAAGAGGCCATATCAATTTAGCACATTGAATGAGTCCTGTCAGGGAACTCTTAGTAATAACAATTCAAATATTGTACAGTAGTAACCCTACCTTTTCCTAATTAATTTTTTTGGTATAGAAGAGAAAGGAGAAATACTGGTGGATTAGACAGGGAAAATGCTAGTATCTGGGCCCTCTGCATGAATAAAAGTGGTTGTACAATTAAAGTCTCATTTGCATGGTGATGTCACCAGGTTTGCAGTAATCCTGTTCAGACTGTTATAATGGAATGGTTACCTCAAAAGAATCCTGATTGTTTCTGTTCTCACTTTTCAGACTGTAAAAATAGAGAAGGGAAAATACAAACATCTCCTGCCAACCTTTGGTTTAAATAGCGCTATGGAAGCAGTATAAGCAATAGAGATATTAGGAAATATATTGATCCCAAGAAAGCTCATTCCTCTCAATGGCTTCATATTGTTGTTATAATTGTTGGTTGCACAGTCAACCAGATGTTTAGGCTGGATTTGGCTTTTTATCCTCCTATTGAGTCCTTCCCAAGATAGGCAGATGTTGTTTATGGTGTTAAAGGTATTGTCGCAGGATGTAAGCTGTTTCAAGTAAAGCTGCCTTTTGCAATTGACTGATGGTGATTTTGTCAATGCCGATGGTCTTCAGGTGGTGCTCCAGATGTTTTGGGATTGCACTCGTATGGCAGGGAGTCAAATGTTTCCTTGTAATTGATCCAAGATATATTCAAGTTGGTCTTCCTTCTCTTGCAGTTTTCCAAAACCATTTTATCAATTAGGAGCTGATCTTTTGTTCCTCTTCTGTTTGGGCAGTTTCCTTTCTGCTCAGATGGAAAGAGCTTGTTTTCAACAAGATGCTGTTGGATTGTATCAGCTACTGCACCAGTTAGCAGTTTGAAAGATTGGCCTGTATTGCCTGGTGCTGCCCCTTTTGTTGGATCTTTTGTTATCAGGTAGATTTTTGCCAGATGTTAACCAATCTTCAGTTTCACCTCCTTGCAGTATGTTGTTAAACTGCTTGGCAATGAGTGGGTGCAGAGCAGTCAGATGTTTCAAACAAAAACCATGCAGTTCATCTTCACCTGGTGCAGACCAATTCTTGATCTTCCTTGCCCTTTTCTCCACTGTTTTTGTTGTTATTACAAATTCTTTCATTTCAACTTCTTTTTTATTCTTATCCACCCCCTTTATCCAAGCTGCATTCTTGTATTTCTTTGGGTTGTCCCATAGCCATGCCCAGAACTGCACTGTTTCTTCTTTGTCTGTTGTTGACTGGTTCATTGCAATCTCTCCATTGATGGACTGGTAGAAACATTTCTGATTTGACTGAAATTGGAGATTCTGCCTATAGTGTGCAATTCAAGCTTTGTATCTGCTGATTTTTTTGGCTACGGCTGTTATTTGTTGCTATATTATTTCTAGTGCTTCCTTGATCTTCCTTGTTTCTAGGTGATATTTCTTGATCAGGTATTCTTTGGTCTTCTTGTTCTTCAGCTTCTTTTCTTTCATCTGTTCTACTTGCTTGCATCTGATCTTAGCATGCTGATCTTATTTTCCAACCTGATCTTCCATTTTGGTGATGCACTGTTTGGCTTTTTTTCTTTTCTGTTGATTTTGCTTCCAAGGTATTCAGTTATAACTGCAGCTGTGCTGTACATTTGTTGGTTTGTTTCTTGCAGTGAGCTGGTGCTTATATTTGATTGACGGTATTGGCATATTTTAATACTTGTGCTAGCTATTTCTTTGCTACTGCCTGCTTCCTAGGCCTGAGAGTGACTGGTCCAAGGTCACCCAGCTAGGTTTCTGCCTAAGGAGGGACTAGAGCTCATGGTCTCCTGGTTCCTAGCCCTGTGCCTTAACCACTATACCTAACTTGCTCTAGGATGCCCTACTCACAACACATAATAGAATTTCCCAGAATTTATACTGAATCTGCCCAGCCTGGGAGACCCTCAGAGAGCACTGCAGGAGAAGGTCCTTTCAGCCTTCACCTACTGCCTCATCAAAGAAGTCTTCTGTCAGCCTTTTCTTCTGGTGAAGGAGAAGGCTGAGAGGGGCTTGGAACTTTTTTGAAGCAAAGTCACAGGGACACCCATTGACCTTTAGAAGTCAAAATCTGTTGCTGCTTCATGAAACAGCTTTGAAAGAATGCTTCATTCAAAGATACATCAAAGCAAAGCATTCCTTCTCTGTTTCTCACAGCCCTTATAAATAATAATATTTGGCAATCTAAGGAAACTGGGAAAGAGATCCAATTTACACCATGTTTCATCTTCTCTTGATATTTTCCAGTTGTCAAGTTTTGTACTGAAGATATTTGTTGTTTTGTATCAAGAATACTTCTAAGCATGCAACCTTTTACATGTGATTTCTTTGCTGTACATTTGGCTCCAAACAAATTGAGGGTAATTGATAAGAAATAACTACATTAGCACCCTTGAAAATTACTTGAACCTTGAAACTGACTTTGGTTAGATTTTGCACAGAGAACCAAGTGATTTTCTACAAAGGTACTTTTATATTTTGGTTGGAAGGAAGGAAGGAAGGAAGGAAGGAAGGAAGGAAGGAAGGAAGGAAGGAAGGAAGGAAATAATACCACCTATTATCTGATTTACTGCCCATTTGACATGAGTTTCATTTACTGACAATATATGAGGGTGTTGCTCTGGAGTAACTATCTTGGCTATGGATTCTAGAATTCAAAGTCCACCCTTAAAAAATATACCATATCTGGATGATATTATCATGTGTGTGTGTTTGTGTGTGTGTGTGTGTGCGTGTGTTTGTATGTGTGTGTGTATGTGCGTGTGCGTGTATATATATATATATATATATATATATATATATATATATACATACATACATACATACATACATACATAAACAGGGAGAGGTAATACAGAGAGGCACTGAAAAGAACAGTGGAATTATGCTACTGTATGTCTCTACCCTCATATAAAAATGTATTTATTTTCTAGAAGCTTCTATAATGAAATGTTGATGGAATAAAAGTTTTGCTCTTTTTTTTTTTTAAAAAGGCTTATTTGCTTTTGCACTCCAGTTATCCTCTTCAATGAATGGAAAGCATGAAACAGCAGGAAGATGGAGGCCTGCTGTTATGCACAGCTGTTGCAAGGCCAACACATAAAATTTTCGTTGGCTGTCTCCCATATACAAACACTTTTCAGCTGCACCAATTCACTACCCTTAATTGTAATGGCTACATAAAATAATCACCATAATGGGGAGTAAAGTGTTGATCTTCCAAACTTCTAAAATGGCCAGATTATTTGAGTAGGAAACGGCAGTGCACCCAACAATCCAGGGTATGTCAATGTTCATTATGTATTTGTTACATAGAATGTCTGAAATAGGCTGGTATCCAAGCTCAGGTACACAAATGTCCAAAAATTCAATTGTCAGTATTTTCAGGCACTTAAAAATTGAGGTGCGATCGTTGCCTGAATGTTGGATGTCAGGTATTTTCAAATTCTTATCCCATTTATCCTTACTGTACTTTTTTGGATAGATGAGATAGGGAGAAAGAATAATTTGTATAAACCCATCTAGGAAGGCAAATGACTGAAAAAGGATTCAGAGCTCCCACACCAATATTTGGTTCATAACACCAAGCTTCAATAAATTTATGCTAGATTAATTAATGTGCATATCAAGTTAATATCGTTGATATTTCCAGTGCTAAAAATTCAAATACCTACTAATTTATTCTCCAATATAGTTGTCCGTTTCTTAGTATCTCCTTCAGAGACACTTGTCAGATCTCTTCCTTATATCTTGCAGAGTTCAAAGTGAACTTTTCAGGGCCCTCCCAGTGATCACATCACAGCTGTAAAAGTTTATCCCAAAATACATTGGTTTGGTACCAACAGTGCTATCTTATTTACTTTACATACACTGAATACTACTGTATGTCCTCAGTATAGGAGAATAGTGTCCTATTTTAAAAAGATTTTAATAATATTTCATGGTTGGTTGAGTCTTTGCACTACATTTCCTTCTTTTCTGGATGGGGTATTTCTTCTAGGCACAGAAGAATATACTGTATATGAAGAAGCTGGACTGCCTTACTAAAAATAATATTAGTGATATATCATCTTGAACATTTGAATCATTACGCAATATATTTACTTTTGCTTATACTGTAAAACTGCTACTCTGTTAAACTTCTGGAGCTTATACTGTGGAATGTGAGATATTCAGTGCATGCAAGTTTCCCCAAAATGCTAGGTTTTCACTTTTTTTTAATGTATTCTGAGCTCTTTTACATATGTGTATAATGAATGCCACTTCCAGCTAGAGCACAGCGAACTAGACATATCCAAAGGAGCTGAGATGGCATTGCAGTGAAAATGGTGTCAAGAAGGTAAATTCCAGCCAGCAAAATCTCTCTGGAAAAAAGGAGAGATCATGAGATCGCCCAACTGGACTTCTGGGGGATTTATGGAGGATTGAAAATGGTTCCATTTTCATGGAGCCGATGACTGTGGTGGTTAAGAGGAGCCAGAGAAAAGTCCGCTTTTCGGAATCATCTCTGGACAAAGTGTAATGTTTAATATATATTAATATATATTTAATATATGTTAAACATTACAGTTATACAGATAAAAACTAATACAAACTACAAAAAAGAAAAAGAAAAAGAAGAAATAGAAAGTGCAGAAAAAAAGAAAGAAAAAAGAATATATATATTATACAAATGTGTATAATAACATACAGGCATGCACACACTAATATCACCCAAACATGATATAATAATTCATTAAAATTTTAAGATCTGAAATCTGGCAGTTATTTCCTGTTAATAGTCTTTTTATTAATATAATGTTATTAATACCTGCTGTATAATATTTATTTATTTATCAAATTTGTCACCACCCATCTCATTAAAAAGCAACTCTGAGAGGTTTACAGAGAAGATAAAATCAATTAAAATACAATATAAAACAATCTTAAATAAATAATAAATAAATTCCAAGAATGATGGGATTGGCAAATAGCTCAGGGAGTATCATCAGGGCACCAGTCACGCCCAGGATTGATTAAAACTCTTATCACCCCATACAAGCTGGCAGAGCCAGGTCTTAGGTCCTTTCCTGAAAACCAGGAGGGTAGGGGCCTGCTGCACCTCTGGGGGGAGAGTATTCCAAAGGGTAGGGGCAATGGCAGACAAGGCTCTCCTCCTAGGCCCTGCCAACTGACATTCTCTCACTGATGGGGTCCACAACATGCCCTCTCTGTCTAACTGGGTGGCACGGGTTGATGTGATGGGGGTGAGATGGTCCCTCAGGTACCTGGACCCATGCCATGTAGGGCTTTAAAGGTGATAATCAACACCTTGAAGCAAACTGGCACTTAATACAGCTCCCGCAGCAATCCTTGGGGCACCCAAGATTGTCTGCATGGCTGCATTTTGAATCAGCTGCAGCTTCTGGATACTCTTCAAGTGTACCCCATGTAGAGCACAATGCAATAGTCTAACAGAGATGACCAGGGCATGAGTGTCTGATTGGAGAGCATCCTGATCCAGGAAAGGGCATAACTGGCATACCACATGAAGGTGGGCAAAGGCCATCCTGGCCACAACTGCCATTTTTTCCTCAAGCAGGAGTTGTGAGTCCAGAAGGACTCATAGATTATGCGCTGGGTCTGTCTGGGGCAGTGCAACCCTGTCCAAAACCAAAGATGCAAATTATCAGATACAGAGGGGCTTCCAATCCACAGCCACTCCATCTTAACAGGGTTCAGCTGAAGCCTGTTGCACCCCCACAGCCTCCAGGCCTTTCAAAAGGGTGATCGCGGTATCACTCAGGTCACCCAGGATGGAGATATATAACTGGGTATCATCTGCATATTGATGATACTTCACCCCATGATGGCAGATGGTCTTTCCCAGTGGTTTCGTGTGGATGTCAAAAAGGAGTGGAGAAAGTACAGAACCCTGTGGTACCCCACAATGGAGGGTTCACTGGCTGGACCTCTCACTCCAATCAGCACCAATTGGGTTCAACGTTGGAGGAAGGAAAAGAACCAGAGCAAAACTGTGCTGCCTACTCCCAACTCTCCAAGTCGACCCAAAAGGATACCATGGTTGATGGTATGAAAAGCTGCTGAGAGGTCAAGAAGAGCAAGGATGGATGTACTACCCCCATTCTGCTCCCACCAGAGATCATCTATGAGTGTGACCAATGCCATTTCCGTCCCAAATATGGGCCTGAAACCTGAATGAAAAGGGTCCAGATAACTTGTTTTCTCCAGGATCCTCTGGAGCTGCAACGCCACAACATTCTCAACCACATTCCCTAAAAAGGGGAGATAGGAGACTGGATGAAAATTGTCCAATATGGTAGGATCCAGTGATTTTGGTTTCTTGATGGTTTTTTGAGAAGGGGATGCACCAGTGCCTCTTTAAAGGCAGCTGGGAACATTCCTTCTCTTGAGGATGAATTCACCATCACCTGGACCCACCTACATGTCACCTTCTGAGTAGCCTTAACCAGCCAGGTGGGACATGGATCTAGCTGACAAGTGGTGGCATTGACTGCCTGGAGGACCCTGTCCACTTCCTCAGGTCCAGCAAGAGCAAACTGTTCCCAGATAACAGGGTAAGTCTGTAACTCTGGGCATCTCTACAGACCATGGCCCACACTTGGCATTCAACCGGGACTGAATGTGAGCAATTTTATCCTCCAGATGCCCAGAAAATTCCTCTAAGTGGCCCTGTAAATGGACTACTGCCCTCCCCTTTCCTAAAAGGGATTGGTTGATCTTAAATAGGGCCCCTGGGCAGCATTCTGTGGATGCAATAAAAGCAGAGAAATATTAATAATAAAAAGTAGTCCCTCAACTTTTCCCCCTTTGTTCCATGCTCTCAGTTCCTAAGACATTACCAGAGTATAGATTGATCATCAGTTTGGTTCATCAGCATATCAAAGTTTTTATGGTTCTTAGTTACACTGTGTCTATCAATCATTTTGGCCATGACTTCAGTAATTTTCTAAGCCCATTGCTGGAATGAACACAGGTATTTAAATGATTTTCTGTTCCTTAAAAAAAGGTGAAATGACAATCTGGTGAAAATCCTGGAAATAATCCAGGATTATTTCTATCATTGGAAGACAAAACAAAAGGTACCACATAAACTGTCCATTGTTTCCTAAACTTGATAGTGTTTTCAGATGTGATAGAGGATCCTGTCTTCATTGTAAGATTCAGTGAAGTTGGAACAGAGGAAGACTATCTTATTCTTTACTTCAGGCAGCAAAATACCTTGGATTGTCCTTAACCAGGTTTGTACAGAGGAGGCTACCAAACATTAACTTCCCCTCTTAAACAATAGAGGCACACCTTGCTCTGCAAATTACATTATGAGAAGTATGCTTAAGTATTTTTCTTCCAGGAAGATACATGAAGTATTATCATAAATTAGGTAGGCCCACTCCAGATGCTGAGTAGAACTCCACAATGTTTATACTTTTCTTCTGCAATAAAAGCTGCATTCTTTAAAGTTTCTTTTTTTTTCATAATTACTTGTGAATTCAAATAAATTTAATGAGTATATTCAAAATTTCAGAAAAAATGTTGGTAAATTATTTTTATAATAACCCAATGCAAGTAATAGGACTGGTTCAGTTCTCTTGTGTGGAAAAGTGTGCTAATTAATTTGTTTTTATTGCAAATAAGAATGAAAATACAATCATAAAATAAATAGAATAGAATAGAATAGAATAGAATAGAATAGAATAGAATAGAATAGAATAGAATAGAATAAAAATCACATCAGCCTGTCCCATTAGATCCAGCAGGGAAAGTATGCTATGCGTTCCAATGGCCAGGGACTCGCATTTGGTGGGTCCCAGGAGGTGGGCCTTCTCTGCTGTGGCTCCCTCCTTGTGGAACATTTTCCCCCCTGAAGTGAGGCTCGCCCCTTTCCTGCTGTCATTTAGGAAGTCCCTCAAGACCTGGTTGTATCATCAGGCCTGGGGGTCTTTGGGAACCGGAGACATTCCTGGATGGCTCCACTGTAATTGATATTCTGCTCTCTCCATGGGGTTTGTATATTTTAAAATCAAGAATCTTTTTTTTAAATTTGTGATCATGTTTTTATTCTGGTAATAACTTTTTATCTTTTTGTAATGCTTGTTTCTATTTACTTGTTATTTTAGCTTAATTGTTGTACGCTGCCCAGAGTCTCTGTGAGATGGGCAGCTATATAAATGTGATGTATAAATAAATAAAATAGTGAATGCTGTGCTTTTCTAGATTTTAAAAAGTGATAGCATTGATTTGTTTTAGATCCTTCAACATGGCTGAGAAGAATTAACTAGTTGAATAATGTGCTTTTGGCTCTTAATTGCACCTACATAATGAAATACTCCAAGAAGTTTTTGAAGATTAAAGAGAGATTAAAATGTTCTAAGTAAAATTAATGTTTATGGTGGTTGATTAGAGCAATATAGATTTCTGTGCTTTGTTGATTAAAATCAAAATTATTATTTTTCACCCAAGGAATTCAATTGTGTACAATATTTTACAACAGAGTACAATGTAACCTATCTGAACATTTTATAGGTTCATGCTGCACTCCTATACTTATACTTATAGTACTTATACTTTTTGGGAAGCAAGCTTACTGAAAAAATGAATGATACATATAGAAGTGGGGTTTTCAGTATTCTTTTTTCTTTTTTTTCAGTCAAAGAATCCAAAGTAGCTGCTATGCAGACCTGGGTCAGTCACAGAACACCAATTTCATTTAATGGACAGAGTTTTCAAAGAATATTTATTTATTTGTTCATTCATTCATTCATTCAATTTATATAGCCGCCCATCTCAGACTAATGACTCTGGGTGGCTAACAACAATAAAAACAGCCAACATTTAAAACACTAGAAAAAATTAAATATAAATATAAATGCAGCCAGGAGATCTTAAAAAAACATTGGTATTAGCACAACCATGAAACGGGGCCCTTCACATGCATGAATAACTACATAATAGAAGTAAAATCTGATCTACAAAACAGATATTGGCCTATCTGAGCCTAGAGCTTATACCTCCCTTCTTTTGTTGCTCTTCAAAACTTTATCTCTCTATTCTCAGATCATAAGATTCACTCATCCCATTCACTTTCATGTTTTTATTTAAATTATCACCCATGACAGGCTTATTTCCTTCAAGAAACTAGAAGTTTCTAGAATAAAGTTTGAACAATATAAACATCTCCAAATTCTGATATACAGGTGAAACTCGAAAAATTAGAATATCATGCAAATGTTCATTTATGTCAGT
Source organism: Liasis olivaceus (assembly GCA_030867105.1). NCBI lineage: Eukaryota > Metazoa > Chordata > Lepidosauria > Squamata > Pythonidae > Liasis > Liasis olivaceus. The sequence continues at coordinate 201,412,191 of CM061348.1, forward strand.
ATGGCAACTCAAAAGGTGAAACCAATATATGAGATAGACACATTACATGCAAAGCAAGATATGTCAAGCCTTACTTTGGTATAATTGTGATGATTATGGCGTACAGCTTATGAAAACCCCAAATTCACAGTCTCAGAAAATTAGAATAGTGTGAAAAGGTTCAATATTCTAGGCTCAAAGTGTCCCCCTCTAATCAGCTAATGAATCCATAACACCTGCAAAGGGTTCCTGAGCCTTTCAATGGTCTCTCAGGCTGGTTCAGTAGGAATCACAAGCATGGGAAAGACTGCTGACCTGACAGTTGTGCAGAAAACCATCACTGACACCCTCCATTAGGAGGGAAAGCCCCAAAAGGTAATTGCAAAAGAAGTTGGATGTTCCCAAAGTGCTGTATCAAAGCACATCAATAGAAGGTTATGTGGAAGGGAAAAGTGTGGTAGAAAAAGGTGCACAAGCAGCAGGGATGACTGCAGCCTGGAGAGGATTGTCAGGAAAAGGCCATTCAAAAGTGTTGGGGACTTTCACAAGGAGTGGACTGAGGCTGGAGTTAGTGCATCAAGAGCCACCACACACAGACGGATCCTGGACATGGGCTTCAAATGTCGTATTCCTCTTGTCAAGCTGCTCCTGAACAACAAACAACGTCAGAAGCGTCTTACCTGGGCTACAGAAAAAAAGAACTGGTCTGTTGCCCAGTGGTCCAAAGTCCTCTTTTCTGATGAGAGCCACTTTTGCATCTCATTTGGGAACCAAGGACCCAGAGTCTGGAGGAAGAATGGAGAGGCACACAATGCACGATGCTTGAAGTCCAGTGTGAAGTTTCCACATTCTGTGTTGATTTGGGGAGCCATGTCATCTGCTGCTGTTGGTCCACTGTGCTTCATTAAGTCCAGGGTCAATGCAGCCATCTACCAGGAGATTTTGGAGCACTTCATGCTTCCTTCCGCAGACGAGCTTTATGGGGATGCTGACTTCATTTTCCAGCAGGACTTGGCACCTGCCCACACTGCCAAAAGTATCAAAATCTGGTTCATTGACCATGGGATTACTGTGCTTGATTGGTCAGCAAACTCGCCTGACCTGGACCCCATAGAGAATCTATGGGGCATTGCCAAGAGAAAGATGAGGGACATGAGACCGAACAATGTAGCGGAGCTGAAGGCCTCTATTGAAGCATCCTGGTCTTCCATAACACCTCAGCAGTGCCACAGGCTGATAGCATCCATGCCACGCCGCATTGCGGCAGTCATTGCTGCAAAAGGGGCCCAAACCAAGTACTGAGTACATATGCATGCTTATACTTTGCAAAGGTCCGATATTGTTCTATTTCCAATCCTTGTGTTATTGATGTCATGTAATATTCTAATTTTCTGAGACTGTGAATTTGGGGTTTTCATAAGCTGTACACCATAATCATCACAATTATACCAAAGTAAGGCTTGACATATCTCGCTTTGCATGTAATGCGTCTATCTCATATATTGGTTTCACCTTTTGAGTTGCCATACTGACATAAATGAACATTTGCACGATATTCTAATTTTTCGAGTTTCACCTGTATGAGCTGATCACAAAGCAGAAACATAAATCTGAGCTTATTATTAAGAACTCTGCTCACTGAGAAGGAACGTGATAGACAGTGTCTTTGCTGCCATCAAATATACATCTGGCAATTATGAGATAAGAGAAAGATATGTTTAACTGCAGTTGTCTTTAATAGAACAGGAGTTCCCCTTTAGATAAAAATTGCTTCACTAAAACTTAGGTTAGCAGAATTGTTTTTTGCTACAATTCTTCCCTTCCCAAATGCTATATATTGCTATGTGATAATGTGCACAAAACAAAAATGACCTTAAATCTCAGAAGGTCACAACATTAATAAATTTGTGAATTTTGATTTTACCCTGTGTTCTCATGATCTTACCGGAGAATACTAAAAACTCGTGCCTTCTTACCTGAAATCTCAGGAAAGCTCTCTACTTCCAATTGTATAGAATTTGAAAATCAGAGTTACCAATCAAAAACCCACAGTAAAAACATCCAAGTGAGCCTCCACTCCTTTAATTGCTTTAGTAGAATAAGTTGCCTTTGGTGCCATTTTTCAACTATACTTCTTGTCAATTTAGGAGCAGAACAGTGTCAAATTCCTAATAAATGGGAAAAGATAGCATTAGTCACTAAAAGCGGAGTAAAATCTCATCAGGAGTTCCATGTCAAGAGGTGCTTCACTCTGTCACCGCATAATAAGAAGTAAGTGGAAATTTAAACCTTACCAAGATTTTTTAGACAATAATTTTAAGTGGCTGAAGACTCAATTTAGGAAATTAATAGTTTAGCAACTCTGAAGTGACTCAAGATAGAACTAGTCTTCCTTCAGAATATTTTCTATCAATTAAATGTGGCCACAGTTTGATGAAAATGATAAAAGCTATCCCTTGTTAACCAATGATTTCAGTTGGTTAATCATGCTAAAAACATATGGATAGTATAGAGATTGGTCTTAGAATCCAACTGGATTCTGAATCCAAACCTGTAAAGATCTATATGGAGAAATGCATTCATACAAACAGTAAACAGACTGTTGATAGGCTGTATATTGTAAGGAAAATGTTGAGTTAACCCTACCAAGAATCATCCAGATCACTCACTGAGTTCAGTTTTTGGCTGAAGATATACATGTGAGTAGAACCAGAGCTGTTAAGAGCATGTTAGGCATAGATGCTTAACATTTAGTGATTACATTTTTTTATTTTTTTGGTAAGTGTGACATGACATTGTGAGAACAAGGATGTAGGGACAGTATTGAAGCTCAAAACTGATAAAAACATTCTTAGGAAATACCTTTTTCTCTGAATAAGTTTATATATCCGGGACTAGATGGATTGCAGCCTAGGATACTAAAGGAACTAGGTAATGGATTGACTGAACCTTACATACTGGGCATTGGGGGAAGACATGGGGAGCAAATAACGTTTGACATTATCATGCAAATGCAGTGACTTACATACTTGCATGAGACATCAGGATGCAGTTATATAATAGCAGCATTTGTGTTATGATGTCATTGTGTGCATGAATGTGTTATCATTTTGGCATTATCATGGTTTGCTTCAGATGATGTTGCTTATGTATTGCCTTTGAGAAATCCTGGTGAGTGGGTGAAGTGCCAGTTGACTGAAGAAAAGCAAATAAGATCTCTATCTTCCAAAAGGGTGAATAAGAAAATCATGCAAAGTATAGACTTCTTATCTGGGAAGATTCTAGACTGGATCATAGAGATCCATCTGCAAGCACCTGGAAAGCAATCCAATAATTACAATAAGCGTGGATTTATGAAGAATAAATCTTGCTAGACTATTCTTGGCTCATTTTTCAATTGGGTAACTTTCTTAATAGATTGTAAGAATGCTGTATTGACAAAGCATCCTTTGGGTAAGGGTAGATACACAACTGGCTCAAAAATCAGAGAAGGGCAACCATGATGTTCAGGGGAGTAGACACTTATGAAGAGAGGTAGAAAAAGATGAGTATGTGTAGCCTTGAGAAAAGACAACTGAAGGAGGATACGAAAGCACTCTTAAAATACTTGAAAGGGTGTCACGCAGGAGAATGGCGTTTTTTTTTCTTCTCTTGTTTTAGAGTTTGCACAGAACAATAGATTTAAATTAAAGGAAGGCAAATTCTGATTTAATGTTAGAAAGAAACTTTCTAACACTAAGAGAGTTTGACAGTGGAAACTGTATCCCATAGAGATGGTGTGCTTCCTTTCATTAGATGTGTTCCAGCAGATACTAGACAGCAATCTGTCTGGAATGTCTTAATTTAGATTCCTGCACAGAGCAGGGGATTAACTCAGTAACCCAAATGTCCCCTTCCAACCTTATGATTTTTTTACTCTAAGGCCCTAAAGGACAAGGAAAGTTTTTAAAGGAAATTACTTCTTCTGACAGAATGCCTGCTTCAACAAGATTTTAATTCTCATGGTGGGAGAAAGAGAAGAAAGACGGAAGTATTCTTCCTGCAGGAAGCCAGTTGAACAGAAGAGCCTTCTCTGATTTTCAGTCAGAGGAAAGCAGAGCAGAGAGAAAGAGAGGAACAAGGAGATCATCCCTTGCTTGCTCTTATTACTTCTAATGCCCCTAGTTCTTCAAGGGTTTGAGGAAGCATATTTTAAAAGAGTTAAATCTTCCTAAATCCATGTTGGATTCTTTTTGTCTTTCATTCAGATAGGAAATGGGATTTTCACCTATCTTGTGTTTGAGTTCCTTTCTCTTATTGATTAATAAGAATATTGTTTGAATTTCAGCAGTCTGAACTTCTCCTAGTTTGTCAATATTTAAAGGTAAACATTTCATTATTAATTTAGAATTCATAATATTAATCTGCATTCTCTGGTGGATTTGAGCAATAAGACCTTGTCACTACTTTCTCCTTCATAACTGATGCTTAGTTGGACTGGCCAGAAGTAAAATGTGCTCCCTTCGCTCCCTCCCCTATTGCAACTGTATGACTACAGATTAGAATGAGAATAATTTTTAATCTGGTTGAAACCTGAATAAAATTAATATAAATTGTATTAGTTTTTCCCATTAATCTCTGCCCCTGCCCAAGGAAAAAATAGGCTAATTTCATTGAGTGTCTTTAAGGATGACATGGATGCATTAAGCTTCTGTCAAACATTTTGTCCTAACATTCCATTGCCTGTGGGGGGACTGGATGTGAATTGCCCACTCTGTATTATGGAATATTGAAGTTTTAGGCTACAGCACCTAGCATTAAATTAGATGACCTAGAAAGCAACCTCTAACTGTATAGTTTTGTATCCTCAAATCAGCCTTTGAATTGGTCTCTGTATCTTCTTATTCTGGTTCCTGAAGAATTTTTGTCTCTTTTACTGAAGATCTACAGTATAGTGATATGTATAAAAGTGGTGAGGGGCTTGGAGGCTAAATCTTATGAAGAAAGGTTAAAGGACCTGGGTAAGTTTAGCCTAAAGAAGAGAAGGCTAAGGGGAGACATAATAATAGTCCTCCTATATTTGAAAAACTGTCACAAGGAAGGAGGTGTGGATTTATTACCCATAATGCCCAAGGGTAGAACAAGAACCAATGGGTGGAAGCTGTGCAGACAGAGATCCCAACCTGAAAAGAAGGAGGAATTTCCTGACTGTGAGAGCTGTTGAGCAATGGAACAGCCTTCCTCTTGGAGTTGCAGGAGCCCCATCACTGGAGGTTTTCAAGCAAAGGTTATCTGTGATAGTATCAGGTTACCTTCCCTGGACAAGGAATCGGAGTAGAAGACCTCTGTTCCCATCCAACTCTATGATTCTATGAAGTCTGTAACTCTGCATACGTATTGCATGGCTGGGGAATTCTGGGAGTTGAAGTCCACACATCTTCAAATTGCCAAGGTTGAGAAACACTGGTATATACAGCCTATGGTTGTATGTATATATATTTACAGTAGAAAATAATGCTATTATCAGAGCTATGCGGATCTTTGAAGGAGTGCTTTACTTTGATTAAGGTTTGAGCAAAGTGCTTCCTCTAAGAAACTTTGAAAAGCAGTATGGCTCCCTTACCTTTATAAACAAATAATTGCAAGTGTTGGTTAAGGCAGGCAAAGTGATGCAAAACAACTCTCAACAAGAAAAACTATGTCACCTTCTTATTTATTTATTTATTTATTTATTTATTTCAATTTATATAGCCACCCATCTCAATTATGTGACTCTGGGCAGCTCACAAGTTAACAACTAATGAAAAGAGTTGTGAGTTGCCAGATTTGAAGCTGCTCGCAGAGGCTGAGAGTTGATGTAATTTAATTCCATTAACTTATCGTTGCTTTGATGAAGCATTAGTGTTTGTTTTCTTCAAAACATAGTATAAAGCCAACTAGTTTCTTTGGGTGAAGAAGTTATTACTTTAACTGTGTTCCTATAACAATCTCTTTAAAAAATAGCTCCTTGTTTGGAATGCTTCTGAATGGTACAATAAGCCATTGCGTACAGATAGGCAGTAATTGCAGATAACTGACAGACAGTGATATTGGCCACGCATAATACAGCTTGGCATCATTTATCATCACTGGCAGATGGTGTCTAAAATGGGTTCATGTATGAGTTAAGGAAAATGGAAAAAAAGTGATCCATTTCAACCAAAATGCCATATACTGTATTGCTAATTTTTCATTTCCTCAAGGGGTTTCTGTGTTCAATACTACTATGAATATTGACCTACCGGTTTAGATTCTGTGGATAAGGTCATGCTGGAAATGTTGATGAATAATACTTGCTTATTTATAGACATACAAATGGACCAACTTGGAGTCAAAGAAACAATCTTTCAAACGGCAACAAATCTACCAATCATGTTTTGGAAGGCTAGAAAGTACCTGTGTATTTTCTACACAGTTTCATTTAACTCCAGCAGAAAAAACTTTTTACCTTTTGTGTCTGATTCTTTTAAAAGCATGGTATGTCAAGTGTAATCTTTAATTCTTTGTAAGCTGCTGTAAGAAGTGGGGCTATAAATCCTTAAAATAAATTAATCACATTCAGGCTTCAGAACTACTTCTGAAGGGCCCCTTTACCCCCTCCTCTTAGCTAAAGGATCTGGTTTCTTTCCAACACCAGAGGCTATTAGATGCCAAAATCAGGTGAAAAATATCCAGTTATCAGGAGAAATCTGCAGTCATTAGGTATTAGTGACACCCCAGCCCATTTTTTGTTAGCAGCCCATTAACATAACAGAGAATGGTCTCCCTGCCTTCATAACTGTATGCATAAAAACTATCCTTAAATCACTTTCATTGTTTGAATGTTCCATTTTCATGTGGACTCAATACATGCACAACATTATGAGTCTTATTACTCACCCAAACAAGAGTGGTGCCAGTTTCTAGAAATCATAATCATATAATAATCACTTTGGTTGCTGACTGTTGGAACAACAGCTGCCTACAGATGCTCTCTGTAAATTAAAGAATGAAAATCAGTGTTTTATGGCCAAAAAACACTGTATCTAAAGTAACATCTAAAATATATTTGGAAATAATCATATATGTAAATAATATGTATAAATCAGCAAGAGAGAATATGTGATTGTCTAAATTGTTGAAATATATCAGTGATTCATTCTCAGTGCAAAAAGCCATTTACAGCAAGGATGTGATTGTTTCATAAATTTTCAGTAACGGTTCCCCTCCCCTCCCAACCCCCAGGATGAACAATAAGAACTTCATTGTTCTTAAACGCTGTAATGTTTGTAAGGGGATAAATTATTAAAACATGTATAGAGATTTGTGAAATTGATATTCTATAATACCAGACTCCCAAAGTACTGCCTTATTCATTGGTGTCCTTCACAAAAGGGCCAACAGTACATATTAAGCTTTGTTTAATATTTTTTTCACCCCTGTCCAATTCTCTGACCTAGGCTTTGCCTGTGAAACTGACTCATTGGCAATGACTTATTAGTCTTGTTGCTAAGGAGAAATCAGATTCCAGTCTCTGGTTAGATTTAACTAACCATGACTCCTGAAACCATAGCTGTTAATCTATCAGTAGCTAGGGAGACATAGTGTGTATGAGAGAGGAATATGCTTTGATACTCCTGGAAATATATCTATGAAAGAAGCTATCTGCTCTTTGGGTTTTTAGGGAGCCAGATTTATGTTCTACAAAATTGATTATGTTCCATCAAGTTGTTTTAGACTCCTAGTGACCACATAGATAGATTTTCTCCATGACAATCTCTCCCTAACCTGATTTTTCAGATCTCCAAACAGTGCACCATTGCCTTTGTAACTGAGTCCATCCACCTTGCTGCTGGTCACCCTCTTTTCTTTCCTTCCACCTTCCCCAGCATTAGATCCTTTTCCAGAGAGCGGGGTCTTTGCGTGATGTGTCCAGAGTAGGATAATTTGAGCCTGGTCATTTGTGCCTCAAGTGAGAACTCTGGGTTGATTTGTTAGATGATCCATTGGTTTGTTTTCTTGGCTGTCCAATGGTATACTCAGGCATCTTCTCCAACATCAAAGTTCAAAGGCATCAATAAACTTAATAATTTGGTTATAGTAATAGAGCACATTCTGATGTGGACAGAAGCTGAATCATTGTTTTTTGCTCTATGCTACAGCCTTGATTTCCTCAGCCAAACTACCTGTCTGAATTATTTTAGCCTTCCATAAAAGATAGGTGGGTGGTGACTGGGAACCAATAAGGCTGAGATTTGGTTTTACTGCTCTGTTCTCAGTATCTGGTGGCCATTGGATCAATTTCAATATTCTACTGTGGACTTCTTTAACCCTGTTTACTTATTTACAAGACTTAGAAGCAACTCCAGTCAAATTAACTCTGAGTGGTACACAATCCCTCAAATCCATAAATTGGGTTGAAAACAGACAAGGTAAATATCAGTAATATAATCAAAATTAAAACTATAATTCCAATACAATTACAGTATACATAAACAAGAAACTAAACATTCAAAGGAGAGCCAGTTTGGTGTAGTGGTTAAGGTTATTATTCCAATAATTTGAGCATTGGAAGATTTGTCTTGTAGGCCACCTTTGGGAATGCAAAAATTCAACCTGATTTAACTAAATGTCTTTTCCATCGATGTCACTCGAGCCAGCATGATGCAAATATTTTTTATAATTGGCATTTAACCTATAATTAGATTAAATAAAAAATTGAACACAAATATACTGAAGGGTTAGAAAAGTTCTCTAGATGGAGGATGTTGTTTTATTTACTGATATAAATTATTGTATCTCATCATTCTCAAATATCTGATGGTATTTTTCAAGTAAGAGGATAAAATGAGAGTTGAAACTATTGATTATTTTGTTAAATTGTGTGAATGAAGTTCATTAACCAGCCTATAAATTGTTTTTGCAGTAACTGAGATTGTGTTGGGTTGATATTGGAAACTAAAGGCAATTCCAATGATTTACACAGTGGTTGATTAAGACTGAAAACTATCAAAATCGTTACGCTAAGGGTAGATTCCTGAGAAAAACCCAATCCACTTTCTGCCATTTTTGTGTAACAGAAATTATAATAATTTAGTTTTTTCGATGGTCAGATTTTTTGTTTCTGTAATGTACTTGATTTTGTAAAACTGGGGGGCAATTTAAGACAGAAAATCCTTGCTAAAAATCCAGTGGTGTTATTATTAGCTTATTTATTTTGTTGCATATACTTACATTTTTATTAAACTCAGCATCATTCTGAATAATGAATATTATTGTAGAACATCTTAGCATTTTCCTGATGCTTATTATCTGGATACTGACAGCCATATAATGTAGGGTAATAGGAAACAAATATTTCTTTAATCTCTTTATTAGTCTCAACCAGTATGCTATTATGCCTTTTTCACAGTAAGAATTATGACACTTTGGTATTGTTTTTATTACTCCAGGCTAGTATCTACAGTTATGTTCTTTTCAGAACAAAGCTGTCCAATATATATCTCTTTTTAATTGTCCTGTTTATTTATAGTGCATTGATTTAATGGCATTTTTGCCCACTCTTTTTCTATAGGTATTTCCACTGACCACATTTTAAGAAATCATCTATTCCTATCAAGATTGTATTGTTTATAGAAAAGAATGAGTTATGCACTGAGGGTTAGAGAAGAAGGAGATTGTTTATAAATGTACTGGTAGATAAATTTTTGGCTTCTGTGGTCATGAATAAAATTACAGCACTTAACTATGCAAGAAGAGATTATCTGAATGTCATTTGCTTTTGGCTGAAGTAAAGATTTGGTGATATTAATTAAGGAAGATTAATGCATATGTAATGCCTAATATCTTCTCATGACTTAGGAGATTTTCTAGTATCACAGACATCATTACATTTGTTTTTAAAAATCATGGTGCCAAGGCTAGTTATGTCTATGATCGGGCTCCAGTTGTTTGTGAAGTTTAAAATGTTGCTGTGGGTCTGTGCTATGGAAGATCGGAGTGGATGATAGTAGAGTCGCCCTGGTTTTTCCACCACTGGATAAGAGAGGATTTCTATCATCAGACCTGCGTGGTTCATATGCCATGTCAAGCCTTTCGGTGACTTGGGACAGAAGCACGTCATGTTGTGGACTCACTTCTTGCTTTGTGTGGTGTGGTGGAGGGTCGTTCTTTCAGAATTGGTGGCAGCAGTGGGGAAGCTAGTTCGTTGCACTTTGTATGTGGTGCACTGGTCAGCTGCTTCACAGTTTTTGCACTGATCAGCTGCTGATCAGTGCAAAATCAACAAATCAATTTGTTGCCGCAGTGGAGGTGATTGCAGAAGCTGCAGCCATGGTGGCAGGAAAGCTAGCAGTGTGGGCAATTTAGAAGAGCCTCAGTGGTTGTCTCAGTGTGGGGACTGCGTCACTTCAGCATGGCTGTGCTGGCAGCAGCAAAAGCAGGAGCAGGCTAAGGGGTTGCTATTGTCCTGGGTCCTGCAGCTGCTATTTTAATCCCCATGCTTGGTTGAGTGGCCGTTTTGTCTTCTGCTTGGTTTGTGAATGGGAAGGACTTTGCAAGGGCCATCTTAGGGTGGCTTGGTCATTCAGTCTCCTTGGAGATCATTGCTAGTCTGGTGGACTATTGTGGACTTTCCACCTGACAGTGGATTTGTTGGTTTTGTAGGTGATTCTTCCTGAGTTCTGGAGGGAGGCAGCCTGAATCACCCTATGTTTGAGTAGAAGAGTGGGTACCTCTAGCAGTCTGGTGAAAGGGTTGGGGGACTGTGAGAGGGTGCTTGTGTGGTTGGGAGGAGGCCATTTGAGTTGGCTGGGGCACTGAGTGTTTATTTAGAAGCACCTTGGGAATTCAGTAGACCCCCAGGAGGGTTATGGATTATGTGGAGATGGTGGGGAATCCACCCCAGATCATCTGAGTGATTTCATGGAGGTCCTGTTCAGTGTCTCTGGGAGTCTGCATGGAGAACACAGACTTCAGATCAACTCTAGGAAGGCCAGGTGGCTCTGGGTTTTAGGACTCCCTGGTTCTTGGGATCTTCCATCTCTTGATCTGGATAGGGTTGCACTCACCCAGACAGAACCTGTGAGCAATTTGGGGGTCCTCCTGGACTCATAGCTCCTGCTCAAAAAGCAGGTGGCAGTTGTGGCCAGGAGGGCCTTTGCACGGCTTCATGTTGTACACTGGTTCCTTGACTGAGAGGACCTATTCACAGTCACTCATGCCTTAGACAACTTCTGGTTGGATTACTGCAATGTGCTCTACATTGGGCTTTCCTTGAAGAGTATTCAGAAGCTTCAGCTGGTACAAAATGCAACACCACAGACATTAATGGATGCCTGACATTTGGCACATGTGACACTTTTGATCCATGAGCTGCATTGGTTGCCAATATGCTTCCGGGAACAATTTGAGTTGCTGGTAGTTACCTTTAAAGCCCTTCATGGTCTGGGGCTGGGCTACTTACAGGACCATCTCTCCCCGGTTGTATCTACCTGTCCTGTTAGATCCAGCAGGAGAGGCATACTCGGGGTCCTGTCCACTAGGGAGTGCCATCTGGCAGGACCAAGGAAGAGAGCCTTTTCTATTTTAGTGCCTACCCTCTGGAACATCAAACTCACCCTGACCCTGCTGGCCTTTCGCAAGACCTTAAAGACCTGGCTTTTTCATTGAGCCTGGGGCCCTGATGCTGTGGGTCAGACCGTTTCTTGGCTGTATGAACTGTTACGAATGATTACTAGTGTTATTGCTGGTTGTTTTTCTTGGTTAGTATTTATGTTCTTTAAAGTGGATAGACCTGAAAGACCAGGTTAGGGACAAGTTGTCATGGAAAAAATCTACGTGGTCACTAAAAATTGATAATGATTTGTTGGCATGTAGCAAATCAATCAATAATTTTGTTTTTATTTTGTTTTTAATTATTGTTAGCCACTCAGAGTCATGTACTTAAGATGGGCAGCCATATAAATTTAATAAATAAATCAATGAATAAATAAATAAAAATATAAATATGTTAAGTGCCAGCTCCTGTTCTGCCACATTCCTCTATCTAGTCTGGGAGTAACTTTAAGTTTGGACACTTTAAGATTGCAGTATTGGTCAAATAACTACATTATCTACAGTAATACCCTTTTTATTCAGGTACAGTATGCATGAGAACATCTCATCAAATGAAGTATCCTTCTTTGCATCCAAACACATCCAGCAAAAGCTGAAATTCATAAAAAAAACTCATCAAAAATTGTTAACCACTTTTCCAAATACTTAATGCACTTTTCACACACCAACTTAGTATCTTCTGTGAAATGCTGACACTCTTTCTCTAGACCTCTTTTATGCAGTTTCTTCACAAGCTATCTAACTTTCAGAGACATAAATGTGTCACTTTCAGAACTTAACTGTTGACTGGGGGAGGTTCACCACCTCTATTACTGACAATTCTTCACTTTCAACTGCCACAATTTTACCCTGGAAGACAGACATCAATGAGTTCAGAAACCAAATGTAATCTTCTGCAAAATCCTTCTCAAAAAAATTCTTGATCATAACTGGTGGTTGACTTTCAGAAAGAAAACATTCCTTCAACACTAGAAACCACACAGTAGTCTCTCAATAGCTGGAAATAGACTAAGCATCTAGTTTTACCATCATACATTAACTGCTAATAGTTATTGTCTATATATTCACAAAACTCTTTCAAAATCCAAACCATATATACAGAAAAGTAAATGAATATCTTGAATACAATTGTGTCAATATCAACTTTCAATAAATCAGCACCATGTTGAATGCAGTTGTGAAGGACCTGAGCAGGGCATTCAACATCACCTATAGGCCTGTTAAGATTTTCCTTCAAGGACGAAAGCACATTTTTACCATCTTTCCTATTGACACTTCCAACGTTCACGTTAGCATTGTCCCCTGCAAATGCAACACATCTTGAGGACAGATCATATTTTGCCAAAGTTTTCAATATGTACTGTGATATAGTAGCAGACATTTCATTTGGAGAATTGTGTAGCTTGAGAATCTTCATCTGGATTCCACCAGCTTTCCAGTCAAAGCATTGAATGAGTGGGAAAATCTTCTGGGCTATGTGGTTGCTGGCATCAGTTACAATTCCAAAACATGTAATGTCACTTAGTGTTTTAATGAGTAGTATGGGGTGCAATAACACTGTTTATAATTGCCTCCGTTTTGGTTCTAGCAAGTGTTATATTTTTTGCACCCTCTGCAAAAGACAGCATATGCATCAAACCGAGGTACAGTTCAGCAATTTCTATGACTGATGATGAGTAACTGTTTGAAATGCTAAAGTTGCTTTCAGCAGCAGGCACTTTTTCAAATAATATTGAGTGTTTAGGCTGAAAAAATGATGTTACTTTGCTGATGAAGTTGAATCCTTTACCATGTTTTTGTGCTTCTCACTGTCAACATGACGTCTTAAATCAGTGAACAACTTATTAGCAATGAACAGATAACTGTCACAAATCAAACACTTTGCTTCATTTAATTGTGTCCCTGAACAAAGCAGGGATACTTACCCTTCGTATAGTTTGAAAATTTACATTTTCTCTTAGTTGAAGTCATTTTATTCGATGGGCAGTACAAAACTACTAATTATTATTAATAGAAATAAAAGCTGCTAGCAATAATATAGAATTGATGATGATGAGCTTTTTCAAATGTAACCATAGAAACATAGAAGTCATGTGATCTAGAGCCCACAGGAGTCATAGATTTGAAGGGGCTGGACTTAAACCAAGTGCTGGAATCATGAAATAAATTAAATAACATAAATCTAGGCTGTCAAGTCTGTTGATGGACAAAGGAAAGAAAGAAACAGACAATTTACAAGGTCACAATACACAAAAGTTTGAATCACTATTGTTGTGAAAACAGCCCATTAAAAAAAAAAAAAAAAGACACTCCAAAAGCTAGACAATATTTGATTTTAAGGCTATGCCTGCCAGATGGAAGTGATGAGGACAAAAAGGAGAACATGCCCTCCTTTTGCTGGACATCTGGTAACCCTAACAAGGCCTATATGCGATAAAAGTAGCCTTAGACAAATTACATACCTTATTTCTCTTAAATTAACCACCTATCTCAAATTACAAATGGTCCCTACCCCTGACCCTGAAATTCCTCTCTCATGAATTCCTTTCTCAAGAAGGACAGGTGTCCAACTTGTACAAAGCAGATCCCCAGGCCCAGTTATCAAGCCTGCAAGATTACAACATGTTGCAATATTTACGTATTGGCTCCTGAATGATATTTTGAAGAGGTGCGAGATACTTTTTCCTTTATCCATATTGTACAATGAATACTAATATTTTATGTCACAATAGGTGGAAGCACCTAACAAACCTTGGATGATCTTGAAAAGTGATGCAGGAATAAGCCAGATTAGCAACTGGATGGGAGATCAGCAGAAAACCGAAGAGCTGTAAACTGGACTGGGAGGTTAACAACAAATACCATAAGAAGGTAGTGATAAATTCTTGAAATTGTTGGCAAGAAGCTAAAAAAAAAACACACCCTTTACCTTATAAGTTAGTGGTAATTGTGTTAGAACATGGTATAAGATGAATCAGTTAGTGGTAAAAATGTGTGTACGGGTAGTCCTCAACTTACAACCACAGCTGGGACTGGAAATTCCATTGCTAAGTGATGCGGCTGTTAAGTGAGTCGCGCCCAATTTTATGACCTTTTTGCCATGATCATTAAGTGAATCCAGCTTCCCCCATTAACTTTGCTTGTCAGAAGCTCCCTGGGAATGTTGCAAATGATGATCACATGACCCTGGCCATTGCAACTGTTGTAAATACATGCTGGTTGCCATGCCCCCAAATTTTGATTGTGTGACTGTGGGGATGCTGCAATGGTTGTAAATGCGAGGACTGATTGTAAGTCACTTTTTTCAGTGCTGTCTAACTTCAAATGGTTGCTAAATGATTGGTTGTAAGTTGAGGACTACCTGTAATTTACACAATAGATTGTAATATTAGGATGGTGCAGGTAAAAGAAATACAGTGAAATCTCATTTTAATGGACCATATGTGGGAGATGGGTGTCCATTATTCACAAATGTCTGTTAAATACAAAAAATATATCATCATGGCAATTTACACCATTTGCATACTGATATCATTATGTAAAATACACTATTTGCATGATTATGTAATTACACAGTGACATCAATCACCATGGAAATTTGTTCAATTTAATGCAATGTCTACTGTATAATGGTTTACTAAATAGAAATTTCACTGTAGGTGCAACCAGAGTAGCTTCATGTGCTCCTTTTAAAACATCTTTCTCACACGTACTACAGGAATCCAATGGATTTATGATATTTGGAGTGATCGTATTGCAGTTAGATTCATTTATAAACAGGACAATATTTTTGTTTTATTTTATTAGTAAAAACTGTCTGGTTATATAATGGAATAAAGTTGCTATGGGATAATTAGAACCAACAGTGCTGGAGTAATTTGAAATTATGATGTTGATTATATAAATTTATGTTAATAGATTTGTCTTCAGAGTTTATTTTATAGAGGTATATCTACTCTGAATAGGCATGCTGGTGTCTTCCAGTTGTTTTGAACTTCTCATAAACTCTTGCCATTTACTATGGTAGTTGAGTTGAGGAACATTGTCTTTCAAACAAATTGGAGGACTCCAAGTTACCTATTCCTGATATGCACTTGTTTGTAATGTTTAAAAGACAGGAAAACAAGCCACTTTAATGAATCACAAGCTTTAATAGTTTTCATATTTCTTTCTTAACAGGTCCTCACAATTAATTTTCAGGTCTTGATTGTGCTATGTATGAGTCATAGAAAGGCAAGGACACTGAGACAAGGGGCTGGATCAGAACTCTGAGTTAATTAATGCTGGAAAATGACTCTTGGGAAATGTTGGGGATAATCTTCCTGCCTTCCAAGATGTGCCTGGCTACTAAAGTTTTGATCACTTTTTCCTGTATGTTTTTCATCTTCATATCTGTGTGAGTAAATATCCATTTATGCAGACAGCAGTGCAGAGTTTTAACTGCAGTTAACATATCTGGAGGCGAGGGGACCAAAAAACATGAAAATTCTACATTTAACCTGTTACAGAGAACCTAAATATTTATATTCAGTGAGAAACCAGTACATTTTCTTTCTTATTTTTTCAGATATGTATAAAGAACCTTAAAAACACTAAGAATAATTTATCCTATTGACTCAGGAAAGACATGTTTTACCTTCATATGAACAATCTGTCTGACTAGTACATTTTGGGACATTAAGAAACAAATTCACAGAAATCAGCTTTAGTTAGTGATCATTCTTTACTTTATTTTTGCTTATTTTAACCTAACTGCTATGGGGTTGCTTACTGCACATTTATTTCATTCATATGTCACCATTTAGCTGAAACTCTAAGAGTGACATATCTAGCAAAACAATAAAACCTCTTAAAAACATGAACAAATTAACAAGGAGTAAAAAGCAACAACAGCATTAAAAAAAACAGAGGAGAAAAAACTACAGAAATGAATTATACCTCATGCAATGAGCTATTTTAGAAAAAGGCTTATTTTTTTTAAAAAAATCTACATTTATGTTTTATGGGAGAAGACAGTGATCTTTGGTGCTAAAAGACCTACAAAATGACAATGAGATCAGCTTACTTTCAATTTTACAGGAGAGAAAACTATTTGAACTTTCCCAGATTAAGAATGGTTTCTGATTCTCTAGCAAATTTATTGACTATTGATCAGCTCACCAGTGCATACACCTGTTTCAGAACCAAGTGGCATTGTATCAGAATCAACATTAGTACTATTTCCTGAAAGAAGCCAAATATCCTATCAAAGTTGGTATGGACCACAAGAATATGAGACAGACAGACAGTCATTTTATTTCAGTCACTGACTAGCCAAAAAAAAAAAAAAACACCACCAAAAGAGTCACAACTGATTAGAGTAAAACAAGCTATAAAATCATATAACAATATACAAGTAAAATTGTAATGAGACACTTGAAGACTTCTTTCAGATTATACAGCACCAGGTCAGGTAGACACAATTTTTCTGTTGCTTCAATCTTTACATCTCCTATATTCCTAACTTGCAGAATAAGCAGATGGATGTTCTAAGCATCAGTACTTTATATTATATGAACCTATTCTTACCATGTTCACAGAAAACTTGTCACTCACCCACCCGATTCAACTGTTTGAGACTCTGGGGAGCGGGAGGCATTAAAGGTAAGCTCTTTCTCTGACTAACAGGAGCTGTACTCAGTGAGACCAAAACCCATACATGTATGATTGGATAAAAGACTTTCAAAGAGTCATCTCATTCTGACCCTCCCCTTTCTTGTGTGGCAAGGGCAAGGATGTCATAGCTGATCTTTTCCCTAAAACAGTTTGTTAGCTACTATCATGGCCTTCCTTTCACTCCTGAGATGCTCTATCTGTATAGTCTCCATGTTTTCCTGTAGTAAGTTCTGTCTAATTATCTCAGACAGAGGCCTCTAATTCACAGCCCTTTTTTGGAAGGTCTTTTTCATACTGCTGAATGTCAGACCTTATCTCCCCTCTGCATACCATCCATAATCCAGTGATGAAACAGAGAGGACCAATGCCTCCTTGGAGCAAGGCATCTGTTGCTATGTTAACCTTTTCCCTAGGTAACTCATAATAACACTGATAATTTTTCTGCTCAGACATCAGCTTTCCAGGCTACATACAACTACCACTCCCACTGGTTGCCAAATGCTTCCCACCTACCTCTCATTTCTGAGGCCTTGTTTTTTTCCAAGAAATATAAGCCAGACATTATTTCCTCAAGAGGCAACTGAATAATGCCAAGGCCTCCTACATACTCTGCTGCCTGTCATCGCCAGAAAGGTCCCCCTCCATTGCTGTTGGAATTGTGTTTGACTTGTGGCCAGGTTCTGTCCACAAGACTATCTAAGAAACTGGATGGCAAGTTTATTAACCTGCTTCTTGTACTGGCACAGATCAATTCCACACAGATTACACACATATACAGCCTTCCAGGTGGGCAGTCATCTTATTGTACTGTCCCTTTCTCCCTTGGAAATAGCCCTCACATTTTGGGATAGCCTTCACATTTTGCTTTCCTTCTTAAATCTGTTCCTGAAGAAACTCATGTTCTTTTTTTCTTCTCAAATATCTTGTGAGGGCACTCTGCTTTCGTCCTTATTTCCCATCAACTGGCATTATATTCCTTTTTCCCTCTCAATCAAATAAAGCTTTCCCTCTGACCAACTTATTTGAAAGATCTTGTTACATCTTAAGCACAAGCTGTTCTTTTCTTAATGGGAGTAGCCATAACATTTTCCTTCATTATGTAGTTGGACTACTGAATGTTGTTGGCTGTGTAATACAGAATTTCTGTGGAGACCAGAGTAATGAAGCTTACATTTGGATGCTTAATGGAAAACGATGGAAAATGAATTGGCAATGAAGCTGAGAAATTCTACTAAAGTAAGAGCTTCACTGGGAGGATAACATTCCCATGTGATGAACTATTTGTTTTCTAGCATTCCAACATCTGCTTTGAAAAAGAACATGCTGCCTGATCTGGGGAGAGATTTTTCCCTTTTATTAAGTCAACTCTTATCATCTAATTACAAAGAAAATGTACAGCTTCTCACTGCTGCTTACTCACAATGAAATATAGTGTCCATAGGGAGATGCATCTGTCTCTGAAACTGAATTGAGGTCCTTCAACTCCACAATACATGTTTGTTTGTGATAATGTATATCTTGACTTCTGTACAAGACCAATGTGTCACTTTTGCATAAAAGCTTAAATCTTTAAATGCTAAATACTTCCAGATTTCCACATAGTGGGCAATGACAATGGACTTCAGATATGAGGTATCATTTTATTGTTAGCATTACAATAAAACATGGGAGTTCAGATCATACTTTAGGTAAATGTTTGCACTACATGAAGTTTGCCAGTGTTCATTCTCCCCATTAAAAAATCTTCCTTTTATGTCCTTATTGCCTGTCAGGTCCACCTTTCATCCTTCTAACTTATAGTTTGCACCCACAGCCCTTCATGCTCCAGGTCCCTCACCAGAATATCCCATTTAATGTGTTTGCCTTTTTTATTAGGTTTATATTCTACCACAATCTTTCAATAGCTTCAAAGTTATGCAAAATTAATTAAAACCTGCATGGTACATTTCATCTTAAATATTTTTAATTCTACAACATAAAATCATAACCTAATAAATCAAGCACAACAATCTCTCTCACACACAAAAGTAGGAGAGGGGCAGAAAACAAAAAATGAAAGAATAGAAGATAGCACAATCATCAACTCAACTAGAATGCTCTCTGGAAGAGCTCATTTTTAAACATCTGTCTAAAAGTCATCAGGGAGAAACCTAGCCTGATTTCCCTCAGGAGACAATGCAAAGCAAAGGAACTGCCACTGAGAAGCAGGGCCTCCAAGTTTTGGTTCCTGGAAGTGTGAAATCACCAGGAGCTTCTCCCTTGATGATCTAGTAAGTCAGGTGTGTTCTATCCCATCTGTCCTCTGCAAAGGAATTGATGCCTATGCTACCTTTTTTAAAAAATGTAACTTGACACTGGAGTTGGCAACCAGCTAATTCCATAGCAACTCAGATGGAGGGAGAACTTTGTTTTTTGCAAGATGAAGAAAAACTTCAGGGAAGTCTGGGTGTCCCCACACAACAGAACTGATATTACATGCCTTCCTCCTCAGGAAGGTGGTAGCCATATCTCCACCAAGAAAGCCAAAAATATATATATATATATCTTGGCTTTTCTGATCTAGAGTAAAGATTGATTCATGTCATATGATGATGGGAATTGCTTTCCAGTGAGTCAACAAATGGACTACCTATTACCTGCAACCTTCAGGCATAATTCAGAGCACATATTGACTTCTTGTGTCCTTGAATTCTAGTGAATGCTTATGAAAAGCAATATAGATTTAAAGAGTAAAGTAATAGCTAAAGTGAACATTCCTGCCCCCCCCACACACATACACACACACACATATAGTATATGTACACACACTCACATACATACATACCATGATTTTATGCATGCTAATTGGAAAGTAAGTTCCATTAAACAATATTTTGGACTATACTATTAGCAGACATATATCCCACATCACCCGCTCTCAGAAAGTCTTCCTTTTTTATGTTTAAAACAGGGAGAATTGACATTCTTGCCCTGTGGTACTGGGAGAAAGAATCCAACATAGTCCATGGATGAGAGACCTCAAAATAGAATCAGCATTGTGGCTAATAATTTTAATAGGGCTATAAACCATATTAAAAACAGTATGTAGTTTAATACCCCAGGGTGATACCAATGACCTGCTTAAAGATGGAGACATTTGGAAGAAACTGTCAATTAGCTTTAGTTTAATTTAATCCCCAAGGTTTCTCTTCATTCAGATTCTTGCCCATCACACATACAGCTTCAGAGTTATTGAGTATGCTATTTATATTGAAATGTCTAACAGTCTATGCATCCAGGCTTCAATTGTTCTTCCTTTTTGCCTCAGTACACAGCATGTTCACTGATTTTAGTTCCAAAATTAATCCCAAGGTTTGCTTAATCTTCAAAACCTTTCTACATAATCCTATCTATTTTTCCCTCTGATGTCCAGTTCATGCATCCAGGGCCAGAATTCTGTTTTAAAAAACAAACAAGACTTTGTTGCCTCCCTTGCTCAGAGAAATCTGTTTATCTTGTACATCTAAAAAGGAAATATTAACCTCTGGGAAAGTGCCCATTGTGTGCAAAGCCAGGTTGGAGGTTTCTCTCTCCCCTCCCACACCTTTTTTAGTTTTTTGATATCTCACAACAGACTTGCAACTTCCATTTGAATTATGAGTACTCAAGCAGAGAATTGATTTTGGGAAGTTGCCACCAAAATCCTTAAGCCTAACATAATTATTCAGACACACTTTAAGTGTGTACGTGCGCGCGCGTACGTGCACAATTTTGATCTGAGCCAGTTTTGTTTTCCAACTTTAGAAACAATTATTTCCCATTTGTTGAAGTACAGTATATAGTGTAGGTATATGCAAGTGTCCAAAAGTTTCCTTAGTTCGTGTAACTGCCTAGTGTGTGTATACTTGAGATAACACCAACTACATCTCATTTCAACTATATCTCATTTAAGGTGAGAGGACTCTGGGAGGAAGGAAAGGAGACACTGAGCTACTAAAAACCATATTAAAGCAGAAAAATGCCTCAGCATGGAAAGTGACAAGCACATGATATACCATGAATGACCTCATTATCCGTGACAGTGATACTGTTAGTGGCACAGTGGGCACCAATGGGATACAGCAAAGCTGGATAGCTGTCTTTGGGCTCTTAATGTTGATGTTAGATATTAGGGGTGCATTTTCTATCTATAGCAGTAGAAATATAGTTTTACATCACAAGTTTGTAGAACTGCAAGAAATGAAACCAAATACATACCCTAAAACTAATTGTTCAGCTGTTTTGTACTGGCACAGCAATATTAGTATGATCTCCTAAAGCTGTCCTTTACTCATGTTAGTAAACGTATAGTACTGGCATATGCGGATAGCTTACAAAGTATATAAGACATAATAAATGATGGGAGGAAAGCGTGATAAACTTACAAACCTGGAAAGGAAGGTTTCGTTCAAGTTGCATCTGCTCATGTGCCATAATTTGAACTCAACAAGAAGATAAATTATCCAAACTTCATTTTGACAGATTGGGCTATCTAGAATTTTATCCAATTTATTTGGATTGCCAATATGCAAATAGGAGGGATGATTTAATATTTGCAAAGTATCTATTCAGAGGCAGTAATTTACTCGAATCTATTCAATGGATCCCTACTGATATTAAAGGCAGGGGTTAACAACATGCCAGCTTAATAAGCACTATACTCAGAATTCTTCACCCACTGGAGGAAAAGACTGCAGTAAATTTAAATTAATATGTTAAGATTCACAGAAGTCTTTTATAGGGAAGGACTTAGTTTAGGAGTTCTGATTTCTTTTATGACATGGTCCTCTTAACACAAAAGCATATTTCTAGATGATTTCCAACAGTAGAAAGCTATGGTACAAACTGATTTATGTATTCAACATATACATTGAAAATGCTCCCATATGTTAACATCCTTTTAATCACCAGCATTTTGGAAGATATTATTATTTATGTATGTGTCTGGTTTTACTGTATTTTTATACTGCTTTTATTGTATTTTAATTAATATTTATTTGTTGTTTTATTGTAAACTGCCCAGAGTCACTTCCTCATGAGATAGATGGTGTCTAAATTTGAAATATAAATAAATAAATAAATAAACATGCTTAATATACTATAGTTGTTAATGCTTATACAGGTGAAACTCGAAAAATTAGAATATTGCGCAAATGTTCATTTATGTCAGTATGGCAACTCAAAAGGTGAAACCAATATATGAGATAGACGCATTACATGCAAAGCGAGATATGTCAAGCCTTACTTTGGTATAATTGTGATGATTATGGCGTACAGCTTATGAAAACCCCAAACTCACAATCTCAGAAAATTAGAATATTACATGACATCAATAACACAAGGATTGGAAATAGAATATCGGACCTCTGCAAAGTATAAGCATGCATATGTACTCAGTACTTGGTTTGGGCCCCTTTTGCAGCAATGACTGCCACAATGCGGCGTGGCATGGATGCTATCAGCCTGTGGCACTGCTGAGGTGTTATGGAAGACCAGGATGCTTCAATAGCGGCCTTCAGCTCCGCTGCATTGTTCGGTCTCATGTCCCTCATCTTTCTCTTGGCAATGCCCCATAGATTCTCTATGGGGTTCAGGTCAGGTGAGTTTGCTGGCCAATCAAGCACAGTAATCCCATGGTCATTGAACCAGCTTTTTGTACTTTTGGCAGTGTGGGCAGGTGCCATGTCCTGCTGGAAAATGAAGTCAGCATCCCCATAAAGCTCGTCTGCGGAAGGAAGCATGAAGTGCTCCAAAATCTCCTGGTAGACGGCTGCGTTGACCCTGGACTTAATGAAGCACAGTGGACCAACACCGGCAGATGACATGGCTCCCCAAATCAACACAGACTGTGGAAACTTCACACTGGACTTCAAGCATCGTGCATTGTGTGCCTCTCCATTCTTCCTCCAGACTCTGGGTCCTTGGTTCCCAAATGAGATGCAAAAGTTGCTCTCATGAGAAAAGAGGACTTTGGACCACTGGGCAATAGACCAGTTCTTTTTTTCTGTAGCCCAGGTAAGATGCTTCTGACATTGTTTGTTGTTCAGGAGCGGCTTGACAAGAGGAATACGACATTTGAAGCCCATGTCCAGGATCCGTCTGTGTGTGGTGGCTCTTGATGCACTAACTCCAGCCTCAGTCCACTCCTTGTGAAAGTCCCCAACACTTTTGAATGGCCTTTTCCTGACAATCCTCTCCAGGCTGCAGTCATCCCTGCTGCTTGTGCACCTTTTTCTACCACACTTTTCCCTTCCACATAACCTTCTATTGATGTGCTTTGATACAGCACTTTGGGAACATCCAACTTCTTTTGCAATTACCTTTTGGGGCTTTCCCTCCTAATGGAGGGTGTCAATGATGGTTTTCTGCACAACTGTCAGGTCAGCAGTCTTTCCCATGCTTGTGATTCCTACTGAACCAGCCTGAGAGACCATTGAAAGGCTCAGGAACCCTTTGCAGGTGTTATGGATTCATTAGCTGATTAGAGGGGGACACTTTGAGCCTAGAATATTGAACCTTTTCACACTATTCTAATTTTCTGAGAATGTGAATTTGGAGTTTTCATAAGCTGTACGCCATAATCATCACAATTATACCAAAGTAAGGCTTGACATATCTTGCTTTGCATGTAATGCATCTATCTCATATATTGGTTTCACCTTTTGAGTTGCCATACTGACATAAATGAACATTTGCATGATATTCTAATTTTTTGAGTTTCACCTGTATGTGAACTAATTTAAATGTCTGTATTTTATTGGTAATCATTTCATTCTTTGTACACTGGAGGGTTGACAACTATTATTTATTTAGTTAGCTGATATAATGATGATGATGATGGTGATGGTGATGATGAGGATGATGATGTTGATTTATATTTCTTTGTTGTGGTTTTGGGTGAAAAGTGTTACATGTATGGCTTTTTAATTCTTCTAGACAGCAGAAAGTCTTATGGTCAAGAGTCAGCCATATTTCAACTTTTTATTTGTTGATGTATCCTGCATTGTTAAAAAAAATACTGTGGGATCAGTAATGCAGTTGTTTATATATCTACTCAGAAATAACACTAGTTGAATTCAAAGGATTTCACTAAGGAAATATATCCCTAATCCTAACCCTACCCCTAACCTATACATATTCATCTGGGAATTTAACTGAGTGGGTCTTGATTGTATAAGTTTGTATAGGATTGTCCTCCCTCCCTCCCTCCCTCCCTCCCTCCCTCCCTCCCTCCCTCCCTCCCTCTCAGTGTGTTTGTATTAGAAAGCCAATTGTTATAATGGGAAAGATGTTGGACTAGGACTGGAGAAACCCAGGTTCTAGCCCTCCCTTAGGCACAGAAGCTAGCTGAGTGACTTTAGGTCAGTCACTCACTGGAAACTCCACTGGGAAGTCAAAAATATCTATCCAGCAACCTGTAGTGGACCAACATTATACTCCATAACCTTCAATGAAAAGGTCTTCATTTTACAATGGATTGATTCAGGATGCACACATGCACACGTGCACACACACACACACACACACACACACCCCTTCACATATTCATATACATATACGCAAAGGTATACATATACACATACACACACACCCACAAATAAAAAGACATAAATGTGATTATGTTTATCTGTCATAAGGTTATAGGCAAGCTAGCAAATACATGGACAACACCTCAAATTTTGGTTGTAAAAATGGAAAGCAACTATTTGCAGTTGAAGTAATTGTAGTCTTTTTTCTGCATATTCTTTAAGAAGGGTATTCTAATTGGCTTCATTTTCTCATTTTAATAAAATGATTGCTACTGTGTCATTCTAATTATTTTTCTTAGCTGAAAAATGTTTATGCAGTCATGTTTTTATACAACGTTAGAGACACCTCTGTCAGTTCAGAAGCTATCTGAGCTTGTAAATCACACTAAAGCTGAGCAAAGAATTACCTCTGATTGTTTAGTTATCTAATTTGGAGAGTTCCTGATGTTGGGTGGAAGTGCAGCTGAAGGTGACATTGGCTTGACTGGCATCTGTTTATTTTTCTTTCTTTGAAAAAGAATATTCTGAAAGGTTGGATGTAAGATTGAAGAAACCCAGCAAGAAAGGCTGCCAAGCAGTAATAGTTAATGAGGATGAAACTTGGTCAACCCATTTTCTTTCATTTGCATGTGTACAGTAAGCATCAGTTGTATTCACATGAACAATTTTCTAGTGTATGTACATACTTTGGGGTAATCACTAAGCACACTCCTTCCTGCAGTGTATTTCTGAAACATCTTAATGTTCTATTAATCTAGCAGAGTAATGCTCTCTTGCTCTAGTTCTTCTAGGTCTTATCTACATTGTAGAAATAGGTTGAGACTTTGCTACAGCATACTGAGTTTGTCAGATTTCAAACCCAATGAAGTTGCAACATGACTTTATGTTTAGGATTTAATGGTTTAGTCCAGCTGATGATCTGTTACTCATAGCAGTTGGTATATAATCTCCTGGGTAGAGTAGGCCAATGTTATTTATAAAACATTTTGCTAGATATTCTTTTTGATGAGCAAATGTCTCTATAGTCTTTACGATGAAATGTTGAACAGGAGTTTTTTCCCCCGTCAAAAACACTGCCAAGGCTTCTAAGCTATGCTGGATCATTTACACACATCCCCACTTTTTTTTTTAAATACTATAATTTTTATTGAGTTTTTGAAAAGTACTTATACCAATTGGAAACAAAACTTACTAATTCCATTCCAAACTATTCTAAAAGGCTGAATACATTAAAAAGGCTAAGTAATGGAAACTAGAAAGAAAAGAAAACTTAAAATGAAAATAAGAAATTGATTATTGTACTCTTTAGGCCTATTTTACAGCTGCCATTGGAGTAGTTGTAAGAATTTTCAAGAGTTTCATATTCCACAGATTAGCACAGTGTTACTCTGAAAGTTTATTGATGTTGATAGAGCACTGTTGTCTTTTCTTGGACAACGTAAGAGATCTTTAAATACTTGCACTGGGAAATATTTGCTATAATTTTCCAAATGATCAAGAAACATAGGGTTTGCATTCACCAACTGCCAGGTACATGCAAATCTTTCTCTACACTGCACAATGCCATTTATATCCATATGTTTCTATTTATGATCCTTGGCAATAGGGCATAACTGGAAAGGACTTCATGAGAGCCTATACTTTTATTTATGCTATCTATAAACTGAGAAAATTAAGAATGGATATAATGGAAGTATATATAAAGATTTTAAAATATTACGATACTGAAGCCACAAACCATTAGCACAATGTAATATGGCACTATATGATATGTGTCACTGCATAATATTTTAAGAAGTGGCAAGGAAAATACAGTTCCTTGCTCTAAGGTTCTAATGTCTGGAAGAACAGGGGTAAAGAAAGGATAACTAGGGAGGAATATTTCAATGTTATGCCAAGTTAGGCTAAGTTTCAGTATGCATACTATGGTTTCTCCAATCATTTTAGACTAATAGGTACATTTAGACTTTTGATGGTTATGTTGAGGATGCTTTCATAAGAATGATCTCAAGGAGGATAGACTTTCATTTGAACATTGCCATAGGTAGAATGGCCAGCCCCAAAACTGCTATTTACCCCAAAGTAAAGTGTTGCCCCATACTTTCCTAGTTGCTCCTTACTGTTCTTAGTATACTTTTATTGTTTTCTGGGCAGATAGGCATACCTGTAAATAATGCTCTTGACTGCTGGAAGTCACATATTTATGGAATCTCTTTTTAAAATATGAAATATGGGGCAAAAAGCCTGGTGGGCTTTAAGGGAGAAATTGATAGGCACACTGATGCCTGCAAGCTCTAGCTTGGAGACCCAAAAACTGAGATTATATCAGAGTCTTCATGGAAATTGTGGTGTTTACCCTACTAGGTTTTGTTGAGACTAGGCATGATGGCATAGTGCAAGTCATTTGTTCAGTGACCATAGGTAAATTATGTTTTTAATAATCTGGGAATACCTGCAGAATTTGATATTGGCCAATTTTGACA